>CM012440.1:24490521-25758021 GCA_003999625.1 Oryzias javanicus
CGTTTAGGGTCATAGTCTTGTTGAAGTATCCAGCCCCGGCGCACTTCAGCTCCGTCACTGAATCTTCTGAAGCTGACGGAATCCATGCAGGGGTTCTTCTTCAACAGGATTCAGCACCTAAGAAGGCCACAAAGCCCCACAGCATGATGGAACCACCATCAAATCTACTGTGGATAGCAACTACTGGTCTTGAATTCTGGGCTCGCCTTCCACCCTTTTTTTTATGTTCCAAAATAACAACTGTGGTGGGAAAATAGTTGGATCCGATGGAATAAAGAAATGTTGTCAAACGGTTTAAGAATGTTTATTAAAACAGAGCAGAGAAAAGTACACGTCGTGCAAGCATGGAGGAGAGGTCTGCAGAGCCCTGCCTGTGATGAAGACATTCGTATTTTATAGAGCCATACAAACAACTTTAATCAGAAACTTAGGATAGGAACGTAAGCGCCATATCTAATATGGACAAGATGTTCTAATGAAGTCAAAATGTTTATACACTGTTGATCAAGCGTCCTGACAATAAGAAAATAAAGCTTGTGGCCTCACGGCTGTGCACAAAGGTTAGACACATTTAATTGTAAAGATGAAATGTATACGTAAACGTATATTTTCCATCACACTCCACCCCTTTGTTCCTACAGGAACAACACAAAGGCGAAAATTACGATTAGAAAAACACAAACTCAAACTCTATGAAACACAAGCGGTAAAAGCAATGCAAAACACTGGGACCTCATTTCAAAGCAGAACCATGATTAAAAAAAATCAACCAAAAAAAATCAATCAAAGCCCAATCAAACCATTTAACTCTAAAAATTAAACCAAAGACCAACCAACTCAATAAAATTCAACAAGTCCGTCCCTAAACTAGTCAAATCAATGAGACCTAACGAATCAATTGATCAATTAAACCAACGAAGCCCAATTAATTAATTAATATTAATTTTAAAAAAAAATAATAATAACAATAATTTACAACTTTATCACCATTATCATAATCACCAGATGAGGAGAAATGGTCCGGATCAGAATCAAGCTCGAAATCAGACACGAGGCGGGACGCACCACTGCAGTTAGGGGACTGTAAACGAGCTGGGGAACGCTCCTGCCTGAAAGTCTCGTTAAAAATATGTTAAAAATATAAAGCAGAAGAGCACGAAATGTAGGGAATGTAGCAACACCCACAGAGGACGACTAGAGAGGAAACACAGCTAAGGACATAAGAACTAAAGCAACAAGGGCCCTGATATTTCCCAAAAATGGACTCCTAAAAATCCCATACTGATGTATTAACACCTAAATGTTCCTCCAACTTAGAACTAAGTGTGCGCAGGCCATCAACAGCTCTGATCAGCTGACCGTCGAGAATAACGTAATAATGTGGTCAACAGTTTAGATAATAGTGCACCACCAAAGGGCAGACTCAAACCCTGCAGCGACCTGATCGACAAGCTTGCACTCATCTGGAACACCTCTGGGAATGCCAATCGCAAATACCAATATAAGTAGGACCTGAGAAGAATCATCAACAGAGCGCCTAAGGCGAGCAGGACAAGCATCGGGGCGACCCATGGGAGACACCAAACACAACTGTGGCAGCAGGAGGAGTTAAAGGGACCAACCAGGATGTGACCTGCAAAACTATTAGCAAAACAAGAAAACACACCTATAGCAACATCAACGTCAAAGAGGGGAGGGACCTCGTCCCAGAAGTTAACGGGGAGACAACAAACGGGACATGCAATAGAAACTCAGGCGGGTGCGGAGAATAATCCTCAAAAAGCGGCCAGGGATCCAAGCAAACAACACAACCAGAGTCCGCTGAACTGCCAACCTGTTCTGCCAAGAGAAGAGTTATTAGTAGAACCTGAAATACCTGACATCACCTCGAAGCAATCATCAACCGTCGGCTCCCTGTTACGAACAATAAAAGCATGCTGTGAAGTAAAATGTGGACCAACAATCAAAACACCAAACAAAGCAGTTACATCAGACACAGTGTTAATATTGCTACAGATGGAGAGGGAAGTGAAGGGGTCTTTTTGTGGCGCCGGACCTATAAACAAACAGAGTCATGTGGAAACAGGAAGTGTTATTCCAGGACGCAATTCTGGGGGGTTGCACAGGCAGGGGGAAGGTGGAGGTGTTCGAACGAGATTGCAAACCTCTGCACCAATGCCTTGTGGACACAAGACAGGGGAGAAGAATCAGCGGCTGATGCGGGGGCTCGATCGGAGGCCTGGACGGAGGGGCAGTGGAGGTGTCATTCGGAGAAGGGGAAAGGGGAGTTGAGTTGGTCGAATGAGGGGGCAGCAGGGGACGGAGACGAAGGGGGTTCGAGCATCCAGAGAATGGGAACACGAAGATGATGGACAGGAAGAAGAGGAGGCAGGTGGGGCCTCTCAGGGGCCAGCCAAACTCTCTGAATGGATGCCAGGGGGCGGGATTCTTCACGGTGGTTGAGGTGAAGGTTGAGCTTGGCACGCTACTGTTGCAGTGGGATGCTATTTCACTCCACACTGTTCTCCCCGGGGCGATGCAGCCGGACAGGCCAGTCCGCTGTTCAGGCCGCAGGTCTGGGGCTCAGTGTTGGTCTGGGGGTGGGACCCCTCTGGCAGCACGATGCACAAACCCAAGGAGCTCGCCCAGCGATCTCGCCCACGAATCTCGACTGCGGTCTGCATGGTCGAGGAGGACCTGGAAGAGGCTCATCCAGTGCTCGTGTTTCACCGCCTGTCAGAGTCTGGAGCCCGGCCTCTCACCTGTGACGCAAAAGCTAACACAAAGCCTCCATTTCATTAATAATTTGCCTCATACTCACCTGATGGGGTCTACATCCATCCTCAGAGTTGTGCAGGTCCTGGGAACTATTAACCTAGTAGAAGCTCGTTGGGAGGAACTGAGCGTTAGCATACACAACACATTTGACAGTAATGAGAGAAGTAAGAAGCGCTTAAACCATTTAAATTTGTTCTGTGCACAGATTTTGCCAATTGATGTTTCTAAAATTTAATCAATTCAATAAACACCGCTACAAAGACCTGTGGTCCGAGTTGACCGGGAAACTGTGTTTTTAGCTAAGGCTACAAGCTCATTCTGTCGTTCATAGTAGATCTGCCATTGATAAGAGCTCTGGATATCTGGGAGCGAGTTGATTAACCATAGTGTAAACACATTCACGCTGTGGTTCAACAGTCATTCCATCAGGAGAGGAGTGGAAGGCCTAACTTCAATAATAATTCATGACTCATCAGACTTAAGTGTCACAAGAGGGAATAAGAAAAGTGTGTGAGAACAGAGGCTGTTCAGGATTGGTACATGTGAGGCTACCGAGAAATGTTCTCAATGAACTCAAAAGGCCTGTCTGAGATAGTTACTGTTGTCATAGGGAGACACAGAGTGTCATCATCTGTGGGGGGTGTAAATGTGTAAGTGTGTGTGTGTTCTTATCTGAGCAGGGAGGCCACAGCCGGCACCGAATCCAGACCTCTAAACCCCTCCCTCTCCTCAGTCTGCGTCTTGATGGTGGGATGGAGTTTCCGTGTTCACGCCCACGAGGAGTCCTGTTGGTTCTGACGTCCACGCCCACGGTGGTTCTGGGCTTTCAGTGGACGCGTTCTTTGACCAATGTCCATGGGCTCCACAATGGAAGCACGCGTCCATTGCAGCATAGTCAGCAGCGGATGTGAGGTGGGGTAAGGCTGGTATAGCGGTAGCAGGAGAGGAGCATTTGCAGGGCTTGTGGGAGTGACGCATGTTGGAGGGAGGTGCAGCTGGCATGATGCTGGGCGTCGCTCTTTGTCTTTTTTTTTTTTTTTTTTTCGTTTTCCTCTGGCCTCCTTTCTCCGCTGGCGGTGCTGCATGCATGAGCTTGGCGTGGGTGATCACCGGGCCAGGTGGACAGTGCTGTCCTCACCACCAACATGAGGGTTTTTTCGTGAGTCACTGAGGGGCCTCTGGAGGTAGTTGAGAAAGTCCTGTTTGAGGAGGTCTAATAAGGTGTCATGTCCCCCTGAGGGGAGCCAGGCTTGGTCATCCTGGTGTGGTTGTCGTAAGCGTTTTGCAGCCGGTCAAGGAGCTCCTCCACATCTTCTTCCTCATGTTGCATGCAGGCACTGACCTTTTGTAGTCGCACTGGACAGGAAAGTGGGCACGAACAGCCGCTGTCAGTCCATCTTTCCATCGTCTGTAGGCCATATTTGCTGCATTCTGGTTGTAGGAATCATGCCAGTCGTGAGTCGCAGCTGACATCGGATGTTGAAGTGACTCTCAGAGTGGAAAACTGGGATTGGCTCAGAATATTCAGCATCACTCTAGCCATTTCCCAGAGCTGGGCACATAGTCTCTGATAAAGTCCTCCAGGGCTCGTGCCAAGACTTCCTCACCTTTTTCTGGTTTTGGGCAGGTGCTTGGATGCAGCCACGACGTCATCGGCAGTCCATGCCGGTACACAAACACAGGCGCTCGAGTTGGGCCGGCAACTTGAACCATAGGAGCTGTTAGCACTGTCAGGCCTTCCTTTGCTGCTGCTCTCCTTGTTTTGCCTTTCCAAAGCTGGTGTTGTGAGCAGGAGCTGATAACACCACTGTAGCAGAGCTGAAGGCTGGAGCCTAACTTCCTCCGCTTTCACAGGAGGGGGGGCATCTGCTGCTCTGTCACTGCTCGTTCATCTCAGGTTGCATGGATGCTGCTGTTGCGTTCTGGTCTGCATCATTGCTGGGTGTTCCTGGCTGACCCGGTTGAGCTAGCAGTGGCCGGCGTGGAGGAGGGGCAGAGTCCAGACTCGATCCGACTGCAGCACTCCAGAGGATTCTGTGTAGAAGAGAACAAAAGGGTGCTGAGAGAGTTTCTATATTTGTAGATGGTTATCAGACTTTTCTTTGTTATCATTTTTTGTTTTTTATTTTCAGGGTAGTCACAGTCTTGCAGGCCTTTTCCGTTCTCACACTCCGTTCCCAAACTTTCAAACACTCATTCATTTCATCCATGAGCTTAACTCCTTTGCTCTTTTTTTTTTTTTTTTTTTTTGCACATACATCATTTTTTGTCTTATCTTCATTTAGGCTTTTTCTCTTTTTCTGAGTTTCTCTAGTTAGCTTTTACTCAAAGAACTTCCTTCAGGGAACCCATGTTTCTGACACCAGTAATCCATAAACTCACAACATTTAACACCATGCTGCACTTTCATGGACGTGGACCAGACTTGAGTCTGAACCTCCCGCTCTGTTTCTCATTTGCATTACCCATATTCTGGTCTTCCCGAACTAATCTCACAGGACTTTAATTATATATATGTATGCGCATGTAAGTGACATGCGCCTATCATATATTGCACATATGCCTATCCTCCGATATTTGTATATCGCGGGCCTGCCTGGTCTCGATGTTGGGTCACAGTAATTCGTCGGTCTTCCAGAAGCTTCTGGTGCACCGTTTATCTAATTCTCTGATTTCCCACGACGTGGGTCACAGAGTTCTGCTACCCGGTCTTGTAAAACGGATCAAGCTATACTCACGGGACTCACTTATGAAATTTTTACTTCGTATCTAATTCTCTGATTTCCCACGACGTGGGTCACAGGTTCATGCTACCCGGTCTCATATAACGGATCAAGTTATATTCACGGGACTCACTTATGAAATTTACTGCTACCTGGTTTTGCGATAATTGATCAGATTACGCGCACAGGACTCTCTTATGATGGGTTTCAGCAAATGGCATCTCTTTTTTTTTTTTTTTTTTTGTTCTTTAAAACGCTTGACTTATTTTCAGGGGCAAAAGCCAGTGGTTATTAATGTTCCAAATCAACCTATGCAAAAAAATTATTACCAAGAAATATTTTAGAATAGAATCTTCCTCACCGGATCTATTTGTCCACCGAAGTCCGATGATTCCGTTGCGGTCGATCGAGATCACGGACCACAGTCCTCGTCACTCTTTTGGATTTGGTGAGATGAGGCTGAATCTTTGTGATTCAGGACAGCTAATCCCTCTGGTCCGATCCTCCGACGAACACACGAGGAATCCTGTTCGTGACGCCAAGATTGTGGTGGAAAAATAGTTGGATCCGATGGAATAAAGAAATGTTGTCAAACGGTTTTAAGAATGTTTATTAAAACAGAGCAGAGAAAAGTACACGTCGTGCAAGCATGGAGGAGAGGTCTGCAGAGCCCTGCCTGTGATGAAGGACATTCGTATTTTATAGAGCCATACAAACAACTTTAATCAGAAACTTAGGATAGGAACGTAAGCGCCATATCTAATATGGACAAGATGTTCTAATGAAGTCAAAATGTTTATACACTGTGATCAAGGCGTCCTGACAATAAGAAAATAAAGCTTGTGGCCTCACGGCTGTGCACAAAGGTTAGACACATTTAATTGTAAAGATGAAATGTATACGTAAACGTATATTTTCCATCACACAACATTTTAGTTTCATCAGTCTACAACACCTTATTCCAAAGTGAAGCTGGCTGGTCCAGACATGTGTTAGCACACCTCAAGTGACTCAGTTTGTGGCATGTGCGCAGAAAAAGCTTCTGTCACATTACTCCACCGTACGGCATCTCCTAGTGCAAAGTGCGGAATAGTGACTCCATCTGCAGCACGATCACGTTGCAGGACTCTGGGTTGAGTTTGACTCTTCTCGCCGTCCTTCATCTCTGTTTATTTGATATTTTTGTTGGCCTGCCTCTCTGGACCTTAACTACAGCTGTTCCAGTGGTCGTCCATTTCCTCTCTGTTCCTCACAGTGGAAACTCACGGCTGAAATTTCTGAGTTAGCTTCTAATGTCCTTCCCTTAAACCATGATGTTGCACAATCTTGGTTTTCAGGTCATCTGATAATTGTTTTGAGGCTCTCATGTTGCCGCTCTTTGGAGAAGATGCAGTGAGGAGAGCAACTTGCAACTGTCCACCTTAAATATTCTTTGTCCTAAAGAGATTCACTTGGGTTTGTACGCCAAGGGTCAATGAGCTTACCAAACAAATTTTGTATTAGTACTGAATGTATTAAATTCAATAAAAAAAACAAGAGTTCCTAAAACTATGCACCTGCCTACTTTTGTTTAAGTAATTCTTTCACACTTTTAATCAATCCTATGAAATTCATTTCACTTCTGGAATATCAGTGTGTTTGTCAGCAATATGATATATTTAAGTGAAATTGATGATCCAAACAACCAATGATTTATAAAGGAAAACCTTGAAAATAATCAGGGGTGCCCAACTTATATAGTTTAAGTTTAAGTTTAATTAATTTATATAGCGCCTTCAAATGGCATTAGGCGCTTTACATTAAAAGTTCAATGAACAGTAAAAACAACAATTAAAATATTAAAAGAATATTTACAGCTAAATGTAGACAGTTACATAAAAGCATGAAACACCAGATAAAACAATAAAGCAGTAAAACAATAAAAAAATGGGCAGTGAGGATACCTTCCAAATGCTCAGTGGTATATGATTGAAATATAATACTAAATATAATATATATGATCAAAATATATATATGTATATATAGGAAAACAATGGAATCTCTGTGAAGACGCCCCATAGATAAGTTTTGTCTAACCAGTCCAGCTGATTCCATCGCTGGGGGCTGGGGGCTCTGTTTGTGCTCTGTATGTACCAAACAGCCGCAAACACATTGATCTGCAGCTCTGAGGGCAGAGCCTCGTTTGCTATTTACCTCTCAAACATCAGCAGACCAATTTGCTGAATCCTCACAGGTATTTAGGTTTAGCATGAAAACTAAAAACCAGCCCCCGGTACAAACAGATCAGCAGACTTTGGAGGGAAATAAGTGGCAGTAAGCACCAAGCAGTCAGTCCAATTTTGACTAATTTACAAGCTGCACTTCCAAACTGCTGTTTCATCCTTCTGGGAAACATGGCTGTTGCATCAGTCCTTCAAACTTTTTGTAGATTTTTTTTTTATTATTATTTCAATGAAGAAAAACAGTCTGATAGGATTTCTTCAATCATAAAAAAATGTGTTTTTTGGTGTTTTTAACATGCTTTCTTGTAGCATTTTTCTCACCATGGAGGACATATATTAAGATTTAAAATTCATTTCTGAGTATTTTGTTATTCAAATCGTTGTGAAACAGAAGCAATTTTAAAAAATGACATTTGAAATAAATCTTAAGTCAGAACATCTAATCAAATTAATTTATCCTGCAGTATTTTTGACATAAAGGTAGAAAAACTTCACAGTTCAACCCTAAAGTTTATTTTTTAATTCGTGTGAATTGGAGATTATTTATACCAGTTAAAATATGTTCTTGGTAATATTTTTGCTTTTTTTTTTACCGTTGAAGTGTAGGGACACGAGAAACTTGAAAAAATCCATAACATGATTTCAAAACATTACAGATCATCTCTTCAGAGAAAAACCTGCAGATGTTAAAAAATATGAAGGTTTTTCAAGATGAGAAAAATAAATTTGACCTTTAAAAATCCTCTGAATTTATCAAACAGTTGAAATGAAAACTCCACGGTTTCATACTGACATGGAGGTATTTGTATTAAAAAAATCAAAAATACAGACCGACATCAGTAGATACATTCCCAGTACACATATGCACAAAACTTAAAGTATTCAAGTAATTACACTTTCCATTAAATCATAATTATGCTAACTCATAAGTCATTCAAAAGCACAGTGGAAGAATATGAACAATACTTTAATTTACGGTTGACACATTTAAACTTCTGCCACGGTCTTAGCACTCATCATCAACCATCAAAGGAGACGTCGGCGTCTTACTCAAGCCATAGAACGTCTACTAATTCACTTAAAGATTCTCAGTTTAGTAAATCTTTTTATCATTCACTGAAAAAGCAGTCTTCTATTGAGAAATGAAAACAATCTCCACTGAACTTTTTTTTTTTGTTGTGTTTATTTATTTTTGAATAAACACTAAGGTGGGGAAAGGTGAAGCAAAGCAACAATTTCTGTATCTAAAAGTGTTCGTTGTCAATATGCTTTGTCAATAAAACTTGAATTTGAAAAAAAAAAAAAAACACTAAGGGGTGTCGAACTCAAATCCAAAACACACATTCATTTAATACATAAAAGCACTCAATTTTTATAACTTTTAAACTTTAAAACCTCACTATTTTAACATAAATATGAATAGAAAACAGTGATATTTTTCCAGAATAAATCCACTTAAAACCTTAAATAACTTCAATATTTTGCTCTCCATAGTAAAATATTCAGCCAAAATTATAAATAAGGTAAATGTTAAATTAAAAAAACTTTGAAACTTATTTTATATTAAAAATGTAACTTATAAATATCCCAGATATTTGGCTCTCTATAATATAAATCCAGTGACAATTATATAAGATAACATCAGGCTGTTAATAATAACATAAAATGATCTGGAGATAGAATTACCACGCGGGTCTTGACTTTGACACATCTGCTTGAGGTAAGCTAAAAAGGTAACTTTAGTTTAAAGTTTTAAATTTGAGTAAACGTACAATGTGCCGATCAGTATCAAAAGATTTTGACAAAAAAAGGGTGCGGACATTTTGATCTTGCGGAGGCAGATTTACTGTGATGTCCAGTAAGTCCATTCCGGCCGAATCCAGCGACCATTATTGTATTCTCTTCAAAATAATTATCTGGGAAAAAGCGGAGCGCCGTAAAAATCAAATTGAATCTGTGTTGCTTTCATGCTACTCAAACGTCGGCCCAAAGGAAACCCTGATTAAAGCCCCACTACGAGGGCATCCCAGCTGTCTTAGCTTTCCCCAGAACATCACCGACTCTCATAAACTCAGATGATGCCGTAATCTGAGCACCAGCTGAGAAGGAAGATGGAACTTAAAAAGGCAACAAGCAATGCATTAACCAGCGGTTTAAAAAAAATCACAGCCTGTTATTTACATCCCGATGTTTTATGACTGTGACCTTTAAACACTGTACCAATCAATCAGCAGAGGAGGGAAGCAGCCTGTTGGGAATATTTAAATCCACTGATTCTGAAAGTAGGACACTATTTATCCAAACACAATCATTATTAATAGCTGGACAGTCAACCCAAATACATTTTCTGCATATTTTCCACATTAGTCCTCCCTTCACACACACACACACACACACACACACACACAAGCAAAGGAGGTAATTAATGAACCACAGCTGTCACGCTGTTAACTCAAAGGGGACACAATCTTACCCTCATAAAGTCATGGCCAGAATGTTTCAGCCATCATTTAAATGGTCACCTCGCTCTTTCTGATATGATTTATGCGGGGAGGCGGAATTTGTTTTTGCACTAAAAAAGCAAAGTTTCTGTGATAAATATGTTGGATTATCAACTGGATTATCTCAAAAGCTCCACCAAACAAGTCTGGATATGTTTTGATCAAAAACTGGAAATACTTAGAGAAGAACAGAAAGGATGTCATTATCAAGTTTGATCAGGATCTGATTAGATTAATCAGTATTAACAAATGACTAAGAACCTGTAGGGATCCATTTTGTAAAGCTACGTTCACACAGTTCACCGTTCTGCGTTCAAAACTCTTGAAATCACAAGTCGCTACGCAAATTCTCAAGAGTCTCTCTGGCCGCTATGAACAAAATGTGCAATAAAAATGAAGCCAGGTTGAACTTTGTCCTATCAGGGACTCAGATTTGCTGGTGACATATGGATGGCATCACTTTTAACTCATTTAAATGCCAACCGTTAGAAAAAATGATCACGAAGGAGAAATGACGAGCTTCCAGATGTAATTACAGACATCAAATCTTTCAGATATCAGAGCTGTAAAGAAAATTCCTGGAACAAGATTCACCAGATTTGAACCTCTTTGACATTTTTTCACCAAGCCTCTTTTAACCGTAGGTACATGCGCTGGTATTGGGTAGTAACGGTGCAGTGTGAACAATATACACGTTCTTAATCCCAACTCATCATATATAGTCTTATGACTCGGGCATGGTACTCCGCATCACGTTTGGACATTTTGGGTGACGTTTTATGGCATGCTGGCTGTTCCCATTAAATTGGGGGTCCCCAACCCTCAGGACGTGGCACTGGACCCAATGACAGATGCAGAACTGGTACTGGTTTAGGGTACCAGTACAGGGTCAGGGTTCGTTTCCATTGAGCGGTACAGACTAGACCAGTCCCCTCCGGGTCGTTTTAGAACAGTTTTCTTTGTATTAGTGCATTTGGAATGTCTCTGGTTCTCAACCCCCGCAAATAAGGGGTAATACTGTGTGTAAAGAATGCATTATTATTTGCTAAAAGATTGTGGGGGTGAAACAGAATACATAAGAAAAGAGAATGAAAACCTTTGGTGGGACGCTTCCTGGGGTCGTAAAACCGTTCCACCAATCATTGGATCTTATCGTGTGACGACAGAAGCTCCGCCCTAACGGGTCCATTTCCTTTTTTTTCTGTGGACCTAAAACCAACAGAGATGGTACCAGTCGGTCCTGGGTCCATTTTATAATAGAAACGCTCTAAAGTCAAGTCCGGTCTAACTTGCTCAGTGGAAATGAGGCATTACTGGTACTAGTCCGCGTCCTGAGCAACCAGAACGTCAAAAAAACGATGAGTTAGAGCACCCTAAAGGTCAAAAAGTGATGCGGTGGGGGCCTGAACCATACGTCCATATATGACGAGTTGAGAGGGAGAATTCATCAGAACAACATATAAGAAACACGTGTTCTAGAACGTCCACCACATGCCCGGTGTAGCATAAGACATGATGTCAGGTAGATTGGTTGCATCGCAAACTATGAGTTTAGATCAATCCTGTAATGGTAAACAGGCCAAATAAATATGACAGACACATTCGTGAAGCACTGGGGTTGTTTCTTCAACCCAATTTTTGGGTTATTTATCTTGAAATATATATTTTTGGCTTAGTTTATTATCATTTTTTAAGGTTATAAGGGTTACATTTTTTCATACATAAATACATGGATATAATTTTTAACCATTGAGTTTTTAGAGTGTAGTTTTCGACATTTTCTAGGAGCATATACAGGAGTTTTTCCTTTCTGAAGGAGACGTCAGGTTTGAAGTGACAAAGGATGATCCTAGAGCCAGATCAGAGTTTCGCGTGTGGAGACACCGCAGAGCCGTTGTGACTCCCTGGATCATGGTTCACCCTTGTTTTGGCCTTGATCCATAATTTCTTTGTGCTCTTGGCCAACAGATGTGATCTCCTCGGAATACTGAACGTTTCCAATCCATCTTTCTTGGCAGTTGGTTCAGTTAACCGCCCTGTCATATCGGTTCGGAGGCTAGGCTCTGCCATACAAATGGGAGTGAGCTCTGTCTTCTGCCCCCGAGTTGCATATTCCTGCTTTTGTGATGCTCCGATGAAACCTGTCTTCAGGAGCAGCAGCGATGCTCTTTCCTAGAGCAACGGCAGAGATAGACGTGGAAATGGTAACTAAAGAGAGGTCTTCACTAACATAATATCGTCTTCACTAAGCCTTTAAAAAGTAGATAGAATAAACTGATCTTTTTAAGAGAGCAGTTGTTTTTAATAAAGAAAATAAGAAGCTTTGAGCTGATAATGCACTCGGAGTGACTGGAGGAGGCAAAAGTTCAGAACATGTGAGCTGTGAAATGTTTTAGTTCTTCAGAGCAAACTGACATAGCTCTCTTGCAGAGGAGCAAGCCCAGACAGAGAGGGCTGAGTAATGAAGATGGATGCATTCTGTTATCAGGCAGCCACTTAGTGGGGCCAGATGTAACCTTAAACACTGAGGATAGCTCAGTTGCACAAAGAATCTAATTAATGAATAGCAGCCATGAAAGAGGACAAGGCAAGTGTGCATTTGGAGATGAATTACAGACACTAATCAAACACTGTTTAAGTGGTTTGGTTTGCCTCCAGAGTGGAGCGTATTTACCAAAGACTTACGGCTGTGTTTGCATAATAAATGTATCTTGCATGTATTCGTGTGTTAAGTGTCATATAGAGCAGGTATGAAGTGAAAGAAGAATTGGAGGAATAGAAGTGCTGGGATGGTGCATTCATTTATAGGACAGGGTTGTGTCATGAGGTTACATTAGAATCTGTCAAGGCAGAAACTTCTTTTGTTTCAATGAAACTTGACTCTTTAATAGTCGTTTCTGACCCTATGAATGAATTTATAAAATGTAAAAGAGGTCTTTTTTTATTTTTCTGTTTTGCAATTTGCTCTATTAATTTAACTTTAAACTCTTTTTTTTTTGCTTTTTTGTTAGCCTCGTTTCCACTGAGCGGTCCGGTCTGGTAAGGAGTGGTACTGTCCAGTTTCCACTCAGTTAAGCTGTCAAAGGTTATATTTGTCATCCTTGATGAGACGTTCCTTTGGAGGTAGATAGGGGGCGCCCTTGGCACCAATGTGTCTGGCAGCCACTTCAATTATTCAATTTGTGTTCTGTTGTTTATAACAATTTTGCACTAAGCGCTGTTCACTTTTGTTAACTCTGAATTTTACAGATAATTCCATTGAACTGGTGTCAAAGACAGTATTACTGATTCCAGGAATGTTGCGCTAAAGTATCTATTATTTGTTGCGCAAAATAATACACAAGTTGTGTATTGTGATTGTGTCCAAGCTAAAAAATAAATGAGGTTTCATAAAAAATATGTTCTTCTACATAATGTGAGTACTTAGAGATGATTTTTACTAATTATTGCGATATTATCAATATCGTGAGCCATGTATCGCATCGTATCGTGAGGGAACCCAGTGAGTCAGTGTTAAAGATAAGTATCACCGATGACACCTCAGGTGTTTAAGGGATTACACAGGAAGTGTTTTCATCTAGATGAAGATGGCATTCAATGAATGGCTCTCTTCTGCAATAATTTTAAGATATTCTTTTTTTTTTATCTCATATGGGTCTGTTATATATTAATGCTAAGAACTTTGTAGATTAGAATAAAACCAGGGGCGGTTTTATGACGGCGACTGACCGGCCCATGATTACCATCAGCTAACAGGGACAGTAGAATTATGAGATACGGTTCTTCAAACAGGGCGGGGCAAATATATAGATGATGCAGTGAGAAGTTCCCTCATAAATGCACATTTATCAACAGGTAGAGAAGGGTAGACACGAAAAAGAATCGGGGTGATGGATCCTGAGGGCCGGCTTTGGGCAGCCCCGCTTCATAACCGTCATGTGGAACTGTGTTTACTGTTTCCTGCTGCCCGGTCGGTTTGTGTTGACTTAGATTGAGAAACGTAAATATTGGAATCAACAGTAGCAGATTGTGACCACATCAGCTTGGATAACTAAGGTTTTGATTGGTTTGTTTCTTTTAGCTTTTTTTGAAATTCAGGGGAAAAATTTGAATCTCAGAAGAGACTAGACCACTTCTTTTCTAGTTTAAGTGTTTTGATGCTTTTTAAAGTGTTCTTCTTCCTGACCCACCAACAGGTTGGTTGGCTACTTTTTGGAAAACCTGCTGCATCCCCTGTTCTCTCTGTGTGTTCTCTTACACACATAATATATTCATGCAAGTTGACATGATAGTAGGGGTTCCATAGTGCATATTTAATTAATTTCATGTGGAAATTGGCCTTTTTAGTCTAAAAAAAACAGCATTAAAAAACTGCCAGTGTGTGTTTTTATTTTATTTTATTTTATTTTATTTTATTTTATTTTATTTTATTTTATTTTATTTTATTTTATTTTATTTTATTTTATTTTATTTTATTTTATTGTGCTTTGGTCGACTGCTCAGACCAGCTGGCTTCAAACCAGCACCCCAACCAGCTCAATGAAGAAACACAATTTTGTTAGTGGAATTTATGGAAACATTCCCTGAATAGAAGCTGAATGAAATCCCGGAGGACTGTTTTGAAACTTGGTAAAAGTTCAGCAGCATTAACACATTGCTATTGCTCTTCTTAGCTAACAACACAAACGTGGGTTCATCAAAACTGGACTCTAGAAAATTAGACTGTAGAATGTATGAATCAACTGTGTTCTGATGATGATAAAACTTATAAAAGTATATTAAAAAAATCAAAATCTTTTCAGATGAAAAATTCTTTGAATGCAATGCATTTTGGTCAATCTAGTGTGTTAAGAACTGGTGGTAGCTGACTCAAAATGCAGGTCAACGAAGAGTGAGAGAGAAGTTGTAATGGATGGCAGGCGGTTGGTCGATGGCGTGATGAGGGGAAATCCTCGTGATCCTGAGGACAAAACAATAGATGTTAGATAGAAAGCGAGCAGCAACAAGTCTAAGGTTTAAATGTGGCTTGGCAGGAGTTTTAGGTCAGTGTAGGTCTGGTGGGTGTGGACGTCCTTCTAACAGGTCGTCTGAGGATCCCATCTGTAGCTGGCTGGGCGGCCATGACACCTGATACAGTGAACATCAACACACTGGATTTAGACAGACTTCTGGTAAATTTGATTTTGGAATCGTAGTCCATGTCCTAATTCCTCCACTACTAACTATAACGCCCGTTCACCATTTTGTAGTGGTGTCCGAATCTACCTTTCAGAAATTCAGTGCCCTCGAAGTCTTTGCAAAAACCCACTGTGCTTCGATTCTCCCTACATTTGCGAATATAGACCAAAATGCATTGCGTTTGCGTTAGTGGAATCACAAATAGAAAACGTTTCTATTGATTTGATTGTAAAATCGATGACATCAAGCTTTAAAGAATAAAATTAGTGAGCATGGTGTCTGAATAGCTTCTAAAATCCAGGACACCAGATTGTCCCACGCTTTAGAACAAGGGTGGGCAAATTATGGCCCGGGGGCCACATGCGGCCCCTTAAGCTACTTAATCTGGCCCTCCAAATTAAAATACATTGAATCAAAAATCCTTATTATTGTCTTATTTTCATTGTGTTTCTGGTTTCTTCTCATGAATGGTGTTGTTTCTCTGGCGTTTGTGTGTGTTTTTTTCTGAGTCAGAAGGTGATCTTTCTGATTTCTTTGAGTTTGCATTTTCCTCTGAAGAACATCAACCCAAAAAGAGAACAAAAATCAAAATTTAGAAGTTAAAATTCCCCAATTTTCTGTTTTTAAATGAATATATGTGAATTTTAATCCAAATTAAAGCATGTTTTTTCTCTAAATTCCATATTATTTTTTTAGTTTATGAGGTTCATTACCAAATCTCTCCTTCCATCTGCTCCTTGTCCGGCCCTTATGCCAAATTTTAGAACCCTTTCTGGCCCACAAATCAAAAAGTTTGCCCACCCCTGCTATAGAATGTTCTTGTAGTTCTGGATTAGGATGAACACTCTGTAGGACACAGCCACAGTCTCCCTCTTGTTCTGTCCCGTTGAGAGGATTCTTGGGTCAGACGGTGATCAGACGTTTCTCTCTGCCTTCCAGTACCAGCTGCGGAGGCGTTCCCCTTGGCGGTCGCTGGCCGTCCAGTGGCAGACGTGGCTCGCACTCATCACCACGATTATTTTGATGGGAGCGCTGCCTTATGTCGTTCACTGCATGATGACCGCCTTCCCCAACAATCGCTCACACATCACCTTCAAACTGGCAGCAGGCACTTTTGGTTTCCTGTCGGAGCTGCTGCTCATCAAGTGAGTATTTTAGGATCTGCTCTTTATTTATCGCCCTTCATATCTGTTGTGTAAATGAATGGAATTACCTTGGGACGAACTTCATGCAACATGCAGAAAAGCAGTCGGGAGTGATTCATGATAAAAGTGATGATGACAGTCTTCTCACGCTGGCTTCATTTAACTCTGCCAAATAAATAACGTTCTCTGGTAACATTTCATTTTTATGTGAGTTTAGACACACTGCAGGGGTCAGAAAACAAGCATCTCTGGAAGCCGGCTCACCCCGCCCCTCTCGTTTTCCCTTTTCCCCATTTTGATATTCCTAATTGGAAAGATGCCTGCAGTACTGTAAACCATTAGTAAATGAACAGTCTGTTTTTATTAACCTCTATCTTGTAAATAATGCATTAGATTCCTGGCATAAACAATATCTATTTTGATTAGAAAGCCACATGTGGCCTGTACTGTAATCAGATTACAAATGCAGATCAGTAATTGCCTCCAGCAGTTACTCTGTGAAGCTGCACCTTTGTTAAAAACACAGAAGTTTCATTGGTGTAATTATCAAAAGCGAACCGCACTTCTCATGTTCCAACAAGTTCATAAAACATAAAGTGTGGTTGGAGTGGAGGACGCGGCCCTTGGTTCACCCTGCTCGGCTTTTTCTGCCTGCAGCAAAAATTAAAGCTGGTCTTCTACATGTGTCCTTCCTCCAGTATTTGTCTAAACTCGAGGAAGAGAGGCTGTTTGTAATTAACTCGACAAGGCCCGTGACTTTTTTTTCTTTTTTTTTTCCATCCATTAACTGCCCTTGCAAGGAATGCAGCAAGCCAGCTGGTAATTAATAAAGGCGGTGGCGGCGGTGGTGTGCCTCCGCATCATTATGCTGTCCGCACCAGTAATGAGCTGTAATTTTATGACAGGAAATTGGTTTGTTTGCAGCATGTTCTGCAGATGGGCTTCACGTGTTGAGAAGAAAGAGGACCCGGTAGTGAAAAAAAAAAAAAAAACCGCTGACACCTTGCTTCAGACTCACAGAGGGGCTCCCGTTTGCTGGAGAATTGCTTTACGTAACTCAGGTTCAGCATCACTGCTGGCGCGTCGTGGAGGGTGGTGGGTGGGGGCCCTTATTAGGTTTGGTGGTCTTTACAGAACCGTGCCCCGTGGTGCTCGTGGTGCCTGGGATGTGCCAGCCTCCTGCTGCCCTCTGTCAGTGTGCATCTCAGTCACACTTCAGCCTCCGGGGGGGGGCAACCATCACCCCACCTCCCCACCCCTGTGTTCCCATCTTGGAGCCTCCGCTCTGCCTTAAAACCACCCCTCTGTTTGCACCACGTTAACTCCAGTTAAAACATTTTCCCAGTCCTGTTTTAATCATAATTATGACGTTTTACACTGTAAACCCTGACTTTAGCTGTAATAACAATTTTGAGTAATCATTCATTATAATTTTTAGTTTTGTGTCATTACTTAAATAAATTTGTTGTTTGACACATTAAAGATTAGTTTTAAGTGTTACTAATTATACTATGTAGAGATCACTACTGTTCTTTAGTTCCTGCAAGAGTGGGCGGAGCTTATATCAAAACTGTGTTTGATGAAAACTGGCTCTAATTCTGCCCTTTATTAATTAGCAACGTCTTGGTCCTCCTCCTTACAATTCTTTCATCAGCATCAGAATTTGCTTTAAGATGAGTTTCTCATAGTAAAATTTGATTTATTTATTGTTCATAAAAGTTGCTTTTAAATCCTATTTTTTTCCCCAGAGTTTGAAAGCGCTGGTTGTTAGCCAAAAATGGGCTATAAGTAAGCATTGTTTTTTTGTTTTTATTGATGATCAAAATGTAAACATGTTTTCTCCTTTGGGATTTTAAGAAAATTTTGTTGTAGTGACCAAACCATTCCCAACTATCGTCCATCATCATTGTCCAAATCATTTCTGTTTTCATAGGACATTCTCTGCACTCTGTTTTAAAAAGTTTTGTACAGGTTTTTTAATGTATTAAAATAGTCTGAGTTTGTAAGGACTTTGCCACTAAAAGTGAAGAAGCAGATAATTAATCAATGATCAAAATTAAGGATTTTACTGTCTTTTGCAAGTGTTAATATATCAGTACAAGGATAGCTTAGTTGATTAGGTACAGGACTAGCATGCAAAAACCCAGGATTCAATTCCCACCTGAGTAATGTTACTTTTTGAAAACATAATGTACTTATGATTATAAGTTATGACTACATATTTCATTAAGTAAACTTTACTATCATCATTTGCTTTTGACAAATGTATTAACGTACTGTTTTAAGTTAATTGAACTAAACTTGTCTAGTTTTGGATCTATGTAAAAACTTAAGAAATTTAGGGCAATCTGTTTCAACGCACTGTTTTAGTAAACTCAACTAGTCCGGGCTAAGAGTGTATGATGTTACTACCCTCTGTTATCATCTTCTTTTTTCTCTAAACCCCCTTCTTTGTTTCCGTCCGGTCCAACCAAAAAGTAAAACGATACAACATAATCAATATAAATAAAGTTTAGTATGAAACATTAAAATCTGTCCAACACAAGAGGCTCTCAGCCTGTTTCTGTTTGCTCAGCTGTTGGACAGGACAAGTTAACAATCAATAATGTCGTTTTTATGACGTTTTTAACTAAAATCCACAGCCTAAATGTCTTAAAAAGCCATTTTTTATGTTGATCTGAAGCCTGTTTCCAAAATCTCCTCTGAGGGGGCGTGGCTTTAAGAGCTGATCCCCCCTGTGTGATTATGATAGTTCTGTGTCTCTCTAGCGTAAATCTTCACCTCTGCTACATAAAAACATCCATCAACATGGGTGATGTCCAGCCGTATGGTTCTGATCCAGATGTCAGCTCAGATCTTCATGGACAGAACTTCCTCCAAAATCCTGATTCCAGTTCACCAAAGACTGTTTTAGCTCATTCTTCAATGTTTCTTGAGGTTACTGTGATCAATCCATTGGTTTCTCAGAGCAGAATTCTTCAGAAAATAATTATTCCACTCAAAAAAGACACATAGAGCTTTAATATAGTTGAAAGTTTGAGTTTAGGATGAATAAACTTAAACGGCATTTTGGTTGATGTCCATCAGCTCTACAGCTTTCTAACTAATTTCAACAGTAGTTTAAAGTTTGGTGCAATATTTTCCAATAACTTTAAAAAAAAGGAAACACTTTTTAATAACTACACATTTTTTAACATTAGTTAAGCATCAGTTAAGCATTAGTTAACACTTAATCAATGATTTTATTTGTCTGACTTTGAAACTTGTGATCCAAGTTTATTTATTTTAATGGAAAAATAATTATTGTTATAATTTGTCAAATTTAGCTCGTTATGTTTTAGTTGTAATATAAATATTTCTGTGTTGTGTATCGCTCTATTTTGTTATTTTTTTGTCACATAACAAAAGCCTTTCATCCCATGTGTAAAGACTATAAGGCATAATTAGTGCTCAGTTTAGAAAATACGTTTATAAATGATTTATTAACAGATTAAAAGTACATTTCTAAAAATGTTGATTTATAATTGTACATTTTACAAGGTTTTTCAAAGAATTTACTTTGTAAATGAACTTACAACTTAAAGAACCTCCTCTATATAACTGGTTAGTAAATCATTTAATACTTCATTTTTATCTTTATCTCTTATCGTATCAATAATAAACACATTATAGCATTTGTTTTCAATCATGACTGCAGTGTTAATATCAGCACATATAAGCTACTTACTAATGCTTAATAAAGTAGGTGTGAGTCCTTATAAATGATTAATTACATATTAATTCAACCTCAGCTGATTAACTAATGCTTAACCACAAACAAAAACCTGTTTACGAAGATAATTACATTATATTTCTTTTATTATAACTCCATGGGTTTATCACTTCTTTGTGAGTTTTTCTTTCTGTTATTTTGTAAATAATCTCAGTTTCTTTCAGATGAAGAAAATAAGTCAAAGTGACTTTTAAAGCTGTAAAGACAGCTTTGACCCTCAAATATAATTATTCAATTTGCTTTTCTGTGGAATGATTTTAGTTCATATTTAGATCAGTGTCCAATGTAGTTTCGGCAGACGCGTACATGCTTAAAATCTTCATTTTAATTAGAAAGTTTTGTTCAATTTTATTTGTGAAGTTTTACTTGTAAAACCTCAAAATATACGCTTTGCCTTCAGTGTGGCTTAGAATATAGGATTAGGAGTTAAAAATGTCCTCATTTTGTTCTGTTTTATCACAGAATGACATACTGCTGCACGTGTAGAGAAGCATACATAAAACAACACAAACAGATATAAAAAGGGTTATTTTGTTTTCCCAGAGCTATCAGATGACTTGAGCAAAATTACTTTACTGTTATCAAGACTTTTCAAAGCTGGCTTGACCTCCACTTCAAGTTTAGTTCAGAAAACTTGCAGCTTTCCTGATTTCTCCTGTTGGACAGGATGTTGAATACTGTTTTTTTTTTTTTACTTGAAGGACAATTTATTAAAAGGAAAAAGATTGATCAAAAATAGTTAACTAAATAATCGCAAACTGGGGGAAATTAATCGCGATTAATCGCAGTTAACTTTTTTAACTTATGATCTATGAATAATAACAATATGAAAACTGTACTTTTAAAACATGTATTTTTAATTAAGACTGTTGACTGACTAAAAAAAAAAAATCTGATTTTATTTTTTACACTTTTATTAATCGTGTTAATTGATTGCGTGCGTTGACGCGTTAATGTTCACAGCCCTTAAAAAGGAATGTTTATTTATCTGAATCTGATTTCTCTGATACTGTTTCCTTAATGATTGGGTTTTATTTGACTTTAAATAAATAAACAAAAAAGCAAAATGACTAAATAAAATATTTTTTTCGAGGAAAACATGCAAAAAAGCGTATATTTTAGTATTAAACAAAGAAAATATGGATCCGTTGGCTTAAACGATAAAAAAAAAAGTGAATCGTTTGCTCCGTATGGCAGCTAAACGCCAAAAGTCAACAACCAGTGAAACACAACGAACCCCCCCCCCCCCCCCCCCCTCGTCATCCGGACCCTGAAAGCACAACGCTCCTCCTGCTGCAGGTTTGTTCCTGGACACATTCAAGAAGTCACATTCCATTTGTCAGGCGTGAGCTGCGTCTCAGAAGGCTGTCACACAATATGCGCCCTCTCCTCTCCTTACTGTCACGGCGAGCGTTTGCGGCGGCGCGACAGTGCCCTGACCGCGCCGCTCTGCGCTGTGAATTTTTATATGCCACTGCCTGGAGGTTAGAAACTCTCATTACGCCGTGTTAGATTTATTAAAATAGATTATGGAAATGTTAATTAAGTCATTAATTACATTATTTAAGCAGCATTGACAGATAAGGAGGATGTATGTGTGTGTGAAGGGGGCAGGGGGGTGTCGAGCTCCCTGGGTGGTTTAAAAGGATGTGATTGGTGACAAGGGACACTGTGGAGATGGCGTCTGAGCGCCCGTGCTGACATGATACAAAGTGGCCTACACGGCTCTCTCACCTCACGCTACTGTCTGCCGCGGTTTGCCGAGCTGCCCGAGGACGAGCGAGAGGACAAACAGAAGCTTCACACTCGGTCAAACCCGGGGTTCTCCGAGAGAGCCTCTCTGCGCCCCGTTCCGCGGCGGGATCCTCCGCACGCAGCGTTTGACGGTGACATTTGAGCAAAGGCTTCACACCTTACTTCCAGCTGTTTTCAAGGCAAAGAATTAGTCGATAGCGAGGGCCCTCTTATCTGCTGACAGTTTAGTTACCACCAAAGCCCTTTCCACAGCTTCTCTTTGTGCCATCAAACCTATATTAGGGAGGGAAATTGATCTGATCACGCTTGATAAGAACAAATGATGGATGTAGTAAACAAGCAGAATGCTTCAATTCTGATGTGAGCCATTGATTTGCCTCGGCAGCCAATTACTACGTGAGCTGAGGTTATCCATGCAGCAAACCTGCTGGGAGAGATTTTTCCTCCTCCTCATGTCCATTGTGCTATTATGCTCCTAAAATGTTGAATTCAGATGTATTATTAATTCCTCCGATTGAAAAAGTCCACGGGGAATTAATGAGGCTCGGCTCCTCTGGCCTTTCATCAGGCGGCGCTGAAAGGTGCACGTCTTGATATCAAGTGGCTCCTGATTGTGGGAAATGAAACATTGTGCAGCTGTTGAACCACCTCAGAGCAGCTTTAGCCATTAGCTCCCACATCAGCATGTCTGCATGCTCAGAGCATTGAAATGAGCTGGACCCCAGCATTAAAACACAAAACCATCGGGAACAAAGCAGGTGTTTGCAGAAGTTTTAGTCAAGTTTCCTTTGGTGACTCACACTGATTTTGTTTTTTACAACTTAGAAGCTAAAATACTTTCTGTTACAGCAGGGGTGGGCAAACCTTTTGATTTGTGGGCCAGAAAGGGTTCCAAAATTTGGAATTAGGGCCGGACAAGGAGCAGAGGGAAGGAGTGATTTGGTAATGAACCTCATAAACTAAAAAGATAATATGGAATTTAGAGAAAAACATGCTTTAATTTGGATTAAAATTCACATATATTCATTTAAAAACAGAAAATTTGAGAATTTTAATTTCTAAATTTTGATTTTTGTTCTCTTTTTGGTGATCCAATGGGTTGATGTTCTTCAGAGGAAAATGCAAACTCAAAGAAATCTGAAAAATCACCTTCTGAACGCCAGAGAAACAACACCATTCATGAGAAGAAACCAGAAACATAATGAAAATAAAACAATAATTAGGATTTTTGATCCAATGTACTTTAATTTGGAGGGCCAGATTAAGTAGTTTAAGTAGTTTGCCCACCCCTGTGTTAGAGCAAACTTTGAACTCTAATGGCGACAAACACACTAGAAAAAATAGCCTTTAAATCCTCACGTTCTTCATCAGGTGTACTTATCCATCCATTTACCCTTTGGGGCTGCTAGATACGGTGGCTGACAAGGCTCACATAACATACAAAAGCCACAACGACAAAAGCCGATTTCCCAAAGTTTGGTACTAATGTAGTCTGATAGTAAGAGGTAATTGTTCTTCTCACTAAAACAGATGAACAACTCCACAGCGTGCACGGTTCACGAAGTTTGACCAGAAACTCTAAACCTTTGCGCATGTGCATTTTATTTTTTTGCATGAAGAGGACAGTAGTTTCCATGAAGCCATTGAAAAAGCAACATGGCTGCAGTGTGGGCGGAGCATCACTTAAAACACCTCGTTTCAGAGAGCGGGAAAAGAAAAACAGCTAAGAAATAGCATGTGACGGATGTGACCTGTTTTATGAACACGTATTGGTGGCGTTCACCCCAGAAACACGTCATGTTACAGTCAAACCTGTTGAAGAAATGATGAGAATATCCATATATGATGAGGCTCCATCATTTCTTTGAACATGCTGGATTTGGCAGCAACGGAGGGTCGGATTATGTCAGGACCCCAAACTTTCAAAACCCATTTACATCTATATTTTTAGTTTAAATTAAACCACACGGGCCCGTTCGACCTTGATTGTTTCCAAAAGTTCAGCAGCCGCACTTATCTTTGAAATGACGCGCGGATTGTCACTTCCATGTATTTATATTGTTCACAGTTTCAATTATTTTTAACTTCAATTTTTTTCCTCAGATCAAAATTATGAGCAAAAGTAAAGGATGAGCAACGTTAGAAAATAAAGTAATCAGTTTATCTTAATGTTCGACATGTTGAAATTGTTTTTCTTTTG
Organism: Oryzias javanicus; assembly: GCA_003999625.1. Taxonomy (NCBI): domain Eukaryota; kingdom Metazoa; phylum Chordata; class Actinopteri; order Beloniformes; family Adrianichthyidae; genus Oryzias; species Oryzias javanicus. The sequence continues at coordinate 24,514,796 of CM012440.1, forward strand.
TTTAGTTTTTAGTGATTTTGTGAAGACGGAAATTAAAGCAGAAAAAACCCTTTACAGCCCGATCTCTCACCGTGGAAAGCTAGTGTTAGCATCAGTCAAAGATGAGATTTTATTTTTATTTGTAAAGTACATTTTATTTATATAAGGTTGCCATGGTTACAGTTTGGTGGAGGGATATATAGAAGAAGAAGGAAGTTGTTCGTCCTGGAAGTGTCTTTTGTGCAGGAAAAGAAGGATAATAAAGTTGTCTTCCAAAAAAAATAAAAAATAGTAAAATAAAATCTCATCTCACATAAGCATGAATCAGAAATACATTTTTTATTATTTTCATATTAAACAAGCAATATTCATCAACTTGAGAGGAAGAATCCATGACTTGTTTAATACAGTATATCGTCCGTAATAAAATTACAGTTAGATAAGACATTTATAAAATAAGTTTTGTACAAATTTCCGCTACATTTGTTAACTTTTATTATTTTGGTAAAATTGTATTAAACGGTGATCATCTGACAGCTTTGTCGGTCTAAATCCACATTTCAATTACACTCCCACTAGCTTACAGCCTCTCACAACGCCAAGCTAACATTAGCATAGCAAATAAAAATGGTGAGCAAAATCAGAGCTATCCAGTCGCACAGTTTAGATCCCAGAGGAAAACAAAGACGTTCATGGATCTATTTGTCTGCGAGTGGATGCATCAGAATGGAGCAGAGTAGGGAGACTTTGACCCGCCCATGGCACAAACCTGAGCTTTCTCCTCTGCTCCTGATCCAATGTGATTAGAATAAACACATAAACACAGTTTTAATCTTCAATTGTATTATATATGCCCTTTATAAAAATCCTACAACAATGCAGAATTTTCATTGGAGTGAGTCTTTACGGACAAGCAGGAATTTAATAACAAGATTGTCTGAGTGTTCATGTGTGACTCTGTTTTTCAGGGGTCTGTCAAGTTGGCTGGTTACCCGCTACCATAAAGCTCTGCAGACTTCCTTCATCATCCATCCCAGAATCCCAGATCCACAAGAGAAGGAAAAAGATGCAGATTTAAGGAATGGACACTTGATCTCTTTCTAAATCTGTGGCATTTTACTGAAATAAGCTCATTTGGTACGTATGAAGTCAACGGACAGACGCATCGGTGTTTCACGTTGATTTCTTTATGAGAACGAAAGCTTTTCTTTCAATGGGTTGGATGTAATGTTTTCTTCACGTTAAACCTTGCTTTACTCTTTATTTGCACAAGCTGAAAAATTGGTGGTACAAAGGAGAAAGCACGCGGCTTGAACGAGTGTGTTCAGCTCAGGGAGAGAAAAAAAAAAGTTGAAATCACTATTTGCTTAATGATGCCCACACAGAGACAATGGGGCGCCGCTCTGATTAGTGTCACCTGTCCTTGTGCATCTCATCAGCTCCATTATGGCTCCATCTCCCATGCTTCTTCTGCTAATTGAATAGCCCGTGAAGTGGTGATGAGGACGGGGGCGAGAGCAGCGTCTGTCCTGCCGCTGCTCCAGACATGAAAGGAAAGAGAGGCACGAGCTGTGCAAACATAAACCATTATCAGACAGATAGAAAAGTGCCAACAAGTAGCCCTCGTGTTGTATTAGCATCATGCTGAGTGCAGTTTGTTTTTATGTATAACAGCTTTGAATTAGCAGCAGCTGCTGTATGGATTTGTTGAAGGGTACGCCGTCTCTTCAAAGTCTTTTTGTGGGGGTCAAAAATGTACTCTTTTTGTTTGTTAAATATTTCATGCAGAAACAGAGTTAGCTTAGCTGTGAAACAGGACATGCACTCGCTTTACATGGTTTAAGCTTTATTATAGGAGGGGGGCAGGTAAAAGAAAACAACTGGAATGCTACAGGATCAACAACATGCATTCAAAATGGAAACTTCCAATAAGAAGTCTGTTAATGTTTGGTCTTCCTCATACTTGTATTTAACACAGCACTTTTATATGGTCACTTTCCTTTTTAAATGCTGTCAATATCAGCATTAAGAGTTGAAAATTGTTAACATTTGAAATAATTCTACAATAACGATAAATTAAAGACCCACTTCCATGAAATTTGAGTTGTTGGTGTTTTTAGAATGATCTTGTAACATTTTCTTTCACGATAGAAGACATATATGAAAAAATGTCTGAGTATTTATTTTATACAAATAAAAACGCACTGTTTGAAAAAGCTTACATTTGTGGAACCGAGCCTCCATTCCGATGCATCCACTGACAGACAAATAGATCCATGAACGTCTTTGTTTTCCTCGTCTCGAAATTCTAATGCCGCTCTACAGAAACTATGTTCCAGAAAATGACAGTTTTTAGATTTTGGATAAAAACAGCAGAATTAAAATGAAGAGAACACTGAGAACGCTTGAAAACAGATCAAAAGATGGTTGGAATGGGATTTTAAAATGCTTCACGGAGCTGAAATTTAGACTTTAAAAAAAAAGAACGTTTTTGTGATTAATACAGATCGAATTCAAACATCCTGATAGTAGCAGCTCTGTTTGAGTCAGCAGTAACATTCATGTTTGTGATTTAATGACTTTATAACGATTAACTGTCTGTCAATATGATGGACAAACGTCATCATTCAATCAGTGATGTTTTATCTTTGATTTCTTTTTCTAACACTTCATTTTAAATTTTGAAATTTACTTTTGTTTTTGAATTATTAATATTGTTTTGGTTTGTGGAATTTTGATTTCTAAAATTAGGTTTTTTTCTTATTATAATTTACATTATTGATCTAAATCTTTATAATGTTTTGCATTGATGGATTTGTTTATGTGATTCCACCTGCCATAAATCTTCCATCCTTCCCACGATCACCGTAAATCATCTGATTCTGACAAGGAGAAAAATGGAAAAATGTCAACAAGTATTATTCACAATCTAAATTGTGTAAATTGTTTTGTTTTTCGTAATTTAGTTTTACATGTGAATACTAGGGATGTCCCGATCTGATCTCTTGATCAAAAATCGAGCCCGACCACTAGGGCTGTAACGAGTATCCGGGTGCTCGAGTATTCGCGATCTGCTCCCGAAATTACGAGTACGAATATTCGCGACATCAAAGATCGCTGATTCGCGATCTTCATAAATATAGTTAATTTTAGTGAAATATGATCAAAATATGATCAGGGGACAATGTATCTGTGCTCTGAAATGCAGATTAATGTAGGATTTTAAGCTTACGAACTAAAACAAAGCCGAAAGAGAAGCGGTACGGCAGCCGAAAGTAATTATCTTCGTGACAGTGAACTTCCGGTTTTCAAAGTAAAACTAGCGAGAACTTTTTTCCGTTCAGAAACTGAGACTGAAGTTCGGTTCTCTGAAAAAACCACTGAGAAAATAATTAGCTTTAACACCGGAGCTTTATCTCCAGTGTTTACATGCTTTTGGTCATGGTAACTCTTCAACAGTTGACGCAATTAACTAAACTCCAGTTTATTCTGAAGAAACGCAGCCTCGTGCTGCTGAAAGGTGGATGTAATCAACGTGAACCAGCTGATTCTGCCGCGGAAATAACGTCTTTTTTCATAGGGGCTCTGCACCAATATGTCATGCTTAGAACGTAAAATGTTGAAGAACTTTGATAAAAGAAAACTGTGGAGAGAATTTTCAGGTTTTATTTTAAATGATCCAAAACAGCAGCGATTTTTATCCTTTATATGTTACTTTTTATGATACTTCACCAGAAGATTGACAAAAGAAAAAAAGTTTAAAATGACAAATGGCATTTCTTTCTATCTGAATCTTTGTGTTTTTTTAATCAGTTTTGTTGATTCTGATCTCCTGTTCTAAATAAATTTATAAACAATGATTAAAAGCAAATAATTTCAATGTTCATCCATCCAGTTAATAGTCATTCACATAGCAATAAACATGATCGTAAAAAGTAAGAATCGTGGTTCGATTCGTGAATCGTTGAGCTTGATTCGTGAATCGAATCGGATGGTCACCTGAGCAACGATCCACAGCCCTACCGACAACGCGGTCGATGACTCGATCCATATTGGACTTTATCCCCCGATTAGTGTTGGATATTTATTCATTTATCATTTCTTCTTATTATGATCAATGATTTATATTTCAATCTTACTATCCCAAATAAATATTCCAGTCGCCGGAAAACAGAAGCAGAAAATAGCAGCAGCTCAAGCGGGAGGCAATGAAAACAGTCAAGCTAGCTAGATGATCACAGATTCAGACTTCTGGGATCAATAACTCTTTTAAAAATACTTTAAACTGACAGTTAGTGTCTCTGTTGGTTTGTTTTAACACAAACAACAACATATGAAGGCATTTCAACAGAAAAAGAGTTTTTGTTTATGTTTAATGTTAACCTCTTTGTGCTGCAGACAGACAGACGGCTACACAGCAGCTGCTAACTGTGCTAAGCTAAATGCTAGCTCCATTAGGACCCGAGCTGTTCTTTGATGTGTCTGTTTTATTTATCTTTATTTAATTATCTGTGGTAATAAAACCAAAAATGTAACTTAAGAGCTTAAAAATAGAATCACATAATCTTGTCATAGAACATTCATCGTCAAATTCATGATAAAACAAAATCATCATTCATTTTAAAGAATTTTAAATGAGGACAGGAATCACATTTGGTTAAAAATGTTCAATAACTCTAAAGATATTAAAGCTAAACCACCAAACTTTCTCACAAAAGTTCACTAAAGAAAAAAAGTTCTTAATGATAAAAGCAAGTTAATGAAATAAAATAAGGGACAACACAAATCTGTTTATTCAATTGGTTCATGTTTTAAATGTGTTACAAAAGTAAGTAATGACTCAGAATCGGATCGGGCTCAAAAAAACCTGATCGGGACATCCCAAGTGAATATGCAAGTACACACAAATTGGGCAAGTCCACTTTCCCTCCGTGGGGGGTCAGTGTCATGTCTGCGACGTTTGGAACACCTGATGTGACTGGAGAACTCACTGGTTGGTTCAGCGACTACTGAGGGTTAAATCAAGAGAAAAAGTCCTGAATTCAGGAAAAACTCAAACAGTCCTGTGTCTTTGAATATTTTCTAAAACTTTTGTAATAAAAACAAGCCACTTATCAGCTTCCTGTCACGATCAGAACCGATGATCAGAAATCTGACCTTAAGGATCATCACGTTTGTTTGAACTATTTCTCTTTTATTTGTACAAGTTCTGTTTTCACTTGTTTTTGTAATATAAAAATAAAAAATATATACATACATGGAGGTGTGATATTATTTAAATTCATGAATCGTATCAGGGTTTGTTCTGACGAGCCTGGAGGATGACTCGTTCAGCTCCATCCCGTCCACAGAAGGAATCCGAACCTTCACGTCCTTCTCCTTTAAATGCTTCAGCATCAGTGACCCTCGTGCTGCAGAGGCTTAGAGGGAGTGAACGCCGGAGCAGATGGACACTTTTTGGAGGTTGGATTATTCTGCGGGCTACATCTGGGGCTCCACATGGCACAGCAGACTGCAGTAAGACAAGCAGGTGGGCTCATGGGAGAGGACACCTCCAGTGGGGTCGCCATCGTGTCTTCTCTCACCACAGATATCTGTAAAGAAATAGTCGTGCAACACAAACACTTCTCATCTCTCTGACTCTTACAGCAGCAGGTTCTGCCGACTTTAAAGTTGGTTCCACATCCCATTTGTTGGAAGTTGCTTTGGCTCCAAACACATATTTCCAGAAGCACCCCTTGATGATTTAAGTGTCCTGCTGGAGGACGCTCGTCACGAGGAGCCGGGGAACGCTGCTCTTCTCTTCTGATTAACCTACTTCACCATCTGAGCTGTAGCTGCCCACAGCATGAGGGTGCACCCCCATTAACACGTTTTACATTTGCTTAATTAATCATACAAAAAGCATAGGAAATTAACATGGCATTTGCATTTTAGAGGACATCGCTAACATAGAAGCTAACATAAAGAGCCTTCCAGCAGGTTAGCACGCCACGTCCCTGGTCAACCTCAGCAGAGATCCTCGTCCTTCCAAAGCGTCTGAGATACAGTATCTAAATAATGCTGTCATGCACGAGCCGACCTCTCACCCTGAGCCTTTGGGGGGTGGGTTGGGGGGCTTCAGGCTCTTCATATTTCCAGTCTTAACTTGCATTTCAGAATCAGGTCTGTAGTGCTGAAAAACAGCTGCAACGGCAGGAAAACAAAGATATTACAACTCAAAATCCTTAACAGTTGAAAAGGACAATAATAAAAATACATTTATGAATAATACATTTACATGTGAAAAGTGTTACTGCTAATTAAATAGTTGTAGTAGTGAAAATTTCCTCTAAGTAAGTCAATGAGAACAGCACAAACCAAAGAGGAGGAGGAGCAATGACATCATCATGAAGCGCTCCCTTGGAACTGCTAACTCGAAATTATTTATCTGATGAAACGAAAAAGCAATCTTCATCGGCTTTGTCACTTTAATTATGTCACAGAATGAGCGGTGGGGAAGAAGAAAATGGAAAAGTTGCTCTGAGAATTTCTTTTTCATTTTATTTAGGAGACAAATAATGCAGGTTCATTTTGAAAATGAAAAAGAATTTCTGTTAATGCATTTTCATTTTTAAATTTAATATTTCTAATTAAATTTAACTTTTTAAAAATGAAATATGAAATGCCATTTTCTTTGTCATTTTAATTAAGTTACATAATGAGCTGTGTTGAAGAAGAAATAAAAGAATACATTCTGGAAATAACTTTTCATTTAATTTAAGAGAGAAGTGATGCAGGTAAGTTTTGAAAATAAAAAAGCATTTCCAATATTGACTCTTATTTTGAATTATGAGTCACAAACGCTCCCATATAAATTATATATATAAATGTTTGGTGATTCTGTGATTCTGTTGTCTTGGTTTCCATTTGATTATTTAAATATGGTTCAGGTTTTGTTCACGATTATCATAAAATTCTGGTTTACATGGGAGTTTATTGACCGGTTGAGTTTAGTTTTTTGTGTTACCTGGAGGTGATAATCTCCTGCTCCACTTTAACGTCCTGCAGTGAGTCTTCTAACTCTTGTTTTGGTAACAAATCTGAATATTTGACACAGTTTGGCGTGAACGTACAGGCCGCTAATCATCTATGTAAAAACTGGATATGAAGTTTATGCTTCGAGCACGTTTCCAATGCGCACTCAGAGAGCTGCACGCTCACATGGAAGTGAACTGAAGCTAAGATCCTTGTTGAAGTGGAGTCCACCTGAGATCCACACCCACGGCGCCCCGGACCGCATGTAAACACATTCTGTTTGAAGCATTAACACACAGATTTTCATCGGAAAACCAAATGTCCAAACTTCCAGAGTCTGGTTTGGAGTAGGAAGAAGGATTACACGAGACGGTTCCTTACATTTCTGTTCTGCTCAGATTCTGATATAATTTCCAGCAAAAAAAGTTAACCCTTTAAAGTCCCACTCCGATCATCTATTGATCTATTTTAAAGTGTTTCTTGTGGTCGTTTAATTATGAGTAAACCATTTTTGGCCAAAAAAAAAAAAAAAGTGTTGTTTTTAGAACGTAGTTCTCAGCAGAAATTCATTAGAAATCCTCTCTAAATTGTGGACAAGACTCTTTGGTTGTGTATGAATTCCCTCCCTAATCCCTAATATGTAGTTCAGGACTATATAGTGCTCTGGATTTTAGCTGTAATTCGGACACAATGCTCACTACTTTGCTTTGTTTTTCTAAAAACCGGATATGACGTCATCGATTTCACAAAGTGAAAATTGAATCAAAACGAACATTTCACGGCGTTTATTTATGACTCCACTGTGTTCTGAAGGTGAAAATGTGAATGGTTTATTCAAATATTGCATTTAAACACGTTATTTTGTTCGAAAAATATCCGCTAATCTAGTGACCATCGACATTTGCTAGTTTTACGCAAAGACTTCTGGGAAATTTCCAGTGCACTTTAGTGATTGGGGGGGGGGGCGGGGGGGCGACATAACCTTGGTGTGGAGTAAGCCTGCCCTGATTTCCCATCATCCCTTGGTTTATTCTCTCTCCTGCTAGCTTAGTGCAGCCCCACCTAACATTTGTAGTGCAAAAAATGAGGGGAACCTGGTGGCAGGCAAGATGGCGTCTGAAATTCATCAGCCTGACGGAGCCCCACCCCCCCCCCCAACACACTCACACACGTATTTTTGCAGAAAAATATTTGTTTTTTAATGGAATATAAGTTTTTGACATGCCGTAACTCCTAACACAATCAATGGGAATTTGCAGTTTTAAGCTGGTAAGAAACACTTTAAAGCCGCTCATAACTGATATGCAACGAGTTGCTAACATCAAGTGTTTTTGTCAAAAGCCGCGACTGAATAAGCTGATTCACAGGGGTGACGCTAACTGTAGCTAAATGTAAACGCTGGTCTGAAGCTAAAGCTCCAATGTGAAAGTCTTAACAGTTTAACAAATCTGAACACTTTCTTTAATATCATTTTCTAAAATTAATAAAAGGTTAACCCTCTTTTGACACATTTTAAGCTGATCCTGAACACTAAACCGTATCTTCTCATTAAAAAGTTTTATTAAAAGTGGCTAAAACTCTTAAATCTTACAGAGTTTCCGGCTAACGGTTTTCAGCCGCAATCCTGATCTCTTGAAAAAGATCACAAGAAATATAAGAGCTATCCAGCTGAACAGTTTTGATCCAGATTCCAGCTTAGACGAGGAACACAATCAAGTGGATTCATCAGAACAGAGTGGATTCTACAAGTTCTACATCACACCTACAAGCTTTAGCCAGTGACATTTTTCTTCTGCTCCTGATTCACAATAGTTCATATAAGTAAACTCAAAAATGTAAATATAACACAGGATGTGGAAGCGCCGCGGAACTGAGGCCGCTTTCCATTCGGCGCCGTCCTGGTTCACGCAGTGCAACGATCGTTTCAGCGTCTGGTCTATTTTTAGCGCAATCGGCGAGCGATCTGCGTCAATCCAAGCAGGAAGACACAAATTTTAAAATATAACCAATTTTTCACAATAAAATACCACGATTGACAAATGTGATCATATTTTTGTATCTAAACACACTGAAAAAAAAGAAAATAAAAATACAATCACAACTCATAAAACAAACAGACACTGATGGATGTCTGATGATGGCAAATTAAAGGCTCTGTAGGTTAACACAACACAGTGTGCACACACTATCATGAAAAAAACCCACAAGAACGTATTAAAAACACAATTTTCATCAAACACCTGAGATTTTTCTTGCGACACTTAAATAACTCTCACTCCTTGACATACCGTAGCTTCAACTGGTTATGCTAGCAACATGAATCAGCTGATTCTGATGCGAAGAATCACCTTTATGTCATCTTTTCTCCACTATAGAATCTGCTTAAATAGACTTTTTTGCTGCTTGTTTAATTATGATTTTATTCTTTTAATGTGTGCCAATGCTAATGCTAGCATTAGCTTTGGCTATGAGACGTGGAGCTGCAGAAGATCTTCTCTCACCAATTAAAATTGTCTAAAAGCTTCAGTGTAAAAACATAGATGTCGAGACACTTTAGTGCTTTATTTTCTTGGACTGCAAACTTTAATGCGTGCGCATGGAGGTGGAGCCTGTGGCTGCAGAAACATGAGCTGTGGGAAGCACACGTGACCCCACGCTCAGGTCTGCAGGACGAAGGCCGCGGAGCGTCCAGCCGCGTGTTCTGCCCGTCAACACAACAGGGGCGGCGCAGAATGATCCGCTGCGGGTCGACGTGAATAAATTAAAGGAATTACCAGCTGCCTCGTGCAAGCTCGCAGGATGCAGGGTGGCATGAGCACGCCATTACAACAATGATAAGGATATCCGCCCAGCCTTGTGTTAAAGGAATTACACATAGCACCCACAGCCGTTAAGGGAGTCTGACAGTTCTGCGCACACTGGCAAGTTGGTATGACATGAAAGTGTGCGCGGCTCGGCCTGAGTCAGGGGAACGCAGCAGAGAAACAAACGCGGGAAAGTATCAGCGCCGTGATGCAAACAGACACAGCGCCGTGCTTCAACAATGTTTTAATGTGTCCCATTTTGAGAGCGAAATGTCAAGAGATGAAAACAAATATGGGGGGGGGGGGTCGCCTATGAAGCGATACGACATCGCGTCCTGACACTGCAAGAAGGGCTTACGATCCGTCCAACTGCTTTTGTCTCCAGCATCAACGAAAAGCAGATAAAAGCTGGAAATCCGAGCCGTCTATTTACATAATGTTATGTATATTGAATTCTTCCCCGCGCTGAAGTTTGGATGTAACATGAATTTAAGTGCAGCACCGCAGGAAGTGCGAGGCGCGCAGCAAGGTGTCCGATAAGTTTGACTTGCAGCTGCAATCTGATGCCGAAGGATCAGCCTCACTCAGACCCACGGTGATTTATGATTGAGGACGTGTTAATGAAAATATCAAACAATCAGAGCTCTGCTGGAGAAGATACCGCTTCCCTCTGTACATCATGCTCGACAGGCCCGCGCGGCGAAACGCCTGCTCGCCGATAGTGCGCCGGTACGGGTGCCCTGGTGTCCTGACTTCCAGCTGAACATGCAGCTGTTTGTTTGTTTGTTTGGGAGGGCGCAGAAAACACAAGGTGACACCTACGTGAGCATGCACTTCCTGCATGAAACTCAGTGCTGGAAGGAAAAGCTAGTGCAAAAAGCCTGAAGAGTCATGAAAAATGGAGTAGCACACATCTTTGTGGAAGAGCACAGTGTGCCGTCATTAAAGGCTCAGGGTTACAGTGAGGAACGTGCTGTTTTCACGGAGTAAACGTCATCTGCTTAGACTGACGGCAGCTCATCGGAACTCACTGCGGCGGCCACATTCAGCATTATTAGCAAAACAACTTAAATGCATCAGAGCCGGAGAGCTCCGATGCATTCCAGCAGTCAATGGAAAAAAAATGGAATTTCATTTCTCAAATGTTTGTGTAAAATCATATAAATGATACGGAGCAACAAAGGAGACAAACTAGATTCTGCTATTTCCTAAAGCGTGCATCAAAACAATCCTCAACAAACATCTGAAAAGAACTACTAAGATCAGAGTCCATGGAGCAGTTTCTTCTTCATAGCTCAGAGACGTGGGCGACTTATCGCTAGCGTTGCCATGATTAGTCGACTGATCGACTAGTCGTTACTTTATAATTTATGGTGTCGGAGTGTAGTAAAGTTGAATGTTATAATAGCATTCTGATAGCTTTATGGACTAGTTTAGCATTTATTGATTTTTTTGGGTTATCTGGAGTTCAGCTAATATTTTAGCTACATAACTTTTTTAATTATTTTGTTATCAGACACGATTTTTTCATACCTGACATGTTTCAACGGAGACGTTCCGTCTTCGAAACATGAAACACTATGAATTTTTTCGCATTAATTTTAGCTACATGCTAGCTATTTTAGCTAATTTAGGAATTTTTCAGTTTTTTGGTTAATTTGAAGTCTAGCTAATATTTTAGCTATGTGCTAGCTATTTTAGCAAATTTAGGATTTTTTTTCTGTTTTTTAGAGTTTAGCAAGTATTTCAGCTAAACGTTTGCTATTTTGACTAATTTAGGATTTTTCAGTTTATTACACTTATCTGGAGTTTAGTTAATATTTCTGCTACATGCTAACTATTTTGGCTATTTTAGGCTTTTTTCAGTTTTTAGGCTAATTTGGTATTTAATATTTTAGCTAGCTATCAGCTTCAATGTTTTCAGCTCTCAATTTCAGCATCTTCAGCGGCCAAATTCAGCTTACAGCTTTAGCAATAATAACAGTTAATGCTATATATCTAGTTATTAGTTAGTTTAAAGCTATGTATATATATTATATATATATATATATATATATTAATATATATATATATATATATATATATATATATATATATATAATATATATATATATATATATGGTGCTCTGGCTTATAAATTCATTGTCGTTTTTTTTGTCTTTTTTTTTTTTAAATGCTAGCTGTGATTAATTGATGAATCAATAAATCTAACCAGATCAATCTGTCTGAGACAAGCTGTTACTCTAATAAAATCAGATCGACCTATGCTATTGTAAAATTGATTCAAAATCAAATATATTGATTATAGTCAATAATGGAAAAGACCATTTGGATTGAGACATAATAGATTTATTTTACTAAAATTTAAAAACGATTAAGCCAACCATCATTCCAGTCTAATGTGTGGAAACACTTTGATCTTAGCAAAGTCATGTGACCATACAGTGTGGTAGAATGTTCCGGATTATTCTGATGTGGAAAAACAACAGTGGGTTGAACTAAAATGTGAATGGATTTGACCTTCATTCTTGTTTACTTGTCTGTTTGTACACATATTTAATGTATTATCTTGAAGAAACATAAGGAATCTGGAAAACTTCACCTGCTCTGTTCAGTACCAGCTGTTCATCTTTGAGTTCCTCTGGTGGAAGCTTTGGAGAAAGACGTCCTGGATCCATTTTAGGTCACAGAATCAGATTGTTCAAAATGAACCAAAATCGACTCATATCTGTAAATTGAATTAAAAAGAATTAAAATAAAAGTAAAACTTTTAGTGGTCTTATACGTTTAAAGTCTTTCGAGTTTACGTTTTAGCTTTGTCACATGACTTTAATTTCACTCATGATGTGAATCCATGTCTCCCAACAACGCCAAAAAGAATCCTTCAGATCTAATTTTACCCAACGTGAGCTGTTGCACCGTTACTCTGCCAAACTTGCAGAAATGTCAAGAGAGATCTGCCCTCCTTTTGTGTGCTGCAGGAATTGCCAACAGCTCATTTCCTCCAGGAGCACATTAACAAAGCAATTAATTTTGTCATTAATTAAAAGGAATCACAATTCAGTGAACACTCCAAATTAATCTATTGAGGTTTGCTCTCACACAATGCTCACTCTCTATTTTCTTTGTCTCATCAAGAAAGCTACAGCCCAAGAAAGATTTTTTTTTTCTTTCCTCTTCACTTGTCTGAGTCTGGTTGTGTTAGTAAAGCATGTCACCTTTGGAGCCAAGTTTCAGGAAGCCATCCATGCAGGAAATAAACACACTCATACCACATTAGTGAAGCTTGTACACACCAGTGGCTTGGCTGATAAATGTATGCATAAGTCATTATCGCACAGATGTATTTTAAACGGTCAGCACTTGAACAGCAACCATAAACCTTGATTCATGTTCTGCTACAACTTTACACTTCTATTTTTAATCTGTTTTTAGTTCATTTTAAGGAACAAACACCTAAAGGCAAGCATGTGAAATAAAAAATATGTTTGTTTTAAGTTTCAAAGTTGAGACTTTTGCTAAGCTTTTATTTGTGTGCAGCAAATCTGAAGATATATTCAGACCAGCCTCCACAACGCAGGTTCAAGCAGTGAAAAGTCTATGTAAACATCCACAAACACAATGTTTGGGCACAGCTATGCAGATTTCTACCACCGTTTTTGGGATCGACTTGCAACCATACAACGCATACAAGATAAACAGATCAAATTTTGACCAATCAGGGACTCAGACTTCATAGTGACATATGACTAGAGAAGTACCACCTTTTCCAAATTAATCATAAAGGAGAAATGTATTTATTTAATTTTTTTTGTTCTTGGTTAGAATGAAGTGTCACAAACAGGCAGACAGCTGTTCCTTTATTAGTTCAGTCAGGAAATAAGCACAGCTGAAAGTCCACAAAGCTAAATCAGGGTCAGACAGGCAGAGGTCAATCACAAGCATGGGGTCATCCCAGAATTTTTTTTGTCCGATTAATTATTTGTGACCTCTGACTAATTAATTTATTTTTAATCAAAAACATCTTTAACCCAATAATTAGTGTAAAAACTCACTTTGAGGTGTTTTCATTTAAAATCATGATCCTGTAACACAACACAAGAAAATAATTACTTTAAAAAATGGCTTTAATGAAGTTTTCCCAATATAACAGACTTCCAACCTTTATTTTTTCAATCTTGAAAAATTAAGAAAGCAAAAAACAAAAGCAAACATCAGGCTCTAATGTAATACATAAAAACGGTAAGAACGTTTTTCTGAGCAACTTTAAAAATATTGACCTCAAACTTCTCGTTAGTCCCTTAATAGATGTTGACAAACTTCATTCCACAGTTTAAGCAATCAGACCCTATTAATGTATGATAATGAACACTCATCAAGCTTTATCCCTCACATAATAGATATGAATTGTGGCATAATTCTGTTATTTTGTGTTACTTATAAAGTCGTACATCGGCGGCAGCGCGTCCCGCAGAACACAGACGTGCACTGGACGCAAGAAGGAGCACTAAGAGGCGTTCAAATAAAACGTTCAAGTAAACAACAATAATTATAGACAAAAATTTGGATTGACACAATAAAAAAATAACACTCCAAATTGTCTGAACTCTTTGCTCAGTCATGTGACTGACACCAGTAGTCTCCTCCTCATCTTTTAAGCTAATTGGGAAATACAGAAGCAGTTATTAAAAGAAATGATTTTCTAAAAAAAGGAGTAATTGGAGCCACATCAGTACTTCAGGCCACCACTAGGTGGCATATTATTACACAAACATGTCTGATTTCTATTCACTTTGCAACAGAAATGATAATTTTTTTTAAAATATTTGTTTGAATTTACTAAATGTTTGTACTGGAGTTGTAAATAATACTTATTTATATTATTCTTACATTTTTAGGTTCATTGCTGGAATAGTTTAAATATGAGGTATCAAGAGGTGTCAAAAATAAACGTTGATATAAAAAGTAGGACAACGATAATCAAGAAAAGTAAGAAAATTATAAATAAATAAAATACAGAATTTTTCCCCATTTTTGCATGTCACTCACAAATCATTTGCAAAGATGCCAAGAAAATGCATTCCAAAATCTATTTAAGTAAATAAAAGTAAAATAAATACGCATATTAAGATCTGTGACAGTAAATAACTTTATTTCTGTGACTTTTAGCTACACATTTTTGATAGAAAATGTTATGTTAAATTTCTTTTTCAAGTTTATACACACAGAAACACACATACATCACAAGGAAGGTGGGATCTAAGACCCCTACCCCATACCTGGCGGGGGGGCGGGGACCCTCGGCCCGGAGGTCTTGTCTCTTGGGTTCTGGTTTCCTGGGCCCGGCGGCTTCCTCTCCACGCCGGGAGAGGGATCCCTGAGATTCAAGACCTAGAGCAGGGGGTGGAGTCTGGGGGTGTCCATGTCTCTCTGGTCCTTGCTCTTGAAAACTGGGCCTCTCCAAAAAATCAGTGGGTGAGCCTGGTCAGGCCTTGTTTACAACACTCCTGCGGGTGTCCCTCTCCTGGGCGGGGGTGGGCAGCCCCCGCCTCACTCCCCCCTGGACCTTCAGTAGCGGGGCTGGCGGTTGTCTGGAGCATGGGGCGGCTCTCCCTTGCGGGGCCTTGACTCATACAGGGGTGGGGCAGGGGGGATTCTCAGTCCTGCTGGGTGGTGGTGGGTTGCCCGTCCGGGGTTGGGGGGCTTTCCGAGGGTTGGGGCACGCGCTTGCATTGTGGGGGTTGCTCTTCTGGCTGGGTTGGGGCCTGCACTCTCTGTGCTTGCGGGATTGCCCGGCAGACAGATTCCCTCTGTGGCCCCAGTGGCAGATGTAGGGGGGGTCCCGGCTGCTGTTGTGGCTTCGGTTGGGGGTCTTGGCCGGGCGCTCTCCCTCTATAATTCCATTATCATCCACCTCAGAAAAACATAAACGCTCACCTGAGCACAGGTGTCAGCTCACCTTTGCACTAATAGTATGTGTGACAGAATGAAAGGCTTACATGTGTGTGTGGGAACTGCAGTTTTATTGTGTACATTTTGACAAGTTTATATGTGAAGACTATTTTAGCCAACAGGTATGTTTGTAACAACTTTGCACAATTTGCTTCTGTTTTTTATTGTATATTATTTTCGTATCTTTTGTAAATATTGCTTTTTCTCTATATGTCAATATCTTCTGTATATGCCTAATGCTGCAACAGCCGAATTTCCCAGCCTGGGATGAATAAAGTATTTCTATTTTATTGTATTGCATTGTATTCTATTCTATTCTATTCTATAATCAGATCACTTTCATTGTTTTTGTGAAAATTAAAATAATAAAGAGTCAACCAATCAAAAGTTCTTTGTACTTAGCGGTTGTCAGGTGACAGGTGAGTTGGTCCCACATTTTCACCTGTTTTTGGACAAGAGGGAATTCATCAAGCACAAATGGAGGGCGCCAATACCGGCTGCAAATCATCCCAATGCAAACTGATGAGTCATCGTGTCCGCAGGTCTTATCAGCCTCTTAGAAATACGGTCACAACAGCGTAGCGCTCAAACCGCAGAGGCGGATTCCGCGCACTTCCCTGGTCGGAGTCTGAGGACTGAAACGCGAGCAGTCGTTCTCGTGATCCACAAACCAAATGAAATGTCTAGATTGGTGTTGGGTTGGTTGGGTTAGCTCTTTTGTTAGAAAAAAATAAAAGCCTCCGCGCTCGCGCGACAGTGTTTGATCTGGTCACACAGAGCTGTTTTGTCTCCCGAGCGCTGGGTTATAAATACCAGTGCGCCTGGCATCTCCTCAGTATGGAGCTACTTGGAGGGTGATAAGGTGCTAATTAGCGACTGTTAGCAGAAATGTAGAAAAAAAAAAAAAAAACACACACACAGAATGAGGCACATCTTGCTGTTGCTGCCGAAGATCATTTCTGCTCTTTCACAGAGACTTGAGAGATGTCCCTTATTAACACTGTGTACAACCCCCCCACCACCGCAACAACACCCCTCCCTTCCCCCATTTCTTCTAGCAAAGCCAGATCTGACAAATTAAGGCTGTGGAGTCATTAGATTAAGATAAAAACTTATCTTTTACTCTGAGACAGACTTTTATCTCTTCTATTTCTCTTCTTCCCATCTCATCGCCCGGAACCATTCCCACCAGCCCGCAACCGCCACCTCCTCTCACAGCCAGATTGTTAAAGTAATTGGGATGTTATGTGACCAGAGAGGCCAGATAAGTTTTTAACCCTGTCATAGATTAACCTCTCTCGTGTGAGGCGGGTCAGGAGAGGTGCAGCCGCGGACGCGGAAAGACTCATTTAAGGAAATCTTGATGCTCAAAGACAGCTTGTTTTTATTGCAGGTACATGAGCCACCGGGTCCACGGATGACATCTGTACGCTGTCAAAAGGGTGTTAAGCCATTAAATGTATTCTTTGTGGGGAGGGGGGCGGTTCTCCTTTCTGAGTACATCACCTCCAAACGTTTTCCTGCCGTCTTTCCTGAAAGATGTTTTAAATTGCCTTTCTACAGTGGCCCTAAAGTGCCAAAAATCACTTAATGCAAAAATAAGTTAAAGACTACAATGACAAAAAAAAAACAATACAAATAATAAAAAAACATAACATTTTAGAAACCAAAAATACATTCAAAAATCCATAAAAAAAGGAACAAGTTTATTTGTATGATGCCGTCAAATGACAAACAAGTACTTTAAAAGATTAGGACATCAACTAAAGGTTAAAACAATTGAAGAGGAAAAAACAAAAAATAAGTGCCACAAAAGTAAAAACAGTAAAGCAGTCTCACGCTGTTTTTAAAAGCCTGGTCTAAGGATGCCTGCAGCACATGCAGAGGTAAAGAGTTCTACATCTTAAGATCCAGTTCTGCGTACTGAAAACGCTGCTTCCTCTCTGAGCTTCATCCTGGACCGTCGTACCTCCAGGAGAAACTGATCGGTTGATCTGACGCGCCGCTTTGGGGTGTAATGCTACGTTCACAACAGGCAGGAAAAACGCGTGCAAGCGACCAATTTCAATTGAAGGTAAAAAAATGTTAAAACAGTCAAAATGTTCATTACAGACTCCCACATTCAAAAGGTTTGTGTGTTCTTACAGAAGTTTAGGAGTTTATTTTCAGACTCTACATGTAAAACACGTGCATTGAACATGTCCATTGAACATGCCCATTGAACATGTCCAATGATCATGTCCAATGATCATGTCCAATGATCATGTCCAATGATCATGTCCAATGATCATGTCCATTGATTATGTCCATTGAATGTGTGTTGAAAATTAAACAAGTTGAACTTTGATCAATCAGGGACTTGGATTTGTTAGTGACTTATGGGTGGCGCCCCTTTTAACTCAAGGAAGTGGCAACTGGTGGAAAATTGATCATTGAAGACAAATCAATCAAGTCAAGTCAATATTTATTTCTTGAGCACTCTTCAAATGAGTGTAGCTCAAAGTGCTTCACATTTAAAACATTCTTAAATTAAGAAGAGAAAGATAATAATCCATCCATCTATCTTCGTCCGCTTCATCGGGACCGGGTCGCGGGGACCCCGAGGCGTTCCCAGGCCAGCCGAGAGACATAGTCTCTCCAGCGTGTCCTAGGTCTTCCTCGGGGCCTCCCCCAGTGGGACATGCCCGGAACCCCTCTCCAGGGAGGCGAGATTATAATAATAATATTGTTGTCTATGCTCAGCTGCAATTCTTTGATATCTTCAGAAATTGCTTTTTTCAATTCTATATGAAGTCTTTCCCATATTGGACTAGCGTTTAAAAGGATTTACCAGATTTTCACTGCTTCCACATTTCACCTCAAACCCCTTCCACCTCTGAGTACTGTACCAATATTTGGCAGCAACAATCCAGTGTGAACACAATGTGCTAAAAGCGCGTTCAAGAATGTGAGTTTTTCACAAGACAACTGCAATTTCCAGAAATCAAAACAAATGTTAAATCAATTCTTTGACACTGTTCAGAAAGACCTTTCTTTAGCTTTCCCCCTTCTTTAAAACTCAAACATGTGTTTTATTAATTAGTATTTTATTTTGATTTAATTTTACATTTTTTTTTTTTTTAATCTCTGAAATTCAGTTTTGCTTTTCTACAATTGGATGTTGCTTTATTTTCATCAGTCTTGTTTTTTTTATCATGTTTTTGCTTTGTTGATGAGATTTGCCCCTCAGGGCCACCGTAACTTTCAGCATAAATCAGTCCTACTCAGCTACCTCTAAAAAAAAAGCAGAATCTCTTTTAAAATTAAGAAAATAGTTCCTGAAAGATTAAATAAAAAGATTAGAAGCTTGAGAGCTCGGCATGAAAGCTGTGTATTTGACCCAGCCGTCTGTGTGACGAGTCCCAGCCTCGGCGGCATGATCACAGCACAAACATTTGTTTTTCTTCAAAGCAGCAAGAGAACCAGCTGAAATAAATGAGTCAGGGCCACATGGAAGTCGCTGCCGCATTTCTATTATTCCCGTGTTTAGGATGCCTTTGTTTTAAAGGTCACCGCACCTCCTTGTTGATATCTCGACGTTTCTTTGTAGCGCTAATTGCACCTACAGTCTTGACCACTTTGTCAAACAGCTTTGAATCCGAGCTGCGAATTCTGAGAAACGTGCTTGTTTACTGCCGTCCCGATAACAAGGACAAGTCTGTGGAATAACGAAGGCTGATGCAGTGTATTTTCCTTTTTTAATGGTGTCTAAGCATGGAAGCAGGAGAAGGGATCGCTTGAAAAATGTAACTAAAGGATGAGATTCAGTGGGATCCAAATGGCATGCGTAGCTGTTGGGCATGATGACATTCCTTTGATGTGATCTATAACTAGCTTTAAGCTCAGCTCAGGCGCATCACAGCCACATCCTGACTGATGTGGGTTTTCCACTCAGATGAGATGGCCATTTTGCTGTGCGAGCCAACTCTACCTTTAATTTCAAATTCTCTAATGTCTCAGATGGGATGACATTAAAGGACTGGGTCATTAGTGTATTGTAATGTTTGCCCACAACCGCACGAGCTGGACTGTCATCTTTTAGAATTTTGTCACATTCATCAATGCTGTGCATAATGGGATGAGAAACTATTTACATACCGGATCAAAACTGCCAGAGGAGAGCATTAATTATTGAAAAAGTGACAGAATCAAAAGAGCAGCCCCCCCCCCCCCTCCTTCAGAGTTTGTTGCCTGCACAGACTGAAAGCCACTCCGTATCCAGTAAACACAATTATCTCGATTTTAAAGAGATTTTAAGAAAGATTTAAAAAAAAAAGGGGAAGGGGGTGGGGCAGCATCTTCATCTGCCACGCTGGGACGAATGCCTCCTCCATCAAGAGGCGGTAACGGCATCGGGCCCGAGCGGGAAGGCTTAAGGAGAGCCACGCCACAAAGCAGAGACATTCGGGTCTGACCCGGACTACCTTTGGCTCCATTATGGCACTAACAAGAGTTATGTGGCTCAAAGGTCAGGAGCTAACTCGGGTTGTGGCATGCGCTGTACGGGACAGATGTGGTTCAAATGTCACACGCTGGCTTTGAAATAAAACACTGCGGTGAGGAACCGCGTGCTCTGCACGTAAATGTGTTTGTGAGGGAAGACGAGGGGTAAAAATGGCCCTTGAAGAAATGCTTTTGGGAGGGGTTTATTTAAATAAACATAACAACAAAGCATTTAAATCTGTGCAGAATGAGGACTACAGTGTTGGAGTCGTTTTTGGCTCTGGTGGTTGAAGCACGGCCCAACGAGCCGAACAACCTTTGAAACATGAGATGTCCTCTGTTGCAAGCTTCAGGGAGAACCAAAGGCTCCTTTTATCTGTTTAAATACACTTACAGTCTATCTATCAGGAGTTCCAGCTACATTTTCCTAAACCTACGGCTCCAGATCCACATGTGTCTCTTTTATCTCTCCATGGTGGATCCTTGACCAAACATAAAATAAATCATAAAGACTCAGACGGTCGACATGGTTGAGTCAGCAGCTCCTGCTAATGGCTGTCTAAAGAAAACAAATAAATAAAGCCTGAAAAACTAAGACTACCAAGGTCCAACCCCAAACTAAAATAACAAAAAAAAGAATTCAAATCTAAATTTCCTCAGGGTTAAAGTAAGACTCTGCGGGTCCTTCTAGGTTTTGATCAGTAGAAACGAGTCCAAATGTCTCTGTTACTGTTAAAGGTTGCCGACCCCTGTCCAGAACTTGTTTCTTCCTAAACCAGAGAGTAGGCTTAGGAAGTACCGATGGCCACCTTGAGGTAAAGTCTTAACATTTTTTAATAAGCTTGGCATCTGTCCGCTCCCTGACCAACACGCCTACATTTTGTTAGAAATATTATCTTTCTTAAAGACATTTTTTCTTTATTTCCAATTGTGTTCCCTTGTTCAGTTGTCATTGGTATGATGGATAAATAAAATCACAACTTCCAACATTGACATTATCTATCATATTTAACACACTGGAGACTTCAGTGAATAAACGGTTTTACTTTTGAACGTATATAAAAGGTGAACCGAATGATAAAGTTCATTAAAACAGAAGAATCAGAGATAAATCAATCTGTCAGACTTGATCAAAACTTGTTAGTAACCAAAAAAAGACATGTTTGAATCCACCCCAACTACTAAAAAACCATATAGTTTTGGACTATCGTGGATTTTGAAAGCAGTGAGACACAATTCTCACTCATTTTCTTTCTCCCTAAAATATTCTTTCCTCACTTCACCAGATGTTTACTTTCTACTTTACATCATTTTAGTAATTATTATTTATTTATCTACTACCTATCATGGTGTCAACATGTGTTTGTGCCTGTGTGTGTATGTGTTGGGGGGGGGGTGTTGATGGCATTGTATGGTTTCTAGAAATTTTACTTAAGTAATGTCTTGTTCTTTTTTTAAAATTTGATTATGTTTTCATCTAAAGCACTTTGAGTTAAATTATGTTTTGTGTAAAAATAAAGTTTGATTTGATTTGATTTGGTTTTTGACATGATGTCACCGATTTCACAAAGTGAAAATCTAATCAATAAGAACATTTGAACACAAGAACGTCTGTTTCTGTCTCCATTGTGTTCTGATGATGAAAGTGTGGATGGTTTGTTAAAAAAAATACATTTGAACGTTTTTTTTTGTTTGTTTTTTTTTAAACATTCGACTGCAATGCATTGTGGTCTGTTTTCACTAATGTGCTGAGCATCGATGCATGCTAGCTTAATCGCAAAGACTTCTGGGAGGAACTCAATTTTGGAATTGTAGATTCAGACGGCAGTACAAAATGGCCGAACGCACTATGTAGTGATGAGGGAAGGAATTCAGTCATGGCCAGTGTCTTACATCGCTACATATTAGTCACGTTAGCACAGTTACAAAAACATCCAAACTTTTGGAATACTGATACTGCTTAAACAAATGTTATAGCGAGTATGCTAACTTCCTGCCCTTGTATAAAAAAAACAAACAAACACACAGGTTGTGTCCGAATTCCTTCACTACTCACTACATAGTATTTGTATTGTTGTCCAATGCTATAGAAATTTCCCAGCAGCTTAAAACAGTTTTACCCTAACTCACATAACATAATATGGTATTGCAACCCCAAAGATTAATTTAACAGCAGTCTTATGAGAAAAAACATTTTGTACGGTTCTTAACTCCAGATATAGCGAATATAGACCATAATGCATTGTGGTTGAATAGTTTTAAGAAAACATGTTCAAATTTGATTTTTTTTTTAACAAACCATCCAGTAGTCTTACACTGTTAGCTGTAACCGTTAGCATGTTAGCTGCGTTAACTGCGTTAGCATTTTCACAAAAACATCCAAACTTGCGACCTGCAAAAAAAAAAAAAAACAACACATCATAAAGCAAAACCAGAATTAATACATTTCTCCAGATTATAAGGTGCACTGTTGCAAAAAATAGTATTTTACATGTTCTTGTGTCATTTTTCTAATGACATGTATAAATAAAAACAAGATTGAAATAGCATTTCTGAGTTTTTCTTTATTAAAACCATTGTGAATCAGAGGCAGAAAAAACTGTCATTGGAAAAAGCTTGTAGATGTAAATTAAGAGTGAGAATCGACGGCCAAACCTCTCTGCTCCGCTCCATTCTTCATGCAGACAAATAGATCCATGATCGTCTTTGTTTTCCTCATCTGAGCTGGAATCTGGATCCAAACGGTAATCTGTTTAGATCCAATATTGCTTTGTTTGAACAAATAGAAATGAAAAAAAAAGATGGTTCTGGTTAGGTTTTCATTCAAAGCATGCAGTTTCAACACATTATTGGTCAAACGAGCCCTGACAAGGATTGAAAAAAAATCAGGAAGAAGAAAAGTGCCCCGACCCACTGCTCTGAATATCAGGTATGAACCAGCTCCTCCCAGAAGCATGTTTACCCAGCAGACACTAAAAACTCTGTTATGATTCCTGCTTCCTTCAGTCAGTGGGCTGTGCGGAGGTGTTTCATTACCGACTGCTTTTATTTAAGAAAAAATGAACATTTGTCAGTGGTCTAAGTGATTATATTTCCATGAATGCTCTGCTATTTTCTAATCAGGGAGAATGGCCTTTGACCTCTACAGAGCATTTCTGGTTGTCAAAGGTTTAATGATAACATTAACAGTAAAGAGCACTACCAGTATAATCCATATGCTGTTGTGCAGATCAATGAGCTCTGCAACACAGAGGAAAGTAGAGCACCACGACTGAATAACCTGCTATTACTGCCATGGTTTTACAGTGAAGAGTTCTGGAACGAGGTCAAATGTGGAGATTTAGTCGTTTGAATTTACAGTGTAGAAACTCCAAGGATTCTTCTGAATGTCTGCAGTCAAGATGATTTTATTCTGGAATATCAACAAACAGAACATAGCGGCTAGGGATGATGGATGGATGGATGGATGGATGGATGGATGGATGGAAGGATGGATGGATGGATGGATGGACGGATGGATGGATGGCTGGATGGACTGACGAACAGATAAATAGATGGATGGATGGACGGACGAACGGATGGATGGATGGAAAGATGGATGAATGAATGATAGATGGACAGACGGATGGATGAATGAATGAATGAATGAATGGACGGATGGAAGGATGGATAGTTGATGGAGGGACGGACGAATGGTTGGATGGACTGATGAACAGATAAACGGATGGATGGATGGATGGATGGATGGACAGAAAAAACGGATGGATGGATTATGATAGATGGACAGATGAATGAATGAATGAATGAATGAAGGACGGATGAATAGATGGACGGATGGATGAATGAACGAATGAATAGATGGATGGCTGGATGGACCGACAAACAGATAAACAGATGGATGGATGGATGGATGGATGTAAGTATGATGGATGAATGAATGAACAGACGGATGAATGGAAAGATGGGCGAATGGTTGGATGGACTGACGAACAGATAGATAGATGGATGGATGGATGGACGAACGGATGGATGGACAGTTGGATGGATGAATGATAGATGAACAGATGGACGGATGGAAGGATGGACGAATAGTTGGATGGACTGATGAACAGATAAACGGATGGATGGATGAATGATAGATGGACAGACGGATGGATGGAAAGATGGGCGAATGGTTGGATGGACTGACGAACAGATAAACGGATGGATGGAATGGATGGATGGATGGATGGATGGATGGATGGATGGATGGATGGATGGATGGACGGACAAACAGATGGATGGATGGATAGATGGATCCACATTTTAACGATTGTTTAGTAAATTACGGTTTGGACTCCAATCAAAAGTGGTTGGTGAAGTTTGAACTTCCACTGAGATGAATCGTCCTTCATGGTGATTTTCCGTCTCTCTTCTATCTCTGAGCCATCTTCACCAGAACACTGCAACACACACAGAGTTTTATCATCAGGAGCAGGAACATCTACCTGACTTCTTGTTTTGAGTAAAACTTTTAATTTCCATGAGATTCTCCCCATGGGTATCATTAAAATTTTATCTTCATCTTATCTCCAGAATCATAATCTTCAAATCTGTTTGAATAACCTGCTTTTCCGCCGATGCCATAAACTGTGTCAAACTGATTCATTTCTTTTGAAATCACGCCGGCTGTTTAAGGTGCCGTCTTGACTCCGATCGGGTCTAAACCGAGCCGTGATGGCAGATAATTTGTTTTGCGGCGCTGCCTCTGTGTTTACATTAAATCCCATGCATAAGCAGCGGGGCTGGGCTGCTGCTGAAAATGCAGACAGATCCACTTTGCTGCTTCTCTCCCCCGTCCACAGTGTTGTCCCCTTGAGCTGCCAGCACAGTGTATTAGGGCGAATTCATGAGGGTGTTCAGTAACAGGCTGGCAGACACTCCGGCACAGCCTGTGGACCCTCACGGGCTGCTGAAACGGGTCCTGGCATGGCTTTTGGCAGCTCTGTGGTTCTGTGCTATCTCTCTCTTTCACACTACACATTCCCTCTGAAAAAAGTTTGAACTAGCTGGTCTTACCACTTCTTTATAGATGAAGGAGCCTTTGGCATAAATAGATTTACATGTTCATTGGGTATATTAAGAGAGACACACAGTTAGAGTGTTCATTACAATTGTAAATTTCTGCCCCCGGGCCCCTCGCCCGGCGCTAGATTACATGAGGTCTATGCTCACGGACAGCGCCTGGCATCTGATTGAGGGTCCAGTGCAGCTAATTAATTTCATTAGAAAGTGAAGTCATCTTCTAGCAGGAATTAATATTTGGAGCGTCATGTTGCTAATTTATTTCCAGATTTAATTAGCTCAGAGAAGAAATGTTGTTTGGGCAAGAGGACTTTTTAATTATCAGCTTGGATAAATTTGAAAATGTTGATGCCTAAGGGTTGAGTTAATTAAAACCTGCATTATTTTAACTTTAATTAGCTCCCATCTTTGTTTTTCTTCACCATATGGCCATGTCCTGTAGTCAAATTTAGTTAATTAAGCTAATTAAGCTAATCATTTTAATTACTCAAGACAATGTGATTGGATAGAGGATGACTACAAGTTTATGGCCAAGTACTTGTTTTTCATTAAGTTGAAGGGACAGAGTTATTTCTGATTGCAGTTGGCAAGCATGGCAGAGGAGAATGTGACAGCCTCTGAGATATTAAGGCTGAAGTCTAATTGCATTCCTTTAAATTCAGAAAGTGAAATCTTGTCACCAGCCTTCACTTTTACAGCAAAAAAACTTTGCTTTATTATTGCAATGTTTGTTAGAAAAGCACAAACGGTTGTGGATAGGGCTGGAATCACTGGGTACTCTCGATTTAATGAGATAGTAACTCATATTATATAGATCAGGGGTCAGCAACCTTTAACAGTAACAGAGACATTTGGGTTTGTTTTCTACTGATCAAAACCTACAATCTTTCTTTAGCCTTTAAGAAATTTTGATTTGCATTCATAACTAATCTAAATTGAATAAATGCTAATTAAGTAATCCTTACTTTTAAAAATTGCTATTTTATTTTTCTTCTCGTGAATGCACGCCCCATGTACCTCCAAAGGGAACATCTCACCAAATTATGATAATTAAAACCTCTTCAAACAAAAAGAAGATATCGATAATTGGTGAGAATCGATCGCAGGACTAAATATCGCGATATATATCTCAATATCGATATTTTGGCGCACCCCTAGTTCTGGATACTGCTGTGGCTAACGGCGGGACCCCGCCCATGCCCTCTCTGACCCTGCCGGGGTGTGGACCTGCGCGAGCCTGCGGCAGCTGTGCGTCAGTCTGGACAGGAGCGGGCCCGTCCCAGAAGCCGGGCCCGGCTGACAGATGCAGGAGCTCAACCCAATAATGAAATAATGCCCAGAGACATCGTGTCCGTAGTTTCCATCATTGTTAAAAGATTTTGGTTCTGAGTACCCCCACTTAGGTAATTTGTTTCCATGTATAATCCTATTGCTCAATATTAAATTAAACCAACTGGTCATTTCAGTGCGGAGCCTATAAATAACTGGTTGCTATGAGCGTGGGCAGTATGTGGGACGTTTCATTTGATTAGAGGGGAAGCACTTAATAATTTTTACTGAAAAAGGTGACCTTCAGTGTCAGGTGACCTCAGTGGTCCGCCACACATATGGCCTTGCAATATTACTAATGTCTGCTGCTAATGTATTTCTACAATCCCGATCCAGGACCACTCTCCGCAAATTGTTTTGGACAAATGGTGGCGTGTGGGGAGACGGCGAAGTGTACCGCTCTGCACCGCAAATGCAGACGTGAGGAGAGATGATAGGTCTCTGTTTGCTTTCATCAGAATGAGGGTAGTTAGTCATCTGTTCAATCAGTGCAGGGGGGGGGCTCTCACAGCTCCATTGTAACCTAGAATGCAATATGAGAGCAGAATTAGTCGCCGTGGCGTCACTGAAGATCCATCTGTCTCCAGGCTTTGGGTCAACCAGGATCAAAGATTTCCATCTTCGTGAACGACTTCTAACCTTTCACTTTCAAACATTTCTGTGAAAACTTGTACAGCTTCTGGCAACACTTGAAGCTGGAGAAACACGTTTATATTTTTAAATGTATTGGTTGTGGTTACAATTTGAAGCCTGGTTGGAATGGGAATATTTCACCCCTTTTAATTCTGATTTAGAAAAGCTGTTGAAATGATATTTATCTGCAGCAGGATTTGAGATCAACAAGAGAGATGGAGATGTGTTGACAGGTTCCTCCAGTGTGATGAAGAAGTGGAAGGAGAACTTTGAAGATCTGATGAATAAGGACAAGTGAACACAGAGGAAAATGTGAGGATGTTGTAGAGCAAAGAAGTGAGAATCAATAAGGATTAAGTGAGGAAGAGGAGGATGATGAGTCAAAAAGCAGTTGGTCCTGATGACACACCTGTAGAGATATGGAGCAGAGGTGGCAGCAGAGTTCCACCTGGACTGTTTAATCCTTTAACACCAGAGGTGTTGCTGGTGACGCTTAAACACAAAATCTTTAAAGTTCTGTAACTTTTCAACCAATGACACGATGATTCCAGCAGATTCTGGAGGACAAAATGTGTGAACGGGTTTTTATTATGAAAGGTAATGGAATGTGTCATCCAAATGACAATAATTTAAACACAACGACCACGCTTTTGTGGTCGTGTTGTGGCTTTTGTCGTCATGTTGTGGTTTGTGTCATTGTATTGTGGTTTGTGTCATTGTGTTGTGGCTTCTGTTGTTGTGACTTTTGATGTTGTGTTGTGGCTTTTATCATTGTGTTGTTGCTTTTGTTGTCATGTCATGGCTTATGTCATCGTGTTGTCTCCTTTTTCATTGTGTTGGGACTTTTGACATTGTGTTGTGTCCTTTTGTCATTGTGTTGTTGCTTTTGTCATTGTATTGTGGCTTATTTGTTTTGTCTGTGTTGTCTTTGTTGTCTTTTCATTATGTGTGGTGTGATTTTGTCCATGTTGGTGTGTTATTTTCCATTGTGTTGTGGTTTTGTGTTGTTGTGTTGTGTGTTGATGTTTTCATTAATTGTGTTTGTTTGCTTTTTGTCATTGTATTTTGTGGTTTTTGTCGTTATTGTGTTGTGGCTTTTGTCTCGTGTTGTGTTAACTCACAATCAAATATTTACTGTTTAGCTGTTTATTAATGTAAACTCTATATTTTCTAGTTGCATG
Source organism: Oryzias javanicus (assembly GCA_003999625.1). Classification (NCBI taxonomy): domain Eukaryota; kingdom Metazoa; phylum Chordata; class Actinopteri; order Beloniformes; family Adrianichthyidae; genus Oryzias; species Oryzias javanicus. The sequence continues at coordinate 24,543,237 of CM012440.1, forward strand.
GCACAGAGACACAGATTTAGAACAAAAAATGCATCACACAAAACATCTTTACTTCTGTGTTACTGTTCAGATACTACAGTAAAACATGCAGAAAGCATAAAATGTTCAACTCTGAAAATAATGAACTTAAGGCTGATGGATACAATTATTCACCAGAACTTTCCCAGACCTTTTGCCATTTGATTTATAATGACCCCCTGGGGCAAATGGGGCAAATGCACTGTTTTACAGAAGAGGTTAAAGCCGAGCAAATCAACAGGTGAGCAGACCTGAGAGGGAGATGTTCTTAAAAACATCTGGGGAGAACTGCTTCTTCTTCTCAGACCAAAATGTAAAACAGATTTAAAATAAGAATGTTGCAAAAACACAACCAGATGCTGTCAATGGCTTTTTCCAAAGATTAAAAAGGGATTTTGCAGACCCAGTTTCACTTAAGTGGACAGAGTGGTCAATAAATTCAGGTTCTCATGTCAAAGACTTGACCTTTATCACAATGGGTCATGACAACGGTTAACAAAGGCTATTTGTGGATCGAAATAGTTGCACGGGCACACTGCAGGTCACTGAGAGTCACGTCTTCCCGTCGTTGCTACAGCGCTCTACGGTCTTCAGTCAAATCTCAGGAGAGAATGAGAAGCTGAGCAAGAAATCGCTTCACAGTCTTCTTAGTCAAAAACGAAATGGTTGACGTGGCCTTAAAACTGTTCCTAAAACAAAGATGTAGCTCTGGTCTGAATACAATCTGCTCAAACTGTCTTTTAATGCTGAATATTTTGAAGTTTTGCCATTAATTAAATCATGATTTTTTATTAGCACTTTTTCATAAATAAATAATCGTTCTTTGATAAATGCAATCTGCTCAAATGTCTTTTTTAATATAAATATTTTGATATATTTTCCTGCAGTAACAAATGAAGTTGATTACTACTGATATTTTTTGAATCTTAATGAGAATGTTAGATTACTGTTGATGAATATTATAAATGATTGTCTATGGATGTTTTGAATTCTATTACATCAACTGATATTTATTGATCTTTCATCACCTGAAACTATATTGATATTTGATTTTAAGTCCTGAACCGGATATTGATTATTCATGTAGAGAAAATGGTATGGTCGAGTCGGGGTGGGATCTATACAGTTCGCCTTCCTTTCCACCCCCTTTCAGCGATCTATTTGTGATTTATTTATGTGATGTTATTCCATGTATTATAAGATGATTGCTTGAAATAAACCATTTCATTCATTCATTCATTCAAATCGCTTTGAGTCTGATGTTTTAGATCCTAAAATAAAATAGTTGAGAAAAAAAACAAAAGGTAAAAAGAATGAAAACATAAGAGGCATTTTCTGCCTCCTAACTTATGTCGACTCTTCTTCATTGCCGAGATTGCTGAAAGTGTGATTGAGTTTTTACGTGCCAAAAAACATACAGAAAGGAGCAGAATGATCAGGATATTACAGTAAATCAATAAACGTAAACACACTGAAGGGTTAAAAGAGGGAAATATCTTTGAAAGACCTTTCTTATGTCAGAACCTTGATTGTAAAGATTTCTTAAATATTTTTTTCTCTGCTTTTCAACACATAACAGAGTAAAAATATATAAAAAGTCATGAAATGTCATTCCTGAATATCATGCGACTACAAAAATAGTTGGTGGTGGTCTATTTAATTATGGCGGCAGATGAGTTTGGCTCAGGTTCTGCAGTGTCCGATACCTCCACCAGCTGAGGTGCTTCCCAGCGAGGAGCAGCTTAAAAGATTTAGATGAAAGGAGGAAGTGGTGGAAGCCTCAAGGAGAGCATCTGCTCAAAGGCCACCTCCCCATGCCCAGATCACCATCTCCAGAAGAAGTCGGGCATGGAGCCTCCATCTCCACAGCCCGCTCCGCGCTAATTCCAGAGCCCCCGCCACACGCAGGCTAATTAAGGCCATGCATTTATTTATGACTGAGCTCATTAGACAGGGAAAAAAGATGGTCGCCGCACTGAAAACACATTAGTCCCTGAGGAAACTGTCTGTGAAGTCGCACTCCTCGGGCTGTTTCAGGTCACAGATTCTGAATCTTTGTGACAAATGAAGAACAGAGAGATGCGATGGCCTTAAAAAAACGGTGGGCGGGGGCAGAGAAACATCCGTTTGGAGCAGGACATTCTTCAGGGTGTATTTGAAGCTGCTTGAACTGGTCCCATAATTGCTTCTATAGGTCAGTGACCGGGGGATGAAAAGAAATTCTTCTGTCAGGTCTTTATTGACTTTGGGTGTTTTATGAAATCGGCGCTGGTCATGATATACATTTCTTATATAAAGTGCAGCAAAAACACAGCAATGCAGATATGACGACCACACCTCCAACCAGTTTGTTATATTACCATGGTATTTAAGTTAATTTAGGACTTGGGCAGTGCAGAGCAATGAAATCAAAGCCAGGGGAATCTCCCTCAGGTGCATTTCCTCTCCCTGGAGTGCTCGTCTTCATTCTCTCGTTGTGTGTGTGCGTGAGTAAAGGGCAGACACAGAGATCTTAGGCAGATCCTCCTCCCTTCCTTGTAATTGCAAAGATAATGCCAAATCAGTCCTTTGCTGAGCCAACTGGCATCTTGATTTAGTGCTTTTTAATGGCTCCAACTCCGAAAGAAAACTCACAAACTCCTTTGGTCTCACTGCCTTATCAGGGTTCGGGAGGAAAAAAAAAAAACAATGTCTTGATATCTGTTGCACTTTTGTCCCTGAAATCTTGATCTCTAAAAATGTCAATTCTCTCATTTGATTGATTTCATATTTTAACAAATCAAAGTAAATCAACTTCCACCCCTACACAAAAACTGGCTATGGAGAATTAAAAGCTAAACAAAAACTGAAAAACATTTTGTCATATCTGCTGCACCCATTAACTCCCATTAATATATGTATATATATATATATATATATATATATATATATTATATATATATATATATATATATATATATATATTTATTATAATATATATTATATATATATTTAAATATTTATATACGTTTTCATTTATATAATATATATTATATATATATATTATAATATATATTATATTATATATATTATATATTATATATATATATATGTATATTATATATATATATTATATATATATTTATATATATATTATATATATATATACGTTTTCACTTAAATATATGTGTGTGTGTGTGCGTGGTTTTTTTTCAACAATGGAGATAACGTCAGTCATGGCTGTCACCCTCAAAGCGCCGCCATGTTGTCAGCGATCGGGCCCGACGAATTAAATCGGTTGACTGTCGCGTTGACGGAGGCTAACCATGGTTGATGAAAGGGACTATGTTACGCCCTTATATGCGGGGGTTAGGGAGCGGAGGAATCCGCACATACCCCCCGCGGTCGACCACCTCAGCAGCGCAGCACCTCCATCTCAAGTAAAAATGTCATACAAGCGTCTTGAGTTAGAAACAGGGGGAACACTGTCGGTTATTTTATTTCACTCCTAAAGTTCCGGAGAGGTGAGCTAATTGGATCAGCATCATTAGAAGAGCCAGGAGCGAAACAAGACTGAAAGATGGCACCTCCTGTGGTCGGATTGCGGGGATTACTTCATATCACGTTTGTTACTGTATACAAAGCTTACTTCCTTTCATTCTATGCTATAATCCTGGTTTCAGATTGACGCTAGTGTAAAACCAGTTAATGGTATGCAATTTGTGGGGATTACAGTGTTGTGTTTAAAGTTAGCAAGCGCTAACGTAGATATCAAAATGTGGATCCTAAATTGTTTATGTATTTTCTAAGAAGGGACGACAGTCCATTGAGTCTGGACTTTGTTCCATCTCCTTTCAATTATCTTCCATCTCCAGAGAAGAGAAAAATAAAAATGACAACTGTTAGCCGAGCTAATGTCAACAAACAACAACATTACCTACCTGCTGCTAGCCATGCTAATGTTATCTGCCTGGAATATGATGGGAAGTTTATTTTCTGGATAGCATGAATCTGGGACGTTTTCTTCAGTGGAGATCCTGTTAAAAAGCCGGGTACATTATATGGGTCGGTCATATTTCATCTTTTTATCTTTTATTAAAAATAGCTCAATGTCATGTGAATTAAAGTGGAAATGACTGACGGACTACAGGGAGTCACGTGAGGTCTGGAGCTCTATAGGTAGGAGAGAACACTACAAGTGGCGTGCAAACAGCACATCAACATTCAACATTGATAAACACATATGTAAACGCAAAAAAAATAATAATTCTAATATTAATTTTCAGTTTTATTATTAAAAAGTCTTCAACAAGTTTGTTTTTTTCCTACACATTTATATCACAGATCTTCTCGTTATCTTTCCTTTTTATTTCAGATATCAAAATAGTTTTTTTGAGGGCCACTACGAAACTAGTTCAAAACATACTTGGAAAAAAAGGAAATATTTTGTGTCGATTGGTAAGTTCATATCTGAGCTAAAAGAAATTACATGTGGAGTCCCCCAAGGCTCCATCCTGGGGCCACTTCTATTTAACATCTACATGCTCCCACTGGCCCGGGTTATAAAGAACTACAACAATAGTTACCATAGCTATGCAGATGACACACAGCTATATATTACATGACACCAGGAGACCGAGGTTTGAGGCAGAACGATGAAGGGTGGCGAGGAAGTATGCTGTAGGCTGTAAATTGGACTTCAATGCATTGAGGACATTCATGACTGCTGAGCTTATTTTAAATTATTTTTAATTTATTTTTTAATTTAATTCATTTTAATAATGATCACACCTTCACTATTTATGTTATTTTAATGTTTTATATAAAGCAATTTGAATTGTCTCTGTACATAAAATGTGTTTTGCAAATAAACTTGCCTTGCCGTCCTGTTTATTCTCCTTCCTTAATATAATAAAGGTGCTGGTTTCAGTTCTGGAGTAACGGTCAACATGTGACGCGGACCTGCAGGACACAGACCCCCCCCCTCTTCCAATGACCCCATTAATAACATCAGTCTGTGTAATAGAGGAAAAGCCCATCATTGACTGTGATGAACTGATAAAAACAAGACTTGAACTTTGTATTCATGCGGGTTATTCTAACATTTCTTGCCACAAGCTTCCACAGTCGGGTGTTTCTGGTGTCCTCGTTTCCCTTTTTTCCGTTCATTAAACACATCCCTGTCGTCATCTCCCTGGAAAATCAATACAGGACATTTCTTGAAATTTGTGATATTTGTCCAGAACTTGGTGCTGAAATTAGAATTGGGATAATGATTATGTTTGTAATGCTGCGCGCACAGAGGGGCTCAAATCAATCCACAGGATACCCGCTTGGAGCTTCATTTTAGGACGGCTGATAAACAACAGCATTTGGTGACCTTTTGCGGTTCTTATGGAGGATTTAACCCCCTGCTCGGAGCTGCACCATGCTGCTGGCTCCAGCAGACAGGAGCACGGCGAGAGGAGAGCTGGAACTCACTTCAGACCTTTCTTTTTTTTTTTTCTGAGTAAAAACTCTGAGGGTGTTTTTGGTTTCCTCCTCCAGAGTCGTAGGTAGAGCTTCCATGCTGATTGTGCGTTTGAGGCAGAACGATGAAGGGCGGCGAGGAGCATCGAAGCGCTCGCTCTTGAAAGGACTCAACAGCAAACAAACCAACTCTGCACTTAGCAGAGAGATGAAGCTCAGCGTGTTCAGAGTACCACTTAATGCATTATTATTCTTCCTGCATTCTTGAGGAGAATGGGACTCAGCGGACAGAGAACGCCGTTTTAGGAGTCCAAGAAAAAGCAGGGGGAAATAAATGCAATAATCTCACAGGAAATGAACATTTTCTTTTGAAGATAACGAGTTCTTCTTAATGTGTTGCTGTTAGAAGACGGGAACATTTCATCAGTTTACCATCCTGGTAATAATAGAGCAGAAAGTGATAGTGTGAGGATTTTAAACGTCTAAAGTTTCCACTCTGACAAACCGTAGCTTTAAAAAGCCAGGAGGACATGAAGTGCTCTTTTTTTTTCTGCATTATGAGTGCATTTCCACTTTGAAGGACATCCGAGTGTAAAGTGAGCCTCTTCTGGTTAGTAAAAAGCAACACTTTAACTGTGCGCCTTGCGCCAGAGTTCACAGCACATGTAATGGAGAGGATAGTGTTACCTGCTTCCATGGAGCAAACATGACTGCCGATAATTGCCTTACCAATATTTGCATGTCCCTCTCGGTGTTATCGAACACCCCGCTAAGTAACTGAGCACCTCCACACTATTTTAGGTTATTTGCTGATTCCACGGTGGGCTGAGACTCGACAATTATGAGCCCCATTTCCCTCCATTATGGCGTTTTAAGGGGCCTCAGCTTTCAGTGAAAACTTAGACCCTGCGTGCGCTCTGAAGACGATACGAGAAGAACGCCGGCTCGATGGAGAGAAACTTTTGTGAAACACCGTCAGGCTTTACCCCTGATTCCACAAGTCTTAATTTGGCCAGGAATGAGTGAGATTTGAAAGAACTGTTCAAGTCGGATGAAAGTAAAGATTGGGATTTAAAAAAAAATACAAACTCTTGGACCTCATCAGAGTAATTACAGAAAATGCTGGAATCTGAAAGTGAGACGCATATTTTTCACAGGTTTTGGCAAAAATGTGACCAAAGGAGGCCAAGAAAACAGATGGATGATCTAATGAAGGAACAAATAAAGAAACAAGAGGAAGACTGTTTGTGTATTAATGGGACGGATATTGTTAGGACGTAAAAACAAGCAGTCGTGAAAAGTTGCAACAGTAATGTGGTTTACATGTTGTCGTTTTGGTTTGATCCATACTCTGACAGCTCGTGTGCGTCCAACTAATGTCATAAAGTTATTTAGAGGAAATCTAAGGAGGAGAGCGTCTTCTTTGTCAGGAATGCAGCTATGGGGGGTCTAGGAGAAAATAGCTCCTACAATCAATACTTCTTTTTTTATAGTGTAAATGCGTTCACACTATTGTGATTCTTCTGCTCCTTTTTTGGCACGTAAAAACTCAATCACACTCGAGCGATTTTAGCAATCTTGGTATCAAAATGCTCAGCACATTTTTGGTATTCATAAACTTTATAATTTTTGAAATATTGAGAGAAATGTGCCCCAAAGGAAGCAAATAAGAAATTACTCAAATTTAAAAAAGTACTTACTTAAAAACTTTGTGCACTTTGAAACCATCGTTTACAGTCATTTTATAACAGTTTGATATTGAACTGTTAAATTAGCATTATGCTACTTTATTTGGGTAATTTGGCATCTACTAGGACTTTTTAGGCAAATTTGGAATTAATCAAATATTTTAGCAACATGCTAACATTTTTGGCTTGTTAGTTATCTACTGGGGTTTTTATGCTAATTTGGAATTGATCTAATATTTTAGCAAAATGCTAACGTTTGTGGTTAACATATTATCTACTGGGGTTTTATTATGCTAATTTGGAATTTAGCTTATATTTTATTAGCATGCTAATGTTTTGGCCACATTTGTTCTGTGTTCTGTAAGGCTCCTTTTAAGTTTACCCAATATTTTAGCTACTGTTGTTTTTTTCTAAATAAATATTGGCATTTACTGAGGATCCCTTTAGCAAACCCCTTTAGCAAATAGAGTAAATTGCTTCAGAATTATCCACAAACAGCTTCAGTGACCAGATTCAGCAAAAAGCATTCACATTAGCATTATTGCAGGTAATGCAACTTTTCTAGTTTACATTAAATCCTCAAGAAAGGATGAGGAAACAGCACTGAGAAAATCAAAACAGAACAATTAAATAATAGATAAATAAAATTTACTACAAAAGAAACCCCTTTTTAAAGTCCCCCAAATTGAAAATAGATCATCTTTTGATCTAAGTGTTCCCACTGTTTTTTTGTTGATTGTGCTGTCTAACAATTATTTTATTACAATCATGACCTGTAATGAATTCATATGTTTTTAACTTACCTAATAGTTTCTATGAAAAGCTTCATTTTTTAATGGTATTTTCATTTAAACATGTGGCATTGCGGATCAGTAAAAGATAAAAAATACAACTAAAAAAGTGTCTTTATGAAGTTGTCCTAATGATTAAGGTGTATGTACTCTATGTATATGAGTTGTGGTATTGGGTTAATTCGGTGAATACCTACAAAGTCCCACATTGATGATGTCACAGCAGTGATGGGTGTGCGGTGCAGAGACGTGCATTGGGAGAGACAGATAACACAGTTTCTGCAGAGCGGTAGGCGTTCATTACAAATTAACTGAGTAGTGGGCGGGACTGTTGGTAAGGAGTAAGCCTGCTCCCATGTCCCGTCATCTATCTGTTTACGCTGCTAACTTACAGCCCCTCATACCCCCCAAGTTAACATCAGCGGTGCAAAAAAATTGCTGGTCACTACTAGAGCTGTCCGGACATACAGTTTTGATCCAGATTAAAGCTCAGACGAGGAAAACAAAGACGATCACGGATCTATAAGTGAGTGCATCTGAACAGAGCGGAGCTTGTGGCCCAGGGGTCGTAGTACTTACCTCACTCTTACAAGATTCTCCAGGCGCCATTTCTTTGTTTTTTTTCTGATTCACAACAATTTGAAGAAAAAAATATCAGAATTTTAATCCTCATTTTCTTCCTATGTGGTTGTATAAGGCCACAAGAACAAGTTAAGCCCTTTAATACAGAAGCTGCAGTGTTTCTGTTCTTTGATCTACTGTAACTTTTCAACCTTTAACACCAACCGCTTCACTCCTTCAGATTTCACTGGAATTATCGTGTAAACGTTTGAAAAGTTACAGTATGTTACAGATTTTGAGTTTAAGCGTCACCGATGACGCCTCAGGTGTTAAAGGGTTTTATAAAGAAAGCTATTTCCATTGAAGTGGGTCTTTAAAGTTGTCCAATCCCTGAAGATCCTCCTCTGTCTCTACTGTTTATTCCACTATGTTTTAACTTCATCTCCAAACTTTAATGTTTTTCAAAAATATATATTTTAAAAATATATGACTCCAAAAGCTGATCAGTCAACAAAAGGTTTGAAATGTGCACTCTCAGTCAAGACTGAGTCTTTAAAACTAGAAACCAGCATTTATCTTGATAACAAGGAGAACATGTTGACTTTTCTTCCAGCAAAACTGTCATTTCCGTCTTCTGTCCATCATAAGTGGAATGTCACCCGATGATGATGATGATGATGATGTCAAAATGAAAAACCTGCAGACCATGTCTCTCAGTCTTGTTAGCTATCCAGCAGGCTAACAGTGAACAGTACCATAAACCACAAACATGAAGACTTCTAGTTTGGAAAAGAATGAGGTTTTCCCATCATGCACCTGACATCCCCTCATTCCCTATGCTGTGCTTTCATCCATTGTTTTTATCACTGCTGGTCCGGCATTTCCTCCCCTTTAAATGTCATCACAGCCCTGCTCAACTCCATTCTTCACCACACTCAAAAGTCTCATCAGTTTCACCGACATCATTGAGACCCCGTGGTTCTGGGATCGCCAGGTAGAGTTCCAGAGATTGATCGCTGAAGAGTTTCTGTCAACATAAAGTAATAGCAAAGTCAAATTAAGATTAATTAAATTACTGTTGAACTAACAAACCAAACCTTCAGTGTCGGTGAGGGAATAGATCCTTTTGTTCAATCTGGATATGGTGCATCAGAAAATGGAGAAAATGGTCCGGCCAGCCTCATCAGCGAACTAAGAAGTGGGACTGAGAAGATCCTTAGAACATATCTGTTTTTATCTCTTCAATGTCTCAATAATACAGAGCAAAGCAAAGTTCACAAAGATGAAAATACACTTTTCTCTCTCGTGGAAAAACAGAAGAAACTAGATATATAGTATACCAGCGTGAATGCTAGTGTGAATGCTACACGCTGAATGTAGCTGCTTAAGATGCTAGAACTGATAGCTGAAAATGATGAAACTGATAGCTAAAAATGCTTAATGCCAATTTACCCCAAAACAGGAAAAACTTCAATTGTTCCCCAAACAGCTAGCATAATGCAAACATATTAGCTAAACTTCAAAATTGCCTGAAGAACTTGAAAATGTTAAATTTTTCCCAAAACAGGTAGCATGATGCTAATGTATTTGCTAGACTCACAATTTGCCTAAAAACCATGAAAAACTTCAATTTTTCCCAAAACAGCTAGCATAATCCAAACTCCACATTAGCCTAAAGAACTTGTAAAAATTTCCATCTTCTTAAAACAGCTAGCATAATGCTAATGTATTAGCTAAACTCCATTTTTGCCTAAAGAACTTGAAAAATGTCAATTTTCACACAACTGTAAACATGATGCTAACATATTAGCCAAACTCAGAATTAGCCTAAAGAACATGAAAATGTTCCTTTTTTCCCAAAACAGCTAACATAATGCTATCATACTAGCTAGACTCCAAATTTCCCTAAAGAACATGAAAAAGTTTAATTTCAACCAAACAGGTAGCATAATGCTAACATATTAGCCAAACTCAGAGTTAGCCTAAAAGAACATGAAAAAGTGTAATTTTGACCAAACAACTACCATAATGCTAACCTATTAGCTAAAGTTTAAAGTTTGAATGGTGTCTTTAGCTGAAAACTTGCAGAAGTTCATAATTTTCAAAGTACACAAAGTTTTTGTAGGAGGAGTCTCATTCATTTCCTATTTTGCTCGATATTTCAAAAACTATGAAGTTTATGAATACCAAGAGGACAAGCAGTGATGTCCCGAACAAGCTGAACGTTCTGATACTGAGATTGCTAAAATCACTGAAAGTGTGAGTTTTTACATATCAACACGTGTACAGAAAGGAGCAGGAGAATTCATTTTGTCTGAATGCTTAGTAAGCATTCAGACAAAATGTTCAAATTCTGACAGACTTCAAGCCAGACTTACCCAGCAATCCAGCCTGTCATTTTTTAGTTGGATCTGTCCATTTAATTGATGCACTGAAGCATTCTTTACCAAGATATCTGCAAGTCTGGCAGCAGGATGACAAAGTCTCTTGTTACAGATGTCTTGGTGCTACTTCTACATCTATTCATCTCAATATCTAAATGGAATAGCTGTGGAAAAACCTTGGCTAGCTCAGAGTCCCAACAGAAAAACTCAAAGCTGGGGGTGTTCCTGTGAGTCACCTCTCTTCATGTTTCACAGGCATTGCCCAAATGAGACCTCAGGAAAACAAAGTAGTCCCCCGGTGGGAACACCCTCCAGCAATCCTCCCCGGTGCACAAACACGGACGACTTTCAGAACCAAACGGAAGCTCCAAGAAGACCTTCAGTTTCTACATCTTGGAGTAAAACTAGTTGTTTCCTTTTAAGATGGATAATTCCAAAGTGGTATAAAGCCAAATGTTGGCTCAAGAACCAAAACTGAGAGTCACGGTTGGACGAGGACCACGGTCGTGCATCCGTTGGACAGATGAACTTGGTTGTCAGAGGGTTCTGAATTACAAAATAATGCCTGAGTAGACAGGTTCGCTCCACCCACCTCACCTACAGTAAGAAAAATAAAGATAATTGGGAGGAGCAAAGCAAAGACAGTTTTAACAACATTAAAAGCAAATGAATAGATCTACCCGGCAACAAGACTGACAGGATGAGCTAAAAATGAAATTTAGCCAACCATGATCAATGAAGTGTTCTCAGTTTCTAGAAAATGCTAGAGGGCACATATGTTTGATTTTTATGAAGGGAGCCTGAAAATTTAAATCTACATTTGGCCAATGTGGCCAGACTTTGGACACGCCTGCCTTATGGAGTCAGAATTTTAGAAGTTTTCACAAATTTAAACTAATGAAGTATCCATCCATTTTCTGACAGCATCTAACACAAAAGGACAACATTCAAACTCCTCACAGAAAGGCCCTGTAACTAAACTTCAAGTAGATTTTAAAACAGACTATGGATATGTTTGTTTTCTCTGCAAAAATAGACATTTTTGCACTGGAATCTACAAGAAAATGTCTCTGTGTGAAACCTGCCTCAAGTGGTCACTTGAGAAACTGCAACACTTCACCCTTCAGTTGGTCTTGAATCTGCATCCAGATGCTGGGGGTGGAGAACTCCCTCATTCCAATAAGAATCATTCATAACTCCGGTGTGGAAATGACAGGTCTTGATCACTGCCCAGAGTAAACTATCTCCATATATAAAATCATATCTTACCTTTGGCACGCTGAAGAAGGTATTTTTTTCTACTTGGAAGCAAGATGCCTCGATCTCTGAGGCTCCGCCTTTCGTTGCTTGTGGGTGCCATCCATTTGGTGATGTCCTCCTACAGCCGGCGTCGACAGAGTATCTGCATTTAGCCCACGAAAACTAACAACATCCAAACGTTTGCAAAGATGGATGTTCGTATCGTATCTACCTTTAACGGCACCGGCCATCGCTACACTGATTGAGGCGAAGACCGCAGTTAGCGGCTGATCACCCCTAGCTGAGCAGCAAAGCTAGCAGCTGGTTACCCCTAGCTAGATGAGGAAGCTATCGGCTATTCAGCCCTAGTCAGGCAGCGAAGCTAGCAGCTTACCACCCCTAGTTAAACAGCGAAGCTAGTGGCTAATCACTCCTAGCTGAAGGACAAAGCTAGCAGCTGATCACCTCTTGCTAAGTGGCAAAACAAGCAGCTGATTGCCCACAGTGGAGCGGCGAAGCTAACAGCTAATCACCCCTTGCTGAAGCTAGCGACTGACTATCTCTAGCTGAGTGGCGAAGCTAGCAGATCACTCCCAGCTTGGCGGTGAAATTAGTAGCTAATCACCCTTAGCTGAGTAGCAAAGCTAGAGATTGTTAAGCGGCAAAAGTAGGAGCTGATTACCCCTACAGGAGCGGTGAAGCTAGCAGCTGAGCACCCCTAGCTTAACGGAGAAACTAGTGGCTGATTACCCCTAGCTAGCGGGGAAGCTAGTGGCTTAGCCGAGCATAGAAATTGGGCGTTCATATTTACCTGGGGCCCGGTTCTGGCAGCACAGACTCCTCCTGAAAGGGGCTGTTCTCTCTTTGTGATGTCATCATGTGAAAACCAGCTCGTTTTCATGGATTAGGAGGGGCTGATACTGAGAGTGCAGGTTTTTAGAGGAATACTCAGAAATCTGTGATGGGATGAAAACACTGATTTGGAGTCATTTACAGTGAAGATTGAACATTATAATACAATTAGAAGCTCAAAAAGTTAATTTGACATTTAATAGCCACTTTAATCATTTTATAAAATGAATAATTTGAATGTATAAGGTGTTCAATCTAAAGCCTTTAGAAATGACTAAAGAGTAGAAGATGTCTGAGACCTCCTCTGTACCACAAAAGTCTCCCGTTTACTCTGACATGAATGACAATCAAAACCTGTGACAGAATAAAGACATAAACCTATAACAAATAAATACAAGGTGGCTAATCGTGGGTAATCCAGTTGCGGAGCGTCAGCAGACTCCCCAGCGAGAGCGGAAAGGAGCTGCAGTTGAAGCTCTGTGATTTCCCTCAGGCAGATGTGCCATTTAAGTGTGCTGCATTGTTATGAGCAAGATCCATTAGGCCTCGCTCTGGCGTGCCACATCAAAGCAAATTCTCACATATGGATTATTTGTAAATCAGGTTTTTTTTTTCTCTCAAAGTGAGCAACTTGATTCAATACTATCGGCTCATTTTGAAAAATGTGTGGAGCGTTCTGCGTGCACGCGTGTGTCGGTGCGTGACAGAGTAAACAGCTTAATAGGAGCAAGCGGATTTCATAATGCAAACGGCCGTTAGTGGTGCACATAATAGCCTTTTTTTTTTAATGTGGATTAGCATGGGTCACTTTATAGGAAATTAAACCCAAATCAAATTGAAATAAATGATTTTATAGCAGAAGATGAGTCATTTGATAAGCAGGTGTTAGCAAACCCTCTGTTTTCATGTCAGAGTATGTCTGTTTTTTTTTGTTTTTTTTGCTTAAATCAAATGCACAGTTAATCTGAATGAGGATTGAATCATTTTACCGTCATCCAAGTATTAATGCTGGTGAGGTTTTAATGATGTTTACATAGTTGTTACTGTCAGAATTCCAGTTTTAAGTGCTTCATAGAACCTGCTGCCAAAGCTGCATTTGAATGTGACATCACGGAGTGGGGGCTTTTTTATTTTCTCCTTTAAAGCGGCACATTTCACTTTTGTGGTGACTCCGGGCTAAAAGGATGTGCAGGTGATGAATGCTGCGTGTGTTTGACAGGTTTAACTTCAGATGTTTTCATTTTAGAAATCCGAGTCTGAATTTTCTGTGGCCTGATCCCCGTGACCTTCAGAGTCACCTGAACTGTTCAGTACCAGGTCTTTATCTGTGAGTCACACAGGTTGAAGTTTTGGCTAAAGATCCATTTCAGGGGAGAGAATCGGATCATTAAAAATAAAAGTTTTTGGAATCGGCAACCACAAATGTCAAATTGAATGGGATTCAGATTTTGTTAAAGGGCTGCACACAGAGGGAATTTTTGTATATCTGTTTTTTTTTTCAGTCACCTATCTACATAGACTGACCTTCTTTGTTTTAATTTGAGACTAAACATGTATTTTTAAATGTCTTCTCAAAATATTTAGGTATGTTTTTGACAGCAGAAGGGAGGGGACGGTTATAGTCCTTTTGTGTGTCATTGCGTAGAGAAATCGAATAACCAGGAAGTAAATCCTGCTTCATGTTCTTACCCGGAAAAAGAGCAGGTTCATCCGGCGGTGGGATTTCAAAACAAAAGCCTGTCGGAGGCGCACTGATGTCAGAACTGTTCAGAGATGGTTTTTTTTTTATTTTATAGCCAGTTATACCAGCGGTCTGGAACCTCATGTGGCTCTTTAATTCCTTCATTGTGGCTCTACAATTGCTAAAGATTGAATAAATAACAGATTAGTTTTAGATTTTTACACGTCGAGCAACTAAGCAAAAATAAAGTTTAATTTCCTGTCTGAAATTCAGTAGAAATGTTCTTTAAATTTGTGTCTTTAATTTATAGTCAGTCTAGTAAAAGTCTCTAAATGTATTATTAATGACACTAAAGTGTTAGAAGTTTTGAACAAATGTGGTTTAAAATGGTTGACTCAGAACTGCGTGTTTTCAATAAAAAGCTCAGGTTATTCTAAATAATTTAAGTTTTCTTTTTTTATATATATATATAAATAAGAGTCAACTAAAATAATGTTTATTTTGTGAGATTTAAGGGAAAAAAAGCAAATCAAAATCCTAATGATAAAAACTATCATGCTTGACACATTTTAATGTAAGAGAAGCTGCTGCAGCAGGACGACCGTTTCTGTCACAGAATGGGTTTTATTTTGAAAGGAACTGCTGAAGTTAAAGTTAAAGTTAAAGAAGTAACAACTGTTTCATATATGGAAACATATAGACACTGTTGTAACTCAATTATTGCACCATCTAAAAACTACATATCTATATAAATGCATAATTGCCTAAAAAACGTGTAAATATTGTTTTTTTTTTTTTTTTTTAAACGATAAACTTTGTGGCTCTTGTTGGGTTCTGGTCTGTAAGAATCTAGACTAAATGTGGTTTTAGTGTTAAAGGTTGCCGACCCCTGAATCATACAATCTGAAGCAAAACAAACCCAGATGCTCTCCAACCGCTCTTCAGTTCTTGCACGAATTCATGGGAGATCAAAGATGTCGTCATCCTAAAAAGAATCAGATAAACACTGTATACTATCAAATGATCAACAGTTGGAACCACTTTTTCTTTTTTTTTTGTAATAAGATTCTGAACGTGCATCGAGGCGCACTAAAGCCGGGGTGTCGAACTCAATCGCACAAGGGCCCAAAATACAAAACACACCTTATGTCACGGGCCGAACAGGATAAACATTTATTGAACACTCTAAAACTACATTTTAAAACTTTAAAAACGCGACTTTTTAACATAATTATGAACTACACATTAAGCATTACCTGCAATAATGCTAGTGTGAATGCTGTGAACTGAATTTGGCTAGTTATGATAGCTGAAGAGGCTGAAATTGATAGCTGAAAATGCTAAAGCTGACAGCCAGCTGAAATACTGGCTAAATGCCAAATTAGCCTAAAAAAACTTAAATTAAAACAAAAAAAAACTTAAGTTAGCCAAAACAGCTAGCATGTAGCGGAAATATTAGCTAAACTCCAAATTAGCTGAAAAAATTTTCTAGAATAGTCCAAAAAGCTCACAGAATGCCAGTATTTAAAACTTTAAAACTGTGACTTTTTAGCATAATTATGAATAATAAAAATGCAGGAATGTTATTCCAGAAAAAAATCAACTTAAACCTTAAATAACTTTATGTATGTTTCGTCAAAAGGATGCAAGTCAGAAATGAGCATAAGATAACATCGGGCCGTTAATAATAATAAAATGAAATGATCTGGAGGGCCGGATTTGGCCCCCGGGCCTCGACTTTGCACTAAAGTATCTAACTCTGAACTTTTTCTGTTTAAAGATTTTTCCCTCATTACTTCACCTCCCTTGACTTCTCTTTTTTTCGGACAGAAGTTTGAGGAAACTGTGTTAATCCTTTTCCGAGCATCTTCATTGTTACTCGGAGATCGAAACACCGACAGGTGGAGTCCTCCAAGACGTGGAGAACGTTCTCGCTGAAACATTTAAAACTCCTCCTGGTCGGCGCCGCACCTGCAGAGGCCGCCAGCAGAGCCGCTCTGCATGAAATTCCAATTTAAGGCGCGAGATGCTGTTTACTCTTCAGGCCCATTTCCTCTCGTACTCCAGCAGATTTCTGCATCAAAGTCTGCTGGGGTGCAGCAGACATTGTTTCGGCGGCGGCGGCGGTGGCGGCGGGCTCACCGGGGGCTTCACAATGCGCAGATAAGTGCATCAGCCATTACCGGGTCCCTCCTTCAGACCTATTAGGTCTTGCAAGGACTTCAAACACCAATGTGTTCTGCAAATAGCCCATTCAATTTGTGCCCGCCGAACACAGACACCTCTCTCCCTCTCTGCAGTAATTGAATCTTCAAAGGGACATTTTCCTCTGTTTCTGTCAGGTATTAGAGTGATGAATAGTAAATGGTCGCAGAGAAAGGAAGCATGTTTGTCCGTTTTCAGCGATCCGTCCTCAAAAAAAGCCCTTAAAATTTAAAAGTCTGTAATAATTAAGCCACACTTTTGAAATCTTCAATATTTTTATTAATTAAATACACCGTACTGGAGCAAATGTCTCGGAAAATATCACAAATAAATTTCTCTTTCATTCAGCATTTATGTGTTGGGAATGATCTCTACGTTACGGACTAGGAGCAGGCTGCTGTGGTCGAAGGGGAGGAGCCAGAAGGGAGGAGGAGGGGTCATATGTACTGTAGCCACGCTTGGACGACATCTACATGCATACTGCACATACATGGTAGTTTTACAAATACACCGACAGAGTGCTCATGATTCACGGATACTTTTGAAAACCCCGTCTTATATATTTCACCTAAAAGAAAAAAAAAAAAAAAAAGTTTCCCTTTAACAACACTTTAAATATAGAAAGTGAAAACACCGAGTTCATGGGAAATGAGGATAGAAAAGGAAAAATTAAAAGCTTCTCCTACAAATGTCACTGAAGGTCTGCAACTCTCGGAGCGTGGAGTCCGTCTCCTCAGCTGCAGTCTGAACATCCTCCGCAGGGTCCCGCCAGACTCTGAGCGGCCTCCGCCAAATCCGAAAAGCGTCCCCCCCCGGGCGTCCCGTCTCAGTAAGTGCAAATATCCACCCGTGTCGAGGGGAAAAAGCCGAGGTTTGAAGGCCGAGCGTCAGCAGAAAGAAAAGGTGGGATGAGGATTCCTGTGGGGGCGGGGGGTGGGGTGGGGGCAAAGGGCCCGGGGGCGGAGCCGTCTCAGGTGACGATGAGGGCTAACATGAAGGCACACATCCTGCTTCCCGCGTGGCTCTCACCTAACACACCTGCAGAGAGAGAGAGAGAGAGAGAGAGAGAGAGAGGGTGAGCGACCACAGCAGCAGCTTCCCAGCAATATTACCGTAATGTCTGGAATATAAGTACATTGTGTTTATATAGAACCTTTACAAGGTGCTTCACAAGTTAAAAATAAAACATAAAAACAAATACTTCAAAAACATAAAAGACAAAGCTTTACAGATTAAAAACATGGACGATAAAAAGAGGAGCTAGGACCAAAATCAAAGATTTTAAGTTGGCCTTTAAAAGACCATCAAAAGTGTGCTTTTGAATGATTGAATTATTACTTTTTAGCTCGTACAGCTTGTATTTAGCTGCATTTTATCCTCAAAACAATTTCCAAAATTAAATGTTCTGATAATAGTTGCTCCTGAAATATTCTGTCAT
The DNA here is from genome assembly GCA_003999625.1 of Oryzias javanicus. Taxonomy (NCBI): domain Eukaryota; kingdom Metazoa; phylum Chordata; class Actinopteri; order Beloniformes; family Adrianichthyidae; genus Oryzias; species Oryzias javanicus. Next base: position 24,561,542 of record CM012440.1, read on the forward strand.
TTGTAACCTTTGTTAAAGAAAGTTTAAAAAAAAGTGAACTAAAATAAAAATAAAGAAAATGGTAGATGCTATTTTGTGGCCGTGCGGCCCGGCTCTTCCTTCTCCCGTTTAATAAATCCATTTTCCACCAACTTGACTGTTTCATTTATTGATCAGCCAGCCTTTGAAAACCATCTGGCGTCCCATTTACTTTGCATTAAGTTGAAAGTGCCTTCATGAAGCGATTCTCTTTGGTATAATTAGACGCGCGCTCCAACATTTCTGCGGGAGGCGCTGGGGCCCGCCACGCACAAACGCAGGGGAGGAAACACAATTATCCTTCTGGGTTTCAGCAGCCAGCGCTAAACTTCTTCATCTTTCTGCTGCGTTTCCTGTATGATCCGAAGACTGATTTGCTCTTCCCTTCATCCTTCAGAATCACTAGGAGGGCTCCGCTCTATTAGTAATTGCAAACTCCTACTTGGGGGCTAATTAAAGTGAGTGACGCTGGGAGGGTCTTCCTCCCCAGGGTCAGAGCAGCTCTGAATGAGAGCGGTAATTTGTCTGTTCTGAACAAAGAGATTAGGCAGAAGCCGGGAAGAGAGCTTAATAAATGAGCAGCAAACGTCCTGCGCCGTGATCGCCAACAACACCAATTATGTTGCGGCAAAAATCGCACATCATCAAAACAACGGCGTGGAGATAACTCTGTGACTGCTTCATTTTTCCCTCCGCTGAACCCGCCGCCGCCGCCACATTAAAGGTGTATTGATCTGGAGGGGGAGGGGCTTCCTGCTGCGCCTCAAACTCGGTTTGAGCCAAAAAAAAAAAAGAAAGGTGTGATGAAGCCACGGCTCCCACTTTGACTGTCTGCTATAATTAAAGCACAAAGGCCAATTTTCAGATTGCGTTTTTAGCATCAATAATTCAGAGCTTTTCACTACAATTGATGTTGCTGCATAAATAAAGCATGGAGGCTCATATTTACTGCAGCAGCCGCGCTGCAAACCGACGCGCCGCCTTAAACAGACATTTAAAATGAAGCTGGATAATACAACAGCTTTCAATCTGAATGTGAGGAGCTCTCAGAGCTCGGGGAGCTGATCTGTAAAAGTGACAAGCCCTTAAAAGGCGGGGGGGGCTTAATGGAGTCCTACCTCTCCTCTCTGAAGCACTCAAGGTGAATCGCTCCCAACAATATAATTCCTCTCTGCGTGCGTCCGCGGCGCTCTCCAGCTCCTCCCGCCTCTCTCGGCCGGCCGCAGACGATATCAATAATCGTCAATGGAGCGGCTCGTTGGGAGGCAGGCCCGATCGGATCTCACGGGCCTTCCTGGAGGATGGAGTTATGCTTCCGATAGGATTGCGCCTTCGCCGGAGGAGGCGGCCGGATCGGATCACGGGGCCGCTCCAGACGTTTGACCTCGGATTAATAACCCGGCCCTCGTGACGCCGCGAGTCAAACTCGGTTTTAAGCGGTCGGATCTTTTCACCGCAAAAAAACACAAACGGAAGAGCGTCGACACCAGGGGTCACCAACCAGGTCGCCCCGAGTCTCTTCTAAAAAGAGAACGACTGAGTCGGGCGGTGTCAAAATATCAATACTGCGATATATCGCCATATTTAGTCCGATTGACTCTTGATGGAATCTCAGCAAGTATCAATCTTTATTTTGGTTCGAAGAGGCTGTAAAGTGTCGTCTTCCTCATCCTTTGGTGAGACGTTCCTTTGGAGGAAGAGGAGTCTGGCAGCAATCTGAATTATTGCATTTTTATTCTGTTGGTTACAACAATTTTGCACTAAATGTTCATGTTTACCAACACTGAATTTTACAGATAATTTGGTGTCAATTAATGCTGCTACAAACAATTATTTTCGACACAAACTGGATGTAAAGCACACATCTGAACCATCATTAGCTTTAAACTAACTAAAAACTACATGTATAGCATTAAATGGGATAATGCTAGTGTGAATGCTGTGAGCTGAATTTGGTCACTGAAGATGCTGAAATTTATAACTAGAAACGCTGAAGCTGATAGCGATCTAAAATATTACTTTAATGTCAAATTAGCCTAAAATAATATGGAGAAAACAAAAAGTTGCAAGCTGCGCAACGAATGTCGGGATTGAATTTGCATTGATGGTTATGATCGGAATATCGCGAAATCTTGGAGGGAATGATTATTTGTTGCACAAAATAAGACACAAGTTGTTTATTATGATTGTGTTCAAGCTAAAACATAAATAATGAGACATATTTTCCTAAAAATGTCTGTTCCTGTGTATAATGTGAGTTATTAGAGATACATTTAACCAAATATCACAATATCATCAAGGTGGTCAGTTCAGATCGTATTGTGAGGTACGCTGAGATTCCCAGCCCTACTTGTGAGCTGCGTCTAAAATTTAATTTTATGCTGTTGTTATTTTTTATACCAAACTTACATTTGCATAGATTTAAAAATTAAAACATCTTAAAAATATGTTCAGGATACATGAACTTCGGATGAGTTTAGGCGACTTCTGATCTACTCCAGTTCAAAGATCATTCTTTTTGTTAAAATGCTGCAGATTTGGTCATTAGTTCAAAATGTGACATAACATAATTGATAAACATGATACAACATAGTGAAAATGGGACAATTTTCCCATGAAATGTAAAAGATCATCTGAAAATGGAAGTTATTGAGATTAACTAGAAACACAGTATTATCTGCTATAATACTAGTATGAATGTTGTGAGGTGAATGTGTCTGTTGAAAATCCCAGAGCTGATGGCTGAAAATGCAAAAAAATGATTAAAAAGCTAAAACTGAAAGCTTGCTAAAATATTAACTAAATGAAAAATTAGCAAAAAACTGGAAACATGTCTAATTTGTCAAAAACAGATAAACTCCAAAAAAAGCTTGAAAAGTTTATCTTGCCAAAACAGCTAGCATTATGGTAAAATATAAGCTAAACTCCTAATTTACCCCCCAAAAAATCCTTAAGTTAGTTATTTTCCCAAAACAGCTAGCATTATGCTAAAACATTAGCTCGACTCCCAATTTGCAGAAAAGAAAAAAAAAAAATCGCTAAGTTTATTATTTTGCCAAACAGCTAGCATAATGCTAAAATACTAGCTTAACTCCTAATTGTCAAAAAAACTTGATAAGTTTGTTATTTTGCCAAAAACAGCTAGCATAATGCTAAAATACTAGCTTAACTCCTAATTTGTCAAAAAACCTTGATAAATTTGTTATTTTGCCAAAAACAGCTAGCATAATGCTAAAATACTAGCTTAACTCCTAATTTGTCAAAAAAAACTTGATAAGTTTGTTATTTTGCCAAAAACAGCTAGCATAATGCTAAAATACTAGCTTAACTCCTAATTTGTCAAAAAAACTTGATAAGTTTGTTATTTTGCCAAAAACAGCTAGCATAATGCTAAAATATTAGCTTAAATCCCAATTTTCCGAAAAACCTTGATAAATTTGTTATCTTGCCAAAACAGTTAGCATAATGCTAAAATATTAGCTAAACCCCATATTTACCTAAAGAACTGGAAACATGTCTAAATTAGCCAAAACCAGCTAGCATGTTGCTAAGATAAAAGCTAAATGTGTTTCAAGCAATTTCCCATTTGTTTCATGGGGAGCATATTTTGCTCAATCTTTAAAAAACTATAAAGTTTATGAATTCCAAAAGTACCAGCAGTAATGTCCTGAACGAGCTGAACGTTTTGAAACAGAGATTGCTGAAATCGGTGAAAGTGTGATTGAGTTTTTACGTGCCAAAAAATGTACGGAAAGGAGCCGTGGAAACATTACATGAGAATGTTTTGAAGCATTCACACGATAAAGTGCTGAATATTGGTGTTTGTTTCCTAGCTTGTTGTCATTGTTGATGATTATGGTGAGAAATCAGTGTCTTCACATGGAGGAGGATCATTAATCATTATTAATCATGTATAACTAAAGGAAAATTGGTTATTTCAGACTGGTAGCCCTTCATCTGACTCAGAACCAGTGAGTAGCTCTGGGTTGGCGACTCCTGCTCTACATGATCCGGTTCTGATGGAGCCGAAGGAAAAGCCTCATCTTCACATGTGTTGTTGAGAGTCATCCGACAAGAATGATGGTTTTGAAAAGCAAAGCGGAACTCATGGATCCGTCTTCCTGAGGTGCGTACCTTCTGGTCCGGCAGTAAAGGGTTCGTCTGCAGGGAGCTCAAATGGCCGTTGATGAGTGCTGTGGGTCTGTCGTGTTCGCAGAAGAGGCTGCCGTTGATGTAGTGGAACCGATCTCCCGGGACGAGCCGGTTCCGGCAGGTGGAACATGTGAAACACTTGGGAGAGGGAGACGAAAAAGATCCAAACAGTCGGTCAACGTAAACATGACCCGATTCTACAAGAGAACAGACTAGAAATTGGATTCTTTTGGAAAGATTTTGGTTACATTTGAGACTGTTAGGTATATTTTTGCCTTATTTTTGTAGGTTTTTAACCATTGGTGACATTTAAACAAAAATCTTTAGCATAGTTTAACTTTTTAACCATTAACATGATAATTCCAGTATATACTGAAGGAGAAAAGCGGCTCGCTTTTATTCTGTTAACGGTTAAAAAGTTACTGTAAATTGAAGAACACAAACACTGGAGCTCCCAGGTTTAGTTGACCTGCTTTCTTCCTCATATCTCTAACAGTTTGTAAATGCGTCTTTCAGGCCTCTGGCTGCATGACAAATTTGGCGCCCCCTGCAGGATCTGAAAATTCCTAGCCGGGATTCAAACCAGGTAAGTTTAAAAGTGAGCGCGCTAACCGACTGCGCCACCAATCAGCCAGTATCAAGGAGGAAGTTAGGGTCATCTTAAATTAAAGAAAAGCACTACATCGCCAGTTTAATTTTTTTTTCTATTTTTTTTTTTTTTTTTTACCAAAACAGACAAACCTCTGCTTTGAGTACATATTTCCTCATATTTTTTTTTTTTTTTTTTTCCCATCCTTAATGTTTTAAAAAAGAACCAATGGCGGCAACACCTCCCTCTCTCTTCCCTCCAACCTAGCTTAGTTGGCAGCAGCGAGAGGAGGGGCGCTGCACTGCAGAGTTATTGATACATCAAACTTTTGAGTTTGTTTTTTTTTTATGTATCTTTTTAAAATTCTTACTTTTTTATGTGAAATAAACGGTGCATCAAACTTAATATTTATAGGACTGGGAATCAATTAAAAAAAATTTTAACTAATTCATCACAAACTGGAAAAAATGAATCACGATTAATTATTTTTTTGTATTTACAGTGTTTGCTAGACACTTATTGTCTGCACATCATCACAAAATGAAATTACACGCAAACATGTACATTTAGAATGTTTACTTTTAAAACAAATTAAATAAGAATTTCTCTCCGTCCAATTTGACATTTTTCCAGCTTTTTTTTGTTTCTCATAAATTTTCCTTATTGTGTTTGTGATGTAGGAAATTCATGTCGTCTCCATCCCAAAATAGAATAAAGATCAGTTTCTTCCTTGTTGGATTTCTAATAGACAGCTGTGTTTGGCTCCGCCCACCAAAGCGGATCTTTTGCTCTGAGCCGCAGCTCTCAGATCGACCTTCATCTCTTGCTCATTTAAAAAACTAAAAAAGATCGTTTTCTTCCAAAAACTACAAATAAATACAATATTATCGCTTTAATTCAATAATATTTCAATCACAGAATATTAAAAAAGTTTTTTTTACACTGAATTTTATTTTGCAGATCACAGTCTAATGGCGTCAATAAATATGAACACATTAATTCTGTTTCGATTAATTACATGCATTAATGCGCTACCTTTAACAGCCCTATTAAAATATAATCATTGTCATTTGGCACCCCCAACTAGGAACCTAGGCGGCCGCCTAGATCGCCTATGCCCAGTGCCGGCTCTGGTGACTTTAGAGGTTTTATATTTTAGAATTATGGGATATCATTATTCTGATTAGACGCTGGCTAAGCTAAATGGTAGCATTAACCACTATCAGATCTACTTATGAAGACGCAAAATGACGAAATAAATTATCATTTATAAACAAAGTTCCTACAAGTTTCTTCATGTTAAATTTAAGACTAAGAGCTTTTTAAAGTCATGCATGTCAAAAATTAAATCCAATTTCTTAGACTTTTTCCATTTCATTAATTATTTCTCTTTAATTAATTTATTCCCATTTTTAAAAATATTCCAATTTTTTTTAATTGAAATATTAGAAAAAAATTCATTTTCTGACCAAAACTGTCGCTTCTTATCTTGTTTTTGGTCTGTGTGGATATGCTTTAGAGCTCTTCTTTTTTTAATCAACCGGAGGTGGGTCTTCATCGTATTAGCGCGTAACAACTGGTTTTCCCAACGTTTATTTACATCGTTTGATCAAAATCATCTCAGTTTAAAAGAAATTCTACTTTTGACATAAAATGTGAAACGTAGAAATTTCAAGCAGGACAATTTTTTGAAGTTCAGATATAAAAATTCAAGACAATTTAAATTTTTTTTAACCCTAGACCACTATTTTCTAACAGAAAATTAATTTATCATGTTTTTTTTTTATGACAAATGCTTTTTATTGGGTAAAAATGATCCAGCAAAAGTGATGATGTAACTTTTTGTAGCAAAAGCATTTTCGGGTAAAGGCATATTTCCAAATTCATAAATTCAATGCTTTAGAAGACATTTTAAACCCTGCGGGAACTGTTTAAAGTACGTTTATGTTTTAATCGAAGCTCCACAAAATAATTTAAAAGAGCTTTATTGAATATTTTTGGTCTCATTTTATTTTAAGTATTATTCCTGCTGTTAAAGGTTAAGCGTTGCCATTTAATCTATTCCCAAAAAGTTTGGGGTTTTTTTTACGATAATTTTTACTATAATAAATCTGAATAAATCCTTGAAGTTTTTTCCAGAGATTCGAAATTCTGTTTTAAGAATCCAGTGGAGAATGATCCAGCGGAGTGGAGAAGTCTGTGCGGTCCGTTACCTTGAGGTGGTACACGTTGCCCTGCGCCCTCATCACCAGTTCGCTGGCTGGAATGGACTGACCACAGGCGCTGCAAGCTCCACTGTTTCCGAATAATCTGGGAGAGACACAGACAGAGCAGGCAGTGTTAGGCTGGGAGGGCTGTTTGCATCTGCGTGATGAACTGTGGCTTCCACCTTTTGTGAGCTGAATGAAAGCCTTTCCCGGTGCCAAGTTTGCCATTTTCTATCTGTAAGCCCGAGTGAAAACATGCAGGGGAGACAAATCATCACAGTATCAAGAGGAAAAATGAATCTGTTCTTCACAAGCATCTCACACTGAGATGCAATATTACTTTGGCTGCGCTTTTTCTTTTTCTTTTTTCGTGTGTGTGTGTGTGTGTGTGTGTGTGTGCAGCCTAATAATAACCTGGAACATAAGCAATCAGGACCTAAGAGGATTTGATTGTACAGCCAGTCAGAGACATAGTGCTTTTGCCATTAGGACTCCTGTGAATGCTCTGTCAGTGCCGTGTTTCCATTAGATACCCTGTAGCTACTCCGCTTGATATATAATGTGCATGGGTTAACCTTTTCAATCATGGTGTCAACACTTTAGATTTGCTTTTGCTCATCTCTTTCGTCCCTAACCTCCTCCCCCCCACCTCCTTCGCCTCTTGATAATGAAATGCTTGCTCCAGCTTCCCTTCTATCTTCCTTCTGAGTCCACAATTTAGATTACTTCATCTCAGTGAGCAGCAAACTGAATGAAATTTCGATTTGAGCAGAAAGTAATTTACTGGGATCTGGACCCATTTGTCATCATATCTCACTGGGTGTTTGCTCTATCACTGCACTTTTCCTAAGCAATCAAATAAGACCACGGCATCTGACATGCTGCGCTGAGAAGAGAGAGGGAGGCATGGAAAAGAAAGGGACAGGAGTTGTGTGTGTGTGTGTGTGTGAGTGAAAGCATCAGATAAAGTTGTCTGGCTTCAAAATTAACATCAAGAAAACACCCCATCATCCGCTTTGGTTTCACAGAAAGTATCCGACCGATCCCTCGACGGCCTGAAACGAGCAAGCGCTCTCAGCAAATGCAGTCCTGCTGTGGTTTGGAAAGGCTCCATCAAAACTCAATTTCAGAAACTAATTAACTGGAGACTGTCGTCACTAACCTGCCAATACCAAATGTACATGTGGACCCGTCTTCTCCAACCAGAACGATAGTGGCTCAGGAGAACCTTCAAGGAGGCGCAGGAACGTAAACGACCTTCTTATTTTTTTGCAGTAAAGCAAAGATAAGGAGGTGGGGTCAGTATAATTAAAGATTTTTGAGGTTTTAACATGTCTGTGTGGCATTTTTCTTCTGAAAGAGAACAAATGAAATCAGAAATCGTTTTGTTTTTGCATTTCCGAGTATTTCTCCTTTTAAATCGCTGTCAATCAAACTGTTTTGGACAGACTGTTTGAATGAATGATCTTTCCGTGCACTAAACCCTCATCTGGTCCGGCTAGCATGTCCAGTTCAGGCTGAGAACGCTGGAAAATCTCCACCAGACTCCACGGAGCTTCTTGATGTGACCACGGAAATGTGAACGGCGGCTCATTTGACAGCAGTTGGAAAGGATTGTAAATGAATGAAAGAGCATTTGGATTTTCTGCTCTGAGAAACCAATGGATTGAATGGATTGATCACAGCAACGTCAAGAAACATCAAAGAGTCTTTGGCTGAACTGGAAGGAGAAAGAATCAGGATTCTGGAGGAAGTTCCTCATCCGGATCAGAACCATACGGATGGACATTAACGATATTTTTATGTGAAGATTTACACTAGCGAGACACAGAGCTATCATGATCAGGGGCGGGGCTCTAAAAGCCACACCCCCTCAGAGGTGATTTTGGAAACAGAGGCTTCAGATCAAATGAAAAATAGCTTTTTAAGACGTTTAAGTTGTGTAGAAAACATTCTAATTAAAACACTACTGGGAATGATTTTTTTTTTTAATAAATAACATGTCATGAGGGACTTTAACGCCCTTTTTTAAATAGAAATGCCCCCAAAAACTGACAACATTTCTGGAAGACATCTTCATCTAGTTGATCCGTCTTTGATTAAATTGCAAAAAAAAAAAAAAAAAAAAAAAAGGGGGCAACAAAAACAACTCATTCCCAGCTGTCTGTCGTCTATATGGGCGATGACTATTGAATTTCATCTCAGCACTGACTACCGGCTGAAAGATAGCACGACTGGCTGCTGGGCTGTCTGCTAAATGCAGACCTCATTCAGCCAGACCTTTGAGTAGGGTAAAATTACCCCCCACAACAATGATTTCTGCAACACAGTCCATTAAAAATGCCTCTCTACATCAGCAGCCAAAGCATCTTAAAAGCACTAGGCCATATTGATACTGGAGCGGGGCTTTGCATAATGGCAGGCTGCATTAGAGGCACGGGTGGGGTGGGGGAGATTGCAGGATGAGGGAGGGAGGGCCGGTGGATCTGTGTGTTTTTGGAGTGCGGGGGGGGGGGGCAAACTACTCTTGGTTAATTCAGAGTAACAGATCCGGCCCCAAGTGAATTGAAGGCCATGAATTAATTCAGTTATGACAAATCAAGATAAACGCTTCCTCTGAATTGCACGAGATTTAATTAATTTTCTCAGATCCCCCCTCTTTTTTTTTTTTTTTTTTTTTGGACTAATACTTCAAATTCTCTTGTGCTGTCATCCTGCTCGAGTGGGCAGACTTCAAAGTGATATTAAATAACCAACTATTAGATTTACCTCACACGTTCTATTGGAAAAGTGCCATTTAATTACCTAGACTTATTCAATTAAGGGGACAGCATTCCCTCTGAATGCAGCAGTAAATGAATTCCCCCTCCAGCAGCAGCAATAATATCACCTCCAGCTTAAAACACCAAAACGCTCTCTGCATCATTTCAGCTCAAATTTGAGCTGAAAATGAAGGTTTTTTTAAAGGGACTGGCCCTTTAAGATGACAGAGGGGTAAAAAAAGAAAAACAGCGGCAAATGGCCTTCACAATAATCCCTCTTCTCTATCTGTCTTTCTCTCTTGCACTCTCAAAAGCCAATTTGGTTAATTAAATGTTTTGTTTGCAGTGTGGCTCTCATTCATTTCGGACACGTCATTGGTAGCAGAAACAAGCCAGGGACCAGATCTCATTAGATAAAACCCATCAGGACTAAAGGAAATGGAGGGGGACTATAATTAAAGCATTTAATTGTGTAGAGTCTCTCTCAGATGTTTTCTCTGCCTCCCTCTCCCTGCCATACTTCAGTGTTTTTATCTCTGCAGAGATCTCCTGCTTCCATAATCTGCGCTTTAGCTCTTTCACCAAGCATGCTCTCAATACAAGTGGAAAGGTGTATCCACACTTCCTCCCGCTCCAATTTTAATTACGTTATAGTACCATTATGAATGAAGTACCCCATTGACTTCCCACTGCTTTTTATGAGGTGGGAGTAAGAGCGCACAGGCGCACTTTAGATTTGGAATCATCCGTGCAGATCTGTTGGCTGCAGATGCTAAACAACTGCGATTTAGGAGAGTTTAAGCAAAAACATTCCCATTCAACTCAACCGAATGACAGGAAAAGTTGCTGGTTTTCTTTCACCCGACAGAGCACTTATGTCAGAGTCAAGGCCCGGGGGCCGAATCCGGCCCTACAGATTATTAATGGCCCGACGTTATCTTGCGCTCATTTCTAACTTGTATAATTTTGACTAAATTTAAATTTAAAGTAAAATATTAAAAGTTGTTTAAGTTGATTTATTCACAGTCATACTAAAAAATTACATTTTTAAAGTTTTAAAAATGTTGTTTTTAATTAACGTTCATCCTGTTCGGCCCGCGACCTTCGCTGTGGTTTGGATTTTGGCCCCTTGTGCGATTGAGTCTCAAACTTTAACAACGTCTAGTAATAAACCACATTTCCTGAGTGAATTGAAATACAGGACAACTTGCGATTTAAGCGATCAATACTCCAATGATATGACTTGAGATCTTCGCTGCGATTGAAATAAAAGTCTTTAATTTTGATTATACTCCAAGCGACCCTCATCTATAGAAGTATCTATTGAGAAAGGGCTCCATCCAATTGGGATCTATGTGATTTTTTACCGTGTGTGTGAATGATTAACGTAAACATTTATCGCCGTCTTTTGGAATTTGATATTGCGATTCATCGTTGAGGGTTTTTAGAGATCTCACCTGATGTAATCGTTTCTGCAGAGGATCATGCCGCTTTTCGTGTAGCACGACGTGCCGATTTCGCCCAGCTGGGCCTGGCAGCAGGAGCACTTCAGGCAGCGGCTGTGCCAGTAGGTGTCCATGGTGTAGAGGAGGAAGCGGTCCGCGATTTTGCCCCCGCAGCCCGCACACCGCTTCCAGGACAGGGATCCGGCACCCACCGCCGGCGGCTGGCTGCTGCCTCCAGGATTCACCATGGTCCCTGGGAACAAACGTCACATTTTTTACATTATCGTGACATCATTTTACACCACTTTTGCATTGATTGTTGCACTGAATCACAGCTGATCTCATTACATGTTCTGCTACAAGTCATTTAGTGAATTAATCTGCCCTTGATCTCTGTCTCACCCCTGCGCTGGGGCATCACTGGCCCTCTACTGATGAATGTCTGTGAGCTGATAACACTGTGGGGCCAAAGAAACAATTACGCTGCTTCTGAATCACCTGAAAGTAGTGCCTGAGCCTGTTTGTTTACCAACACCTGATGCCTCGCGGGCTCCCACCAACTTCACCTTTCAGACACGGACATTAATGCGCGCTCGAACCCCCCACCCACCCACCACTCCGGGGCAGCAGCCACGCCGGGATAAAGCCAAATCTTTGTTGAAAGGCAGGTAGGCCAATTAGGGAAGGAGAAGGCGCGCGGAGGGGGCGCGCGCGCGCACAGACCAGCATTCACTAAGCCCATTAGCGATGGCTCTTAGGGACGAACCGCAGCGAACCTCCGCGCTGATTACATCTAAAAGCAGATGAATCAAAAAAAAAAAAAAAAAAAAAAGAAGAAAAGTCCCCGCATGAACCGGGAGAGCCATCGTCAAGTTTCCTACAGGCGGGGTAGGAGAAGGAGGGGAGGCTTTTTAGATTAAATGGGTAAGTAATTACACGGTCAGGCAATTTGGGCACACAGACTAAGTCATGGAAATGGAAGGGAGAAAAGGCATGTGCTAAAAGGTCCTGAAAGCTGCTTTTCAACCGGAAAATGTAAAGATTATTGCGGGATAATTACACGGAAATGGGTTCAGTGAAAAGAGAAGGGTCTAAGCTATCAAATATCACCGCTATCTGTTAAAAAACACGCTTTTAGAGGCACTTTAGGGCTATACTTTAACACATACTCACTTCGTTTGAGTTTAATGGCTGAAGTTCGGGTTCGTAGAGTGCGTGGGAGAACGTTTAAGCTCCAGCAGTCCCCAAAAGTAAAAGGAAAAAAATGTCAGAAAAGTGCGCCGTCGCTCTCCAGCCCCGCGCGGCAGCGAGCTCGCGACTCGAACAGCGGAGCAAATGGAGTTATCAGATAGTATTTCCAGCGGACGGTTCCTGCTTTTCTGAAACCGAGTTAGTGCGGCTGCCGAAACCAAAGCTGTCCATCGCCAGACGGTAGGTCTCCGTGACGGTAAAGTTTCCCCCAGGAGAGCGGCGCAACAACGGAGCTTATGACGCGGATAACGGAGCGGAGGAAATATGACGGCGGATCCGCGGGCAGCTTGTTCTACATGTGTCTCTGACAGGAAGAAACCTCCAGTAAAAAACCCTCTTTAGCCGCGTGACGACAAAGCCTCCTCAGCCAATCCGCGTGCATCTGATTTAAGAACACCGAATCCAGCCAATCAGAGCAGAGACAGACTTAGCTGGACACGCACACAAACAATGCTGTTACACTAGCAAAAAACACGACCAAAAACCCTCCAAACACACAAAACACTCATTAAAAACGAACTTTATGTTTCAATAATAAGTAAAAAATCAAAATATATTAATTTAAAAATGAATTAGAAGGCGTTTTCTTAATCTTGTAATCACTACCGGACTGTGATTAGAGCATCATGGGAAGTCTCCGATTATCTCCCTGTAGGATCAGCTAGAAGCTGCATGGCAACATCCAGTAAACCGCATTCACCTCACGTCACAGTTTAATTAGATGACATTCAATAACTACTTAGTTTACCGAGAGTGACTCCAACCTCTGGGAGCGGACGGGGCAACAGCTGCGCGGTGGCGCCATCGTCCGCCACCCGCAGTAACTGCAGGGAGAGTCGATGCCTTCAAATCCTCATTAGAGTCCAGGTCACTGATTTCAGCACCTATTCAGGCTCATCTGGAAGACCTCCATTTGGAGGAGGAGTTATATATATATACATTTTTTAAATTTTATTTCATTTATTAACAGCATATGACATTAAAATAATACAAAATAAATATAAAACAGTTTCTAAATGAAAAGAAGAAAACTTACATTATCCTCCCCTAGTGCTAAATCAACTAAATTAAATAAAAATATATCAAACAAGAAACATGAAAATGATATTTTACATAAATATATTTGTCCTAATAATCTTAATCTGCTTTATGGTGAGATGTGCTGCATTTTTTAAATTAACATTTTTATGTCTTAAGCACCTTTTTCAGATAAAAATCACACAGTGCATAATAGTCAAAACAAAATTACAACTAATTATGTGCATAAATGAAAAAAATTATGTAAAGACAATTAAAACAAAGTAATACACAGTAAAAGGCAAAAATAGATCAAACAAAACATGAGTTTTCAACACTCAACAGACAGTGCGTCGTATTAGCCTGAAAGCTAGAAATGCAAGGTAATGTCTAGTTTTTATTTTATTTGAGATTTGTAAAAGATTTTGGTTTACAGGTGTGTAATGTAGGCAGGAGTTTGTACCTGCAAGGCCCTAAAAACTACAAGTATAATTTAATTTTCATTTTCAAAAAACTCTATTTCAGAAACAAGTTAATTGACAGTAAAAACCAGCAAAAAAATATAAATGAAGCGTGTGGCTCTTTTAATTTAATTTTATTACTTTATTTTGCATTAAAAAAACAATCCTTCATTGCAAAAGTAAAGTTATAGTCCAAGTTTCCCGAGATTCACCAGGTTTAGAAGTTTTTACATGACAAAAAGACATTTTGATATGATACCCCTGGCTTTGGATGTGTGAAGATGATCTTTTTCTTGACTTTAATTGTTTAATTATTCTCGCAGCTCTGAGGAGATTGCTTTGCATCAGGCTGATTTCCCTTTTGGCAAAGCCAGCACGGATCCACCTTGGTTTGAGCCGCATTCTCTTGACGCTCTCATCAAGCTTGCCTCTTACCAGAACAAAAACATCCACAGAAGATGGGAAAGAATATCTTTTCCACCAAGGAATGATTAATTGATATAAATGATTAAAACAGAGGGAAATTAGAAAATGAATTTGAAAAGAGGCCTCACAGGAAAAGCTTTGTTTGTTCCAGGCCTCTTTTTTAATGAGCTTTTCATAACTGGGCAAGAGAAATTACTCTGTGCGTTCTTCTTGCAAAATAATTATTGGAAGTTGGAGTAAGTAGGAGGAGGTGGAGAGGTCAGCGAGATGAAGAGGAGGCGGGCGACGTGGGGGTTCCCTCAGAAATTGATCATCTCCGCGCTCCGCCGAGATTCCTGAAGTTTCCGAGCAGCTGCATTATGAAAAAAGAAGAAAAGAGGCAAACAACAATATGGTGGAACACAGTTTCAATGTTTAAACAGGAACAAGAGAGCGTCAGATGTGGATCTGAGTCCTGAAACTCCCCACAGAGTGATCTCAGCCAGATGAAAAGAAGACCACGGTCTTTCATAATCAAGCTGCTGGTCCTGTGGGAACGGACGAAGCCACATTCAGCTCACTCCCTGACTTCAGATTTGCTGTTTTCCTCTGTTGACTTGACACTGAGCCTCAGAGGCTGTTTCAGCCGGTAAGTGGCCACATTTAACGTCCCACCTCACCTACATGGTTTTCTATTGTAAAGTGATCTTTTAATCTTGTTGATGCAATTTTGAGCAAAAATAAAAAAAAACCTTTGCTCTTTTTTAGACATATTTTCTGCAGCAGTTCAGTTTTTCTGTGAAAATTCATCTGAAATGCTCATCAAGGTTGTGGGCAAGACTATTAGCACTGCCATTCACATCAGCCCTTTGTTTACACCCTCTCCCGCTATCTTATAGCACCTCATAAACCCAGCTAACATTAGCGTAGCAAGGAAAAAAGAAACGGCAATATTTGATCCATTCACTTAATGGACAATATTATTGGGAAAAGGCTTAGCTTTTTTCAAACATATATCTTGTAAACAACAAAGTAAAAGAGGTTTCTGCTGCATTCTGTTGTCAATTTGAAGAAACATTGATTCTTTTTGGTCAGACTGAAATAATATGGAACAGATGAACAAATCTGATAAAACCTAAAATGTCTCCACATTTTACTTTAATCAACTTATTTGGTTTCTTTAATTGGGATAATAAGCTTTCGTCTCAGTTTTAGTCAATAAATCTCCTGATTTTGTTAACCGGCTATATTTACAAAACTAAATTTAACAATAAAGCTCCCAATTTTTTTGATTAATGGCCTAAAGTAGATTTTTCAAACAGTCTATTTCCCCCCATTACAAACAAAAAAAACAATGAAAACATGTCATCTTGTTTAGCTTTATATATATAATTGTATTTGTGTGCCCTGGTGTTTATTTTGAAGAATTGAAGAAAATTATTGATAGTTTTATGTTTTTTGTTATTTACGGTACATCATTTATGTAAAAAAAAAAAAAAAAAAAAAAAAGTTTTGATCCAGATGGCAGCTCCGACAAGGAAAATGAAGACGTTATTGAATCTATTTGTCTGTAAGTTGATGCTTCTGTGCTGTAGCGGAGAAAGGAGGCTTTGGCCCGCTTGTGGCAGTTACTGTGTCACAAACCTGATCTTTTTTTAAACGCTCTTGATCCAACCCGATTTGAAACAACAGTTTTAGTCCATTCTTCCCCTATCCCTACAGCTTCTTTCTACCCTTCCAATTGTAGGGGCATTTGAAGAGGTACGCTTGTCCAAAATAGTATTTTAAGGCAGCGGAAAATCCCTTACGTAATTGTAAGTAATGACTTTTATTTTAAGCATGACTCTTTAAAGCAGAGGTCCTCAAATTACGGCCCGCGGGCCAGATCCGGCCCACCTCCACATTTGGATAAACACTATTAGAGACCCAAGTCTGGCCACATGATCGAGACCCTCATAGAACGTGACTTTAATTCCTCCGTCCTGCAGTCTGTGCCTCTATCTAAACACTCTTGAATCTCTGTCAAATAGAGCAGATCACAGAGTTCTCTCCACTTCGCGGTTCACTTGCTCTCAGAGCGATCATGCAGCTTTTTTTAAACTGTTCTGTGTACTGATTGGATGGAGACCTTGTCAATCAATCTCCTCGGGCGTATGTCTTCTGTACAGAAACGCGCAGCTCTTCAGACCCACAGAAATCCGTGATCGCGATCAGATCTTTGTTTTCATTCTATAATCTTGGATTTAAAAATATCCAAGTCTGTCTGAGAGAAGTGTATGACGTGACATCTTTGCTATTTCTTAATGCCAACCTTGACCAGGATTGCAAACTGTCTTAGTTTTTTGTTTTTCACATAATAATTTGTATTTTGGGTTATGGTTGCAGTTTTTTGTGTTGATTCACTTTAAAAGTTGAACAGTAAAAAATTATTTTTTTGCTTTTATCATTTATTTTGTACATTTTACGTGGAAGGAAAACAAAATATTTAACACATTTTACAACTATTAATATAAAGACAATTTTTATATTAGTTATTAATTTTGTGCATAATGTAGTTATTGATTATTTAAGTAATATGTGAGGAGCTGCAACTCTCCAGGAGAGGATTCTCTATTTATTGGTCTAATTTTTCTAATGTTTTAGATTTATTTTTTCTGTGAAGATTACAGATTGATCAAATTTGGTTGTGTGTGGCTTTCTGGAAAAACATAATTGTTATGATTAGACACACTTTTTCTCGAAATACTCTGTATTTTTGAGCGCTAGCTGCTAACCGGCAACTATTGATGACGTCATCGAGTTGTAGTGATGTCCGAATTTGAAGACACTATTTTTCTATAACTCTATGTTTGGAGGGATAACTGTAGGGATAGTGGAAGAATTCAGATTCGGCCAAAAACTTAAATTATTTCACATGCTTCCGTTATTCAAAAAAAGAGCTACACAAACATGTTAAAAACATCAAAAGCATGATTTTCATTGGAGTGGGTCTCTAAAGCCAACAACACCCAAGGTCCGTTCAGCCATCTCCTGCCCCAAAACACAGACATAGAGCGCACTGATGATATATTTCAGATTAACCGCAGATAAAGAGCTGCTCCCGGATTGAACGGAGAATGGTAGAAAGATCATCTCCTAAAAAGGCTGCTTAAAAACACATGAAGTCCTCCTCCACTCCAAGCTTTGAGCTTGAATGTTTGTGTGGCCATGACCAGATCAAGATGGTTGGAGCAGGATTTTTTTTTTTTTTTTTTTCAAAACAGCCTCCATGTCCTGTAATTGCTGTTCTGACCTTGAACAATATTTTTAAAAGATGAAACATGAAACATTTTTGCATTGATTTGGATTTTTAAAGAGGAACCAGGTGTGGATTTCTTTCAGTCCACAATAAATCCACAAAATCAAGCTTCTTTTTTTATTTACCGCTCAGGTCAAAGTTATTAGCCTCCCTTTTAAATGAAATAGTTTGGTTGAAATTACCATTGCCAAATTGCAATTGTTTATTTAGAAATCCCAAGGAAAAAGACAAGTTCTCTATTAAGTTTAATTAATTTTGCTGGTGCACTGAATGGAAAACGAAACAAAAATACCAAGGCTAAAATTATTATCACTCTGATAAGTGGTAGTCCGTACACTTTCATTGAAAGTGCCGAGCGCCCGAGTTCCTTTTTGTAACTTTAATGATCATTTTTCATTTTTAGTGACACATTCTTTACTCTTCAGTGATTTTTCTGACTGTTTTGAAACTTAACCTTCTCCATACACAATAATTTTAATCTGGACAATGACAGAAATATCCAGGATATCAGGCTTCAATCCTAAATCTGCAACAGTTTTTATAAGAAAAAAATTAAAGGGCCCTACCAAGATTTTCTTAAGCCTTTCTGAGTGAACTATATCCATATATATGATCATATATTACCTTTGGAACACAAAAAAATAAGTTATTTATTAAATATTAGTTATATTTTGTGAGATGTTCCCTACCCGGAAGTAAAACGGCTCGATTCCTTAAACTCCGCCTGCTGCTGCGTGTTGGCGCTGTCCGCTTCATGACATCATCCTAGAGTTTGTGACAGTATCTTTGTATTTTTCCCACGAAAAAAAGCCAAACTTCTTCAAAGATGGATGCACATACGATATATCTGCCGCGGCTTCAGCTGTGGACTGGGGTTGGGGGTCTTAAAGGCGCGTCGCGCCCAAAGTAACAAACATCTGCTTGAGCTGGAATTTATTTAAGATTATACGGTTATACGGTATTCTGCGTCTAAAATGAAAGTGTTTTGCTAATTATCGCCAGCTCAGTGGAGAATTTGCTACTGCTAGCCTGGGGGCGGAGCTGTCAGAGCAGACTCCTCCTGGAGGGAGCTGTTGGCATCGCGCTTACATCAGCACTTTTCCAACCGCTCGTTTTCGTGGGTATGGGAGGGGCTGCTGCAGAATGTGCAGGTTTTTAAAGGATTACTATTAAATGCATGAACGGATCAAAATTCCGCTTCGGGGTTCTTTATAGTGAGGAATGAACAATAATTTAAAAGCTCAAAAAGTAGAATTTTCATGGTAGGGCCCCTTTAAGACAAATCGGTTCAACAGATGACTTGTTTGCTCTGTAAAACCCACTCAGATGAAGGTTTTTGGTGTTTTAATATGTTCTTGTGGAATTTGTTTGATGATTTAGGACACACGTAAAGAAAATTTAGTTCAAAATTGCATTTATGAGTATTTTTTTATTAAATTGTTGAATCATGACAAAATATGCTGAGGCCACAGTCTCCTTGCTCCACTCCATTCTGATGCATCCACTTGCAGACAAATAGATCCATGAACGTCTTTGTTTTCCTCGTCTGATCTGGAATCTGGATCATATCTGTACGGCTGGATAGTTCCAATATTACTCATTTTTGTTGCACCGCTGTTAGGTTGGGGTTGTGAGGCACTGTAAGCTAAGTGTAAACAAAGAGATGATGGGAAATGAGGAACGCTTACTCTTTACGCCCCGCCCACAACTCAGAGGTGAATTTCTGATCAACTACTTACAGCTGCAGAAAATATGTCCTAGAAAAAACACAGATTTTTTAATTTATCCTAAAAACATCATTATTAAAATGAAAATATAATAAAATAATATTCAGAACAGATCAAAAGATAATTGGAGTGTGACTTTAAGATTAAACTGCCTCTCCTACAGATAGTGGTTTACTCTCAAATGAAGTCAACATTTTCTGCAGGCTTTGAAACCATTCGGGGTCCACCTGGTCTTGCTGGTTGCAAATTCTGCCAAATGAAGAATCGTGATATTTCAATGATTCAATTGGTGTGTTTGAGATGACTTACGCCTCGCCTGGATCGTCAGCGAGACCAGGCGGCTGCAGGCGGGAAAAAGGCGCCTAACATGAAGGTGAAATCTTAGTCTGCATGAGAGCAGGGAGTTGGCGGATCTCCTTAACATTTGGTTGAATTAATATGCCACTCCTCCTTAGTATGGACCTTACTATTATGTTTTTAATAATAATTTTCAGCATCTGTCCGTGGACAACACAATAAAAAATAGCCGCTTGGTTAATTTTATGTGCACTGTCCCAGAGAAATTAATAGAATTGAAATGAAAGTTAACTATCAAGGGCAACAATAACACATAAAACAACAGATTATTTGAAATATTGTTCATTTTCACATCAGAGATTCACTACATTCCACAAAGAGTTACAAAATGTGAGATTTCCTTCATTTAGCGCCAGTCATTTCTGATCAGAATCACATCTAAGTACCAAAACTACCAGAACACCATTTCCCACAATGCACTGTTTAGTCATCAACAGTGCAACGCCAGATTTCCAGCTCCACCCGTCTCTTTGTCGCAACGTTTTGATGATTGACAAGTCACGTCTGTGTCAAAATTACCCAACATGCACCGCGATCTGCCGTGTCCACCTTCAAGATCTCAAAAACACCTAATATTTTTTTACACCCCTAGTGAAAAGGCCTCTGTCATTCTTACATTGTAGTTTTTTCAGATTAGTATGAAGGCACGACGATTCAGAACAGCAGTGATATGACATAGCAATGAAAAGGATCCAGAAACATAGACGCTATATTATCTACTGGACGTCATAGGAAATGAATGGCATACTGGAGCGGGGGTTGTCCATCACAATATACAGACTATGGGCAAACTTGTAAATGTGTTTCGGTCGAAATGTTAATGTGTTTCGGTCGAAATGTTAATGTGTTTCGGTCGAAATGTTAATGTGTTTCGTTCGAAATGTAAATGTGTTTCGGTCGAAATGTAAATGTGTTTCGGTCGAAATGTAAATGTGTTTCGGTCGAAATGTTAATGTGTTTCGGTCGAAATGTTAATGTGTTTCGGTCGAAATGTTAATGTGTTTCGGTCGAAATGTTAATGTGTTTCGGTCGAAATGTTAATGTGTTTCGGTCGAAATGTTAATGTGTTTCGGTCGAAATGTTAATGTGTTTCGGTCGAAATGTAAATGTGTTTCGGTCGAAATGTAAATGTGTTTCGGTCGAAATGTTAATGTGTTTCGGTCGAAATGTTAATGTGTTTCGGTCGAAATGTAAATGTGTTTCGGTCGAAATGTAAATGTGTTTCGGTCGAAATGTAAATGTGTTTCGGTCGAAATGTTAATGTGTTTTGGTCGAAATGTAAATGTGTTTCGGTCGAAATGTTAATGTGTTTCGGTCGAAATGTAAATGTGTTTCAGTCGAAATGTAAATGTGTTTCGGTCGAAATGTTAATGTGTTTCGGTCGAAATGTAAATGTGTTTCGGTCGAAATGTTAATGTGTTTTGGTCGAAATGTAAATGTGTTTCGGTCGAAATGTTAATGTGTTTCGGTCGAAATGTTAATGTGTTTCGGTCGAAATGTAAATGTGTTTGGGTAAATGTATTATTGTTTTGCACTTCCCGGCCACTGTAGTTTAGTCATCAACAGTGCAACGCCAGATTTCCAGCTACACCCGTCTCTTTGTCGCAACGTTTTGATGATTGACAAGTCACGTCTGAGTCAAAACTACCCAACATGCACCACGATCTGCAGTGTCCACCTTCAAGATCTCAAAAACACCTAATATTTTTTTACACCCCTAGTGAAAAGGCCTCTGTCATTCTTACATTGTAGTTTTTTCAGATTAGTATGAAGGCACGACGATTCAGAACAGCAGTGATTTGACAAAGCAATGAAAAGGATCCAGAAACAGATTCAAGACGCGGAGCAATCACAGCTGCTCTGCTCCATTATGAGGAGATGAGTCTGATCTGGAGCGCATAAAGCTCCAGCGGAATCAACCATGAGATTGTTGATGATTTGACACAGATTCACGGACTCACTGTTCTCTCTTACGACTAATGGACATTTAGGTTGGTTTATCTGCCTCAGATAAAGTTGTTAAGAGCATTCTGACCCTCCTAACCTCAAATAATCATCCATTAGTCATTTGCTCTTAAAGCGTTCTTTGCATTCGTTCAATCTCGCGCAGAAAAGTGCTTTCGCTCTCTTTAATTATCCATACTTCAGAGGGTTTTTGTGTTCAGGATTTGGATTGTGTGCAGTAGGGCCAGTCAAAGAAAGAAGAATATTCTTATGGAGGACGGTAAATTTACAGAATTCAATGGTTATGGCGGGGAAATAAAAACGTGTTTTAATTGTAGCATAATTGCCTCCTCACATTACTTCAAAGCCGGCATGCGCCCCAACACAACACCATGTGTTCCTCCAACAACATTGTTTTAATGAAATGTTGCAAATCCTTAATGACTCAATGTCTTATGATGAATTTCAAATTATTCAACCCCACACAAGTGGAGTGGCAAATTCATCAGTCAAAGCAAATTAGTTGGGATCCATTAGGGTTCGGTGTCTTGTAGGCACATTCCCTTTATTAGCTTCTTACACACATTGCCATAATTGGGAGCATATTTCACTTGGCTGTAACTTAGCTTCAGTGATGACTTGGTGTTTGCCGTTTTTATTTACAGCAATGTGCTATGCGCTGCATACTGTGCACACAATCTGTTAAACTCGTCGGAGAGATGACGCTGTTTCTTTGTTTGAACCGCCCTGTTTATTTCAGGAATCAAGCTGCACCTCATGCTCTGCAGAATTAGCACGTTCTTTTCTTTTTCCAATGAAAATGGGAGCCAAGTCTGCCTCGCTTCATCTGAAACATCAAATGAAAGATGCAGAAAGATGTCTCACTTTAACTTAGATTAAAACAAGACAATCATGAAAGAGGGTTTTGTCTCCACAAAAGACAAAAAGGTCGAGGTCTGAGCACACAGCTCCTTGTTGATCAGCGGGGTAATTTCTTTAGGATGACTGACGATGTCTTCCACTCACAGATGCCTCTCTTGTTTGTCTTGCGGCCGCCACGGGGTTCTCTTTCCCCCCACAAACTCTCCCTCTTGCTCTGACAACCTGCAGACATCTCAGATGAGTGGCATTCTTCCCACAGAGACACCGAGTCACAGACATGAAAGAGTGAACAGGGAAGCCCCCCCTCTTTAATGTGGAGGCCATGAGAAACGGAGAAAGCTCATAAAAGAAGTCCAGCTTTAGTTGGAACCTCTTTGCTCATTTACCAATAGGGCTGCCGCGATTAGTCGACTAATCGACAACTAATTGACTGTTAAAATAGTCGACGACTAATTTAAAAGTCGATTTATTGTTACTTTATATTATATGGAGTCAGAGTGTTGTAAAGTTTAAGGTGGTAATGGCGTGGTGCTAGCTTTATGGAATATTTTGGCATTTATTAATGACTTTTAGGTTATGTTGGAGTTTAGCTAATATTTCAGCTACATGCTAGCTGTTTAAGCTAATTTAGTTTTGTTTTTGAGGTTAATTTGGAGTTTAGCTAATATTTCAGATGCATGCTAGCTGTCATGGCTTGTTTAGACATTTTTTCAGTTTTAAGTTTTCAGTTAAATGCCAAAGCTAATTTGGCATTTAGATAATATTTTAGTTAGCTATAATCCTCAACGTTTTCACCTATTAGCGTCAGTGATTTTAGCTAGTAATTTAGCATCTTCAGCTATCAGCACTAGCATCGTCAGCAGCCAAATTCAGCGTACAGCACTAACATTATTGCAGGCAATATTTAATTTTTAGTTAGTTTAATGATGATTAAAATGTCTGCTTTACATCCAGTTTGCGCATGACCCGATTAGTTGACTTATCGGAATAAATAATCGATGATTAGTCGACTATTAAAATAATCGTTTGTGGCAGCTTTATTTACCATTAGATCTACCAGAAAAAGAACTAATAAAAAATATTTTTGGGGGCTTTGGAAAACCAAAGTGATCAAGAACTAAAGAAAATTGATGCTGAAGGGATCAAAATGACTGAAAGAACTCAACAAGAAATCTCCCAGTAAGTCATAAAAACTGCACATCAACATTTAAGGAATTGCAGGTCTCACTTGCTCTTGACCCCGCTGAGGTTAGAGTTCAGGATGCAAAGATTAGAAAGGTGGAACCCTATGAATTAAATTTCCGCCAACACTTGTGGATCAAACTCCACGCACGCAATGAACGTTCCGCGGGCGCAGGACAGTCTCCTCGCTCGCTCCTCCACTCCTGAAACATCTTCTGCGCGCTTGTGGGAGTATTCTTAGTGTTACCTCTCCTGCTTGTCTGTGAAAGTATTCTTACGCCCCTAAAACTAGATCTGCACCCTCATGAACGACTGTGCACTCGTGGAGCTTCTCCTACACACCTGTGTAAAAGTCAATATTGAAGAAAAAGAAAAAAATAACAATGGGAAATACCAATGTATCATTTGTTATTCTTATTTAAGCTAAAAATGAAAGTTATTTATCCATTTTCTACAAAACGTATAATTTTTTATGTTCCCATTAAAAAAAAAAAAAAAGGAAAATGAAGCAATCACATTATGAATGTTTCAATTCATTTTATATTAAAAAATGTTCGATCACAGTGTGGGGAAAACACAAAAATAGGAACTCTTTGAAAATGAATTTAAATATAGTTTGGTGTTGGAAATATTAAAAAATTTAAAAGTTCTTCGTCTGTTAGTTCCGTTTTTAATTTAATACTTTAATCGTAACACAAACAATGGATCTGTTTCTATATAATAGTTTAGAAAATTATAATTATATGGAATATTGTATTTTCCAGAGTACAAGTCACAGTTTTTTTTTTTTTTTAGTTTAGGCAGGGGTGCGACTTATACTCAGGAACGACTTCATTGTGTGTTTTTTTTTAGACATCAATAGGCTCATATATTTGTTATTTTCCCAGTAAACACGGTTGTCCTTTAGCAGTTGTTTCCTCAAGCAACCACTAGAGGGCGCTGCATCTGAGAATAAGTATTTGCCTCTGAAAGTGGCAGAAGAAGTGTTATTCAAAACAGACATAGAAGAGAATCTGATCGTTTTCTTCTGAAACTTTGATATTTTTCTTATACAGATCAAAAGATTAGTATTAATGTATTTATTGGACTTCTTAATTTTAGTTACGCTGGGCTTGGCGATTTTTTCTGACACGTCAGACTTTTCTCTCAAAAGTGCATCTTGCTCTCCAGAGCGACTTATATATGTTTTTTTTTTTTTCTTGAATAGACATTTTTTGCCTTTGTGACTCATAATCCGGTACGACTTATACTCTGGAAAATATGGCATTTTTTGATATTATTTTTTTCATTTATTTTACTTTGAAAATGAAATGATACATAGATCCAGTTATGGCGTCAGTAATGCCTTAGCAATAGTAAGGGGGCGGGGCAAATAGAAAAGTGGCCAATCACACACATGTTTTCATTTTGTTTTTTGTTTTTGTACACGAACTCGGGCAGGAGTTGTGATGCGCAATCAGGAAGCGAGCAGGAGTGACTTCACGAGCGCGTTGAACAACAGGAGCGCTCATGGAGGCAGAATTGTGCCAGTGAAATGTTCAACGGGCGTGTGGAGTTTGATATACGTTGGTGGGGAACATATGGCGGAAATTTAATGCCATAGAATCAATGCAACAAAAACTTATGGATGCCTTTAAGAAATGGCTTTCTTCTTGTCACTATTCCATAGAGGCCAGATTTGTGGAGTATACGACTGATTGTTGTCCTATGGACAGACTCTCCCACCTAGAATCAGGATTTTGAAGGAAGTTCGGTCCATGAAGATCTTCGCTTCCTCGTCCGAGCTCACATCCGGATCAGAACCATACGGCTGGACATTACAGATATTGCTGGACATTTGTACGTAGCAGCGGTGAACATTTACGCTAGTGAAACACATAGCTATTATAATCAGAAAGGGGGTGATTGGGGGCGGGGCTGCTCAGCTCCAAAAGCCACGCCCCCTAAGAAGAGATTTTGGAAACCGGATCATGAAAAATGGCTTTTTAAGTCATTTATGTTGAGGGATATTGGTTAAAAACTTCTTAATCATAATTAAAACATTACAATGATTTTTTTAAAAATATATATATATATATATTTCATAGGGGGACTGTTTTGTATTTTTTTTGTTTTTTATGATTTCTATTACAAGTTTTAGTCTTATTTAGCACTTAAGATGCTCGAAGGCAGGAAAAGAGCTATTTAAGAAAAGTTGAGTGTGAATATTTAAATTCTTAAAAGGGAAAAATAATAATTACATTTTGTTTGCACTAGCTAACATTTGCAATTTTTAAAATATATATTCATTTCAATTTTTTGTCTGTTGAGTTGTGTTTTTTTTTTTTTTTTTTTTTGGGTGGAGATCTTTTACGAAAACACAACATTTGTCCTACAATTAAGGTTTCAAAAGTCTAATTTAGCATTGCAGCTATTTGAGAATAGAGGCGTTTTTCTCTAAAACTGCCCTGAAAAAGCAACAAGCAGTTATTACATTTATTTGGACATGAAGGGAATTAGGCTCAAAAACCACAAAAGTCAACAGTTGCAGGTCGGATGAATCCTTGGAGTATGTGGACTGTTGACAAAGCAGCGCTCCAACCTGAAGTGTAAACTCACTTTTTTTTTTTTCTTAAACCAAAGCATTTCCTGGTTTATTAAGGGGAACTGAATTTTCCGTAAAGGTACAAGGCTTTCATTTAGACTCTGCTGTCGTGTCTTAATCTCATTCTGCCTGCATCGCGGCTGTGTTTGTCCTAAAAGCTTCCACCGTGGAGTTGACCTGATTGGAAGGTAATAAAAATCTAAGTCGAACAAAGAGACCAAATAAGCTACGTTCGAGCACGCACGCACGCGCACACAGAAAATAGCACCCTTATCATCCCTGTTTCATTTAGAGTTGATTGCTGTCGGATTATAATGCAATCACCACGCTGTGTGAGCCGTAACTATGGGAACTGGTGTTAACTGTTTATCTTGCCAGAGATCTTAATTTAAGTTTGAACACTGTGGATCGTTTAGATTTAGGAGACATGGGAAATTGACAAAAAATAAATAAAAGAAAGGATAAAGAGAAAAGGAAGGGGTGGGGGCAACAAAGAGAGGAAGGAACGGGAGAAAAAAAAAACAGAAACTTTCTTGTTCTTTCTGTTGCATTTCACATGCAATTAAAGTTGTCTTTGGGGGAAAATCAATTTCTGATGACAATCCGCGGGCAGTAATGAAGGCGGTGGAGCTCCTTTGCCATGGGAAAGTTTCTGCAGGAGAATGCCTCTAATCTCGGCAAAATGAATCATTCACACTTTATTTGGACATCTGTGTTAACACCCCCGTCGTGACCCCCCTCTTTCTCTTCTTCCACCTCCTCCCGACTTTCATTCATTTGTGACAGTTTTATTACAAGTCGTGCAGGTGGCTGCAGGCTCGCGAGTCAAACAAGAATGCCTCGTGGAGACGGGCCAACATGCCGGCGGAGTGGTGCGGATTTGCCGCTCCGACATCTCTGTTCGTGCATGGGAAAGCCGGCCGCACCAAAAGAGAGGCAAAATATTTCCCTTTTCTCCGCTTCAATGAGGAGATCTTTTACTGAAAACTGTATTTCAAGGAATCTAAAGCTCAGACTTTATATTAAGCCCAATAACTCCTTCCCAAATACAGGAAATTGCAAATATTGTCATAGTGTTCAGCCTGTAGTTTGGCACTTCCAGGAACCAAGGCTTCACGCCTTCTCAAGAATACTTAAAGACGTCTGCAAATGACTTAGTTGAAAATTAGGAATAACAGGATTCCTCCGTTTCTGCTGGAGATAAGCCGAAGATTGCAATTTGATATTGGCAGCATGAGTCCGGGAACCCAACTTCACTAACACTTGGGTGTAACTCAATGAGAAGAATGTGAGCTGGGAGTATACCGGTCTGATCACAGCCTGGAGGCGGGAAACATAGTCATGCAGCAATATGTCTTTGTGTAATTGGCAAAAACGAGCAAACAGCTGGTTCCACGTGCAACAGGTTTATTAGTTCAGACAGGAACCAAGCACAGCTAAAAGTCCACAAAGCTAAATCAGAGTCAGACAGGTGGAGGTCAATCAAGAGCAACAAGAGACTGGAGTACTAAAGGTCCAGGCGGGGGTCAGGGCAGGCAGCAGACTATCAGAGATAAAGCAGGGTCAGACACAGAAGATAAACGCTCAGTAATGGAGGCAGAGTGGCACAAAACAATACTTCGCACAGAGTGAGACTCTGTGTGCTGCTTAAGATGTAGGTGGGGGATCGTCAGTTTGGTATCCAGCGAGTTAGAACTCCGGAGACTGCTCCGGCCAGTGACCATGAGGGGGGAGTCAGAGTTCTGTCTCCTCACAGTAAGACTGATTCATGGGTGTCAAGATATCAATGTTTTAAGCTGCAACAGTTCTGGTGCATTACTTTAGGCCTTAAACCGCCTCACTGCCACCGACCGGGTAGATTCTGGCTGCATGCAGGATAAAGATGGGCTAACTTGTTCAGGGTATCCAAATCAACATGTTCATACACACTTTTTTTTTAATTTTCCGAGGCAACAAATCGTAGAGAACACCTATGCAACACATAAGAGTGGGAGGGTAGAGTAGGTTAGACGCAGACGCTTCAAACAGATTTTTCCTTTTTTCAACCCCCTAAACCCTGTGCACTCCACAAGGGACCAGTCAGCAATGTTCTAGTGATAAGTGAGCAATCTTTATGTGTAGTCTGATTGTTAGAAATGAGGAAATTAGACAGTGTACATACGTATCATGTGGACACCCCATGCATGAAGTGTTTATTCGGTCATTAAGGAGCCAGCATGCACCTCACTAATGACTGGAGCGTGGTGTAAGGGCATGTAGACGTCATGAGTGTGTGGAGATGACATTCTCTTTGATAAACTCAACACACGAGTTACAATGGTTTGTTCCATTTTCATGGTGTGTTAACGGGGGTCGTACCATAGATAGTTTATAGAGACAAAGTTTGTTTTTGCTAAGCCCATTTTTTTTCATGATACATTTTCTTTATTTCAGGTTATTCAAGTTATAAACTGACCAATCAAATACCTCAATAAGAGCACGTGGTTCCCGGTAGCCCCCGCCTCCAACATTTGATTGACAGATTCTCCCAAGCTGCGATTTTAGTGGAAGGGGTGTGGCTTCCCTACAAGCTCACTCCTGGTTAATGAGAGTGGTTGCCATAGAAATGTTGACTCAGACCAACTAGGACCAATAGCTGTTTACTAACGTAGTCTGGTTCCAAAAATGGCGACTGATTTGACTTCATTTTGTTGGAACTGGTGGTAATGTATTTCCTATGGGTGATGTCACACTCCGCTTGTCCAGTGATAATGTATGTCAATGGGTCATACGAGCCTCGAGGTAATCTTCTTTTGATCTATTCCCAAAGTGTTTCCAGTGGTCTTTCAATTATGATTGTTGTTTTTAGCTACAATATTAAGTTGTGGGTGGGACTGTTGGCGTGAATCAACTTTGCCCCCCTACCCCTCCTGTTGCTGATATAAAGCATCTTTCAATTGAAAGGCCTCCTCAAAGATGTTGAGGACGGCGTTACAACAGAACCTTCCAAAAACATTTAAAGTTGGAGGAGTAAATGAAAATGAGGACTGACAGAGCAGCTGAAAACACAAACAAAACAACTCGATTGGCAGATTAAGATGCCAAGAAGAGCAGAGTGAATGTAGCAAGATGATGACAGAGGTTGCTGAGAGCAAAGTTAGGGTCCAAGCAAAGTCACCCCACATTCTGACGGGTTTTGCAAAGATACAAAGAACTACATTCAAGTCTTTAAAGGCTTCAGCTGATAAACACGAGCATTTAGGCAGGTCTGACCCTCTCCAGCTTTTTCTTGATGGCCTGCCTCCTTTTGTACCAATGTTTTTCACATGGTTTGCTTCATTTGGCAGCAGTGAAAGCTCACCTGAACTCTGGCTTGGTGTGGATTTTCTGCAGAGGTCCAAAGAGCAGAAGCAAACCACAGAGAGGAAAGGACACGAGGATTATTTGCTCGAGTCTCCGGAATCCCTGACACAACTGTGTGTGCATCCAAACACACGTCACCTACTATTCTGCTGCGATTCACAGGTGAGCAACTAAGAATCATTTAGCTTTAGCTAGAGGGCAAAGGAAAATTTAAATGAAAGTTAAACCTGTGTTACGAATAACTCATGTTGAATAAATAAAATTGAACCTTCTTCACTGTTTTCTGAGAAACAAAGGCTAAAAAAGAAAACGTAGGGTAATGTGGTACATGATCGTGCAGATGATGGGCAGGATACCCTCCCAGAAAGATTCAAATGGGCTAGAAGTGAGACTAAAGGGTGCAGCAACATGGGTCTGGAGATTATGAAACACATACAAGAAATGCGAGCAAACTGTGGACAAAAGAAATGTTTGAGCCAAAAAGGAAGAAACACAGAACTGTCACTGATGTCAGCTGTAATCACCATGATCCAGATCAGCTCTAAACAAGCAAGAAGATCCAAAATTGCAATCCTAGATATGTGATAGCCCCAAAATTAAGATTATAACTGTGTTTGTGGGTATTTCCTTATTGAAATTTTTGGGAATCAGGAGGAAATATATTTGGAAAGGAGTTTATTTGTTATGTAGAAAAAACAACAAGATCTCTGCTCCGCAACAAATAGATCCATGAACGTCTTTGTTTTCCTCGTCTGAGCTGGACTCTGGATCTAAACTGTGCGACTTGAAGGCTCTGATATTGCTCGCCATTTTTGTTTAACCTGTAACGGTAGCTTGGTGTTGCGAGGGGCTGTAAGCTAGTGGGAGACAGTGTAAACAAAGGCAGGATGGTCGAGTGCAGGCTTATTCCACAACAATGGTCCCACCCACAACTCAGATTCAATGAACTCCTGCCGCTCTGCAGAAACTATGTCCTAGAAAACAACACATTGTAGATTTTGTACATGTGTAAAAATGCCTTGCGTACACTCTGTTTGCCTGTTTGACAGACTAAATCCAGTTAGTAATTAAAGAGTGACTTGTTTTTGCATGTGCTGTCACGTCTGAACACGTTTTCATGCACACAAACCTTGAGGAAAGCAGAACCTTTAAAAGTGGAGTTTAAACGTCCCAGAGCGTAGATGGAGAGAAATGCAAACCACAAAGAGGTTTGAAAATATCCTTTAGCCCAGGGGTCTGCAACCTTCAACACTTAAAGAACCACTCGGGTCGATTTCTCTCCAACCAAAACCCAGTAGGAGCTACAAAGTCTCCTACTTATAAAAATAACATACTGATTTATATTTATGTTTTTACTAATAACATGATACATTTAAATAAACGATTGTGTTTTTATGGTATAAATAAGCATAAACATGAAGAGAAAATGCCTTAAAAAAATGAATAACTTTTGACAGGAGCTTTACATGACTTCCTTTCAAAATAAAAGACATCCTACACCATAGGGTCATCTTAATGCAGCAAATGCAGTAGGAAGTGTAAAGTCATAAATGATAAAATAAAACAAAAAAATGCTTATTTTTCTGTTTTTGGTGTATTTCAGCCACAAAATCATCAATATAACCAACAAAAACTAAATCAGAGATAATAAAGTGACCCCCACCATATATTAAAACCACTTTAAATCCTTGAATTTATTAAAAAATATATAAAATCTGCTTTATGATACAGTGGATTATAACTTAATGTAGCTTTAATTCTGGCTCAAAAGCTCAAAACTCCATCCAGATGTGTCTGTATGACGTTGATAGACTACAGTGGATTGATGGAGAATTACAACTACTGTCAGAATCCTCGTTTATCGATTCATACCATCCCTCAACTGTTTGTCAATGAGTTTAACAACGTTTAAGGATTCACTTTTTTATCTTTAATACAGGTGTAAGAGGTACAGATGCTGAATAAGCAATATTGGTCGACTATTTACTTGTTTTTCACATCCTGGTTGGTGGAACTTTTTTGGGGGTAAAACTGTTTCCATGATCTGAGACATTTTTTTGTGTTGGTTCAGTCTGAATCAGATCTTTGCGAAAATCAAACCAAACCAGGTTACTTAGATCTATTTAGATCTTCCTAAGAATAGTCAATGAAAGAAACTCAAATTGTAGCTAACACTTGGAGAAGCCGCTGTTTAATCCTTTAACACCTGAGGCGTCGCCGGTTACATTTAAACACAAAATCTTTACCATATTTTGAATTTTCAAATGTTAGCAACGTAACATTGATCGTGTTAACAATTGCAACATTACAGTAAATCAAACACTGGAGTTCCTTTATTAAATTCCGGGTTAAAAAGATACGTCTTTAATTCCCATTTTCATACAGAAGTGTGGCAAAAACAAAAGTATTTCCATCTGTTTCGAGCTTCATCATCTAATCTATCCCAACATCAAATTCTCAACCATTTCACCTTGGTTTCCCTCTCATACATTGTAATCTGCAAAAACACAAATTGACTGAGTTGTAAGCTGGCATGTGAGATGGAAGTGGCAAGGTCAGCGATCAATAGGAAGTTAATTAATGAGGAATATGGAGTGTTGTGTAAGTATAGATTTTTGAAAGAGTTTCAATCACTGAAATATCACCAGCATGTGGCTTCATAGCAATAAAGAAAAGTAATTCTTTACTTTGCCTGGAAATTTTAAGTTTATATCAATTTTAAATTCTCACTGCTTGGTTTTTTTCACATTTTTGAGCCAAACTTTACTGATTTAAAATCAGATGAATGAAACAAATAGGTTTCAACTAAAACTGCTGCTCTTGAAAATCATTCACTGACTCACTATGTCCATGAAAACATGGAGTTTGCAGAGAATTCAATAGTTTAATTTTAAGTAGTAGTTTGGTCTGTTTTTATGAGAGACATTGTTTGATAAACTGTTTTTCAGTGCAGCACAGTCTGTCAGGAAGTGGTGGTGGACTTAAACACAGGAGACGGGAACTTAAAGCATTTAGTAAAATATTCAGACATTACAAAAACCCATGGAGACACAAAACTGGTGGCTGAACAGAAAAAAAGACCTGACGAGGAAGAACAAAGACCACACCTAAATAGAAATGAAGACAGCTGTTAATCTTGACAATCCTGAAACTGATGTGACTGAGGAACAATTCAAAACAAAACAACCAAAACCCATAACATAACTGACAAGAAGTCCACAACCCTCACAGTACCCCTCCCCAAAATGGCAGATCCCAGATGCCCAAAAACGAGACTTGGCTGGAGGGGACATGAAGAAACAGAACAAAAAAGTCCAGAAAGCATTCAGGGTTCCTGCATCCAGACGGACGTGAGAGATATCAGAACCCTTCCTCAGGAACGGGCGTGAAGAGGAGCAGTCCTGGCGGCTCTCCCCAGTTACAGGGAACATGAAGGAGCGGTCCCGGCGACTCTCCGCAGGAACATGAAGCTTGAAGGATAGCCCCGACAGTCCTCCTCAGGAACAGATTCGGTGGACGTGACTCGATATGACTTGACGATGGCTGCAGGAAAACCCATCTGGCGTGGCGTGGACTGAGGCAGAGAGCTGTGCCACTGCAGCAAAAGTTCTCCTGCTGGGTTCAAGGTGGTCAGGTCATTCTGTCAAGAAGTAGTGGTGGTTGTGGAGGACCCAAACTTAGGAGACCAGGCTTGGTGGAAGAAACCCATAACGCAAGTGACAAAACCCAGAAAAAAAATCTACAATCCTCACAGAGTTTGCACAGAGGAATCTGGTCATGTGACCTTGGTCATGTTGGTTAGAGCAGGTTAGGTGATTACGGTCAACTAGAGAGGAAATCGGTCTGATAGAGTTCAGCTCAGTAGGTAGAATCTCCAAAAGGCAGGTAAGCTTTGGAGTTCCTGCAAATCCTCTTGAGAAATGCACAGGAGTGGGGAGCATCCCATAGACCCCCTACCCCAACATTGGAAAAGTGGCCTTGACCTGGCTTGGAGTTTGACCCAGTAATGACTGAAATGTAAACATGGTTTAGACTCTGACTGTATATGAGAATTGAACTGAGTGAGTGAGTGAGTGTGACATCACCAATATTAAACGACTTACTTTTGTCAGGCTTTGGTGTGTGGACACAATTGCAGGACAGCTGCGAGCTCCAAATCAAAGTGTCTTTTAATAACAAAATCCAAAACAAAGGAAGAGCATTTGGCTTAAAAAACAGTAACAGTCACTAAGGTCAAAGTCCATAATGAACCAAGGCCAAACTCCACAAAAACCACACAAGAACCTGGAATGGGAGACAAGATTAGTGGGTAAGGGTGACAAGACAAACCTGCAAGGAAGTGAGGGGAAGGAACCCATTATATACAGAAAGGGGAGTGAAAAAAAACAAAGGACACAGGTGTAGCCCGTCAGGGAGGAGTGGCAATCAGCCCAAGGGAAACACATGACAAATTTTGGTTCCAGTGAAACACAGTCAATTCAGTCTCCTTTTTTTATGATATGGACACTACTGTTGGAGACGTCACAGTACGCAGTAATTGATCCGAGTCAATCTGTCAACATTTCTATAGAAACCAGTCTCACAAATCAAGAGTGAGATTGTTGGGAGGCCACACCCCTATGAATGGAAAACGAGCTACACGAAATGTCATGAAAAAAAGAGTATTATCAAGAATATGTTATAAAACCCTCTTTCAATTTTATTTTTTTCTCTTGTAAAATTGTTCCCAGGAGTCTTTTAATAAAAGATTTGTATGTTTTTTTAACCTTCTGCAGAGTTCCAAGAGCTTATTAGAAATTCACATCTGGGTTGCAGGTGTCAGGAGTCAGCGCTCTGTCTCCTCCTCTGGCCACCAGCATGAGCCATCTCCAGAGTACTGACTGCACTACAGCTCCCAGCAGCCCCAGCGCACAGTTCCTAGATGCTGCTCAGCTGTCTCAAATCTGACAAACCTGCTTCGTAAGCAGCACACAGAGCCTCACTCTGTGCAAAGTATTGTTTGTACCACCGTCCCTGGATTACCGAGCCTTTCTATCATCTGTTTCTGACCCTGCATATTTTCTGATTACCCGCTGCCTGCCCTGACCCTTGCCTGGACTCTGACAACTCTCTTCTTGGATTATCTCATACTTGTGATTGACCTCTGCCGGTCTGACCCTGATTTAGTTTTGTGGACTTGAAACTGTTTAGTTCCTGTCTGAACTAATAAACCTACAGCAAGTGAAACCAGCTGTCTGCCCATTTGTGACAGCAGGTGGGAATACAGAATACAGAATTTAGCACAGTATTCCTTTGTTCACACATTCTCCTGCTAGCTTATAACATCTCACAAGCCCAAGCTAACATTAGCATAGCAAAAGAAAAATAAAGTGAAACATATCTGGAAATATCCAGCCAGTTTTGATCCAGATTCCAGCTCAGATGAGGAAAACAAAGACGTTCATGGATCTATTTGTCTGCTAATGGATGGAGCAGGGAAGGAAGACTTTGTTCCGCTTGATGTGTCACAAACCCAAGCTTTTTTAAACCGCATGTTTTCATCTGCTCAACAAATGAACAAATACTCATAAATGCAGTTTTAATCTTAAAATATTTTTAACTTGTCATCCAAAAATACTACAAGAACATCATAAAAAAACTCACAATTTTCATTAGAATGGGTCTACGGGATTTTGGCATCTTGGAGCCAGTGGGTACTTCCTGTTTGGAACACGAGGGAAGAGGGGGTCACTCAGTCCGGTTCTCATATGCAGTCAATAGTTCTGCAGCAAAACTCCCAACAGGGTCTTACATTTCCATATCTTTCTGTACTGTCACATTCATTGTTCCCTGTGTATCAAGAAAGTAAGTTAAAGTCTTTGTTGAAATTCAACATTTTTGACAAATTTAATTAAAATGTTTTTTTTCATATATTAGTTTCTGTCAAGTCTGTCCCCGGTCTTCTGCTTTTGAGTCCTCTAAAGTCGACCCACTCAGGATGGAGCTTTATTAATCTATCCGATTTCATATGAAAGCACAAAGCTAAATCTCAAAGGAATCGTTTTAAAATGACGCAAGAAAACACACAAACTGACCCGAGCATCATTTGAAATCTTATTACAATAATAAACATAGTCTTTGTAGAGATTGCTAATTAAAGTGACGCTCAGTGAAGGTCCGCAGTGACAGAAACACACAGATCACTTTCAAAGGAGAGACTTGGTTCCTGCGTTGTTGTATGTTGAGCTGGCTGCAGTATTGTTCAAGCTTCAAAAGTTTGCACCAGGAAAGTTGTGCTGTGAGAGAGAACAAGGGTAAAAAATTAAGTTCTGATTACAATTACAGAATGTGACACTTAGCTGATTTCAAATCAGCGAGGCCAAATTTCACAAAGCCTGTCAATGGTGGCAGCAAGCCTGCCAGATCCCCCCCAATCAAAAGTTTGCTCTATATAATTTTACGCAATCAGATTTCTCCACAGTCATCCAGTGCAATCAGGTAATCAGAGGGGAGCATTAACAAGACAAATGGGGTTTAAAAAGTGGGTGCACTCTGTTTGCAGGAACTTCCCATGGAGAAGCCCCCTCCTCTCCTTGATTACTCCTATCACCCTCATACGGCGCAGCATCCCCGCTAAACAGCTTTCTGCAGGCAGCATGTGCAGGGGAACAAATGTGACTGACTTCACATGGAAAACCAATGACTAAATTGTTACTCTTAAGGCTATTTATGTCAAGTGACTAACTGCCCGTGATAACAATTTTAGCCCAAAATTCAGATTGTGTACAGTAATGACGCCATTTTCACACCTTTCATTTTATATGGCTTTCTGCCATCCAGATTACACAGTCAGAGACTTTTCACGTCAAGATGTATTTTTACTTTACTCGTTTAACCTTACATGAGCATTTCTGTTCTTTCTATTGTTCTTCGGTTGTTTCTTAGAAGAAATGACGGACGCACGGCTGAAATCTCCATACCTGTACAACGAATTCTGCGTTTTTAAGCCATTATTTATTTATTTTTTTCATCTTATGTATTTTACGGGTCTTGAATTGGGGATCTATATTTGTGGTATGATCACTTTTAAATAAGCGTATCTTAAATAGAGTTCTATAGAAGAAGAATAACAACAAAAAACCAAAAACCATTTAAAATAGTTTCATTTAAAAAATGTAAGCATGTGTCAAAGTCCAGATCAGGCCATCCAGATCATTTTATTTGATTGTTTTTAATTCTTGTTTTTATTTCTAACATATAATTTTGACAAAATATATTTTTATGGAGAGTAAAATATTTAAAGTTATTTAATATTTTTTTTTATTGATTTTAACATATGATGAACAACAACAACAACCACTTAACCCCCCGCCCCCCACTGTAACTGCACCAGAATATTACAACAAAGAGCAAATTATATCAAATAGTGTGAGTAAAGATTTAAAAAAAATTTGAAAAAAGAGAAAAAAGGACCTCCATAAAGTTCACAATTGTACAGTAAAGGTTTGACAGAGCCATACAGGTACACAAACGTCCCCATATACACATACAGTTTAGAAAAATAGATGGTTAAATAAATATCCATATGGAGAAAAAGCACAGAAAATAAATAAATAAGTAAAATAAAATTAGATAAATAAGAATAGTAATAATCTCGGGACAATAGAGACGTATAAGCTAAACTATTAGGCTTTGTTTCTGATCAGGTTAAGTTATTTAAGGTTTAAATTGATTTGTTCTGGAATAATATTCCTGCTTTTTTATTTATAGTAATTTTAAAAAGTTTCTTTTTTTATTTTAAAAATTTAGTTTTGTTTTATCCTGTTTGACTCGTGACCTAAGTTGTGTTTTGGGTTTTGGCCCCTTGTGCGATTGAGTTTGACACTCCCGATCTAAGGAGTTTTATCGACGGTTCGAGGATGATCTGATTGTCGAAGCAAACAGATCAACATTCTGTTGCAGATGTGCGCTTACCTTGAAAAATGTATGAAGCTTGAAACTTTTGAAGAAGCCGTTAAACATCAGCTTGATCCCACTGTGCAAAATAACACGTTTTATAATCGATTCTACTGATTTATTTATCTAGTAAACAGAGTTTAGTCTAAAGAAAGGCTTTTTCTTTACTATGAAAGTTAAAAGAAAAGCAAATGGTCTAATGAATGATTAAAACACCAAACCAGGCAAAGAGGACACAAAGTAAACAGAATATTAAAATCACAGCAACAACAACAACAACACATACCTAACTGCTATACGCTCATTAAGCCTTATAGAATTAATTTTTGTCTTATTTTTTAAGCATTGATATATAGTACTGGACATGAAATCACATGACAGACGTGCAGTATTACTATGCATTGAGTCTTCCCGATTGATGAATGGAGGAGGTCCGAATAAGTGTGAAAAGAACCACAAAAGAGGACGCAACGTTTTGTAATTAACTTCACAACAAAATAATCTGATGGAAAGGAATCGACAGAGAATAGGAATTGCATTTTAAGGGAGAGAAATCCAGCAGGGAAGCGTGAAGTTTGTGCTAAATAGGACGCTAGCGACTCACGAGAAGCATGCTAGCTTGGTTTGTTTTTATCAATGTTTGATGTTTTAAAACATGGCTGATGTTATTCCCATGAAACCAGCGCAAAAACTGATGGAAATTCATGTTGGCTACAAGTAAAATGTGTGGCTAAGATGCACATTTCTGTGCTAGCTAAGTAGGACGTATCTACTTTGAGAGGCTAAATGTTGTTGTCTGTCACACTTTTTTTTTTCTTATTTTTTGGGTAAGAAAGTGAAAGTGAGTTTGCAGATATAATTTTCTAAATCTGCGCCACTGTTGAACGTCTTTCTTGGTCGCACATACCCGAGAAAGCCTAGCTAGAAAATGCAGCGCTAATGCTAACTTTCTGCTCAGTGACATAAACACAGCAGAGAGTGGTTGTTATGGAAGGAGCTGAGGCCCAAAACTTGAACCTGCCACACTATTTACAGCTATTATCACTGTGTTTATTAACAGATTGGCAGGTGTAATTGATGTTATCATCCATGCTCCATGTTTTAAAAATGTTTCTTGTAAAGATGCTATGGAGCCTTATTCTTAAAATACTATGAAATTGTAAATTTGAAGTTAAATTTTGAAAACAATTGAGATTTATTAACCATGTATGTAATCCAAAATGATAAAATTTGCAGTTTCATTTGAAAATGTGGTAAAAAGTATTATTTTTAGCACTTTGAGATATTTTTTAATAGGGAAAATACCATATTACTACATTTTTTCAGTCATTCATGCTATTGAACTTCTTCAAACTCCCTTCTGTCTGGTTATGGGTGACAAGCATTTACAAGCTCAGTTATATAGATTTTAACACATTTGCAAAATAAAAAATCACGGATATTTAGAAGCTGACAGCAGTGGTAGCAGTAGAATGTATTTATTTACAGATTAATCTTTATAGATAATAAATATTTAAATATACCACAAGATAAATCATTTTCCAAGCTTTAATTCGAGTCATATTTAATAAAAATCGGATAAGAAATTAACCTGATTTTTGTGGTTGATGTCTGCCTGTCCTCCATTGAAACTGCAGCGTTCTGCTGACATGACTTAATGTATAACAATGGCGCCTGCACGCCATACATAAAATAATTGTTTTCAACATAGTAAATCTATTTTTTCTAAATCTTAGAAAAGTATTTCCAACATCAAGCATCAGCCCAATCCGAATTCTTCCCTTCCCCCTACCCCTCCATTTGT
Source organism: Oryzias javanicus (assembly GCA_003999625.1). Taxonomy (NCBI): domain Eukaryota; kingdom Metazoa; phylum Chordata; class Actinopteri; order Beloniformes; family Adrianichthyidae; genus Oryzias; species Oryzias javanicus. The sequence continues at coordinate 24,600,904 of CM012440.1, forward strand.
AGTGCTGTCCAAAATAGTTTATTTAAGGGCCAACCCTCCAAACGGAAGGATGAAGAGCCCTCTGTCACGCCGTGTCATTCACAAGCTCCATGCTAACGTAGCTGACGACAACTATTGATGATGTCATCAAGTGAAAGTGACACCCGAATTACGAGTTTATGCATGTATGGGAAGGAAGAAGGGAAGAATTCAGATTGGGCCAATCTCAGATGAAAGTGTGGGTACTTATAAAAAAAAGGGAAAGCCAACTATTGAACCAAGTGTTTTTTCCAAAGTGGTCCTTAATTGGAACTCACCTGAGGTGAAACGTTTTTTTGTTGATTGTTAATTTTGTCCTTAAACAAACAAAAAAATCCATCAACATTCTTCCATTTTTTGTTATTAAAGCTTGAAGGGAACCAACGGAGCATTCTGGATCATTCCACGTCTGAATGATGCGTTCACTGAACAAGTCCTTCATGGTCATTTTTCAGTTGGAAATAGCAACCCCAGTACATAGCGAACCTTGAAACCTCCAACAAAAGAACTCCCATCCTGCGTTTCAATGGGAAAGGCTCCAGTCACGTATGAAGTGTGATTCCTGAAATAAGCATTTTTTACTCCTTCAGTTCCGATGATTCTTGTTAATCTAGGAGACTGACCTCTTCACTCACACTTATCCAGTTCTTTGAGCAGATTTTCTGGTCTCTGAAATAATTAGGGAAGATGATTTGAGGATGACAAAAGACAACTGGAAAATGAAATAGGCCTTCTCCGCAGGCCCTCAGGGTCTTTGCAGCAATTCTAATTAAGCCCATCCAGAAACAGAGAGGCTTGGATTGAGGCAGTTTCTCATCAGTCTCTCAATGAGCCTCTTTTGTCATGAACACACAGCCAATTACAAAGCTCCACAATGGAGTGGGGAAGTCTTTTACCCTCCACAAAGACCGGAGACTATGGAGGGCTACAAATATCCGTCAGCATAAAGTGACTTTGCAAGAAAATAAATAAATAAACGGCCGTCATCTTTCATAGAAGCCTAATCAAATATGCGTTCCCAGAATGGTGGACACGAGACATGCAGGTCCAGTGGCCTGTGGTTGACATGCCAGGGAATCTAAAATCTCCTACAGAAGATCTAATGATAGCTATGCTTTCTCAAATATATGCTCTGCTAATTAGATTCAATATTTTTTCTCTGTGTAGACTAGATTTCAATAGCTTTAACCTGCACCAAGAGTCCAGTGTGATTTCCTGTTGGTCATACCAAAGACTATGATTCGCTACACACCAGGCGTGTCAAACTCAATCGAAAACACACCTTAGGTTGCGGTTTGAACAGGATAAACATTTATTGAACACTCTGAAAATGCATTTTTAAAACTTTTAAAACTGTAACTTTTTCACATAATTATGAACTAGATACATAGCATTACCTGCGATAATGTAAAACGAGTGCTCTAAGCTGAATTTGGCCTCTAAAGATGCTAGTGCTAATAGCTTAAAACGCTGAAATTGAAAGCTGAAGACGCTGAAGCTGATAGCCATCTAAAATATTAGCTAAATGCCAAATTAACCTAAAAAACTTAAACAGCTAGCATGTGGCTGAAAAAATAGCTAAACTAGAAAATAGATGAAAACTGAAAAAAAGCCTAAATTTGTCAAAACGGCTAGCATGTAGTTGAAATATTAGCTGAACTTCAAAATAGCATAAAAAAAAGGTTAAAATAATCTAAAATAGCTAAAACAGCTAGCATGTAGCTGAAATATTGGCTAAACTTCAATCAAGCGTAAAAAGCTAGCGTGTAAATATTAGCCCTAACTTCAAAACAACCTAAAAATCTTTGAAAAAGCCTATATTAGCCAAAACAGCTAGCATGTAGTTGAAATATTAGTAGAACTTCAAAATAGCATTAAAAAGGTTAAAATAATCTAAAATAGCTAAAACAGCTAGCGTGTAGCTGAAATATTAGCTAAACTTCAAAACAATGTAAAAAACTTTAAAAAGGCCTAAATTAGCAAAAACAGCTAGCATGTAGCTGAAATATTGGCTAAACTTCAAAATGGCGTTAAAAACTTTAAAAAAAATTCTAAATTAGCAAAAACAGCAACCATGTAAATATTAGCCCTAACCTAAAAATCTTAAAAAAGCTTAAATTAGCTAAAATGGCCAGCATGTAGCTGAAATATTGGCTAAACGTCAAAACAGCTTAAAAAATGTTTAAAAAAAAGCCTAAATTAGCTAAAACAGCTAGCGTGTAAATATTAGCCCTAACTAAAAAACAACCTAAATATCTTTAAAATGCCTATATTACCTAAAACTGCAAGCACATAGCTGAAATATTAGCTAAACTTTAAAATAGCCTAAAAATCAGAATAGTCCAAAAAGCGGACAGAATGCTAATTTTTTAAACTTTAAAACCATAACTTTTTAACATAATTATGAATAAAAAGGCAGGAATATTATTCCAGAATCAATCAACTTAAAACATTATTTAACTTTCAATATTTTACTCTCCTTAAAAATGTATTTTTTTTAAATTACGCAAGTTAGAAATAAGCTCAAGATACCATTTTATACTCTTGAAGCTGTTTAGAATATAGATTGTGAAGGTACCTCTCGTCTTATTCATTGTGCATGGAGGTAATTACCCACAGATAAGTGTTTATCTACCCGAGCCCTCTTGAAGCGCTCTGCGTGAAATCGCCTCACGTGGGTCCAACCATTTGGGCGGCAGGATGAAGAGTGGTTGAGCTTTGAGCCTCAGTCTTTCATTGAGACATACATGTTTTCAATTGTAAAGCTTCACTGCTCTGCCTTAATTTACAGCTGCTTTTACTGATATTAAAGAACATAGCAGAGTGCGTCCAGCCTTGTTTTCCGGAGGAAATTTATGATTTGGGAGACGTTTATGTCTTGACTTTTAAATGTTAATGACAAAAAAGATTACTGTGTGTTTTCTGGGATACTTTCATAACATAATAACTGTTGATTGGATGAATTCCAACTAACATCACACAACATTTGGGTTTAATCTGCTTTCACACTGCACTGTCAGGAGTGGACCCGACCAACGGAAGTTAGGACCCGGATAATGATCATTTATGTACAACTAAAATATAAAAACTTGAGTAACTTTAAGCAAATTGCAGCTGAGTTCCTCTTGTGTTCAAGTGTGCAAATATAAACCCATTTTGTAACTGCAGCTGAACTGTATAGAGCATCCATCCATCCATCCATCCATCCATCCATCCATCCATCCATCCATCCATCCATCCATCCATCCATCCATCCTTTTATCTTTCTGATGATTGGTTATTAAAAGTGTTTTGAAACTCAAACTCTTTCTTTCTAATTTTTGATCCTCTTCTTCACTCGAATGCTTGAACAATCCATTTTTATTCAGACTGTAGTACATTGCACCAGGATTCACTTGCAAGTGATCTGAAGGCTCTTATTTTTAGGGGCACAAAGATTTTACCAAAGTAAAAACCGTATAAACAAAAATATTATTTATGAATAAATGTATTTATGAATATTTGAGATATTATGAATATCATCACAGAAAATGAAAAAATAGAATAAAAAATAGATTTACTATGTTGAAAACATTGATATTATGTATGGCGTGCAGGAATTATGATGCTGAAAATCGGATGTTTTAACAAAATACAACAATTTTAACTGAGAATAGTTTTAAGCAAAATGTACACTTATTTGTTTTCCAGAGATTTCCAGGAAATTTTTTATTTTTTTTTATTTTAATACTGTAGATTCAAACACACAGAAATATGGCAATTTTGGACACAATCATAGACTCCCACTGAGGAATGTAACGTTTGTAATTATTGGTTGATGAGATTCCCCTCTATTTGAAAATCATGGATTCACTCTTTCATGAATTACATTTCTAACAAAAGTATGGGTGGGGTCTCCAGCAGTTTCCATATTCAAACTTTGCATTGAAGATCAGGGATGTAACGATTCAGTCAAGCCACGACTCATAGTTTTAAAGTCGATTTTTTCTAATTTTTTTTTCTCAACACAATGAATTAAAGGTATTTTAAGCCCAAGTATGTTTTCTTTTTGCTCCTTACATCAAACTGTCTGTTGTCCCAATAACAGAAAGGATTCAATACAGATAACAGTTATAATACTGAAATGATTGTAAATCCTTTCATACTCTGTTTATGTTGCGCTCCATGTGGCGGACCGCTACACGCCTAGCGCACTCGCCAGCACTCGTGCTCATGATCGCATCAATAGTTGCAATCGCGATATCGCGGAATCCTGGACGGACTGACTGGTGCGTTCACGAACACGCTCTCCGTGGGTTTATAAATGTGCACTCAGCAGGCGTATCCACACCGGAGCAGCGTGCTCAACTCTTCTTCTATTGTATTTTTACTGTTCATTAGCGCTCCTCCACCACCTACAATAGAGAGAACCTCATAACAAAAAGTCAAAACAGTGAAAGTCCTCCAAATCTTTCTTGTTTTCCTGTGTCTGTTCCTCTAATGTCTGTCTGGGTGTCACATCAACCCGACCGGACACAAACCGCAAACATGTTCACTTTCATGAACATGTTTGGCACTTCTGTGCTTTGAAGCGGACGCTACCCACGCACCACTCCCAAATCCAGGTCCCTGATTGGTCATTGTGCGCTCAATGCGTGCTCGATTTGTGCGATCCGACTTAAAAAACGTGCGTAAGGGGCGGAGGCCAGGAATTCTAGCGTTAACTTTTCAGTGTCCGTTTGATTGCGCACCGGTGTGTCAGCAGCTACACACACACACACACAGGCGAACCTGCATGGACAGCTGTCATCTGCTCTGCATTTTTCTAAATTTAGGCGCAGGCTGCGACAAATCGATTGACGGATTCTCGAATTTATCCTTAATGAAGGTTTATTTTATAAACTTGATATAAAGATCTACAAGAAGCATTTTACTTAACTTATGTTTTTTTTTAAATCACAGATGATCTCACTGACGGTTAGTCCGATTGTGACATTTGGACTGGCAGAACAAACGTGTTTTTTCCAAGTGTCTACGTTCCTCTGCTTCTCTCCTGACCTCACATGTCTTATGTTTGGCCTCTGAGCCGCATTAGCAGAACGAATGGGAGGAAACCGCTTCCCTTTTGGAAGCAAAACCACCACTCTGTCTTTTTAACAGCTACAATTTCCAAACTAGTGGAGCGAGTTCAACAGATACAAACACATTTCTTTCACTTTTAAACAGCCTAGGGGGGGAAATGTGTTAAAACGGTTTCATCAAAGCATTTTTTGACCACCTTTTTTTTTCTAAAAGATAAAATTTTCACATCCTCTCTTGTCAAAAAATGACCTCTCCCCCTTCAGACAAGAGAGTAACAGCACCAAACCATTTCCTGGTGTCACATGTTTCATCTCTGAGCCTGAAACAGTTCTTTCTTTCACAATAATGAAACACGAGATGTCAGATAATCACATAAATATGTGTTGTATTTCTTTTCCTGCACTTGCGCTGCTCCGGAGAAAGAGACAGGTCTTTGTTTGGGGCTTCCTGGCCAACAGGAAGTGATTGCAGCATGACAGCGAGGGACACTCATCTCCTGGAGAGGGGGGGAATGCTGGGGGATGTATCCCTTTTTGATCAAGGCCTGCTGATGGATCACCTGGAGAAAGGTAAATGGGGATCATACCAATTCCTGTTGACAAGAGGCCAATTTTGATGTCCCTTTTCTCTCACTGCGGCGCTTCTCTTTCAAGCCAAAGTCTGCCTGAGCGGCCTGGGAAACTGGCCTTTTACCCACCTCCGTGGTTTCACAGTTGACAACTAATCTAAATGGAATTCAGATGACTGTTAAATTAGTCTTTTACCTCTTTATTGCCACAAACAACATGCCAAGAAAATGAGATTTCTGGAATAAAACGCGGACTCGGAAAAGGCCGTCAGGGGGCAAAAAGCCCGGTTTGTTTCGTCCCGGACTGTTTAATTCAAAAATGTTGACCCATGTGAGAAACATTATATCTGAGCAGCATCAAGGTCCATATTCAAAGTAACCAGAACCTCAAAGCCCGCATGTTCTTGCACTGTTTATAATGCATTAGTGGAACAAACTCCGCACTGTACTCTCTTTACAAATCCCACCTGGCCATCTATCAGTTGCAGATGTGGCTGTCTAATTCATAATGAACTAATAATGGTTTTGTTAGTGCAAGATTGTTTTCGTTTCTTCCCTCGCACACACATGGATGGGACTAATCTCCTGTGTGCGAGGAGCAGGAGGAGATATTACACCCTAGTCTCAGGAATGTGTTGTTTCAGGCTCGCAGGCTGCGGATCATCCTAATATGACTCAATTGTCATGAATGGACCTGTATAGTTAAGTAACCACAATTATTTCCCCACGAGGAAGTCAGATTAAAATGATTTACAATTAGCTCTCCACCAAACACGAGGAAAGCCGCATACATTCAGCGTCGGACTCTACTGAAAGCCTATTGACTGTATTTGCTGCTAATGAAACCGCAGAAACCAGACCTGCACATTAACGAGTCATTATTCTGATGGTGCGCTGATAAAAGGAAGAGCTCAGGGACCGACGCGCCGGCTGATATATTCAACAAAAGATAAAGATCTAAAAGCATAATTTAGCAGCTGGATCCAGCTTTTATGTTGAAGAGATTGCTGTAAAAACACTTATTTTCAGCTACTCAGTAGACTAACTATTGATGCAAATGAAGTCCATCAAAATTATTTTAAAAGCACAGATCTGAGTTTACCTGGACATCAAGCATATTTGCATCCAATACGAATTACATGGTTTTCAAGCACTTTTATACAAAACTACCAAATGAGTATATAACATAACTCCAGTACAAACAGCAGATCTCAGCTTCCATGTCTTTGTCAGTGATGGTAGAAATAAACAAATTAATCTGAAATGAAGAGGCGCTGCACAAACTTGGGTCCAAAGCGTTCCTCCTCTCTTTCGCAGCTTCAATTAGATTTACATCCATAACAGCAACAACAGTTCTGCAAACTGTGAGATGGCATTATTCAGTGACTCAGCTGTGATATTCTATTTTTCTAAGGAACACTGTGCCTTTTTTCTAATAAGAGTTGTTGACTCCCTATACCAGGGGTCGGCAACCTGTAAAAGAGCCATCTGGGTTTGTTTTCTACTCATCAAAACCCAGAAAGAGTCGTCTAGTTTTACTTTAGCCTTTAAGAAACTGGGATTTGCATTCATCACCTTCTTTTTAAAAAATATTAAATATGAATTATGTCTTTTTAAAAATAACCTAGCATCTCTCAAAATGTGATTTATTTCTTTTAAATTTATTTACAAAATAAAATACGCTCTGTGACAAACAGGATCAACTCTGGACAGTTTGTAACCAGTGTTGTGCAGCATAATATATGTGCTTTAAATTCATAAAAGATCAAACTTTTTACCAAAGTTTTGCTTTGCATATAAAATCTGTTCATTTTGGAGGTAGAGTCGAGCAAAAAAGATGTCTTCAGGTCAACATGGATGTAAAAACCGACAGAGTTTATCATCTATGCGCACCTCAGCATCAATTTATACATTTAACTAATCTAAATGTAATAAATGCCAATTAAGTAATAGTTACTTTAAAAATTGCTTCTTTTATTTTTAATTCATTTTGTGTTCTTTTTCTCCTCTTTGTCCTCAGCAGTCTTACACTGCTGGGTTTTGTTATTTTAGTTTGAGGTTGGACCTTGGTAGTCTTGGTTGATTTGTTTTCTTTAGAAGTTTTGGTTAAGGGTTGCTGACTCAGACGGTCAGCATGGCTGAGTCAGCAGTCTCCATGAATTATTTTATGTTTGGCCAAGGAGCCACCATGGGGAGATAAAAGAGCCACATGTGAATCTGGAGCCCTGCCCTATACCAAATCTGATTTATCTTCTAAACATCCCCCTTTTCAGAACTGGACCTTTCTTCCTCCAGCTCCTCAAAATTCACAACACCTGATTTATGTACTCTTTTTTGGTTGATGCTGTTCTTTGTTGCTCTGGACAGTCTGTACTGACACTACAGAAAACCCAGATCCTGATTCTTAACTGGACCACTTCTTTGTTTTTGCCAATTGTACCAAAGTGTTTAGATCATGTCCAAAGTCCACCCGTGGGCCAAATGCAGCCTACGTTCAAATCTCTATCGGCCTGCAGGTTCATGTCTAAAAATCAACAATCTGCTACCCCCAGCATTTTCCAACAACTGTTTGTGTGATTTCTTGAATGCGGTTGGTAAAATTAAAATGTTCGTGTCACAAACGGGCAGACAGCTGGCTCCACGTGCAGCAGGTTTATTAACTTCTGACAGGAACGAAGCACAGCTTAAAGTTCACAAAGCTAAATCAGGGTCAGAATGGCAAGGGTCAATCACGAGCCTGAGATCATCCAAGAAGAGACTAGAGTAGTTAACAGTCCAGGCGAGGGTCAGGGCAGGCGGCACGCAACCAGAAAATAAACAGAAGATCAGGTTCAGGTAGAAACACTCAGTAATACCTGCAGAGTGGCACAAAATAGTGACCAGAGGGGGAGACAGAACTCTGGCTCCTGACAACAAGTGGTTGTAAAGGTGTGGCAAGGGTTAAGGTTAGGAACAACAGGCGTTCTGATTAGGGTAAGGGCCAAACAAGAAAAGTATAATGTATTTGTTTCTTTGATCAAAACAACAGTGGTTTGTACAGCTGAATAAGATTTTTTATTTTCCTGCTATAATGATTTAATTTTAGAAGTTTAGTGAGCATTGAATAGTTAACACTGTGCTACATTTATTGTTTGTTTTTGTTTTTTTTATAAATATAATAATCCCTGTAATTTAACAGAGTTCTTTATTTTTTGAAATTTTTTAAATATTTTTGTTTTTACAGTGCAATGTGTTCCAATTGGCAGTTTACCTTGTCAGTCAGTCACCTCTGTGCCCTCCTTTATAAATTGTGCTCAGTTCTCTACTTTTTTAGAAATTTTCATTGTAATCATATCTTTGTTTTCATTCTATAAAACTGGAATTATTTTTCTACAAAGGTTTGGGCTTTGAGAGTTTAAAGGGTAACTAAACAGGAAAGTTGGAGGCTGACTCCACCCACAGCCGAAATCTGAAAATCCAGTCAGAGGGGCGGAGCTTGGGGAACAGGACTGTTATCATTACTGGAGCTGCAGATCATGACGTCAAACTTCTGAAATGACAAAACCAATCACGAAATTCAACTATAATATCTTAGAGAGTTAAGGCTAAGATTTCAGGTAAAGGTGCTAGCTAGAAGCGCTATACAAGTATCTACATTGGATGTTGTCTACTGATGACTATCAAATTTTTTATTAATTGTTTTGATGATTAGCGCTTTGCATTTCAAGTTTATTACTTAATAAATACTCCACTAAGTGTCTGTGTCATGAATGGATCACAACATGTTACTGCTGCGAAGCACAGCAGAGCACGACAGCAGTTCAAGCAGGAAGCTAACAAAAACAGTTCAGTCAAGCTAGCAAAACATTCACAGATTCTCTATTGGTTTCAAATAACAGCCTGAAAATTCATTTCAACAGAAAAAATATCTGTTTTTTTGTTGTTGTTGTTGTTAATTTCTCCGTGCTGCCGACAGACAGACGGCTACACAGCAGCTGCTAACTGTGCTGGATGCTAGCTCAGTGATTTAGCCACACTGTTTTTGGATATGCCTGTTTTATTTCTCTGCCAGAGAAATTAAAGTTAAGACAATGAATTGGTGATAATACTTTAATGTCATGTCTCAAGAAGCTAAAGTCTTAAGAGTTTAAAATAAAAGTCTCATTATCTTAAAAATAAATAAATGATAATAATCATATCAGCTAGTCATAATATTCATGCTAATTTTAAAGAACTTTAAATGAAGATATGAATCACATCCGGTTAAAAATGTTCAACAGTTCTGAAGATATTAAAGCTAAAGTCGATTAACTTTCTCACATTATTAATTATTATCTACATTTAGCAGATAATAGCTGAAACAATTTTTGTTTGTTTGTTAAAGCTACTTTACAGAAGTGCTCTGTTTAAATGTTAAGTGATAAAAATAATGTTAATGAAAGAAGAATAGGGAAAAACTTTTTCAATTTAAAGATGCGTTTCTACGACGGAGTATTAGGGTCACCGAAAAAAAAAAAAAAGTAATATTACAAGTTTTTTTCTCGTAGATATACGACTTTAAATCTCGTAAATGTATGAGTTTTAATCTCGTAGATTTACGACTTTTTTCTCATAACTTTATTAAAATCGAGGGGAGTCTACATTCCAGCGAATTTATGCCGTGAACTGAAGCAGACCAACCAAACTGTGAAAAGCGTCTTGGATTTCATCAGGTAAACTGAATGTTTGAAATATTCCAAATATTTGGAAGTTCCTTTATTTGATTTACAGTGTATTAATGTTTTATTCGTTGATGATGCTTGCAGGATCTCTGCAGATCCCGTTTATGAAGCGGTCCATATCCTCCAGCTGTCCACTTCAGTCATTTCTTCCTCTGACAGACCAGATCTCCTCCAACTCTGTGATGCTTCCGTCTGAAGAGGACTAGTTTTTGGAATTTTAAATGTTCTTGTGCTAACGTGACAGACTATTGTCATTTCTCAATGTTGTTTTGTGTCGAGACGGGACGTTTCATTTGGGGAAGGAGGCGTCCGGAGCTCTGTTTACGTTCTCTTTTGGTTTCTGAGCATGACAGAGACATGATGTAAGGTGGAGAATGAAAGATGTAATAAAGTGACGATCCTGATGAACGTGTATCTCTGAGCTCTTTATTTTACATATGAAACTCCGCACTGTTGTGTATTGAAGTTAGCTGTTTAAGAACTGCATTACCCAGAAGGCCAAGCGACTGGTCACATGTTCGATGCACGGCAAGTAGTAAGCAGCAGATGAGCGCCAGTCATGCACAGTGCAGCAGTATGAAGAGACTGTTAATAAAAAGTCTGTTTAACACAATAATAGCGCCTCTTTTGCTTACTTGGAGATACACAAGACAACACACGCACTACCGAACCCGGAAATAATTTGATTTTGAATCGCCAAAAGGTTCAGAATTTCTTTGCTTTTAACACCGATCTGGACATAATCTACACCAGATTCTCCACGTCTTTCATCTTCAAGCACGGCTCTGATAAACAGACAACTTTGGTTCTTTTCTCATTAAATTACGACTTTTAATCTCGTAGATTTATGACTTTAAATTCCGTAGATTTACACGTTTTTTTCTCATAAATTTACGACTTTAAAAGTTGTAAATTTAACCTATGACTTTTAAAGTCATAAATATACGACTTTATTCTCATAATTTAGCAGTTACGACTTTTTTCTCGTAAATTTACGAGATTTAAAGTCGTATATCTACGAGAAAAAAACTTGTAATATTACTTTTTTTTTTTTTCGGTGACCCTAATACTCCGTCGTACGTTTCAAAAGTATTGGATGGAAAACATAAAAATTAGAAAATCTGATCGGGACATTCCTGGTAAAAAACAGCATTTTTTTTTAGTAAGAAAACTGATCTCGTTACTTAATAAACCTCAAAAGACAGTGTGTATTTCTAATTTAAATTATAACTTATATTTTTGCCTCGAGCACAACTTGAAGCCAGGGCCCTCCAGAGAAGACTGTACTGGCGCGTGGTGAAATCCAAAGCCCAGGAGACTTTCCATCAGCTGCTTAGCCATCTAGCAAATGATGTGCAGTGTAATGTCAGGATCCTTTGCCCGTGCTATCAAATCCAGCCCCACTCTGTTCCTCCTCACAAAAAACGATAAATCTGCTTATGAAATAAAAACTCCACAGTCAATGCCAAACCCTGCCTCATAATGTTTTATGCATTGAGCAGCTTATTTTAGTGATTTATTTGTATGGATTTGGCCAATCTCCTCTGTCCAAATCAGGCTCTGAGGAAAATGGGAAAGGTCTGACCATGGAGGGATCATGTGTTCAATTTATATCTACTTTGGCAACTCTGGTGTATTAAAACTCAGAAATAAAGCCTAATACTCGAAATCACACATTAATACTACAGAAATGGGCATAAACAGACTCTCTGCATTGTCTTGTCATTCCATCTTGTCAGGGGTTGTGAAGTGCGTCGATGACGTGCGGAGCAGAAAGCCACCACACGTGTGGCGTAAAGTCATAAATGAAAACGTCCCTGGAAGAGTTCGCAGCTCAACTTTGATGTTTGACCTGCGAGCACAGGGGAAATGAAGCGGCACCATTTGTTATTGCAGCATGTGTGTGTGTGCAGCTTTCTCATTAGGACATTTCACCCCTGCGAAAGATTTCGCAATAAGGAAAACAGAGGTGATAAGAAAATGAAAGAGCGAGTGAAAGCAGGAGGAAATCCAGAGGTAAAGAGAACTGGGGATATTGTAATTAGTTGCACCTGTTTCCTTTAAGCCAGCTCCAGTTTCCCTCTACAATCGCATGCAGATTATCCATCAAAGCCCCTCTTCGCTGCCTCCGCTCAATGGATCCTTTGTTGCCAGTTGTCAGGGAGGCGGCCCACAAAACTATGTAACACAAGCAGGCCACATTGCTTTGGAACGTACAGTACATGTAAGCCTCTGCCAGCCACAACAAGGATATTATGGAGAGTTGGTAGACTCGGTGTCTGCAGCTCCTCTGTTTGCCTCTTTAGGAGGACGTGAGCACAACAGTTGCATCATCTGTTAACACTCCACAAACAGGCCAGAAGTAGCTCTGCCACGCAGCGGAAAGACGAGCTCGCTCCGCTTTTAGGACAATCTTATCAGAAGGGGGAGTTCAGGGATGTTTCCTCGTCATTCATATAAACTTAGAACGCTATTTCCCTCAGAATAAACACACTTTAGTCCGTTCATTTCATCTGTGGTGGAATGTATAAATCCAGACATGCATATCTCACTTCTTGGACTCAACAGGAATCAGTTTATTTCAGGAAATCAAAAATAGTATAGAAGACAAACAAAGCAAAGAATATATCTATACATAAATATTTAAAACTTGACTTAATTGGAAAAAGAAATATAGAAAAGTTGCATTACCTGCAATAATTCTAGTGTGAATCCTTTTTGCTAAAAGTCGTCGCTGAAGAGATTTACTAAAAGAACAAAAGTTATTTGCAAAATGGTAACTTGCTAGATGTCTGGAAATTTCATTAACAAACTACGAAAGAGTACAGAAGTTGACCCAAATTTCTGAAAAATTTGTAGTAAAACTGCTTAAAAATCCCTTATACCTGAAAATTTAGCAAAAATATTTAGTCCGTTGTTTAAATATGAGCTAAACTGTAAATTAGCCCAACAAACTTTTGTAGATGCCAAATTAACAAAAAAAAAGTTATCTTGATGCTTAAATACTAGCTAAACTCCTTATTGCCTCAGTATAAGTAAAAAAATGTTAGCCTGATGCTAAAATAGAAGCTAAACTTTAAATTAGCCTAAAAAAACATCAATAGATCACAAATTAGCAAAAAACGTTAGGTTGTTGCTAAAATATTAGGTAAACTTTTTGAAAATCTTCCGGTTCCGGGTCACCACGAGCAGACGTGTGCCTCCAGCTCTCCGTAACTCTCTGGCTTTTCAAGTCTTTTAAAGTCGTCTGCAAGTGACTTTGAACACCGGGCTGCTGCAACACAGCTACCACAACGAGGAGAGCTGATCATGGCACCGAAGAAAAATATTGAAGCCGATCTGGCTGAGCTGAAGACCGCATGAGCTAACATGGAAGCTAAATTAGCTCCTGCTTTGCTACAGGAAGCTAAGCTAACAGCTGTGCTCCAGCTGGAGGCTAAAGTAACGCCGCTGCTGCATCTTGTGGAAGATTTCCGCCAAGAAAAAGCACGCAACGAACAACGAGACAATCGCCAAGATCTGATGGAAAGAAGGATGCATGACTTGGACCAACAAGCACGGATGAATAATGTGATTCTCACGGGACTCCAACTACAGCCCAGGGCGCGGCCTGGTGCTACCGGCGCTAGCATGGATGCTAACGGAGCTGTTGATGCGACCGTGGAGGATCAGGTTAAAATGTTTTTATCGTCTAAAGGAATCTCCTTGGACCTGGACACGGTCGAAGTTTGTCATCCGCTTCCCCGGAGAAAGACCACGGATAAACCAGCGATCTTGATCAGGTTCGTGAATCGAAAACATAAGACTGCCATGATGAAACAACGTAAACAATTAAAAAATACGAAGACATTTCTTAATGATCATCTTTGCAAATATTATGCTGATCTGGCTAAACATGCAAGAGTCCTACGATCTAAACGACAGATCCAGTCAACTTGGGTCCAGAACTCCAGAATCTTTGTCAAACCACTCGGACCACCGGACCTGACGAAGCCTCTGGAAATAAAATCCATGAAAGACTTTGAGAACTGTTGGATTACGCATGTTTGAACCTTTAATTCAAGCAAAATGTGAATTGTGGACTCATGAAACCGTCGGAACCGTTGAATACGAACTCTGACCCGATTCTGAAGAACTCGAGCACAATTCCCTTGAAAGAAGACCTTCACAGTCTCTCAGTCAAAACAACGAAGATGGTTTACGTGGCCTTAAACCTGTTCCTAAACAAAGATGTAGCTCTGGTCTGAATACAATCTGCTCAAACTGTCTTTTAATGAGAATATTTTGAAGTTTTCCATTAATAAATCATGATGTTTTACCGAGCACTTTTTCATAATAATAATCGTTCTTTGATGAATGCAATCTGCTCAAATTGTCTTTTTTAACAAAAATATTTTGATATATTTTCCTGCAGTAACAAATTAAGTTGATTGCTATTTGATATTTTTTTAATTTTTTATGAGAATGTTTAAATTACTGTTGATGATTAATATAAATGATTTGTCTAAGGATGTTTTTGAAATCCTATTACATCACTGATATTATTGATCTTTTATCACCTGAAACTATTTTGATATTTGATTTTAAGTCCTGAACCGGATATTGATTATTCATGTAGAGAAAATGGTATGGTCGAGTCGGGGTGGGATTATATAAATTCGCTTCCTTCCACCCCCTTTCAAGCGATCTACTTGTGATTTATTATGTGAAGTTATTCCATGTATTATAACCTGATTGCTTGAAATAAACCATTTCATTCATTCAAACCATTTCATTCATTAATTTATTCATTCATTCAAAATTATAAAAAAATTAGAAAAATTACTATAAAAAGGCTAATTGCTAATCTACTCAAAATTTACATTTGAATACTTTTTCATTTCTCCGATGGGGCATATTTCGCTAAATATTTCAAAAACTATGAAGTTTATTAGTACCAAAAATACAAGCACTGCTGTCCTGAACGAGCTGAAGGCTTTGATACCAAGATTGCTGAAATCGCTGAAAGTGTGATTAAATTTTTACATGCCGACATATGAACGGAAAGGAGCAGGAGAATCACTTTAGTGTGAATGCTTCGTAAACATTTACACAATAAGTAGGGCTGGGAATCGATTAAAAAAAAAGTAATGAATTAATCGCAAACCTGGAAAAAAATAATCGCGATTCATTTTTTCTTTTTTGTTACAGTATTTGGCATCCACTTATAATCTGAAAATAATCACAATATGATATCACACACTAAATTGTAAATTTAAAATGTTTATGTTTAACCAGAAATTTAAAAAAAATCTCTTCTAAGAGCACTGCTGTCTATTTGACATTTTTCCTGGAGTTAGGTTTTTTTATTTCAGTTTTCTTTTCTTTTTTTTCCAGCTTTTTCTTTTTTCTCATAAAATTTCATTATTGTGTTTGTGAAAAATAATAAAAGAAATTAGGAGAGATCCAGCAGGATTTCAGGTTGGCTCTGGTGGAATTAGCTCTCAGGTGCAGGCGTGTCTTTCCATTCTGAACTGTTTTTCTTTTATATTTTATAGTAAATAAAAAAAATAAAGTTAAAAAAAAAATTGAAAAATTTTTCAAATTCTTGAAAAACTTTGTGCACTTTGAAACCATTGTTGTCAGTAATTTTTAAATAATTTGGCAATGAGCTGTTATATTAGCATTATGCTAGCTCATTTTCACTGAGGTTTTTACAGCAATTTTTTTGGCTAATTTCTTATCTACTAAAAAAAGTTGTTAGGTTAATTTTGAGTTTAGCTAGGAAGAGGCTAACATTTGTTAGCTAAGGTTAGTAAGGCTACTTTTGACTGTAGCTTATATTTTAGCAAGAAGCTAATGTTTTTGACTAATTTTACAGTGTACTTTTAGGCTATTTTGGAGTTGTATTTTTGGCAATATGCTAGCTTTTTGGCAACGTGCTAGCTTTTTAGGCTACTTTATAGGGCTGTGAACACGCGTATGATTAATCAAGCAGAATTTGTGCGTTAATATTCCATATCGCAAATTAATTGCACTTGGAGTAACAGCAGTCCTCCGCTTTGCCTCGCCACGACGCGTTTTGTTCAAAAGCTGCATATTGTCATAAAATCTACCAAGTAAAACATTGTGATTACAGAAAAATTTGATTAACTACTATAATCTTTTTAATTGACAGCCTTACTTCAAAATAAACGCTCTAAATGCACAGTTTTGTGTAATTTTATATTGGAATTAATTGCAGGAAATAAATGGTCGGCAAATACTGTAACAAACAAAAAAAGATCAAAGCTAATTGTATTTAAAATGAATCGCTATGAATTTTTAAAAATTGATTCCCGACTCTACTATTTTGACATCAACTAAGGTTTTTGGGCTAATTTGGAGATTAGTTTATATTTAAGCAACACGCTGCATATTTTTACAAAATTGGCATGTAGGGATTTTTAAGAAAACTTACTAACAATTTTTCAGAAATTTAGGCCAACTTCAGCCATCTTATTTAGTTCTTGAACACAATTTCAAGTCTTTCAGCAAACTGCTTGAGCATTTTCAGCAACCAGATTTAGCAAAAAGCATTATCACAGGTAATGCAACGTTTCTAGTTTAATTTAGATTATTAGTTAAGTTTATACATTCATGGCTTCAGTGCACCTCAAAGGTTTCTACATCCTGGCTGACTTGAAAAGGTCTTGTTTGCTCTATGCTTCCTTCACAATGCTCCGATTTAAAATATTAAGCAAAACTTTAAAAACAAGTTTGATGCTTTATTCGTTTAAAGCACATATTATCACATATTATGCTGTCCAGAGCTGCACTGGGATGATCCGGTCTGGCACAAGGCGTCTTTTATTTTGAAAGGACATCATACAAGCTTCAACCAAACATAAAAAATAATTTCAAATGTTAAGAAAATGATAGTTACTCTTTATGTTTGCTTTTATATACGCCACAAAAGAAGCATAATTCATATGTATTGTTGAAATAATAATGAATGTACAGGAGTATCAAAATAAGACTTTAGGTTTTGATCAGTAAAAAACAAGCCCAAATGTCTCTTTTACTGTTGCAGGTTGCAGACCCCTGGACTATAGAGTCAATTGAAACTTACTTGTAGTTACAAAAATGACCACAGAATTGAGCTCAATTGAATATGGCAGAAGAGAGCAATCTCGGGGCTCAAATGAAGGACTTGAACAGAAAAAAACTGTTTTAGGAGAAAATTGCCTGTCACATATAGGCAGAATTTAATAAAAAAGCAAAAACAATAAAACTCTTTTGGGATCCAAATTTTGACACATATATATATGTATAAGTCTCTTCTGAATATATTCAGAATAAAAAATTTGACTTGAAACTTAAGGAAAATAAAATATATGTAAAAACAAAAAATATATATCAATGGACATTTATTCATAAAAGAAAAGTAAATTCCTGCTTTTTCTCTTTATGTGTGATGTCTGTTTAAATCAGTCTAACATTTTTAAACTTCTGGTCATTTTCTTTTGAATAATCCTCTTTATTTATAAGCTCAAATGAATGTTTTGACCAAGTTTTCAAAAGCTATTCAAGTAAGATCACCTTTAATCTTGTTTACTCCAAAATCATGCAAACAAACAACTAAGAAGAGAAAAAAATGAGTGCTCAACTTCTGATAATTCAAGATATGAAAAATCACAGAAAATGAGATATGAAAGAAAATAAGCAACTACAGTGTTTGTTGAGGCTCTTTAATCCTTTAACACTGGAGCTCTGGTGTTAAAGTAATTGTGACAGTAATTGTTTGAATGTTTTGTAAATATTACACAATAATCCTCCTGCTTCTTTAGGCCCATAAAAACTCAAACACACTTTCAGCGGATTCAGCCATCTTGGTATCAAAACGTTCACCTTGTTAGGACATTACTGCTTGTATTTTTGGTTTTCATAAACTTTATAGTTTTTGAAACATTGAGCAAAATATGACCCATGAGAAAGTCATCAAATTGCAAAAAAATTGATATAGATTAGCAAGAAGAGATATATTCATGGGCTGTATTTTCACATTTTATAGTATTAAAAAACATTTTGGCTAATATTTTAGCAACGTGTTAACAGTTTTGGCTAATTTTTTATCTAGTGGGGTTTTTTAGGCTAAATTAGAGTTAGCCTCTATTTTGGCTACATGCTAACGTTTTTAGCTAATTTGTTATCTACTGAAGTATGCTATTTTAGAGTTTAGCTAATATTTTAGCAACCTGCCAACGTTTTTATCTTATTTGTTATTTACTGAAGTTTTTCAAGCTATTTTGGAGCTTAGCTAATATTGTAGCAACATGCTAAAATTTTTGGCTAATTTGTTACTGAGATTTTTATAGGATAGTTTAGAGTTTAGCTTTTATTTTAACAACAGGCTTACATTTTTGACTAATTTAGCGTGATGAGAAATTTTATGCTATTTTGGAATTTAGATAGTATTTCAGCAACGAGCTTGTTTTTTTTTTTTTTTTGGCTAATTTGGCATTTACTAATGTTTTATTGCTGTTTTGGTGTTTAGCTGATATTTCAGCAATACACTAAATATTTGTGCAAAATTGGCTTGCATCAGGGAGGATTTTTAAGCAATTTTACAACAAATTTTTCAGAAATTTAGGTCATCTTCAGCGCTCTTTCATAGTTCTTTAACAAAATTTCCAGTTTTTTTGGAAAATTTAACATTTTGCAAATAGCTTTTGCAAATTTTCAGCAAATACCTTCAATATTTTAAGTAAATTATGTCACCATTTTCAGCAAAAAGGTTCATCATCTTCTGCAAACAGCATTCACACTAGCATTATCGCATTATTGCAACTTTTCTAGTTTAGTTGTTAACATGATCAACGTAATTACTTGTAAACGATTGAAAATTTACAGAATGTTCAAAATATTTGTGTTTAAGCGTCACCTGACACCTCAGGTGTTAACAACAAAATTTTGCCAACATGCTGATATTTTGAAACAAATCAGTACAAACTAAGAATTTAACAGACTAATTTTAAGGTAATATTGAGTGTTTTTTTTTTTTTTTTTTATTTGAGGGGGAGATTTTTCACTATTACAAACAGCAAACCTTTTGTTTGTTGTTTTCTTCTGTTGTATCATGTGTCCTTCCACTTCCTGACCTTGCTTCCGTCTGCATCAAACTGGGTACTCAATAACACCCACTGGTGACCCTTGACCCCACAAAAGCTCTCCCTCAATATCTTTGTTTCAAAAACTGTCCTTGATTGGGTTGTCATCAAGACGGTGCTGGTGAGGAGCTCAGAGGGATGCTGACGCAGAGTCCCACCGCTGGTTTTTTTTGCACCGAGCCGGACGCTGACAGGTTCCCATGCTCACCTCGTGGAATGCATCTGACCGCGAGCGGCGGCTCAGAGGCGAGGGGAGTAAAGCCTGCTCTGCATTCAAGCACTAATTAGAAAAATTAGATCTGTGAAAGGCGGCGAGTGATCTAGGCCTTCAACCTCCGTCTGTGTACTGCTGCAGCAGCACAAAGGGGAGGCAACAATGAGTGCAGGGGAGGAGGGGGAGGGGGATAAATAATTTAATCCATTATCTACTCTGCAAAGCTCATCAGCACTGCTACACAATGGCCACGATTGAATTGCTGATTGCATTTCTCTGTTACCCTCCAGGAGAAAATGCCCATGCTCCACCATGTTCCCTCAGCCTGCCAGCACCACCAGGAGCAGGAGAAAGACGGGGCGACGGGGAGAGAGGGAGGGAGGAAGAGGAGGAGTGTAGAGTGTCTTCCAGCAAGGTCAAACTACAATGCAGCAATCTAATTAAGAGTATCAGAGTCTTTCCTGTGTGGGGTCAACCTCCCTGTTGTGCTCACGGCCTCATATTGTCCATTATGTGGTACACTCTGCTTGTTCTTGTAAATGATAGATGTTCTGCTAATTAAATCTTTGTACTTCATCTTCTCACCAATGTCATTTTTCAAATGATGGACCTGTTGACTTACCGTCACGGCTCATGCTAATGCAGATAAAGATGATCCAGACTCCAGACTGTGTCCAAACTGAAAAGGGATATTACAATGAAAGTAGTTATTTATTGATTTATTCCTAACAAATTATCCTGTTCTACCACAGCAGGGTCAAATTTATGGTAAAACAATATTGATAAAGACTTACTTTACTCCAGCTAACCCTTTAGCTAGCTGTAAGCTAGCAGAGCTTCACTTAAAGAAAAGGTGTAAAACGTAATTGCGTAAAACTTAATCGCACAAGGGGCCAAAATCCAAAACACACCTTAGGTCGCGGGCTGAGCAATATAAACATTAATATAAACATTTATTGAACAATTATGAACTAGATATATAGCATTACCTGTGATAATGCTAGTGTGAATACTGTAAGCTGAATTTGGCCGCTAAAGAAGCTAGAGCTGATAGCGGAAGATGCTGAAACTGATAGCTGAAAACACTGAAGTTTATAGTTAAAGGCACTGAAGCTGATAGATGAAAACACTGAAGTTTATAGTTGAAAATGCTGAAGTTTACAGCTAAAAACACTGCAGCTGATAACCCAAAACACTGAAGCTGATAACGGAAAACACTGAAGTTAATAGCGAAAAAACTGAAGCTGATAGCTGAAAAAACTGAAGCTGATAGCTGAAAACACTGAAGCTGATAGCTGAAAACGTTGAAGGTGATAGTTAAAAACACTGAAGCTGATAGCTGGAAATGCTGAAGCTGATAACTTTTTCTTATAGGCTAATTTGGGACTCGGCTAATATTTTAGCTGGGTATCAGCTTCAGTGTTTTCAGCTATTAGCTTCAGTATTTTTAGTTGCCAATTGAAGCATCTTCAGTGGCTAAATTCAGCTTACAGCATTCACACTATCATTATCACAGGTAATGCTAGTCTATATTTATGGTAAAAAGTTATGGTTTTTTATATGGTTTGTTATGGTAGATTTAGAGTGTTCAGTTTATCCTGTTCGGCCCGCGGCCTAAGGTGGGTTTTGGATTTGGCCCCCTGTGTGATTGAGTTTGACACCTCTATTAAGACGGTTTAGCTTTGACTCTGGATATGTAGACGAGGTTCTAGATTAACTGCGACGGTTAAAGTCAAACTCCATTATTTCCCTCAGATTTCTGATCAGATTTGCAGGTTTTAGGGAAAGGTGACTGTTATCACTTCTCTTTGTTGGTCGGGGCTACAGAAGGTTTGATCTCAGTCTGTGTATGTTTAGCTGCAGAGAGTTGTTCTGTATTCATCTAAGAGAATACGTCCAGAAGGAGAAGACAAACTTCAAACCAGACAGTTGGAGCGGTTTGTTCAGGAGGAGTAGACCAGAACACCTGCAGACAGGTGCAGAAGTCTCACTGTCACAGAAATCCTAAGATTGTCTCAAAAGTTGTGCAACCAAATGTTGCATTAAAGGTATTTCTTGGGGTATATTAGTATTGTCTTGCACCAAACTAGTAGTATAGCATACATATTAGCATGGTATTGGATGTACCACGGAAATATGAGAAAGAAAACTTAAAGATCTCAACATTTCTGTGGGTTTCTGATCATATGAAGTTACACAAACACAACACACTTTTCTTAATTTATCAGATTTTCCATTCTATAAATTCGTCTTTGGTTCCATCCAAAGTGGAATTCATGTTTCCTGACAGCTGGAAGACAGACTGCTGTAACGTTTAATAAAGCCATCCATGTCTTCCTTACCTTAATGATCCCATAACTTTGCTACAGGGAAGGTCAGGGCATCATTACAGTCGACTGGATATTTCCTTTGTGAATTAATCTGTATTCACTCATTGAATTTCAGCCAACAGCTTCTGGAAGGATTAGTTCTCTAATGAAGCATGCTAATAATCGTTCTTCAGATATAAAAAAAAAAAACATAAATAAGTTACAAATATCCGTCTGCCTAAAGTCACAAAGTCGTCCATAGATTTATTAGAACTAAATAGAATAGAAGAGGCTTTGGTATGAATGATGTGTTCATCTCTTGCATCCTTATTTAGTATTTAGTAATTATTCAGTTAATGTGATTTTTAGATTGTTCAATACATACATTACTGTTGAAAACCTCTTTTTTCAGGTTAACCAAATACTTTTACTCCTACATTTTAAGCAAAACATAGCTTTAACTTAACTGCTTAAATTAAACAAGTAATTGAATATAAAATCCTGTTCCTTGTCATTCAGAAAATATAAAGATATCAGAGAAAGTAGCCCAACCACAGCCTCTCCAGGCTTCCGTACCAAAGGTTTCAGTGGTATTTCACTGTTCATGTGACGCTTCTGCCTTTCATCTGTCAATCATCCACCGCAAAGAGAGCAGATTAGTCGGAATCTTCTAGAAAAGACGTGATCTTGCTGTTTCCACTGTCAGGAATTAGCATCACATTTCTGTCACAAGAACATGTTAAAATAAAATATAAACATTGCAGAATTGAAGTCAAATAATGTTTTAATGTGACAGACAGACACCGGTAACAGTTTAATGTGATAAAAATAACGTTTTACAAAATACATAGAAGCTACAAGACAATCTTTACTCATAAAGAGCAGATGAATCTGCTCATTTCAACGTGGAAAAATGTCTATTTTCATACACTTTTTTCTAGAATTCTGAAACACTGAGACAAAGATCTCACTGGGGTTGAATGCCCTTGTTTTTCTTGGCTTTATTTTAATCCAGTCTCCATTCAAACATTTCAGTACAATGAAAATTAAAGTTTCTTCACCAATTTAAAATTTCAAAACAAAAGTTTATAATTTTCATTGCAACACGTGGACTCAGAGGATAAAAAGAAAACGAAATGTTATGACTATAACTTCTGTTCCCTGAAGGAGAGGAACGAGGTACAACACATGTACTATGGGAAACCACGCCCTCGCGTGCCTGGCTGAAGACACCTCTATTCACGCCTTTAGGCAGATGACGTCCAATGACAGGTGGGCGGACCCGCCCTCTGCTTATAAGCCCTGTCGTTGACGTCTCACCTCAGTTCGGAAGCTGCTCTTCACCGAGCACTGCGTAGCGGGGCAAAAATGTGTTGTACCTCGTTCCTCTCCTTCAGGGAACAGAAGTTATAGTCATAACATTTCGTTCCCTTTCAGTCGATTCACTCGGTACAACACATGTACTATGGGACATATATACACGCCCTGCGAGCAGCAACCAAACTACAACACCTTTAGAGCTTATTAGGTCCAGATGTTGCAAGGAGGACATTGTGAGCCACCGTAGGGGCTGTCACGTCCAAACGATAAAATCGTATAAAAGTATGAGGCGATGACCAGCTAGCTGCAGCACAGATGTCACTCACACGGGATCCCGAAACAGAGCCCAGGAAGTGGCCACGCCCCTGGTCGAGTGGGCTCTCACACCTTGAGGCAAAGGCAGACCTCTGCTGTCGTAAGCTAACCGAATAGCTTCGACAATCCAATGTGAAAGCCTCTGCTTGGACAAAGCCTTGCCTCTGGCAGGATTAGCAAAGCACACAAACAATTGGTCCGACAAGCGCGTTGTTTGAGTGCGGTCAATGTATGTGCGTACTGCACGCACAGGACACAACAAATGCATCCGCCTCTGCTCCTCCGATGTGAACGGAGGAGGATGGAAGCCCAAAAGTTCAATCACCATAGAGTTGTACTCTAATGGGATTATTTTCGGTAAATATGCAGGATTTGGGTGCAAAGTGACTCTGGACCCATCCGCTGAAAATTGCGTGCACGAAGGGTGCACAGAAAGCGCGTGGAGGTCACCAACGCGCTTTGCAGAAGTGAGAGCCAAGAGCAAAGCTGTTTTATATGAAAGAAATTTCATATCAACTTCCTCTAGTGGCTCAAACGGGGGACCACTAAGGGTTTCCAACACCAAAGGTAGATCCCATGATGGCACACCCGACTTGATAGGGGGCCTTAGTCTGCGTACCCCTTCAGAAACTGCACAGTCAGTGGATGGGAACCAGGGGACATTCCATCAAACCCAACGTGACAAGCTGAAACTGCAGCCAAATATACCTTGATTGTGGAAAAGGAAAGACCCTTATCCAGCAGGTCCTGGAGAAAAGTCAGGATGTCCACTACAGAACACTGAAAAGGGATGATGTTCCGCTCCTGACACCAGTGTTCAAAGGCTTTCCATTTATAGGTATAAAGACCCTGAGTGGAAGACGCTCTTGCACTCTGCATGGTTGCAACCACTGCAGGAGGCAGCCCTTTAGCAATCAGGTTGGACCTTTCAACAGGTAGGCATGCAGTTGCCAAAGTTCTGGGCGTGGGTGAAGTATTTCCCCGCCTGCTTGGGAGAGGAGATTCCTGCAGACAGGAAGCCGGAATGGGCATGCCGCCAACAGACTGATCACCTCTGCATACCAGGGTTTCGCTGGCCACCTGGGGGCTACCAGGATCAGGGTCAGGCCCTGCCTGCGTACCCGTTCTGTCACTGGTAGTATCAATTCCACTGGGGGAAACGCATACAGTGGCAGAGGAGGCCAAGGGTGAGCCAGAGCATCTGTCCCCAGAGGGGCGTTCAAGTCCTTCATGGAAAAGAACAGCGGGCAGTGGGTGTTCTCTTTGCTGGCAAACAGATCCACCGCTGCTTTCCCAAAGCGGTCCCATATAAGAGACACCACGTCTGGGTGAAGCCTCCATTCTCTCACAAGAGGGCCTCCCCTGGAGAGCAGGTCCGCCCCCAGATTCAGACGTCCCGGGATGTGAGCTGCTCTTAGCGACAGGACATGTGCGCTGCTCCACACCAACAGAGAGCGGGTAATCTTTAACAGAGGAAGGGAACGGATCCCTCCTTGTTGTCTGTTTATGTAGGAGACCACTGTGGTGTTGTCTGTTCTGATCAGAACGTGATGGCCGCTCAGAATTTGACAGAAGTGCTGCAGAGCAAGAAACGCTGCTAACAGCTCCAGCTGATTGATGTGGAGTCTGGACTGCGCGGGAGTCCAGTTTCCCCTCACTGTCATGTGATCGCACAGAGCCCCCCATCCTTTCAGGGAGGCATCCGTCGACACCACCTTGCGGAAAGACACCCGTCCTATTGGTGAACCCTGACGAAGCAGGTTGGGTTCCCTCCAAGGTCGGAGTGCAAGCATGCACTGTGCGTCTATCAGAATTTTCCTGTTGCGGTGACGTAACACATTCAGTCGGTGAGAACGAACCCAGCGCTGAAAGGGTCGCATCTCGAGTAGACCGAGGGGAACTACAGCGATCATAGAGGCCATCATGCCCATCAGCTGTAAAATTTTTTGGAACCGCAGTTTGCGTCCAACTGAAAAAGTGCGAGGCAGTGGTGGAACGCGGCCACTCTGCGCTGCGACAGACGTGCCAGTCCTGAAGTGGAACAAATCTCCAGCCCCAAGAAAGAAATCTGCTGGCTGGGGTCTAACACACTTTTTCGGACATTCACAGAGAAACCCAGGGACTGAATGTGAGACAGTACCAAGACAGGTGCGTCGCTGCCTGCTCTCTGGAGCGTGCTATCAAAGCCCAGTCGTCAGATAAGTCAGAATGCGAATGCCTTTTTCTCTGAGAGGAGAGAGCGCTGCCTCTACACATTTCGTGAAGGTGCGAGGGGCAAGTGACAGACCGAAGGGCAGCACGAGATACTCGTAAGCTGTGCCCTCGAAAGAAAACCTCAGAAATTGTCTGTGGTCTCGGTGAATGGCGACGTGAAAGTAAGCGTCTGTGAGATCGATCAGAGCGAACCAATCTCCTGGACTGATCGTATTCAAAAGCTGTTTCAACGTTAGCATTTTGAACTTGAAGGAGCGAAGGTACGTGTTCAAAACCGTAGATCCAAGATCGGACGGAGCCCGCCGTCTTTCTTCGGGACAACAAAGTAGCGGCTGTACCAACCTTTGTTCATTTCGGCAGACGGGACCACTCGAATCGCGCCCTTCCTCAACAGTGAACATATTTCCTCCCTCAGGACGGGTGCTGCTAACTTTCCCACTGTTGTGTTTACAACTGAGCGGAAGTGCGGGGGTCTGACCCGGAACTGCAGCCGGTAACCCATAGCAACCGTTTTCTCGACCCAAGGGGAGGGGGCGCATGCACGCCACCGGGGTAGGCATAGCGCCAGGCGCCCGACCCGCTGCACTGACAGAGAGGAGCTGTCGCCCTCTAGCGTGCTGGCGGGGCACGGCGTTAAGCCGCCCCTGTCGAGATTGACAGGGGGCGCCGTCACTGTTGATTGATATGGGTTTTTTTGAACACAAACGCCTTTATTTGAACACTTGTGGCACAAACAGAATGCAGACATGTCATGTGTGCAGGGAGATTGTTGTGCTTGGGAGACTGTGTAGTGGGAACGCAGCGCCGTTTGGGGCTGGGCCCTGAAAACGTTGAGCAGCGACTTTTCCGCGGCAAATGAGGAGCTGTCTTGTCTCCCGTCTGACAGCTCAGAGCCTCCGGACCAGCTAGGAGGACTGGGGCTTCTTCCTTCGAGGCGTTGGGCCCTTCTGGGAGCTCACTGGAGGTCCTTTATTCCAGGACGAGAGCCGGACCTTCGCTGGGGAGGAGGAGGGTTGACCGTCGGTCCCTGAACCCGGAACCTGGGTTCTGGGATGTGGCGGCTGCGCAGATGGTTTCCGACCGCTGGCGCTAACCTTGGATCTCCCATCACGTCGGGGAATGATGTACCGCAGTGCCTCAGTCTGCTTCTTCCGCACATCAAATTTGGCTTGAAATCGCGTCAAGCGACTGGCCAAACAGTCCCTGCGCAGACACCGGTTCATCCAGGTAAGCCACCCTCTCCTTTTCGGGAACATCGGACAGAGTTAGCCAAAAGTGCGCTGTGCCACGACTGTGAAGGCCATCCCCTGCCGACGGAAAGTGCAACGCCGCGGGACATCCGAAGAATGTAGTCCGTGGCGAGTCTGACCTCGTTCAGAAGTGGGGTTAGTGGGCTGCCGGCAGGCAGCTGTGCGCCGAGCTCCGCCAGGCACATCGCCTGATATGTTTGAAGCATCGTCACCGAGCTCAGGGTTCGCGCTGCACATCCCTGCGCTCGGTAAATTTTCTCCAACTGACTGGCGGAAAATCGACAATGCTTGGAAGGCAGCGTAGCGGGCCCAATCACGCCGTGATTTTGAGATGGTGCGAGATAGGCTGCCAAAGACGGCTCCATGGGTGGAGGGTGGACCAGGCCAGCAGACTCGGCTCCCTCCAGGTCGCAGTACTGTCCAAAGCCGGGCACAGTCACGCGTGTGGACAGGGGTTTGCTCCATGAGGATGTAAGCTCGGATACAAAGTCCGGGTACATGGGCAAACGGTTCTTCACCGTCGTAGGTTCGGGCGGGAGAAAAAATCCGGCGAACCGAGACCGTTTCTGGGCGGGAGGGGAGGAGGGCCACTCCACGTCCAGCTTTCCCGCCGCTCGGCGGTACAGAGAGAGAAATGACGCGTCATCCTGTGAAGCTGGCACAGCAGTGGCAGCATGGTCGCTCGACGGGAAGAGTTCCTGGTCCTCGTCAGAGGAACCGGGCAAGTCGAGGCCCACGTCCAGAACGTCGTCATCCTCGTAGGGTGCACTGAGCTGGGACAGCGGCTGCTCGTAATCCACGTGCTGCACCTGTTCCTCAGCTAGCTCCTCCATTAGCTCCATGTGGTCCGCCCAGCTCGTAGCGGGGACTTCGGGCTGGAGCTCGTCGTCGGACCCGGACGAAACCTGGTCCTTCAGTTGCGACAACAGGGGGTCCTGCTGCGCCACAAACTTTTTCCCCAGCGTCTTTTCCACAAATTTTACGCGCCTTTCCAAAGTCGAGCGTCGTAACACGCTACACGACTCGCAGGCGTGGGGCTCCGTCAACGCTCTCCGAGCGTGGACAATCCCCAGGCAGACAGGACAGGCTTCGTGCTGGTCTTTTTCGTGCAAAGAGAAGCCGCACTCCTGAGGACAGGGGCGGACGGAAGACTTCTGCTTCGCTTTCTTTGGCCGCGCGCTCATGACGAGACGCTCGGGCGAACAGCACAGTTACTCGGGTTAGCGCTCCGCGGGCAGACAGTGTGGCCGAAGGGGCGACAGTGACTAACACCAACAGGAGCCGTTAAACTAACACCGAGACAGCTGCGGAGGGTCTGTAGCACTAGCTAGCAGCAGCGTAGCTGGCTTTGACCGGGAGAGGTGTTCTTAGCGAGGTGAAGAGCATAAGAACTGAGGTGAGACGTCAACGACAGGGCTTATAAGCAGAGGGCGGGTCCGCCCACCTGTCATTGGACGTCATCTGCCTAAAGGCGTGAATAGAGGTGTCTTCAGCCAGGCACGCGAGGGCGTGGTTTCCCATAGTACATGTGTTGTACCGAGTGAATCGACTGAAAGGGAACAGTTTCTTTCCAAGCATTTTTGTCTCTGATAAAAAAAAAGGCTAGTCTTCTTTGGAGGGTCACATTTTCACATCCCTACTATAAAAACCAGATCCTGCTGGTGTGATCCGACCGCTTATGCTTTGTGTTTAAGAAAAAAAAAATGTTGAGACACAGCAGCACTCATTTATTGTAGATCTCTCCCACCGGATTGACAAAGAAGATAAAAAATAAATAAAGTGTTACCAGCTTGTCTTAGTTCCTCCGGTAGAGAGAGATCAGCTAATTCTTGCATTAAAATAAAACATCAACATCTTTATAGTTTTCATATTTTTTCATATCAGAAGTCCAAAAAAACAACAAGATATCAGGAGTTCAAATGAGTATTTATATTGCTGACGTTACATGACTCCCACCTCTCCCATTGGATGATAAAGCAGAAAGGTGAGAGGAAAGTAAGCGCCAGACATATAAAGGGAAAACCAGAGAAGAAGAAAAAGTTAAGGAAAGGCCACCAACCCAACACTGAATACAAAGCATAATTTCATAATTTTGCACAGGTGACATGGAAGTCCCCCTCCCCCCAGCACACACTGTGTTTTCCCATACTTGGTTCACACAGCGAAGTGGCGCGGAGTCCGCTTCCATTCGGCGCCCTTGTTAACCCGTGGCCTGGTTCACACCAGGCGCGGAGCGCCGCGGTCCTCCGCGGTAGGCTCGCGCCGTGGTCTATTCTGGTCTAAAGCTATCCACGTTAGTTCTAGCAGGAAGTTACATTAAGATACATGAGAAAATCCAGTTCATTTTCAAATTATAACCAGTTTTTCACAATAACATTGACAAATGCAATTATGTTTTTATATCTAAACAGACTGCAGTGATGAAAATAAACACACAATCACAACACACACGCAAAACAGACAGACACGTGCACAAACACACTCAGATGAACATAGTGACCCGACTACGAAGTGGGGAGTGGGGCTGGGTTATGTGTTTAAAAAACAACAAGAGGGAGGAGCAGCTTTACTTCACATAAACATGGGGAATTATTTTTAGGTTATTAACTTACCCATGATGGCAAAAACAATAAGAAGCTCTAGCAGAAGAGCCTGTCAACCGTCGTGGAAAAATGCACGTCTGGTGTGAATTACAAGAGAGAGCAGATGCCCTGCCTTAAAATCCAGAGCGTATTATTCTACTGCAACTAAGGTTGAGTGTTATTGTACATATGCTAACCTGTGCTAACATGTAGCAATGGTTTTATTGTGAATAGCTAACCTCCACTAACACGTAGTGATGGTTTTCCTGTGAATATGCTAACCTGCGCTAATATGTAACAGTGGTTTTATTGTGAATACGCTAAGCTGCGCTAATATGTAGCGGTGGTTTTATTGTGAATATGCTAAGCTGCGCTAATATGTAGCGGTGGTTTTATTGTGAATATGCTAAGCTGCGCTAATATGTAGCGATGGTTTTATTGTGAATATGCAAACCTGCGCTAATATGTAGCGATGGTTTTCCTGTGAATATGCTAACCTGCGCTAATATGTAACAGTGGTTTTATTGTGAATACGCTAAGCTGCGCTAATATGTAGCGATGGTTTTATTGTGAATAGGCTAACCTGCGCTAACACGTAGCGATGGTTTTCCTGTGAATATGCTAACCTGCGCTAATATGTAACAGTGGTTTTATTGTGAATACGCTAAGCTGCGCTAATATGTAGCGGTGGTTTTATTGTGAATATGCTAAGCTGCGCTAATATGTAGCGATGGTTTTATTGTGAATAGGCTAACCTGCGCTAACACATAGCGATGGTTTTCCTGTGAATATGCTAGCCTGCGCTAATATGTAACGGTGGTTTTATTGTGAATATGCTAACCTGCGCTACTATGTAACGGTGGTTTTATTGTAAATACGCTAACCTGCGCTAACATGTAGCGGTGGTTTTATTGTGAACATGCTAACCTGCGCTAATATGTAGCGGTGGTTTTATTGAGAAAATGCTGACCTGCGCTGATACATATCAGTGGTTTTATTGTGAAAAAGCTAACCTACGCTAATATGTAGCGATGTGTGTTTTTTTTACGCATTACTAATAACATTGGGAGTTAGCAGGGTCACAGTAAGGTTTGTTTTAGTAATATATCAGTCTGCCTTTCATGTGTCACAAACAAAATTGGGATTTACAGGGATTGAGATTATGCTAATTCAGATAACATGGCTAACATGAAGCATGATACAAACAAGTTATAGAATTCCAGTGAATGAGGTTAATATAGACTTTGACTTATCTCTGACTCTTTATTTCTTTTTTTTATGCGCCATAAAAGGCCATTGAAAATAGACCATCCATTATTGGTGCGCCTCGTAATCTAATGTGGTATATTTACATTTCTAAATTTAGGTTTAAATTTATGGTTTTTAACCACATCCTACAAAAAAAACCAGTCTAGTTTCAAACAATTGATTTGGTTTATTTTTCAAGGTTTTTATAATTTTAGAGAAGTTTCATGTTCATAAAATTAAATATTCAAAAACCAGACTGCTCTTTATTACATTCCACAAAGAGATTTGTTTATATTTTAATTCATTAGAATTTATGAAAAATAAAATAGCAAGAAACATTTTCACCTTTGTTGCCCTTAGTATTTATACACATCTTTTTTTCTTGAGTGTGTATATGTTCTTTATGTTGGAATTTGTTGTTTCATGCTTGATAAAGTTTTTTGAAAAATTTCAATCAAATTTTTGTGATTCGGGGTCTTTAAAGTTTCTTTACTGCAGTTCTTGTTGAGTGAATTAGCAAGACAAAACAAAAAAACTTTAAAATGTAAAAACTGGTTTTTGGTTAAATGTTATTTTCTGTTTTGCAAACAGTGATCTCATTCAAAATATTTATCAAGATAAAATCCTTTTAGGATGATCTCAAATTTCCTTAATATTTTTGGCTCACGGTAAAAGATTTAAATAGTGACAGGTTAAAGCCAAAAATAAAAATCACACTAGTTCTGACTAATTCTACATTTAGGAAACTGGCGAAACAGATTAAAAAATGGCTGAGATTTGAACATTTAAGACCTAAGAGGTTTTTGCATAAAATGAATAAAATAAAAAAAAAAACTGTACATAAAATGATTGTTTTTATTTATTTAAAATATTTTTTACTGGAAAAACTTTTACTGGGTTAGAGGTCTTCAGAATGTATTTGTGATGGAGGATGTGTTTCGTCTAAGAACAGCCTGCAGATTTGGACCAGCAACCTTCCTGTACACATTATGGAACAGTAAAGTCATGGCTAAAGATCTATGAAAATGTAGAAACAATCACTCCTTTTTATCCAAATCTGTGTGGAACAGTTGGAAAATAAAGGCAGCAAAAACTCAATCATCTGATTTTGATGGAGCTGCTTCCATAATTCTAAACCAGAGTTCTACATCCTGCGGCTCCAGACCCACATGTGGTTCTTTTATCTCTCCATGGTGGCTCCTTGTCCAAACATGACTGCTGACTCAGCCATGTCGACCGTCTGAGTCAGCAGCTTCCTGCTTATGGCTGTCTAACCAAAACTACCTCAAGGAAACAAATAAACAAAGCCTGCAAACTAAGACTACCAAAATCCAAACTCAAACTAAAATAACAAAACCCAGCAGCGTGAGACTGGACAAAGAGGGGAAAAAGAACAACAGATAAATAAATAAAAGACAAATAAAATAGCTTAGAATTAATTCAATTTAGATTAGTAGCATTTAAAAATTGATGTCTGAGGTGCACGTAGATGATAAACTATGTAGGTTTTTACATCCATGTTGACCTGAAGACATCTTGTTTGCTCCAGAATGAACAGATTTTAAATGCAAAGCAAAACTTTGGTAAAAAGTTTGATCTTCTATGAGTTAAAAGCACATACTATGCTGCACAACATTGGTTACTATCTGTCCAGAGATGATGTTTGGCACAGAGTTTTATTTTGAAAATAAATTATTTGAGCTTTTGTCAAACGTAACAAAAAAAATAAAAAAAGAAGGTCATGAATACAAATTTCTTAAAGGTTAAAGTTAGACTCCTTGTAGGTTTTGATCGGTAGATAACGAGTCCAAATGGCTCTTTTACTATTAAAGGTCTCCGATCCCTGTTCTAGATCAACTGCAATCTACCAAGAGAATGAGATTATGGGGGACAAAAGGTTTTCTTGGCTCAGCGCCTCTGACGTGCAGCCTCACTTTTATACCTTTCATGTCATTGTGGCTCATTTGCATAAAACTGAGAAAAGTAGTACACACAGTGGTCCCCTTTGGCCAAGCGCTTGAAGGTCCTGTCCCCAGTCCCAGGGAGGGGGCAGTCAAGCTGCCTCTGCTCTGCTCTGTTTGTTTTATAGAGCAGTGGTGGAGGTCAGTCGTCTGCCAAAAAAACTGTGCTGGGTCTCTGAAGATCTGCTTTCGGTTCAGAGCCTGCGATGGTTCAGATTAGCAAGACGCCGGTCGGTTCCGGTTTAGAGAAAAACCTGATTCAAACTCCTCCTGCGTCCACGCCGGCGTGCAAGAGCAGCACAAACTGTCCAAGAGAAACTATTTATAGCTTTCGCAAGGTCTACCAGCAAATGTGCCTAATGGTGTCATTTGTATTGTTAATGGTAATGCACTGTTAATTTGTTCCATTTGGCTTTGCACAGGTGCATTAATGGGGGCCCTGTGAAGTGCTTCAGTCGCCCCCACGCCTCTCCGCCTGCAGAAGAACCACGGCTCCCTCTGCTGGATCTCTCAGCAGCCAACAGTGGACACAAATCTGGTTATTTTTGAGTTTTAGTTGAGAGGAGAAGAAAAAAAAAAAAAAAAAAAAAACGGGTTTATTATCAGAGGAGGAAGAAATCAGAGCAGCAACAACAAACAGCTTCCCAGCAGCAGCAGCATAGACTTTTGAAAGATTGTGTTCCTAATTAACCTTCAAGCTCATCTGCCACAATCAATATAGAGGGGAGGCTTTTTTTAAAATTCAGATGAAGTAATTATCAGACTGTATTCATCTCGTTAATGAAACAATGTTCCAATATGCCCGCAGCAAAGCTGTTAATTGAGTTCTGTTTCTCAGACAGGAAGCCTCTCCTTGTGTCCATGGCCATAAAGCATCAAATCTGGGCTGGGGGGCCTTTGTGCTCATCTCTGTGCAGACACGAGAACAGGCTGTGGACTGGTGGAGCGTGCGGGATGGTAACCCCCCTCTCCCCGTCCCGCTATTCCCCCATCAGGCCAGGCGAGAGCCGGAGCTGACTTCAGCAGATCATCAGCCGGTTATTTCACGGTTTCACTGGTTAAGTGGTCCCTGCTGAGTAAGATGTAGAGCTGCAATTATTCTGTAATTATGAAGCCAAAAGACAAGTTACTCAGCCTACGCTCTTCACAGCAAGGGAAGCAAAAAGGGGGCAAAACCACGCCGGATTGTCACCGCGTTCATATCTGGCATGTGAGCGCTTTGTCTGGTTGGAGTTTTTTCAGTTCAAACATGAAACTTACTGAAGATTCAACCTTCTCGTTTGAGGTTTGAAGTGTGACACACTGTCTTTTTACACTATTTTAATAGAAAGGTTTGAAGCTTTGATTTTTAAAACTTCATTTGGACAGGGGAACAAAATCCAAAACACACCTCTGGTCGCGGGGGGAACAGGATGAACATTTATTAAACAAACTACATTTTAAAAATTGTAACTTTTTAACATTATTATGAACTAGATATATAGCATTACCTGCTAGTGTGAATGCTGTAAGCTGAATTTAACCACTGAATTTGCTAGTGCTGATAGCACTGAAGCTACTAGCCAGCTAAAATATTAGCTAAATGCCAAATTAGCCAAAAAAAAGAAAAAAACTTAGGTTATCCTAAAACAGTTAGCATGTAGCTGAAATATTAGCTAAACTGAGAAAATAGCCACAAAAAAACGCATTAATTCCAAAATAATCCAAGCAGCTAGCAGAATTTTTAAACTTTTTTAACATAATTATGAATAATAAAAAGGCATGAACATTATTCCAGAATAAATCCACTTAAACCCTAAAGAACTTTAAATATTTTACTCTCCATAAAATGATTCTATGTATTTTTGGATTTCATAAACATTAGTTTTTGAAATATTGAGCAAATTTTGCCCCACAGGAAATCAATTAAAAATCTTTCAAAAACTTTGAAACTTGTGAAATTCTGCAAACTTTCAGCTAGACATCATTCGAATGTTAAAATGTTCAGCAACTACTGGGTTTTTTAGGGTAATTTGGAATTTAGCTTTTAATTTAGCAACATGCTAGCTGTTTTTGGCTAATTTTAGATACTTTATCAGTTTTTTAGGCTAATATTGAGTTTAGCTAATATTTTAGCATCATGCTACCTGTTTTGTCAAAATTAGACTTTTTTTCTGCTAATTTGCTATTTAGCTAATATTTTGGGGAGTTTTCAGCTTCAGCTTTTTTAGCTATCAGTTTCAGCCTCTCTGCAGCCAGATTCAGCTTACAGCATTCACACTAGAATTATCACAGGTAACGCTATACATCTCGTTATCTTTGCTCCGCACCAGCACTGGGCAAAATTGTAATGGGCCTAAAAAGTTTTAAATTTTGACAGAGGAGCCCGTCCACAAGCAGATACGTGGAGTGTTTTGGAAATCCACCTCACAGGAGACAGAAATAATACAGAATCTGGGCAAAAAAATGCTTCAATTTTGATTGAGAGTTCATTTTAATACAAACATTTTGGATTTTTTATTTCTACAAAAATCAGTAGTGAGCATGTTAGAAGGCCACACCCCTTCCACTGAATCTGTCAAACTCTTCAAACATTCAACGAGACCACCTACTTTTATGAGGACTCCTATTGGTCAGTTTATAAATTGAATAACTTACGGTAACGAAAAAATATTGAGGGAAAAAAAAAAAAAGATTTGCATGAACATGTTAAAAAAAAAGCATCAGAATGATGATGTTCATTTCTGCTTTCTGGAACCAGCAGGTACTTCCTGTTTAGAGGAGGAGGGGGGAGGAGTCACTCAGTCCAGTTCACGGTTTACAGGAAACACATGGGGATTATCAAAATAATTTATCCCACTTTGATGGGCCAGATGAAACAGTTTAACGGGCCGCGTTCGCCACATTAACGGGTCTGCTCTACACTTTTTTCTCAAAAGTTATTGTTAAAATGCTTTTGCTTTAAACTCTTGACAATAGAACATTTTCACAGTGACATCAAAGAAAATACTGACAGGGCCGAAAAAGGGAATAGTTATATCCGGCGTTTGCATTTAAAACGGTAAAGCTGACAGCTGAACGCCGTTTAACGAATTTTACATAAATAATAAAAGGTAATCTTACCAATTTCAACAAAAAATGTACAATATATATGGGAATATGTTATTTATTACAAAATCTGAGACTTTTGATGTATATCTTTATATATGTTTTATTTTGTGTTTCTTTTTATTTATTTATTTTATCGGTCAGCTTTTGTTGCTTTTACCAACCATTTGATGTTTTTATGTTGTATTATAAAGAGATATATTTGGTTAAAATAGTTTGACTGGTTTAGTTATACAGAGCAGAGATAATAAGTTTTCTTTTTTCTGTCCCCTCTCTTTTATAGTTTTGTACTTTGAAAATGAAATAAATAAATAAATTCTTCTAAAAATGATAGAAAAAATTTAAAATTTACTTTTTTAAAAATCATTTATTCCTGCTGCAGGCGCTTGAGATTTATGCTAAATTTTACATTTAATTTAGCATGTTTCTGGATTTTTCAGTATAAAAGCACTTTATTGTGGAAACCACTTTTAGCTGAACAGAATCAAGTTGTGACATTTAAAAACAGACAGAAGACAAAGTCATTCATAAATGTGTTTTATGTTCAGGCTGCTTGCAGACGTCCAACAAGAGATTTACGAAGCTAAATTGGGGTCAATATTATTTGAAACCCAAATTTCAAATTTTTAAAATCTGAAAATTTTAGCCACGGGTCCTTGGTCCTTCGTGTTAGCCCCGCCCCAATGCGCCAAAATGGAGCCAAACGTTTTAAAAACTAAAATTTTCAGATTTAAAAATAGATTATTTTCTTTTTTGGCCAAACAACACTATTCTTTTTTTAAATTGTTTGATTCGGGTTTCAAATAATTTTGGCCCCAATTTAGCTCCGTAGAGATTCAGGAGGAAACACACAGAACCACGACAATGAAATCAGCGTAGAGTAGAAACTAGTAGAATCAAGGCACTGTCAGTGCAGTGGAAAACCCTGTTGACACACATGATGAGTCCTCTCCTGAGGAGACGATCCGCAGGATGAAACACTGATCCATGTAAAACATGTCAGAATCCAGACTTCAATAGAATTTCGGGTCACGCACCGGAGGATGCTACGGTTCAGTCTCGTTTGGTCCTGAAGAGTTTGCTGCAGACCGTCTCTATGACGTCACATTCTTTCTTCTCGTTAGCTTCACCGGCGACTAAAATGGAGAACCAAACAAATAAAGAGTCCTTCTTCTCTCCAACCTGCAGCAGATGCAGTTCTCCGCTTTCAGTTCGCTTTAGGGTAGATCTTCTCATAGAAGAAGCTCTGGGCGAGCACGTACAGCTCGCCGTTCTTCTCCCGGACGGCGTGCGCTCGCACAAACTGGAAGTGCTCCAGGGCGAACTCGTAGAAGTCGTTCTCCATCTTCCAGATGTCGGACTGCTGCAGCTTGGCTGTCGTCTCTTTGGTGGGCGGCTTCTTCTCCGTGGTCTTCCTCAGATGGGACTTCTTTCCTGCAGAGACACAGGAAGCCGTCAGGCTCTCAAACGCTTTCTTGTGTCACACGTTTCAGTTGCAGTTAAGGTTGCGTGTTTTTGTGAATACGTTAGCGCTGCTAACATGTAGCAGCCCTTACCAAAAAGAAGTATACTCGAGTTTATTTTAAGTATACTTTTTTTAACTAAACTTAAGATAGTATACTTTAAGTATACTTTTTATGTACTTGTTAGAGAAAAAAAATTACAAGTTTATGTTAAGTAAACTTTTCCAAAACTAGACTTAACATAGTATACTTTTAGTTCATGTTAAGTATATTGTTTATACTTAGAATTACACCACAAATCTAAATGAATTTAGCCTTAAACTTTTTATCAAGATATATTTTAATGTAGCTATTGGTGCAAGTATTTTTCTTTTTGACAGTAGCTGTATTGTTTTTAATGTTCTTCATAGAAGATGTGATCAGTCATCTGTCTTGTAGGTTTGTAGCAAGAAGTCAGATTTGATGTAAATACCAAATGGTAAACTAAAAGTATACTATTAAGGTTATTTTAAGTATACTTTCATAAACCTAGGATTACTTATAATAAACTTGGAGTAAACTTAAAGTTTATTGCCAGTAAACTAGAAGTATACCAGAAAGTCTACTTTAAGTATACTTCTAAGTGTACTTTTTATGAACTAAAGTGGGCCAATTTAGTACAAAGAAGTATACTTGGTAGTAAACTTCCAGTATACTTTTTAAGTATACGTGGTATATACTTTTTTATACTTAAGTATACTTTAAAAAATATACCTGAAGTATACCTATTTTTGATAAGGGAGGACTGTATTATTCAAAACTTTGGATTAAGAGTTGCAAAGAAGGTTGAAGTCACACATGTATGCTAACGTTGCTAACGTGTAGAAATAAACGAGTTCCAGAGCAATGCCTAAATTCTCTGAGTTTACCAAATCTACCATTTCAGAATTGAGTTCCCTAGATAATTCTCAGAACTCTTTGCAAAAAAAAAAAACAGTGCGCAATGACGCTAACAATATAGACCACAATGCATTGCAGTCGAACAACTTTTGCAGAAAAAAATCTGCTTAAATGTAACTTTCTAACAAACCATCTATATTTTCACCATCAGAAGACAGTGGATTCATAAATAAATGTCATAAAATGTTCACATTGATTCGATTTTCACTTTGTGAAATCGGTGACGTCATATCTTTAAGAAAGAAAAAAGGATGCGAGAGGATAGTTTCTGAATTAATTTTAAAATTCAGGGCACTAGATAGCGAGGGATTATGGTGGGAATTTGGACCAAACCATAGAGCTACTGTGAACGCTGTAAATAAAGTTTGACTGATTGATAGACTCTATGGAGCCAATATCATTTGAAACCCAAATATTGGTTTATGGCCAAAAAAAATGTAAAATGTTCAAAACTTTTTGTTGTTCTAAAATAAACTTATTTTTTTAGGTTTCAAAACTTAAAATTTCAATTTCAAACTTTTTTTTTTTGTTTCAAACTTTTACTTACTTTACTACGGAGCCCCTAAAGGGACATCGAACAAAAAAAAAAAAAAAACAATTTCTAACTCGTGGCCACGACTTACGGATATGATACGCAGTTGCAGCCCATTCAAAACAACAGGAGCGGCTTTTAGGTTTCGTTTTGATCACGTGGTCGGATGTTTAGGTTTCTCCGCATAGATATAATAGAGGAATAATAAAAATAATAAAATGAATATATAATATCTATGTTTCTCCGGATCAGGTGACTGATCACGTGACTTTTGAGTTTCTACCGATTTCTGTCTGACAGCCGGCTAACAATATGGCGGTAGATCCACTACTTTTTTGGTGTAAAATCCCTCAGAATAAAATATTTTGTGGACTAATCTTTATTTTGGTAATATTTCTAGCGAGAAATGTACCCGTTACTATCACGACATGCATTTATTTTGGACATACAGTTCGTAGTTTGTCTGTTTTGCTTGACTTTTCGGGCTCAAAAATCGTAAAACAGCAACGTCTGGGGTGCACGGGACAATCACGGAACCGGGCGATCAGCAGGATTTGGGACCCGACCCGCATCGGTACCGGGTCAAGGTTAGGGTTAGGGTAGGTTCAGAGAAACCGCCCGGAACCTTTTTAATCGGGGCCCCGAATGACTTCTGTAAAGCTAGAACGTGATCAGTCTGACCACTTCCGGTCCAGGAGACGGTCAAACGTGATCCCGAAACGAAGAGTATCAAGCATCAATAATGTTTCTTTAATTTCTGCCTCATAAACAAACACAAATGCCGGTTATTTTAAGTGACAATAACGAGGGATGCTTTCAGACAAAATGAAGAAAGATAAACACATAAAGTCACGTGATCCGGGGAAACCTAAACATCCGACCACGTGATCAAAACGAAACCTAAAAGCCGCTCCTGTTGTTTTGAATGGGCTGCAACTGCGCATCATATCCGTAAGTCGTGGCCACGAGTTCGAAATTGTTTTTTTTTTTTTTTTTTTCGATGTCCCTTTAGGGGCTCCAGTATGTCGTGGCCACGAGTTAGAAGTTGTTGTTTTTTTTTTTTTTTTTACTTTAATTTTTTTTTTAACTTTATTATTTTTTTTTGTTGTTCGATGTCTCTTTAGGGGCTCCGTACTTTACTTTCAACTTTTTTTTTTTTTTTTTTTTAATTTCAGTTTCAAAACTTTTGGCCCCGTTGTGGTGTGTTGGGGCGCGGCTAACATGAGGGACCAATCAAAATTGATGAGGGTGCTAACTTCAGTTTTATCACCTACAAAATGCATGTTTAAAACTCCGTTCCAGCCGCTTCAAAGCCCCATCTTATCGTGTTACATATAGATATCCAAAAGTCCTCATGCTTGCATTTAATGGCTGTGTGGCGGGTCGAGATTATTAATTCTACTAAATTCATCATTGAATACAAGGTGGTGCAGCGGTTTTGTGCAGGACTAGTAAACACTTTACAAGAACTCACCCAGGTTTGAATCTCTCCATAGTTTACTTTTTTTTTTCCGTATACTTACATGTCAGTAACGTGTAGGACTGTAGTAAATTCACGTTTTGCCTGGGGCGCCATGCAGCCCAGGCCGGGACCGCTCTACGGCCTCACAGAGCGGTCTAAATGTTCTGCGTGACGCCCCATGTAGCTTTGTCCATCTGTTGCCCGCAGACTGCATGTATTTACCCCCATAAGGGCAGCTGTGACTAAAACGTGCAACAAATACATTATTTTGTTACAGATGCAGAACAGAGATGCCTCAGAGAACGACACCAGAACAGCTTCTTTTAGCTGCTTCTCACTAATAGAAAGCAGAAGAGGTTGCTGCACGGCTTTTCGACACCCTCCTCTCCCCGATGGCGAGTGCCGCTCTCCTTCAGGACTGTACCGGTTCTGTAGAGCTCCGTGGCTCCTCTGAAGAAGCGGGGCAGAGCCGCCTCCAGGATCATGACGAAGTCCTCCAGCTCCTCCGTCACTCCCACCAGCAGGAACTCATTCAGCAGGTTGTACTTGGCCTGCTCCAGGGCCCACCTGCTGCCCACGTTCCTGCAGAGAGCCGCGTTAGCTGGTGGAGGCGGGACTTTGAGGAGGACGTTCAGGAGCCGCTCACCCACCAGCACTCGGCGTGGTGACCGCAGAAGAAGGGGATCTGCAGCCAGAGCTTCTCCGGAGCGCAGTCCGACCCCCCCGACGACACACACTCGTCGAACGTCTGAAACAAAGGAAAGCGTTGGCGCCGGGAGCGCAGGCTGGGATTGGTGGAGACGGAGACTCACCTTCTTATCTCCCTGCTTCCTCCGCCGGAGGCCCGGCCTGTAGTCGTCTCCGAAGCGGAGGAAGTAGTAGTAGGACACGAGGCGCTCGATGGGGTCACGCACCACGTTTATGTACATGGGTTTACGCGTCACGCCGTACCTGCGCACAAACGGGGAGGCGGAGCAAAGTCTCAGAGGCGGAGAGCGACTGTTTTAATAGTCGATGAATTATCCAGATTAGTTGACTAATCGGGTCAAGTGCAAACTGTATGAACGGCTTTTGTTATGATTTAATAAAAAATGAGCATTTTCTGTCAATCTGACCCCTTTGCTAAATCTGACCTTGTTTTCTCTGCTTGGTTTGAGTTTACAGACGTGTTCATTATATTTGCTAATTGATTTTATGCTATTTTATTTTCCTAAAAAATTCTCCTAATCTGGTTCACTGGATCTGGTGACTGACTGACAGTAAAAGAGTCTTTTTAGAGAGGAAACAACTCATTTGTGATGGAAAATAAAACTCCTGAGAGCAAAGACGGATTAGAAATTTAAGGAGTTCCTTAAGGAAAAAAGGTTTTTTTTTTTATCTGAGGTTGTTTTATGTTGTGACTTTGTTTCAGTTTGCATTCAACATTATATTTTTTTTAAATAACACCTGTAGGAACTAAGAGTCTAGAAAACAACGAACTAATTCTAGAACTTAGAACTACGGAGATGTGACGCCAGATACTTGGTTTGACGCGCCAAGCGGGCTGTCATTTCCCTGTACGACGCATAAAAAATAAGTCTTTCACTCCAACATCCTTTGCAATTAATCTTTTCTTTATTATTTACATAACTGATATGGATTTTCCTTATTTTCTATGATTTCCCGCTACAGCGGTCGAAAACCTTTTTCCCTTCTGGCTGACGCACACCTGTCTGACGTCAGCCAATCATCTCAATTTATGACAGAACCCATAGTGACAGCAAGATGACAGCAAAATGACAACAGCGACACCCACAGGACAGATTTCTCAAAAGGGCTCCTACACACCGGCCCCTAAATTGTTATGCAACCAAATAACAATTTACCAAAACCTCTCAAAAGGAGCCACACATAGGTTACACTTCTTGTAACAAGCAAAGTTTTGATACGGGCCTGTCAATGATGTTAGATTTAGTTTGCAGCTTTACAGATCGTACGAGTCCCTTTTTGTCAGGATAAGCTTCCAAAACTTTGCCTAGTATCCAGGAACCCCGGGGCGATGAAGA
Organism: Oryzias javanicus; assembly: GCA_003999625.1. Taxonomy (NCBI): domain Eukaryota; kingdom Metazoa; phylum Chordata; class Actinopteri; order Beloniformes; family Adrianichthyidae; genus Oryzias; species Oryzias javanicus. The sequence goes on from CM012440.1 coordinate 24,643,320, forward strand.
GTCCATTATTACGACAACATCTCCAACTGACAAACTCCTCTTCCTTTGATTCCACTTCTGTCTCTCTTGAAGTAATGGTAAGTATTCCCGTATCCATCTTTTCCAGAAAAGATCAGCGATGTATTGTACTTGCCTCCAACGTTTTCTGACATATTGATCATGTGGATCAAACATTCCAGGGGGCAGTGCGGGTTTCCTCGTGAGAAGAAGAAGATGGTTGGGTGTTAGAGGTTCCAAGTCATTTGGATTGTCAGACATTTTTGTGAGTGGGCGATCGTTGAGAATTGCTTCTATTTCACAGAGTACTGTGCACAGTCCATCATCATCTAGTTGCTGTTGTTGTAGAACTGAACTTTGTTTACTCACACTTGAGCTTGATGTTAATGCTTGGACTTCTTTCATGAATCGCTGCTGCTGACAACAGCGTATGATGGCTAATTCAGCTTCCTTCACATCACTCAGTGTTAAAAAGTCAGCCTTGTTAGTCGTTGTGTCTGTTGAAGATGTGAGACCTTTCTGCTTTGCTTTTGTATTCTCATCCTGTACAGTCTTCAACTGCTTTCTCCGCTGACTCTTTTCCAATAGTATGGACTTCAATCTAAGAATCCAGGCAACCGCAGTTGTTAGCTTGCTCCAGTCCGAAAAATATGTAATCAGTTTATCTGTAGGGTTAGATGCATCACCACTACTGATGGTATTTACAGTTTCTTCTTTCCGGACCTCCTTATCATTAGGATCTACTGAAAACTCAGTTACTGATGTTGGCCTTTCACATTCGTGCATCCAAAGTAATCCAGGTCCCTCAAGCCATACATTGTCTTTCAAGAAGTTTGAAGCTTTTATTCCTCTTGAGGCTTTGTCAGCGGGATTATCTTTGGAGCAAACATGCCTCCATTGTGAGGGTTCAGATGCTTCTCTAATAGCAGATATTCTGTTTGCCACGAAAGTGTGAAAGCGTTTGTTCTCATTGTGAATGTAGCTCAACACTGAAGTGCTGTCTGTCCAAAATACAGAACTTTCAAGTGAGATCTTTAGTTCTGCTTTTAGCATTGCATCCACTCTAACAGCAAGAACGGCTGCTGTTAGTTCTAATCTGGGAATCGTTATGGGTTTTAATGGTGTAACTCTAGCTTTGCCAAGCAGAATGGCTACATGAATGTTGTTATCCTGATTTATCATTCTAATGTAGGTCACTGTCCCATATCCACATTCACTGGCGTCTGAAAAATGATGCAGTTGTGCATGTTTGATTTTTCCAAATCCCAGTGGTTTGATGCACCTTCTCACTTCAAACGTGGACAGCAAAGCTAGTTCTTCGATCCATCTTTTCCACTGAGACAAAAGGTCTTGGGGTAAAGTGTCATCCCATCCACATTTCCTTCTGCATAATTCCTGTTGGATCATTTTAGCGCACAATACGATGGGTGCAAGGAAACCCAAAGGGTCATAGATTGAGCAGGTGATTGACAGAACACCACGTCTGGTGAGGGGCCTTTCTTTTATCTCCATTTGAAACATGAAAACATCAGTCTCTGCACACCACTGCAGGCCCAAAGCCCTTTCAACTGGAAGTTTGTCATGATCTAAATCCAGATTCTTTAGGTCCTTGGCTCTTTGATTAGAGGGGATCGTTTCCAAAACAGCTCGACTGTTGCTTGTCCATTTCTCCAAATTGAATCCTCCTTTGGAGCACAGAAGGATGAGATCTTTCATCATTTTTACAGCCGTCTCCTCAGTGGGTAAGCTCTTCAGACAGTCATCAACATAGAAGTTTTGCTTGACTGATTGACAAACCTCTGAGTCAAACTCGGATTGGTTGTCTTCTGCTGTTCTTTGAAGAGCAAAGCTAGCACAGCTTGGTGATGAAACAGCACCAAACAGATGCACAGTCATCCTGTACTCTTCAGGCTCTTTGGCAATGTCTCCATCTGGCCACCATAGAAATCGAAGAAAATCCCTATCTTCTTTCTTTACCTTCACCTGGTGGAACATTGCTTGGATATCGCCCATGAAAGCCACAGGTTCCTGTCTGAATCTTGTAAGAACTCCCAGTAATGAGCTGGTAAGGTTAGGCCCCTGCATGAGCTCACTATTTAATGACACTCCTTTAAAAGTGGCTCCACAATCAAAAACAACTCGCAGGGATCCTTTTCTTGGATGTTGTACTCCATGGTGAGGGATGTACCAGACCTTTCCTTCCCTACCCTTTATATGTTGTTTGGGAACCTTTTCAGCATAAGATTTTTTGATAAGTTCATCCATGTATTTTGAATACTCATCTTGCCAGACTTTATCATGAGTAAATCTCTTCTTTAAACTTTGGAGTCTTTGTTTAGCCACGCTGTAGTTGTTTGGAAGATGAACCTCTGGATTTCTGAAAGGTAAATTCATGCAGTATTTCCCACCAATCAACATTACTGAATTTTCCAATGTGTTCAGAAACTTTATGTCTTCTCTTGACATCTCCTTTTCTTTTGAAGTTTTTTCATTAAACTCATAACTGTACTGACTGGACAGCAATTCCTCAAGTCTTTTCACAGAGATCCTGTTCACTGTAGCAGAGCGTGGGCATTTCTCCACAACACCACTGTTTCCATTCAGTGGATCATTGACGACCCATCCCAACACTGTCTTAACGGCATATGGTCCATTTCCATCGCTGTTAATGACCTCCCAAGGCTCCAATAGCTGGGGAGCGTTGGTACCTATTAATAGGTCAACTTCTGCATTTAATTTTGGAATGTGAATCTTAGATAAGTGAGGATATTTCTTCAGATGTTCAGATGTTGCCATGCTCTCAGTTGAAACAGGCATTTTCTTTTGTGTCAATACTTCTGGCAGAGGATAAAAGTTATAGTCTTCCACACCAGCCACTTCCAGACCAACCAAAGAGTGAGCTGGAACGACTGTCTCTTGCCCCATTGTACGCAGGAGAAAAGAAGTTCTTCTACCAACAACATTCAGCTTTTGCATTAGATGTTCTGAGCAAAAAGTCGCTGAACTGCCAGGGTCCAAGAATGCATGAGTTTCAATTATACGATTTCCTTTTTCTGCTTTTATCTTCACAGGTAGTATAGATAGAGCGCAATAATTCACTCCGGCCCCTGTATGTCCACATGTTTTCTGTAAGGTTAGTTTGTTCTCCGTTGGTTCCTTTGACTGCTCTACAGCAGGAGGTTGTCTTTTAATGTGAAGCACAGTAGGATGCATTTGACTGCAGACTTTACATTTTAGCCGCTGCTCACAGACACGGCTCAGGTGACCAGTGCTTAAACATGCAAAACACAGTTGATGTTCTTTAAGCCACTGAATTTTGTCCTTATGTTTCATTGATGTAAAGTTTTTGCAGTTTTCCAATAGATGACCTTTTGCACAAAAAAGACAGTTAGGAAACTCTTTGTTGATTTCCTTAGACACACCTGATGTTACAGTGGTGGCAACAGTGTTTCCTTTAAATCCAAACTTAGGAAGCGACTTGGGTCTCAAAAGGGATTTTGCATTAGGAAAGCTTGATGAAGAATCATGAATGTCACCAAATAGAGGATCAGAGAGAATTTTTACATGTCGTTCGATGAAAATGACAAGATCAATGAAATGAGCTCTGTTGTTGGTTCTTTCCATAATTTCATGTGCTGTGACCCTCCATTGCTCTCTCATTTTAAATGGTAACTTTGCGATTATAGCTCTCATGTTTGCAGGCATGTCGAGTTCTTGCATGTGCTGAAGCTCCATCATAACGTTACAGCAGGAACGCAGGAATAGAGAATATGCTTTGAGTGCTTTGACATCTTCAGCCTTTATTGTTTGCCAAGCTAATGCCTTTTCGTTGTAAGCTGTTGCAATTTTATAAGGATTTCCAAAATGATACTGAAGAAGATCTTTGGCCACAGCATAGCCATGTTCAGGAGTCATGTGTTGACAGCTGCGCACCAATTCTTGTGGTTGTCCCCTTGTAAACTGCTCCAAATAGTATAAACAATCTGCTTTTCCTGTTTTTGCTTCCACTCCTTGTTCAAAGGCCTTAATAAACATTCTATATTCCAGAGGATCCCCATCAAATATGGGAATGGTTCTTGGTGGTAGAGACGTTGACAGTTGCTGCTGCACGAGTGCTGCTGTTATTTCATTTTGTTTCTCCATTATGTTAATTATGCGTTCATTTGGTGAGTCACCAGTCTGTCCTTGTTGTTATTGCTGGAGTCAGGGTAGTTAGTGAATTGCCTTGTATGAGCATTTAAATCCAGAGCTGATGAATGAGGTGAGTTGGTTGAAGCATTCTCTGTTTTGTGCTCCAGTTGTGAACTGATGCTGTGTTGGTACTTGACAGCAGAGTCGACTTGCTTTCTTTCCTTTGATTTTGCATCCAGCAGAGTTGTTGTTGCCCGATTAAAGTATTTTGATAGGCTAAAGTCCATGCTTCAGGTTTGAATTCCTGTGCTGAGGGATTTAAAAGCATTTGAGCCTCCACTTGATGCTTTTGCTTCTCAAGTAAGAATTTCATTCCATCCATTTCTTTTTAGAGGCATCATCTTGATCTGCGGCTTGCAATACTTCCAGCTTAGCTGTGTAGGCTGCTAGTTGAGCTTCAAGTCCAGTTCTTCCTCTTCCTCTTCAGCTGCAGTTCTTTTCCTCTAGAGCATGTCTTTGTTTTAATGCAGCCATTCGAGCCATCCAATGCTGCTTTGTCTGCTTGAACTTTAATTCTTTGAAGATGATGTTCCACTGGATTGACCTCCTTAGACTGCCGTTGTAGTTTCAACAAATTAGAAATACTATCATTTGGACCAATGTCATCTTCAGCATTCTCAGTTTTAAGCACATTTTCTTCATTGACAGAAATCCATGTTTTACCTTGAGCAATACATTCATTATTGAACAACATTTTAGCTTTGAACCATGTATCATGCTTTTCACTTTCATCAGAAGGCAATAAATCCAACAGAAATGCAATACATATTGCATCATTACAAACATCAATAAGTTTATCAAGAGCTATTTGAACCTTTGTTTTATCACCTTCAACCATTAAATCTTGCAGTGATTTCCTAATACGCTCGCTTTATTTAGTTTCAGTTTCCTGATTTTGACCTGTCCAGTTTATCGCGAGAGCTTTTCAGTCAGTCTAACAACTCGCTTTCAGCTTGCGTTTCACCCCCAGTCAAACTACTAGTTCTGCTGGCGGTGCGCGCACCAGTTCCGATTGTTAACGCCGGAGTCACACTGGACGCGATAGCGCCGCGAAGCGGCGCGGAACGGCGGTGCGCTTCCATTCGGCGCCCATGTTAACCTATGGCGTCGGTCACACCAGGCGCGAGGCGACGCGGAGCGGCGCGGAGGTCCGCCGGTGCAGCGCAACGTTCGCGTCTCTGGCCTATTTGTGCGCGAGCCGCGGAGCGCTCCGCGTCAATACTGGCAGAAGTTGCATCAAAATACATGAGAAAATCCGGTTTATTTTCAAAATAGAACCAATTTTTCACAATAAAACGCCGCGATTGACAAATGTGCATGTTTTTTGTGTCTAACAGACTGTAGAGATGAAAATATGCATACAATCAAAACACAGACATGTTCACGAGCACAGAGACACACAAAAAAAGACAGATACACACAGAGACAGATCAATGAAGGGGGCACACTGGAGCGGGGCTTGGGGCTGCGTTTGAACGAGAGAGAGGCAGAGGAGCGGTTCTTCTGGGAAGAAACATCTGGTAATATTTTCAGTTTATTAATTGACCGACGGAAACACCTGCGTGCGTGCACACAGACACACAACAGAACAGAAAGACACGCACACGCGCGCACAAACCGATCAATGAAGTGGGCCGACTGCGGAGCTGGGGGCGGGGTATGTGTCAACAGGGGAGGACGCATCCCCTTTTAGCAGAAACACTGGGAGATATCCTGGTTATTGACCATGATGGCAGAAGAAAAATAAAAAAGGCAATAGCTCTAGCGAAGCGCCTGCCGACCGTCGCGGAAACAAATCGCGTCTGGTGTGACCAATAGAGCGCCGCGCAGCGGCGCGCTCTCTGCTCCGCGCCGCTGCGCGGCGCTATCGCGTCCAGTGTGACTCCGGCGTTAATAAGTCTGACGCCGGGGTCACACTGGACGCGGAAGCGCCGCGAAGCGGAGCGGAGCGGAGTCCGCGCCGCTTCCGCTCCGCTCTGTAGTTCACACCAGACGTGCATTTTTCCGCGGCGGTCCACAGGCGCTTCTGCTAGAGCTTTTTTTGTTTTTGCCATCATGGTTGATAATTTCATAGCCTAAAGACATTAACCCATGTTCCTGCTAAGAAAAACTGCTCTCTCAAACCCCCGCCCACCCGCTCTGTCGGCACACTGTACTGATCTGTGTGCGCGCGGCGTGTGCATCTCTGTTTTGTGTGTGTCTGTGCGCACGCGCGCTCGCAGGTGTGTGCGTGTGTGGGTAAATTAAAAAACTACAATTATTAACCCATATTTCTGCTAAGAGGAGCAGCTCACTGCATCTCTTTTTTCTCTCCCAAAATCCCGCAGCCCCGCCCACCCGCTCCGGAGTCTGCTCACTGCGTTGATCTGTGCGCGCTTGTGTCTGTCTGTGTTGTGTGTATTTTATAAATATTACCCCCTGTTTTTGCTAAGATGTGCTGCTCTCTGTCTCTCTGTTGTCGTTTTATTAACTCCCGAAACTTCTCACCCCGCACCGGAGTTTATCCACGTTGATCTGCGTGTGTACGTGTCTGTGAAAAAAGAAAAAAAAAAAAGTGTGCGTGTCTGTCTGTTTTGTGTGTTCTGTGCTCTCGCGCGCACGTTTGTGATGTGATTGTATGTTTAAATCGGTGTCTACCATCTATTTAGATACAAAAACATGATCACATTTGTCAATCGCGGCATTTTATTGTGAAAAACTGGTTATATTTTGAAAAGAAACCGGATTTTCTCATGTATCTTGAAGCAACTTCCGGCCAGAATTGACGCGGAACGCTCGCGGCTCGCGCACAAAATAGAGCAGACGCCGAAACTATCCGCTGCATCCGCGCGCGCGCGGGCCTCCGCGCCGCTCCGCTGCCGCTCCGCGCCTTGTGTGAACGACGCCATAGGATAACAAGGGCGCCGAATGGAAGCGGACTCCGTTCCGCGCCGCTTCGCGGCGCTTTCGCGTCCAGTGTGAATGGGGCGTGACGCGGCGTCGCGCGTCTCCATTCCAACGATCTCCTCAGTCAACAAGTCTTAAAGCGCAAATCGAGTAGTGTCGTCGATCAGTCAACCAATGCATTGGATTTATGTTCAGTTTTGTGTGCACACGTTTTAAATGGCCATTCAAAGTGTAGCGCTCATACCTCCGGTTTCTTCTGATGCGTTGGGCGCCGAATGCAAGGTTGAACTTTAGAACTTCGCTCCGAACTTCGTCTCCTCCGGTCTTCCTTGTCCACTCCACAAAAGATTGGAAATGCTCACTCCAATATTCCACTCGGATTTCAGTTGAGCCGAAATCGCGCTGGGTCCTGCTGATCTTCTCGTTGTCAGCGCTGGGTCCAGCTGATCCGATCACTCAGAAAACCATCCAGTGCTCCGACCTTCTCCCGGCTCCCATTCCGTAGAAAGTCCATCGCATAAAGTAAAAGGAAAGGTTTTCGACTAATAATTGTAGGAACTAAGAGTCTAGAAAACAACGAACTAATTCTAGAACTTAGAACTACGGAGATGTGACGCCAGATACTTGGTTTGACGCGCCAAGCGGGCTGTCATTTCCCTGTACGACGCATAAAAAATAAGTCTTTCACTCCAACATCCTTTGCAATTAATCTTTTCTTTATTATTTACATAACTGATATGGATTTTCCTTATTTTCTATGATTTCCCGCTACAGCGGTCGAAAACCTTTTTCCCTTCTGGCTGACGCACACCTGTCTGACGTCAGCCAATCATCTCAATTTATGACAGAACCCATAGTGACAGCAAGATGACAGCAAAATGACAACAGCGACACCCACAGGACAGATTTCTCAAAAGGGCTCCTACAACACCCATGAAAATGTCTTAGTAAAATAAAGTCATAGGTAGCCGGGTCGGCAGGACAGAAGTCGAGAGGATCTTTGTCATTGAGAAACACTTAGTCTCTCGCAGTAATAACCTGTAATAGTTTCACAGGAGATAAGGGCAACAATGCCGTTAACAATCAATGCGTGACCTCCTCTTATCTGCCCGCCGCTAATCTGGATATTAGCGGCGCCGCAGGAAATGAAAGGCCTTACTTTGAGAAGTCCAGATAAGCCACGTGTCCGTGGTAGAAGGCGGGCTTCATTTCTCTCCACGCGCTGACGTTCTGAACAAAGCGCACCTGCAGAAGAAGACAATAGGGGCTTATTGGAAGACGGCGTGCAGACGGCGCGCTCCTCTCAGGTAAACATCGGGGGTGACGGAGGCCTCCCCGCTTTCTGCTTCGGCGTGCACGGTGCGGGCGGGGCTATTGTGCTGACAGGATATGACCCTGGCGCTGGCAGACACATTTTCTCTGTGACCCCGGCTGCACTGAGCGCGCTCGGAAGAACTGGCGGCTAACACCAACAAGGAGACGAGGAAACACCATCAGACCTAAACTCAGACAGCAGGAGGGAACGATGCTGCTGCCTCTGAGGGTTCCTCTCATCCACCCCCAGGTTGGATCTGGGTCAGTCAGTATTCTCTGTTTGACTGCTGAGAACTCATCTGTGAGGGTCAAAGTGGTCCAAGTTTGACCTTTGTGGATCTTCTAAACAGCAGAGATGAACGGATTCGGGGACGTAAAAGAAAAAACAAACCAAAAACATTCTCCTTTGTCTTTTTTTTTAATGAACAGGAACAGGATGGGCCCGAGAACAGAGCCTTGTGGGATCTAGAGCGACAGTAAAATGAAACATCGTAGCTAACTCGAGTACATACTCAAAGTACCGAATACCTATCGAAACTAAAGTAGAATACGAAGGTTTGACCCAATAGAGATTATCCCCTTATCTGAAACAAATAACAAGTCATTAGTAACTCTAACCCACGCGTCAAAGTCTAGGCCCGGGGGCCGGATTTGGCCCTCTGGGTAATTCTATCATTTTATTGTATCGTTATCAATGGCCCGACGTTATCTTGAACTTATTTCTAACTTGTTTAATTTTGAGAAAATACATTTGTATGGAGAGTAAAATCAAATCAAGTTATTTAAGGTTTAGGTTGATTTATTCTGGAATAAAATTCCTGCCTTTTTATTGTTCATAATTATGTTAAAAAGTTACGGTTTTAAAGTTTTAAAAATGTGCATTCTGATAGCTTTTTGAACTATTTTGCCATTTACTACGAGTTTTTAGGCTATTTTGGAGTTCAGCTATTTTTCCAGGTTTTTTGTTTTGGCAAACCCAAGGGTTTTTTTTTTTCCTTTAGTTTTTTTGGCTAATTTGGCATTTAGCTAAAATTTTAGCTGGCTATCAGCTTCAGCATTTTCAGCTGTCAATTTCAGCATCTTCAGCTATCAGCACTAGCATCTTCAGTGGCCAAATTCAGCTTACAGCATTAACACTAGCATTATAGCAGAGAATGCTATATATCTAGTTCATAATTTTGTTACGTTTTTAAAATGTAGTTTTATTGTGTTTAATAAATGTTTATCCTGTTTGGCCCGCGACCTGAGGTGTGTTTTGGATTTTGTCCCCTTGTGCGATTGAGTTGAACTGCTCTAACCAGTACAGTTTCAGTGTTGAGGTCCATGGGTGAAAATCTTCAAAGTGTCTGTTGTCTTGTTGGTGAGACTGTAACTCTTTAATTACAACTTTTTCTAGAATTTTTGGAATGAAGTGGAGATTTATTATTGTTTTGTGGTTTAACGTGAGGTTAGTTACTGGTTTCAAGAGCAAAGTTATCCCACATTAAACCAAATGAAAGAAGGGTTTAAAACATTTTAAAGCTGCTCGCTTTTTTTTTTTTTTCTAAAGCAGAAAACATCACATTTACTTTTGAGATCAGCTGTAAGATTTTTAAAAAGTGAAATGTTTACTTGAAAGGCAATCTAAATCATCTGTTGATCTGATTCGGATTCATTCAGAAGATTTCCACTGAGCCAAAAACACCAGGAAAACATTGAATTTAAAACTTTTTAAAAATGGATCTAGCTTGAAATTGAACCGTTTCTCCTCACACCTGGACAGCAAAACGAAAAAAAAAAAAATCCACCTTAATAAACAGGACAGAGGGATCAATGAAAACTTCATTAATTTGTATTATTGATCACTTTTCTTTCTCGTCTTTCTGTGTGCGTCTTGTTACTGTCACATTGTTATGGGACAGTGCTTTTTCAAAATAAAATGCAGTTTCTGTAGTTTTTATTTTTATCTTTTGAAAAAGTTAGACCAGACTCCAGGACACTGACTGGTCAGAGAGACCAGTCAGTGTCCTGTTGATCTGAAGCCTCTGTTTCTAAACTCTCCTCTGAGGGGGCGTGGCTCATTAACATAAATCCAGTGTTATCAGCAGAGCTGGCCATGCTTCTGTCTGACTAACCCGATGGGGCGGCTCACCTGGTCCTGTAAAGACATGACGGGGTTGTTCTTGGTGGTGTTGATGTGCAGGACGTGGAAGCGGTTCTTCCCGCAGAGGTCGTAGGCGATGTTGGTGAAGGAGGTGCTGGCTGTCTTGGGAACTCTGTTGTAGATGATGACAGCGTCGTCTTCATGAGCCAGGGGCGCCTCTCGCTTTCCATCGTCATCGCCGTGGCGCAGCTCCACTTCGGCCACCTCGTGTCGGGCGATGGTCCGCTCTAAACGGGACGGATATCTCATGAGTTACTAGTTGGTTGTGTTCAACCAAAGTCTATAAATCTCAGGACTGCTGTGGTTCCAGCATGTAGCCTCAAGAATACGGTGACATGAAAGGAACTTCCTGACTTCAAACTAGAACCACCATAAATGATTATTTTAATAGTCGACTAATCAAAGATTACTTTTTCCAATTAGTCGACTAATCGGGTCATTTGCAAAGTGGATGCAAAGCACACATCTTTAATATCATTAGCTTTAAACTAACTAAAAATAAAGACAATAAAGATGATCATTTATTAAACTTTGAATGAATAATGCAGTCTCTGTCTTTCATTTGTTTCTGGTATTAAAACAAGGTTAAACTAGAAAAGTTGCATTACCAGCAAAAAGCTTGTGTGAAGCTTTTTGCTGAGAAGTGCGACGCAATTGACTTTAATTGCTGCAGAAATTTGCTGAAAATGCAAAAGCTATTTGCAAAATGTTGAATTTGCTAAAAAAAAACTGTTAAAGAACTATGAAAGAGCGCTGAAGTCTATCTAAATTTCTGAAAATTTGTAGTAAATTTGCTTAAAAATTCCAAATACCTGCCAATTTAGCAAATATATTTAATGTGTTGCTTAAACATGAACTAAACTCCAAAATAGCACAAAAACCCCAGTAGATGTCAAATTAGTCAAAAAAAAGCTAGCTCGTTGCTTAAATACTCGCTAAACTCCAAAACAACCTAAAATTCCTCAGTAAACTAAACAAGTCATAAACATTAGCATGTTGCTAAAATAGAAGCTAAACTCTAAATTAGCCTATAAAACTTCAGTGGATAACAAATTAGCCAAAAAACGTTAGCATGTTGCTAAAATATTAGCTAAATTCCAAATTAGCATAAAAAACCTCAGTGGATGCAGAATTAGCCAAAAAACAAACACATTCCTTAAAAACTAGCTAACCTACAGGACAACCTAAAATTACTCAGTAAGCTAAATTAGTCAAAAACGTTAGCTTATTTCATTGGAAGCTAAGCTCTAAATTAACCTATAAAAACCTCAGTACAGAACAAATTAGCCAAAAACTTAAGCATGTTGCTAAAATATTAGCTAAATTACTTTTATTTAATTACAATTAAAGATGAACACATAGACCATGAATATATTTAAAGTCTTGTTGCTAATCTACTTAAATTTATAAAATTTGAAGACTTTCTCATTCATTTACTATGGGAAATATTTTACTCAATATTTCAAAAACTGTAAAGTTTATAAATACCAAAAATACAAGCAGTAATGTCCTGAACGAGCTGAACGTTTTGATACTAAGATTGATGAAATCTCTGAAAATGTTTAATTTTTAGTGCTGAACTCAAAACTTTTTTTCAACTTTACTCCATATAATATAAAGTAACGACTAATTGACAATTAAATTAGTTGTCGACCATTTTAATAGTCGATTAGTCATTGTGGCCGAGACTGTTGGAGTAAGCGTAATTTCCCATCATCCCTTTGTTGATATGCTCTCCCTCTAGCTTACAGCCCCTCACACCCCCAACCTAACATTATACGGCAACAAAAATGGTGAGAAATATCAGAGCTATCTAGACGGACAGTTTAGATCCAGATTCCAGCTCAGTCAAGGAAAACAAAGACGTTCATGGATCCATTTGTTTGCATCAGACAAACAGGAATCTTGTGGCCCAATAGTTGTGGCTTCTACGTCTCATCTACAAACTTTTTCAAGCTGCCTTTTCCTCTGATAAACAATGATTTGAATAAAGAAACACTCAGCAAAAAGCTATTTTAATCATAATTTTCCTCATATTTGTCCTCCATAATTGGAAAAAAGCTACAAAATCAAGTTAAAAATACAATTTTTATTGAAGTGTGTTTTTTAAAAGAACTCCTGCATTGTAAGAGTTGCTGTATTTTCAACTGTTTTAATCTGTTATTTAACAAAATGTTTATTACCATGAGAGCTGTACATAAGTGAGGAGCAGCAGCAGGCTGGCAGCTTCCATCTTGACCTCATCAGATAAAGAGAGGACTTGTGAAGTTGTCCTCCCACGTCTGCTCAGCTGAAGGCCAGCCCAGCTTGTTAGTAAACGTAATTACAGAAAACAGTCCCTCAAACAGAACGCCGTCCAAATACGCAATTAAGCCATTGACGGGTATATGGAGGAGCTCTAATTAAAAATGTTTTCTCAAACTTCAGCAGAGTTAATGAAAGGTCTCAATTAGAGGAGGAACCTGTTGGTGGGAGAGGCCAGAGCACCAACATGGACGGTTCTCCTGGTTTCTCCCCCAACAATCAACCGTCTTCAGTCAGGTTTGGGTTCTCCTCTGCCTCAGTTCTGTTCTTAATAAACCATGAAAATCTTAAGCTGTATCATTTGTTTACATTTGATCACATCAGATGGATGGAAGACATTCTCCAAACCGCAGAAATGATCCACATGACAGATCTTTGAATCTCTGCTCTGTGACAGCTCGAGCTCCGGAACCACTTGGGTTCTAAAGTAAAACGTCCAGAACTTTGGTGATGACTGAACCTCACATGATCAGGAAACAACCTGCCTGTCGGTCATGACGTCACATCTAATCTTACATTCCCCTCAATAGACTCGTCTCACGGTGACGTCAGACAAAAAATGTGAAAATAGACTTCCAGTGTTTGTATTTAGAACGGTAAAGCTGACAGATAAACGCTGTTTAACACAATTTTACCTAAATAATAAAAGGTAACTTTAACATTTTCAACATAAAAATGAACAATATTTATTTATGAATGTCCTGTAGAAATGTATTTTCATTTACTGTCTTAGATCGTTCACAAATACTAAATACTAATTGGAAAAAAATTTTAATATTTGAGGCTTTATTAAAATATGGACCTTTCATTTGAGCAGATTCTGTTTTGCTTGATGTTATTCGTACGTGTTCAAGTGCGATCAGCACAAAACCTGATGCAAACTCCTGTAGGTATTGGAGCAGCTCAGATACACATCGCTGCATGTGTATTATCTGCACTAGAGCTGCCACGATTAGTCGACGACTAATCGACTATTATAGTCGATTAGTCGTCGACTAATCGACTATAATAGTCGATTAGTCGTTACTTTATATTGTATGAAGTCAGACTGTAGTAAAGTTGAATGCTATAATAGCATTCTGCTAGCTTTTTGGAATATTTTGGCATTTATTAAGGTTTTTTAGGCTATTTTGGAGTTTAGCTAATATCTAACCTATATGCTAGCTTTTTTGGCTAACAAGCTTTTTTTTTTTTTTTTTAAGTAATTTTTGAGTTTAGTTTATATGCTAGCTGTTTTGGCTAATTTAAGATTTTTGCATTTTTTTAAGGCTATTTTGGAGTTTAGCTCATATCTAATCTATATGCTAGCTGTTTTAGCTAACAAGCTTTTTTTTTTTTAGGTAATTTTTGAGTTTATCTTATATGCTAGCTGTTTTGGCTAATTTAGGATTTTTGCATTGTTTTAAGGCTAATTTGGAGTTTAGCAAATATTTCAGCAGCATGCTAGCTATTTTGGCAAACTTTGGCTCTTTTTATTTTTTGGCTAATTTGGCATTTAACTAATATTTTTGCTGGTTATTTACTTCAGTATCTTTACATCCACTTTGATGTAAAGATGAACAGTGAACAATGAACAGATTGGTCGACTAATCGGAAAAAATAATCGGTGATTAGTCGACTATTAAAATAATTGTTTGTGGCAGCCCTAATCTGCACTCAATACTAAATTTAGTTTCTGTAATTAGAGATATTTGTGGTTTTTCTGAGTATTTTAAGAGGTTATTATAAAAAAAAAAGTATCACAGAAAATATTTTTTAAGTTATAAAGCCACATATTTTCAACTTTCAAAATAAGAGCGAACAAGACAAAAGTTCAGGTCTAGAAAATTACGTTGGAATATAAATTTCCTTATATACATTTTTGAGAGTTTAAAATTACTTTGATCCTCGATTATCTTTCAGGGATCAGACACGGTTATGAGCAGCAGCAAAGAAGAGCGGCGTCAGAAAATAACACAACAGTTATTAGTTTACATGTTGAATCTGTATATTTGTAGTGATTTTGTGAACGTGGAAATGTAAAGAACTTTAAGTGGACAGCAAAGATCTTCTGCAGATCTGCATCTCATCCCCGTCGTGGAAAGCTAGCGTTTGTGTAATCAAACCAGCAGCATTCAATGAAGTTCCTGTAACCTTCGTCTAACTATGAGCGGGTTTGTAGAGAGAAATGATCCACGACTGGTTAAATATCATCCAGAGGATTTTGGAGAAGCAGTTGTGGAGCATTCTGCAGGAGGAATACTGACATTTGATCTGAGAGGGAAAGAATACAACCAGGGAGGACATTTATAACATAAATATTATACACATTTATGTTACAATTTATTATTTACATAAAGTTGCTTTAAAAGCATTCAGCTTTGCCGTTCTAAACCAGAACACAATCCACTTTATTGTCATTGATCCATCTGATAGAAAACTCTTTCTTAGATGAAGGAAATTACTCTGGCTTTACATAAGATTAATTGTCTTTTATTTTGAAAGAATAAAGATAAAACCCATTTAAAATGAACAATGTACAGAACAGAATCCTTTAAAACAATAATAATCTGCTTTGCTGGATCATGTGAGCCTCAGCTGCAGCATTCTGTCACCGTCCGGCTCATCTGACTGCAGACTTACCGAGTCTGGCTCTGGACTCGTCCAGTCTCTGGATCTGGTTCTCTATCAGGAGCATCGCCACGCCGAACGCCAGAACCGCCAGGAGCTGGATCTTGGGCGGCATCGTGATCCTCGAAAGCCCCATCAGACGAGCCGAGGAAGCATCGCGGGGAGGCGGCGAGCAGCACCGGCGGAGGGTCCCGACGCCGATCCTGTTATATCAGCCGGTAACGTTGACTAAATGATCGGATGGAATCACCTGATCGATGCAAGGAATGGATTCAGCTGGAGTGGAGCTTCATGCGGGAGAACAACAAACCAGAAGACGATGAATGTGCTAACTGTCCACCCCTACATTTACACATTTAGCCGAACCGGAGCGGCCTAAAAGCTCCATGAACGGATGCTGACACAAGAAATAAAACTCGTTATAAATCTTATATGAAAACAAACCAAATCAACGAGTTTCTAATGAAAGCGTTTCTATTTTGGCTTGGCTGTTTTGAAAGAGGATGTCGGCTTGTGGCTTCTGCAGCTAGTAGCAACGCGCTTCTTCGTGCAGCGCCACCAGATTGATCACATAACACTGCAGCCGAGACCGCCGCCTGCTGGACGGAGGTGTGTACTGCTGCCACGCTGTCAATGAAGTTGGAATGTTTTGACAAAAAAAATATAAATAAACAAAAACAAAACAAAACAAAAAAAAAACACGATAATATATTTTTAAAAATGATGATTAAATGAATGACTTTTGTAGTAAACAATTTGAATAAACAATTGTAAAGTGGTCCAGAGCCAGAGGGTCTGAAAATCAACCGTAGATGAGGAATGAAAAATGAATAAACATTTAGTAGAAATTTATTTTCTTTATTTGACTTTAACCAATCGTTAAGTTCACTTTAGATGGTTTAAAATGATGAAAAGGTTTATTTTTAATTATTTAAGCGGTTTAATACTTCGAATGTGTCACGTCTCAAAGTCATTCGGCCTGCAAGGGAATTGCATCCAGCCCTCCAGATCATTTTATTTTATTGTTATTCATGGCGCAATGTTGTCTTGCCTGCGTTTCTAACTTATATAATTTTGGCAAATCATATTTTTATGTAATGTAAAAAGCTAAACATTGGATCAATTAATAAAAGCTCTGGATTTGCTATATTTAGAAAAAATTTTTTTTTTTTATCAAATTAAATTTTTGAAGGGAAAAAACCATCAGCTTAAAACTTGAATTTGATGAAGAGAAAAAATTAAGCTTATTAAATTGAAGAAATTTTCTTTTTATTGATATAATCTTTTACTTTTTACAGTTTGGAGGGTATACATATTGAATATTATTTAACATTTAAGTTGTTTTATTCTGAAATAATATTTCTGTCTATTTATTATTATTTATAATTATGTTAAAAAGTTACAATTTTAAAGTTTTATAAATCGGCTTTCTGCTAGCTTTGTCGGACTATTAAATAGATAAATATTTATATAAATTTTAGGCTATTTTGGAGATTAGCTAACGTTTCAGCTACATGCTAACTGTTTTGGCTAATTAAGGCTTTTTTGAAATTGTTTTTTTCTGCTATTTTTGAATTTTGGCCCCTTGTGCGAATGAGGTTTACACCCCTGAAATATAGTAACAAGAGTGATTTTAAGTTATTTTTAAAAACTTAGAACGTTTGTCGGTTCAGCACTACAAAGAGGAAATAACACATCACCCCCTTTTTTTGTCTTTTTTTTTCTTTATCATTTAACATTTTTTTAAATAAATGCAAATTTAAAAAAAAAAGGATGAATGACTGTAGGTTTTATTTTAAACTTATTTTTTTCACCAAAAATAAATATTTGAAAGCTAAAAGTTTTAAAAGTCTATAGCTTAAAAAAAAGTAACAGAAAAAGTAGGTTTCAGTAATAATATGTATTAATAATAATAATGATAATAATACCAGCATCAATATTAATTGTAGTTATATTGTGTTTGATTATAATTATAATTAAAATTAAACTCAGTTTATGTGGAAAATATATGCTTTAAAGGTTTTCATTTTACATATATTTGAACTTTTTTAAGTTTTCAGCAATAATTCTAATTTATGTCTCCTGGTTTGCTCCTTCTTAGTTGTGATTGGTCGTTAGTGGTACAGAGTTTTGTCATATTTTCAAGCTGTGACAAACACTTTTAAAAAATATATATAAATAAAAACTAGAAAAAACCATCCAGCCTTTAGTCTTTTTCTGCCCTGTAATGTACAGTTTCACCACAAGATGGCAGCAAAGCCTTATAGAATTTGTGATGATTATTTTCTGAAATTCATTTTTTCTTCTTCTGTCTGTTGAAACTGCTGACAAAAGAACAGTTAATAAAAAAGAAATTAATAGTAAAACCACCATATTGATCACTATTATTATTTATGTATTCATTCTTTTTTTGTTTTTCTGGCTGGAAACGTTTCGTCTGAACATAATGTAAAATGGTTATTGTGCGGATAGAAAAGCCTTAAATTACTCAAACATAATTGAAAAAGTAAGACAAGCAAAAGTATGGCATTAAATTTCTGCCAAAACTCTCCCACGAGCGTATCTCAAGCTCCACACATCCACAGAACGTTCCACAGGCGTAGGACAGTCTCCACGCCCGCTCCTCTACTCCTGCACGCTCGTGAAACCTCTTCTCTGCTCTCGTGAGAGTTTTCTCACACTCCCGTGACCTCTCCCCAGTATTTTTATGTCGGGTTCACACCGGACCCGGCGCTAGGAATGCACTTCATCTCCAGTCTTCCTCTCTGGTCAACAGGCACTTCTGCTCAGTCTGTATAGGTTCAAAATCAATTTTTTGTCAATTGTGATAATTTGTTGTGAAAAATCATTTTCTTTTTTAATTTTTCACGTGCGTCTTGGGGTAACTTACACAGCGAAACACACTGCGCTGTGCGAGCAGCTTCATAGGTTTTCGCGCCACTTTGCAGCATTTCCACGTCCGGTGGTAACCAGGAGTTACGCTCCTAAAACTAGTTCTGCCCCCTTGTGGTGGACTGAGCGTTCATGGAGCTTTCCCTATGCGCTCGTGTTAAGCTCAGAATTGAAGAAAAAAATAATATTTCCTCATATATCATTCAATTCTAAACTCTATTTCTACTGTAGTAAAACAAATTTTTTTTTGATTTTCCCATTTTTAAAAAATCAAAAGTGAAGCAAATGTTTAAATTCATTTTTTTTAAGAAAAGTGTTCAATCTCGGGGTGGGGAAAACACAAAAAAGGAAATGTTAACGGTTGAAAAGTTCCAGTAAATCAAAGAAAAGCCACACTAGAGCTCCGGTCTTAAAGGGTTAAATGAGTCTTTTAGACACTCCAAATATCATCACTAAAACGACACAGAAAGTATTTATGTCTGTAAAAAACATTCCAAAACAAAACTGTTAAATCCTATCCAAAGTACTTTATCTCAGATACACAAACATCTTCCAAAGCGCTGAAGAGCTCAACTCCACCAGAATTCACTTTCAATTAAAGCTAAAAAAAATCAGGAAAAAGGACGCTGGACGATGAAAGTCCCCCATGTGGAGAAACGCGCTGAAGGGAAAAGCGCTTTCGCCGTCCTCAGAGTCTGTACCTGTATTATTCTAGATTTAAGCCTTTAAAGCCGCGTATACAGTACACTCTACACTACATTCAGATGTTAAGCACAGTGAGGGGGGAATGTACTTTACATTGTGAGACACTCTGTGAAAGCTTGTGCTTGCTCAGCTAAGCTTTGGATGTCTCATCAAATTTCTATTTGATTCCAGAGAGACAGCATCTTTTCTGCAGTCGACTGCATTTTTATGTGATGGGGGGGGGTGAAGGAAATCTGCCCTGAAACCTTCCAAATATTCTAAAGAAACCTCCAAAATGTTCTCCTTAATCCCACATGTGGGGAAATATTTTGATAAATGTTCTTTTCACTGGGAGTGTAATTCTGTTACCTTGCAGTTCCAGGACAGTGAAATGAGGCCGGCGCTACTGCTGCTGCTGCTGCTGCTGGTGGAGGGGGGGGCGTGCACCGTCTGTGCACATGAGCTTACCAACCGGAGAAGGTGCCGCAAATGTTTGTTAACTGCAGGAGATTGCTGGCAGACGCTCCACATTGCCTTGAAGAATAATCCAAATGTGGACGACATGATAAAGTGAAATATTGATGTTTTCTTTGCATGTTCTTTTCAAAGCAGAGTCCGGTCTGCATGGATGGAGAATCTCCTCGTTCTGTTCACAGATGCCAGGATGTTTACAGGACTTCCTCTTCAGGATTGATAATTACTTATTGAC
The DNA here is from genome assembly GCA_003999625.1 of Oryzias javanicus. Lineage (NCBI taxonomy): Eukaryota > Metazoa > Chordata > Actinopteri > Beloniformes > Adrianichthyidae > Oryzias > Oryzias javanicus. The sequence goes on from CM012440.1 coordinate 24,663,050, forward strand.
CCTTTTCACGGGACGTCACACAAAACGGCGAGCGTAGCTGAGCGCTGGTTAAAGCAATTTTACGTAAATAATAAAAGCTAACCAACTGTAACTGAAATGTGTTGAATATTTCATTTCTTCTAATTGATGCTGATGCTTTCAACGACGGGGATGAGACGTAGAGCTGCAGGAGATCTTTTCTGTCCAGTTAAGGTTGCTCACATTTCCAAAATCACTTCACACAGACAATATCAATGTGTCTGACAATCAAATAACTGTTGTGTTATTTCCTGACGGAGCTCCTCTCTGCTGTTGATCATCACCGTGTCTGATCCCTGTGGGATACTAAAGGTAAACAAGAAGGAAAATAAGTTGTAACCGTCAAATATAAATATAAAGAAGTGACTATTTTCTCATAATTTGTAAAACGTTGTTTTTTATTTTGAAAGCTGAAAATATGTGGCTTAAAAATATTTGCTCTGCTACTTGGTAAACATTTCTATTTTCACAATTGAAATACCCTGAAAAATGTAGTAGAACAAGTAAATTTAGCCTTGAACGCAGTTAAAACATAATGGCTGCTCCTATATAGAGCTGCCACGATTAATCGACTAATCAATGACTAATCAACTATTTAAATAGTTGACGACTAATTTACTAGTCAATTAGTCATAACTTTATAATAAATTGATTCTTTTTTGGCATTTATTAAGGGTTTTGTTTTGGCTATTTTGGAGTTTAGCTAACATTTCAGCTACATGCTAACTATTTTGGCTAACTTGGGCATTTTTGTGCTTTTTAGGCTAATTTGGCATTTAACTAATATTGTAGCTGGCTATCATCTTCAGCGTTTTTATCAATCAATTTCAGCATCTTCAACTATCAGCACTAACATCTTCAGAGCCAAATTCATCTTACAGCATTCCTGCTGGTATTAACGCAGATAACGCTAGTGTGAATATATCTAGTTTTTAGTTAGTTTAAAGCTAATGATCGTTAAAGTGTGTGTTTTACATCCACTTTGTGCATAACCTCTTTTATCGACTAATCGGCCAAAATAATATGTGATTAGTCGACTTTTAAAATAATTGTTTGTGCCAGCAACCAAGCTAGCGAGCCACAGAGCTCGCTGTAGAGGAGCTTGTTAGCATGCTACATTGGAGCTCGCTAGCTCAATATTTTGTTGTCGATATTTGGTTTTTGTAGTTGATGAAAACTGACAGTTGTGGACTCTCATAGACAATAGAATGGTTCCAGGTCAATCACTGGGTCACATTCAGACACTTTCTCTCCTGCATGAAACACTGACTTTTGTCAACAGCCTGAATATGTTAATGTTAATGAACGAAGGCTACTAAACATTTTGAGCGTTTTATTCACGGGTTCTGATAAGTCTTAGTAAAATAAGTAAAATTATTTTCTTTTCCGTCATTCTTTCCTCGACGGTGCTAGTTCCCCCTGCTGGGTATTTATGGTACTACAAAATTTGTGATACAGTTTTAAAATTAAACAATAACAAAATAACAAAACAAAGGGGGGTGGCTTGTTTTCAATGTCCTTGCAATTAGAAGGTTCTGTTTTGCTTGTAGAAGGAATCTTTTCTTAAAATATTGGTGCCTTAATTAGAGCAGAAGGAATTTTCACATATTTTCTCCTGCAGCTTTATATAAAGAAAATCAAGATTAAAACTGCATTTCTGAGTATGTCTTTATTCAAGTCGTTGTGAATCAGGAGCAGATGTTTTAAAAAACTTTCAGGTGTTACATAGAAGCTACTGCAGCACAGGTGTCAAACTCAATCGCACCAAATCAAATACAAAACACACCTTAGGTCGAACAGGATAAACATTCATTCAACACTCTAAAACTACATTTTTAAATCTTTAAACCCGTAACTTTTTAACGTAATTATGAACTAGATATATAGCATTACCCGCAATCATGCTAGTGTGAATGCACAGCTGAATTTGGCCGCTGAAGATGCTGAGATTGAAGGATAAATCACTGAAGCTGTAAAAGCTGGAGCTGATATTAGCTAAATGGCAAAAGTAGCCTGAAAAAACTAAGAAAAAGAAAACTTTGGTTTACCAAAAAAGATTGCATGTAGCTAAAAAATTAGCTAATCTTAAAAATATCCAAAAAACTGAAAAAAAAGCCTAAATTAACCAAAACAGATAGCATATAAATATTAGCCTAACTCTGAAAAAGCCTAAAAAACATTTTTAAAAAAGCCTAAATTTGCTAAAACAGCTAGCTAAAAGAAATTAGCTAAACTCCAAAATAGCCTATAGAAAGTCTTGGTAAATGCCAAAAAAAATCAAAAAAGCTAGCAGAATGATAATTTCTTAAACCTTAGAATCAAAACTTTCTAACATGATTATGAATAATAACAGGCATGAAGATTCTTCCAGAATAAATCAACTTAAACCTTGAAGAACTTTCAATATTTTATTCTTCATAAAAAATATATATTTTTTGTCAAAATTATACAGGTTAGAAATAAGTGCAAGATAACATCTGGCCATTAATAATAATAAAATAAAATGATCTGAAGGGCCGGATCCGGCCCCCGGGCCTCGACGTTGACACATGCTTTGATCTAAGGCCCTGTCCACACGTAGCCGGGTATCTGCTAAAACGCATATATTTTTATCTGTTTCGGCCTATGGTCCACATGTAACCGAAGATTTTAGTCACTGAAAACGGAGCTTTTGGAAAACTCCGGCTAAAGTGAAGATTTTGGAAAACTCCGTTTTCACGTCTGCGTGTGGACATGCGTAACCAGAGATTTTTAAACGTCACTCTTTGCGACAATTAGTGCATACACGTCATAGATGCGCCGCTGTTTACAGTGCTCAGCATGGACCGGAGGAGTGTGTTAAATATTACGCTGGTACAGATGCTTCATACTTGCTTTTTTTACAAACACAATTACTGCTTCTTGTCGAGGAACAAAGGAGAATAAGCGCTTTGCAGTCGGCTATTTTACAACAAATATCGCTTCCTCCTGCTCGGAGATTTTCACTGACTTTTAGGAAAACACTGCCAACTACTGTTCTGGCATGCTCATTACATCGCCCAACAGCGCAAGTATGCGGGGACGTGTGGACGGAATTATTTTTAAAACGATCACGTGTGGACGCAACCGTTTTTATAAAACGGAGGTCGGCAAATATGCGTTTGTAGAAATACCCGGCTACGTGTGGACATGGCCTAAATAGGATCCATGTGATGAAAAAACTTGATAGCATCTTTTTTGCTTCACATTCTTGATTCTGGTTTAGAGCTGCCACGATTAGTCGACTAATCGATGACTAATCGATTATTAAAACAGTTGACAACTAATTTAATCGATTAGTCGTTACTTTATATAATATAGAGTCAGATTGTAGTAAAGTTGAAAGTTGTAATGGCATCATGCTAGCTTTTTGGAATATTTTGGCATTTATTCAGGTTTTTAGGCTATTTTGGAGTTTAGCTAATAGTTAATATTTCAGCTACATGGTAACTATTTTGCGTAATTAAGGATTTTTTTCAGTTTTTTAGGCTAATTTGAAGTTTAGCTAATATTTCAGCTACATGCTAGCTTGTTTGGCTAATTTAGGATTTTTAAAGCTAAGTTTTGTGCTTTACATCCAGTCTGCGCATGACGTGATTAGTCGACTAATCGGAAAAACTAATCTGTGATTAGTCGACTATTAAAATAATCGTTTGTGGCAGTACTACTCTGGTTGGATGATTGGTTTGCTCAAAACTAAACCTTTCCAACATTTTTTAGCTGTTTTTTTTTTTTTTTTTAACTTTATTTTCCAGAGTGATTAGAGGAGCCTTTTTGGAGCATTGATCTGCACCCCGTTAATGATACAGATCAGCATTAAAACCTGATGCAGCGATTCAGCAGAAAGAAGAGCGTGTTCTTCACTCTGCTGCTGCTGCCATTTCCTCAGACTTTTGTCCAAAAAAAAAAAAAAAGAAAGAAAAGTTTGGCTGCCAGCTCTTGAAAGAAAATGTCAGCACCTGCTTCTATTTTGAACTCCAGTCAAAGGCTCCATTACAGCTCAGGCAACAATGTGGAAACACTAGAAAGAGATGTCCTGAAATGATGAAAGGCAGTCCCAGAAAATGGTAGAAAAATGGCCCATTTACTTTCCTCCATCTTTTAGGAGTCTAAATGGATCTTCCGGTGTAATCAGTGCACTGCTGCCAGACTGCCACTAGAGGGCAGAGCGAGTGCACAGAACAGGGGTGGTTGCAGCAGCTCAGTGGGGAAGGGGCAACACAAACAGGTCGTCCCAAACTGTGAATTTTCTGGCTGATCAGCAAAGTGAGGACAGTTTAAGTCCTAGATTCATAATGAAGGAGTAAATGAAATGCTTTCTGAGGGCAGAGGATTAGCCGTGTTAAATGAGTCCCGCTGTCACCCACTTCAGGCTGGGAGACAATGAAGTCCACCTGGACGGCCGTGGAGACAGCTCCCACCAATCTGCTGCACTTGAAGAATGAGCGAAAACTTGAAAAATCCCCGAGCAATTAACCAATCACAGTCCAGCAGGACAGCGTGACAGAGTGCACACATCACTGGTCGACAGGCTCACATCCGTTATGCTTTCAGTGCGGCGAGATCTAAATTAGAGAGCCAATTAACTCTGCTAATAGCCCTCTCCTATTTAATCTGGAAGACAATGGGGATTGAAGAGGAAGCTTTTACAATATCCTCTTTCTGCCGCGATTTTGAGGGTCTGCGTTCGCCTTCTTGTTTTCACTTCAATTAGCCCAGTGCTTTCTATGATTAAGTACCTATAATTATTTTTCAATTAAGGCTTTGATCTGGTGTGTACTGTATACAGCTCCTCGGCGTTGCTGGAAGAATGAGGAAGAAACGGTGAATTTGTTGGCTTCTGTGTTGTCCTGATGAGGATGTGAGTCAGAGGAAGCAGCTCCAGAGGAACTTTATCCCAGCATTTAACTTTTGTCATGTCATGTTCCTCTGATGGAAAAACACAGGTTGCTCTATGATTTTTTACATCTATGTCAATGCAGGTGTTATTTTTAGCTCTACGGATTACTTCACTGGTAGATGGTTAGAAAATGTTGCATCAATGCTTCAGTCTCCTTTAAAATGACTGAAGTCTTTGTTTTTATGTGATAAGGAAGATGTCCACAGTGCTGCTTGGTATTATTCATACCTCTGGGGTGTGTATAACAATTTAATTACCCAGAAAAGAAAAGAAAAATCATCCAAAAAGTTTTTTTTTTTGCTGCTTATAAGCAGCAAGATAGATAGATAGATAGATAGATAGATAGATAGATAGATAGATAGATAGATAGATACATAGATAGATAGATAGATAGATAGATAGATAGATAGATAGATAGATAGATAGATAGATAGATAGATAGATAGATAGATAGATAGATAGATAGATAGATAGATAGATAGGCCTTTATCGTCATTATCACAACCGTTATAGTATCAAAGTCAAGGCCCAGATTTATTGCCTGATGTTATTTTGAACTTGTATAATTCTGACGAGATATATTTTTATGGATAGTAAAACATTGAAAGTTATTTAAGGTTTAAGTTGGAATCTGAAATAATATTCCTGCCTTTTTATTATTCATAATTATGTTAAAAAGTTACGGTTTTAAAGTTTTAAAAATGGGCATTCTGCTAGCTTCTTGGATCATTTTGGTATTTACTAAGACTTTTTAGGCTATATTTGAGCTACATGCGAGCTGTTTAGGCTAACTTTTTTTTTTTTAAGATTAGTTTTGCATTTAGCTAATATTTTAGCTATTAGCTTCAGCGTTTTTAGCATCTCAGCTATCTCCAAGCATCTTCAGCAGCCAAATTCAGCTTACAGCATTATCACAGGTAATGCTATGTATCTAGTTGATAATTATGTTAAAAAGTTGCGATTTTAAGAATCTAGTTTATAGGTATTCAATAAATGTTTATCCTGTTTGGCCCGTGACCTAAGGTGTGTTTTGGATTTTGGCTCCTTGTGTGATTGACTTTGAAACCCCTGCCCTAGAAGGACGTCAAAGTAAAAAAAAAAAAAAAAAAAAAGTTTAAAGTCATTATCTGGTGCGCACCAGTTACTGTACAGACATTTTTTTTTACTTCAATTTTTAGAAATAAAATACTACTGTCAGATCGACTCTCGACTTCTGCCCTATTTATTCAAACAAAGGATCGCTTTTGTCCAAAAACTACAATAAAAGCTGTATTATTTCTTTAATTTGATAAAATCTCAATCACGGAATATCAAAGTGTAAGTTTATTTTAGATGGAGCTTGATTATGCTGGACGACAATATGCGTGAGGTTGTTAAAAAATATTAACGTTAAATTTATCACGTGTTAATGCATCAACTTAAAAAATGTTAAAAAAGTATAATTTAGCCAAAACAGCTAGCATGTATATTAGCTAAACTCCAAAATAGCCTAAAAACTTTTATTAAATGCCAATAAAAAGTAAAAAAAAAAACTGTAACTTTTCTTTAGCATAAACATGAATACTAAAAATGCTGGAATATTATTCCAGAGTAAATCAACTTAAACCTTAAAATATAAAAATATTTTTTGTCAAAATGATACAAGTAATGAATAAGCACAAGATAACATCAGGCCATTAATAACAATCAAATCAAATGATCTGGACATAATTACCCAGCAGAGATGTCAAACTCACCTGCCTAAATCTAGAATTTATAAATCTACTTCTTTTCTTTCACTTGGACATGTGTACTGATGGATACAAATACATACTAGCAAGTGTATCACTGAGAATCAACATGTGACCGTTTCCTTTCCATCCATGGAATTACATGACGACTACAAACCTTTACTAGCTTGTTGTTTCTGAGTGAAATACATTTACCCAAACAAGCCACATTTTTCCTTTGACCTTTTATGGGTTCTGTGTAAATCAGATGGTTGGCGAAATATGTAAAGATTCCAATAAAGAGGTAACAAACCAAGTTTGATATTATTATTATACTTGTTGCATTTGTAGCCTGATATTGATGTTACAAATCCCCTTACCATCTAAAAATGTAAACATTTACACAGCTCCTTATTGGCCAAACACACCTGATCCATTGTAATCAGGAGCAGATAAGACAGGGGTTCTGAAAAAGCAGCAAGAGGCCGGCCCTCGAGGACACCCCTGGTTTAGAGGCTGATACAGAGACAGGAGGCAGAGATGTTGAGGTTCTCTTATGGGGTGACCAGGATGGAAAGGATTTAATCTATCAGAGGAACAGATCTGATCTAATCCAACCTCTTAATGCTCAGTGACAAGCAGGGAGACATTGGATCCCATTTTTAGTCTTTGGTATGACTCGTCTGGATTTGAACCAACAATCTTTCGGTCACAGGTTGAACACAAACACTGTTGGTAACGGGGCTGGGTTGATCAAATCCATTAATCAATTTGAATCAATTTAAGCTTAATAGATCAATAATCGATCCATAAAAAATATAAATCAATTTAGCACATAAAGCTAAAGTCCGCTAGCTTGATGCTAACATTTAATGGAATTTCCTATAATACGGGTAATGCTAATACTTGGTTGACCCAAACACTGAATAAATAAACATCTTATTTACTCTAAAGCATGAATTTTCCAAACTCGTTTGTAGTCTAAAATGTTGTTTTTTGTTTATTCTTTGCGTATTCTTCTGGAATAAGATGTAATTCTGTAGTGCGATCGCCACCTAGTGGCCAAACTGAAACATCCTCCAGGTGAAGCAGAACAATGTTTCCAATGTAAATGATCTGAACATTTTAGTTAGAACTTCTCCTTTAGAGAATCCACTGGATGATATTAACAATCTCAGTATTTCACTGATACATTTTACAGTATGTGAACTGGATCAGATTAATATGAATATATTTAAATCATTTAGTAGATTATTACTGTGTTTCTAAACAAATGTGTCTAAATGTGTAAACTCAGAATTGAATTGATTAAAAGTCTATAGAAGTCTATGGGATTTTGGCTTCTTGGAACCAGCAGGTACTTCCTGTTTGGAGCGCCAGGGGGGGAGGGGTCACTCAGTCCAGTTCTTCTACACAGCCAGTGTTTAAAGCTCACAATTGAGAAAACCATCAAACAACTCCATCTCACTTTTATATAAATAACTATATATAATATATATATATATATATATATATATATATATATATATATATTTAGTTATTTAAATGATAACAATTAATTTTCGTCAAAAAATCAGCATCAGCCAGAGTTAGCTAACTGGCTATGTATGTGTAACTGAATATTGAATTGTATAGGTTTATGACTGTGATGATTTTACAAAGACACAGACTGAGAGGATTCTGTTCAAAGTGTTTTTAGCCCATTTTAGCAAAAGTTTGATCAACTTTAAGAAATATCCAGGAGTCACTGTTTTTGAATTCCTTTTTTAAGTTTTAGAACAGATTTTTGAAATCTGTTTTAAAGAAATCACATAATATGAGGAATCAATCTAGCATGTTAGTAATTTCCTTTGAAGAAAAATATAAATTCTCCATCTATACTTGTCCTGTATTCACATTAGACTCTGAGGTTCAGTCCTACTGTCCACATATCTCATTTATGTCATAAGAAGTAAACTGTTCCAGCTGATTGCATTGCTGTCTTATGTTAGTGATGTCATGTTAATTACATTTTTTAAAAGAATTCTGTAATAATGCTGCAGTTTTACTCCAGCAGAGAGTTTCTAAATCGTATACCTTCACATCATCTGGACGATGGATTGTGTTTGGTCTCCAAAGTTGGAAATGTCAAGTTCTCAGTAGGAAAACTCAAGAGAAAAACCTTTGAAATAGGATATCTAAGAGACACAACTAAGGAAGAAGCCTGGGTATCTTCAATAAAACCATATAAATGCCATATTTGGATTATTTGGATGAAGAGGAAAGTGAAGATTGAGTTCTATTCAGAAATCATCTTTACATCCAGACCTGAACCATAAAAACAGTATTTAGAGTAAGAATTTATGTTTCCATTCAATTATGTTTGATTTTTTTCTTCTTAAATGATTTTCATGTATATTATTTGGATTTGAATTTACCTCTTTACATTTAAATATAGTTTAAATAGTTAACTTTTAAACACTACATTTAAATAAAGATTTAGTTTTACATTTAAAATACAATAAGGTTAAATATTTCAATACTCCAACAGTTAAATACTCTTTGAAATGTAACATTGTATTTTGTAATAACACAGAAATTTAGAAATCGTGTCATGATGTTTTTAATGATCACATTTAACACGCTTTTTTATTTAAACTTTGTACTTAAAAGTGATGAAATGTGTAAAAAGTTGGCTCAACCTGAAAATACTGTGAGCTTTTTGTATATATAGATATATATATATCTATATATAGATATATATATCTATATATAGATATATCTATATATATATATCTATATATATATATATAGCTCACAAAAATGAAAGGAACACTTGTTTTATTGGTCCTGGCATGAATTGAATGAAACCTGTCTGATCATTTTCTTGTTGGTTCAGCAGCTGTATTGATGTTCATGAATTAACAACAGGTGCACTTCAGTGGCAACAATTAGAAAACCCTCCAATCAGGACTGCTGTTCCATGTGGAGGTCATTTCAAGTTTCTCCCTCTTGATCTTTTTTGGCTGGTTTTCCACTCCTGCTGATTTTGTCTTGTGTAATTCTCTCTACTGGCAGTATGAGGAGATTCCTTAACCCTACAGAAGTTGCACAGGTTGTCCAACTTCTCCAGGATGGAACATCCACACGTGCTGCAGCAAGAAGGTTTAATGTGTCTCCCAGCACAATCTCCAGAACATGGAGGAGATTTCAGGAGACTGCTGGTTATTCTGGGAGAGCTGGACAGGGTCGTAGAAGGTCCTCAACCCCTCAGCAGACCCATACCTGCTCCTTTGTGCAAGGAGGAACAGGCTGAGCACTGCTCGTGCCCTACAGAATGACCTCCAGAGGGCCACTGGTGTGAATGTCTCTACCCAAACAATCAGGAACAGACTTCATGAAGGTGGCCTGAGGGCCCCACGTCCTGTAGAGGGCCCTGTGCTCACTGCCAGCACCGTGGAGCTCCACTGGCATTTGCTCAAGAACACCAGAATTGACAAGTCCTCCACTGGCGCCCTGTATTTCACAGACGAGAGCAGGTTCACCCTGAGCACCTGTGATAGACGTGAAAGAGTCTGGAGAAGACCAGGAGAACGTTCTGCTGCCTGCAACGTGGTTCAACATGACAGGTTTGGTGGTGGGTCAGTGCTGGTCTGGGGAGGCATATCCATGGAGGGACGCACAGACCTCTACTGCCTAGGAAATGGTGCTCTGACTGCCATAAGGTATCCAGATGAAATCCTTCAACCCATTGTCAGACCCTACGCTGGTGCAGTAGGTCCTGGTTTCCTCCTAATGCACCACAATGCCCGGCCTCACGTGGCAAGAGTCTGCAGGCAGTACCTGGAGGATGAAGGAATTGAAAACAATTGAATGGCCTTCACCATCCCCTGACTAACCCAATAAACATCTCTGGGACATTATGTTTGGGTCCATTAGGCGCCGCCAGGTTGCTCCTCAGACTGTACAACAGCTCAGGGATGCCCTCACACAGATCTGGGAGGAAATGCCACAAGACACCATTCGTCGTCTCATTCGGAGCATGCTGCGACGTTGTCAAGCATGTATACAAGCTGGTGGGGGGCACACAAGATACTGAAAAGCATTTTGAGTTGCAGAAATGAAGTTTTGGAGAAAATGGACTATCCTGCCACATCTTCATTTCACTCTGATTTGATGGTGTCGACACAATTGAGCCTCTGTAGACTGAAAACTTTTATTTTCATTAAAAGACTTGACATCCTTTTGTTCCTAAGACACTGCCCTGTTGTTATTTGTACAGATATCTAACTTCATATTGAGATCAGATGGATCTAATGTGTTTCTTTAAAGTGCTCCTTTAATTTTTGTGAGTAGTATTTTTAAATATATATATATATATATATAATATATGCATACACAGGTGGGTCACCATGTAACCTGTGGACAAACCCACCAGGGGCCAACCCATCAGCAAGGTAAACCATATGGGACCCACTTTGAAATGTTTGCTTGGTTGTCTATGTCTATGTTCATGTCTATGTACTAATGAGCAATGTCTTCTGCGTGTCCTGTGAAAAGACAGGAGCTAACGACGCTAGCAACCGTTGCTAAGGACCGTTCTGATGACCGGATCCAACGACAATAGCAAATGCAAAGTTTTAAATACAAAGCTGGAACATAACAAAGGAAATAAAAAACTATCCTCAAAGAGGTATAGATATTGCTTATTAGTCATTGAACCGCAAAATGTCAACTTGGGGAACGCCACTCTGAGACCCCTGCATTATGGTCTAGAGCAGGATCTACTGTCACAGTCATGGAACCTTTTATTTTCTCCAAAAACCGTCAGACAATCACAAGCAGCAGCAGTCCTGTCCGTCTTTTCTGAAGCTTTGTCTCCGTGTTTCAGAGCTCCTTTCTTACAAACCGAGGATGAGAAGTCCACCGGGAGCCCAGTTAATAACTATTTTACTGTAATTAAAACACTTAAGTCTCTAAAGGATGTCGGGCTCCTAATGAGTTGTGACGTTTCAGGAGCTGTAACGGAGTGAGAGGATGACGGCTGCGAGGGAAGATCGAAAAAATAAAAGGAGAGGAACGAGGAAGATGGGGGGGGTGAATGATGAAATATCAGGGCTTTATGAAAAATAAAAAAATAAAAATGGGAGGTGCAGGTAGTGCCGGGGCGGTGGGGGGTGGTTAGGAATTGTGTCTGAAATATTTTGTATGACCTCCTCCCTCTCCCATCCATCAGGCAGGCCGCCTCATTATTCTAACTAGCCGGTTCTTTTCTTCTGCAGCGGGTCGCCATCAGCTGCAATCTGCATGCCAATTATCGGCCAGACCCCCTGATACCCCCGCATGGAAAATGATCTGTCAAGGAAAAAAAAAGAAAAAGAAACGAAAAAGCGAGAGGCTGGTGAACTGTAGCCCCAATCTCAACACCCCCCCCCCACTATCCTTTTCTCTCCTTTTACTCCCCACTCCTCTCTCTGCTTCCCTATACCGCAGTGACAGGGCTTCCTCGAAAATTAATCTACGGGAAGAGAAGAAAAAAATTTATAAATGTAGCTATTCTCCCACTCTGGCCGCTCACTTCTTTGGGATCCGGAGGGCAGGGGGAAGTGGAGTTTGTGATAATTGCCGCGGAGAGGGGGGTGGCGATAACAAAGGGACACTCTTCCTCTGAATGTTACACTAAGGGCAGGAAGAGCCGTTATGAAGCCGCCGTCGTGCGTTTTGTGCTCCCAGGTATGCTTCCTTTCACGTTGGCTCTCATCTACTTCATCATCAAATTACAGAGCCGATGAGCCGGCCTTCTCCATCGCTCTCTTGATCTCTCAACTACGACAAAGAAACCTGATGTCAATAGGCCACGCCGTAATCAGAGGAGCCGCCTGACCCGGCCTACGTGATCACAAATGACGCCCAAGTATATTTAAAAGTCACGTTTAGAGGGTGAAGCCAGACTCCTCCAGGTGCTCCTCTGCAGCCCATTCTGAGCTCGTCCTCCTGGGGAAGACCCTTTTTCATGACAGGTTTAGTATTTTGGGATGATAGAAAGCCTGTAATAATGATGACCCACATTAACAAATCTGAAGGTGATTTGATCAAAGGTTAAACAACTCATTCACCACAGAAGTAAGGTTTTAGTGATACTCCTGCCCCCTAATTGGCACCTAAAATCTCCATCACACTTTCAGTGATTTTAGCAATCTTTGTATCAAAATGTTCAGCTCATTCTGGACATTTCTGCTTGTATTTTTGGTATTATAATCTTTACAGTTTAGAAAATATTGAGCAAAATATGCCCGATAGGAAATGAATGAGAAAATCTTCAAATTTCTACATTTTGAGTGGATTAGCAACAAGACTTTAAATATATTCATGGGCGATGCTTTCATCTGTTATAGTAATAAATATAAATTGGAGTTTACCTAATATTTTAGCAACATGCTAACATTTTTTGCTAGTTTGTTATTTATGTTTTTTTTTTTTTAGGTTAATTTAAAGTTTAGGTCATATTTTAGCAACCTGCTAGTTTGTTATCTAAGGGTTTTTTAGGCAAATTTTGAGTTTAGCTAATATTTTAGCAACATGTTAACATTTTTGGCTACTTTACTACCTACTGATGGTTTTAAGCTAATTTGGAGTTTAGCTTCTATTTTAGCAACAGACTAATGTTTTTAACTAATTTCGTTTACTGGGGAATTTCAGGGTATTTGGCTAGTATCTAACCAATTTGCAAGCATTTTTTTTTTTTTGGCTCATTTGTCATTTAATTAAGTTTTTTTAGGCCAATGTCAAGTTTAGCTTCTATTTTAGCAACAGGCTAACGTTTTAAACTAATAAAGTTTACCGAGGAGTTTTAAGCTATTTTGGAGTTTAGCTAGTCTTAAAGCAATGTAATAGCTTTCTTGGGGTTAATTTGGCATCTACTGATGTTTTTCTTAATGCTAATTTGGAGTTTAGATAATATTATAGCAATATCTTTTTGGCTAATTTGTCATCTACAGAGTCTTTTTTTTGTTGCAAATTTCAAGTTCAGCAAGAGGCTAATGCTTTTTTTAAACTAATTTAGTTTACTAAGGAATTTTAGGCTATTTTAGGTTTTAGCTAGTATTTAAGCAATGAGCTATTTATTATTAATAATATTTATTTATTTTTGCAAATTTGGCATCTATTGAGGTGTTTATGCTAATTTAGAATTTGGTTAAATTGAAGCAAAACACTACATATTTTCGTATTAGTTATTTCTGTTTCCCTTTCTGGTCATCAGCGGGAGCCATCACCTGAGTACTGACTATACCTGCCATTAACACCTGTGCACGATGTTTGGATGGATCCACATCTGGTTCCCATCAGCTTAACAGCCACAAGACATTTAAGCTAGCACAGCTCGGACAACACTCACTGTGAAGTATTGCCTGTGTCTCTCTCCCAGCATACCGAGCGTTTACCGCTGATCTGATCACCTGCTACCCGACCCCGCCTCGTTCCCGACTCTGACTCCTAGCCGCCTTCCCTGACCACTTGCATTATTTACATATTTACTTACATATTTAGCTCTGTGGACTCTAGCCTGGCTTCTGTCTGTCTGTCTCTCATCAATAAACCTGCTGCAACTGGAACCAGCTGTCTGCCCATTTGTGACAATTTCTAAGCGATTTACACATTTTTCAGACATTTATGTCAACTTCAGCGCTCTTTCATAGTTCTGCAACGAAATCTTCTGTCTTTTAGCTAATTTAACATTTTGCAAATAGCCTTTGCATTTTCAGAAAATCCTTTTAGCATTCAAAGTAAACTGCATCACCACTTTCAGCAAAAAAACATTCTCAATAGCATTATCACAGGTAATTTAACTTGTTTTTCTAGTTTTTCTTTTTTCATTTCAAAACACTTCTTTTTTCAGGGGCTTTTTGTTTAAAGCTGAATTTTCTTTCTGAATTTTTTTAACCCTTGATTTTCGATGGCCAAGAAGTTCAATGGAAACAAATTTGGTGGAAAAAAATTACTTTCTCCGTCTCACTAGAATAACTAGTCGATCTAAGAGCACATCGATAACCAACCAATCAAATCATGACACTGAAGTGATGTCAGCGTCTGCTCCGTCCTTTCCAAGCCCAAGATGGCAGCCAACCCGCCTGGTGGTTCTGATTCGCCTCTCATCAGCTGCGGTACCTTGTGTAGAATGACCTCGATCCAATATAGAACTGTATACATGTCCCTGAAAAACTTTATCTGAGTATAACAAACGTTTACATACATCACACGGTCGATCATTTTGACATGCGACCATAGAAGGGCAAGTGGTGAGTTCAGAGGTTTAAAGAATTCAGGATTTGAATGGAAAACTTCCATATTAATCTGTCAGAAATTGATCTAAAGTTTTCCCTAATATTGCACAATTTAAGTTTTTAAGCATTTTTATTTTTTCTTATTAGAGTAATTTCAATTTGAAAGACTATAACTGCTTGCTTATTTGTCATTATGTTAATCATCACAACCCATGTGGCACTACCTGTATTTTGTTGTTTTTTTCCATGTTTTGTTCACACACTAGACATAAAATCATGCAAAAACAGAAAATCCAATTTGGAAAAATTTGACTTGTTTTGCTGTGGAAACCAAAAAAATGTTTAACAAATTGTTTTTACAACATATAAGACAAACAACAATAATAAAACTAGAGAATCAATATGTTTTGAATGAAAATACAAAAAAAAAAAAAAAAAAATCCAGGCTAAAGTCACTCCAGGAAGCCCAAAAAAATAAGAATTTCTCAGTACTGTCTATTTGACATTTTAATTCTGTTTTATTTCCCTCATACATTTCCTTTAATGTGTTTGTAAAAAATAAAACATTTTTGGGGGGAGAATTTGGATCCAGCTGGATTTCAGGTCGGCTCAACCGGAATCTACTCATTTGGAGGCGTGTCTGTCGGAGCGCAGAGTTTTATGATGCTAATATTTAAACAACGCCAGAGCTTATTAGTGTAAAAAATTCATGTTAGTCCCCATCCTAAAATAAATTAACAGCCGGTTTCCTCTTTGAACAGGTGAGCTGATGCTGCTCTGCACTGCAGCTGTCAAACTGATGTTCGTTCTCTGCCTCATTTATTAAAATAAAAGATAGTTTTTGTCCAAAAACTATAAATAAATGCCATATTATCTCTTTAATTTAATAAAATCTCAATAACAGGATGTAAAAAAGTCTATTTTAGTCAGAGTGATCTCACAGCTGCATGGAAGGATGTCTGAAGGCGTTAATACATACTAACAAATTAATTATGTTTTATTAATCACAGCCCTAATCTATTGGTCTGCAAGTGCATCAGAATGGAGCAGAGCAGGACTGCGGCCTTCTCTCTGTAGATTATACATTACTTCAAGCTTTTTCAAATGGCATCTTTTTCCTGCCTCCAATTCAAAACAATTTAAATAAAGAAATACTCCGAAATGCTTAATTTTCTTTATATGTTCTCCATCATTAAGTTAAAGTCACAGAAACATGTAAAAATGCAGCTGGAAGAAGAAAACTGAAGCTCCACTGGCTGGTGCCTTTATGAGTTTACTGTTTTTAAAAACCACTAAGCAAATGACAGTAAACAACCATCACACACACACACACACACAAACACAACACAAAGCAGACCTGATGCTGATTTTAAGCCAGAGAAGAAGAACAGTCACTCAGCAGAAGAAGGTGGAGAATTGGGTTTTCTCTGTCTGCTTTTGTGCCGCATGTGTGCGAGCTTTGATTAAAGACAGAAGATTCTTTAAGCACATTAGGGCCATTTTGTCCAATTGTTTCATGCCCTCTTCCATATCCACCCTCACAAAAGATACAGACTGCAGCACAAAGCCACGCTCACCCTCTTTGCTCTTCCCTATCACACCGAGCAGGCCCGGTGCAGGCACAAACAGGCAGGGAACAGAGGAATTATGCCCCTGTGTAGCAGTAGGAGTGGCAAAAGCCTCAGTGTCACGGCTTATCGCTCAAGTATTGACATGCAAAGGGGAAAAAAACAAAGAAAACACAAAAGTCTGATGTCTGGAGGCTGGAAAGTATGTGGACTAAAGCAGTGGTCCCCAACCCCTGGACCGGCCCCGGTCCATGGGTCACCTGGTACCGGGCCGCACACTGTCAAAATAAATAAATCTGCTCAATTAGATTATTTCTGTTTTGTTTATATTCTGATCCTGAAAGAAGTTTAATTTTGAAAAACTTCCTGATTCTGTTCACAACACCCGTCTGGGTCATGTGACTTGAAGCAGCTCGATTGCTAAGCTAGTGGCTCTCAGCTAAATACAGAAAAACAAGCAATAAAACGTATCTGGAAAGTTTCTTCAGGGAAAACAAGACGAAGAAGAGCCTTCAACTTCAAAGAACGATACATCTGCTGTTTACAGACAAAACCGAGAGTTTTCCTCCACATATGGAGTCATTGAGACAGAAGCAGCGACAGCCTGTTTCACACACAGACAGTTAAGTTGGAGATGCGGCGGATTTATATTATATGTGGAAAATACCAGTTTTACGATGGTTGAGTCTTTTTTTTTTGCTTTATTTATCCATCACACCTTCAAAGTCTGATAACTGAAGCTAGCGTCTGGTTGCTAACCTCCACTTTGACGCTAAAGGGAAATCTGAACATTTTATGGAGAATGAAGATTTAATTAAATAAAGTTTTTGGTTTGTGGAAACTTGTAAAATGGATATTTTCGTTCAGAAACTTTGGGCCAAACATGTAACCTTTCTTTTATAACTTTATTTTTTTTTTTTTAAATCCGAAACGACTTCTACAGATAAATCAATTTCTTTCATTGAATCTTCATCCTCTGTATAAACATCAGTAACACTTTATAATAAGATTCTTTGACAATCTTTATTAACACATTAATGAAAATTTATCTAAAGTTAGACCATTATCGACAAAAACCAGACTGATAAAATGCTTAACAAATGTTTTAACTATCTTTGTCAGGATTCTATGAAGTGTTTTGCAGCACCTCATCTAAAGTGTTATCAGAAAATCTACTGATATTTTGAGACTTTTTTAAGGACAATTTCTTGTAGCAGCATTTTATTTTGAAAATAGATTTTCAGAAACAGGAAGCTTTAAAATGCCAACTTCAGCCCTGTTTGGACTGCTCCAGGAAAATATCGTCTAATTTAAACCATTCTGTTGCATGAAAAAGGTTGGGGACCACTGCTCTAAACAACGTGTCAAAGTCAAGGTCCGGGGGCCGGATCCGGCCCTCCGGGTAACTATATCCGGCCCTCCAGATCATTTTATTTTATCGCTATTAATAACCCGATCTTATCTTGGGGTTAAACTTATATAATTTTGAAAACACATATTTTTATGGATGGTAAGCTATTGAAGTTATTTTTTCTGGAATAATATTCCTGCCTTTTTATTATTCATATTTATGTTAAAAATTTAAGGTTTAAAAGTGCTAGGTTTTTGGACCATTTTGGGATTTACTACGATTTTTTTTTGTCCATGTTGGAGTTTAGCTAACATTTCAGCTACATATTAGCTATTTTGGCTTATATTGGTTTTTTTGTCTTTTTTTTAAGCTATTTCGGGAGTTTGCTAAACTTTCGCTATTTTGCTAGTTTTGTTTGGCTAATATTGGCTTTTTTTTGTCTGTTTTTTTAAGCTATTTCGGAGTTTAGCTGACATTTCAGCTACATATTAGCTGTTCTGGCCAATTTAGGCTTTTTTGTTTGTTTGTTTTGGTTTTTTTTTTGGCTCTTTTAGAGTTAGCTTGATATTCACACACTAGTGGTTTTGGTTAATTCAGGCTTTTTTCAGTTTTGAAAAAATATAATTTTGCAGAAAGTAAAATATTGAAAGTTTTAAGTGATTTATTCTTGAATTCCTGCTTGTTTTTATTCCCAGTAATGCTAAAAAGTTATGTTTTTAAAGTTGTAATTTTTGTGTGATTGAATACGACACCCCTGCTCTAAAGTAACAGTCAGATAAAACTCCAACATCTGATCAGGAAGTCTCAATGGAGGCTTTGGTGGCGTTAATAACTCTGGGTTGCAGGAGCAGCTCTCCAGCCCCGCAGTATGTAAAGTATGCTCAGCATTAAACTAACTGCACTTGCATTTCATTTGCAATCATCCTCCAAATTTGAAATCCCAGGGTCTGACGTGGAGACGCCACGAACAAAACTGCATTTCAATATCCACAGAGAAGAAGAAAAATGACTCTGTTAGCGCAGACGGTAAGAGAGCTGAACCCGGGCCAGCCAGCCACCGTACCCTAGAGTAATAATTAAGAATCCTGTCGCTGAGTTGTCAGTAGTCAATTACACCTCGTGTTCGCTCGGGCGCACGATTTGACTGCGAGCAAAACGAAGACACTGGAGCTGTCATCAGAGATGGAGAAAGAAGGAAAATGACTGAAATGAAGATTACTGTGGAGTAGGGATTTTGAGCAGGGTTTAACAGTCTCTGTCAGGAGGTGAGCGCTGAATGCGAGTGACCAAATGCCCTCCCAAACATGAAACCATTATTGCCGATTACACAGAACGGGGACTTTTGGTGGTGCCTTAATTGAAGCTTTGCCACGCACCACTTTCCAATTACTTTTGTGCTAGCCTACGGTTAATGCAGCAACAATGGATGGAAGGAAGACGCTTGGCAGACGGAGGAGGACTGGCCACAAAATGAAAGGTACTTGAGAATGCAGCGGGACGCGTGAGGCAGGGAGGCTGCTGTCCTGCCCATGCACCGGTGGGGATATGACACAAACGGGACGGGCTGATTCATGTAAACAAGCAGAAAAACAAAACAAAGCAGAAAAAAATGTGTATTTACAAAAAAAAAGTGCATTAGTCTTTTTAACAATCAACCTTTAACACCGGAGCTCCAGTGTTTGTGTTATTTGATTTACTGTAACTTTTCTACCGTTAACACAATAATTCCAGCAGATTTTGAAGTAGATCTTGTCATGACCTGCTGCTGCTGCTGCTGCTGCTGCACACGTCCTTCTGCTCACCTTAATTGGCACCTGCCAGGTGTTTAAGTCAGAGAAGGCCGGACTCAGCTGGACAGGGAGCAGAGCAGGATGCCAGCTTTAGGTTTAGGGTAGAGGTCTGCAACCTGCAGCTCCAGATCCACATGTGGATCTTTATCTCTCCATTGTGGCTCATCGGCCAAACATAAAATAATTAATGGAGCTGCTGACTCAGACATGTCGACCATCTGAGTCAGCAGCTCCAGTTAATGACTGTTTAACCAAAACTACCTAAAGAAAACAAATAAACAAAGCCTGTAAACTAAGACTGCCGAGGTCCAACCTCAAACTAAAATAACAAAACCCAGCAGTGGAAGACTGCTGAAGAAATAAATAAAAGCAAAAATAAAATAGTTATTTATTAAAGTAAGAATTACTTAATTAGCATGTATTAAATTTAGTTTAGTTAAATGATGCTGAGGTGAACATAGATGATAAATCATGTAGGTTTTTACATCCATGTCAACCTGAAAACATCTTGTTTGCTCTATTCTTTCTCCAGAATGAACAGATTTATATGCAAAGCAAAACTTTGGTAAAAACTTTGATCTTTTATTAGTTAAAAGCACATATTATTTTATGCTGCAAAACATTGGTTACTAGCTGCACTGAGATGATCCTGTTTGTCACAGAGCAGCTTTTATTTTGAAAATAAGTAAATGTAAAAAGAAAGAAAAAAAAATCACATTTTGAGAGATTCTAAGTTCTTTTTATGTTTCTGCCAAAAAATAAGCCTAATTCATATTTAATATAAAAAAAGTAGCCATGAATGAATGTAAATCCAAATTTCTTAAAGGCTAAAGTAAGATTATGCGGCTCCTTCCAAGTTCTGATCAGTAGAAAACTAGCCTAAATAACTCTTTTACTGTTAAAGGTTCCTGACCTCTGGTTTAGGTTTAGGTTTGGTTGGTTATTTTTTTTCTGTTTTTGATTTTTTTTATTTTTGTTCTTTTTCTCCTCTTTGTCCTCAGCAGTCTTCCATTGCTGGGTTTTGTTATTTTATGTTTGAGGTTGGATCTCAGTAGTCTTAGTTTACAGGCTTTGTTTATTTGTTTTCTTTAGGTAGTTTTAGTTGGGGAGAGCTGCTGACTCAGGAGGTCGACATGTCCGAGTCAGCGGTCTCCATGAACTATTTTATGTTTGGTCTATTTTGGTTTGTCCTTTTGTTTGAACCAGCACACTAATTATTTCATTTTGTTCTTTCCTTTCAGGGCACAGGATTAATAAACTGTGTTTCTTTTAATTTTTCATATGTTATGGTCCTCTTTTCTATTTTACTCATGGCAGGTTTGCCCATTGGGGACGTAACACTCTTTCAGAATCTTCTGGAATTACGTCGACCGTGTTAACGGTTGAAAAGTTACAGTAGGTTAAAGATTTTTTGAAAGGCTTTAAAGGTTTACGATCTTTGATGATCCTGCAATCTTCATTGTATTTTCGTTTAATTTTGTTTTCAAATTTTCAGATAATTCTTTGAGAACTTTTCTGGGAGTCGTGTTGACTGTCACTTTTAGTAGATTTTTGGTTCTGACCATTCAGTTAAAAGAGTTTAAACAGCGTCTGATCCTCCCACAGATTAAAAGGAATGCCCCTGTAATTCCCTCATTGCTTTCGGCACGTGTTTGGCTCTCAGCTGGTTTTCAACCTTCAGACTGAAGGCGGGGAGTGTTTGAGCGATGGCCGCGCACCCTGCTGCGCGTCGCCTGAAAAGGCTGCGCTCTCGTGCCCGCTCCACATTTGCCGCTGCTCAGCACGTCTCAGATTCAACCGTATCCAGATTTTTATCACTGGATGAATTAAACCCCGATATTCCGTCCAGTCAGCAGGAGAGCTCCACTTCGTTTCGCACTTTGGACGGCCAATCCGCAAAGGTGTATGCAGCCCAACACGAAATGACTTTCTTTCTTTCTTTCTTTCTTTCTTCTTCTATCTGGTGATGGCCTCAAAAATGCAATAAAGGTTCTTGACACTCATTTGTATTTATTTATTTCATTCCCCACCTTCCCTTATATTCAAAGCTTTTCTGTTTCTGCCGGGTCTCGGTGGATTCTTGCTTGCAGGAGGGAGGGGAGAAAAGAAAATTAAAATCCATCAGCTAATGTGTCGGCTGGTAATGAAATAAGAATCTGACACTTTCTCGCATTGAAATGCAAAAGAGGTGTCCTGGCGTTACCCTGGCAATTTATCATAAAAGCCAGTGAATTTCTACTTAATATACATGAGGTACAGTGAATTATTACAGGGCTTGCCTTTATAACAAACTTCTCAAAGTGTGCAGACAAAGGGGTCAAGTATATTATTTTCCCTTACGCCACTCAGATGGATGATTTAAATGGCTTTCTGAAGTTGGGGATTTCATATTTTCTTTGAATATGTTTCATACTTTGTCCCATTTTGCACAATGCGGCTCTTTTTACCCTCTGTTCCCCCTTTTGGAGAAGAGAAAATGGGAGAGTAGGAAGAGAGAAGCAGAAGGAGAAATGTCACCTGCTTGTATCCGAGCGCTTTCTCCACAGATGTAATTCATCTCTGCCAGCAGCGTGTCTCTGCTCGCCTTTTCTTCACTGATGATTCACCTGGTGAGCCGCCGCTCGGCTTTTTACCTGTCTCGCAGAGGAAGCGGCAAACAAAACTAGATATATAGCATGATCTGCGATAGTGTAAGTGTGAATGCTGAAAGCTGAATGTGGCCGCTGAAGATGCTAGTGCTGAAAGATGAAACTTAAAGCTTGTCAAAATATTAACTTAATGCCAAACTAGCCTAACAACTGGAAAAATGTCTGATTTTGCCAAGAAAGCTAACATGATGCTAAAATATCAGCAGAACTCCAAATCAAACAAAAAAAGAAAAATATCTAATTTTGCAAGGAAAAAAACTGTTAGAATAATGCTAAAATATTTATGGTAAAATCAAATTTAGCCAAAAAAAGAAATGGATAAAAATGTCTAATTATCAAAAACAGCTAGCATGAAGCTAAAATATCAGCTAAACTCCAAATTAGCCTCCAAAATGAACTTAAAGAACAAGAAAAATGTGTAATTTTGCCAAAACAGCTAGCATAATGCTAAAATGTCAGCTTAATAAATGGAAAAGTGTGCATTATTGCAAAAAAACAGCTAGCATTATGCTAAAAATATTAGCTAAACTCCAAATCAATCTAAAAAAAGGAAAATCTATAATTTTGCAAAAAAAAGAAACTGTTAGCATAATGCTAAAATATATATGCTAAAATCAAAATTAGCCAAAAAAAAAAGAAATGGAAAAAAATGTCTAATTTTTTTCAAAAACATCTAGCATGAAGCTAAATTATCAGGTAAACTCCAAATAAGTCTAAAAAAAATCAAAAAAAGATTTTTTTTTTCAAAACAGCTAGAATAATGCTAAAATATCAGCTAAACTCCAAATTACCTAAAAGAAAACTGGAAAAAAGCTATATTATTGCAAAAACAGCTCTCATTAAGCTAAAATATTAGCTAAACTACAAAGCCTAAATTTCTATTTTTTCAAAAACAGCTAGCATATGGCTAGAATTTCAGCTAAACTCCAAATCACCCTCAAAAACTAGACTAAAAGAAAAACAAGTACACAATGTTAAAATATTAGTCAAACTCCAAATTAGCTTCAAAACTGGAGAATGTCTAATTTTGCCAAAATGGCTAGCATAATGCAGCAATATTAGCAAAACTCCAAATTAGCCAAAAAACTGGAGTCATATCTAAATAATCCCAAAACAATTAGCATGTTGCTAAATTAAAACTAAATTCCAAAGTAGCCTTAAAACCCAGTAGATGTTGAACATTTTAAAGTTTGAATGGCCTCTCTATAGCTGCAAGTATAAGCAGAAGTTCATACGCTGCTACGTTTTTGAAGGATTTGAGCAACTTCTCAATCATTTGCTATGGGACATATTTTGCTCAATTTTTCAAAAACTATAAAGTTTACAAATACCAAAAGTACAAGCAACGAGCTGAATGTTCTCATATCCAGATTGCTGAAATCGTTGAAAGAGCAATTATGAGTTTTTATGAGCTGAAAAATGTATGGAAAGGAGCAGGATAATTCCTATTATTCTTGTATATATTTAAAATAACAACAAAAAAACTTGCGATCAATCATCCGCTGTAAATCTGATCATTCAGTTCAAATGATCAGTGTTTAACAAAGCCTGCTAAAGGGATGCAGTCGTGGAGGCATAATGGTGAATAATGCTCTGTACCATCAGGTGCATCGCTCTGTGTAATTTGATTGATGACTTTAGTCAAACGACAGCCTAATACAGTTTATGCTTTTGTCAGGTTAATGATTGATGAAAACGAAGTGTGTATCACCTAAAGCAGGAGCTGTGTTAATGTTGCTGGCAACCTACATCACTGCTGCAATTTGTTCTGCACAAAACGGTAAAAAATATATAAATAAATAACAGCCTTAATTTTAAAAAATATGCAAATTGCCAGATAAACTCCCAACTATTTCAATGAAGTGTCATTTGGCTGGAGTTTTGAATAAATATAACATTTACATATCGTGAAAGAGCAGCTTTGAGGGGGGAGTTAAGAGACCCAGTGGAAGGCCAATTAATTTCAATGAAACAATCAGGCGCTTTCCTGCAGATGTGTGAAGCATCGCAGCATATGAGGAGCGCCATCAGATGTTAACCCTTTAGCAGCTGAGTTACTTTACAACCGTCGACATGATAATTCTAGCAGATTCTCAAGGAGAAAAGTGGCGCAAGCAGCCAACATAATGCTAAAATATTAGCTAGACTCCAAATCAACTTGAAAAAATGAAAAAAGCCTAATTTAGCCAAAAACAGCTAGCACATAGCTGAAATGTTAATTCAGAATCAGCCTAAAAAACTGGAAACATTTTGCTACAACAGATAGCATAATGCTACAATATCCAAATTAGCCAAAAAACTGGAAAAATTTGTAATTTTACCAAAATAGCTATCGTAATGCTAAAATATCAAATAAACTCCAAATTATCAAAAAAAAAAACTAGAAACATTTGTTATTTTACCAAAATAGCTAGCGTAAGGCTAAAATATCAAATAAACTCCAAATTAGCCAAAAGAAAAACTGAAAAAAATTGTAATTTTTCCAAAATAGCTAGCATAATGCTAAAATATAAGCTAAACCCAAAATTACCCCCAAAAATTGAAAAATTTTAATTTTTTCCAAAATAGCTAGCATAATGCTAAAATATCAGCTGAACTCAAAATCAGTCAAAAAATTGGAAAAATGTGTAATTTTGCCAAAATAGCTAGCATAATGCTAAAATATCAGCTAAACTCCAATTTGGCCACAAAAAAACCTGGAAAAATTTTTAATTTTTCCAAAATAGATAGCATAATGCTACAATATCAGCTAAACTCCAAAATAGCCAAAAAAAGAAACTGAAAAAATTTGTAATTTGTCCAAAATAGCTAGCATAATGCTAAAATATCAGCTAAACTCCAAATTACATTTTAAAAAAACAGGAAAAATGGCGAATTTTGCCAAACAGCATAATTATAAAATATTAGCTAAACTCCAAATTAGCTAAAAAACTGTAATCATATCTAATTTTTCTTAAACAGATAGCATAATACTTAACTATTACATGAACTCCAAATTAGACAAGAAAAACTACAAAAATTGTCTAATTTTGCAAAAATAGCTAGCATAATGCTAAAATATCAACTAAATTGGCTCAAAAACTGGAAAATGTCGAATTTCGCCAAAACAACTAGCATAATGCTAAAATTCTAGTTAGCTCCAAATTAGCCTAAAGAACTGGAAAAATGCCAAATTTAGCCTAAACAGAGAGCATAATGCTAAAATATTACTTAAACTTGAAATTAGACTAAAAAAATTGAAAAATTCCTAATTTGGCAAAAATAGCTAGCATATTTGTGAACCATCGCAACATCTGATGAAGGCAAAATCTTTAACATAGTCTAACTTTTCAACCATCAACACTATAATCTCCGCTTTTCTCCTTCAGGATCTACTGGAATGATCGTGTCAACGGTTGAAAAGTTAAAGTAAATCAAAGAACACAAACACCGGAGTTCTGGTGTTAAAGGGTTAAATAATAAACAGTTTTACAGAAGCTGCATTATTTTGTGATCTCACTGGAGAATGTCTCGGGTTTTCCCAGAGGACGTCTCAGTAAATGCACCGCGTCTCCAGCAAACCAGGGCCAAAGATTAATGATAAACATGACAAGGACAAATTATGGAGAAGTTAGCGTGAGCCCACGGCCAGAAATATCCCAGGGCTAGATACACAGACCCGTATTTGGATCCATTCCCTAATGACCTGATTTTAGAATATTCCTATTTATGTATTCATGAGTCACTTCAGTAAGACTTTCTAAATAGACAATGACTCAAGATGGCAATATAATAATAAAATAAACAGGAGGGAGATGATTGGCACACGCGAACCCTGAACACGCCAGAAACGTGAAGACAACTTTATTTAAAACATGTTTCTCTGCATAAGGAAACTTAAAGTTTCACACCTCAACAAATATATCTGTGAAATAAAAATATAGAATCTTTGAAATAACACAAGAAAAAACAAAACATACCAGTTATACTTCACAAAGTCAGATGATCACAAATGGAAAAGAACAATAAAATGATCAAATATTTAAATGTGATTTTTTTTTCTTGTCCACTCTCTGTATTTTTGGTCCATTGTCTATGTCTACTGAAGAAGTTTATTAAAGTTTTGTTCATATCTATGTACTACTAAGCAACATCTACTGCGTGTTCTGTGAAACGACCAGAGCTGGTGGTGAAAGGGCTTCTGGGTAAGTGAATTGAAAGAACAGAATAAGTGGTGGTCCTGCAGACGTGTGTCTCTGAGATCTTTGCTTTACAAATGAAACTCCACATTACCAAAACAAAGACAGCCTCACTTATAATAATAATAATAATAATAATTCGATTTTGAGTCACTAAAAGGTTCAGAATTTCTTTGTTTCTGACACATATCTAGATATAAAAGTTTCATCTTTGAGCACGGCTCTGAAAAACACACAACTATAGTTATTTTTTTATAAATGTTTGACTTTTTAAAAATACATTTACAGGGGGGGACAAGTCATAAATTCAGCCAGTGACTTTTTAAAGTCATAAATATATAACTTTTGACTCATAAATTTATAACTTTTTGACGTAAATTTAGGACTTTTTATTCGTACTTGTACAACTTTTTTCTAGTAACTTTATGACTTTTTTTCACTTAAATTTACAACTTTATTTCTTTTAAATGTATCACTTTTTTCTTGTCAATTTACGAGGAAAAACTAACAAATTTATGACTTAAAAACACATAAATTTATGAGAAAAAAAAGTTATAAATTTAGTCTATGACTTTTATATGTCATAAATATAAAATTTTCTTCTGTAAATTTATTACTTTATTTTTAAATTTATGAGGAAAAAGTAATGAATTTATGACTTTAAAACATGTAAATGTATGTGAAAAAAGTAATAAAAGCCCATGACTTTTTAACTCATAAATACAAAAATTCATTCTCGTAAATTTAGAACTTTTTTTTACCCGTAGTTTTTTAAGTTTTTTCTTGTAAATGTATCACTTTTTTCTCATAAATTTATGAGAAAAGGCATAAATTTAGCCTGTGGCTTTTTAAGTTGACATTATTCTTGTAATTTAACAGCTATTACTTTTTTTCTCTCATAATTATATAATTTTTTTTCTATAATTTTATGATTTATTTTCTAGAAAATTTTTGATTTTTTTTTTATTTTACAAATTTTTTCTCTTAAATATACAACTCTTTTTTTCTTGTAGTTTTATGACTTTTTCTCGCAAATGTATGCCTTTTTCCTGCTAAATTTGACATTTTTTTCTCATAAATTTGTAAAAAAAAAAAAAAAAGTCATGGATTTACATTTGCAACTTTATTCTCGTAATTTAACAAATAAGACTTTTGTCTTGTAAATTCATTTTTCTTATATACTTAACACTTTTTTTCTCATAATTTTACAACTTATTTTCTCCTGAACGAATTACTTTTTTCTCATACATTTATTCCATTTTTCCTCGTAAATGTTCCTAAAAAATTAATAAATTTAAAACTTTAAAACATGTACATTTATGAGAAACAGCCTATGACTTTTTACGTCATAAATCAACGACTTAATTATCGTAATTTAACAGTTATAACTTTTCTCTGTGACATTTTCGAGATTTAAAAATCGTAATTAAAAAAAATTTACTTTGTGTGTAAACCAGCTCTAATAATGCGTAATATTTTTTTAACTCAACCCCCCACTGACTTCCTGGCCCCAGTCTTACGCCCCTACATCTAGATAACCATGTCTTTATGTGATATTCAACATTTATGTGTCGTTTTACACAGTAAATATTCACTGGAAATGCACATATTCATAGTACATTAGTTATATGAATTATAACATTTTGATTACACACAAATACATGTATAAACCCCTGATTACAGTAATCTGTATGTCATACACGGAACTTTTTCTTAAATACTACATAAATGTGTAATACGACTTTCCAAAAACAGTCAACCAAAACATTACAAATTTCTAATTTTCTTCTTCTATATGTGCAAAAAGGATTCATATCTTAGCTTTGCCCTCGCTGCTTATCCCACCTCTGGTTAGGCCTGTAATGTATTTTAAAATACACGGAGAAAGTGGGTGTGTGTTAGCCTGGGGGCTTTTCTTGGAGGGGGCTGTTCTCCCTGGTTCCAAAGGGGATCCAGTCGTTCTTGATGTTTGGAAGGGGCTGGTGCTCACAGAGTAAGGCTCAGAGATGCGTGAATGGAAACTGCTTTAACCGTTTAAACCCCGAAGCGTTGTCGGAGACACTCAGACATGAAATCTTACTGTAACTGTTCAACCGCTAGCACGATCAACATAACTCCAGTAGATTCTGAAGGAGAAAAGCTGCGTGAGATGCTTTTCTCCTTCAGAGCACACTAGATGTATCAAGTTAACAGTTGAAAAATTACAGTAAATCAAAAAACACAAACAGTGGAGCTCCGGCATTAAAGGGTTAAGGGGGAGTTTTGTGAGAAATGAACATAAAAAAAATGCTTAAAAACTCAAAAAAGTTGATTTTGCATGATGTAGGGCCTTGGATAATAATAATAATAATAATAATAATAATAATGTATTTGTTCACAACTTTTAACATCAGATTAGTATTAAGTAATTGGTCTTACGAAATTTCATGAAATATTACTACTGCTGTCCTGAAAAGGTTTTTTCTGGGCCTGAACTGATTCAAAGATACTATTGTAACACATTTTAAAAAGTGAACTCAAGTGACCACCAAAAAAAAAAAAAAAAAAAGAGTAATATTACAAATTCTTTTCTCATAAATTTAGATTTTTATTTTGTAACTTAATGAGAAAAAAACACTTAAATGAAATCAAAAGTAATAAATGTATAAGAAAAAAGTCATACATTTTTATTACTGTTTAGGTCCTAAATATTTATTCTCTTAATTTAACACTTGCAAATTTTTTTCTGATAAATTCACAAGATTTAAAGTCGTAATTAAAAAAATAAATTGTTAGTGAACTGGTCCTAACAAAACATGTTTAAATTGTTCCCTATTTTTATTTAATTAACGTTATTTTAACATTCAACTTAAATAGAGCATTTATGTGAAATAGTTTTAACAAACAAGTACAAAAAGTGTAACTATTACCTAAAACAAACATGTTATCTAGTAAATCCAGGTGATAATAAGTCATTAGAGAAAATTTAGTCACTTTAGCTTTAATATCTTCATACTATTGAGCATTTTTAATCAAATGCGATGCATACCTTCATTTGAAACTCTTAAAAACTAATGATGACTTTGTTTTAGCATGAATGAGTATTCGTGGCTAGCTAAAATCATTACAACCATTATTTATTTATGTTAAGATTATAGGATTATCTTTAACCTCTTATGTTTTATTTCCCACAACAGCTATTTTTCTTAACTTTTATTTCTCTGTCATAAAAATAAAACAGGCATATCAACAAACAGCTCGGGTCCTAAGGAGTTAAATTATTGGGCTAGCAATTAGCGCAGTTAGCATCTGCTGTGTAGCCGCCTCTGTCGGTTTAACATTAAGAAGAAACAAAATCCTGATCTTTTTCTATCTAAATGTCTTTGTATGTCAAAGTTTGTGTTAAGACAACCCAGTTGAAACACTTGCTGTCAGTTTAAAGTTATTAATCCCAAAAGTCCAAATCTGGGAACATCTTGCTAGCTTGACTGAACTGTTTTTGTGTTAGCCTCAGGCTTGAACTGCTGTATTTATCTGGAATAATAAGCTAGAAATAAAAAGCGCCGATTGTTGGATGCTGATGGAGTCATCAACCGTGTGATCGGGCCCGATTTTTGATCGGATCGGGACATCCCTAAATATGTTTTCATGAGCCAGTCTGACAACAGTCACATATGGACACACCACCAAGCAGACCCGACAACCATCCGGATGGGGTGATTGTGCAGAACCCTCTCCTGCAGCTCTGGAAACCGTTGACCAGCCAGTCCATGGCTCACCGGCGCCCCGGCGCAGAAGTCAGCGCTGATTAAAGTATCCACACCGGGTCCTCATTTCTATTACCAGTTCAGTCGACCAGCCCAGACCCTCTCAATTAAAGCGCTTGGGTGCAGCTGAATAGAGATGAGGGGGGTGAAAGGTAGCTGACAGAATTACAAACGCTCACAATTTATCCTCCTGACAATTAGGAGCAATTTGTTTCATGCCAAGTCATCCTTAAGGTTCCAGGGGTCTTATTTAATATCAACAGGAGTGGCTGCAGCTGTCACAATCCCCCACGTGCCACTCTATGTTTTGATTATGCACAGTTGACTGCACTTTATAGCACATGTAATGGTTTGCTCCGTCCTGCTTCCACAAATGGAATATGTTGAAGCATGTTTATACAGAACTCTGCCTCCAGGACAGAGTCGTCCACGCGGAGAACTTACGAAAGATTTATTCTTAAAAACAGATTTATTTCTGCACAATTAGATTCAAAACTGTAATTATTATAAGAGGTCATAAGGAAATGTGTAAGCTTTCATGACAACCTTTTAGCTCCGGCGCTGAAAAAGAGTGACTCTCACGTGAATGTTTGGGGCGCCGCCACAATGCGGTACAGCTTTTCCCGGCTGAGCCACTTTCTTAAGCGGAACCACTAAACTTCTGTGAAGATACTCTTTTGTGCTTTGAAAAAAGCCTTTTGAAATGCATGAGCACTACACAGTTTCTGAAGAAAGCTCGAGCACGGATTTGAAACTCAGCAACGCAACTATAACAAAACAGGAAAATAAATAAAGAATAAATCCAGAATGCAATCATTAAAAAAAAGAAAAAGATTTGCAGTCCCTTTGAGATCTCTCTTTCATTGTTTGCTGACGACTTGATGCTGCAAAGTTCTATCTATTTTTTTTCCCTTCTTCCTCGTCTTTTTCTTCTGCCGTGGCAAATTTGTTTTCAGGCTCCAGAAAATAGCCTTTTCTTATTTCAAGCAGCAGTGTATGCAGTGGAAAATCTTTCACATAATATATCCTTAAAAGCACATTACTGTGTCCCATACAGCGTTAAGAGTTAAGAACACAGTTAATATTTACAGTTGAAAAAAAAAAAATGGAGAAAAAGGAGCGGATTTTGCCGGGGAATAAAACACCCCCACCCACACGTACACACTCACTCTCAGTGCCGCAGTTTGAACAATTGCTATTCACAATCCTATCCTTAATGCCTAAGACCAACATAAAAGAGGGGAGTTTAAGAATATAGGGATAAGCCCTTTCAGCTTTTCTAAGTCTTAAGGCTGGTTTATGCTCCATGAATACTGAGCATCGCCAGCCAGTGCTGTTGCCACTCTAAATAGATATTACAATGATTTGGGAACAATGCACTCGACTGATTCCCTCAGACACAAAAATACATATATGTGTATATATAGTGAATAGGCGGCAAACATTAGCGCTCCATGACAATACAAGCATTTTTGATGTAGAAGGGGAGCGCAAGATTAATGTCTGAGTGAGAGAAAAGGCGAGATACCACTTTGGGTGTTTGCTGGGAAAGCTGCTGCGGGAAGATGCTTTCAGAGTCTAAATCCCCCCCCCAGTACAATGCAAGGCTGCTGATACAACCAGCCGACACGGGGTCACCTCCCCTCAGGGAGACAATGGAGGCACAACAACAAACTGGAGGGAGGAAGCACCGGGGACCGCGGCGGCACAAAGGCGTCCAGAAGAAGGGGAAGATGAAGAAAATGCATTTCGCCAGCACTTTCCATCATGATTAGTATTACTAATAAGCTTCAAGGGCTGCTGAATGTCAGCAGAAGAAAGTGACCGGATCTCCTCCATTCTCAGCGTTGCACACTGGGAAGGGGACTTCAGCACAAGTGACTCAGAATGTATTGAGATGTGTCAAGGATGGTGGTGAAGGACCCAAACGCAGGAAACATGACATAAACCCATGGAGGACCAAAACAGTAACAAACAGAGTAGAGCAGCCAAAAAAACAAACCAAACAAAGCCCCTTACAGTACCCCTCCCCAAAGGGGTAGATCCCAGATGCCCAAAAAAACATGGAGGAGAGGGCATGGCAGAGCATAACAAGAAAAGTCCAGAAAATATTTTCCCACCGCCAGACGGATGTGAGGGGCATCAGAATTAGGGGTGTAGTAAAAAATTGATCAGGCAACATATCGCAATATTTCATTTGTATCGATTTATGATGTTAAATGGTGTATTCTTGTGTGGCGCTTTTCACCTTCCTTCGAAGGCCCAAAGCGCTTCACAGTCACAGACCCATTCACACACTGGTGGTGGCTCCACTGCCGAACTCCGGCGCCAACCTTCCACCAGAGACAATTTAGGGTTCAGTGTCTTGCTCAAGGACACTTCGACACATAGGCGAGAATAAAACCCGCAATCGAATAGAACCCGCAAATCGAATCTTCTGTTCAGGAGTCGACCGCCCTACCGCTGAGCCATGGTGGCCGAATGTTGACATAACAATATTTATTTAATTATTTATAAAAATTCTTCACCGTCTTGCTTTTGTTTTCCACCTTTCAGAACGTATTAGTTAAAGCACATTCATTATATTTTTTCTTATACTGAAAAATATTTTGTTGTGGAGGTCAGACTATATTGACTGTTCCCTTAAAAAACTAATATTGAGTAATCTACCAAAAGAAAAGCAGCATGAATTTCTGGGTAAAAGCAACTCGAATATGATATACAGTCATACAGTTATCATTAAATAAAATTAATTTTACCATTTTATTACAGTGAAAGATAATAAAATTCAGCTTCAAGTCATACTCTTGAAAAAAAGTGAAAATTTCTCCTGGTACATTCCATTCTTGGGATATATCGCAATACGTATCGTATCACCAGACTCACACAAACATAAATAGAACCCCTCCACAGGAACAGGTGTGAAGAGGAGCAGTCCCAGAGACTCTCTCCGGGGACAGGGAACATGAAGGGGAGCAGTCTCCTGGCGACCCTCCACTGGAACAGGAAATACAGCCGAGGGGGAAGAGCGCTGACCATCCTCAGGGACAGGGAACGTACAGGAACGGTCCCCGGTGACCCTCCTCAGGGACAGGCACATGAAGAGGAGCGGTACCGGCGACCCTCCAAAGGAAAAGGGAGGATGGCCCGACAGTCCCCCTCAGGAACGGATCAGGTGGATGTGGCTTGACATGACTTGGTTTTGGCAGCAGGAAGTCCCATCTGATGTGGTGTAGTATGTCATGGCCTGTAGTGTCAGAAAACTCTGTCAATGCAGCAAGAGTTCTTCTGCTGGGTCCAAGGTGGTCAGGTCATTCTGTCAGGAAGTGGAGGACCCACATGCAGGAGACTGGGCTTCATGGCAGAAATGTCAAATGACAAAAATCTGTAGCAACCAAAATAGTAAAAGAACTGAATGGAGGAGAACACTTACAGTACCTCTCCATAAATGGGCAGATCCCAGATGCCCAAAAAACTAAAGAGGAGGGTGCATAACAGAACAAACCAAGATAAGTCCAGAAAACATTTAGGGTTCCAGCAGCCAGACGGATGTGAGGGACATCAGAACCCTTCCACAGGAACAGGCGTGAAGAGGAGCAGTCCCAGCGACTGTCCTCTGGAACAGGCAATACAGCCAAGGAGGAAGAGTGGTGACCCTCCTCAGAGATAGGAAGGATGGCCCTGAGAGTCAGATTAGGTGGATGTGGCTTGACATGACTTGATTTTTGCTGCAGGAAATCTCATCTGGCGTGGTATGGCGTGGACAGCAAAAGTTCTCCTGCGGGGTCCAAGGTGGTCAGGTCATTCTGTCAGGAAGTGTGGTGGAGGACCCAAACGCACAAGACCGTTACGTTGCGTTTTGCTATCATTGACAAAAACCCAAAACAGTAACAGACCAGAATGGATCAGCCAAATAACAAACCAAACAAAGCCACAGAACCCTCACAGAAAGGGGAGCACTGCCTGATTTTGAAGAGGGTCGTCTCGCAGCACAAGAGAGGGACGGATAAGCAGTCTTCTTTTCCGTCTTTTTAAGCTCTCCAAACGGCCTCGGGGCTGCAGAACAACTCCGACCCTTGTGTCTCCTCTCCCAATCCAAGATTAGCCTGTCTTCTTGTCTTAATCCAGCAGAAACGCTGCATCCTGACTCCAACACCTCTCCACAATTACTGCACTCCATAATCCCCTGCCTGCCTCCATTTTCCCTACTGCTTTAAGAGGGGTAAAGATCAGGGGTGAGCACTCATCCCCGAGCCCTCCCCTGCCTCTCACCGTGGCAGTTAAGTGTCTGTGGAAATCATAGAATGAGTAAGCCTTGTGACAGCTTATTAATACTTCTCTCTTCTCTAGGGTTTACCAGTGGTCAGTCCTTAAGTATACTGTACTGGATTAAAAAGGATTTGCTTGTAGCTCAGGTTCTGCAAAGAGGTATTTCAGCGCTCTGCTGGTACTAAGATGTCACTT
Source organism: Oryzias javanicus (assembly GCA_003999625.1). Lineage (NCBI taxonomy): Eukaryota > Metazoa > Chordata > Actinopteri > Beloniformes > Adrianichthyidae > Oryzias > Oryzias javanicus. Next base: position 24,697,701 of record CM012440.1, read on the forward strand.
GAAGGGTCTTCGGCGGCATTGTGATGCTCCATGAGATAGAATGTGGAACATGAGGGTGAAGTCTTTTTCATGGTCACTATCTGCTGTGATTTGAGGAGGCACTTGATCCCTTTTAAAGCGCAGAAGCACTCGAGTCCAGGTCTGACACGAGGCAGCCAGATGAAGGGAGCGGGTGGCTCTTTATTCCCTAAACTTTGATAGTTTCTGCTGTTGTCTGGAAGAATGACCACCACAGTTCTCATCTACTTAAAGCTGCTGTTCACTGCAGAGTACACGGCTGAGCAACAATGACTCCGGTGCTTACAGAGATGTGCTTAAATGAATCATCCTGCTGGCTTAGCATAGCTTGGCTGCCTCTGTGCTCTGGATGCCTTTAAAGCGTTTGTTTGCCTGCAGGCCCGATTCTTTCTCCCTGCTTTCTCTGCTTTCTAGCCTGGATAGATTATATGTTTATATATATTTATTTCAAAAGCTAAATGGACTCAAATCGATCAATACCTCATTGTTTGTGTGACGAAAGCCGCACAGGAGGGGGGCACCGAGTGTGACAGATGTTACAATTCAGATTTCCCTTTCATTCTTTTGCAAGCAAACACAATGGCATATCGAAAGGCGTTTCAAAAGCTGTTTTAAATTGATTTAAGTTAGCTCCTTGTCATAAAGCTGTGTGTTCACAAGTATCACAGAGGCGACTGAGAATGCAGGAAAAGAGTGAAAGAAAGATGCCTCCTCCGAGGAGTCTAAGCCATTGTAGGCTCCTGCCCAAGCTTTAGATTTAAAAAGCCACCGAGCCTAGACAGATTTGCTCAGAAGTCTTTTCAGAAGATATTTTTTTTGAGCCGCAGATAGTCATCGTGGAGAATAAACAACTTAGTTTCAGAAGACGGAGGGACATGAAAGAACGTGAAGGCAAAAATGTCCCACTGACAGCGAAATCAAGGAAAATAGAAGGGCATCAGAACCCTCTGAGCATCCATATCAAATGTCCCACCCCATCCGGAATTCACAATGTAAAAGACTGCACTTGTGCATAATATAACGATTGACATGACATATCACTACAGCACAGGGAGTAAAATGGGGAAAGGAGAGAGCCTTTTATGTTCAGAAAATATGATATGATTAAGGCTTTTCATGCTAGCATCAAAAGGTGAGATCTTAAGTTTTTCGGCATCTCTGCGCCTCCACAAATTATTACTCCTGCGTAACTGAATGAATCCACAGTGAGAGGAAGCCTCCCTTGCCCTCCGTACAAAGACAAAACCGAGGGCTTTCATCCAGCCTCGTCTGTTCCTCTGGACTCTCAGGCAGAGCGATGACCACGGACCTGCCGCCTCCTCCAGCTGGGAGGAGAACTGGAGAGACGTCGTCTGCTCTTCAGCCGCCAGAGCCTCAGATGGAACAAAACATGCAATTAGAGCCGCTGCACACAGTCAAGTGGTCATTACTAGAGCTAATGAGTGTGCTATCTGTCCACACATTAAAGGGCTCGCTAACGAGGGCTTGTTCATCATCGAATGAAAACAAGTCATCGCATAATCCTATCTCCTGTCCTCTCGTTCCCCTCGCAGGGAGAGAGGCTGGGACCCAACAAAGGAGCCCAAACAAGGATTTGGCTCGGACTTCTGGACCCGAACTCCCCAAACTTGACTTGAACCCTTCCCTCCTCCTTTTGTTTTCTGTCTTCTAGAAACCACGACTCCTCAAATCTGAGTTCAGGAAGTCTTAAACACACAAAACTTCCGTCATCGCCCTTCAAGGACTTCACCCAAGTTTGAGGACTCTCCAGCTGCCACAAGAGGGCACTGCAGCCAAGCATTTTCCACCCCTCATCTGTGTGGCATCCCATATTGTGAGCTGATAAAGACAAGACAAACGATAGCTGCAGCAGATAAAAGGGGAAAGGGAGCGCACTCCACGGGGTTCAGCGATTCTTAAACACCAGTTATCTGTTTGAGTCATTCCTGACTGCAAAATGTTTCAAATCCTCCCACAGGGCGAGCAGCCCCCTCTGGAAGCTGCTGCTTCAGGAAACGCATGCCCTTCCCCACAACAACAACAAACTGAAACATCGAGTCTGTCAGTTTGACCAAATATTTCCCAATAAATGAGCATTTGTTACAACACATCTGCATTCACAAGAAAGAACAATCGCTCGCCAACAACCTGACAAGTTCTCCCCAACACATCGTTGAACCTCAAACACCCCACTGTGACACTAAATGATTATTTCTCTGTATGTTTTTTTAAAAACTCAATCCTTCAGCAATTCCAGCAATCTTGATATCAAACTCTTCAGCTTGTTCAGGATGTTAAAGCTATTTTTCGTATTCATAAACTTTATAGTGTTTGAAATATTTGGCAAAATATATCTCGTAGTAATACTAAATACTGAAATCCTTCAAAAATGTTGTGTACATTAAGAATTGTGACCTTCTGCATACTTTCAGCTAAACAAAACTCAAACTCAAGCTAATTTGGAATTTAGATTTTATTTTATCAACATGCTAGTTGTTTTTAGGCTAATTTAGACTAAATGCTAAAATATAGACAATATTAGACATTTTCCCAGCTTTTTAGGCTAATTTGGAGTTTAGCTACTGTAATATTTTAGCCTTATTTTTACTGTTTAACCAAAATTTGATATCTTAGCTATTAGTTTAGCTAATATTTTAGCATTATGCTAGCTGTTTTGCAAAATTTGAGATTTTCCAGTTTTTTTTTTTCTCATTTGGAGTTTAGCTAATATTTTAACAACATGCTAGCTGTTCAGGCAAAATTAGATTTTTTTCTGAGTTTTTTTTTTTATATATTTTGTAATTTAGCTAATATTTTAACAATATGCTAGCTGTTTTCGCAAAATTCGACATTTTCTAGTTTTTTGTCTCATTTGGAGTTTAGCTTATATTTTTAGCGTTATGCTGGATGTTTTGGGAAAATTAGACATTTTCCATTTTTTATTCGTATCATTTAAAGTTTAGCTAATATTTTAACAATACGATAGCTGTTTTGGCAAAATTAGACATTTTCCAGTTTTTTGGTTAATTGGAGTTTAGCTAATATTGTAGCATTACGCTAGCTGTTTTAGCAAAATTATATATTTTCCATTTTTTTTGTCTCATTTGGAGTTTAGCTTATATTTTTTGCATTATGCAAGCTTTTTTTAAAAAATTCAAAATTAAACTTTTTTTTGTTTGTTTTTTTAGGCCACTTTGGAGTTTAGCTAATATTTCAGCATTATGCTGGATGTTTGGGAAAATTAGACATTTTCCATTTTTTATTTGTCTCATTTAGAGTTTAGCTAATATTTTAACTATATGCTAGCTGTTTGGGAAAATTAAATATTTTTCCTTTTTTTTCTTCAGCATTTTAGCTAGCTATCAGCTCTACATCTCCAGCAAACTTTAGCTTACAACATTCACACCAGCATTATCGCAGGTAATGCTATACGTCTAGTTATTTTTTAAGCAGAAATCAGACTTTATTTCTCTGCAGTTTGTTAAGAGATTGAATATAAAAAGAGGGAAAAAAAATGTTCCCTGGCACGATGTGCAGTTTTTAACCTTGGGCTGATGAATTAACCACAATAAAAGATGTTTCTTCTTTTTTAAACATGGTGGTTTCAGTCTTGATTATCAGTCAAGAAAGAATTCTCAATCATGTGGGCTGCTTTTTAAATGAAAAGACATTTTTAATGAGAAAATCGTTTAAAAAAAATAAGGTTTAATTGTCTGGAGAAGACCCTGTGGAGATCCAGGATCTTTTGTGCTTCTCAAGAGAGCTTTGATGACTTCCTTCCTATTCATAAGTTTGTCATGTGGCCCCGAGGCAGCAATAAACAACTGTCATTGATCTAAGTGACGGCAAATCAGTCGGCTTCAAAGCACAAAGACCTGATGCCAGTTCTCTTTTTTCTGAACATTAGATCAAACTGCAAGATCTGATCTCATTATCTCTCAAGTTTCAGGTAAAAATTTGAATTTCCTGTGACTGCCGCCTCGCATGTATTGGTGGCTGGGATGAGTTCATGTCTCGTGTGTTGGGCATCTGAAGAGCAGCGTGGCCCCCCGAGGGAGGGTGTGCAAACATGTGGCCCTCGCTCTGTCAGCTGGGAGCGCAAAACAGTGAAGACAATCAAGATCAACCTCAGATACGTCTCCTTCCTGCTGAAATTTGGTTTGATCTTATTTGTTCGGCATATACTTTTGGCCGTTTTCTGTAAAAAAAAAAACAGATGTCAGGGAGCAAGTGATTTTTGCAGCAAGTCTTTTTTTTTTTTTTTTTGATTGAGCTGAAATAAATTCACTATTTAATAGGACAAAATCTGTGAGCAGAACCAATTTCAAAGAGCTCATTTCGGGGTCAGCCTCATCTCAGCTGTGCTGGGCAGCAATCACTCGGCGTGCACACAAATGATTCTTAACCACAATTAACCTGGAGGGTGTGCCATTTACACCGCCACCATTCAATCTCACTTTCATATCTCCAACAAGTTAGAAGTTAAGAGATTGTCTTGCCTCCTCTTCTTCAAGCATCAATAATTGATTGAGACCGATGGGACACGGGGCGTATTGTGTTGTCGGCGGGTGATCAGCAAACAGACACATCAAGTGGGAAAAGAGGGCGCCCACTGGTGCTTCGCTCGACCCAACCAATCCTTTATTATTTATTACAGCAAAAAGGATCCTGCTGGATGGGTTAAGGAGGTCAGTCCACATTTAGTGCTCCGTCAACCGATGTCCCCGCGGTTCAGATTGAGCATTTCGTGCTACACTGCCTCTCCCCACACATGGCCTGATTTGATATTAATATCAATCTTTTTTTACCCTCTTCTGGGTAATTTCAACTGTATTTTAGTTTGAGGGTGAAAACGATCTCTTTTTTCCTGAATGAGATCTTGAATTTATTAGAAAATATAAAACAGGACAGCTCTATTTTGACTAAATTCCTCTTCTGCGTGTTCATGCTTCTGACAGCTTATGAACAAAAGGTCTTGTAGATGTAGCGGCGGCGTGTCGCCGTGTCACCGCTCTATTGTTCTGCGCCGATACCAGCTCAAAGTTCACCAACGCTCTCACCCTTTGATACGTCCAGCGGTGGGTGACCTCTGAGGCTGAAACAAATGTTCGTCTTAACGCGGAAGAACTTTTCTTTAAAGAAGACGTCTGTTGTGTGAATGTGCAGGAGTGTGCGGCTTGCCGGGTCACCTTGAGCGTGAGGGTCCCGCCGCTGTCTCCGGCTCTGGCGCGCTTCGCTGAGCACTTCCTCAAGCGCGACACTCCCTCTCCAGCAGGGATTTCCACACAGCAGCGCTTAAATCTTCATCTGGGCCTCCATTGCTAACCATTAGTGTTGGATTATGTGAGCAGGTAAACGGCAGAGGAAGGGCCTGGGGGGGCCGGCTATCAGGTGGCTCTAATAACCGAGGTCCTTCAATGACTGTCCAATGTTAAAAAACCAGATCAGATCCCAAACCAAAGCAGTGTTTCACCTTTGTAGAGCAGCCATGCAGAAACAGAAGGTTTTAAAATAAAGTCCTGACCTTCAATGACCTGCTGAAGAGAGAAGGCTTTAACTCAGAAGCATCACCATGTGCACAAATCAAATGTTTGTTAGAATTCTCTTTTAAACAGTCAATAATACTAAAAAAATTACATAAAATGAGTTTGCTGACATGTCACGTTTACTTTTTTATAACAAACTCCTTAATGATTCTCTTGCTCCTTTCCGCATGTTTTTTGGAAAGTAAAAACTCAATCAAGCTTGCAGCATTTCTGCAATCTTGGTATCAAAATGTTCAGCTAGCTCAGATTATTACTGCTTTTATTTTAGGGATTCATAAAGAGTCTTCAAATTTTACATTTTAAACAGATTAGCAACAAGCCTTTAAACATATTTATGGGCTATGTTTTCATTCTAGTAATTTTCAAATATTCTAATATTTTAGCAACATGCTAACCTTTTTGGCTCATTTGTTATCTACTGGAATTTTTAATGCTAATTTTGAGTTTAGCTAGTATTCAAGCAATGTGCTAGCTTTTTTGGGAGGCTATTTTTTTATCTGCTGAGGTTTTTATGTTATTTAGAATTTCGCTTCTAATTTAGCAACACGCTAATGTTTTTGGCTAATTTGTTATCTACTATGGTGTTTTAGCCTTATATAGAATTTAGCTTCTATTTTAGCAACATTCTGAAGTTTTTTTATGCTAATTTGGAGTTTAGCTAATATTTTAGCAACAGGCTAATATTTTTTGATAATGTGTTATCTACTAGGGTTTTTAGACTAATTTAGAGTTTAGCTTCTATTTTAGCAACAGGCTAACATTTTTTTGCTAATCTAGTTTACGGAGGAATTTTAGCCTATTTTGGAGTTTAGCTAGTATTTGAGCAACGTGCCAGCTTTTTTGGCTAATTTGGCATCAGAGATTTTTGATGCTAGCTTTAAGTTTGGCTAATATTTCAGCAGCATGCTAACGCTTTTGGCTTCTTTGTTGTCAATTGAGGTTTTTTTTTAGGGTAATTTAGAGTTACTGCGGGACTATATAGTGCCCTGGATTTTAAGACAATTCGGACATGATGCTCACTACTTTTCTTTCGTTTTGCTTGACGCAGAATATGAAGTCACTAAATTCAGTAAGTGAAAACCAAATCAATATAATACGTGGTCTATATTAGCTGATTTAGTGAGCTTCGATGCTTGTTAGTTTTTTGTAAAGACTTCTGGGAAATTTCGAGTGCACTTGATTTTGGAATTAGTACATTCGGACAGCACTAGAAATAGTAAGTGGGGGGGTTCATACGTAGCTTTGCTTTACAAAGGAATTTTGGGCCACTTCAGAGTTAAGCTGATATTTAAGCACAAGCTAGCTTTTTGGCTAATTTGGAGTCTACTGGGGTTTTTTGGGGGGCTAATTTGGAGTTTAGCTCATATTTAAGCTACACAACAATTTTGATAAAATTGTCATGAATTAGGGATTTCGATGCAATTTTACTATACATTTTTCAGTAATTTTGTACAACTTTAGCAATCTTTCACATTTTTAAGGAAATTTCCAGTCGTTCAGCAAATTTAATAATTTGCAAATAGCTTTTGCATTTTCAGCAAATCCCTTAAGCAATTAAAATAAATGACATCATTATTTTCAGAAAAAAGCTTCAGAGACTACTTTAAGCAAAAAGCGTTCACACTAGCATTAATTGCAGGTAATGCAATTTTTCTAAATCACATTTTTTTTAGATATGTGCTCTCATTTTATTGGGGGTGTCCTGCATGGGTGAAGGATCTCTTTGAAGAAATGTGCTGGAAAGAAGGAAAGAGTCCATGACCTATGACCCGAGGCTAACAGACAGACAGATCTAAATCATTATTTTGATATACTGTATAATCAAATTTCATTTCTCTTTCTCCCCAGCTCCTCTGAGACCTGACCTAAAAAGCTGTCATGAAGCAGGTGATGAATTAAATCTTCAAAATCGATATCTCACGCGGCAATCTGAATTCTGCAAATCAATCGTAGACTCTTTCAGAAGCCCGGATTAAACCCAAAAACACGGTGGTGGGCCAAAGTGCAGGTAAAGAATGAGCCGACTCAGACTCTCCCGTCCCTGTACCCATTATTCCTCTCAGAGTGAGACTTCCTGTTCATATCTCTCTAGCTAGTTCCCCCCCATACTCACACAAACAGTGCATTAAAACAGGAAATTGACATGTGTCAACAATAATTTGAATTATAACAATAATTTAATGACATCTCTGAACAAACCCCCTCATTCCCCATAGGTTAAACTGCCTCTATTATTAATCATGATTGCAATTGTTTTGAACGTTTATAGAGCAGCCTCTGCAATCACAACCTTTATTTAAATTAATTATTGAGCAGAAAACCCTGGAATTTCATCAGAAATACTTTTTTATCAATTCTATTCTAGTATCTTGTTCATTTTCTCTCTGTGTACGATGTCAGGGTTAAAGATGCTTATTAGTGAAACATCCTTGTATGGTCTGGTGGATATCTGCGTTTGGATGGGATCTTTGGCTAAATTCCAAACCAAAGCTCAGACGCCTTCAGCTGAGACCACGCAAGGAGCCCGCAGGCGTGCAACTTTGGACCGCCGAGGTGCAGCCGAGTGAATCAGAACGTTGAGCCTCTATTTGTCAAGAAGACAAAGGTTTGGTTCACACACTGAGGTTACAGTTGCATGGAGAAGAAAGGTTGGACCCCGCCAGGTAAATAGGATGTCATTGTGCCTGAACAAAAGCGCAGTCTTAACCCCGTGACCTCATCAGCCTTGGGGACTGCTGCTCTATTCTTAGCCAGTCATCAGAAGAGGGAGCCCTGCGCTTTCCCCAAAAATCACAGTCATTAGTTTGCGCTCTCACTGGAGACTTCTGAAAACATAAATAAATTGCCTCTCTTCTTTAAAAAAAAAAGAAAGAAAGTTGCTAACCAAATATGCCTTACGACTGTTTTCTATATCCAACATTTACTGCTCCTCTGCTGCCCCACATTTCCTTCAAAGCCCGTCAAACTGACTTTCAAAAAAAAAAAAAAAAAAAAAAAACCCTGTATCACTTGTTCTGTGATCACGCTAATCTAAACGCTTTAGCAGATTGAGAGCTTTGAGTGCTGAAAGCAAAGGCAACTCAATCTTTTTTTTTTTTTTTTTTTGCCTCACACAGCCTGCAGCCAAATGGCACTTGTGTTCTGACACGGCACATAAACACACACAAAAGAAGTTATTAGCGTAGATGCAAATCAAATTACTAGCAGTGTAAACTGCTATTCCTCCCTGCACTTGCGCCTGTAATTACTCTGGCTTATAGGACTATAATGAATGTTAATGACACACCACTGCAAGGCCATCAGCTAACACTTGTGTGAGGTTGGGTGGTTTCACTCAACTTATGAAAACCCACGACGGGGAGTGCAGCGTTCACTCGCCGCTCGCTGCAAGATGAGACATTTTTAGCCAGCAACACTCGTCTCGTAATGCGTTTCTATAACAAATCACTCAAAAATTAAAGGTCATAATTGAAAGCATTCGACCATATCGTATATAAAGCACATTTTTGCATTTCAAAAGGGATTACAAATTCAGCTTCACAAAGACAGCCTGTGGAAACGACAACAGTCGCTCGTCTCGGAGCAAGTGTTTGTCTATGTTCCCCGTGGATTGTCATTTAATTGTGCAGTTTATTTTTCGACGCTTCAAAAATCACCAAACAGGACCGACGGTTGTGTAACTCAGATAAGACCAATCAACTCGAGAACAAACAAAACATGCGGACATTAGAGTCGGGTTTTATTTTGGTTTGTTTTGTTTAGAGTTGAGCATCCTTCTAGGAGCTTCCGTAAAATAAAGTTGATCATTCTCTTTTATAAGGAGGATAATCGTTTGTGAAATCAGTACTGAACAATGACAGTCTCTCTATGGCAGGGGTGTCAAACTCAATCGCACAGGGGGACAAAATCAGAAACTCACCTCAGGTCGCGAGCCGAGCAGGATAAACATTTATTGAACAATAAAACTACATTTTTAAAACTTTAAGATAATTATGAACTAGATATATATATATATATATTACCTGTGATCATGATAGTGTGAATGCTGTAGGCTAAATTTGACCGCTGAAGATGCTGAAATTGATAGATAAATCATTGAAGCTGAAAATGTTAAAGCTGGTAGCTAGCTAAAATATTAGCTAAACTTTAAAGTAGCCTAAAAATAATCCTAAATTAGCCAAAAAAGCTAGCATGTAGCTGAAATATCTAAATTTCGAAATAGCCTAAAAACATCTTAGTAAATACCAAAATAGTCCAAAATTCTGGCAGAAAGCCAAATGTTTAAAACCATAACTTTTTAACATCATTATGAATAATAAAAATGTGACTTTCAATATATTACTCTGCATAAATATATATTTTCTCAAAATTACACAAGTTGGATATGAGCGCAAGATGAAATTTCCCACTCCTTTTCAAGCAATCAATCAAACTCTACTGACTTTAGTTAATAATCACACAGAATGAATGAACCAAATGTGACATAAGTGTATTTTATTTTGTTTGTTTTCTATTTTCTAATCAATGCATCTTATTGATTCTGTAATGAGTTTGAAATAATTGTATGTTTTGTCCTGTATTTTTCAATCTATGCTTGAAATAAACCAATCAAATTGGGCCATTAATAACAATAAAATGATCTGGAGGGCCGGATAGAATTACCAGGTGGGCCGGATCTGGCCCCCGGGCCTTGACTTTGCAGTTTTATGGTCTGCTGTTCTTGGAGTCACACTCAATAGTAATAATCAATAGCTTTTGTCACAAACTCAAAAAAAAATTGATATTCGTCAGGTTTTCAGATGCAGAAACACTTTAGATTTTTTACTTAACGAAACTGCACAAGTGTTGACAACAAAATGAAGTCTTTAGATCCTGCAGGGAAGTGGTGGGGAAGGATACAAGTGCAGGAGACGAGACTTGGTGGCAGAAACGTAAACATTTACTAAATAAACTCAAACATGACAAAACCAGGGGAGACCAATCTAGTGACGTAACATAACAGAGCAGATGACCTGACGGTGAAGAACTGAAGACCAGACACTTAAACACTCTGAGGTTGATTGACTAAATGAAGACAGCTGTGGATGATTTAACCTGAACACGGTGAGACTGACAGAAAACAGAATATGACAAATCCACTTGTAGCTAGAACTGTGGCTTTGGTCGGGACTTTTCTAATTGCAATGCCCCGATTCTGTAAGCTTCTAATGTTATTCTATTTTAGCACACCTCAGTCAACATCTATATCTTTAAAGACTGCATCACATATTGCAAAATGCCACTGCACAGTGACCTAAATTCAACTCCTGGTCATCAGGAGTCGACATTAAGGTTGAAAAAGTAGAAATTTTACGTCAACTGGATGATTTTTCTCTAAAAATGTACTTGGGTCAGTGGCTGCCCGGAACAATTCAAGGTCACACGGCGGATAGTCCGATGACAGGCGGATTTATTCTGTCAGACTTTATTAGCAATGTTTACAGTAAATATAGGCTTTGTCTGAATCCCACCTAATCCCTAACTGCTAAGAAACTATCTTGTGCCTGAATTTTCACTACTTTCGTTTTTTCTGAACGGCGGATATGACGTCAGCTATTTTACAGAGTGAAAATCTGATCAAAGCGAACATTTTATGACGTCTATTTGTGACTCCACTAAATTCTGATGAGGAAAATGTGGACGGTTTGTCAGAAAGATGCATTTAAACACGATTTAAAAAAAAAAAGTGTTAAACCGCAATGCATTGTGGTCTATATTCGCTCATGTAGTGAGCATCGATGCATGCTAGTTTTTTGCAAAGACTTCTGGGAAATTTCTAGGGCACTCAATTTTGGAATTGTGCATTCAGACAGCACTACAAAATGGTGAATGAGTGAGGACGGAATTCAAACTAAGCCCTAGAACTTCACAACACGCTAAATGTTAGCTAGGTTAGCATATTCACAATATCGGTAACTCCGACCTCGTTGAAGGGGGTTCTGGTGGCAGAAAAGATGGCGGCTGAAAGTCATTAGCGGGAAGGGAGTCCAAAACCAGGACAACTCCCCCGCACCACCCCACATACAAACACACACCCCTCCACCTCGAACATTTCAGTCGAAAAATATTCTTGTTTTTGGTCGAAAAAGACTATAATATAGCCAGTGACACTAACAGTTATGTTCATTCTGCGTTGTAAGTTTTGAACCTAACAACCGAGATGCTTCTGTCAAAACCTACAATGCTGTTTGACATAAGCTAACTCCTTAAACGATCAATTTAAATTAGCTGACCTGCAGAGGAAAGGGATCTTTCGCTAGTAAGTAACACTTGAAGTGGCTTTTCACAAACAAATTCATAATATTATTGCGGTCCAAAGGCGCATTTCTCTGTGACGGAGCGGATTCATGTTGATCGCGTAAAGGGGTTAGCTCAAACGTAAACGCTGATCTGGAGCTAAAGCTCCAAAGTAAAAGTCTTAACTGTTTTAAAAACATGAACACTTATGTTAATATCCTTTAATAAAGCATTGTCCCTTTTTTGACACATTTTAAGATAATCCTGAGCACTAAATAAACTTTTAATAAAAGGGGCTACAGCTCTGAAATCTTGTTGAATTTCCACTTCCGGCTAATGATGTTTCATAATTTCTGTTTCTGGCTAATGCTTTTTAGCAACCATCTTCCTGCCATCAGATCCTCTTAACCTCCTTTGCAACACAAATAGAACAGACTAATACCACTAAACAAACCTTTCTGTGACTACGCTAAATTTGTTGGTAACACATTGACATCGCTACATGTTAGCGACGTTAGCATATTTACCAGAAAGATAAAAAGATATATTTGTCTTTGAGCTTGTTTTTCCTCCTCTTTTCCTCTTTTCTCTAAATAAATCAATGAAAATGTTGTTTTGTCAACAGCACAAACCAAAGTAGCGGATGAGCGAGTACTGACGTCATGGTGGTTGGAACTGCTAACTTAAAATGATTTATGAGACACTTTTGCGTGGCAGGATGTGAAAACGAAAAAGCAATCTTCATCAGCTTTATACTTAGATGGAGTTTTGTAGAAGAAGAAATGAAAAAGACATCCAGAGAATTGCTTTTCATTTTATTTGAGAGACAAGCGATGCAATTACACTGTGAAAATGAAAAACATTTCTTTTAATTGATTTTAATTTTCAAATTTGATATTTCTAAATGTATTTTGGTACAAATTTACCAAAAGACTTATTGAAAATGAAATATCAAATGCAATGTTTGTTTTTTAACAAATTTAATTAAATAATTAAATTTAATTTAATTAATTTAATTAAGTTACAGAATGAATGGTTGTTGAAGAAGAAAAAAAAGAAAAAGCTGTTGAAGAGAATGGCCTTTTAATTTAATTCAAGAGAAAAGTAATGCAGTTACATTGTGTAAATGAAAAAGCATTCGTTATTTTGAATTATGAGTCACAAACACTTCCATAAAATTGTTTGACCAATCATGAAATTCAAATGTAATACCTCTATTCAACTGTTATGGGGCAGAACTATATTGACTATATTTTCAAGAATTAAATGAGTTTATTTTAATTTGTACAAGTTTTGGTAATGACATTCAGATTTAAAGCACTTTTAAAACCCCATTTATAGAAGTCAACAGCTAAATTTTGATTTAGGGTTTGGTTACCCTTTAAATACGCTTTATAGTGCAGAAAATAATGAGCATAAAAAAATAAAACTGCACTTTCTTTGAGTATTTTTGGTCATATAATGATGCTGAAATAGATTTGATTTCAACAGAATGGTGGCCGAAATGTTGAGATCTGAAATAAACTAAATGCATAAATAAAACATCTGCTCTCTCCCTTTTATCCATGAATAGCATATTAGATTTACATTCACAGATACATCTTTCCCTTGGTCTGCTGAGAATATGCTTATTGAGTGATATCGTGGACTTACGGGAGCAACAGCCACCACCTCTGGAGATTATTTCCCCACAAACAGTACGGCAGCCCAAGCTCCTCGTCAACCGCATGAATAAGGGATTTCTGTGGACCCCAGTTAAAAGTCAGCAGTGCAGAAGAAACGCTGCAGTACAGGAAATCCAGGTCTGCTGAAGCTGTGGGATGACCCACAGATAAGAACTGCAGGATATGAAGAGGACAAAGCAGGAGTGAGCATGCAAAGACGTCTGATTGTCGCAGGTTTTCAGTTGCTTCCTGTGATGTTACTCCGAAGGCTGCAGATAGAAGCGGCCGCTCCGATGAATAGGTGAGGGTGTCGAGTGAGGATTGCTGGTCGGAGCAGGAGATATGCAGATCCGAGGCCCGTTCTCTGCTGATGAGAAACGGAAAACCGTCGATTGGAAACGATAACACCGCAGTGACAACACTGAACATGCTCTCAGCTGTGCTGCTTTGATTCCATCTCTGGAGAAGATTTTTATCCACATTAACAACTGCACATGTCAGAGTTTTTCAGCATAGTTTGGTGGACAAAGTTCTGTCAGGAGGATGATGTTGAATCACAGATGTGTCCTCCTCCTGAACTTTTCCTGGCTTGATGTAAGAGTCCTTGGCTTAAACTGTGTGTCATCACGTCCTTTTGTTTACTCTCCCATGCAGAGCTGGGTAGCAACGAGTTACGTTTACAGTTTTGCTTTTCTTTGAGCAAATTTATATCAAAAATCTGGACTTTTACTTTGCAACAATGGGCTTTGTGATTGAGTTTTCCACATGTAAAAACAATCACACTTTCCGCGATTTCAGGAGTTTTGGTATTAAAATGTTAAGCTCGTTCAGGACATTTCTGCTTGGATTTTTGGTATTTATAAACTTTATAGTTTTTGAAATGTTGAGCGAAATTTACTCCGTAGGAAATGAATGAGACAGTCTTCATTTCATTTTTTGTTTCAAACACAAAATGAAAATAAACACAAGAATTAAAAAATACAAATATAAGAATTAAAAATACAAAGATGCAAATATACAAGTAAAGCAAACAATGTGTTTGAAAAGGAGTGGGTAGAAGAAAAGTCTTGTGTGGTCCCACCCCTTTTTACAACACGTTTTTATACTATTTACAGTTTTTCCTCAAAGTTTTAAGTAGATTAGCAACAAGACTTTAAATATATTCATGGCTATGCTTTTATCTTTTTGAAAAAACTGGCGCTAAGTTACTATTTAGAAATATGCTAACGCTTTTGATTAATTAAATTACTGAGGAATTCTAGGCTATTTTGAAGTTTATCTAGTAATTAAGCCACGAACTTCCTTTTTGGTTACTTTGGCCTCTACTGAGTTTTTATGCTAATTTGGAGTTTAGCTAATATTTTAGCAACATGCTAATGTTTTTGCCTAATTTTTTTTTATCTACTGGGATTTTTAGACTAATTTAGCGTTTAGCTTCTATTTTAGCAACAGGCTAAAGTTTTTGACTAATTTCGTCTACTGAAAAATTTTATACTATTTTGGAGTTTAGCTGGTATTTAAGCAATGTGCTAGCTTTATTGGCTAGTTGGACATCTACTGAGGTTTTTTTTAGGCTAATTTATAATTTAGCTAAAATTTTAGCAAGATAGAAACGTTTTTGGCTAATTTGTTTTCTACTGAGGTATATTTAGGTTAATTTAGCAATAGGCTAATGTTTTTAACTAACTTAATTTAAGAATGTTTAGGCTTTTTTGGAGTTTAGCTAGTTTTTACGCAATGAGCTAGCATTTATTTAAGCAACACACTATATATTGGTGCAAATTTGCATGTAAAAGCGACTTTAAAAGCAATTTTACTACAAATTTTTCAGAAATTTAGGTCAACTTGAGGGTTCTTTCATAGTTCTTCAACAAAATTTCCAGTATTTTAGCAAATTTTACTTTTGCAAATAGCTTTTGCATTTTCAGTAAATCTCTTCAGCAATTAAAGTAGATTGCGTCACCGTTTTCAGCAAAAAGTTTCAGCGTCTTCAGCAACTACTTTCAGCGTTTACACACTTACCTCAGGTAATACAACTTCTCTTGTTTAAAGTTTAGCCTCTGTTTTAACAATAGGCTAACATTTTGACATGTTTAGTTTACTTAGGAATTTTAGGATATTTTGGAGTTTTGCTAGTATTTAAGCAACAAGTTATTTTTTTTGGCTAATTTTAAATCTACTAAGGTTGTTTGAAGTTTAGGTTCTATTTTAGCAACTTGCTGACGTTTTTGGCTAATTCGTTATCTACTGGGTTTTTTCTAGATTAATTTAGAGTTCAGCTTCTATTTTAGCAACAGAGTAAAGTTTTGACTTGTTTAGTTTACTGATGAATTTTAGGTTATTTTGGAGTTTAGCGAGTACTTGAGCAACGGGCTAGCTTGTTTGGCTAACTTGGCATCTACTAAGTTTTTTGGGCTAATTTGGAGTTTAGCTCATATTTAAGCAACAAACTAAATATTTTTGCAAAATGTACATGCATTTGGGATTTTGAAGCAATTTCACTACACATTTTTAGGTCAACTTCAGTGAACATTTATAGTTATGTAATAACATTTCAAGTCCTTCATGAAATTTAACATTTTGCAAAAAGCTTTTTAATTTTTAGCAAATCTTTCAGCATCGTCAGCGACGGCTTTCAGCAAAAAGCTTTTACACGAGCGTTATCACAGGTAATGCAACTTTCTACTTTGTCTATTGTTTTCAGTATTTGCACAGTTTATTCTAGTAATGCTTAAAATGTCAGAAAATAATAGATTTGAAGGCAGCTAATGGCAGAGATTGTGAAGATATCTGGCAATAAATTATCTTAATATAGTTCAGCTTTGACAAAACTGTATTTAACCCTTTAAATCCAGAGCTCCAGTGTTTATGTTCTTTGATTTATTGTCATTTTTTTAATACACAATCAATTTAAGTCCAGCAGATTCTGAAGGAGTAAAGCGGCTCGTCGGATTTCGTGATTTGTTGGTGATTTTATTTTGTTGTACATAACAGGACTGCTGCTTTTCACATTTTGGTTTGCTAAACCCTAAAGAATGATCTTCTCTTCTGTCTAATTGTCACAATGCCCATGACTGGTCATTGTGACATGAGGCAGATAAAACGGTTTGATTAAATTTCACAAGCATTTTAGAAAAGTCTCTTCACCATATTTGAGGCTGTAATGCACTTTGTTCATAAAAACGCTCCAGCTATGAGGTAAGACTCAACCTGGGCTTCTCTGTGTGTTTGTTTCCCATCTTTCTATCTCCACAGAAACTTGTTTTGTTTCCCTTTTGTCGATATAATGTAAGGCATACAGATAAGTATCCAGAAAAGTTGGCGGGAGCAAAGCTGTGCTCACACTGCCTAAAAGGACATATTTTTAGAGCCCGGCAGACAAACAACCAAAGCAAATCTCAGATCAAACAACATTCTCAAATGTTGCTTCTCAGCTTAAATAGGTGTTGTCAAAGAGGCTGTGGGCAGGAAGAGAAGATTGTCTCAAATGAAAGATACCACATTGAAATCCTATTGAGCTATTTTCAGTGTGGGCTTCCAAAAAGCAGGAGAAAAGAGTGCACCGCTAAAGGTCAGCATGAACCCAGATCAGAGAACCTGAAACACGGCTCCAAGATAAAGGCCCCGGTGAGAAATATCAATTACACCTTGACATTTTCCAGAGAGACAAAAGAGGTCTGTATAATTCCCCCACAATGGTGCGCTGGGAGCTAAAGTCTTCTCAGAAGTTACCAACAGGCCTGGATGCTACGAAATGAACCATTAAACCTTTATTTTGACATCTTCAAATGTTTGTTGCTCTATTTCTCAGATATTTGGGATTGAATGTAACACTGTTGTAGAATAAAATCCTCTTTGGTTGAAGCCTGTAAGGTTGCATTTGACTATTTGAGTCTGATGCAGTTTTTCTCTCACTTATGTGGCTGGCTGGTGATGTTTAGGTTGAGGCTCAAACATTGTCTGATCTGTTGTCCAAATGGAGAGAAAGACTACTCTGAAACATGTTTGACATATTTGAGGTGAAACATGTTTCTGAGACTGAAACATGTTTCAGAGTAGTGCCTTTTTAGAATAGTAAAATATTTTTTTTATTAGTCCACATGGTTCAACATCATTCAAAAATAATATTTTTAAAAGGGTCCAAAAAAACTAATACATTGCATTTCTTGGTTTTCCCCACAGCCAAATGCTGCAGATTTTATTTTACTTTTTACTATATCTACTCTACATTTTGTAACAACGCTGTTGTTTAAATGTTTGAATTTATTTATTTATTTATTTTTTAATAGGTTAATATGTGTATATAAAATTATTGTACAGTATTGTATTGTATAGTATATTATTGTAGTTTATTGTATTGTATTGTACTGTATTGTACTGTATTGTATTGTATTGTGTTGTATAGTATTGTGTTGTATAGTTTTGTATGGTATTGTATAGTATATAGTTATTGTAGATAGGTGTGTATTACTCATACGTATATTTATGTTCATAGGATTTTGTGTGTTTGTAAAATGTTTTAGATATATGGGTGCCATAACAGATAAATTTATCCCTTGGGATATTAATAAAGTTCAATTCTAAAATGAAAGTTTTACAAAAATGTCATTATATTTTGGTTAAAATTTCCATTTTAGTGCTGTCCCCAGGCTTTGACTCATAGCTGTTACCCAACACATTTCCCACTCTTAAACATTTTGGACATTCCACCAGTGACATTTTCTGCAGGGAGTAAGGTCATTTAAGTCAAATGCAGGTGATGGCAAGATCAAAGGTAAGTTATGTCTCCTTTTAAATGAAAGAAATATTAGCAAAGTCAGAGATGGTCAATCTAAAATTTAATTCCTGTTACCTTAAGTATTTTCAAGAAAAAGTGTCTTGATTTTAAAATTAAAATATTGCTTTAAATCTCTCAAACAGGCTCCATGTGCTAAAATGCTAACTAGCATAAATGCAAATAATAATAAATTCATGTGCTTATATATATATATATATATATATATATATATATATATATATATATATATATATTTGTCTTTACAATAATCACATACATTTTAAGATAACCAATTAACAAAGCTCCAGTTAAGAACTTAAATGCAGATTATATCAAATGGCCTTCTCCTTCAAAGAGCAATAAATCACAATTCTTCATTTTAATGATTGATTTTATCTCAGATAATTTATTATTATTGAGACACATAATTATTGTTCATCCTGTTGATACTATATGATCATTTTCTTTTTACAGTGCTGAATCCATATTAATTTCCCCTCCTTGCATACAAATTTGCTGCATTTCTCTTTGATAATAACACTTTAGTCACGTGCTCCTCGTGTATACCGCTAGCATAAACATCTGTTGGGTGAATAACACCGCTAGACGTATCATCAGACGCTGTTCACCTCTCCGCTAGAATCTGCTGTATTTCACCGCCGTGTTTGTACAGGTTACTGCTGTTTCCGCCCTTACAATCCATGTTTTTGATACATTAGAAACCTTCGCGCTCTACTTTAGAAAAATACAGACACAGCTTGGACCTTTTTGCTCGTGGACGGTCTAACATTCGCGTGTCAGTAGAGTAGGTGGCAACCCCCACCCCCAGCGCGCATGCGGAAAAGCAGCGAAAAATGTGCGCTCTGTGTTCACGCTGTTCCCAGGCCATCATGTTTTTCAGCATTTAGGCTAAATACTTATTGGTTTGTAAGAATTATGACCGTATCACAACGGTATTCTTACATTTCGCAAAGCGCTCCCTGGTGGACTTTTCTTGGTATTATTTTAAGAAATCGATTCAAGGAAAGAGAGAACCACTAATTGTTTGTTAGTTGAAATATCACGAGAGTTCGCCAAACTGATACTTTGTCCCACATCCATATATATATATAATTTTTTTGTTACAGTATTTTGCCGATTACTTATTGTCTGCAAATAATGTCAATTGATTAAAAAAAAAAATCATATTAATCACAAAAACTAACTAAATAATTAAAGTTGCTAAATGTTTTCCTCATTTTTATTATTTGAGATATTTTTACATTTTTTATGTGTTAACCCAGAAGTGTATTGTGAACACAAAACACCTCAACAGTTAGATGAGCAGTACTGTAAAGACTTTTGTGCCTGCAGTATCATACCAAGAAAACAAACGTGGACAAAAACAAGCGTTTAGAGTCGAAATTTCTTTCTCAACTGTTGCTTTACTTAAACTATCATAATCATCAGAATATATATCGCTTCCCTTTGATGCTGCAGTCGAGGCTCAGCGACGCGTTGGTTTAAAGCTGTACTGCTAAATATCCCCAACACTGCTCACCATTTTTGTTGCATTGGTATTGTTGGGTTGGGGGTGTGAGAGACTCTAAGATAGAGGCAGAAATGGATGATGGGAAGTAGGGGGTGAGCTTACTCCATACCAGTCCCGCCCACAACATCTGCTGCTCTTCAGAAACTGTGTTCTCGTAAAATTTAGACGCTATCAGGTGTTTTTTGTCAGTACTTAAACTTTGGATTTTTTTTAAAGACCAGAAAATGTATCAAAAGATGATCAGAGTGTTTTAAGTATGTTGGATCAGTACTTTTTTTAAACTTTGGAGCATTTTTAATCATTTCAGTGAGGAAAATATTGTCCAAAATTTGGAATCAAATGAAAAACAATATTCATATGAGAAGATGATCTCAAATAGGTCCTATACTTTCTTTAAATCCACTGAGTGATTTATTTTATGACGGGTTAGTGCTCCAGAGGTAGATCTGGTTCTCTATGTATTGAGGATATTATAAAAGAAGGTTCTACACTGTTTTCCGGGTCGTCACCTGTATTATTATTTCCTTGTCATGCTTCAGTTTTTGTGTTTTGTCTTGATGGAGTGGCTCTTCCTGCAGGTACAGCCTTCACCTTGTTTCTGGTTCATCCACAATCACGCACTGTTTCGATTGAAATCCGGCCAGCCATAAACTCAGCCCACACTTCTCAAACTGTTAGTTTTCTTCTGCTCAGAAGGCTGTGACATTACATTTCAGATGTTTTCGAATGTTTCAATAAAATAACTGATCTGGTGAGACACTCCGCTATCATGTCATGTTCTGCCGTTGCCTGAATTTTTCTTTGTTCAAGAAGACCGTGAATGAAGCTTCTCTACAAGGCTGCTATCTAATTCATCTGTGCGCTTCCTCAAGTATATGCCGGCATAATTAGGCAGCACAATCAACTCGGTATGGCTTTGTGGCGATATCAGTGTTGTACTCTCAAGATCATTTTCTGTTTCACTCAGCTGAGAATGAAGGAGGTGAGTCTCAATCAGACTGCTTTGGTTCTTCTACAGAGGTAAAACTGTGACACAAAGATCTGCTGCATGTGTGGAGCTGTTTTAGTGTTATGTTGATCTTCTTCTGCTTTCAAAGAAGTTAGGATGGTCATCAAGCAATGCCCAGCCAGCAAGGCTAAGTGGACCCTGTGGTTTAAAAGTGGGCAAAACATGTGGGTCCTGCTGGGTTTATCCACGGTTTCTGTGGTGGCCCCACCTGTGTTTGCCCCCAAAAACCTGCTAACAATACTGTTCAGAAACCTGCTGGTGCTTTATGCACCTCTGTGATTCTCAGACAAACCCGATGCATCTTTTCTATGTCCAGTGAAATACAACAAGGAAAGATGCTACTGCCATGTGAGAAGAATCAGATCTATTAAAATTGAGCTCAAATTAAATTTAGGTCGAAGCAACTTTTGCTGTTAGTTCTGATCTGCATCTTTTTTCAACCAGAGATCATGACAGCCACAGTTTGATGACACACAACCTCACTGGATCGAATCATCAGGTTTTTACAGCTGGTGTGAACGTTTTCACCCAAA
The DNA here is from genome assembly GCA_003999625.1 of Oryzias javanicus. NCBI lineage: Eukaryota > Metazoa > Chordata > Actinopteri > Beloniformes > Adrianichthyidae > Oryzias > Oryzias javanicus. The sequence continues at coordinate 24,719,055 of CM012440.1, forward strand.
AGCATCGACTACTCTATATATGGCAATGGTACAACCATTGACTGTACTCGAGAACTGAACTGACTGAGTGTGACGTCACCTTTAGAAAATACTTGACTTTTGACTCCAAGTGAATTACAGTTTTACAGAATTGCCACGTTGGAACTAGAAATCGTCAGGAAGCCGTTGTTGTTCGAGTCGATCTGAATCCTCATTTCTATGGAAACCACTCAAACCAATCAGGAGTGAGTTTGTTGGAAGGCCACACCCCTTCCACTGAAAGAAATTCAGTCAATCAAATGATTGTTTATTGCGAGACCCATACTTCTTGAGTATCATATTCTGCCTCTTATGTTACTTTTTTTTCTTGTTTGCGTCCGTGCAGGCTGCTGTGACTCCGCCCATTCTCCTGTGGATCCCACTAAGCAGTCACAGCTGCCTGCACTTCAGTGATTAGGTTCTGTACATTTAAGGAGCTCGTTTTGTCTCCTGGATTGTTTCTGAGCTCTGTGAGTTCATTTAATTTGTAAATTAAATCCCTTGGACTCTTCTTCTACTGTTCTCGTGACTCTTTCCTGTATCTGTGTTTCCTCCTGGTTGAGGCATCTGATTGGTCAGTTTATAACTTGAATATTTTAAACTGCAGAAAAAAAATTATGAAAAAAGTTGGATTATCAAGAACATGTTAAAACAGGGAAAGATTATTTTGACAGATATAAAGACTAGCTGTTTATTTCTCTATAGAACTCTATGGGATTTTGGCCTCTTGGAACCAGGAGGCACTTCCTGCTTGGAGCGCCGGGGGGGAGGGTTCACTCAGTCCGGTTCTCATTCACAGTCAATGGGAACAACAATATGTTAGCTAAGGTGCTTCCAGGCATTTTTCAGTGTTTGTTTGAATATTCAGAATATTCAAATTCAATTGTAGGTTTGTTCAAACAAATCCAGTGTTGCATCTCTGAACAGATTTTTCACAGATTGGGGGATTGTATGAAAGTATCAGATTCCACCAGTTTCTATATGTTCTATAGTCATTCTGCTCTTGGTGCTGCTTTTTCATTCATTAGATGAGTCTTTGTCAGTTTACTTCTCATGTTTAAAATTGGTGATGAATCGATTTCTACAGATCGATCTGTTTGAGGCAAGTTGTTGACTGAATCGACCCATGCCATTATAAAATCATTTCAAAATGATTATATTGATGCTGGAAAATACCGTTTAGATTAAAGCCCAAAGAATCTGGAAACCTCACCTGCTCTGTTCAGTACCAGGTATTTATCTCTGAGTCAAACTGGTGGAAGTTTTGGAGAAAGACGTCCTGGATCCATTTTAGGTCAGAGAATCTGATTATTCAAAATGAACTAACATCCACTATGAATCGCATCAGCGACCACAAATTATATGAATCAAATCTTTGTTAAAGTGAATCGTTAAACCCCTAGTTTGAAACTAATTTGGGAGGAAGCAATAATTATTTGCTTTGAGTTAAAAGAAACCAAATAGAAGTCAGCTGGATAGGCTCCAGCAACCTTGTGACCCCAAAAAGGATCAAGTGTACGTGGAAAATGGATAGATGAAAGTCAGGTGTAATGCATTCAGCATCCACTGGGGGCTGGCATACTACCTGCTTCACCTAGTGTTTTCTAAAGCGCATTTTTAGCAGATCAAAAGACTAAATGAGTCACAAACTGGCACCAATGAAATCAAACAGATAATTAGATCATTTAAAATAAAATGTCTTTTATGATGATAAAAAGACAGAATTAGTGAGCGCGTTCGTCAGCTGTGAGCTTCGAGGGGAGGCACCGGCTGCTGCTGCCTCACCTGCTCATTCCTCCTGTATTTTACCAAAGAAATTTTAAATAAATAAATGTATTTAATTTATGTGTTTTGTAAGCTATATTTAATAATATATATATATCTATAATACAAAGAGTGAAGGGGGTGAATGTGGAACATCAAAGGCTTTTCTATCAGTGCAGCATGTAAACAGCACGTTCCTTCAGTGAGTTGAGGAGCCCCTTTTTAATGATTCCATGGAAGATTGCCACGACGACAAGCATCCTGTAATAAATGAAATTAACAAACATTTCTGTAGGGTCTTTTCAAAGGGAAAGAGAGCCCAATGTTTTTTATTCAGATAAGTGGTCTATACATCCCCTGCTCCTTCCTGATTAGTCTAATCCACTGAGAAGTGCGTGCAGGGTTTGATTGAGTCAGCCGCCGAGGACCCCGGGGGAACCCTCCTGATAAGTGCTTTTACCTTTCACCTCCAGAACCCCACGCACGCCGTTTCACCATATCCCACTCCCTCTAATCTCATTTGGCCCAGAAAGACATGCTCAGGCTCAAGAAGCTACGATTAGCATCCTCTTCGCTGAGATCCCGTTGGCTCGGACTGCCGGCTGCCCTCAACCTGGGCTGCTGCAGGCACCGAATCAGACAGGTAGATACGTGGGGGGTGGGGGGTGCAAAGCATGGGGCTTGATGTCAGAAGCTGAGCTTCTTGTGTTTCCAAATATTTAGCACACACGTGTTAAAGTCAAGGCCCTTCAGTTCACTTTATTTTATTGTTATTAATGTTTTCTTGTGCTTATTTATAGCTTGTATAATTTTGACAAAATATATTTTTATGGAGAGTAAAATATCAAAAGTTATTTAGGGTTTGAGTTGATTTATTCTGGAATGATATTCCTGCATTTTTAGAATTCATAATTATGTTAAAAAGTAACAGTTTTTACGTTTTTTAATTTGGAATTCTGCTAGATTTTTGGACTATTTTACAATTTACTAAGATTTTTTGTTGGAGTTTAGCTAATATGTCAGCAGCTACATACTAACTGTTTTGGCTAATTTAGGCTTTTTTCAGTTTTTAAGCTATTTTTTAGCATAGCTATTTTTTTTCAGCCACATGCTAGATGTTTGGCTAACCTCATTTTTTTAAGCTAATTTGGCATTTAACTAATATTTTAGCTCTTCAGTGTTTTCAGCTATCAGCTTCAGTGTTTTTAGCTATCAATTTCAGCATCCAAATTGACAGCATTCACACTAGCATTACCAGATGTTCTATGTCTAGTTCATAATTATTTTTAAAAGTTATGGTTTTAAAGTTTTATAAATGTAGTTTTGTTCATCGTGTTCGGCCCGTGACCTCAGGTGTGTTTTGGATTTTGTCCCCTTGTGCGATTGAGTTTGACACCCCTGACTTAACGGAACAAGAACTGAAATGTTTCCCTTTTATTTTCTGACACGGCTGCAGTGGGAAAGCCACAACCAGGATCTGAAAAACACTGAAAAATTCAAACTGGCAACCACCTAAGCTGCATGTGAATATGCCAGTGCAAAGAGAAAATCAGAAGATTTCACACGTTTGGACCTGTTTAACTGTTCAAATTTAGCTTTGTTTGTTTGTTTGATTAGAACTAAAGCCTCTCATGAATCTAATAATCGCGGCGCTCTGAAGATGAGACAGATCTGTGATGGGACAAACTGAGTTTCCACCCAGATCCACCTGCTGTGCCCGTGTAAGCGCGGCCCGTGTCACTGCAAACGTGATTATATCTGTCTTGCTATTTTAGCGGGGATTGTTCTGCAGCGTGACGCATCAGCAGGGCCTCCTTCCAGAGGGGCATTTTGGGAGAGTCGCTTTAGACGACAGCGCCTTCGAATGAGAAGGAGGAGGACACGTGACCTCAAGAGGAGAACAGAGAACAAATCTCACATCATGATTTCAACATGGACTGAATATTCCAAAAAAGGATTAAAGATAACTTTATTTAAGGGTCAATGATTGAGCAAAGGAATTTTAAGGCAATTTCCTACTAGATTATACAGATCAATAATAATAAATAAGTTAAATTTATGGAAAATATTTTAAAAGTTTACTTTTTAAAGGGAAAAAAATCAAATACATAGTTTTAGCAGTGACCTAAAATGGATTTGCAGCTGGACTCTTCAGTAAAAATCCAAATACTTTATTTTTCTTTTAAATATAAAACATGATTAAAAATACAGACATTCTTATAAAATGTGAGAAATTAAAAGGAAATATAGTAATTAAATTATTAAAACCCCAAAACCTCAATTTCTTTAAAAGAAAGGTTTGAACAAAAATACATTTTTTTACCAACATCATTATTTTTATTAATATTGTCAGGAATATGTAGCCATTAAAGGTCAACTTATTTGTAATTTAAATGTTAAAAATGACGTTTTAAAGAAATGTTTTATTTTTAAAGTAAAATAAATAAAATTGTTCTTTCATTTGAACAATTAACAGTGAGGATAAAACAGGAGCGTTTCTCAAAAGTCTCAGCGTCTCCATAATAATAATAATAATAATTTGGTGAAGTTTATGAGAGTATTTTACCTCGTGATTTCTCCTTCAGGGTCACGTGCCATGCAGCTGCAGCCGGAGCTCGTCCAGATGATCCAGGAGATTGGCGCCGTTTGCGCTGCTGCTTTCAAAGTTAAAACTCAAACAGATGCTTGCATTATTTTTAAAACTGGTATTGAAGATTAAAACAAACTAAAATAAAACTTAAATATGATTTCTGAAATTGTTGAAACTTTAGAGCGGAGGAGTCAGGAGGAGCTGAGATAAAAGGAAGTCAAAGTTTGACGCACAGGTCACCCGAGCACGTGGACCACACGCGCGCGGGGGCACGTGTCCATTAAATGACCCCTTAAGAAAAAAAGAAAAAAAAAAACATTCTTAAATGAGGAGTTTGTTTTTTTTCTGGCGCGAGGCACTGAACAGCCGCGCGCCATGATTCCTTTTCTCTCTGCTCACGCGCTCCCTCCCTCCATCGAGCCTTTCTTTCTGTTTTCTTTATCACCATTTATTTCCTTTCAAATGAGAATTCGGGACCCCCAAATTCACCCCCCCCCCCCCCCAGACACCCCCCGTGTCTTCAAACAACACAACTGTACGGCTCTACTTTTTCCTCCGTCAGAATGGTATCCCAGATTCAATTTCAGATAGAGCGGGATTTAACCACTGATCATTTCTTTCTTTTTTTTTTTTTTTTTTGAGTAAGGAGTGTTTTTTGTGTGTGTGTTTTTTTTTTAATAAGCTGAAACGGGATCAAGTTAAAGACCCCACAAAAATCACAAGAGCGCAAAAGACAAACGCGCCTCTGATGCGCGCGCGCGTCTCCCGCAATCATCCTCATCATCACTATTTATTTCCCTTTTCTTTTTTTTTTTTATTCATTCACAAACGTATCTGTGCACAAATGCAGGCCACACTCTCAACAGCCTCTTTATCAAACTCCATTTGCTGCAGATAATTTCAGGGTGCCATTAAAACACAATAATGTAAATGACCCATGGCTTTTAATTACACACACCCTTCCCCTCCTCACTTTTTGTTTCATCTAAATTCCCCTTTTTTCTTCCTTCCTTTTTTTTTTTTGATTTTCAGGCTGAAGGGATGCGGAGCAGCGCGCGCGCGCACGCCGGCCGCTTTTCCCCCTCCTCGTTGACTTTTATCACTAAATGAAGCATATAAATGACCCGAAAGCGGCGGCTGTCGCCCTAAATTAAATAAAATAAAGAACAATTATCCTCTCTTATTTTTTCTTCCTCTGATCTGCCGCTAAAAAGGAGTCCTGGAGAGATAAGGGAGATTGAATTTTCCTCTGTTGTGCTCCAATGAAAACGTCAGGGGGGTGGGGGGTAGATTTAAACGCGCACATTCACTCCATAATTTAAAAATCATCATTTTCCTTCCCCATTATACCTCTCAGATGTCCTTATTTATTTCCGTGCGACAATTTCCAACTTGGATAATAACAGGTGGAGCAAGCGAGCCTCTCCTGACAATAATAATAATAAAAAAAAAAAGATTTCCGGCATCCATGCCTTCTGGATTCACACTGGATGTAAGCAAATCTGCAGTCCTGAAAGTTAATTATAATTGTCTGGTTTCAAAGTGGAATTAAGGCGCTTTAGGGGTTTGATGGAGCCGGAAAGTTCGCGCGCGCTCCAGTGTGGATCGTCCTCATTTACAGCCGCAGATAAGCGCACAGTCTGTCATGTGCCGCACCTCCCCAGGACTGGATTGCACCTTGGGCGACAGAGCAGAATGGAAACTTCCCTCCGCACATGTTCCTCACAGATAAGTACATTATTTGGAGGAGAAAAAAATATTTTTTTCTAATTGAGGCAGCACTCCAAAAAAAATCCATTATAAAACAACACAACTCAAATCATCCAACGCGCGCTTTCATTCACAGAAGTTGGTGCGCGTTTCAACACGTGGCGAGGATTTGATTTGAATCAGCGCGAGGAGCAGCAAGTTAAAAAAAAAAAAAACGAGAACGGAAAACCACATTTAGCGCGATCTATCACTGAAGGCTGTAATTAAGCAGCTCCTTGAAGTGATTAAGCAGTCAGACAAGTCGGACGGGCAGGATCCCTCCAGGGAGGCCTCTGCGCAACAACCGGTTCACTCCACAAAAACACGACCGACTCCAAATAATCATCCACAATTACAAAAATCAAAGCTGAAAAAAACATCTACGATTCAATTAAAATCACCTCCCAAATATTAGTCTTCATTCATTATTATTATTATTTAAATAAACGGATTTTTTTTTTGTAATTGAGCTTTTATTTTGACAGGTAATCTCCTTAATTTAATGACCTACAAATACAGGAAATGGATGCGTTTGAAGACAGATTGTCTTTATTCAAAACGTCTTTGCTCAGCACTTGAACAAAGAGCAGGAGGTATCAACCTTCTAGATACATGATCCTTTCCATAACATGACATGTTTTAAATCTTAGATAGAAAATACACATCCAATTCAAATAGAAGTTATCCTCAAAATTAATTTAAAAAAATAAATGAAATGACGCGTGGGACTATATTTGCACTTAACCACAGAAATAAAAGCAAAATGAAACATTTTAATAGAAATGTGTCTTTTTTTTTTCTTTCTTTCTTTTTTTTTAGTCATTTTAAATAGACTTTCGAATTTTCCAATAAATATAAAAGGAAAAACCCGTAAGTGAAGCAGATGATGGAAAAAGTGGGGCTGCTGCTGCTGCTTTAGGCCTATACAGGAAATGTGCAAGCCAATTTTCAAAGTAAAAGAGCAGCCTATCGATAATCAACACATTAAAATGTACATCATAAATAAAGTTAAAGGCCTCCCTTTTTTCTGGTTGCCATAAACGTTATAACATTTACATTTCTTACAGTTCAAGAACTAGTTGTGAAAAAGTTTTTTTGTTTTTTTTTTCCCTCTTTTTTTTGGCCACAACCAGTGAATACTGTTCGTGCCTTTGAACGGGGGTGCGCTGTCCATACCGTATGTACATGCGTTTCAGTATTCAAGTGACATAAAAAGAGCAGGAAGGTAAGAGTCACTGGGGTTACATGGCAGCGGCGTGCGCGGATGAATACGGGTCAATTCCAGTCTTGGTCATACCTGGGAAAAGTATGTAGGCCACCGGGGGCTGTAAACTCGACGCTGACCAGGCCGTGCAGTTACACGGGACGACGTAGCCCGGGTTTGTGGGCGACGGGTGGGTGTGGGTGTGCTGACTGGGGCACCCGAGGGTGCCGAACGCGCCGTTCTGGTATCCCAACGAGGACGCGTAGGGCAAAGTGCTGGTGCTCAACGTGTGCGGCATCTCCGTCATCTTCTGGATGGCGCTGGAGCTGAACTGGCTCGGGTCGAGGAAGGAGTAGGGCGCGGAGGTGGGCGGCAGGAAGGCGCGCGCCTTCTCCGACGAGCCCAGCAGAGAATCCGCGGCGGACACCGGAAGTCCCTTCAGGTGGTCGGTGTCCCCCAGGTAAGGCAACGGGAAAACGTAGCGGTCCTTCTTCAGCAGGTTCTTGGGCTTGCGCCGCGGCCGGTACTTGTAGTCGGGGTGCTCCTTCATGTGTTGCGCACGCAGCCTCTTGGCCTCGTCGATGTAGGGTCTCTTCTCGGACTCGGAGAGCAGCTTCCACTCGGCGCCCAGTCTTTTGCTGATCTCCGAGTTGTGCATTTTGGGGTTCTCCTGGGCCATTTTCCTCCGCTGGCCCCGGGACCACACCATGAAGGCGTTCATGGGTCTCTTGATGTGATCGGCGGGCTTTGACATCTTGGAACTTTTAGCACTTTTTTATCCGTGACAAGCAGAAAGTTCTGATCAGAGGAAAGGTAAACTATTCACCTGCGCGCGTGCCAGCGTCTGCTCATGCCACGGCTCTGGGGAGGGAAAGAAGCAGGAAAAAAAGCAATCCGTTCTTCCAGATGGAGTCCGCTTTGCAACTCAGGAAAGACGCGCATGCAGGACGCGCACACGGAACCCATCCGCAAAGGTGAAGCCGGCCGCGTTCGCTCCGCGCGCACTTTGCAGCTGGAGTCATAAAAAAGTGTCCGGCGTGATGTGGTGGGATTCTGCGCCGCGGACGCCCCCCTCTCTCCCCGCGCTGGCGGAGGTTTGTCGTCGAGCACCTGGTTTGGAAATGAGCGGAAGAGCGCGAACGCGAGCCAAAAGCGGCGAAGTTCAAAGGCTGGGCTGGTTTGGTTTCTGCACGCAATCTGACATAATCTGCAGGGCGTTCACTCCCAACCTGAGCGCCCAATCAGCACGGAGAGCGCCTCTTTAACACCTTCACCAAAAAAAAAAAAAAAAGAAAAAACGCACGGGCTGTGTGCGTAAACAAAAGGCACGCGGGGGTGGGGGGGCATTCACACGCGCGCGCGTCTTGCGCACCCCCCCCGATTACATCTCATGTAATGAATCGCAACAAACACGGACCTTCAACCTCTTCCCAAGTTAAAGCCTGACTTCCATTCAGAGGAGTGACACCAGGAGGAAAAAACAGCGTTTAGCAGGATTGTCCTGAACGCACCACAGGCCGGAGGGAGCGTCACCTGCTGAGACCTTCAGGGGAAAAATAAGAACAATAATAATTGCGTGAATGTTTTTAGTGATTCTCCTGCTCCTTTGGCGCGTAAAAGCTCAATCCCACTTTCAGCAATCTCGGTATCAAAACATTCAGCTGGTTCCGGACATTATACTGTTTGTATTTTTGGTTTCCATAAACGTAATAAAAGATCCCCATTGGAAATGAAAGTCTTCAAATTTCAACAAGCTTTTAAACATATTCACGGGCATGTTTTCATCTTTTAGTCAGTCTAAAAAAATTTGGACTTTAGCTTCTATTTCGGCAACATGCTAACGTTTTTGGATAATTTAGTCTATTTTAGCCTATTTTTGAGTTTAGCTAGTTTTTAATTAAGCAACGTGATAGCTTTTTGGCTAATTTGACATCTACTGAGGTACTAATTTGGAGGTTTTTTTATTTTTTTTTTATTTTAGCAACATTCTGACGTTTATGGCTAATTTGTTATCTACTATTTATAGGCTAATTTAGAGTTTAGTTTTTAATTTATTGACTTTACTGAGGAGTTTTAGGCTATTTCGCAGTTAAGCTATTAGCAGCGAGCTAGCTTTTTTTGGGCAAATTTGGCATTTAAGGTTTTGGGGCTAATTTTGTGTGTAGCTCGTATTTAAGAAACACACTAATTTTTTTTACAACATTAGCATGCATTGGTGATTTTTTTAAAGCTGTTTTACAACCAATTTTTTAAAAGTTTTGGTAAATTTGAGCACTTTCATAGTTCTTTATCATTTTTTAAAAAACAAATTTAACATAACTTTTGCATTTTCAGCAATTCAAATCAATTGCGTCACCATTTTCAGCAAAAACTTCCGCATCTTCAGCGACAACTTTCAGTAAAAAGCATTCACACTAGCATTAATGCAGTTAATGCAACTTTTCTAGTATTTTTAAATTTAAAAATAAAAAAAACAGACAAAAATGATGATGTCCCCTCACACTCATTTAAAAATAAATCATTAAAAAAAAACAAAACTATGTATTTCTATCAACTCTATAAAAAATAAATGATAAAAACTCATTTATGAAACAAACAAATGAAGACATTTAATTCAATGAGAGAGTGTTACACAGAGAGTTACTCTGACAGTCAGTGTCTGAAAAAAGTCATTTCAGTGAGAACCATCGCCTAATAGCCCTTGAGCTAATGCGCCTGATATATGACTCTTTCAGCTGTGATTATTAAAGGAAAGGCAGACCCCCCCCCCCCCCCCCACACACACACACACACACACAACCTTCTGGTTTGTCACATATGGTGTTTATTACAGGCGTTGGCCTATATTTCAAGATGTAAACTCATTACAAGAAAACAATTAAAAAAAAATGTTTTCCTTTAATGTCTGATCAGAAACAAAAATAAGATTCGAACAAAAGATTTTTTTTCTTCATTCTGTTTCAGTTGTTCAAGCCTGAATGGCTAATGTCTGTTTTCTTGTAAAATGAAGAGTAAACAATTCATTCAAAGATGATTATTTATTGATTTATATACGTGAGGATGATAACAGGCCTGCTTGCAGTTTACCAATTAATAATAATCAGATGTATCATTTTAATTTCAGATCTGAAGGTCAAAGGTCATTAAAAAAATCATAGTTCTGTCTCTTTCTCACGCTTTTCTCCTTCCCCGTGCGCATGCGTCAGATTTCCATCATGTCTTTTCCTCATAAAAGCCTTGAAACAGGCCCAATCGTAGAGAGGGGGAACAACAATCCCCCTTCTCCTCCCCGCGTCCCTCGTGGACTCCCAGAACAATCATCCGCAGACTCCTCTGACCTCTGTTTTCTTTATTAAATGCAAGCTCCAGAAATAATGCCGAACACTAAAAGGCTCCTCCTGCAGCCAGGATGTGTCCTGCGCGCGCAGCTCGGCTCGCATTGAAGTTTTAAATTGCGTTATGCTATCTTTCACAGAACAGCGTGTGCAATTTGACACGTTTGGGCTGTACTGCACAGCAGCTTAGACTTCATTTGAGATCGACGAATTAGATAAGAGGAAATTATTTTAGGGGCTGAGCCCCCCTGCGCACGCGGGAGAACCCAGCTATGTCTTATTCAGAAAAAGCCGGATTGTTTTGTAAACGCGCGCGTGAAACTTCCTTCCCTCGACAATTTACCGGGATAATGAGAAAGGCAGGAAGTTTTGATTTGTGGAGGACAGAGATAATTATTATTTCCATCTGCATTTTCTCTCAAAGCTGCTCAAAACACACAATAAACGTCCTCATCCAAACTTCACGTCAGAGAATCCTCACGTGACGATGGCCCGCGCGGGCGTGAAGCGGGGATTACGCGCGGACACGTGTCCGTCCAGCCCTGCGTGGAGAGAGGACGGCGGCGGCGGCGGCGGCCGGCCTGACACGCGCAGAGCCTGTTAGGCTGGCCGGGCCCCCGCGGAGAGCGGGGAGGTAAGCTCCCCCACCGTAACTGTCCATGGTGCTGAAGCGGTAAGAGGTTTTCTCTGCAGCTCGATGCCGTCCTCCCCTCAGAAAGTCTCAAAAGCCCGCGCTGACATTTCAATGCATTCATTGTATTTTCATCCTCTTTAGGGACGCTTCTCTGGAAGATATATATATATATATATATATATATATATATATAAGCCGCAAGATCAAATATCATATCTTCTTTTTTATGTTTGTTTTGAGCTCAGGAATCAAACAAACATAGATTAGTCAAACATAAACTGAAACAAACAAAATTTATTTTCTGAAAATGCAAAAGCTATTTGCAAAATCTAAAATTTGCTTAAAGATGGGTCATTTTCTTAAAGGAACTATGAAAGAGCGCTAACGTTTTGCAAACATATGTAGTAAAATCGCTTAAAAATATTAATTTTTCAAAAATATTTAGTGTGTTGCTTAAACATGAGCTAATCTCCAAATTAGCCCAAAACATCTTATTAGATGTAGCCAAAAATGCTAGCTCGTTCCTTAAATGCTAGCCAAATTCCAAAATAGCCTAAAATTACTCAAAAACGTTAGCCGGTTGCTAAAACAGAACCTAAACTCTAAATCGGCCAATAAAAACATCACTACAGGCCAAATTAGCCAAAGATGTTAGCATTTTTGATTAAATACTAGCTAAATTCCAAAATAGACTAAAATACCTCAGTAAACTAAATTAGTCAAAAACTGTTGCTAAAATAGAAGCTACATTCCAAATTAGCCTTAAATACCTCAGTGGATGATAAATTGGTCGAAAAGGTAGCTCGTGGGAAAGATACTAGCTAAACTCTAAAATTGCCAAAATTAGTCAAAAGTGATAGCATGTTGCTAAAATAGATGCAAAACTCTAAATTAGCCAAAAACTCCTTAGTAAGCTAAATTAGTCAAAAAACGTTAGCCTGTTGCTAAAATGGCCGATGAAAATTTCAGTAGAGGTCAAATTTGTCAAAGATGTTAGCATGTTGTTTAAATACTAGCTAAATTCCAAAACATCCTAAAATTCCTCCGAAAACTAAATTAGCCAAAGATGTTAGCGTGTTGCTTAAATACTAGCAAAACTCCGCCTCCAAAGGAACGTCTGATGATTATAACGTTTTACAGCCTCTTCAAATGAAAATTAAAGATTGATACGCGGTGAGTTCAGCCCACTGTTGTTTTTCCACATCAGGATTATCCAAATGGAACATTCTACCACTCTGTATGGTCACATGACTTTGTCAATTCAAAATGTTTCCTCACATTAGACTGGAATGAGTGTTGTCTGCCATGATTGTCTGTATATTATGGTAAAATAAACCAACCAATAAGTCAATCCAATTTGCAAAATCAATTTAATTGATTAATTTAATATTTGAACTAGTTTATAAATGTATGGGTCAATCCTATTAACTTGACTCATAAGGATCGATCTGGATGGATAGTAGGAATATAAATCGATTCATCATTTAAGTCAGGGTGTTAATTTTCATAGGGGCCAATCAAATCCAAAACATTTGTAACTTTAGCATTACCTGCAATAATGCTAGTGTGTAAGCTAAAAATAGACGTTGAAGATGATACTGCTGATAGCAGAAGATGCTGAAATTGATAGCTAAAACACTGAAGCTGATAGTCAGCAAAAATATTAGCTGAATGCCAAATTAAACTAAAAAATAAACTTAGGTTTGTCAAAACAGCTAGCATTTTACTGAAAAAATTGCTAAACTGAAAAACAGCCTAAAAGCTGAAAAAAGCCTGAATTAGTCAAAACAGCTAGCATGAGCTGAAATATCAGCTGAAATCCAAAACAACCTTAAAATCCTAAAAAAAAAAACCTAAACCAGCCAAAACAGCTAGAATGTAAATATTAGCATAACTCCAAAACCGCCTAAAAATCTTAAAAAGAAAAGCAGAAATTAGCCAAAACAGCAAGATAACATCTGGTCATTACTAACAATAAAATAAAATGATCTGGAGGGCCGGATCCGGCCCCCGGGGCCTTGACTTTGACTTAGGAAAATAAAAAAAAAAGAATTGTCAATTCTCTAGTTCATTTTTGTATTTTCAGCCAACTCTTTAGAAACGGTAGCATGCCGCTCTTCTCTGAATGAGCTCTAATGCTATACTCTCATTTTCAGCACAAAATCATTTAACAGTTCCAACATAAAGGCCCGGCTCCTTTCAGCCTTGTTTACAGATCGTCTTCCATCCGCTTCATTTAGCGCCGTCTCAGTCTGAGCGGCAGAGTGCTCATGGTCAAGGCATTTGTCCAAGTGACGGCACAAAAGTATATGTACTGTACACTTGAGTCACTGATAATTAATCTGGCTGAGCTTAATCCGTCAGGCTTTGGTTTGCAGTGGAAGCAATTATACAACTGAAATTCTCTGCACAATGCAGCAGACCTTTTTACATGATCCATTTCTAAGTACCATTCATCCACACAGAGACGCAATCAAAACAGCAATAAGACATATTTGAAATGGCTTTCCAACAATATCTTACAGGAAAGATTCATATTTATATTTCTCCGCGGTGAAATCCTTTCTGGGCGAGATAGTGAAATCAGAGTTGAAGGATTTCTAAAATGACTGAACCTGAGCCGCTCTGGCTTTTCTTCTGCAACACTGGATAACAGAACAGAGCAGAAAAATTAACAGAGGTTCAAGGCATCAGGTAATAATGAAAGCATAGGCCAATACTTCAAAGACCACGAGGTCCACATCACACAATTATACAATACAATTAGGATTAAAGGGGCAAAACAGAGATAACAGGAGATAAGGATAAATTATCACAAAAGGAAAGATGTGCCTCTCTCCTGACCTTCATTTAGACGGAGAAAAACTCATTTACAGCCAGTCTTCCTTGCAGGGGGATTTCAGCTTTCACATGAGACTGACTCTCCTGATAAGATTTGCCAAGTATAAATGAAAATCTGAACTGCAGCTAAACAATAACACAATGACTGTATTCAGAATCAGGAAAAAAAAAAAAAAAAACATAAACTTGAATCTTTAGTTTCACACAAATACAGGGTTTTGGCTAAACACTGTTTCTGAATTCCACAACTACGAGTTACTCAAGATTCTTTAATGCTACTCATTATTGACATGGTTTCTTATTAATTTTCTGATGAAAACATGTTCTTGTAGCATTTTACTGATGATGGAAGACATATATAACAACAACTTGTGTCAAAGTCAAGGCCCGGGGGCCGGATCCGGCCCTCCAGATCATTTTATTTTATTGTTATTAATGGCCCGATGTTATCTTGCGCTCATTTCTAACTTCTATGATTTTGACAAAATATATTTTTATGCAGAGTAAAATATTGAAAGTCATTATTATAATGCTGCTTTTATATTTATGTAAAAAAAAATTACAGTTTTAAGTGTAAAAATGTGGCATTCTGCTAGCTTTTTGGACTATTTTGGCATTCGCTCATTTTTTTTAAGGCTATTTTGGAGATTATCTACTATTTTAGCTACATAGCTGTATTGGCTAACTTAGGCTTTTCTTAAGTTTATTTTTTGGCTATTTTGGAATTAGGATAATATTTATACACTAGCTGTTTTGGTTTATTTAGGCGTCTTTTAGTTTTTTTAGGACATTTTGAAGTTAGCTATTTTTTCAGCTACATGTTAGGTGTTTTTTTTAAGGCTAATTTGACATTTAGCTGATATTTTCACCAGCTATCAGCTTTAGTGATTTCAGTAACCAACTTCAGCGGATCCGGCCGCCGGGCCTTGACTTTAAAACATGCTGTAAAGTCTACTACATCAAAGAATTGACAGAAAATACATTTTTTAAAATAAAGGTGCTGATGTAATCCACTAAAAATTATGTTAGCTTAAGAAGCAAAAATATTGACCTCACTGTACGGGAAAAAAAAAAAAAATCTCATCAACCCACTGTCTCAAATGTGATACATAACATGTTGCAGCTGGATAATAAATGATTATCACCTATTTTTTTATTCTTTTAATATAAAAAAAAAAATGAAATAATAAATAAGTTCTTCTGCTTCTCCTGGAGGGATATCAGTTTGGCCACTAGGTGGAGCTCACATAAAAGTTGTACACTTTTATCAAGAAGAAGCTGCAAAAAACTGTGTTTTAGAACAGAAATGGTTACTTTAAACAATATTTCCTTCAAAGAGTTTGTAAAATTCATGCCTGTGAGTTTATAAGGGTTTTCTTTTAGTCAGCAATGTATGTTTAGGTCGACTGAGCATTCGCATTAGCCGTCCTATGGGAAATTTCATTAAATGTTAGCATCAAGCTAGCAGACTTGAGCTTTTTTTCCTAAATTGATTTGTGTTTTTATGAATCGATTATTGATCTATTTAGCTTAGATTGATTCAAATTGATTTCTAGCCCTACAAATCACTACTCAAATAACCATAATGAAAACACGACTGGGAGCGTTTTGACAGCGGATAAAAAAATGATTGTAGCGGGACTTTATTGAATTTTAGGAGAGATATTTGTTGGTAAAGCAACCTTCTCTCTGACATCCCTGTGTGGAGGTCGTTGTACGAGCGTTCTCGCCATGCCCTGCAGTGGCTGCTTGTTGATCTTTGAAATGGTTACACCTTGTGATTTATGAGGGGGGACTTTATAATTGGTACCCAGTGGCCATAAAGACTCCAGGCTGCAACCCAAGAAATAAATGGATCCATAGAAGATTTAAAACATTTTTTTTTATTTTTTATTTCAAGGTGGGAAAGTTTGAAGACTTTGTTTGCAGGCATGTCAATAGATTATATCGCCATAATCAAACAAAGGAAGAAAACACATTTCAACAACAATCTTTTTAGTTGAGGATGTAAAGACAGAGCGGTTTCTGTACAAGAAGCCAAGTTTGCTTTGACTTTATTGTAACATGGTGATGGAAGGACAGTGCATTGAAATTCCCAGGTACTTGTACTCTGTAACCTGCTCTAAGATGGGTCTGGGAAGGAAGGAATTACTGTTGTTTTACAGTGAAACCCCATGATTTTTGTTTTTTTGGCAATCAAGGAAAGCTCTACATTTGTAAAGGCATTTTGTATATCCAAAAAGCCTTATTGCAGTGAATGACAGACCATTTCCAGAGACGGACCAGAAGCATACAAAACAGTGTCATCAGCATATAAGTGAACTGTACCTTTACTAACAGCCTTTGGGATGTAATTAATGTAAATAGAAGAAAGAGTAGGGCCAAGAACAGACCCCCGTCGGCTTAGATAATGCACACATTTTGTCATGTGTTTCCCCTGGACTGATTGCCTCTCCTCCCTGACGGGCTACACCTGTGTCCTCTGTTTTTTTTTCACTCCCCTTTCTGTATATAATGGGTTCCTTCCCCTCACTTCCTTGCAGGTTTGTCTTGTCACCCTTACCCACGAATCTTGTCTCCCATTCCAGGTTCTTGTGTGGTTTTTGTGGACTTTGACCTTAGTTAGTTATGGACTTTGACCTTAGTGACTGTTCCTGTTTTTTCAGCCTTGTGCTCTTCCTTCGTTTTGGATTTTGTTATTAAAAG
The DNA here is from genome assembly GCA_003999625.1 of Oryzias javanicus. Classification (NCBI taxonomy): domain Eukaryota; kingdom Metazoa; phylum Chordata; class Actinopteri; order Beloniformes; family Adrianichthyidae; genus Oryzias; species Oryzias javanicus. Next base: position 24,735,896 of record CM012440.1, read on the forward strand.
ACACTTTGATTGGGAGCTCGCAGCTGTCCTGCAATTGTGTCCGCACACCAAAGCCTGACACGTTTAGTATAAAGACGCTCTTATAGAAGGATGGTTTGGTCCACATGTGTGTTAACAGAGCTGAAGACAAATCCTGTTCACTTTTTGTTGATGATAAAATCCTCCCACTGAGGTAAAATGCTAAAATGAAATGTTTCAAAAGGTGTTTTTCTGCATGTGAGGTAAGTTCAGGCAGCAACACTCACAGTGGAAATCATGTGATTTACTGATAGAGTTCATTTTCACTTTGACACATTAAAGTCCCACTCCAACTACATTTTTATCTATGATAGAGAGTTCCCAGTGATCCTTTTTAATTACAATCATTCAGTTTTTAGAAGGAAAAAAAAAAAACTATTGTTTTTAACCCTTTACAGCAGAGCTCCAGTGTTCAGTTCTTGGATTTACTGTAATTTTTTTATTGTTAACACGATAATTCCAGCAGAACCCTTAAAGAAGAGCTGGAAAGAGAAGAAATTCACTCCAAAGCATTATGTTGAGTTAGTTTGTTAGTCATGCCTCGTTCCTAAAAGAAAGGACGGCTTATAAAGCACGTTCAAACTGTTCAATTCTCTCATGCAACGTTTGACTGACCTTGCAGTTTGTATATCCATAGGCTTCAGTGTTACAGCTACCTTAACTGAAACTTAGTAAACATCATATATTCAATACATGGTCCAGCTTCATGTATTTCCTGAAAAATCAGAAAAAATGGCTCAGGTGATTATTTTATGACACTGAAGCTCCATTCCGATGCTTCCGCTTACACAGAATAACATCTTTATTTTTCCTTGTCTGAGCTGGTATCAAAACTGTACGACTGCATAGTTCTAATATTGATTGTTTTTGTTGCATCAGTGATTTTAGATTGGGGAGTATAAATTAGCAGGATTTCCTGCAGAAACTAAATCCTAGAAAATTACTCTTTATTTTGTTTTCTAAAAATTGCATAATCATAGTTAAAGGACTATTGAGAATCAAACTCTACTTGACTTTAGTCAGAAAGTACTATATTTAATGAATCAAATGTGAGATAAGTGTTTTTATTTGTTTTCTATTTTCTAATCAATGCATTTTATTTTTTCTGTAATAATTTTGAAAATGTGTGTGTTCTGTATTTTCTACAATCTATGCTTGAAATGAACCAAATCAATCAATCATAAAATAAATCAAAAGACGATCGAATCAGGTCTAGATAGAGTGGACTCAATTTGTTTAAAGCCCCCCAGATCACTCATTCATAGGGATGGGTATCAATATTAATTTCCAGAATCTCTTCAATTGGATTCACAAGAGCCAGAATCGATTTGATTCCAGTATTTTTTAATTCTTCAATTCAATTAAATTTTAAGTTTTCACATTTATACACATTTGTTTAGAAATACATGAAAAATCGACTATATGTTTGAATATGTTCATATTAATCTGATCCAGTTCACAAACTGTAAAATGTATCAGTGAAATGATGAGTTTGTTAATATCGTCGAGTGTTTCATGGATTCTCTAAAGGAGAAACTAACAAAAATGTTCAAATCATTAACATTGTGAACATTATTCTGCTTCTCCTGGAGGACGTTTCAGTTCACGCTATAGCATTACATCTTATTCCAGAAGAAGAAGATAGTATGAGCAAAAAACTGTTTTAGACCACAGTTATTTTAAAATATTTCCTTAACCCTTTCACAGCTCAACCAAGTGTTGGGGCACATTTAGAAAACATGTTTTTAAATATAATTATTATTATTATTATTATATATGAATTATGTATTTCTCCCCAAGGTACAGAGGCCCTAAAGAGAAATTGAAGAAAAAAATTGTTAGTAAAAAGCATTTTTTCCCCAAAAATTGAAGTGAAAATACTAACTGGTGTGTGCCAGATAGTAACCAGAACTTTTTTTAATTCAATTTTTTAAAAAAACAACTTTTTTTCAGTTACGTGAACATTTTTATTTCTAAAAATGGAAGTAAAAAAAAAAAAAATGTCTGAAAAGTAACTGTGAGCACCAGAAAGTAACTTTTACAAAACCCTATGTATTTTTATAAAATATATAATTTTTATATCTTTTGATGGGGGAATAAGCAGCAGGAAAAAACACTTTTTTTTCCTTTTTTTTTTTTTTCTTTTGGGTAATTAAACAGTTAAGAGCTTGCAAACTTCATACCCATGATTTATAAAGATGTTCATTTAGTCAGCAATGTATGTTTAGGTTGTCCGATCATTAGCATTAGCCGTCCTATGGGAAATTCCATTAAACGTTAGCATCAAGCTAGCGGGCCTTATGTGCTAAATCGATCTTTATTTTAAGCTTAAATCAATTTATATCAATTTGAGATTTTATCATCCCGCCCTGCTCGTTCATTCACAGCCCTGCTACCTCCTGCACTGCGGTTTTCTGCACAACAGCCCTTCAGGTTCTCTTGAAGGGCTTCAACAAACATCTCAACTTCAGGCGGGGCTTCAGATGGAAGATCCTCTCCGGAATGAGGAAGCAAAGATCCTTTTCCTCGTGTGACTGTATATGAGCCATCACTTTCCAGTCCTTAAGCCTGACATCATGAAGGCATCACAGCCTGTCTGGGATGACTCCATCCAGGCTCGTTTGTGTCATATTAGGGTTTCTACACATGTTTGAGGAATCATTTATTTATTTGGTGAAAGCTTTCTTCATGCCAAGCAAACCTTGAAGAAATAAAAAAATCATTATTAACCGGATGATGATGATAATGATGTACACGACTCATCAAGCTGAAATGAGAGCTTATGTTTTGCATGACTACATTTTGTATTTAAGGACACTTTTAAATGAAATGGCAGCGTCTCTTCAACCTTTTAAATAAAATATATTTGTGATAACACCTGTGACACATTTACACTGACTCATTACCTCTCCTCAGTGCCAGGAGCCACAATTCATCTGCGGTGGTAATTTGCCTGTCATGGAGCACATGGCCAGCGCTGGCATTTAGGCTCATTCTGTCCTTTTTAATAACTAGAAAATATTTTCAGCACAGCTCTTTACGGAACATAATGTCTTCATTAATTGGATTTGACAGTTATAAAGCTTAAAGAAATGCAGAGCTAAAGTGAAGGGAAGGCTACGTTTTCTTACTTTAGGTCAGGAGTGTCAAACTCAATCGCACAGGGGGCCAAAAACCAAAAATGTTGCGGAATGAACAGGATAAGCATTTATTGAACACTTTAAAACAAAATTTAAAAAAATTTAAAACCACAAATTTTTAACATAATTTTTAACATAATTATGAACTGACAAATATCCCTATCGTATTACCTGCAATAATGCTAATAAGTGGAATATGGCAGCTAAAAATGCTAGTTGAGAATGCTGAAGCTAATAGCTGAAAACGCTGGAGTTGATAATCAGCTAAAATATTAGCTAAAAAAGACAAATTAACCTAAAAAAAAAGAAAAAAATTTGGTTAGCCAAAACAACTAGCATGTAGCTGAAAAATATTAGCTAAATCTTAAAATAGCCTAAAAAAAACTGAAAAAAGCCTGAACTAGAGAAAATAGCTAGCGTCTAAATATTAGTCTAGCTCCAAAACAACATAAATCTTCTTTTTTTTCCTTTTAAAAAAGCCTAAATTAGCCAAAGTAGCTAGCATGTAGCTGAAAAAAATAGCTAAACTTCAAAATACCCCAAAAAACTGGAAAGAACGTAAAAATTGGACAAAACAGATAGTATGCAAATATTAGCCAAACTCCAAAGCAGCCTTAAATCTTTTTAGAAGCTTAAATTAGCCAAAGCAGCTCGAATGTAGCTGAAAAATATAAACAAACTTCAAAATACCCTAAAAAAATAAAAAAATGTAAAAATTAAACAAAACAGCTAGCATGTAAATATTAGCCAAACTCCAAAGCAGCCTTAAATATTTTTAGAAGCTTAAGTTAGCAAAGCAGCTCGAATGTAGCTGAAAAATACAACTAAAATTTAAAAATACCCCCCCCCAAAAAAAAAAAAAACCTTAAAAAATAGACAAAGCAGCTAGCATGTAAATTTTAGCCAAACTCAAAAGAACTTTCAATATTTTACTCACCATAAAAATATATTTTGTCAAACTTATACAAGTTAGAAATAAGTTCAAGATAACATCGGGCCATTAATAACAATAAAATAAAATGATCTGGAGGGCCGGTTATAACTACCTGGAGGGCCGGATCCGGCCCCCGGGCCTTGAGTTTGACATGTGCTTTAGCTGGTTCCGTGGTGTTTACCGGCATTTTTTCTGTGTCCAAGAGGAAATGAAGAACGTCTCAGACTCCCTTTGAAATCAGTAATGTGGTTTAACCCCTGAGTTAATGTCATGCGCTCTGCTGAAATAGAAGTTAAGACAAGCATCAAGGGGTCTGTTTTTGAAAAAAATGTGCAGGAAAGAAATGACCTATGACCCGAGGCTAACAGACAGACAGATCTAAATCATTATTTTAATATAGTGTATAATCAAATGGCAAGTGTTTTCATTTCTCTTTCTCCCCAACTCCTCTGAGGCCTGACCTAAAAAGCTGTCGTGAAGCAGGTGATGAATGAAATCCTCACAATCAATATCTGAATTCTGCAAATCAATTGAAGACTTTTTCAGAAGCCCGGATTAAACCCAAAAACACGGTGGTGAGCCGAAGTGCAGGTAAAGAATGAGCCGACTCAGAAGTGCAATAATGAAGAAAATGCTTTTTAAGGAACGTTGCCTTTTGAAGCTACCGGCTGAAGAAATCATACAGACCCACAAATCTATATCAGTGAGTGATTAATTAATTCAGTTGAATGATCTGTTCTTGCCTCGCGAGATATCACTTTCTATTTCTTTTACTCTCAAGAGACTGGTATTTCAAAGGGCGGTTCAATTTAGAGCTCCCACTGGAAATGGCTTCAGAAACTCTTTGCCATACATTGGGCTTTGATGTGTTTTAACTCTCATAATCTCAGTGTTCAGAAATAAATGTGTTCCATTGTGTATACTCTTTTTTTTCTTCTTCTTCATGTGATTTAAGCAACGCCACACTTTTGATAATCTTTCCTGACATTTCACTCCTTAAGATTCTGATTGAGTCAAAGCTGCTACACATGCTTTTTTTTTTTTAAGTTTGACCCGTATCACGCTGGGATTGGAAGGTGATGTGGCAGGTCATTTATTAATCAAAGAACAGACAGTTGTGCTGTACTTTACTGCACCGTTTACCAAACTGAACCTGCTATTGCTGCTTGATGGACCTCAGTGTGAGGTCATGCACGTGTTCAAAAACGTGCATTCCTAGCATACGATGTTCACATTTGACTGCTGCTGCCCAATACTAGCGCACCACCGACTGATGGAAGAGATTTGGTGTGAAACGTTGAAGCGGTGTGACTCTCACATATCTCGCTCCAGCCTTTTTCTTTCACAGCTCTATTCCAATAAAGGCGTGTTGCCGCTTAATTCCAGCAGGGGACAAACCACGAGGTTTAATTTCCACCTTGTGTGTTTACAACAGTTGGCTCTTCCGTGTTTTAAATGGTATGTGGTAAATGGCGTACACTCATATAGCGCTTTTCTACCTTCGTCAAAGGCCCAAAGCGCTTTACAGTAGGACTGCCAAAAATTATTATTTTAATATTTGACTTATCACCAATTATTTAGTCTGGTTAGTCTATGAACTGGGTCATGCATTAAGTGGATGTAAAACATACATCTTAACCATCATTAGCTTTAAATGAACTAAAAATAAAGACAATGAAGATGATAGTTTATTAAACTTTTAACATATGATGCAGCCGCTGTCCTTCATTAGTTTCTGTGATTAAATCAAGTGAGAGAGATAAGGAATACACTTCTCATCAAACTCATTTTGACAGCTGCCCTGCCCCTCAAGATTACGTTACAATTTAATATCAATTTTATATATAAAAGTTATATAGGGTCAAAGGTCACCTGTCAAAATGAGTTTGATGGAAAGTATATTCCTGATCTCTATAATGAAGTCTGAATCTGAAACACTAAAGATCAAGTTTTGGTCTCATTGACTAAAATAATGAAAAAGTGCATTTTTTTGTGCTCACAACTTTGTTCAACTGTTCTACCATCTGACCCCATATAATATAAAGTTAAAACTAATCGACTATTCAGTAAGTCATAGAATATTTCAATTGTGCATTTATCGTCGATTAGTCGCCTAATTGTGGCAGCCGCAGTCCCAGAGGCAATTTGGGGTTCAGTGTCCTGAAATTGGATACTGATGCTGATATGCTGAAATTGATAACTAAAACTGGAACCCCCAGGAAGCAAAAGGCGGAGCTTTATAGATCGAGTTGTTTTACTTATAAAAATAGTTAACCAAAATAACTCATTTTTAATAATTTGTTTGTTTGCATTCCAAAAGTAAAATGTGGTCATTCATATCAGGGTGTCAAACTCAATCGTAGAGAGGGCCAAATGTTAGGTCGCGGGCCAAATAGAATAAAAATTTATTGAACAGTCTGAAAATAAAGTTTTACAACTTTAAAAGCGTAATTATGAACTAGATATATAGTATCACCTGAAATAATTCCAGGGTGAATGCTGTAAGCTGAATTTGGCTTCTGAAGATGCTAGTGCTAATAGCTGCAGATGCTGAAATTGATAGCTTAAAAACACTGAAACTGAAAACACTGAAACTATTAGCTGAAAACTAAAATCCAGCTAAAATATAAGCTAAATGCAAAATTAACCTAAAAACAAAGAAACAAACCAAAAAAAAACTTAGGTTAGGCTAAAGAGCTAGCATGTAGCTGAAAAAAGTAGCTAAACTTCAAAATATCCCAAAAGCTGAAAAAAAGTCTAAATTAGCCAAAACAGCTTGCATGTAAACATTAGTCTAACACCAAAACAGCCTAAAAAACGTAAAAAGAAAAGCTTAAGTAAACCAAGACAGCTATCATGTATCTGAAATACTAGCTAAATTTCACAATAGCCTAAAAAATCTTAGTAAATGCGAAAATAGTCCAAAAAGCTAGCAGAGTGCTAATTTTACAACTTTAAAATTGCAACTTTTTTTAAACATAATTATGAATAATAAAAAGGCAGGACTATTGTTCCAGAATAAATCAACTTAAACATTAAATAACTTTCAATATTTTACTCTCCATAAAAATATATTTTGTCAAAATTATACAAGTTAGAAAAAAGCAAAAGATGACATCGGGCCATTAATAACAATAAAATAAAATGATCTGGAGGGCCGGATATAATTATCTGGAGGGCCGGATCCGGCCCCCGGGCCTTGACACGTGCCATAAACTTTTCATTGAAAGTAGCCACTGAGTGTGAATGTCTCTTTATTGGAAGTTGAACTCACATTTCCGAGCCGGTGTGAACGTAGCAAGAGGAATTTGCAGGTAGCTGCTTAGGGACTCGTGGAAGGAGGATCTAACCTCCAGGCAGAACTCTGCAGTAGTGGACTAAGATTGAAACTGGTGTGACAGTGCGCTCTGTGGAATTGAGGGTCCATTGTAGTTTGTCAAACAAAAGCTTTTTTATCAGAGACTCTTAATGTGACCCCCTCCTCTTACTCTCTTGGCCACCAACTCGTTCTTCTCTTCCTCTCTTTTCTCATTCATTTATTCCGCTGTGTGTGGAAATAGGCTGGGCAACAATTAATTTCAGAGTGAATTCAGGCAGGATCTATTACCCCCTCTCTGCTTCTATTGCTCTAATGGAAATCTATTTCACTTCTCTTTTGTGTCCAATATAATTTAATGCCCATTTTATTAATGGCCTGAAATAATTACGGAAGGCTTTTGTGATTCTTGAGTATGTTTCATTTAATTGTGTAATAAATGTCTAATCAGAGCTCCCATCTGAAGCCATTATGGCATTAAAATTAACAATTACGCCACAAATGTCTTGGTGAATGCGTCAGGGTCTATAGAAATCGTTGCTGATAACAAGACACATATAAATCATTCATGAGAATTTTTGCAGAGAAAAGCGGTGTGAGAGATAGGAGGGTGTGGGGGGAAAAAGAGAGGAGGAAGAAGAAAAGAGGAGAAGAAAGAGGCTGAGTTTTCTTTATTCCATTGAAAAACGGGGATGGCCGAGAGATAGGGCTTTCTAAAACTGTGTCACCCTCTCCAGTTCCTTTCTTCTTCTGTCTCTCTCTATCTCCCTTTAATTTGCCTTCCTCTTTATTTCTGAAGTGACAGATTTCACTTTGGGAATTCATTAACCGTTAACTTGGGCGATAAAATATCTATCAGGCCCTTTGCCCGGTTCCTTTGCTAAGCTGCGTGGCGCTCCGGTTCGACGTTGTGGGTGACCGAAGGCAATTAAAGAAGCTTCACGCTCCCTCCCTCCCTCTGCCAGCGTCACTCTCTCTGGGAAAACTGGAAGGCTGCTCAACACACCAGCAAGAATTGTTTTTCGAGTAGCCAAGTATACGAATTTCATGGTACGAGGGGACTCCGTCTGCTGCTAAAAACCCGCGTTGGTTCTCTGTGTCATTTTCAAACTAATATACTACAATTGGTTTTGGTGAATCTATTCTGACACCAAAATGTTTTGGTCTTCTTTGTTCATTATCAGCGTGACGAAGGGCCTTCTGGGACAATGGATCACCCCATTGTTCCAAAAAAACTCCTTAGGAAGTGGCCTTGGTGTTGATCAGTCCCTTTAAATGATGAACAATTGATTTTTTTCTCCTCTTTCATTGATTTTGAGCAGTCCTTTTTATTGGACTCATCTACAATTCACAATCTGGCTTTCATGGAATATCACTATAGTGGGGCAACTCATACTTTTTTCAAGTAAAAACTTACAACATGAGTGGATCTCCCAGCAACCCTTCAAAATCAACACTTAGACCACCAATCCTCAAAGCAGGAGTCTCAAACTCAATTTATCTTGGGGCCACTGAGGGCAGAGTCTGGCTGAGGCTGGACCGTATGACCGTTCGTGTCATCACTCCAACAACCCCATGACCCCAAAGGGGATCCAGCAGATTCAGAAGATTGATGCCCGTATGGGTTACTTTCCATTCATAAGGTGAGCTCATTTGCGCAAATGTTTCAACAGAATCCGTCTTCTCAAAGTCCTCATCAGTGTCCATCGAATCTGGTAGAAGACAACCTACTAGACACAAAGATCTCCCTCCATTTCACTCAATCAACCAATCATACTTTATCAAACCCAAGGGAAACTGGTGGAGAACACATACAAGACATGTTGCCCCATGGTGGGCAGCAGCCACGCAAATCTGGCGGCGCTAATCGCCCAGAAAAGACACATGAGGAGAGTACAGGAATGGTGTCAAAAATCAGGCATCTTTGATCTGTGTCGCAGTAGAACGGCATAGATTGAAGCACAAGCAAAAATCCATCCATAGACGAAAGGTCCACAAAAACCGACTCCCACATGTTTGGCAGGATGGCGGCTCCACAGCAGAGGTGGAGGGGACCAAGTAAGATAGTCACCAAGGTGTTGGATCTGGGGAAAGGGTCACGGAGAGGGGAGGAATGCAGGTTTCCAAGACAAGGAGCTCTGCTTATTGCTCCTGTGGCGGATTGTTTTGGTCCAGTCCTAGGGAGTGTGCCCTTTGGCTCGGGGTTCCTGATTTGGAAAGATTGTTTAGGCGCAGGGGGACAGTTTCTGCCTGCCTACTGAATGTCCAGGTGCTGCTTTATGGGGGAATATTCTCTGATCGGGTCAATTTTTGGGGTTTTCTCCAAGTCTAGCGGTAATACGCTTCAAAATGTTAGCCAGCTTCCCAAGGGAGACTTTAAAACGATCCACAAGGGCAAACAGAGAACGACCATGGTCTCCAATGTCTTCAGTTTGTCATCCTGAGTCTGTACAGTTCTCAGTGGTCGATTGCAAAGCACTCCAAGCTCTCCCTTTGGTGCTAAGGGCTGTCTGACCAAAACTACCCAAAGAAAACAGATAAACAAAGCCTGCAAACTAAGACTACCAATGCCCAACCCCAAACTAAAATAACAAAACCCAGCAGCGTAAGACTGCTGAGGACAACAAGGGAAAAAAACAAAAAAAGAAAAAAGCATTTTTTAAAGTAAGGATAACTTCATTAGCATTTATTAAATATAAATTAGTTACATTTATAAATTGATGTCTGAGGTGCACATAGATGATAAACTATGTAGGTTTTTACATCCCTGTTGACCTGAAAGACATCTTGTTTGTTCAACTCTACCTCCAGAATGAACAGATTTTATATGCAAGAAGGTCATGAATGAAAATCCTAATTCCGTTTGACTAAAGTAAGACTATGCAGCTCCTTCTAGATTTTGATCAGTAGAAAACGAGCCCTAATGGGTCTGTTACTGCTAAAGGTTGCGGACCTCTGACTTAGGAGAACCTCTTGATCTCCTAGTCAGTTTCCTCCTCTAAAAACTATTGAATATTTTTCAACTTCCATCACTTGGTCTTCTAATTTGCCCTAGTCCTCTTCATCTTCCTTGGCATCAGAATCATCCTGAACACCACCATCCTATGGTGTCTGGCTACACTCTCTCCATCCACAAACTCCATGCACTATTTTGTTACTAATGTCGTTCAGATTACAACATCTACACAAGATGTTATCAAGTTGTGTGCTCTTTTCTCTTACATATATGCCTCCCTAAGCTCCTCCCTTTTCTGACAAATGTCTTCACCACTAACATTTTCATTCTGTTAACAAAGTCCACCACCTTCTGTCCTTCTTCATTCCTGTCACTTGTTTCCCTCTCCAGTCATCTCTACTAGCCACTTCCAAACCTTCACAGATATATACACTTAGTGGCCGCTTTTTTAGGTGCACCTTTCTAGCACGGGTTTCGCCCTCTTTTGCCTTCAGAACGGTCTGACTCCTTGGTGGATAAGATTCAGCAAGGTTCTGGAAACATTCCTGAGAGTTTGGTCCATATTGACATGATAGCATCACACAGTTGCTGTAGATTTAGAGTCCGGAGAACTTATTGTCATGTTCTAGAAACCAGTCTGACATGATTCCAGCTTTATGACATGGATCCTTATCCTGCTGGAAGTATCATCAGAAGATAGAACACTGTGGTCATGAAGGGATGAACATGCTTAGACTGTGGTGTTGGAACCATGATCAGTTGGTACTAAGAGGTCCAAAGTGTGCCAAGAAAATGTCCCACACACCATGACACGACCACCAGCAGCCTGAACTGTTGATACAAGGCAGGATGGATCCAAGCTTCTATGTTGTTGATGATAATTTCTGTCCATCTGAATGAGGCATCAGAAATGGAGACTCACCAGACCAGAGAAGGTTTTTCCAATCCTCTATGTCCAGTTTTAGTGAGTCTATGTGAATTGTAGCCTCGGTTTCCTATCCTGTTCTTAGCTGACAGGAGTGATACCCGCCGTGGTCCTCTTCTGCTGGACGTGTTGTTCAGAGATGCTCTTCTGCTGACCTCGGTTATATCCAGAGGCTGTTTGAGTTTCTGTCATCAGCTGGAACCAGTCTGGTCATTCTCCTCAGACCTCTGGCATCAACAAGTCATTCCTGTCCACAGAACTACTTCTCTCTGGACATTTTCTCTTACTCTGACCATTCTCTGTAAACCCTAGAGATGGTTGTGGGTGAAAATCCTAGTAGTAGAAGTTCCTGAAATATTCAGACCAGCCCCTGGCACCAAGAACCATATTCAAAGTCACTTCAATCACCTTTCTTCCTCATTCTGATGCTCATTTTAAACTGTAGCACATCGTCTTGACCACGTCTGTATGTCTAAATGCATTGAGTTGCTGCAATGCGATTGGCTGATTAGAAATGTATGTAAACGAGCAGCTGGGCAGGTGTACCTAATAAAGTAGCCAGTGAGTGTGTAGTGTCATAGTGAAATAAAAGCAGAAAAGTGTTCATTTGGACTTCTATTATTTGAGCTGAATATGTCTTTCTTCTCATCCAAGAAGCTTTCTTAAAAACTTTAGTTTATAAAGTCTTTCTTCTTGTTTTCTTGTTTCATCCCTTTGTTATTGCTCACTGCAGAGCTGCCTCTGCTTAACCAACATCTTTGAATGGACACAGAAAACTACTCAAACTCCCTTGTGCACATGGCTATGAGTTCTAGTTTAAAGCGCTTTGTGGTCAGCAAGGAAAGAAAAGCTCTATATGACGCATCAGCTGTCACTAACAGCACCTCTGTTGGTGGCAAGTCTTTTTGTGTTCGTTTCCACCGAGCTCATCGGTGAACGGGATAAATTAAAAGGAACAAAACGCTCCTCTGTTGTCCCGCTGTACTCTTCATCAAAATCTGACACACACTTCTGAAGGAGGATGTGCTGAGGACCATACTTAAGGTCATGCTGATGCCAGCACACACTGAAGAATGGCCCTTTTATTATTCGTTTGAGTTATGCAAGGAATTCAGCTTTTTAAAAATGCTCTGAAAGCATATTTTCAAGTAACAAAAAAAAACACAGGCAGCTGAAAAATAAAAGGTGGAAACAACGCGATGAAGCTTTACAACTCTGAACTTTCCTTTTTTTCCTACAAAGTGATTCAGAGACAGTTGCAAAGCATCCAGGCAGAAAGCCGGCAATATTTCCGAGCATTTTTGAAGAAATGAAGACAAAAGGTAATGTTTTAAGAGCCTTAAATGGCTGACATTGAATAAAACCTAATGTAGCCTTGGCTGCAATAAAAGCAGGATTTCTCACTCTGATAGATCAAAAAACTTAAGAAACTTTGGGATTTTTCTCATGCGAGTGACTGTTACGACCCAAATCAGCACATCGACCTCAGTCTAGGGCAGGGGTGGGCAAACTTTTTGATTTGTGGGCCAGAAAGGGTTCTAAAATTTGGCATAAGGGCCGGACAAGGAGCAGATGGAAGGAGTCATTTGGTAATGAACCTCATAAACTAAAAAGATAATATGGAATTTAAAAGAAAAACATGCTTTAATTTGGATTAAAATTCACATATATTCATTTAAAAACAGAAAATTTGGGAATTTTAATTTCTAAATTTTGATTTTTGTTCTCTTTTTGGTGATCCAATGGGTTGATGTTCTTCAGAGGAAAATGTGAACTCAAAGAAATCAGAAAAATCACCTTCTGACTCAGAAAAAACGCCAGAGAAACAACACTATTCATGAGAAGAAACCAGAAATACAATGAAAATAAAACAATAATTAGGATTTTTGATTCAATGTATTTTAATTTGGAGGGCCAGGTTAAGTATCTTAAGGGGCCACATGTGGCCCCCGGGCCATAGTTTGCCCACCCCTGGTCTAGGGGAAAAACAAAAGACCATAACATATGGAACTGGACTCCAAGAACATGAGGAACACAGTTTATTGACAGAAAGAAAAAGAAACGGTGTCCTGTAAAGCGAGAATGAGTTAATTAAAAAAACTATAGTAATGATAAATACAGTGATTGGAACCTTGGCCAAACATAAAATAAGTCAGGGAGACTACAGACCCCGCCACCTTGACCGTCTGAGTCAGTATCTCCCTGCCTAATAATACTAGCTAACAAAAAGAAACAAAGCAAGCCCGCAAATAATGACTGCTCAGGTGCAACCCCAAACTAAAATAACAAAACCCAGCAGCGTAAGACTGCTGAAGACATAGAGTAAAGAGAAACTGAGACTCAAACTCAGACCCCTGCTCTGTTCTAACTGCTTTTGGTTGACGGCCTCCTCTTTCTTAAATAACACATCAGGATGCAGACACAACAATGACATTTTTGCATTAGCTCCAGTTAAAATTAAGTGCGAGAGAAAGCATAACAAAAGGACAAATAAACATTGAAAATCCTTAAATGGCATGAACTTGTGTAACAAAATTCATCATATTAAAATCATTTATGAACTGTCATCACTTTTAGGACAGCTCAGAAAAACATTGTGGAATTCTTCTATAAATATAGCAAATGAATGACTATCTACACTTCTTGAACTGATATTTGTTCTCTTCCCTTTTTGACCAGATCTCCTGCACTGAAATCCCTCCTTTTGATTTTCATGCAAATTGTCTCCCGTATTTTCACAAAAACAAAACACGTCTCACTCTCCTCCAGCTCCTTTCTTCTAGTCAATTTAATACCCATCCCAGATTTCATGGTCAATTTTATCTGTCTCACTCTGAAAAAAGTCCATCATCGATTCTTCACAACTTTGCATGCCCCCTTTCTCTTCAGATTCACTGTGAAATCCTCCATTCAGGTTATCAAATCACTGTGACTGCCTTAAATTTGTGGCCACACCCAACACTTTGACTGTGCGTTAACAATGCTGACCCCCAGCTGTAATTAGTCTCTATTTATCCTCTGATCACAGTGAAGTCTCCTGCATCCAAACAACAAATGACATGTCGTGAAAAATGTTTTTTGAAATCTCAAAACAAAATGGATTTGACTCTGATCTAGCCTAATCCTAAAGTAGTTAAAATCTCTGAAAAATGCTATTTTGTTTAAAACAAAAAAACATTCATATTTGGTTAGAGATGAAAGTTAAAAATGTTGTTACAGCAAACTCAATGCCATCTTAATAGAGACATTGTGTTTATCACTTTGTGTTTTTCTTTTCAAATGCAGAAAAATCGCAAAAATTTTACTATTTTGAGCCTTTTTATGCTCTAAACCATGGTATTCACGTACATCCAGGCCTCGAGGCCGCATCCGCAGTTTCCACAACATACCCGGATCTTGCATGCTCCAATTGGTTGGACACACCTGAACCAGGTAATCAGTCATGAGTAGAGTTTGGATATCTGGAAATTATGCAGACACTGTGGCCCTCGAGGCCTGGAGTTGAATACCCCTGCTCTAAACCATGTGTCAAAGTCAAGGCCCGGGGGCCGGATCCGGCCCTCTGGGTAATTCTATCTGGCCCTCCAGATCTTCTTTTTTTTATTACTATTAATGGCTCAACGTTATCTTGCGCTCATTTCTAACTTGTATAATTTTGATAAAATATATTTTTATGGAGAGTAAAATACTGAAAAATATTTAAGTTTTAAGTTGATTTATTCTGGAATAATATTCCTGCCTTTTTATTATTCATAATTATGTCAAAAAGTTATGGTTTTAATGTTTTTAAAATTAGCATTATGCTAGCTTTTTGGACTAACAAAGACTTACTAAGATTTTTTAGGCTATTTTAGGCTAGTTCAGCTAATATTTCAGCTACATGCTAACTGTTTTGGCTAGTTTAGAATTTTTTTCTGGGTTTTTTTTTGTTATTTTAGTGTTTTGTACATTTAAATGATAGCTGTTTCGGCAAATTTAGGAATTTTTTTTTTTAAGTTTTGCAGGCTGTTTTGGAGTTAATCTTATTTTTCAGCTACATGCTAGTTGTTTTTGGCTAATTTAAGCTTTCTTTTTAAGTTTTTTAGGCTGTTTTGGGGTTGGGCTAATATTTACATGCTAGCTGTTTTGGCTTATCAAGGCCTTTTTCAGTTTTTTAAACTATTTTGAAGTTTAGCTTTTTTTTTTTTGCTACATGCTCACTGTTTTGGCTAATTTGACATTTAGCTTATATTTCAACTGGCTATCAGCTTCAGTGTTTGTAGCTATCAATTTCAGCATCTTCAGCTATCAGCACTAGCATCTTCAGCTGCTAAATTCAGCTTACACCATTCACACTAGCATTATCACAGGTAATGCTATATATCTAGTTCATAATTATGTTAAAACGTTACAGTTTGAAAGTTTTAAAAATGTCGTTATAGAGTGTTTAATAAATGTTTATCCTGATCGGTTTATCCTATTTTGGATTTTGGCCCCCTTGCGCGTTTGAGTTTAACACCCCTGCTGTAAACACACATTCAACGCGTTCTCAGTACACTAGACAAGCAGGGAGGGGCTTCTTTTGCTCCTGCATGTGCGCCACCTACAGTTGGAAGAGGCTTGGTGTCAAATGTCAAAGCAATGCAAAATCTGGTGAACCTTGCTCCAGCTCTATTCTGATATATGAAGACTTAAGTGTCATAGTACAAGTACAAGTTTCAACCATTGACTGTACAATCACTGGACATAAAAACCCCTCCCCCCCTCGTGTTCCAAACAGGAAGTACCTGCTGGTTCCACGAGGGCCAAAATTCTATAAACTTCTGTTGAGGAATAGACAGGTATTTCTCACTCATTCTATTTGTCAGGATAACTGTTCTTGATCTGATAGTTGGAGTCATCTAACAGATTCAAAAGGGAGGAAGAAGAAGAATGCAAAACACCTGGACAGAGAGGACAGAAAGAGGGAAAAAATACCATAAATGGACTTGAAAATGTGTCTTATATTTCTAGAAGTGGCTTTCAATATGCTGTATTTGTTCATTTCGTTTGAGTGAATAAAACACATTGGGTTTCTGTGCAGTTATAATTGGAGGGAACATAGTTAACTTCAAATGTAAAAGTCTAATATTTTCCATGGAAAATACTGTTGCATGCTGAATTTGCACATTGTTGCTCCTGAAATTTTTGTAGACTAAATCAGACTGTTGTTGGACGTTCATGTAATATTTACGAGATCAGTTTATGCCAATGAGCAAGCGAATAGTTGGAGTGAAAAGTTGTTTCTCCATTATCATGCTTTTCTGTGAATACTCTAAGCCTGTCCATACAGTCAAGTGTTTTGTGTCAATGCAGTAGAATCAGGATGCTCATGTACCAGCATTTGGAAACAGGACACTGATATATTAGAATGAACTCAGTGAGAAAACAGTTTGTCTTCAGGGACTAAACCCTGGTGAAGCTGTCTGTCAGTTGGATGAAGCACAGTTTAAATTACAGTAAAGACAAAATTATGTTTGTTGGTGTGAAATAATGTTGAGGTTTTTTTTTTTTTTTCTGGCAATGCTGGACAGAGTAATTAAGATAAAAGCTATATCTTTATGGCTTTTAGACACAGAGTCTGAGTCCTCTCCTTTGTCTCGGGCTATAATTGGAGACCAATGCGCGTCATCTCTCGGCTGAGAGGGTAAATGAGGGATCCCAAGACTCCAGGATTACCCTATTATTGAGAAGACGTTCCACTAAGCCTCCACCACTGACACATATTCCTGTTCTGTTGCCTATTCACTTTGAAATATGTCTTGTCAGGGAGGCTTACGGAAATCTACATAATCCGTTTTCATCACAATTAAAGATACCACTGAACAATAAAATTGCTTGCTTTCTGGTTTGTTTCATGTTGCCTCAACAAAAAAAGTGGGTGAGTGAACTGCAGCTGGGCGTCGCTGGGGGCTGCAAAAGGTCGGGGGGAATTTTCAGACATGTAGGAGGACAAAAAAGTCTTGACTTATGACAATTTTTTTAAATATATAAAAAAAAAAATCCCGTTAGGGTTGAAATTATGGTTATGATATTTTTAACCAAAATCCACTATTTTTTCAGCTACATGCTAGCTGTTTTGGCTAACCTAAGTGTTTTTTCTATAGTTTTTTAGGCTTATTTGGCATTTAGCTAATATTATAGCTTTCTATTGATTTCAGTTTTTTCAGCTATTAGCTTTAGTGTCTCCAGCTATGAATTTCAACATTTTCAGCTATTAACTTCAGCATTTTCAGCTATCAGTGTCAAAGTTTTCAGCTATCAATTTTAGCATTTTCAGCCATCAGTGTCAGCATTTTCAGCAATTAGTTTGTGTTTTCAGCTATAAATTTTAGCGTTTTCAGCTATAAATTTTAGCGTTTTCTTTTTAGCGTTTTCAGCTATCATTTTCAGCTATCAGTTTTCAGCTAGATGCTAGCTGTTTGGCTAACCTAAGTGTTTTTTCTATTGTTTTTTAGGCTTATTTGGCATTTAGCTAATATTTTAGCTTTCTTTATTGCATTTTCAGTTTTTCAGCTATTAGCATTTTCAGCTGTGTCATTTTCAGCTATGAATTCAATCATTTTCAGCTTTCAGCTATTTTAAGCTTCAGCATTTTCAGCTATCAGTGTCAAATTTCACCCATCAATTTCAGCATTTTCAACTGTTATAGTTTGTTTTCAGCTATCTTTTTTTTTTTTATCATTTTCAGCTATCAGTGTCAGCATTTTCAGCTATCAGCGTTCACATTATTGGCTATCAGTGTCAGCGTTTTCAGCTATTAGTTTGTGTTTTCAGCCATCAATTTCAGCAATTTCACCTGTCAATTTCAGCATTTTCAACTATCAGCATTTTCAGCTATTAGTTTTAGTGTTTTCAGCTATCAATTTTTTAAAAATCATTTTCAGCTATCAGTGCCAGCATTTTCAGCTATCAGCATCAGCGTTTTCAGCTATCAATTTCAGTGTTTTGAGCTATCAAACTTTAGTGTTTTCTTCCATCAGCTTCATCTTTTGATGCCAAATTCAGCTTACAGTATTCACAGTTGCATTATCATAGGTGATGCTATATATTTAGTTCATAATTATGTTACAAAATTTACAGTTTTAGATTTTTTTTAATTATTTTTAGAGTGTTAATAAATGTTTATCCTGTTCAGCCCACAACCTAAGGTGTTTTTTGGATTGTGGCTCCTTGCGCGATTTAGTTTGACACCCCTGTCCAAAAAAATGACAGCATTTTTTTGATTTTGGTTAAAAACTGCTAATCATAAGTAAAAACAACACTGGGGTAAAGTGGCAGTAAAATGAGGGCAACTCTCATGGGGGGGTGGGAGGGGGTGCATGTTGGAGTTCTGAAGCCATAGAAACCTCCTCATTACACACATTTTGTCCTAGTTTTGTGCTTCTTTGCTGAATATTTTGGGAATAAAAGACACTGATGTGAACTCTTCTGTACTAACTTTTGAGAAAACCGACCTCGTGACATCAGTGTTTTCTTAAATGCAGTGAGGAAATTTAACAATCTTAATTTTGGTTTTACCAAGGCTCTTCGTGCAAAATTCAAAATACCAAATAATGACAAAAGTTGACTTGGGTTCGTTATGATTTGTGCTGGTTCATTGTCCTTCTTTCTGACTGCATGACTTCTCTGAGTGTTTAAAAACGTCCTCGCTCTTGGATTCTGCAGGTCTGACATAAAAGGAGGCTTTTGACACCTGTGTTCTCCTGCTTTCCTGTCACCTCCAATAAAATATCAAAAAGCCCGCACTGTCCCTCACATTTATTCACCACGAAGCCGCACCGCCGCTTCCCATTCCACGAGTTTGTAACCTTTTTTAAAGGAGTAGCAGCAAAGTTAACAAGTACGACAGCCCACAGTCTCCTGCAGGAGTATTTGAAGTACGGTGCATGGAGGAGGGCACACCGCGAAGGGCAAACCTAATCTAGTTTCGAATGTCCAAAAGCCCGGGCTTTGCATCGACTGCTTCTTTCATCTCTTGTATCCATATTCTTGGAGTCCTCACCTGCAGGGCGGGGTCAGCTGAAGTCAGGACACATGCACGGCACGCACAAAGCCTTGGCTTTGACCACACTCCTCGCGGTCGTCACGTCTCTCTCGTGACCTCTGCGCAGCATCCCTGTATCTTAGGGGATCTCTTTGAGCGGGTTACTGGCTGTGACTAGGTCCTCAAAAAATAGAGCCACAGATTACATCGAATGGCTCTAAATTTGACATATATTATGTAGAAAGACGTCCAACCATAGAGGTCAGAATAACTAAACAAAGCAGGAAAAAAAATTGGAAGATTTGTGGAGTGAAAATTCCAAATGATTCTGACTTTTAATGATTTAAAATAAAGAAACATATAGCAGATTGCAAGTGTATGAATTGACATTAAGTCAGATGTAGAAGAATATTCTGATTATGAAACAGTTAAAAACTGAAAACAAAAAGTCTGTGTATGAACTCCTCGCCTGCTGCTTCAGATTGATTGTTTCAGTTTGTATCTTTACATGAGCATTATTTCAATATGTGTGAAAAATACATACAATAATATTATGTAGATTAAAGGTGCAGAGATGGTATAGTTCATGTTTTAATAGGGCTGTAACGAGTATCCGGGTGCTCGAGTATTCGCGATCTGCTCCCGAAAATTCGAGTACGAATATTCGCGACGTCAAAGATCGCTGATTTGCGATCTTTATAAATATGGTAAATTTTAGTAAAATATGATCAAAATAGGATCTGAACGATGTATTTTCCCTCAGGAATGCAGATTAATGTAGGATTTTAAGCTTACGAACTAAAACAAAGCCGAAAGAGCCGCGGTAGCCACCGGAAGTAAACAAACATCTTCGTGATGGTGAAACTTCCGGTTTTCAAAGTAAAACTAGCAAGAATTTTTTCCGTTCAAAAACAGAGACTGAAGTTCTGTTCACTGACGTAACTTTTGAAAAGATGAATTAGCTTTAACATCGGAGGTTTAGCTCCAGTGTTTACATGCTTTTGGTTATGATAACTCTTCAACAGTTGACGTAATTAATGAAACTCCATCTTATTGTGAAGAAACGCAGCCTCGCACTGCTAAAGGGCGGATGTAAATCAACGTGAATCAGATGATTCTGCTGCGGAAACAAATATTAAGTAAATATTCACATAGCAATAAACATAATATTAAAAAGTAAGAATCGTGGTTCAACTCGTGAATCATTGAGCTTGATTCGTGAATCGTATCGGATCGCCACCTAAGCAACGATCCACAGCCCTATGTTTTAATGTAACCTTTCAAACTTTTTACCAAAGTTTTGCTTTGCATATAAAATCTGTTCATTCTGGATATTAGCATTGAGCAAACAAGACGTCTTCAGGTCAACAGGGATGAAATCCTCATAGTTTTTCGTCTACGTTCACCTCAGACATCAATTTTTACATAAAATAAATAAATGCTAATCAAGTAATCCTTACTTTAAAAAATTCCTATTTAATTTTTCTTTCATTTTTTTTTGTTCTTTTTTTCAAGGCCCGTGGGCCGGATCCGGCCCTCCTGATAATTATATCTGGCCCTCCAGGTCATTTCTTGTTATTTATGGCCCGATGTTATCCTGCACTCAATTCTATCTTGTTCAAGTTAATTGATTCTGGAATAATATTCCTGCCTTTGTATCATTTATAATTATGCTAAAAAGTTACAGTTTTCAAGTAAAAAGAAATGACATTCTTCTAGTTTTTTGGACTATTTTGGCATTTACTAAGATTTTTATACTATTTTGGAGTTTAGCTCATATTTACATACTAGTTCTTTTGGCTAGTTTAATTTTTTTAGCTCTTTTGAAGTTAAGCTATTTTTTTTTTAGCTTCATCTGGGGTGTTTTGGCCAACCTAGGATTTTGTTGTTGTTTTTTTTTTTTTTTTTTTTAAGTTTTTTAGGCTAATTTGACATTTAGTTAATATTTTAGCTTTCAGCTTTAGCGTTTTTTTTTTTAGATTTCAGCACTGGCATTATTGCAGGTAATGCTATACATCTAGTTCATAATTATGATAAAAAGTTAAGATTTTAAAGTTTTAAAAATCTAGAGTGTTCAATAAATGTTTATCTTGTTCGACCTACGTTGTGTTTTGGATTTTAGACCCTTGTACGATGGAGTTTGACACCTCTGATTCAAAGAAATGATCAAATGTTTCATTTTTGTTTAGAAAAATAAACAGCTAATTTTTTCAGTTGTAAGAGTCAGAAAACAAGTAAAGTCTGGTGATTCTTATTGTCTGTTTGACACAAAGCCTTTCAAACAAAACTGATGACTTTTGACCTTGATAAAGGGACGCCAAACCCCCACGGTCTCCTCAGCTTTATGTTGATGGGTCAGAGCGAGAGTTAGCTTAGCATATAATTAATGTTTAATAACCCCTGGTTGTTTGTCAACACTTTTCCCACTGTCTCTTTCCATGCTTTATAATCTTCAGAGTGCCTGCAGGCACCGTTTCTCTCCGATAGCATCTTAAGCCTCTTGTTCCAATACCCTGGCCTGGCAGTAACAACACTGGCCAGTCACTCATTTACAAGCCCAGATAAATGCACAGTCCTTAATCTGTCTCCAGTTAGAGCCGCAGCAGCAACACGGCGCCGGCCGGGCCCACTCCTTTAACTCCTCCTCCAGCTTAGCTGCTCCATCAGTCGGGCCGCTGCCACATCAGGCTGCCTCCACTCTCCCCTCTATCACCTGCCGCACAGGTACCAGCTGATAAGAACACTCCTGCACACACACCCCCAAGCACACACAACTACACACACACACACACACACACATACACAAAAGCTTCCAGCAATTAGGCTGAATTCTCCACTGATACTTTTCTAAAAACGTTTGATTTCCTTTTCTTAAATTATTTTAATACATTTAATTCAAATTTCCATTTAATTTTTGGTTAAAACACACAACTAAAACACATGTACCATAATAATTTTTTATTATGTGGTTTATTAAAATGCTTTTTTGAAATTAAAGCTTTAAGATGAATTTTTCTGGTCTGACACCACATTTAAAGACTCAATAAATTAGAGTAAAAAAAGTAAATTTTTGCAAAAATTATGTGTTTTTAGTAGACTTTAAAGTGAAGGTCACTCTCCCTCCCCTTACTGTCCTTTTACTTAAAACTGAGAGGTGCTTTAAACTCACGCTCACATCTGCCAGATGATTTCCTTGTGCTGCTTAAGCACGGACTGATAGTTTCTCTGCTATATTGAATTCAGTTCAGCAATACTGTCCTCAAAGGGAAATGAGATCATAGAAAAAAAAATGTCAAAGCAACCGACCTTAGAAAAAGGAAACAGTTAGATGTCATGGTTGCTATTTAGAAACTTCCAAAGAAAAGGAGGCTTTGAACAAACACAAACAAGACAGGAACAGCGGGGAGACAGGAAGCGAACGCTGACAGGCTGGGCAAAAGCGAAGCCCTTTCAAAATAAATGTAGTAATAGAGAACAAAGATTTGCTTATAAGCTGATGGAGATGTCAGAGAGACATCTTACAAATTAAAGTTACAGTAAAATTCAAACATATGAAAAGTGTAAAAGTGAATGCATGTTGTCCTAGGGCAGGGCTGCTCATTCCTGGTCCTCGAGATCTACCACCCTGACTATTTTCCAGATCTCCAAGCCCTGCCACCTGCTGATTGGCTCAGTCAGATGTCTCCACAATCTGATTGAAAGGACACACCTGGTCCAGGTAATCAGCAGCAAGCAGTACAGGGAGAGCTGGAAAACAGGCAGGGTGGTAGATCTTGAGGACCAGGAATGAGCAGCCCTGTTTTAGGGTGTGCTTTAAATTCATATAGCAAAGGAATATACATAAAAGAGGAACTGTACTCGGAATAACTACATTTTATGTCAATCTTTTTTTTTTACTTTGAGATTCCAGACTCAGAGGCAAATTTCAAAGGTGAATTTCTAATGATTTACTGCTGCTCTGCAGAAACTATGTCCCAGAAAACAACACTATTTTTTTTTTTTTGGCTAAAAACTGCATAAATATCTTTAAAAGACCACTGGGAACAATTTTACAATAGATCACAATTTGATTTGAGGGATTTTCTTAAGACTTTCAGAGTGAACTATATCCATATGTATGATCATATATTACCTTTGGAACACTATTATACAAATTATGTGGAAATATCAGTCATTTATTGTGATTTTTTTCCTACCTGGAAGTTAAACGGCTCGATTCCTGAAGCTCCGCCTTCTGCTGCGAGTGACTTCTGCTAATTTCAGTTCCAGCGTGTCTTTGTTTTTCCCACGAAAATAAACATCCCATTTTTGTATGGATGCACATCCCATGTATCTGATTTTAGCAGCCCTGACCATTGCTGCACCGGTTCACAACACAAATAGACTCGACATCTGCGCGACGGAGGGGGCAGTCTTAAAGGAGCCCCGCGTCTAAAGTCACAAACACCTGTTTGAGCTGGAATTTATTGAAGACAGATCTGTAAGATATATGGTATTCTGCATCTAAAAATGTACGTTTTTTTTTGCTGATCATCGCTATCTCTGTGGAGAAATTTGTGTTGTGTTAGAATGGGGGCGGAGCTGTCAGAGCAGACTCTTTCTGGAGGGGGCGGTCTCACTCTGTGACATCAGATCGTGAGAACCCGCTCGTTTTCGTAGGTATGGGAGGGGCTGCTTTTAAGAGTGCAGGTTTTTAAAGGATTACTCTTAAATGCATGAACGGATCAAAATACAGTTTTAGTTTTTTACAGTGAGGAATGAACAATATCATTCATTTAAAAGCTCAGAAAGTTAGTTTTTCATGGTATGGCTCCTTTAACATCATCTGTAGTGATCAGCTTTATTTTCCGCATCTGGCAGGGGCGGAGCTACGGGAAGCCTTTGCCCCACCCCCAATATAATATTTGAGTCAATATATAACAAAGATTAAGAATCCATCAATACAAGCTTCTAGGATTGCAAAAATAACAACAGCAACATTTTTAAATGAGATAAAAACAAAAACATGAACAAAACTGTTAGAAGTTCTTATTTTTGACCCTTTCATTTGTTTCATCTGACCTTCAAATTCTTGCCCCCCTCCACCCACCTCTAACCTCCCCATAAAATGTGCTCGCCGCTCTCCTAGGAGCAATTTAGAGTGTTGTCGAACAATCGACGACTCATTGACTTTAAATAGAAACAACTAATTTAACAGTCGATTAGTCGTTACTTTATATTATATGGAGTCAGACTTTAGTAAAGTTATGAACATTCAGCTCTAAAAAATGTACTTTTTTATTATTTGAGCCAGTGAGACAAAAAACTTTATCTTTAGTAAAAAAATAGTTTCATGTTTTAGAAGCCGACCTCATTAGAGAGATCAGGAATATACTTTCCATCAAACTCCTTTTGACAGGTGACCTTTGACCCTATATACCCTTTATAAATAAAATTGATATTAAATTGTTGTTTTATCTTGAGGGGCGGGGCACCTGTCAAAACGAGTTTGATGGAAAGTATATTTCTTTACTCTCTCTTTCTTGATTTAAAACCATAAAGGACAGAGGCTGGAGGATCCATTGAAAGTTTAATAAACTATCATCTTTATTGTCTTTATTTTAGTTTAAAGCTAATGATGGTTAAGATGTGTGCTTTATATCTAGTTTGCGCATGACCCGATTAGTCGACTAATCGGAAAAATAATTGGGTGATTAGTCGACTGTTAAAATAATGGTTTGTGGCAGCTCTAGTCTAAAAGCATCAAAATCATTAAAGGTAGAA
The DNA here is from genome assembly GCA_003999625.1 of Oryzias javanicus. NCBI lineage: Eukaryota > Metazoa > Chordata > Actinopteri > Beloniformes > Adrianichthyidae > Oryzias > Oryzias javanicus. Next base: position 24,760,953 of record CM012440.1, read on the forward strand.
AATAAGGACTGGGGGATTAAATGGTTTCTGTGACATCAGAGCTCATTAGAGCTCATTAGAGCTCACGCTGTCCACTGACTTTCACAATAAAACAGAAGAAGAACAATATCTGTTTCCTCCTCGCAGTCATTGGAATTAGTAGTGAAGTGTCAGTATTTTTCTGAGGATTAAAGTCTGGAAACTCTCGCAGGAGGAACGATTCTCCCGTTTGAAGACTTGTGAATGCTCGCACAGCGAGGAAGACAACGAGAAGCAAAGAGAGGCTGACAGGAAGCAGACTGAGCGAGACGGATGAGAGGAAAACAGAGAGGGCGAATTAGGAGGCAAATGTTATTACCATGTGATGTGGCGGCAGTGGTGCTGATGGTGGGATCTTGCCAGCCCCAGGATGCAGATAGAAACCACCAGGGGTAGAGGCGGGGAGCAGGCAATTGTGATTTATGGGTAGCAGTGGGCCGATAAGGCAGCTCCCTTCATTTAACCCCTTATCAGCTGCGTTAAAGAAAGGCCGCAATTTGCAGCATTCTTAAAAGCCCCAGATGTGACTAATCTCTGCAACCTTGCAGACGATCTGTCTTAGGGAAAACTATAGATCACTCACCTGTCTCACTGATCTCAGAGTCTGTTCAGCAGAGGAGAACCTGCCTGTGTGTTTGAAGTCAAACTAAGAGCAGAAAGTAAAAGCAAAAGGCTAAAGTAATGGAAAATGTTAAGTTCTTAGTATGTATTGATGTGTAAAATGTTTATTTCTTAAATGCAACAGAAAAACAGAGACAAGGACAACCTATTATTAAAATAACTACATGTACAGCTGGTCTTATGGTCTGAATTGTCAAACAAATGCAGAAAACGTGCAGAACAAGTAAAACTTTAAGCTAGATTTAAAAAAGAAATTGAATAAGTTTATTAAAAGGCATTCACAGCCTTCCATCTTTTTTTAATTCACTGAATGTGACGGCTGGGGTGACTGGAACCCAGGAGCAAAGAATCAGGTTTGGACTCGGAAATGCAGTTCATGAGATTTAATAAGCAAAAGACACCTCACAAGAGGGAAAACTGCAAAAGGACAGAAAAAAACTAAACACTAAGAAAACCACCCAAATAATTGCAACCCTCAGTATCAGCAACTACAGAAACTCACGGTCAAAACAGGGACGCACCGACACTGAGAACTGGAATGCTGCAACTTAAATAGTCTTAATTCAAAGTGCAGACAGCTGTGCACTCCTCCACATAGAGCACCAGAAAAGGAGGGGCCATCCAGGAGGAGTGACAGCTGACCTGCAAAACACAAAATGGCAGTGAAAACAGAAAAAAACTCACAACCGAGTCACTGAATCTCTTTTTTTTTCCCTTATAAGTTTTGATTTATTAATAAAGAAGGGGCTCTAAAATTGAGCCCTGAGGAATCCCACATTTTATCTTAAATTGAGATGTTATTACGGATTATTACGGGTTTGAGGGCGTCGATCTACTAATAAATTCGAAAAAAAGACTAAAAACAACTTTTATGGAGCGTTTTCTTCTGATGTTAATCATAAAATAAGGACACTTAAAACAGGTAAAGTCTCAGTATCTCAGTGCGGCAAATGGAGAGGGAGATGCTTTATTCTTGATTATCTTGTTATAAATAGTGGATCTTGTTATAACGAAAAACAATTAAAAAAAACAAGTAGGGCGGGAGTGGCTTGTTCAAGCAGACTTTACATTTGTCGTAGCATGAGCTTTTTACAGTTATAACTGCTGTTGTTATGTATATTTGAGCATTGGTAGCTCAGCGCTAAAGCTAGCAGTTCAGTGCCTATTGGAGATGCCATTGAGTGAATGTGACATTCAACTTATGAGACAATATTTTCACATAACTCTCCGTTTAGAGGGATAAATGTAGAGGTAGAGAGAGGGGAAGAATTTGGATTTGGTCTTAGTGTCACATGTTTACACTCAGACACAAAACGCAATCATAAATGTCTTCTTCATGATCAATTTTCAAACGGCTGGAACTTCTTTGAGTTAAAAGGGGAAGCCAATCATACGTCGCAACCAGATCAGAGGTTAAAGTTCTCTGACTTGTTTAAAGGACTAACCTGTACTTTTACCACTTTTAGACTTGCTTTTTGATATGGGCATGGACTTTTAAAGTATGTATTTTATATCTGTAAATAAATAATTCATTTCAATTTAATGATCTTTAATGCTAAAGACAGATTTTCATTGAGATTTCTGAGTGTGAACGTCACTTTGAATGTTGTGGGATGTTCTGTGTCTGACCTCATCAGGCTCAGCCTAAAGACAGAGCTCTCCTCAGGTGACTGAGAGGAAGTCACAAACAACCTCACAAACATTACAATTTACTTAAGCGCTGCAATAAAATGAGCTTCAGGTTGTTATGCTGGTGAGATGTAAACCATTATTCATCTTGATGCAAGCTTTAGAAATGCTCGGCTGCACTTATCTCAGTCTGCAGCTCGCTGACATGAAATAGAAGCAGTAGTAGTGAGTGGTCCTCTTCATTAAAGTGAAGGTTTTTCACAGAAAATCTGCTATTTTAGTTGATTTTTATTATGAATTTGTTGTTTTAATGGTTTTGTTTTTTAGATTGTCTAGTTTTCTGCGTCTCAGATACGTCACATTTTGTTGAGTTCAGCATATAAAGTCTTATTTCTAATCATCTGCTCAATGTTTGTTATTTATCCCCAGAAATAAGCCTATGTTTTTTTTATTTGTTTGTTATATAAGATAAGATAAAGATACTTTTGATCCCAACAGTTGCAGCAGCTGTTTTTAGCCTTAAGTTTGTACAACAGGAGGAATTTACAAAAGCTATAATAAATGACAAAAATATCTAAAATAGCTTAAAATATGAGCATAATTAACAGCAGCAATTAATATTATCTCTGGTACAATGATGATGAGTTATACAGTCTAACAGCATAATGCAGTTTCTTTTTTGTTGTTTGTTTGTTTCCAGATTATATTTTGTGCATCCGTGATATTTAAATCCATCATGATTTCAGATTGTCTTACAGAATATTTATTAAATTCTAAACATTTCAGTCTTCCTGCCTCCGCTCTTTTACATTAAACACATTCGCCACCATTTAAAATCGATCAAATTCTTAGAAAACAAACTTGTTTAAATCACATGTTGAGAACGTTCTTTTTTTCTTTCAGCTGCTCCTTTATAGGGGTTGCCACAGCAAATCTTCCTCCCCCGAAACCCTTTTCTCTGCATCTTTATTCACACCAGTCATCCTTCAGTCTTCATTGACTACAACCATTAACTTCCTCTTTGGTTTTCTTCTTGACCTCTTTCCTGATAGGTCCAACATCATCCCTGAGCGTCTTTTAAATGTGTCCATTAGCCATGACAAATCTCTCGCCAAATCACACGAGCTTCGACCAAATCTCTTGAGCCGCGACCAAATCTCCCAGGTTTTGACCAAATCTCACGGGCCACGACCAGATCTTGCGAGCACGACCAGAACTCGCGAGCCGCGAGCAAATCTTGCGGGCCGCAACAAATTCTCGCGAGCGCAACCAGATGTCGCGAGCCGCAACCAAATCTTGCAGGTTGTGACCAGATCTCGCAAGCCGCAAGCAAATCTCGCGAGCGCGACCAGATCTCGCAGGTTTTGACCAGATCTCGTTAGCTGCGACCAAATCTCACGAGCCGCGACCAGATGTTGCGAGCACGACCAGAACTCGCGAGCCGCGAGCGAATCTTGCAGGCCGCGACAAATTCTCGCGAGCGCAACTAGATCTCGCGAGCCGCGACCAAATCTCGCAGGTTTTGACCAGATCTCGCAGGTTTTGACCAGATCTTGTTAGCTGCGACCAAATCTCACGAGCCGCGACCAGATCTTGCGAGCACGACCAGAACTCGCGAGCCACGAGCAAATCTCGCGAGCGCGACCAGATCTCGCAGGTTTTGACCAGATCTCGTTAGCTGCGACCAAATCTCACGAGCCGCGACCAGATCTTGCGAGCACGACCAGAACTCGCGAGCCACGAGCGAATCTTGCAGGCCTCGACAAATCCTCGCGAGCGCAACTAGATCTCGCAGGTTTTGACCAGATCTCGCAAGCTGCAACCAAATCTCGCGAGCGCGACCAGATCTCGCAGGTTTTGACCAGATTTCGTTTGCTGTGACCAAATCTCACGAGCCGCGACCAGATCTTGCGAGCACGACCAGAACTCGCGAGCCGCGAGCGAATCTTGCAGGCTGCGACAAATTCTCGCGAGCGCAACTAGATCTCGCGAGCCGCGACCAAATCTCGCAGGTTGTGACCAGATCTCGCAAGCCGCAAGCAAATCTCGCGAGCGCGACCAGATCTCGCAGGTTTTGACCAGATCTCGCAAGCTGCAACCAAATCTCGCGAGCGCGACTAGATCTCGCAGGTTTTGACCAGATCTCGTTAGCTGCGACCAAATCTCGCGAGCCGCGACCAGATCTTGCGAGCACGACCAGAACTCGTGAGCCGCAAGCGAATCTTGCAGGCCGCGACAAATTCTCGCGAGCGCAACTAGATCTCGCGAGCCGCGACCAAATCTCGGAGGTTTTGACCAGATCTCGTTAGCTGCGACCAAATCTCACGAGCCGCGACCAGATCTCGCAGGTTTTGACCAAATCTCGCGAGCTGCGACCAAATCTCACGAGCCGCGACCAGACCTTTTCATTGGATGGGGCTCTAATAATACACAATAATCAATATAATCCTGTGTTTTCTGTCTCTGTCAGGAACTAGTATGTTGGACCAAAACCACAGTAGATCTGTTTGGTTGTGGAAACTTAAAAACTTTATTAAACAATGAGAAACAAGAAGGAACCAAAATATGTGTCAATAACAAACTGAATACCAGACAAATAGATAAACACACTGAGGATCATTGATCAGACTGTAAATAAATATGAAATTAAATTAAATCAAAACATTTAACAAGCTATAAAAGCTGTGAATCGTTTCTAAACATGCATGTAGACGCCAAAAAATGACGGATCATTCAAAATCACTTGAAATGCATCTTTGAGACTTTGAGATAGTGACTTTATTGAACATTTTTGAATTATTTTGCTCAGTTTGCTGCATACTTAAAGCTCCACCGCATTTTGATTTGACATTAAACACATTAAAGACTCGGTTATCCAGAAATGTGCAGAAAGTGAACATTTTACTCAGAGCGGGTCAAATGTTTGTATCTCATTCACCAGATGAAACAAGCATTATGGGTAATTTTTACTCATGGACAAACACAGGCCCATCTCCAGCGCCGTGTCAAGCTCCTGCACTTTTTCCACCAATAAACTGGAGACTTGACACAGTTACTGATCAATACTAATCACTGAAATAATTACCCACCACAGCTTAGGGATGACATTGATTTTTAGAGCAGCTGTTTGCATTGCTGTCATATCTAATCTTAATAAACTTAAAGGAGTTTTTTTTATATATATATATAAGTAAAGCTTTTAAGTCTTCAGTCAGTTTGTATAAAATGTAAGAATGTCACTGCAAGGTTTAATCAATGTGTGCTGAGGTCTTGAGCGTCTGCCGCTGCGGCTTCCATGTGCAGTGGGGTGCTTTCATGCTTCAAATTGTGCATTGCTGACACATGGAGTTATGTTCCTTTCAGAAGTATTTTATGGTGGGAAAATGATGTCCACACACGTATGAACATTTTGCATCTGCAAACTGAATTTGTGCATCTGTAAAAAAAAAAAAGGAAAAAACCTGCAAGTGCAAACTAATTTAGTGCTTTTGGAAAATCAATTTGTCCGTCTGTAAAAATAGATTTCCAGCTGTAAAAATGTTTCGCACACTTGCAAAAATATTTTCTGTCTTCAGAAATATGGGACGTCCCAATAACGACACATAAACACATACAAGTGTGTTTTTTCAATAGGTGCAAACACAGTGATGTACAGACACAACTCATGTCAGTACGATTCATCTGGACAGATCAACCAAAAAGCAGCTTTTTCCTCCCTGTCAGCGGCTTAGTCAACCTTTAACAGTAACAGAGCCATTTGGGTTCGTTTTCCACTGATCAAAACCTAGAAGGAGCCGTATAGTCTTACTCTAGCCTTTAAGAAATTTGGATTTGCACTCATGACCTTCTGTTTTCTTTTAAATAAATATGAGTTATGTTTATTTTTTGGCATAAACAAAAGCAAAAATACAAAAAGAACCTCGCGTGTAGCATAAGATAATGTGCTTTTAACTCATAAAAGATCAAACTTTTTACCAAAGTTTTGCTTTGCATATAAAATCTGTTCATTCTGGAGCAAAAAAGATGTTTTCAGGTCAACAGGGATGTAAAAATCTACATAGTTTTTCGTCTATGTGATCCTCAGCCATTATAAATTTAACTAATCTAAATTGAATAAATGCTAATTAAGTAATCCTTACTTTAAAAAATGTTATTTTCTTTTATTTAATTTTGTTGTCCTTTTCTCCCCTTTGTCCTCAGTAGTCTTACACTGCTGGGTTTTGTTATTTTAGTTTGAGGTTGGACCTTGGTAGTCTTAGCTTGCAAGCTTTGTTTATTTGTTTTCTTTAGGTAGTTTTGGTAAGCAGGGAGCTCATCCTCAGATGGTCCACAGTCTCCATGACTTATTTTATGTTTGGGAGAAATGGAGAAATAAAAGAATAGATTGTTTCTGAGTTAATTGTTGTTGATTATCACTGCTAAACTGAGGCATTACTTTCTGTTGACTGTCATGTCTTGATTACAGACACTGTCAGTGAACTGAGACAAATGCACTTTAAGATCTCTTTAAAAAGATAACCACAAATTTTTACAAAATTGTCATAAAAAAAGAAGCCTCACAGAGGTGAAATTTATTTTAACCATCATGCTCTCAGTTTACATCATTTATGTAAATGTAATGTAGATGTAAATCTTTTTTTTTTTTCCAGTTTTGAGTTACAAGTAGATGTGTGTTCCAAGCACTCTCCAGCTTCAATTTTAATCTTGAAATAATCATGGAATTACTAGAAAAATAGTAGTAATTCTGCAATACAGAGAGGTAACCACGGCCACGAAGAAAAACCTGAAAGACCTGAAAAGAGCAATTGAAGACCTCCAAGACAACTTAGCTCCGCTACTGGCTCTTGTGATACTGGCTTTACAATAGTGACTCTTCTAATGAACCTGATAATGACAATTCACTAAAGATAATGGTTCGGTTGAACCGAGGTGAGGATTATATAAGTTCGTTCAAGAAATGTGTTTTTGACGTCTGGTTATCCTATGTTTAACATGTCTTTATGGATGCAAACTTCTGTGTATTGATTGTATTGCACATGCATTCTTCTTGATTAGATAGCTTGAAATAAACAATTTCTAATCTAATCTAATATACTGCTCACAAAAATGAAAGGAACACTTGTTTTATCGGTCCTGGCATGAATTGAATGAAACCTGTCTGATCCTGTTCTTGTTGGTTCAGCAGCTGAGGGCCTCGTTCATCATTTTCGGCTGTATTGGTGTTCATGAATTAACAACAGGTGCACTTCAGTGGCAACAATTAGAAAACCCTCAAACAGGACTGGTGTTCCATGTGGAGGTCATCTCAAGTTTCTCCCTCTGGATCTTTTTTGGCTGGTTTTCCACTCGTGGAAAGCACCGTGGAGCTCCACTGGCATTTGCTCAAGAACACCAGAATTGACAAGTCCTCCACTGGCGCCCTGTACTTTTGACAGACCAGAGCAGGTTCACCCTGAGCACCTGTGATAGACGTGAAAGAGTCTGGAGAAGACCAGGAGAACGTTCTGCTGCCTGCAATGTGGTTCAACATGACAGGTTTGGTGGTGGGTCAGTGATGGTCTGGGGAGGCATATCCATGGAGGGATGCACAGACCTCTACTGCCTAGGAAATGGTGCTCTGACTGCCATAAGGTATCCAGATGAAATCCTTCAACCCATTGTCAGACCCTATGCTGGTGCAGTAGGTCCTGGTTTCCTCCTAATGCACCACAATGCCCGGCCTCACGTGGCAAGAGTATATGCAGGCAGTACCTGGAGGATGAAGGAATTGAAACAATTGAATGGCCTTCACCATCCCCTGACTTAAACCCAATAGAACATCTCTGGGACATTATGTTTGGGTCCATTAGGCGCCGCCAGGTTGCTCCTCAGACTGTACAACAGCTCAGGGATGCCCTCACACAGATCTGGGAGGAAATGCCACAAGACACCATTCGTCGTCTCATTAGGAGCATGCTGCCACGTTGTCAAGCATGCATACAAGCTCGTGGGGGGCACACAAGATACTGAAAAGCATTTAGAGTTGCAGAAATGAAGTTTTGGAGAAAATGGACTAGCCTGCCACATCTTCATTTCACTCTGATTTGATGGCGTCTACACAATTGAGCCTCTGTAGACTGAAAACTTTTATTTCCACTAAAAAGACTTGGCATCCTTTTGTTTCCTAAGACACTGTTATGTTGTTATTTGTATAGATATCTAACTTCATATTGAGATCTGATGTATCTAATGTGTTTCTTTAAAGTGCTCCTTTAATTTTTTATAGTGCAACTTCAGAGCGACTTATATAGGGTTTTCTTCCTCTTGATAAAACATTTTTTGCTCCTGTGACTTATACTCCGGTGCGATTTATAATCCAGAAAATATGGTATGTAGAAACATACAACTACTCGCTCAACAACGAATGAACTCAAGAACAACTTCGGCGGTTGGTCCGCAGCAGGCGAATTGACGTGTTGAGCAGTAAATTTGACAGGCGTCAAAAGAGCGGCGACAGACGCGAGTTTGAGGCGTTTGCCGCGTTCGGTGTGAATGCGGATGACAGGAAAGCGTCCAAATGTTTGTCCTCAATGATGAAACCCAAGCCTGTCACTCAGGGGAGCCAGCGTACGGCCGCTTTAGTCTGTCAGTCTCATCTCAGCTCAGTTCTGGTAGCAGTGGAGCGGTCTGGAGGTCGATGGTCTTCCGTGTGGCGTCGGCTGGTAACCGTTCACCTCCAGTGGTTTTAGCACAGGTCCCCTCAATCCTAAAAACCCATCACTTTCTCTCACTCGCTTCTCTTTCTTTAAATGAAGTGCATATATTCATTTTTGAAACGCCTCGCTGTGTTCTACAAGCGCAATTAGTCCAGGATACTCAGCAGTTGATATTTTACCCCCTTTACCATTCTTAAGTATTCATGGAAGCCACTGATCTGACAAATGGAATTTTTCAGCACGGCAGCATCTTGCATCTCAGACCTTATTCCAGCAGATAATCCTGTTTAAATATCCCAGCTTGGTTTACACAGGCCAGATGGGGGAATAGCATCACACATGCACGAGTGTGCACGTGTGCAGTCTCACCTGTCTTCATAAAGTACAGGCAACATAAGCGACGGTTTTTCTACTCATTCAGGGCTCGGTGGTCACCCGGCCTGTGTGTCTCTGTGTGTTTTTGTCTGCGCCGCCGCAACCTTGACTTTGTAGCGTTGGTCTATTCTCACCACGGAGCTAATTCATCACAAGCGCCAATGTCACCCCCATAATGAATGAGGGTTAATGTGATAAAAAGGCAAAGCTGTGATTGGATCAAAGCAAGAACAGACCTTACATCCTCACATTTGTTCTGTAACCCCGAGTTAAAGTGACCCCCAAAGCCCTGACGCTGTTCCACATCCAGCGGACGGACCGCCCCGCTCGGAGGCGGCAGCCTGTGCATTGTTTACGCTCCCCTCTTTGTCGCCGCGGTCCGCTGGGAAACATCCTACAAGTGAGCTGGCATTTGACGGCGTTTGCAGGATGTGGGAGGAGTGTGTTGGGAGTCACCTATTTCCTCAGGAGGCAGGGCCTCTTTGGTGTGTCGGGGCCATGCTGTGTCCCCCCCCTCCTCCTCTGCCTCCCTGTGTTCCCCCATTGCTCCAGCCCGCCTGCACGCCTGACAGACAGACAGATGCTATCTGCCGTGCATCTCCAGCTCTGGGCCTCTATCACTCTCTGCTTGCACACAGGCTGCAAATTTCGTCTGCCTCTCCTGCTTTAGATAAGGGCCAATATCACTGACAGAACATATTTTATGTATGGAATGTAGCTCACAACAAGCAGTCAAGCATTAGGTTTGTTTAAATAGATGATCCTTATCAGCATTCTTTCAGCGCCGCGTTCTGACATTGTTCTCCGTTTATTTTCTCTTCGTGCCATCCATCCTCACAACTGCCTTTAAAGTGGCTCCGCTCTTGTGTCTGAATTCATTGCTATTTTAATTACAGCAGCACCGGCTTGCTCTGAAATGTTTCCTGGTGGGCTGCAGTCTCACTTCTTCTTCTTCTTCTTCTTCCTAAACCAGCATTCCGGAGGATTATTTGCCAGGGATTTCTCCTGTCAGACGAGCAACACTTTCCCTGCCGCTGCTGGCTGTTGTTAGCATCAGATATTGGATGATTTCCATTTAGTGCTTAGGCTATGCTTGTCAGTTTGTACCCAGTATTTTTGTAATGATGGAAATAAGATCTCACATGTGCCAGGTGTCTAGTTGACACAATAGTTTGGGTTGTGCTGCTGTGTGTGTGTCTGTGCGCCACTAAAATCTGACCAAACTGTCATCCCGTTACCAGAAATGTAATGAATAAACGCTCCGTTTTATTATTTCAAGTGTTGTGCTCTGCCCCCCCTTCCTTAAAAGAGGCAGAGCGTCACCCCGCGGCACAGAATGGGAGTCGGTGGGGGGGGAGGGGGTGCAGGTCATTACCATAACAAGCTGGCGTGTTTCTGAAGATACACTTGTTCAAAACAGACAGGGGCAAGTGGGGCGGGTGGGCTGGGTGGCAGCACAGGCCCAGTTTATTTCAATAACAACAGCCAGACACATGGCCTATCTACTGAGACTCTGAATGAAACACTTGGGCTCTGATGGAGCGATAAGACACAGATGCTGAAAAGAAAAAAAAAAAAAAACCTTGACCCCCCCTCACTTTGCTTTATTACGGAGGGAAACAAATGAAATCATGCTTGAAAAAAAAAATCAAGCATGAAGTTAAAGGGGCCACAACATGAAACATTTACTTTTTGAGCTTTTAGAGCCTGGTTCACACTGGACGCAGAAGCGGCGCGGAATGGAGGCCGCTTCCATTCAGCGCCTTTGTTAACCCACGGTGTGGTTCACACCAGGCGCGGAGGACCACGGCGCTCCGCGGAAGACTCGTACCGTACCGCAGATTGTTTCGGCGTCTGCGCCACATTGTGCCCGAACGATCCGGATCAGGAAGTTACATCAAGATACATGAGAAAATACTGTTAATTATCAAAATATAACCAGTTTTTCACAATAAAATCCTGTGATTGACAAATGCAATCATGTTTTTGTATCTAACCAGACTGTAGAGATACAATTACAACACAAACTGACCTCTCTCTGTGTCTCAACAACAGATAAATTAAAGAAGTGTGGACCGACTAACTACTTGCTTCTTCTTAGGAGAAACATGGGGTAATAATTTTAGGTTATTTCCTTACCCGTGATAGCAAAAACAAAAGAAAAAGCTGTAGAAGGAGCAAGAGTCGCATAAAAACGAGCGCCTGGTGTGAAATACAGGAGAGAGCAGTTCCTGCGCCGCTTCCGCATCCAGTCTGAAGCTAGCGTAAGTGTATTATAATGTTCATTCCTCATTATAACGAGCCCCAAAACGTTAGTTGGATCTGTTCATGCATTTCTGAGTAGTCCTCTAAAAACCTGCACAGCAGCCTGTTCCATACCCATGAAAACGAGCGGGTTCTTACGATCTGACATCACAATGTGAGACAGCCCCTTTCAGGAAGAGTCTGCTCCGCCCCCAGGCTAACACTAAGGCCCAATCTGAATTCTTCCCTTCTCTATTCCTCTTCTTCCCTCCAAATGGAGAGTTATGAAACTCTTGCACTTAAAATCCCCCTTCAAATGGAAGGGAAGGGAAGAAGGGAAAAATTCGGACAATTTTTTCCGCAAAGCTACCAGCTCGAGCTATAGCGGTCGAGCCAGCTCGAGCTAGCCAACCTTAGCCAGCTTGAGAAGCTAGCTTTGCAAGTACACCAGATGTCGGCTGTCTGTGTCGTGAGTTTGTGCAGTTAAACAGTTGTTGTAGCATTTTTGACTGAATTTTATCCCAAATATGAACCCATTAGCCATCACCATTCTGTCTGTGCCAAATTTTGGTGATAAACACTCGAGCTGCCCTGTATGTGCGCCTACATCAATTTAAATAAATAAATAAATGTCCCTTCATTTTTTCTTGGTAGACACGCCAACTCTTCTAGCAAGACGTCATGAAGTGGGTGGAGCCCTCAGGGAGCAGAAGGCGGAGTTTCATAGATCGAGTCTTTTCACTTAGAAAAATAGCTAAAAAAATTAACTCATTTTTTGATAATTTGTTTTTTAGTGTTGCAAAGGTAATATATGATCATTTATATCAGGTGAGTCAAACTCAATCGCAGAGAGGGCCAAAATCCAAAACACATCTTAGATCGCGGGCCGAATAGGATATGCATTTATCGGACACCAAAAAACTAAATTTTTAAAAATTTAAACCGTGAATATGAACTAGATATATAGTATTATCTGCGATAATGCTAGCGTAAATGTTATACGCTGAATTTGGCCGCTAAAGATGCTAGTGCTGATAGCTGAAGATGCTGAAATTGATAGCTAAAAACACAGAAACTAAAAGCTTGCTAAAATATGTACTACATTCAAAACTAACAAAAAAAACCTTAGGTAATGAAAAAGAGCTGGCATGCATGTGGCTGAAAAAATAGCTAAACTTGATATATAAATATAAATAATTAAGGATATACAAATATCCTAAAAAGCTGAAAAAAGACTAAATTAGCCAAAATAGCTAGCATGTAAATATTAGTCTAACTCCAAAACAGCCTAAAAAACTTATAGAGAAAAGATTAAGTTAGCCAAAACAATTAGCATGTAGCTGAAATATTGAAATATTAGCTTAACTTCATTATAGGCTAAAAAATCTTAATAATTGCAAAATAGTCCAAAAAGCTAGCAGAATGCTAACTCCACAACTTTAAAACTATAACTTTTTAACATAATAACAAATAATAAAAATGCAGGCTTGTTATTCCAGAATAAATCAACTTCAACCTTAAATAACTTATCTTACTCTTCATGAAAATGTTTTTTGTTCAGGTTTTGACTTTGTCAAATGTGATTTATGTGGATATATTTTAGTCTTAAAAACTTTAGAAAATCATGTTTTTTTTTACCCTTTAAAATATCCACATATTTGGTTGCCTCACAAAACCGTTAATTACTGAGTGTTTTTCCTTGTTTGCGATGGGGATTGGTCTGTCTCTGGGGAAGACCATTACACATAAACAAATATGTGTCTTCAAACACACAAAAGCGGCTTTTTGAACACAGGTAATCCCAGAGGGAAACTCCGGTGGAGCGCGCTCAGAGATCCAGAAGAAGATGTCCTCAACCTCAGCTTGATTTTCTATGTTAAGTGTGGCTTAGCCGCGGCTGGGCTGGATGCAGGAGAGCCTGTTGAGAGTTAGTGGAGTAGTTGTAAATATGTGGTAACACTTTCACTGGTAATCCTCCAGCACAAAGAATTGCCAGAGATTACGGACCGGTTGTCTGACAGAGAGAATCCTCCGGCACAATCAAATTCCTATGGCTGCTGAGATTTGTGGAGGGCACAATGCTGCGCGGCGCGGCTCGCCGGTAATGTGAGCCGTTCCCTGGATGAGGAGCTAAGAAGCAAACATAGCACGGAGCGTATACGTTGGGTAAACAGAGGTCGGCTCCTCCTGGGAGCGATCAGAGGAGGGGTGCTTCACCGCCTGACCCGGGCTCGTCCCCTCCCTTTGACCTGGAACGGCGAAATGTGACAACCGGCAGCCTCCTCCTCCTCCTCCTAATAGCGCCGCACAATCAGCCTCTCTGACACGTTTTGAGAGGGGTTTAAGGAAGTGAAGAGAGGGAGCGAGAAAGCCCGCCACAGCCCCGCAGCAGCCGGGATGAATGCGAGATACAAGCCGTTTCATTTCAGAAATCAGCCTCTGCTCTTGGCTGAACCTACAATGAAAGTTGATAATTGAGAAGTGAAGGAGCAGGATCAATATGACTGTGGAGAAATGGAGGCTCGGGCGTCTGTTTAATGCAGTTTAACTGATATTTAATATTTTCTGCTTTCTCTCTCTTCTTCTCCTTTTGTCCACATTAAAATACTTCAAAAAGAATTCTAATAAAGTGGAAATTAAAAGGAGCGTAGATTGGGGTTGGAAAGAGAGGCCTCTAATCCTGCTATCTCTTAATAATTCAAAGTCTCTTTTATTTTCTGAATAAAAAGCGGAATTAATCTGGCACTGTGAAGCTGTCCTCTCTTCTCACTGTTTAAATAAATCCCTATTCGTACATTAGACGCAAGAAGGCCGGCTCTGGCTCCTCGCCAAGCTCTGTGTCAATTCCCTCCTGCCTCCTTCCTTTCTCTCCCAGCCCCTCTTTATTCCCTTTCTTTTGCTTTCTGCCAGGGAGGGACCTGTGAGAGAAGCCGTGCCACCAGAGAGCTGCTATCTCCAGAACCTGCTCAGCACACGGGCCTATCACAGGCGGCTAAGACCACTTAGCTGGGGCCGCTAAAAGGCACCAGTAGGAAACTTTGCCGAGATATTAGGGCGCCGGAAAGCCAAACGATACGTTACAAAGGCTCTGTGTGAGAAGGTGACCACTTATGGGCCTTATATAAAGCCGCCGCGGCTGTCAGGAGAAGCAGAGCGGCCATCTTTGCCTTCCCTCCAAAAGCTTTTTCCACTAAATGTTTGTGAAGATAATTCTGAAAAGGACAAAGCCTCCATTTTAATAAATCATATTCTTTAAGTCTAAATCTAGGTCCGTTTTTTCACTACAAGAGATAATTTAAACAATTCAATAATAAGTCCACTTCACAAATGGACGGCTAAGACGCTGAGCTTTCACAAGACAAAAGACGAGTCTTTGAAACTGACACCATGAAATAAAAGGAGCTTAGCTCCACCAGTGAAACTGAGCGAACGCAGCCGACAGAGGAGTGGGGATAGAAGACCAGGCCTGACGGCTTCTTGATTAGCACTGCTCTCTCTATCAGTTTATCCCCCCCATCCGTCCCGTCCCCCAGGAATGCCTAAACTCCTCCCCTGGCTGTGCCGGGAGCCACGAAACTGATACAGAAAACGGGGCGAGGCTGCCTTCCTTCTGATAGACGCCCTTTGTGGCCCCGCACAATCTAAGATCCCGGATCAGCTCTCTGCTTCCTCGCTGCCCGTCATTTTTCTCCTCAGAGTCTCCGGCTGAAAGACAATCGAGGCTCCGCTCATCAGCCTTAAAGTCCCCCTCCGATGAAAATCCTGGTTTTGAGTTTTTAACATGTCTGTGTGGCATTTTTCTTCTGAAAGAGAACAAATATAATAAGAAATCATTTTGTTTTTGCATTTCCGAATATTTCTCCTTTTAAATCTCTGTCAATCCAACGGTCTTGTACAGACTCTGTTTTTCATGAATGTTCTTCTTTCTGCTGCACTAAACCCTCATCTGGTCCGGCTAGCGTGTCTAGTTCTGGTTCTGGAGAAGAGAAGATGCTATCTTCACATTGACTGCAGTCAAATGAGCCACCGTTCGCATTTCTGTGTCTAATCAGCATTATCTTCATTGTAAGTAAATCTATGGATGTTACTCCCAAATTAGCCTGCGTTTACTTGTAGTGGACAAGAAAATGTCACACCACTGGATAAAAAAAACTAATACTAAACTGGTTCAAAACTGTTGGAAAACAGGAAATATTTTGTGTCATTTGGTAGATTCACATCTGAGCCAACAGAAATTACATGTGGAGTTCCCCAAGGCTCCATCGTGGGGCCACTTCTAATTAACATCTGCTCCACTGGCCCATATCATAAAGAACAACATTAGTTACCATGGCTATGCAGATGATACAAAGATATATATATTACATTGACACCAGGAGATTGAGGCCCAAATCAGCCGTCACTGGATTTTTGGTGTGAGTTTCATCCAATACTTACGGTAGCAGGGCTGAGAACGCTGGAAAATCTCCACCAGACTCCACGGAGCTTCTTGATGTGACCACGGAAATGTGAACGGCGGCTCATTTGACCGCAGTTTGAAAGGATTGTAAATGAATGAAAGAGCATTTGGATGTTGGCTTTCATTATTTTCTGCTCTGAGAAACCAATGGATTGAATGGATTGATCACAGCAACGTCAAGAATCATTTGTTCCACCAGAAAAAGACTGGATTCTGATTGGCTGCTGGGTGTGGAAGTTCCGGTCACACAGCCCAAATGTTCTGCATCACTGTGCAGATCTCTTTAAAACTAACTTTTGTATCATCTTCTGGACAAAAGCAAGCGGTAAGAGGTGAACTTTCTCTCTGTGAAGAGGTCGCCTCTCTTTTATCCCTCTACACTCCATTTTCTCTTTTTAATGTGTTTTTATTTACTTTCTGTTTTGAGAATGTAACTTTATAAGCATTTCAATGTACACTTTAAATCTAACTATTTTATTTGATTCTTCACATGTTTTTATCCTCTTTCTGTACAGCATTTTGGGTCTGTATGGGCAATTCAAGTGCTTTATAAATAAAGTTTATTATTATTATTATTATGTTCTGATCTCATGCTTTTTTATTTTTTTGCCTGTAAAAATATTTTTGGGGTTTGCAAACTTCATTTTTTCTCTTTAAAAAAATATTTAAGCACAAACATTTTTAGATGCGTAGTGCCTCATCTCGCTTTCGCCATATCTTTGAGTTTGAGTTCAGAATTATCTGTATTGAAAATGAGTGGAGCTCAGTGAAACCTCGGACCCTGGAACAAAAAAAAGTCCTGATAGATGTTTGCAAAAGTGAGAAGCTTTTCTCCACCCCCACAGCTGCTCTGCACAGAAATGTGTAATTCATGTGTTATCAAAGATAAAAACAGGAAAGGGAGGAAAGGCCTAAAGGAGGAGGGGGGGCTCTAAAGGTGTGTCTTAAGTTCCCCAAAGGCCATAAAAAGTCATTTTCACTGAGGTGTGGGCTATTTTTATTTATATATCTCCTTCACTCTGTTTCTTCATGCATACTGTTTGTGGGCTATCATTACACCAGACAGAGAGGTGGGGGGTAAAAACCATTTGCATTAGCATCACCGTCTGACTCCAGGCACTAAGCAATGATACTTTATTCCATACCATTCAGGGGGCTATTATCACTCTCCCCCCCCCGGTCCCCTCTTCCAGCGGGGAGCTCACACACACACACCGCCGCAATTACACGACGCGCCGCTCACACCATTCCCATCCAGCGCCATCGCAGATAGCATCAACACAGGCGCAGAGGTACAGGACGGGGCGAGGGAAGTGGTGGGGAGGGACGTTTCCGGAGGGGGGTCCTGGCATGTAATTGTCCTGGTGAGCACTCAATAGCACCTTAAACCAAGCAGGCAATCTACAAAGCTGTGCAGTGAAGGAGGGAAAGGCCCCGTGGCTATGGGGACCCTAATAGGAACTTCTTTCTCACAGAGATAAATGGAGAAAGTTCCTTTTATTTATCGGTAGCTGCTGTTTGGGACTGAGGCTATCAAAGCGCAGCAGTGCTATTTATCCCTCCAAAAAGGATTCGTCCGACACAGGGCTGAGGGCGAAAGAGGCAAAGAGAAGGCTAAGGAGGGAGGGGGGGTGCTGGAAATTGGCAGAGACAGAAGGTCAAACTGTTTATCTTTTTATTCCCATGTCTCTGGCTCTCCTTCATTCCTCCACCGCTCTCTGTTTACCTGTTGTGGGAGGAAAACCAAAGCCAGAATCAAACTCCTTTGCCGGCTGCAACTGTGCGGAAAGCGGGCATCTTTTCAGGAGATGGCATCAGAAGGGGCTGCTCGATTGTGCGGGTCCTAAAAAATGAAAGTGCGGTTGGGAACTATTCATATCAGGCTAATTGCATTGCTTCGCCAGGAACCATAACAAGCCAACACATATGCAACGCTTATCAAACATGTGAGCGAGAAGTGGGCCCTCCAGAGAAAGTCACCTGATTCATTTGAGCTAAACAAAAAAAAAAAAAATCCCACCCTCAAGAGCGTCACACGTCCTCCACCGAGAGCGCTCAGCCCGCCGTGGATGACTGAACATTGTTCAGGAAACGCTGCTCTGCACTCGTGACTCTGCATACATATTGTGATTCAGATTCCATCCTTCAATGCAGAGGTTAGGTCAAACACATACTAGTGTTGACTGAGGGTGTATTTAGACTGGAGAAGTCAGTTGGTCCAGACCGAGTCCTGAACCTTAAATTTGGTCTGAGACAAAACCATGTGACTAAGATGTCTTCAGTTATTGGTCAGTAATGTTGAGCACTAGAGCACGTGTCTACGTCGAGACCAAGCCTCAACTTTAGCAAGCGGAACGTGAAGCCAACCAGGAAGTACCAAAACGTTGGAGTACCGGCACTGACCAGAGGGGCTGGTGCTTAGAGTGAGCAGATTCTCATTGACTCCCATGTTAAAATCCTCATTTTCAGCCCTCTCATAAACCCCTTTAATGCCTGCTTAAAGTTTTTATTTCATCAATAGCTGCAGATTTGATCCATGACAACTCTGAGGGGAGGGAATTAATGTTTTTCTAAAAACCAGCATTTATTTTTGCTTAATGAGGGGGCGTGGCCTTTGATTGACAGATGACGATCGCGGTGGATTCTGGGAGCAGAGCTCCGGTGTTTTGCCGTCTGCTACGTATTTAGCGTTAGCATGAGCGCGATAGTTCAGTTTTTGTCCTGCTGATGTGCTGTAAACTGTTCTAACACGCTTTCTGGGAGTCTTCTGGTGTCTTTTCTCTGGTAAGTATTAAAAAATAACTTTATATTTGCCATAAACAAATCATTAATGTATTTTATGATAATTTATTTTAATTCTAGTAATTTTAATAGTAATTAGTCAATGTTTTTAACAATATTTTCTATTATGTTTTGCGATCGCTGTACCGGTCCGTTGTGGTGAAAAGATTTTCACGATCTTCGTTCCAGTTCTCACCTATGGTCATGATTTCTGGGTCGTGACCAAAAGAACGAGATCCCGACTACAAGCGGCTGAAATGAGTTTTCCCCTGCAGGGTGGCTGGGCTCTCCCTTATAGATAGGGTGAGGAGCTCAGTCACCCGGAGAGAGCTCGGAGTAGAGCTGCTTCTCTGCATTGAGAGGAGCCAGTTGGACGCCTCCCTGAAGAGATGTTCTGGGCATGTCCCACTGGGGGAGGCCCCGGGGAAGACCCAGGACACGCTGGAGAGACTATGTTTCTCGGCTGGCCTGGGAACTCCTCGGGGTCCCCCCAGAGGAACTGGAGGAAGTGACTGGGGAGAGGGAAGTCTGGGCATCTTTGCTTAGACTGCTGCCCCCGCGACCCGGTCCCGGATGAAGCGGAAGAAGATGGATGGATGGATGGATGTTTAAAATACAAAAAAAAGACTTTTGTAAGTATTTTCATTGATAGTTCTTCTTTTAATCAAAAAGTTATAATATATATTTATATGCTGATGTGTGTGATTCAATTAAAATCATGTTTAACATATTTGAGTGACCAGTCTCTTCTGTTTATTCACTGATTTAACATCCAAGTAAGACAAAAAGAAATGTGCATCAAAGTCAGATCTGTAGAAAAAAAAAAAAAGAAAATAATAATTAAAAAATGAGTCAATTAATATTGTTTCTATGCTTTCATCTGTTCCCGGTTCACAACATTTTAGGCATCGACATGTCCTCCATCATCAGAAAAAAGTTCTAATAACATGTTAAAAACACCTCAACACAATTTTCCATAGAACAATTTTTTAAATTTTTTTGCTGGATACAATATGAATTATTTTGTGTCAACAGAAAAGTAAGATCGATCATGCACACTGACACAGAGGAGTAACAACACATAGTTCCTTCTGCTCTTTTATTGTTGTGTCTTGAGTATCAGGATATAAAGTTCCTAAAAGCTTCTAGATTTAAAATACTTTACAGACACTTATGATAAAACTAGCATGAATGCATTGCGAGTTCTCTG
The DNA here is from genome assembly GCA_003999625.1 of Oryzias javanicus. Lineage (NCBI taxonomy): Eukaryota > Metazoa > Chordata > Actinopteri > Beloniformes > Adrianichthyidae > Oryzias > Oryzias javanicus. Next base: position 24,780,985 of record CM012440.1, read on the forward strand.
AGAAATGAGGATTATATACCTTTAGAAATCTTCAAATCACATTGAAAAGCTATTTTTTTTGGATTAGGTGATGCTCTGGTGGGGAAAACAAACGACTTCCCAAAAAAGGTTGTTTTTGGATTATGGTTTCATTTTGAGCAGCTGTTTAAGTTAAAGATTTTGATTTTGGATAACTCTGAAGTCCAAAAGTCTTCAGATTTTTCCTGTTAGTGGGTGGCGTTGGAAATAATTCTTCATAAGAGAACAAATTAGCATAAAATAGTAAACAAGTCAGAAAGGTTGTGGCCGGGGCTGGGCGATATATCAATGTTATCGATTTATTTTTATTATTTGTTTCAGATGATTTACATTTTGGATTTTTTTTCCCAGCTCTCTCCTCTCTCCTCTCTTCCGTGGTTCGGCGTAAAGTCAGTCCGTTTGTCTCTCGCAAAGCGCGGACATGAAATCTGCAGCTAGCAGAGGAGATCTGTCCGCGAGGCGAAGAGAGAAAGAAAAAGCTTGTTCCCAAAAAAAAAAACACCATCAACAGAGCATTTAATAACAGTGTTGATTTGAAGACAGCGCTGTTGTTACACACTGACACTAGCATGCTACGATACTAGCTGCTAATGCTAACGAGCTGTTTCTAAGCTAATGCTAACGAGCTGCAGCAGCAGTAATTCATAGGATATTTATGTATGCTGTGTTTTATAGATATAACAGGCATGAATCCACTTTGTATTCACTTTATTAATAGACTCGCCGCGCTGTGAGAGAGCTGCATATTTACTGTCAGTGATACAATGGCAATAATTCAAAACATTAAAATGTTTTTAAGCTCTTTTGTTAGGATTTCATATAAAAATGAATCATCTGGAGAAAGAATTAAGAAGGAAAGCATTTTCTGTCAATCTGCCCCACTTTGCTAAATCTGTCCTTGTTTTCTTTGCACGTTTTAAGTTTACAGTTACAAGACAATAAAGATGTGTTTATGCTATTTATTAATTGATTTTATGCTATTTCTTTTTTATTTTAAAGATTCTAAAAAAGACTTGACCTTCTTCCGACTGACAGTTCTCCTCTTAGGGATACAGAGGGACTTTTTGGCTGTGCTAAAAAAAAAAAAAGGAAACCATTTATTTTTAATAGAAAATAAAACACTTCATAGACATATTCACAATAAACTAAAGAGCAAAGCCTGATTAGAAATCAATAAAAGAGTTCCTTAAGAAAAAATGGTTTTTATCTGTTGTTTTTGTGTTATGACTTCCTCTTTGTTTAATTTCAACAAAAATATATTTTAAGATTCCACCATTTCTTTGTAAAATAATGTAACAATTTGTCCATTATGTTTAGATTTTTTGCTTTTTTAATCTACTGAGTTAAAAACTAGATTTTTGTCACTGAGGTCGTGGCTTCAAACTTGGAGCATCAAACCAAAAACAGCAAAGTCAGTTTGAAGGCTGTTCTGCCGAATGATTTTATCATTTTTCTTTATTTGATGTTTAATCTCATAAAACACCTGCTGCATTGTTCTACCAACATCTTCACAGCTTGTATTTAGTTTCACTTTATCTTCAAGCAAATTTCCATAGGATGTGTGTAAATAAGATAGTTTGAGTTAAAAATATTCTGTCGTTTGTAACTTTTGTTAAGAAAAGTAAAAGGTGGGGGAAAAAATTTGAATTTGGAATGAAAAAATCTGAGATTAGATTTTTTTTGGCCAAACCTGCGATCCTATGAAGGTCAATCACTCCATAGTTCTGATACTTTTAGCAATTCACACGTGTTTTGTTTCAATTCCTGGTCTGAATATATTAGCCTCTGGGTTTCTTCCGCTCCACCTTTTGACGTCATGTTTCTGCTTTTTGGTTTGTTCTGTTCATAACATGTTTAAGAGTATTTGTTAAATCAAGTTTCTGCCACGATGCCATTTTTCTGCATCCAAATTCCCTACCAGACACTTTTCCTGACGTAGAATTTACACTAAATAAGGTCAGAAAACTGGATTCTTTTTCTAGAAAAAAAACAACATACACCTTATTTTTAAATGTTATGAAGTAAAATGTCTTAGATTGATATTTTGGTGCAATATTCCTCTTGTTATATTTAAAGAATAAGGCCATAGTTAAATCTATAATCTGATTTCTGCAGTCAGCACATCACCGATCTCCATGAGGGTCAGTTTTCCTGGTCTGGATCTTCCTTTGAAAGTTGATAGGGGATGTTGTCACCTCCCGTACTGTATTGTATTGTTTTTTATTCATTCTTACATCTAAACCCTTCAGTTCTGTCTTGATTCTTGACTGTCTGTCATTTATTACTATCTACATCTCAACTCTAAGCATAAAAAATGTAATTTCATTAAAGAGAATGAAGGATGGACTATTTTAAATCAGCAACCATTTAATATTACTTAAAAAACACACATCCGGAGCCAAATTAGGGTATAAAAAAGGAAATAACAGAAACGTTTCAACATAAAGGGCTAAATTACTCATATCAATGAATACAGGCTTTCAGCTAGTCAATCTATTATAAAGATTGTTGTGTGTCATCCTACGGAAATTATTTCTACTGCTATTACTCACACTGTAAAAAAAAAAAATACAGTTTTAATACTTATTTATTCTAAGCAACAGCAAGGCAGAGACAAATTCATATGATGAAAGTGAAGTTTCTGACTTCAGTGAAAGGGATCTTTGAATATATTAGAAACGTTGATTCACAATATGTAAATATACAAAAATAACAATGTATTTATACTGAATGTTACTTAAATTAATTTTTGTCAGTAAAACTTCAACACAGCAGTTCAGTTCCAATCAGGCGGGCTTACGACGTTGTGAAACTGAGACCGATCTAGTCCGATTTTTAAAACACTTTATTAGATTTTGAAACACTTAAAATATGAAAATTCATATAATAAACATTATTTGCACATAGATATATAGATATATTACAAATACATTTGAAGAAATAAATGCAGTTTCAAATTTTTTAAATATCCCAAGGGAGTGAGCCTCTTGTCTGTATTAAGGATCTCTTTCGCCTCCTCAGATCTGCATGTCTGAAACATCGAGTCCCACTTCCAGACATTTACAAAAACAAAAATAATTTGAAAAGTTACATTACCTCCAATAACGCTAGTGTGAATTCTTTTTGCTGATTGTATTTGCTGAAGATGCTAAATCTGTTGAAGTAATTTGTTGTAATTGCTGAAGGGATTTGCTAAAAATTCTTATGCTGTTTGTATAATGCTAAAGTTGCTTAAATGTTTCAATATATAGACATTATTAAAAGGTAAAATTAAAGGTAAAAAAAAAACCTAACATGCTATCAAAATTAGAATATTGGCTAAATTCAAAATCATTCTAACAAAAAAAAAAAACTGGTAATGCTGAAACAATTCCAGATATTAGAATGTTTCTAGCTTAACTCCAGAATAACCTGAAAAAACATCAGTAGATGTCAAATTAGCCAAAAATGTAAACATGTTGCAAAATTATTAGCTAAACTCCAAATTAGCTTAAAAAACCTGAGTAGATGCCAAATTAGCTAAAAACATTAGCGTGTTGCTAAAATATTAGCTAGGCTCATAATTAGCCTTAAGACGTCCGTAATATTAACGTCCTGAACGTGCTTAATGTTTTGATACTAATATCGCATTTGTTTCAAAGTGAACGAAGAATTTGAAGAATTTCGTTTTAATTTTTTTTTTTAAATGAGAAAAATCCTCAATTGCATAACATTGATCAATACCAAAAATCTGTTAAATTTGCAAAAAAGAACAATGAAAGAGCGCTGAAGTTGACTCAGATTTCTGAAAAATGTGCATTAAAATTGCTCAAAAATCCTTAATACATGTTGATTTTGCAAAAAAAAATTTAGTGTGGTGCTTAGATAGGAGATAAACTCCAAATTCATCCAAAAAACTAAAGTGGATGGTAAATTAGAAAAAAAAATAAAAATAAAGAAAAATAAACTCCAAAATAGCATAAAATTCTTCAGTAAACTAAATTAGTCAAAAACATTAGTCTGTTATTAATATATTAAATACACTCAAGAATAGTCCAAAAAACTCAGTAGATGTCAAATTAGACAAAAACGTTAGCGTGTTGCTAAAACATTAGCTAAACTCCAAACATTTTTGAAAATGACTAAATGCTTACTAAGCCTCCACACACTAAAGCTGCTGAGTTTTCCTCGACACATGGAATCAGCGTGGCAGTTCTCATAGCAGATCTGTCTAACATGTGGCTACAGACTCTTTGACTTTCACACACAGATTGTAAAGTTACTGACACGGTGGATTCACGTTTATATTATATTATGTATATTTATAAATACTAGTTTTACAACCTTTCATTTTACCCATCACACCTAAAGATTTGGATGTAGCTAATGTCAGCTCCGTTGTCTTTACTTTGACGATAAAAGGAGAAAAGCTCTTATATCTAGCATTTTATTTTGAGAAGTGATTTTCATAAACCAAATCCACTTTGGCCCAGTTCGGACTGGTCCGTGTGAATAGGTAAAAAGGTCAGGGATTACTGAACGAAAATAAACCAGATATTTCCTGATGAATTATCAACCCTGAAAGGTTGAAATATTCAAAATGTATGGAATCTCTGCATTTTACCTGAAAATACTAGTAGATCTCTGAGATTTTTTGATAATCTTGCATCTTTTCAACAACAGAACTTGTAAAGAATCAACAGGAGTGCAGAGAACAGCGGTCAGGGGTTGTCCTGCTTAGCCAGCTCTTGTGGCCTGCCACCATGTGGAAGACGCCTCCCATCACGGAGAACAGGTCACAGGGATCTGCTCGGCTTCATCTGCGGCGCTTTGTCTGGGAAAGAAGTCATTCAACCACTTTCTTTGAAGCCGGGCGTAGTTTAGTCGGTGAAAGGGGACTGGGCAAAAGGCCCACTGGAGGTGAATGACTTGACTGATCCATTACTGTCTATTTTAGTCTGGTAATCCAAATGGGAATGCCCACTTCAAAGCTCGGTTCCCTTCTAAGAGGAAATTCCCTCGTACTTGGACATGCAAATAAGCAGGGCCTCCTCCAGGCCCCCACACCTGATTGAGGCGTGTAACACCACTGCCAGCGACGTGCCATGGGAATTACATACCAAGGGATGGCATCCAATTGGACCAAACTCTCCCTAAGTAATTTGCTTTGGCTTTATTCGCTGGCATAGTCAGACATGGCAACACTTCCTTTATTTCACGGCCATGCGGCAAGATTTCTGGCTGGACCTCGCTGGGAAACCACATTACGGTTGAAAAAAAGGAGGAAAAGAGAGATTTGGTTTTTACAAAATAATAGGGACATGGATCTGTTTCAGCGTTTCTGCTTATTCGGGTTTTGCACTTGTTGTCTGGGCTTATGGCGCCCGTGGTTCCGTGCCCGTTTCTGATCCGTTTTGAAAGGAAACGATTGTATTTTTTTTTCTCTTTTTGATGCCAGACAAGTTTTCACTTCCCTGCAACAAAGCGAGCACATGTACACAATAATCTAAAGACTAATTCATTTGTCTGAGACGTGTGTGGTGGTGTGGTTTGTCGTCTTCCACACACATCAAGACGGATACCTAAACAGAGTTTAAACATTATTGAAGAGAAGATTATCCACTGGTTTCCTGTTGCTGATGAAACACAAACCACAAAAGGAGAAGAAAGGATATTTTAGGTGATTTTATGTTCATTCAAATGAGGAAGAAGATGGTAGGTCACCGTCTGGGAAACCTGGCAGAACAGCAGTGACCGGACGCTCGCATGGCGCTCGCAGAGCAGAGCGATCCTTCCTGACCGGATAATGAGGCGGCAAAAGCCGCAGCCCTCTGACTCACGGAGGGCTCTGATAGGAGGCTCGGAAACCTCTCCGACTTCATGCTTTAGCTCTGCACCGCCATAATTAATTTGTTCTAATTGCCCTGCTGCTCTGGTCGCTGTTCCAACATTCTTTCTGCGCTCTCTGCAGAGTTAACGTTTAAGAAAAATCTCTGGCATCAGTCAGCGGGGGGACTGGTGGAACAGAGAGGCTTTTGTGTCCCGAACAAAGTAGACAAAACAACCACAGCACACGCTTTTGTACTGTCATCACACCAATAATGTTTATTACACTTCCAGGAGCAAACAGGATGCTGTCCAATTAATATCAATTCAATGTAACCCAAGCACTCTTTGTGTTGTGCTTATAGAAAAAGGTAAATGCAGAAGTGCTGATTAAAAAAAAAGAAGTATTTACAGTTTTAAGTTTATTTTAAGGTAAACATTTTCAGCTACATGCTAGCTATTTTGCCTAATTTAGGTTTTTTCTAGTCTATTAGGCTAATTTGGAGTTTGGTCAATCCTCTAGCTTTAAGCTAGCTGTTTTGGCTAATTTATCTTTTTTTTTTTTAAGTTTTAGGCTGATTTGGAATTTTAGCTAATATTTCAGCTTTATGCTAGTTGTTTTGGCTATTTTAGCTTTTTTCGTTGCAGTTGATGTGAGAGAAAATTCTGTAATTCTATGAGTTAGAGAAGGTCGGTAAGGAGATTTATCAAGTCAAGTCTGTGTACTCTTCAGGAACAGACCAACCGGTGTTGGCTGGCATCCTAAAAACAGGTTGTCTCATGAGGAGATGTTGACCAGGTGTGCAGGACCCAATCCTTAGACAGGTGTGCCAGGTTGGCCCTGACACCGGACAGGTAAACTTGTAGAAGGCCACACCCCTAACAGTTGGTGGTAGACTGCATTAAATCTGTCCAACGTTTTAAACGTGCAGCATAATACCACATACTTTTATTGAGGCATCTGATTGGTCAGTTTCTAACTTCCAATAAAAAAAAGAAGATTATCAAGAACATGTTAAGAAAAAGGTATCAGAGCAGGAATTTTTTTTTTTTTGACCAATAGAATGACCGCGTGGCAGCTGATTCTTTCTTTATAGAACTCTACAGCCTCGTTTCCACTGAGCGGTCCAGTACGGTCTGGTTTCCATTGTTAAATGAACTCATTAAACAGTTCTGACCCCTACCTCTGAGGGCCCCCATCCATTGTAGGTTCACAGGAAAGTGGAACAGGACGGTTTTGTCGATTGGCAGAAGGTGACAGTAGAAAGCACCAATATAGCGCTAAGCTAGGGATTCCGTTTTCCTCTTCTGACTGCAATCTTCTTTCTAACAACATTAAATTTCTGTTAAACAGGATGTGATAAAAGTAAAGCAAGAAAAGATCGAGCTGCTGGAGGACCTCCATTGTTGTAGTCGTCACACGACAATGACGCAATGACGAGCTTGCGGTCCACACCGATGGAACGCTCGCCAGAATTAACTGGACCGTTCCGTATTACTTAGTGTAGACGAGGCTTTTGGGATTTTGGCTTCTTGGAGCCAGCGGCTACTTCCTGTTTGGAACACCAAGGAGGAGGGGTCACTCCAGCTCTCTCAGGTTGTGTTCAACTTCCTTCATTACTCGCTTCGTGGTGCACGTCATCATTTTGTAGAACTATCCTAATCTACAATTTCAAAATCAAGTGCCCTAGGAATCTCCCAGAAGTCTTTGTGTGCGTCAATGCTCATTGGATTGGCAAAAATAGACCACAATGCACTGTGTTTGAACAATTTATGTTAAAAAAAATCATTATAATTACATTTATTTCTAAGAATTCAAGTTATTATCATCAGAACATAAGTAAATAGTCTTTGTAAAATGCTCGTATTTATCAGGTTTTTACTTTGATGACATCATATTTGCTATTTAAAAAATAGTAGTGAGCATGGACTTCCATTGTTTTTTGGTAGCAGGGAGGGAATTCAGACATAATCATATCCAGTTAAAAAAGTTAAACTAGTTGTTGGAATTAATCCAAATGTGCGTGTTGTAAATATTATCATTTGGTTTTGCAGATGAATAAAGTAAAGGGAGGTTTCTTGTTCAGGATTTGTGGGAACTTCTCCTCTGCAGGCTGTCCTCCACACTTTACTTTTCTGAGGACAGAGTCTGGTCCTCCAGCAGGCAGCCCCGCCCGCAGAGCCCGGCCTGGCAGATTTGTGCCTTTCTTGTGCTCCTTTCACAGAGCAGAGAATGCTGCTGAAAGACAGGGCAGGCTTCCTGGCTGCCCCAGGACCAGTCCAAATTGTAATCCTATTCCTCTGTTTATCAAAAGGAAGGAGAGAGCAGAGAGAGGGAGGCACTGAGCTGACAGCTTGATTGTGATGCTCCTGTCTGATAACTCAGCTAACCTTATCCATCTATTTCACCTCAACCTTGCAGCCATGTCCCCAGCCCCCCCCCTTCCCGCTTCAATCCTCCATCGGAGAGCCACGCGCTCCTCCGCACACACTCCCGGTTTCCTTTCACACTCCGTCTCCATGCGTCTCTCTTTTTTCCCCTCCTTCCGCTGCCATAACACACACACACACACAAATAATCACTGCACACCTCTGACCCCTTTATCGAGTGTCGGTGTTAATCCTCATCTCTGTGCTCAATGCAGAGCACAATCACAGGGACCCGCAGGACCTGCAGTTAGCGCTGTGGTTAAGTAGCCCGCAGTGAAGGAGGCTGTGATAAAGGTGGCACAAAGGGTCAGTCACTGCTCGCAGCTCGGGCCAAAACCCGTGACTGGCCCCGGCCTTGAGACGAGACAAAGAGGAGGAGAGCAGAGGGCTGCGGCGTGATGGAGCGACTGAGAGGAAGTGCGGGACAAAGCGGCGGTAAGGCTGATATAGGAGGGAACATGGAGTCCATGCTCGTGAGAAGCTGCCTGCAGTTTGTGAAGGTTTTTGCAGCTGAAGATCAATGAGGATTTTGGCGGAATGCATTCATAAATTTTCAGTAGCAATTTGGTAATGAAAGTGTAAAAGGAAAGTCCTTCTTTCATAATCTAGATCAGAGGTCGACAACCTTGCTTTCCACTAATCAAAACCTAGAAGGAGACGCTTTACTTTAGTCTTCAAGGAATTTGGATTTGCATTCTTCTTTTTCAATAATATGAATTGTGTCTTCTTTGGGACGAGCAAAAGCAAATATATAAAAAAACCTAACATCTCTCAAAATGTGATTTTGTTTTTTTTTTTTTTACATTTGACATAAGCTTAAATAACTTATTTTCAAACCAAACAGGATCATCTCAGTGCAGCTCTGGACAGATAGTAACCAATGTTGTGCAGCACAAGATAATATGTGGTTTTAACTCATAAAAGAGTAAACTTTTAATGAAAGTTTTGCTTTGCATATAAAATCTGTTTATTCTGGAGGAAGAGCTGAGCAACAGGGATGTAAAAACCTTCATAGTTCATCATCTATGTGCATCTCAACCATCAATTTATAAATTGAATGAATCTAAATTTAATAAATGCTAGTTAAGAAATCCTTTCTTCAAAAAATGCTATTTTTTTGTTCTTTTTCCCCTCTTTGTCCTCAGCAGTCTTACACTGCTGGGTTTTGTTATTTTAGTTTGGGGTCGGACCTTCTTAGTTTGCAGCTTTTGTTACACGTGCAAAATGTCTTCACTCAGATCAAACAGCAGATTAGAAATGAACTGTATACATGGACCCTGAAAAACTACGTCCGTTTATAACAAGCGTTTACATAAGCCACACGACTGATCGGAATAAATCTTTTTGACATGCGCAGAACATTTTCTAAAGTACCAGAAACAGACGTTGTCAGGTGTCAGGATCGCCCACCCAGCTAAAGATCAGATCTTGCTCACATGCTTGTCATCTCCTCACCAGATGACCCGTTGTAAGGACTTCCACGCCCACCAGCCAACGCCGATTCGGCAAAACCTACTGCCATAGACTTGTTACTGCTCACTTTCTACTATCTCTAACATGCACTGTAAAAAGTAAGAACCCCCTCTACTCAATAAAATTGTGGCAACAAAGTGACAATTAATAATATTAAGTAAATTCAACATATCCAAAAAATAATTGCTTTTACTAAAATAAATGTTTAAGATTGAAATAATAAACATACTTATAAGATAATTTTGAGCTAAACCAACTTAAATTACAACAACATGTTAGTTAATCCTGCTTTTTTGAGGATTGCTGTTGGTATTCCTCTCCAATTGAGAGTCCAGACCAACATCAACCATTTTTTGTTCCTTTGGTCTCGGTGTTGAAACACTTCGGATGATAAATGGTGGTCCTAACTATACATTTTCTTATTCTTAGTATATATTACTTATGTTTATTATTATTATTATTATTATTATTATTATTATTATTATTATTATTATTAACAATTCATTTAGAAAAACTAGTTTATTTTTTGGAAATGTTGAATTCTCTCATCATGATGACCTGGATTTCCCCTCATCACGCCATCCCGAGGACTACCATCCAGGACCTCTACTCATCCATTACAGCTTCTCACTAAACCACCTTGGGTCCACCACCACCAGTTCCCAACAGGCATAGATGAAAAAAGTAGTAGTGGAAGTTTCATTATAAGAAAGAAAGCTGCAACATAGAGCAGGATGATCTTCTAAATATTCTTCTATTATCATTATTATTATTAAGTAAGCTCACAGGAAAGGCAGAAGGATTGGCTAGAACTTCAAAGTACTGAACAGATAAATAGACCTTCACTGAAACTGAGCTCAGAAATGTGGAATCGTTGCAGCTTCTTCTTCTGGTTTTGGTAGAACCACATAAATCATAATGGTTCCTACTATTATAAAGTGACGGTTCACACATTATTTTCTAAATCCACGTGGCCGATACTTGATCCATAAGAAGGGTAAGGGTCACGGTTTACAACATTTAGCCTTGGATGGACATAAAATGCACGTAAATACGAATTCACATGATTGTTTAAACGGCTTTTCGGGATTACACAGAGGAGCATTCCTGCATTAAAAGCTGCCTCCACCAATTCATAATCTGTCCAGAAAGCCGCCTGGGACACGGTTCTCCCGAGTCTGGCAGACCGACTGTCCTCCGAAGCCTTTTCTGGACCATAGACCTACGTACAAGCCGAAGTAATGTCCCAGAATTGGAACAAATTGTTTACATGTATGAAGGGCGTTTCCCACGTTTGGCTGATCTTTGAGCGGCTCGCTTGTTCCTGTTCAAATAGGAAGGACGACGTGTCTTTGGTTTCTCTCTGGTTTATTTATGACATGAGTAGACAATAATAAATCCGTGACTGCAGGTCTCCGGAACATTTATATCTACAGAATCACAAAAATGACAAAATTCAACACCCAGAAACACAAATAAATCACAGGGAGAAAAGATTCACTCATACCTTCCTCAATAGAAGATAGCACGAACTGAAGTCAAAACTCCAGAAAGAAGCAGTAAACCCCATACAAGCAAAAACAATAAGGGTGAAAAAAAGTACCTCTTCATAAATGGAAATCAGGATTTTGGGAGAATTTAATTCATTCTACTTTAAAGTGCATTTTCTGTTGTTTTTGACCCCACTTGCATTCTTACTTTTTGCTAATTGATTACCTTCTTTAAGAACTGCTGAACACCTGCAGGACGTACAGATATGGTTTTGTGTGGTTGCACAGACATTGGAGTGCAGGGAGCTGATTTCAGCTCAAATTAAACACTAACTGGCACATTAATCAGCTTGAAATGACTCATTTTTCACATGAGCATGAACAGGACAATTAAACACAATATGAATGAAAAACAAAAGTTCTTTTTCTCTGTTTTTTGCCCCAGAACGTTGCTGTTAAAAACTAGGAATTCATAGTTTTTCAAGTCATAGTTTTGATTTTTTTTCAAACTTTTTTTTCCTCAAAACAATGAATTAAAGGTATTTTAAGACCAAGTATGTTTTCTTTTTGCCCCTCACATCAAACCATCTGTGATCACAAATCCTTTCATACTCGGTTCATGTTGTGCTCCATGTGACAGACCGCTCCACACCCGCGCTCGCTCAGCGCGGCCCCCGCGGCCTTGCCCGCCCTTGCACTCAGCGAAAATGACTGTTCACGCACAGCTTCAAGAGAAAAGAAAAAGACAGAGACCTAAAGATTGTTAATAAAAAAGAGCACAGCTTCCGGGACGGAGTTAGAAGGGAAACTACAACAAATCTCAGGTTTACTTGAATTTGCGATAATAGTTGCAATTGCAACTTTGCAAAATCCTGGAGGGACTGACTTAAGGGATACTTTTAAATCCTTCTAGAAAGGAAGATGAACAGCACGCAGCCAGTCCACTACACACACACGTATGTGTTCTTGTGTCTTCCTGCAGTACCCTATCCAACCACTAGAGGCCGGTACTAAGTTGACACACCTAAGTTGTTTTTTGTGGATTGTGAGGGAGTTATTACAAATTTGACAGGACATTCTTTCGGCCATTTTTATATTGAATTTAATGCTTTTTTTTGGGGGGGGGACCAGCTTTTCAGTCCCCACAAAAATGTTGGTTCCCACCCCGTGAGTGTGCTGCAGGCTCTGGTCCTCTCAAAGGGATAAAAACACACACAGGAGTGCGCACACTCACAGTGAGTCTGCATGAAGAAATGTCATCAGCTCTGCATTTTTACATTTAGGCACAGGTCAAGACAAATTTTACATTTTTTAATTTTAATATTACATATTTAATATTAAATAATTAAACTCCAGCCTGTTATTTAGTTATTAATTATCTTAAAAGGTTACGGTTTTAAGGTTTTAAAAATTGTCAATTCTGCTACCTTATTGGAAGATTTCTTTTAGGCAATTTTGGAGTTTTAACTAATATTTCAGCTGCATGCTAGCTGTTTTAGCTAATTTAATCTTATTTTAAAAGTTTTTTAGGTTGTTTGGAGGAAAGCTAATAATTACACACTACCTGTTTTTGCTAGTTTTGGCTTTTTTTTCAGTTTTTAGGCTATTTTGACATTTAGAAATTTCTCTAGCTATATGTTAGCTGTTTTGGCTAACCTTGTTTTTTTGTTTTTTAGGTTGATCTGGCATTAGCTAATATTTTAGCTGTCTGTCAGCGTTTTCAGCTCTTAGCTTCAGTGTTTTAAGCTATCAGCACTAGCATCTTCAGCGGCCAAATTCAGCTTTCAGCACATTCACACTAGTATTATCACAGGTAATGCTATATATCTATTTTTTTTTCTAAATTTTCATTGTTATTCATTAAAAAAACATACAATATAAACTTGAGTTGTAAACTCAAGCATGATAGAAAAGGAAAAAAAATGAAAAGGGGACAGAAAGAAGAAAAACTTATTTTGTCTGCCCCTTTAAACAAACAATAAATCAATCAATCAATAAAAAAAGAAAGATACAGATACACAAGCATTTGGCTGATTCATTACACAATAAGAGAAAATTGGGAAAGAAAAAAAAACAAAATCTTATAATTACAACATCAACCAGTGTGAAAGGAAAATAATATCACCGGGATGAGTAATTGTTATTTGTTTTAGATAGTTTTATAGTTGTTGATGATACTGTTTTTAATGTAGTTTTTAAAACTTGATATGGTCGTAGCATTTTTAATTTCTAAGCTCAATTTATTCCATATATTAATTCCATATACTGATACACATCGTTCTTTTAGCAGAATTCTGTGTTTTGGTTTGACAAATATTTCATGTCCTTTTAGATTAAATTTACTTTTTCTTTTCATGTATCTTTTCATTAAATTAGAAGGAAGGCTTTCCATCTTTACTTTATACATAAATTTCAAAATATTAAAGTTTATAAGATCGTTAAGTTTTAGTACTTTTAATTTAATAAATAATGGATTAGACGGGTTCCTATAATTACTTTTTGTAATGATTCTTATTGCTTTTTTTTGCAATATGTAAATTGGATTAATATATGTTTTATAAGTTGTACCCCAAATTTCTATACAGTAGTTCAGGTATGGCATAATCAAGGAATTATATAATAGATATAATGAATTACTGTCTAAGAACCATTTTACTTTGTGTAGTACTGCAATTGCTTTTGATATTTTGGATTTGACGGTATTAACTTGTGATTTCCAAGATAGCTTTTCATCTATAATAACTTCTAAAAATTTTACTTCTTTTACTCTTCTGATATTAACATTATCTTTGTTTAATTCAACTGTATTGTTTGTATTTCTATTACTAAATATCATAAAATATGATTTATCACTATTTATTGATAGTTTATTTCCGTTAAACCACGCTTTAATTATTCCTAACTCAATCTGCACCACCTCTATCATATGTTCAATATTGTTTCCCGTATAATAAAAGGTTGTATCAGCTGCAAATGAAATGGGATTAATTTTTTGGGATATTGAGCTTAAATCATTTATATAGATAATAAATAGTTTGGGGCCAAGGTTTGATCCTTGATGTACACCACAGGTGATATGAGATAAATTAGATTTGGTGTTGTTTATTTGTACGTATTGTTGTCGATCTTTTAGATAGCTTGCTATCCATTGTAGGGCCAATCCTTTAATCCCATATTTACTTAGTTTTTGAAGGAGAACCTGGTGATTTATTGTGTCAAATGCTTTCCTGAGGTCTATAAAAATGCTAATGAGATGATTCTTTTTGTCAATTGCTTCCGATATTGAAAAAAAGAATCATCTCATTAGCATTTTTCGTAATTGTGTTAAAAAGTTATGATTTTAAAGTTTTAAAAAGTTAATTTAAGCGTGTTCAATATATGTTTAACCTGTTCGGCCCGCGATCTAAGGTGTGTTTTGGATTTTAGCCCCTTGTGCAATCATGTCTGACACCACAGCTTTACCTGATCCAAACAGTCACTAACTTTTTTTTTTTGTATTTTTTTTTTTTGCTTCTCTCCTCGTCAGCAGAGCTCTGCGTCAACCGCTCCAACCCTCCAGTGGGGTGCAGAGGTGTGCAAACGCACACATTAGTCAGCCTGGCAGCTTCCACGCGTCAGACCAGCTAACAAATGTTTTGTACTTATTACTGCCTAATTACTCAATAGTGAAAAATGACACACTTCCCCATTAAATTACACCTCCAGAAGATTTTCACATTGATGCACTGGGGAGGCCAGATAAGTAACATATTCAAATTGAAGCCATTTGCAGGTTTTATGTTAACATCCAGCCACTCTCATGCTGCAAATCAATCAAATGCAGAACAGGTTGTTTTAATGGTGTTCTGAGTTCAGAAAACATCCATCTTCTCCGTTTCTTCTTTTGGACGAGATGCTCAGGAGTTATGACCCAACATGAATGCAGAAATGCTGGTGAACCCACACACACACTCGACAGTGTCACGGTGACAGACAAATGACGGCTGACACCGTGGCCTGGAGACACGGGCTGACTGAGCAAGAGTCAGATGAAGATCTGCCCACAAAAGGAGTGTCCGCAGGAGCGCCGGGCTCCTGCAGCTGCGGGGCCTGATGTCAGTCAACACGTCCTCCGAACATCCACTCTGAAAACTTCATCACGCAGACACAAACTTGAAGATTGACAACTTCATGCGTTGAGTCGGTGTGAGGAAAGCGGGAAAGCGCATGCCGTCACTCACACCCGGACCAGCTGGTGGAACATCATTAAACTTCTTCCAGCTCATAAATATGTTTTGATCGGGAGTTGCAGAGGCCAGTGTTAGCTTTTGATTTTCCTGTTGACAAAGATAATAGGAGTCATGGTGAAACAGAGGACGTCTAATGTGATGTCTGTCTTTTGTGGCGAGGAACAATGGCCGCCGTAGCTCTGGGGCTTCTCCGTGTTGTGGGAGCCTCCGATGCAGGCGGGAAGACAGAGCCGCAGACCATGTTCAGGGACTTTCTATCCCCTTTTGGATGATCAGATCAGTCAGTCAAAGGAGGCCTCGGAGGGCCGTGGGGGTCAGGGGCCACGCCAGTCAGACACCACACAACAGGGTTCCACACGCGAGGAGGAGGTTGTGCAAAATGGAAGGGAAAAGGCAGTTTTGTCTAAAGTCTATCAAAGCAAGAAAGAAATAAAGACCGCTCCGAGAGCTTTCCGGCTAAAAATATCTACAGAGGGAGGGGTAAAGACTGAGACTATGAGAAAAAAAGGAGACAGGCCTTTTACAACTTTGAAGAGAAAGAAGCAGCAGAGCGAACTGAGAAAATATTTACTCAGGGAATTAGTTCAGGATCATTGTGTGCATGCAGGGCTTTAGTTGCCTGGCTCCATTTCAAGGCCCAAGTGGCTCAACTGGAGCTCCCTCCAGGGCAGGCCTAATTATCACAGGGCTAGGGCCATTAAAATGCTTAACTAACCTCGTTTCTCCAAAACGCACAGATTAACGCCAGCCTCCAGCAAAGTGTCGGGAATAACCCTGCTGCCTAATACCCTCTTTGATTTTTTTTTTTTTTCTTCAGTGTGGAGAGGCGAGGCAGAGGACTGGAGTGGTAATAGTTCTGTGTGGATAAGAATGCTGGAAGTTGAGGGCCCATCATTATTCGGCGAGGACAGGTGGCCGCTTGACAAAGCACAGGTGGCTTCAGACAGTACCTGGAGATTTCTGAGGCACATGCAGAACTCCATACATACTCGTGCAATCAAAAATGTTCAACTTGTCATGCAGCCATCCTCAGAACATTACAACCATGTCAGCAGATTAGCTGCAGTTTCTGTGCACTCCAAACAGAAAAAATTATCTTCATGAAAACAGCTCTGTGACATTAGTGAGTATATTAGCATATATTTTAAATGTTATAATCCAAACCGACGAGGGAAGACCAGAAAAATATGATGGGGAGTGGATTTCTGGGATGAAGTCATCTCACAACCGCTCATTCAATCAGATGTATTATTTAGGGCCGGGAATCGATTAAAAACTATAACTAATTAATTGCAAATCTGGAAAAAAATTAATCGTGATTAATCGCCTTTTTTTCTTTTTTTTTTTTTTTTTTTAGTTAGAGTATTTTCCATTATCTGCAAATATCATAAGGTGAAATCAGACATAAAATTGTTCATTTAGAACGTTTATTTTTAACCATTTGGAATCGGCCTAAAACTCAGTTTTAGGCCCAATCTGAATTCTTCTCTTCTCCTTCCCCTTAATTTGAACTGGAAGTTTAAGTGGAAGTCGTGTCCAGGACTACCATTTTTTTTATTTCACCCTCTTAAGTCCACCGTCGTGAGGCTAAACCCCGTTGAAGCGCTTTACTTCATGTGGGTGAGCTTTACATTTAAATGTAAGTAATGACTTTTTGTTGAAACATGACTTTTAAACCATATAAAACCATTGTTATGTATTTTCAAGCGCTGGAAGCTCTGCGCTAATGCTAGCGGACCGATGATATTGATGACGTCATCGAACGAAAGTCACGTCCAAAATATTAGACACTATTTCTTCATAACTCTCCGTTTGGAAGAATAAATGAAGGAGAAGGGAAGAATTCAGATTATGCCTTTGTCCACTTTGGAATACTCTGTATTTTCTATTTGAAAGACTTCCTGCTGGCTTATTTGATATCATTTTAATCAGTACAACCTCTCCTGTGTGACACTACCTTTACTTTGTCATTTTTCCATGTTGTATTCACACACTAGACATAAAATCATCAAAAACTGAAAATTTTGTCTGGAAAAATTTGATTTTTGCTGTGGAAACCCAAAAAATGTTTAACAACATTTTTTACAACATAGAATGAAAGTTTTAGTTGTAATTTATAAAAAACATCAAGAATAAAATTTATCAACAAACTAATGAACTTGTTTTTTTTTTTTAATGAAAATGCTAAAAATCAAGGCTAAAGTCACACCAGGCAATCCAAAAAATGAGAATTTCTAATTGTTGTCTATTTAAAATTTGTGCTGGAATTCTGTTTAGTTTTTTTCTCTTAAATTGTCTTCATTCTGTTTGTGAAAATAACATTTTTTGTGAAAATAAAAAAAAAAGTTTTCAGGTCAGCTCGGCTGGAATCTGCACAGGTGGGGGGGGGTGTCTGTCCATTCTGAACTGCTCACCTTCTGCAATGTTGGTGGGCGAAACGTGGAGTTTTCCGCAATTTTTAGACAACGTCCATGTGGGGTTTGGGGCCGGATGTGGTTGTTTTCTGTTTCACCTTTTGTTTTCACCTTCCTCTCTTTACAGGTGTGTTCATTTCCTTCCTCTTTCCACCTGGTCTTTCTGCCATCTTAATGTGTTTGATTGTTTTGTTTCTGTTATAAGCTGCATGTCCTCCTCTACTCGTTGCCAGATGGTTTTGTGTGCTGTCGTGAGTACTACGAGCTTTCCAGCCTTTTGAGTTTAGTCTCAGCAAAAGAAAAGAAAATGAATAAAAAGAGAAACGTTCTCATTGAACACCCTGCTTCTGCGCCTGTGTCCTCATCGGGATCCTGACAGTCCGTGCTTGTTATTGTGGAAAATTCATGTCGGTCCCCATATTGTCGGATTTCTTCTAGCAGACAGCTCTGTTAGGCTCCGCCCCCCATTGCAGGTGCAGCCGTCAGAATGACTTTCGTTCTCCGCCTTATTTATTAAAATGAAAGATCGCTTTTTGTACAAAAACTATAAATAAATGCGATATTATCTCTTATTTAAACAAAAATGTAAATCTCAGAAGTTTATTTTAGACAGAGTTGTATTACAATGATCTCACAGTTGGACATTAATACATATAAACACATCAATCATGTTCTTTTAATCTCATGTCAACATTCACAGCTCTAGTATTAATATAACTGTAAACTCATAAAAACTTAAAAAGGTCAATGAATAGAACAACCTCAGCATTCAAGTTGAGCTCAGTGTAAAGATTCAGCTGCTGAAATGCTTCCTCTGCTAATGTTTGCGAGATTTATGCACAATTCAGTCAAAATGCAACATAAGACAAGTGAAAACAATGCAAATATCAGCAGAAAGTTGAATTTTCTGGAACAAAGAATCCATACTTTTCTTTGGTAAAAGAACACAATTGGGAACAAATGTGATTGTTAGTTAGTAACTAGTGTCTTTCCATCTCGCGTGATTTGATGCTCATCTCCATACAGAACCCACCAGTCAACACATAAAAGAACCAACTAACATTGCAGTGACACATCTATTTCATTTCTTTTACCTAAAGTGATAGAATCTAGATATTTATCATTAATTTGACTTTAAATTGGTTGACAGATTTTTTGATACATCTCTGTGTTTTTGGCACTATATACAAGCATTTTTGGGTAAGTTACTTTTAAATAGTAATCGATTACCGTATTTTCTGGACTATAAGGCGCATTGTATATATAAGCCGCACCTTCTCAATTTAAAAAAAAAAGAAAAAAAAGAAATACAAGCCGCACTGGGCTATAAGCCACAGATATCTATGTTGAAAAATAAGATAATTACTATAACATTTTTGTACTTTAAATGTACATGTATGTACTTGCCGTCTCCAGCGTCTCACCATAGATTCATTGATGCTAAGCTTGTGTGCAGCAGTGCGGTTTCCTTCCTAGATAGCGGACTCCATATCTTAAAATGTCCACCACAACAAACTTCTTCGTGTGATTTCCGTGATGAAGAATGATTTTAAGAATAATTACCAGTTAATAATTTGTCACGAGTGTTCTATCTGCTAAAGAAAAAGTAGTGTTGGTTTTTCTGATTTGCATTGATTTTTTTGTCTATCTTGGTTTTGATTTAAATTCCGGTTAAAGCTCCCCTAGCAGTAGAAGAAAAATCCACAGAATAGCCGCACCTTTGTACAAGCCGCATGATTCAAAACCTAGGAAAAAAGCAGCGGCTTATAGTCCAGAAAATACGGTACTTTACTTTACTTACTAGATGGAATTGTAAATCAATCATTTTTCTCATGACCTCATTTACAGTCATTTCTTACTCGTTACTTTACTTTTTGTCGCTTTTATACAAATTCTCAAATGAATAGAAGTAGCACCAATAAAGATACTTCAAAATAAAAGCTTTTGCTTCGTTTCCACTGAGCGGTCCAGACCGGACTGAACCGGGCCGGACTTTTGAGCTTTTCCATTGCTATGTAGACCCGTTAGCCCATTGATTGGCGGAAAGATTTTACACAGCAGCAAACGTCCGACCAGCGCTTTTCCCGACTCAAGATTCAACCCAAAAATGTTGGGCTACATGTTAGCCATGTTAGCGTATTACAACAGGTGACTTCCAACCGACAGAGTCAAACCACTATAACACTTCAACATGAGTAAGCACAACCAGTATTATTCGGGAACTCTACATAATTAGGCACAATGTCCATTTTTAAAAACAATTACCAGGCTTTTAATTATGATTTAAAGAATGAAAAAACTGCATCTGTATCTTACACATCCCCAATAGTAACCCAACTAACTAAAAAAACAGATTTCCCACAAATCCCTGATCCAAAATTGGCCTAAAAAAGCTAAATTTGTGTAAACTGTACTTGTGGCTGACTTTTAATAAAATCCACACACACATGCAGGTTTTGCATGGTGACCAAAAAGCGGGCAGCTGTGTACATTTTTCAACAAGTTAATCCTTGAAGAACAGCGGTGTATAAATATTTTAATCAAAGCATAAATAATATCAGTAACACATGCAGATTTCCAGTTGTGCGTCTTGCCAAACCAGAAAAAAACAGAGTGAGAAAGAATCAAGGTCATTTGTATGCAGTGTGCTGTGTAATGAATATAATTAAACTTGGCAAGAAGACCCTACGCCCATGCAGATGCTGATCATGTTTTAGTGCTGCTCCAAATGGATTGGATGTGCTACCTACTTTGTCTTTCATGCACTGAGAGGAGATGAATGAAGTGTCTGATATCAGGATCACAGTCTTTGTTCTGGAGAACACCAGAACTCACTGGTTCATTTACACAACTACTTACGATTCATCTTTTTTCAATAAGTAATGTCTCTTGATCTCAGAAAATCAATTTAGACTAGAATGAAATTCACTCTTTATGATTAGAACAATGAGATTTTCTGCTTGTGTTTGTGCTTGCTTTGAAGGTGTTCTGCATGTCAGATGTTTTGTTCTCATTTGGGTTAGCCCTACTTCCTATGAATTGGAACTTTGGAAATATTGTAGCATACAGGTCACATTTTTTAATTTGATGCCAGGTTTTGCTTTAAATTCTGTTAAAAAGGCACTGACTACATAACTATTGTCAACAGAACTAAACAAGCTTTTTAGGCATTTTTTAGCTTTTCTCTGAAACAATGTAGTATATGCTCACGTTAGTTCCATGTTTGATGGAAGACCACTCTGTCGTTTCTGGCTCGGAGAGTCGATAAATCAACGGTGGTGTTAACATGAAAATGGCTGAAGTTCATCCGATGTTTAGTGGAGCTTCTTAGAGTCACAATGAATGAAATCTGGTTCCAGAAGGAAGTCAGGTGGACATAACTTACAAACGAGTCCCACTACGACATTTTTTTTTTTTAATTTAAAAACATTCCCAGTATATTTTAATAATTATTATGAAGTTTTTAACCAAAATCCTACAAACTAAATGTCTTAAAAAGTCATTTTTCATGTTGAGCTTAAGCCTCTGTTTCCAAAATCTCCTCTGAGGGGGCGTGGCTTTTGAAACTGAGCTGAGCAGCTCGGCCCCTGATCTCTCCTCCCTGTCTGATTATGATCACTCTGTGTCTCGCTAGCGTAAATTTTCACAGCTGCTACATAAAGAACATCCATCAATCTGGGTAATGTCCAGCCGTATGGTTCTGACCCGGATATCAGCTCGTTTTTCAGAAGAAAGAACTTCCTCAAAATCCTGATTCTTTCTCCTTCCAGTTCACCAAAGACTCTTAGATGTTTCTTGACGTTGCTGTGATCAATCCATTCAATCCATTGGTTTCTCAGAGCAGAAAATAATGAAAGCTAACATCCAAATGCTCTTTCATTGATTTACAATCCTTTCCAAGTGCGGTCAAATGAGCCGCCGTTCACATTTCCGTGGTCACATCAAGAAGCTCCGTGGAGTCTGGTGGAGATTTTCCAGAGTTCTCAGGACTGCTACCATAAGTATTGGATGAAACTCACACCAAAAATCCAGTGACAGCTGATTTAGGCCTCAATCTCCTGGTGTCAATGTAATATATATCTTTGTATCATCTGCATAGTTATGGTAACTAATGTTGTTCTTTATGATATGGGTCAGCGGAGCAGATGTTAATTAGAAGTGGCCCCACGATGGAGCCTTGGGGAACTCCACATGTAATTTCTGTTGGCTCAGATGTGAATCTACCAACTGACACAAAATATTTCCTGTTCTCCAACAGTTTTGAACCAATTTAGTATTAGATGTTTTATCCAGTGGTGTGACATTTTCTTGTCCAATACAAGCAAACGCTGGCTAATTTGGGAGTAACATCCATAGATTTACTTACAATGAAAATGTTTTATGTGATTTAAAATGTATGCGGGATCACCTAGTCAGTGTAATCTGGGCTTGCAAAAAAAAGGTCAGACTCAACCATAATGGACAGTTAGAAATGTGCTAATTTTCTGACACATATTCTCTCACACTAAATAAAAAACTATCAAGAGTCACATTTTTTCTAGTCTAGCTGAAGTATTTTTACAGTCTTCCTTTTCCCCCTTTGTATTTCTCACAGACTTAAACCTTTGTCTCGCTCAAGCAAACATTTCAGTGAACGACAGCATTGCTAATGGATGCAGTTGTTCCACAAATAATCCTTTTAGTTTTATTTTTGTTTAACAATCCACTGTGAATTTATTGTTGTTTCTCAGAATTCCATTCTGCTTCTGTTTTGACACAAATAAATGACTTTGGGACCTTGAAGGTTTAATTTGAAATAGCACATGTCTTGCAGTTGAGACAGCAGAGTGAAACAATTGCTTTTCAACTGGTAGAATGGAGGTGCCACGGTGGAGGAGAGCAGAATATTTATCTCCTTGCCCTTGGAAATGCAGTGCTCACTTCTAATTCATCCATGTCTCCATCAGAGAAAAAGGAAAACGAAAAAAAAAAAAAAGAGTTATTACAGCAACATGGGTCATTTGTCTTGTTGAGTTTGCTTCGTCTCGTGTCATCGATTACACGAGAGTTTTCCTGAAACATTGGAGCGTCAGAGCTCAGGTGACAGGACGTGAACATCCAGAGGGAGAGCATATGGCATGACACGTGAACACAGAATGGAAAAAGAAGAAAAGCTGTTGTGTTTTGGTTTGTGGCCAGCATGAGCTCAGCATCCCTGACTGTAACTGTAAACACAGAGCTTCTGTCGTTCTGCTTTACCTTTTGTTTCCATGGAGGATCAGGAGTTTAATGCAGCTGCTGCTGGAGGACAGGAGGAACAGATCTGTGAGATCAAGAGCTTTATCCCACTGTCTTTGTCCACTCTGTGGATCCTCGTGTTGTCGTCCAGCAGAAAGCAGATGGAGACTCCTGAGTGATGTTTTCTATAAAGCAATCTCCCTCAAGAGACACTTGAAGTGCAGTTTTTTGTCTTTTGTTCTCATATTATTTAGTTAACCCTAGAACACTTCCACTATAAAAAGTTACACCATCACTTTTGGCGGGTAACTTCTACTTGATAAGGCAGGAAGCACCCTGGACAGGTCGGTGAAGAAGATGAAAGAACGAACACCCAATAAAAGTATTTGTCATGAAAAATAGATGAAAATATGACATACATTTAGTAGTTTAATTTTATTATGGCCTGCAGCAGCAGCAGTCAATGACTGTTTTTGTGAAAATTGAAAAAAAGCCTCAAAGAGCCTCAAAGTAAAGGCCTTAGCCCAAAAAGACACGACGAGTGTGTGGTTGAATGAAAAATACACAAAACGACACACACAGCCTAAAAGTTCTATATCTATCTGCAATGTTTATTATTATTTTATTATTCTGGCATTTTAACCCCCGACACATACTCAAAAAGTCTCCAAAATTTCCACACATCTAGGGAAAATTGAAGATGAATTTTTGGCGCGCATTTCCGGGAAGAAATGAATGGACCAAAAATCGCTTAAGGGGCTAAAAGAAAGAATGATTTTCAATATGTTGCATTTTTCTGAGTATTGTAGATCCCTGGATAAAGTCTCACATGTCACAGGAATGGGTTGATCAAAGGACAAGTCTCCAGTATCACAATTTATTCGTTTTTTAAAGAAATTTTTTTTCTAAAATTCCAAATTTTTCAGTCCCTGTCAAATACGTTTTTAGGATCCTTCTATGTTTTTATTTTCCATTTTGTTACATAAACCATAGTGTAACTTTTTATAGCAAAGATGTTTTCAAATTAAAAGCTGACAGGTTGAGGCGCTGCCTCATAAGAGCAGTCGCCCACATCTGTGTGTTTGGTGTCGTGCTCCTCTGCAGGCAGAACTTGGTTTCCTGTTTAAAGATTTATAAACAATCCTCAGCATTTGTATGGATGATTTATCCTGATCAGAATTTAGACTGTTTTGGAGTTTAGCTAATATTTCAGCTGCATGCTAGCTGTTTTGGCTAATTTAGGCTTTTTTCAGTTTTTTAGGCTATTTTAAAGTTTAGCTATTTTTTCAGCTACCTGCTAGCTGTTTTGGCTAACCTAAGGTTTTTTTTTTTTTTCTTTTAAGTGTTTTAGTCTAATTTGGCATTTAGCAAATAATTTAGCTGGCTCTCAACTTCAGTGATTTTAGCTATCAATTTCAGCATCTTCAGCTTGCAGGATTCCTACTAGCATTATCCCAGGTAATACCATATATATAGTTTATAATTATAACCCCCCCCCATGACCAAAGATAAAAAAAAATGCAGCCAATATAAGTAAAAATTTGCTATAACTGACATGGATGCAATAACTGTAATTATGTTTAACTTTCACTTTTGGCACCTTAAAAACAAAAAAATATTACACTAAAATGTTTTAAGGTGAGTGAGTGGTTTGCCTGATTTACAATGAAGGAGTAAATTTGATAATATACAGAAAATACTGAACACAATGATAAAAAAAAGTCTGTTTTCAAACTTACTGTTTAGCTAGTGTTACACAAAAAGAAACAAAAATAAAAATTGACTTGTATTTTTTTGTAATGTTTTAAAGCATCATTTCATTCAGGTCATTCTAATAATACTGTGGAGAGTGAAAAACTCTGACTTAAAGGAAGATTAAGAACAAACCTCCAGAAGAACAGATTCATATTCTGACCATCTGCTGCGACTGGTTTCTTGTCCTGAGAGAGCAAGAAACATATACTAGAGCAGGGGTGGGCAAACTTTTTGATTTGTGGGCCAGAAAGGGTTCTAAAATTTGGCATAAGGGCCAGACAAGGAGCAGATGGAAGGAGTGATTTGGTAATGAACCTCATAAACTAAAAAAATAATATAGAATTTAGAGAAAAACATGCTTTAATTTGGATTAAAATTCACATATATTCATTTAAAAACAGAAAATTTGGAAATTTAATTTCTAAATTTAGATTTTTGTTCTCTTTTTGGTGATCCAATGGGTTGATGTTCTTCAGAGGAAAATGTGAACTCAAAGAAATACAAAAAATCACCTTCTGACTCAGAAAAAAACACACGAACACCAGAGAAACAACACAATTCATGAGAAGAAACTAGAAATACAATGAAAATAAAACAATAATTAGGATTTTTGATTCAATGTATTCTAATTTGGAGGGCCAGATTAAGTAGCTTAAGGGGCCGCATGTGGCCCCCGGGCCGTAGTTTGCCCACCCCTGTACTAGAGGATACTAGGAGATAAACAAGGAGGACCCATGCAAAATCCCTGCAACATCTGTTACAAGACAAGAAAGTCCGTCATTGCAGCAGCACAAAGTCACCCAACAATGTTCTTAGTGACTGCAACCAAACATGATGAAGACAACTCTTATAAAACTTCCTCCTGCAGTTATTTCAATTTCTTGTGCTCTTATTTTGAAAAAAAATAAATAAATAAATATATTTATATATATATGTATATATATATATATATATATTTATCAAAAGCTGTGCCAAAGCCCAGTTTGTAGATGTCTGACTGAATGCTCACATTAGGGAACAGAACTAGAAAAACAAGATGCTCAGCTGTCCATCTCTGCCTCTTTAGCATTCTGTCCATGAAATGATTTATGCCTCATCCTGCATCCATCTGTCTACCCAAAGATATGAGATAACTTTTTTTTCTTCTCAACAGATGATATTAAGTGCCTCCTATTATCTCAGTAGGTCTGTATCATATTAGAATCTGCAATCTCAGGTCGGAAAGTATACGGTGCTCTTGTCTCGGCCGGAGCAGCAGAATTACTTTCCTGCTCACAAAAGCTGAATGGGTTGAGGCTTTGTCATTTAAACTGCATAAAGAGGCCAGAAATTGATTTTTATTGTAGATCTTCATATCTAATAAAGCTCTGAAGATCTCCTTTCTTCATTGTCTGAATGGCCGCTGAATGCTTTCAATCTACCTCTCTGTTTCATGCATAAAAGTGGAAGGTGGAATGATAGGAGAAGAATGAGAGGGAGGGGTGCTGCCATGCAACTGAAAAGCCTCCTTTCTCTTCTTCTCTCCTCTCCTTGGTAACTGGACTTGGGGAGGATGAAAAAGGTGAAGGAGCTGGGGGTAATTGAAAAGTGAAATGTTTTTTCCCTGTGTGCTTGGAAAGAATGGCTCTTTTTCAAAGAGAAAACAAGCAGGACTTGCTTTTGCCAGAAGAACCCTCATGCGGAGCATTCACAGGCTGGGAAATCTCTTTTATACTAAACATGCTGCAGTTTTGGTTGACTTTTTTGTTTTTTTGCCAAACACATCCCATTATTCAGCTGAAAACTTGTGCATTTTCTTCTCAACATGTCATATAAATCTTCCATAACTAACTAGAAAGTTACATTACCTGCAATACTGCTAGTGTGAAGGCTTTTTGCTGGAGATGCTAAAGCAATTTACTGTAATTGCTGAAGGAATTTGCTGAAAATGTTAAAGCACTTAAAGTTGCAGATATTTCATTAAGTGCATAAAGAATTTGAAGATTAAAGGTAAAGGTATGAGTACTCTTATTAACCCAAAAGCTCAGTAGATGCCAAACTAGCTAAAAAAAAAAGTGAGCATTTTGCTCTAATGTTAGCTTACCTCCAGAGGCGGAGTGGGACAAGTTTTCAGCCCGGGAAGACCGGCCCATTTTCTGCCACATGAAAAACAACCATTTAGAATATAAAAAAATGTTTTATTATAGTTGGGGGGGGTATCCATTAATAACAAATACTAACAAACAAATGACTATATTAAAAACTTGTGGTTTAACAGAAATATTTCCCTGTCTGAAACCTACAGCATAAGTCACCACATGAGAAGTGAACTCGTTTCTGCTACCTTATTTGTTAGTTTGTCACAGTCAGTGGACATAAGAATTTATTCTTCTGTTGGCATCAGCATTAATGCCTCCAACTAGTCCTGACTGAGCATGCTCCAGCCTGTTTTTGATGAATTTCAGAATGGAAACAGTTCTGGCATGAAACTTGAGAAAATAAAAGCTTGATGAGAATGTGTATGTCAGCCAAATATCTGGTATCCATCTGTGAAAACGTTATATTGTGTCAGTATTAGGGCTAAGAATCTCAAAGTCATGATAAAAGGCTCACAATACCAACAACATTTCTGCGATATGCTAAACAGCTCAAATGTAAAAAATCACATTCTTTCATGTTCAAATTCACTTTAATTTTACATTTTATGTCAGACAATTTGTTTTGTTGAGGCAACCTTTGAACTTTCAGCCTGTTGATATTATATGTGTACCACAAGCATGCACACCAGCTGCTGCAGCCGGAAGCCTCTTTTCTGGAAATATTCTTATTTTTAAAGGGATGAGTGTTTTGAGAACGCTTATTTAGACTTTTTACTTATTGGAGCCAAAAACCCCCAAAATTCTGAAAGAAATCCCTTTTAAATGCAGCATCAATATCAACATTCTGTGGGTAAAAAGCAGATTTTTTTTATCATTTAGTCATTCACACAACACCACTGAACAGCTGAGCAGCTCCTCCTGACCACAGCACACCTTCAGGTTGGTGGTAGACGGTCAGATGTTGCAGGTGAACTTCTCAAAGTGTCATCAGCAGACTTGCATCAAGACACAGAACAACTGTTAGAGTTTGTGACAGACCAGGACCATGACCACAACCTCTGACCTCAGGTTCAGCACAGAGGTCTGCAATCTGCAGTAAGACTGGGGAATACTGATTATTGGAGTATTGATTCGATACTGATCCAATACCAGTCAGTATCGCCGATATCGATATTTTTCATCAATGCGATGGATTTGACGTGAACCTTAAAATCTCAATTGTTTTTCATTTCCATGAGTGTTTTTTTTTTCTTTTTTTTTAAATGACTTGATAAACATAAAAACAGAATAAGGATGATTTTTCAGTTAAATGGAAGATAGCGGCAGTGGACTATTGTTTACATGAAGATAGTGGAGAATTTGGAGTTTCCAGGATGTCTTATGGAGCTGCCAAGAATCACTAGAAATGATGTCAGGAACATTGGCTGGTCTTTTTAGCAAATTACTCAGAAAAAAAGGATTTCGAATGTATGCGTCGTCCTAAATGGCGTTGAACTGCAGATACGCTTTCAATCAGGAACCATTTGGCGCATTGACCCTAACTGGAACCATAATCTTAACCTTAACTTTTCCTCAGCCTTGGCAGCTTGTATTTAGATAATTAGGTGTGAATACCGCTGTCACTTTTCATTTGGGCTAATGCTAACTAGCATGAAAGACACATCTAATTACCGCTGTATGAACTAACTTTTTCGTTTGTGTTTCAGTTACTCCACAGCAGGTTATTCTACATTTTTGTCAATGTAATTTTCAGTATCAGGTAGAAGCGGTCTGTGACGTGAATCCCTCTCCTAAAACATCTCAACACAGGTTACTAGCTTAAATGAGTTTTAAATTCTCTGACATTTATCTGAAGAAGTCACATGATCATACAGTACATGGTAGTGTTTTGTGAGTACTGGGTGTTTTGTGTTATAGGAAGGTAAACTTTGCCTTTTTTGGATTCTATTGTGTATACACATAATATTATTATTAACCTTTATTTAACCAGGGGTGGATCCCATTGAGATTTAAAACCTCTTTTTCAAGGGAGCCCTGGGGAGGAATCAATACAACAATAAAATACAACATTTGTTAAGCAAATAAAACAGAATTACAATGATGGTTAAAATTTCATATAAATTAATTAGCTAAAACATGTACAATTTAAAGAAGCAGTCTCAAGTGCTCTTAATCTGGATTTAAAAGCATTTATGGAGATAAGTTCTCTCAGTTGCAAGTCCTTTTGAAGCAAAATCCATGAGGACGGAGCGGATGAGAACAGATGAGATAACAAACTAACATATGATGTGAGAAATAATGAAAATGAGACAATACCAGGAATAGTACACAGAGATCTGCTCAGTCGATCAGTAGAGTTAGCTAAAACGAGGAGTAAACAAATACGTCCATTCAGACCAAATACTGAACAAGTACTCATGTGAACACCAATATCCCTGACTTATTGTGAGTTGTGTATTTAACAGAAAGATGATGAAAGAATTTGAAACTGTTTTTTAATCATATGACAGATTTTAAAGACTTAATTCCAACAAAACTAATTTTTCAAAAACACCAGAGGAACTTTCTCTTTTTAACAAAAGGTAAACGTCCTTTTAAATTTCATTACATTTCAAGTCTGCTCTGTGCACAATGGCACAATCAGATGCATTTGTCATGCAGTGAAAATAAAAGAATGCAAAGGTGCCAGACTTCATAGAAAAGCTTAACATGTTCCATTTCAATTGACGGTTAAAAAGGAAACGCAGCCGAACTTTGGTCTTGAACATTTTGATTGAGTTTCTCAAAATCAAAACGCTCGTTTCTTTCTTTCTTTCAAATGCAAACGGAGGCAGATTGAATTTGCTCGGAACTGAAATTGAAATTTGCTTTGACTAAAAACTAAACTGCATGAGTTGTAAACAAAGGCAGCCCCCCTGTCGTTTATGTAATAAAGCCGATTCCATTCAGCCGGCTGCAGAGGAGCTGCGGCTGCTAGCCGTGTAGAGTTTGGCTTTAATAAAGCGTCACTTCTGATATTAACAACTGCACTCATAGGAAATGGGAGAAAAATAACATGATGCGATTTGTCTGCAATTTGAATAAAAAATGAGAAGAGCGCATGCCCCCTGTTCATGTCAGTGCAAATATAATTCTTTTGCTCACTGATTTGGAGTAAATGTTATGCAAATGCACACCTCACCTAGCTCACATCCTCCCTCCTTCTTCTCATTTTAGGTGATGCTAAACATGTAAACAAAATTTGTTTTCATGAATTTGAATATGATTAATTATCACAGAGTAATCCAACCACACTTGTAAAGACTTTTCACATGAGATTAGGAATTTCAAAGTGACAACCATGATAGATGGGAGCATTCTGTGAGTGGTAGATTAAAGGTCACAGCGATGTTCGCGAAAACTCACAAAGCATCGCTTAAGTTGGTGTAGATGCAATCAGAGCTGTGCGGCAAATAGACGAGCGCCTCAAACAAGCAAAATGATTATGGAAATGGGTATCTGCTCCCAACTAAACATATGGCAGCGCCTAATGCCATGTAACACTAGGGGCTGGGTTTAATCAAACTTCACCAATTAAAAACACAAATGATATGCAAACATCTGAAAGTCTGAAGAGAAAATTAGGATTGTTATTAATGATAGGGAATGAATCCATCTTCACTAATTCTCTAAATGTTTTTTTTTTTTTTTTCACCGCTCTCCTTCCTGCAGATAAGACTGATCATCATCTCTGAATAGTTTTAACAAGCAGGGCTTAAATAAACAGGCCAAGTGGAAAAATGGTTCGACGTAGATTTAAATTCCACAGGGAAATTGCAACAGCAAGTCTCTCATTTGCAGGAAATAATAACAGATAACCTTGATTTTGGAAGATGCTGGAGTTAAACTGCTGCCTTTTTTAAGAAGCATCAAACGGGAATGCTCGAAAAGTCTGGAAATTCTGGTTTTCAGAACTACAATGGAGATCTTCCCAATTCGTCATAAAATCCACAACATTCAAAGGGTTGAAAGTTCCTGCATTAAGACACACATTTCGGTCAATTTAAAGCAAAAAGATGGTAAATATGTCTCTCCATGTAGCAGTGAACAAACAGAAAAGGTTTTTTAAGTAAATGTCAAATTTAATCTCTTGTAGTTTAGGTTAAGAAATCTAAACTTTCCCTTTTATGTTTGATCCAGCGTTTGTGAAATGTACGTTTCCTACTATTCACAACAAAAATGGCTCAACGTACAAACATGTTAAAGGTCACAATGACAGTTAAAAAGCAAAACAAACAATAAATAAACAAAATTAATAAAAAAAAAATTCCGGACAACAAAAAATGAAAAAATAAATATATATTTTTCAAAAGTACTGTATGGAAATCATAATAAAATTTTCTAAAATGAAGCAAAAAAAGAAAAAAAAAGAAAAAGAGCCAGGAAAGGTGCAGTAGAAACCATGTAACATGGGAAAGCAAAGGTTTTACCTTAACTGTGGTTCAGAATTGATTGATTGATTGATTGATTGATTGATTGATTGATTGATTGATTGATTGATTGATTGATTGATTGATTGATTGATTGATTGATTGATTGATTGATTGATCGATCACCAAACTGTTACATGGGAAGTTTAAAGTAACATCTTCTGCTTGAAGAAATCATCTTGTCAAATAACTTAACATTAAAAAATTGTCATCATCCAATCAGAAATGTTCCGTAAAACCTACTTTTTTTCTTGTCTCTTTATTTTTTAAACTCATTTTATATTTCTGGACATTACTTATGTTTTCCAAAATATATATTTTTTTATTTTGTTACCAATTTTTTTTTTTTTATTGTGTTTTAGGGTTTGTGGAATTTGGGTTTGATTCTGAAAACATAATCATATGAATATTTTTTGTTATGTTTTGCTAAACGTTATTTTGATTTTTAATACATTTTGCTTCTAAGTCATTGATTGATAGTATTTGCACTCCAGGACCACCCTAATTCTACCAGAATATTAACTGATGCTTTATTAATTGACAATAATAGATTAGAAGACATTACTGTTTGTATTTTGGTTTTCATAATCTTCATAGTTTCTGAAGTATTGATTAAAATATGCTCCATAGGAAATGAATACCAAAGTCTTCATATTTAAAACTTTTAAGAAGATTAGCAGCAAGTCTTTAAAAATATTTATGGGTTATGTTTTCATATTTGACTGTAATTTTCCAAAAATTTGATTTTTCATCAATGTTTGTGCAGCACTGAAAGGATCAGAGAGGTGAAGCAGCTGCAGGAATAAATTTACCTTTTCTGTTTTCTTCACTAGGAAAACTGCAACAGAGCAATTCTAATTCCTGAAGTTCCTTGAATCTGATGGGTTCTTTCAGGGAAACAAACAGAGAACAGAAGTTTTTGCTTCCATCTCTTCCTCTTTCCTGCTGGGTGGAGCTTGAAGAATGAGCTGAGAGGTTTGAAGCAAATGAGAAGCTCTCACTCATTCATGAGCTTCAAAAGGCAGCGCCTCAGTGTGGCTCGAGGAGAGAAGTGCTTCTCCAGCCTGGGCTGTTAATGACATTAAGTCACCAAAATGTGACGTTTAAGGTCTGATGACTGCAGCACAATGAGCTCTGAATGCTGCATTCAGGGTGGGCAGGAATCCTCCTGTTTACTCAGCCGGGCTGCAGCACAAAATGGAAACAGGAGTCCATATCGCTCCTGCTTGAAGCAAACTGTCATTTGGACACAGCGTGTCAGCAAGGAATTATGGGTACTGGTGAAGAATTTGGATCCTGTAATGACATGCGTCTTGATTCAGGTGTCTGCATCCGTATCTGCACTGATGTCAGTATTACTCGAGCGACACACACGTGCACACACACCCCACACAGACACACAGTACACACGGTATCGAGCTCAATCATTTCTGCGGCTGTAAAGAGTTGTTATTCCATCAGCTGGTACAGTTTGCACACAAATCCATTTAAAATCCAGCAGCACTTTCACCAAAATACTGACTTACAGTAGAAAAATAAAGTGCACACAGGTTAATGCACATGTCTGCAAAGACATTTGCTCTTGATTGCACTTTTCTATAAAAAGTCTGATGAAAATCATCTTTTTAGAGTTTTTAACATGTCTGGGTGTCATTTTTCTTATGAAAGAGAACAAATGAAGAAGAAACATTGGAGAATGAGCTTAAAGAGTCTTTGGTGAACTGGAAGGAGAAAGAATCAGGATTTTGGAGGAAGTTCTGTCCATGAAGATCTGAGCTGACATCCGGATCAGAACCATACGGCTGGACATTACCCGGATTGATGGAGGTTTTTATGTAGCAGCTGTGAAAATTTACGCTAGCAAGACACAGAACTATCAGAATCAGACAGGGGATGGGGCTGTTTATCTCTGCTCTAAAAGCCACGCCTCCTCAGAGGAGATTTTGGAAACAGAGGCTTCAGATCAACATGAAAAATTGCTTTTTAAGACACGTGTCAAAGGTCGAGGCCTGGGGGCTGGATCTGGCCCTCTGAGTAATTCTATCCGGCCTTCCAGATCATTTTAGTTTATTGTTTTTAATGGTCCGATGTTTTCTTGAGCTTAGTTCTAACTTGTATCCTTTTAAAAAATATATATATTTTTACGGAGAATAAAATATTGAAAGTTATTTAAGGTTTAAGATGATTTTTCCTCAAATAATATTGCTGCATTTGTATTATTTATTATCATGTTGAAAAGTTGTGGTTTTAAAGTTTTAAAAATTGTCATTTAAAAATTTGGCTTTTTAAACTATTTTGACATCTACTAACATTTTTTGGGCTTTTATGGAGTTTATCTAATACTTCAGCTACATGCTAGCTGTTTTGGTTAACTTAAGTTTTTTTTATTTATTTTTTTTTTAATTTTTAGGCTAATTTGGCAATTAGTTAATATTCTAACTGGCTATCAGCTTCAGTGTTTTTATCAATTAATTTCAGCATCTTTAGCGGTCAAATTCAGCTTATAGCATCCACACTAAAGCGTTATAGCAGTAATGCTTTATATTTATAGATGCTTTTTATAATTTTGTTTAAAACTTACAGTTTTAAAGTTTTAAAAATGTAGTTTTAGAGCGAGGGACTTTAAGTTCTGCTTCTACTTCATTAGGAAACTGTCCAGTTTTTGCCAAATTAAAATAGAAGAACCTAAACATTTATCAAGACATTTAGCTCTGTTGCTGCATTTTCTTCCATCCTGCAAGGCTTGCATTACTTCACTTATCCTCAGAGACTTACTATAAGCTTTAATGTATTTCAACATCACCTAGTAAATCAGAATATTTGAGTCTAAGCCCCCCAGCTCAGGCAAAGGTGAACTTGCCACTTGTCCATTATAGACGTGACATGGGTACCCCCCCTTTGCTCGTCTCAGTCCCTCAGAAGAAGGTGGGGATGCAGGCTGTGGAGGAGGAGGAGGGGGCTCAGAGAGGATTCTTTATGCAGCTCTGTGTATTGCTTTCATGTTGTCCACCCGGTAACTAAGTTGGTTTGCCGGGGGCGTCGGCTAATTCACACCCTCAGATCACGAGCATGAAATGAGAGAGCAGGGAGCGCTAAAGCCCTGTGGTTAATGATAGCACCATGGCACTGCAACACCCCCCCCCTCCATCTAAATCTGCTCAAATGGTTTCATTTTAGATGATCCCCAGAATCTGCTTGCAGATGAGAAGCAGGAAGTACCTGCTGTAGACACGGGCTGTCCAGTTTTGTTTTCCCAGAGCATCTCTCAGGGATGCTGCTGGGCTGCGAGTGGAGCTTTCCTTTGTGCCGTCATCCCTAATGCGGGCTGCACGGACGGACGGACGGACGCAGCAGGCAGCCCCCACACAAGCCGTTTTGTCCTGACGGAGGCTGCTTTTTTTTCTCTCTTTTTACGGAGATCAGCAAAATAAAGAAATAAATATTTAAAAAGAAGAATACAAGTGTGAAGGACTTTAAAAAATCTTTTACTCCCCAGTCGAACAAGTATGCGGATAGAGACCCCCTCCCCTCCCCCTCTCCCAAAAAAGAAAAAAAAAAAAAAAAAACCCTCTTTAAAGTTATTTCAAATATCCCAGCATGGCTTTGAGAAATCTGTTTGTTTGAGGGCAGCATTAGATGTGACCAGCGTTTTATTGTGACATAAAACCGCATTTCTTCCTTGGCAGATTAAAAATAAAATCGGTTAATAAGAAAAGCTGTCAGCAGCAGAAAATGGCTGACATAATCCGTTTATCCTCCAAGCAATAAAGATATTGGTCCTTGGGAGTCTATCTTTCCTCTCATGTTATTTCGCCCAAAACATTATCTTGTGTGCATTCAGATGGATTAAGAAGTCATAAGGGAGATAGAAAGAAAATGACAGATACAAAAAAAATAAATATAATATCTCCTTTCACTCTGCATCACACACTTCCAGGACAAAGCACACATCTTTCTTTAAGTTACTGAATAAAAACAAAAGAAGAAAGAGATGATGAGCGAGTGTCCAACACAATTCAGACACAGCTCTTCATCTTGAGATGGGCCAGATGGGCCCCACATGGTTTCAACGTGGGCAGAAAATGTGGCCTCCAATAGGTTAGTCTGCAGTTTCCGTGGTGACCCCAGCTGTGTTTGCCTACATCAGGTTAAGTGGGGACTCGGTGGGTTGGCTCGCTACGTTAGGCAGCCGCCTGGTGGCCCGCTAGATCACCACAGCGGAGCTTGCTAGCTTCTACTGCGGAGGTCAAAACAGTAGAGTTTGCTAGCTGAATACAGCGGAGCTCATTAGCTTGATACTGTCATGTGCTGTCCCTGGGCTGATCAACACTCCTCCCCCACATGGGTTCCACCTGTCAAATCAAATCAATCTTTATTTATTGAGCACTTTTCATATAAAAGATAACACAAAGTGCTGTACAATGAAGTAAAACAAATGAAAATAAAAACAATCACAAAAAATTAAAAACAAAATAAATGATGCCTTCCCTTACCGAGACCCACACACAAATCCCTTTCACACCTCCCACCCCCCTTAACTGATAAAGAACGGACTGGATATAAGCTGAGCACGGAAAATTAGTTGTCAGAAACGCTAATATAGTTGGAACCTCCTCCTCTGGGGACGGCCGCTTAGTCAACCAGGTGCAGCATCACAGGCGGGGACCCAGCTCCACCACAGCTAGGCAGCGTTGCAGGTCCCCATCTAGAGCTACAGTGGCTGGACAGCAACCGACCCCGAGGGAGAGGATCCAGCTGAGGAAGCACTGGAACATAAAATGAAAAAGTGAAAATAAAAATTTTAAAACATATTGATAAAATCAGTAAATAGTTTGACAATAAAACATAACCACAAAAAATTGTAAAATGAATTATTAATAATGGTGTAAAATCACAAGACATGCTAAAACAGCTAAAACATGACCATATAGACAAATTAATAAATACAAAATAAATAATTAGCTAAAAGCATGGTTAAAAAGATGGGTCTTAAGGCCTTTCTTAAAAGCAACTAAGGTCTCTGCGGCTCTCAGGCTCTCTGGCAGACTGTTCCACAAACGAGGGCTATAATACTGAAAAGATGCCTCTCCGTACGCTTTGGTTTCACCGGTGGAACGATTAGTAGACCTGTGTCAGAGGATCTCAGGGTCCGCGAGGGTTCATATTTAACTAAAAGATCTGACAAATAAGAAGGCGCAAGACCATTAAGACATTTATTAAAAGTATCTTGATCCTGAAGCATTTTAAAATCGGGGTGATATGAGTTCTCGGTCTTTGTGAGAACTCTTGCAGCAGAATTTTGTAAAAGCTGAAGGTTCTTGATGCTACTTTTTGGAAGACCAGTTAAAAGGGCGTTGCAGTAATCAATTCTGCTGATAATAAAAGCATGCATCAGCGTCTCCATGTCCTTGTTTTTTTCCCTCCCTTTCCTGTATTTGAAGGGCTCCTCCTCTCACTTTCCTTGCAGGTTTGTTTTGTGACTCTACACAACAGCCGCTTCTCTCTTGTCAGGTTATTGATCCTTTTTTTTGTTTTGGTTTTTGGTCATTCAGATTCAGTTTTCAGCTTTTTTTTTTTTATTTTTGTTATTAAAATCTTAGTTTTTTTAACTGCCTGCTGTCCTGCACTTGTGTCCGCACGCCAAAGCTTAACAGATACAGCCGAGCTCACAACAGTAGAGCTCGCTAGCTCCATACAGCGGGGCTCGCTAGCTTGCTACGTATCCACTGGGAGGCCGGCTAGCATAGCGAGCCAACCCACCGAGTGCCTACAAGCCTGTTCGTCCTGGGATGGGATCTCTCCCTCATGTGGGAATCCCTAAGGTTTCTTCGTTTTTCCTGACTCAGGTTTTTTAGGAGTTTTTCCTTACCGAGAGGGAGGGTCTAAGGGTAGGGATATCCAGTTTATTTAGTCTGTTTAGTCTTTAGATATTTTTCTTCATGTTTCTATTTTCTGCATCTGTAATGAAGCTCAATGAGGCAAATTTCTTTGTGATTTTGGGCTATATAAATAAAATTGAATTGAATTGAATTACAAGCCAATGTTGGCAAACACAGGTGGAGCCACCACAGAAACTGTGGACAAATCCAATCATTAGTCATTTTCCACCCACTTTCGAACCAAACGGGGCCCACTCAGCCTTGATGGCTGGGATCTGTCTGAATTTTAGTGGACGGCAGAATAAGCACTAAAGCACTAGTGTTAACATCACTGTAAGAGCCTTGAAGGCTTACTTCACCTAATACTACATGGCATGGATCATGCTCTTACACGAGCAGAAGCATTCATGCTTCATTTTCTTCCCTTTTTTTTCACTTCATCAGGTAGGAGACATGATCCACGGCAGGTGTCTGTTGTTTTTGAGAGACGCAGGCAGGGATTTCCACAGATGAGCTCCTCCTCCTCCTCCTCCTCCTCCCTCGGGGATCGCCTGACTGACAGATGAAGGCGCGAGCCGAGTAAAGGCGGTGTGGTCAGAGATGTGAGGCCGGTCATGAAACGCTGATTTGGATCTGTGCGAGCAGACGGGGGCCGAGCCCGGGCTTGGTTTGTGAATGATGAAGGGGGTGGAGACGCTTTTGAGTGGCAGTGAGCCGCGCTGTGAGGCTCTGAACTAAGACTGCTCTGTTTAATCATGTTGCTGGTAATGAAATTTGATTATAGCTCTAAAAGCTGTAGGTGGAGGGGTGAAATATTAATATCTGCTGAGATTATGCATGAACCCCGGAGTGTAATTTTCTCTCCCCCCTTGTCCACCTCTGAAATGTTAGTAGTTCATCATTAGCGTAAAACTTTTGCATTTCCATTTGTCTTTTCAGCACAAGCTAGGAAGTGATTAATGCACGCCTTGATTCATTAGTTCATCATCCGTGTGCTTTTAAGTGATCTCTGCAGATCCATCATGCTCTCCCGCCGTGCAGATAAACACAGCTCACAGGAGATATCTGCTCATCTGTTTTGGTTGGCTCTTAGATGGGGCGGGGGTCCATAACTCATAATGCAACAAGCCCCACCCACCATACTCTGTGAGATTCTTCTGTATAAAAAAAGCCCATCACAATCATTTATTAAAAAAAAAAAAAAAAGTCAATAGTAGTAAGGAGGATTTATTCTAAAATGGACTTCTGGAACGATGGAACAGTTTTGCTTGTGAGGTAACTGGTTGGTGAAATTATCCAATTCAAGTATAAAAAAATGCCATTTCACAAAAAATCATCAATAAATGTGGCATATTTTTAGTTTCATTCCCAGAACTGTAGTTGCATCCAAAAACATTTCCATTCCAAAAACGATTAACAGAACAGGGGTCAACAATCTTCAACAGTGAAGCAGCAGTTTGGGCTCCATTTCTACTGATCAATAGCTAGAAGGAGGCGCGGTGTCTTACTTTAGCCTTTAAAAACATGAATTTGCATTATTGACCTTCTTTTTTAAATAAAAAATATGAATTATGTCTGTTTTTTGGCATGAACTAAATCAAAATATGAAAAGAACCTAGCATCTCTCAAAATGTGAGTTTCTTTTTTTTCTTGCGTGCGACTGAAGTTCAAATAACTTATTCTCAAAATAAAAGCTGCTCTGTGCCAAACAGGATCATCTCAGTGCAGCTCTGGACAGATAGTAACCAATGTTTTGCAGCATAAGATAAAATTAGCTTTTAACTCATAAAATATCATATTTTTTACCAAAGTTTTGCTTTGCATATAAAATCTGTTCATTCTGGAGGTAGAGTTGAACAAACAAGACGTCTTCAGGTCAACAGGGATGTAAAAACCTGCATAGTTTATCATCTATGTGCATCTCAGACATCAATTTATAAATTTAACTGATATAGATTTAATAAATGCGAATTTATTTATTTAATTCTAATTTATTTCTGTTTATTTCTTTTATTTTTTTCTCCTCTTTGTCCTCAGCAGTCTTCCGCTGCTGGGTTTTGTTATTTTAGTTTAAGGTTGGACCTTGGTAGTCTTAGTTTACAGGCTTTGTTTATTTGTTTTCTTGAGGTAGTTTTGGTTAAACAGTCATTAGCTGGAGCTGCTGACTCAGACGGTCGACATGTCTGAGTCAGCAGTCTCCATGAATTATTTTATGTTTGGCCGATGAGCCACAATGGAGAGATAAAAGATCCACACGTGGATCTGGAGCCGCAGACTCCTGAACTAGAACTACATGTACTATCAAGTTTGAAGCCTGCGTGTGGTTAGTTTGCTGTCCAGGACTTGAGGGGAATTGTTCCAAATAACATTGTGTTAAAGACAGCCTGTAGTAGAAACATTTCTAATGTGCTTAAGACCCAAAAATACTTTTCTTTTTGGCTCTTTCACCTCTCCGTTGTGGCTCTTTTATTGAAGAAAAATAAAAAAGTTTCTGAATGTCAAAAAACAACTATAAAGTAAGTAGTGAGAAAGTAGTAAAAATAAACGACCTTAAATTTTAATTAATAACCAAAAGTTGCAGGACAGTATGGATCAAGAGTCAAACTACAACATTTTAACACATTTTTGTTTGTCCTGTTCTACCAAAAAATCAATGGACGTCAATAAGCACAGTAAGTATTAAGGCACAGCGGATTATCAATGAAGTGAGTTTTCTATATTTGAAAAACGTGGAATTTTAAGTGAGTTAAAAAAATATGGCATTAGCTCCCGCTTGTACAACTTAAAAACTAAATGAATATTAAATCCACTGTTATTAATTTAATCGTGTTATTTTTTTGGGTTTAATAGTTTGTTTCAGGGAGTGGACTGTGATACGTGATAAGTTGTCGCAGCTACAGAGCCTGCACCAAACTGGTTCTGTCACAGTGGAGGAAGCTAACCTATAAGCTAAATGTCGCGTTAGGTGGTCAAAAACATCATTTATTTGGAGAAGTTCACCTCTTACCGCAAAAGATGAAGCAAATATTAGTTTGAAAGAAACAAAGTCCACATGGCGTTTTCTTCCTGGGCCGTCGGTTTGTCTTCTGCTTCCTGTTCTGGTCTTCTCCTTCACCTGTGCAGGTGCAGGGCTTCTGGGATCTCCGAGCTCTGGAGAAAAAGCTCCGCCTTTGGACCTCAAGGGGGCGGCTCTCTTCTTCTTCTGGGCTTCTGGCCACGCACGCAGGCTGTTTTGGAGTTTAGCTAATATTTCAGCTACATGCTAACAGTTTTGGCTAATTTAGTTTTTTTTTGCTAGATTTTTTTTTCTTTTGGTTTTTTTAGGCTAATTTTGAATTTATGTAATATTTCATCTATCAGCTTCAGCATTTTTAGCTATCAATTTCAGCATCTTCAGCAGCCAAATTCATCTTACAGCATTCACACTAGCATTATTGAAGGTAATGCTACATATGTTCATAATTCTGTTCAAAAGTTACAGTTTTAAAAATGTAGTTTCAGATTGTTTAATAAATGTTTATCCTGTTCGGCTCACGTCCTCAGGTGTGTTTTGGATTTTGGCCCCTGTTTGATTGAGTTTGACACCCCTGTTATAAACATTTAGGTTAAAGGGACCAGAACTCCTTTTTTTAGGTGTCAATTATCACTGCAGCCACTCAGAATTAAACTGAACCATGTTTGAGTTGTTTTATCTGAGGGATGGTTTACTGTAGAATAGAGTGCACAGTTCCTCTTTTTTGATGGATCTAGAATTGGATCCTTGAACCAAAGAGATCAGCCAACCATGAGACTCTGAACTCTTTCTCCATTTTTTATTGTTGACCATTTTAGAACCTCTGTAATGTTAATGTGATGCTAGCACGGTGTGCTGTGGGCTAGACAAAAATTGTTTTTACATCCATTTTTTAGCAGACGTTAGCTCCACATTTTTGCCAATCAGCTGATAAAAACAAACAAGCAGAAGGTTGCTTCTTGTTCTGGAGACGGCGTGTGAAGCTCAGCCATCCAGGAGGAGCTTGGGGGAGAGCGGGTGCTCTTCCACATCAAGAGGAGCAGGTACTTTGAACATCTTGTAAGTGTGCCACCCATGCGCTTCCCGGTGAGACGTTATGGGCATGTCCGACCAGGAGGAGGCCACATGAAAGACCTCGAAGATGCTGGCAGGATTGTGTGTCCTGCCTGGCCGGGAACACTTCGGAGTCTCCCAAAAATGCTGGAAGTGCAACGGAAGGAGATTCGGAGATTTTTTGCTGTGACTGTTTCCCCCGGCAATCCAAACCCAGGGAAAAAAAACAATACTACTATTCTGAACAACACTCCTTTGGTTGTTTGATTTATTTTTCAGACTAATCCATTACGCCAGAAGTGTCAAAGTCAAGGCCCGGGGGCCGGATCTGGCCCACAAGGTAATTCTAGATCATTTTATTTTATTGTTATTAATGGCCCGATGTTATCTTGCACTTATTTTTAATTTGACAAAATATATTTTTATGTAGAGTAAAATATAGAAAGTT
This sequence comes from Oryzias javanicus, assembly GCA_003999625.1. Classification (NCBI taxonomy): domain Eukaryota; kingdom Metazoa; phylum Chordata; class Actinopteri; order Beloniformes; family Adrianichthyidae; genus Oryzias; species Oryzias javanicus. Next base: position 24,822,756 of record CM012440.1, read on the forward strand.
ATTTAAAGTTGATTTATTCTGGAATAATATTCCTGCATTTGTGTTATTCATAATTATGTTTAAAAGTTGTAGTTTTAAAGTTTTAAAAATCTCTTTATGCTATCTTTTTGGACTATTTTGGCATTTACTGAGATTTTTTGGGCTATTTTGGAGTTTAGCTAATATTTCAGCTACATGCTAGCTGATTTGGCTAATGAATGCTTTTTTTGGGGGGCTTTGTTTTGGAGTTAGGCTAATATTTACAAGCCGGCTGTTTTGGCTAATTTTCGCTTTTTCATTTTTTCAGGTTATTTTGAAGTTTAACCATTTTTTCAGATAAATGCTAGCAGTTTTTGCTAACCTAATATTTTTTAAGTTTTTTCAGGCAAATTTGGCATTTAGCTAATATTTAGCTTGCTATCAGCTTCAGCGTTTTCAGCCATCAATTTCAGCATCTTCAATTATCAGCACTAGCAAAATTCAGTTTTCACACTAGCATTATTGTAGGTAATGCTATCTATCTAGTTCATAATTATGTTAAAAAGTTACAGATTTAAAGTTTTAAAGATTTCATTTTAGAGTGTTCAATAAATGTTTATCCAGTTCAACCTAAAGTGTGTTTTGGCCCCTGTGGGATTGAGGTTGACACCCCTGCATTACATCCATTCTTGCTTACATGAATGAACCATCCGTCCCTCCGTCCGTCCATCTGATCCTCCGTTGTCGACTCTTCCTATCACTGTCATTGACATTGACTTGTTGAAAAGCAGCTTTGGGCCGTTGAAGGAGCCAGGCTCTGCTCTGGAGGGGAGTGCGAGACCTCTAGAGCTGCGCTGCACCCCCCTCTGCACAGGTGACCATTCTGGAGGTTCTTCCTGCCAACAAATATGAGCGACAGGTTTTTAGATAATCCTGTATTGATTGATCTAACCTTGTTTATCAATTTTATTTCCCTTCAGGGATCAATAAAGCGGATTTGAACAGAATTTTTTTTGGAGTCATGTTTTTTCCCCTGGGCTGATGGGGTTCACCCGTGTCCTTTTGTTTTTTATTTAACGGGTTCCTCCCCTTACTTCCTTGCAGGTTTGTCTTGTTGCCACATGCACCAGATCTTGTCTCCCTTGCCAGGTTTTTTTTTTTTTATCTTGCGTGTTTTATGATTTTTGGACTTTGCCTTCAGTGACTGATCCTTTGTTTTTGGATTTCTTTGTTATTAAAGACACTTTTTTGGGCTGACAGCTGTCATGTATTTGTATTCACACACCAAAGCCTGACATACTTAAAAAAACAAATCATTGAAGGTAAGAGACAAATAAAACGATATAATGCTAGAAATAATAAAATAGAAAAAGAATTGAAGCTGCAGCAGAAGCAAAAGAAGTTTTTTCATCAAAAAGTCACTTAAATGAGTTTTATAACAGCTACTATGTATCGTTTGGAACTCAATTTTAGATGGAAAAAAAATGTACTTTTAATCAGTAATAGTTTGGATCAAAGAAAATGTTTGAGCAATTCCTGACATACAGAAGCAATGGTATGAGGAAATTAATTTCCAAAGAGCTGATGAACATAAAGGGGGGCACAAAGGGCCCTTCCTTGAAGTTAATGTAAAAACCAAAGAAGTAATCTAAATGTTTATCCCAGAAAGACCTTGGGTATTTCAACCCAAAAAGCTAGTCATATTCAAATGCCAAGCCTTGAACTGGTTGAATCCTCTGCTTCACAACACTGGCTGATAATTTAATGAACTTTTCAGCTCATTATTGCATGGCGTCCTCACTTCATACAAAGCTGGACAGTGGACGGATGGAGGCTCGGATTTACAGTACAATAGCTCCTTTCCCTGCGTGTCAGGGAAAGTGGCCAGTCGGGTGAAAACGTTCCGGGTGGAGACACCGGCATCACGGGGAGCTTAAAGGGAAAATTCAGATTTGGTCAATCGTGTCACAGTTTCACAAATATCCCAGCAGCGGCGTAGCTGATAACTGGGTGTAAGTCTGGTGCAAATCCGTCCCCGCTCGTTCAGCGTGGCCTTGCAGCCCATATCAGCCCCGACTAGAACAGACGCAGACTTAAAGCATCAGAAACTTAATAAGCCATTGGTCCCACTTAACGCTAAGTGCTACCAGATACGTGTTAAATATCTGCTAGTCCAGGTAGCCGAGGAGTTTAAGCCACAAAAACGTCATTTCACATCAGTAATCCTGCCTATTACTACAAGGTTTAGGGATGTTTAGAAGAAAACCGTCACATGTAGAGCAGGGAAAAACCTTTCTGTGTGCGATCTTCAAATGATGTTTCTGAATTTTAAAGCTGGAGTCGTGGTGTTCACAAAGAAAAACATTCAGTGGTTTAACCGTTTACTGTCATTGGAATTATCGTGTTGGAAAGTTACAGTGTGTTAAAGATTTTGCGTTCAAGCTTCAGGGGTTAAAGGGTTAAAGTTCAGAGCAACGTCACATATCTCACATGTTTCTTTTTTTATTCATTCACTGTTTTCAATTTGTGTGAAAACTAAAAAACATTTACTTTTACTCTTCTTTTCTGCTTCTTCTTTAAAAAAAAAAAACCTTTAGCAAACTTTCATCTTTTTCATCCATTTCATACAAAAGATTCCTGCTTTTACTTTTGTTCTCTCATGTGGATTTTCAAATAATAAACTGCATTTTATTTATAAAAAAAAAAAACTTTAAAAAAGGTGAAATTTTGAAAGTCTTTTGAGAGCTTTAAATTCCACCAAAACTTTGATATCGAAGAACCAATCAGAGACGGAGACTCTTTCATTTGAGCTTGACTTTGAACAGAGTTTCATTTTGTCATTTTTACTTCTTGTCAGTATCTTATAATCAACTATTAACCTTAATAACTTTGGTGTTTAATCATTTTAAGGCATTTTTATTTAGAAAATATATATAAATGAGATGGAGACATACTGTATGTAGAGTAATAGTGACATCCTAAATAATTAGATTTGGGAGAATTCTATGGAGCTAAATTGCGGCCAATAAAATTTGAAATCCAAATAAAAAGAACTTGGAAAGAATATTGCTTTTGGCCCTAAAAAAAGTAAAATGTCAAAAACTTTTAGCTATTCTAAAATAAACATAATTATCTTCAGCTTCAAATTTCTGTTGATTAGGATTCAAAACTTTTGTAAAAATTCTGCCTTTTATGCCCATCGTGGGACAACATCAGACTACGATAGTACAGACCATTTCTGACTGTAAGTATCACGGTTCTCAGAGTCAGTGAATGCACCGGAACTGAAGTCACCACCCTCTTCGATTTTGATTGGTCCTTTGTGTTAGCCCTGCCCCAATGCGCCACAACCAGACCAAAAGATTTAAACCGACAATATTCTGACATAAAACTGAACAGCAGAGTTGAAAGTGTAAAAAAGATTCAAAACAGAAAAAAAAAAGTTTTGAATCAATTCTGAAGCATCCACTCACAGACAAATAGATCCATGAACGTCTTTGTTTTCCTCGTCTGAACTGGAATTTTGATCAAAACTGCATATCTGGATATTTCTGATATTGCTGCCATTTTTGTTGCGTCACTAGTGTAATGCTGAGACTATAACTGGTGGGAGAAAGCGTAAACAAAAGGATCATGGGATATCAGCTGAGGCTTACTTCTGCAACTACACGCTCCTGCCACATTGCACAAACTTGGTCCTAGAAAACATTTTTTTTTTTTTAATGTGACCAAACATGGGGTATCTGCACGTTCCACAAAAAGTTCAAATCAAAATACTGTATGTGCACGGTTCCAAGGAAAAAAGTTTTTTTCATTGGAACATTTATTAGCAAGAGCTTGAAGAGAACGGCTTTTCTGCTCCTTCCACACAGATCTAAATCAATTTATCAAACTGAATCACAAGATCTAATTTGCTCAACTTAAACGGAGAATCTTCACTCCATAAAAACATTGACCAGATGAAAACATGTGAGTAATAATGAATGTAGCGGTAAAGCTGAGCTGAGAGTGGAACATCCATCCTCCTCATGCGGGCGCGGCACAGTCCATGTCATCATTCATTCTGCAGAATCAAGAAAACAAACTGGAAAATATTTCAGTTCATGACCAACATCTAAAATTAGGGGCTGAGCATTGATGATAATTTGAATCAATGACATTCCAATTTCTTTCAATTATGCAATTCAATTCAGTTTTGAGTTTAAACATTTATAAACATTTGTTTAGAAATACATCAATAATTTGAATATATTTATATTAATCTGATCCAGTTCACTTGCTGGAAAATGTATAATACTGAGATTGTTAATATCATCCAGTGTTCCATGGATTCTCTAAAGGAGAAGTTCTAACAAAAATGTTCAGATCATTAACATTGTAAACATTGTTCTGCTTCTCCTGGAGGACGTTTCGCTTTGGCACTAGGTGGCGATCGTGCTTTATCATTACACCTCATTCCAAAAAAGAATGAGAAAAAACTGTGCTTTTGATTACTTTAAAAAATATATTTCTTGAAAAAAAAGGGAAAATTCCTGCCTGTGAGTTTATAAAGATCTTAATTTAGTCAGCAATGTATGTTTCGGTCGACCAAGCGTTCCATTAAATGTTAGCGTCAAGCTAGCGGACTTTAGCTTTCTGTGCTAAATCAGTTTATATTTTTATAAACCGATTATTGATCTATTAATTGATTCAAATCGATTAATTGATTTTGTTAACCCAGCCTAACTAAAAATACTTTGATCTATACTTTTATTGTATTTTGACTCTCCTGCTCCATAATTCACATTCACCTCCTGCAAACTTTGTTGGAATTTTTGAGGAGAATCCACAGGATTTATTACAGTCTTAAACTACTTTTTTTTGCGCTTAAAAAGGAAAAATGTACGGGTCTGCGTTTATATTCTGTTTAAAAAGTTGAATCTAAAATCAAGCCAAGTGCTTGTTGAGCAGATTAGGTTGACATTGCGGCGCACAAGCGGCTGTTTGCCTTTGGTTTAAAAACGGATAGAGGGCAGAAATTGCCTTTCTTTCAGGCACAAACAGCGACGCTCCCTTGCTGCCTCTCTGCTCTTCTCCAGCATGCCTCTAATGCGTCCTAATCCTGGCTGAAGACAGACGCGGGCTGTGTGTGTAAGAAATATCTCTTTGCTTTTTCTGCCTCAGTTCATTATTTTTCTTTCTTGTCACTTAGTGTGATAGGTTGGACAGAGGCGCACAGATGAGCACTGAAGACACAGTCACAAGGCCTTAATCTAGTCTTTAATGCGTGACTTCAGAGATGTCATTTATCTTGTGACTGCAGCAGGCGTCCACAAAACTTTATCTCTAATAATATATTGATGGATTAAAGGGGTCAGGCAGGAGACCAGGCAAGAAAAATTGCTTATTGACATCAAAATACAGTGCCCCAAAACCTGATAAACATAGGGACAGGAGAGTGGAAGTCGGAGAGAGAAGGAAAAGAGAGATGAGGGAGCGGGGGGGGATAGAGTTGGGGTATTGTGAATGTTTGCACCCCCGTAATTTCCTTCCTTCACAAGAGCCTCTGGTGGTCTGAGCCCTCGGCTTGATAAAAACCCCAGCCTCTCCTGCTCTCCAGCTCGGCACAGTGGAGTCGCCGAAAGGAAAAAGCCGGTGACTGCCAGGTCATTTCCACGTTTATCTTGACACAAACTCCCCCTCAACACCAACCCGGACGCGCCACACATACACACGGCCGCACCTTATTAATCACACTTAAGTGGCGTGTGAGACCGGAGCACTCGTGCGAAGGCGGCTGAAAGCGGCGCCCTGAATGTGTGGCATTATCAGGAAGCCACTGCTGTACAAACTTGGTAGGCCACTGCTTGTTTCCTCCATTGTGGCGTCTCCCCACAGCTCAGACAGGAGTGCAGAGTGGCTTTTTATCTGAGCAAATAGAGGACTCCTCAGCCTGTTTAGAGTCCAGGTCAATCCTAAACCCCTTCAAGGAACAGTCGGAAGAAAGGATACCAGCTGAAAGCATCGACTGATTGCAGATGCACTGGAAGACAAGGCCATTTTTTAACTTTTTCTCGCAACAAATTCGTATTATTCATTTTTTTTTTTTTTTTTTATCACCACAAGAGCTGGGAGGAATTCTCCACGTTTTTGCAGAGTCTTTGCATGACATCCCGTGTAAACCATCCGCCTCTGTGACGGGAACCATGCTAAACAGACTTTCAATTCCAATTTCAAGAATGCTCTCGTGGAAAAGTCTTAATTGTGTCCTCGTGATGGTTCCAGATAAACCGACCGGCTTCCTCCACAAACGCTTTTCTTTTGCTTTTCTCCAAACCCTGTTTGGAGTCTGCTCCAATCCCAAATAGAGTCAATTCTAACCCTTCATACACACTCTCTCTCGTCCAATCCAGGAAAATTAATACACTTTACTATTACAAGATAAAGCTATAGGGACATATTACAGCGGGCCTATCTGCAAGCCTGTAATACCACAGAGTCAGCATTCAATAAAAGACATTTGCAACCAGGCATTTCTCACAACAACACTTGCAAGAGATTTAAAAGCTTCTAAATTAGGTGCAGCTCGTGCACCAAACTTGCCTGGTAAGCACGGTGATACTTACTTAATACGACAGGGTTGTTTATGGAGGGGGGGGGGGGTCCCTTCAAAGTGGAACAGTTTATGATCCACACACTGGTTTATTTAGCCTCAAACAGTGTGCATAATGTTGGGTGACAATCAGTGCGAATAATTCAAGCAGCACCCACTTCATAACAGCAGCAATTGGGCGCTGATTGCCAACTTAATCGCGTCGTTTATCTGATGCAGATACAGACAGACAGACAGACAGACAGACAGCTCTCCTCCTGTCATAACGCTGTAAAAACTGGACCTGATTAACAATCCTTTGAGGGGAGAAAAAGCAGAAATCTTTTTTTTTGCAATAGCCCTCTTTCTTACTGTTGCAGCAGTTTATGTTTTACAGCCAGGATGACTGCCCTTGGAGCCATTAAAAATTTAATCCACCCGCTGTGCACTCGTATAACACATCACCCTTTGTAAGAGCTGGCGTCTGCAGGAGGGCTGGCAGAAAGAAAACAGAGGGGATGGAGTCATCCTTCATCCTGTAACAAATCCCAAAACCTTCTCTTCTGCGGGAGGCTTTTAAAAAGGGGTTTGCAGTTCGGAGCGAAATTAATTTTAAGAAAATGAGGGAGAAGGTCGTCGGTCAGCTCGGGTTTGAAAGCGCAGAGCAGCGTGTCACCTGAAGGACAGGCAGTGCTGATCACTTACCCTCCAAGCCCCAACCCCTCCCCAAAGTACCTGTTTAAAAAGCCAGGAGGGGTTGTAAAGCAGGTTTACAAGCGGACCAAAATGGCCCGCATTAGATCTGGTAAATCTGTCACCTGCTGCAACAATAGCAATAAAACAGCAGAGTTTACGGAGCAGCTTCAAGGCTGCGTGACAGACTGACACAAAATATGCTCCCAGTTCCACCGCAACAATGCGAGGAGTCAAACCTGTGCAGCAGCACGGCCATTTCAGGATGATTACATTGTGTAGAGGATTCACATCCCTGTGCGTCTTCACTGCAACTCTCAGCCAGATCTGCTGGTGCATCTCCTCCATATGGAGGGATGTTTGTGCCACCACAATGCAAGAAAAGTCACAGATCTGAGATCCAAAAATTGCTAACAAAATGTAAAGTGTTAGGAAAAAAAATTATAATTTGCAAATAAAAATACTTAATATTTAATTTAAAAAACTTTTTTTTTTTTTTGCTTTCAAAGCATTTGTGCATTGTAGCACAAACGTTTTTAGATGCGTAGTGGCTCATCTCGCTTTAACGCTATCTTTGATTTTGTGTTCACAAGTTTCATTTTAGCCTTGCGTTTGTGCCACCATAATCAGCCTGCCGATTGGTCTAGATCAGAGGTCGGCAACCTTTAACTGTAAAAGAGCCATGTACGCTCGTTTTCTACTGATTAAAACCTAGAAGGAGGTTGATTTGCTTTCATGACCATTTTTTATATTAAATTTAAAAAACGTCTATTTTTTGCCATGAACAAAAGCAAAAATATAAAAAGAACCTAGTATCTCTCAAAAGGTGATTTTTTTTTTTTTTTTTTTTTTTACGTGTGACAAAAGCTCAAGCATAAGACAAAAGCATAAGATAATATGTGCTTTTAACTCATAAAAGATCAAACTTTTTTTTACCAAAGTTTTTATTTGCTTATAAATCTGTTAATTCTGGAGATAGAGTTGAACAAACAAGGCGTCTTCAGGTCAACAGGATGTAAAAACCTACAGAGTTTATCATCTATGTGAACCTCAGACATCAATTTATACATTTAACTGATATAAATTTAATAAATACAAATTAAGTAATCCCTACTGTAAAAATTGCTGTTTTATTTTTCCTTTTTTTTTCTTTTTTATCGCTTTTTCTCCTCTTTGTTCTCAGCAGTCTTCCACTGCTGGGTTTTGTTATGTTAGTTTTTTTGGTTGGACCTTGGTAGTCTTAGGTTGCGGGCTTTGTTTATTTGTTTTCTTTGGGTAGACCTGCGTTTTTAAAATGTGTGGCAGAAAAAAAACGTCTCAGCTCGGCTCCGTCCAGCTGGACGTTACAATACATTGGGATTTTGATTTTGATGTGCATAAATAATCTACAGTTTTTTATAAGTAAAACATTAAGAAATTTTTCATTTTTGTATCTTTTTTTTTACTTTGGACAAAAGTAAAAACATGATTTCTTAGAAATAAGTGAATGTGAAACATCAAAAGTTAAAACTAGGATTTATTCTGCTTATAAATTAAGTTCACGTTGGTAAACCATCATTATTTTCTTAACTTCTGAGGTTAAGATAATCCAAAAACACGGCTGTGTGGCAGAAAATATGTGCTTCAAATCTTTTTTTTTTTGTTGTTGTTTTTTTAGCATTGATATTAAGTCAAATTTGCTAATTTTTGGCTAAGAATCGCCTCAAACCGTAGAATTAAATGTAATGTTTATAAGTAAACAGGCCTGAGTGATCTATGGATCATTTGGGGCAAAATATTGGTAAAAGTTTGATTTTCTTTTAGATCTGTTGGCTAAAAAAGAACATTTCTGTTTCTTTTCATTTTGCTTGCGATTTAGAAATTTGGATTTTAAAACTGTGACTTTTGCTGGCACAAAGATCCCTCCATACAAACCCGGAAACGTTGCACCGAAACGAGTCCCGATGAAGAGAGCCTTTTGCTTTTTGTTGTTGTTAGCTCCGAACACGGCGGAGTCAAAAGGGCTGCCACGGTGTAATCTACCTTTGGGCATTGGTACATTAATTCCATTTTCATATTTGGTGCCCCGCCTCCCCCCACGGCTCCACGCCTCCTGCTCCGTTCGGAGCTGCAGACGTGGAGCAGGAGGCCCGGGCAACTCGGAGTGTCGGGAATACCCCCGAGTCCACACGCCAGCACTACATAATTCCTCCCCCCCCACCTCATTATTTAGGATGTCACCGCTATTTTACATGTTAAAGCCCACGCATCGCCATCTAATTTATTATGAGAATATGGAACAGTCTGGCTTGGAATGGGGTCACTTTCTTTCACACAGCCCAGGAAATAAATTCATGCAAAGTCAATCAAGTCAAGGTGAAAGCCTGTGTCAGTGCTGTGCATGCTGGAACAAGAGTACAGCGTTTGACTTCTCCCTCCAGCTCGTGGCTGCCGCCGCCGCTTCCCCACAGTATTTAACTACTTTAATCTTTACTTTCATTCAGGAGAGGCGCAGGTTTCTGCTGAAAGAAAGAAAAGAAGGAAAAATGAAAAACAGAAGAGTCCTGCCAAGAGTTGAATTGGCTTTGATGAGATTCCGCTGTAATTATTTCTCAGCAATAACAATAAGGACAACAACAACAGAAGACTTAATCCGCCAGTGAGAGGGCTTGATTCTGCTTCCTGGTGACAGTGATTAGGCCTAATCTGGGGGTTTTGGTATGTTCATTGGAGAAATGCGATTTTAAACGGCTGTGTGTTTTGTTTTGGGAGAGTTTTATTTGTGCTGTGCGCATGCAGATGCAGGGAAGTGAAGTGAAAGTGCAAACCATCTCCTGCAGCTTTGACACAGCATAAAGGCTGCAACCACAATTGTTTTCATTATCAAAGCCTGGGATTATTTTCACTCATTGATTTACTAGTATGACTGAAAAAGAGCCTGGAATAAAAAGAGGAATTTTATCCAATATTTGTGGAGGAGCAGCTAAAACTGGAATGGCTCCCGTGTTTTAGTTTTAACAGTGCCGTTGTTTATTCCCTAACATGCATTCGATTGAATTAAGTATTGGCGCTACACTTCCAGGTTCATCTGTAACGTGTCATTAATCGACCACAGCTCAAAGCTAGTTCTTCCTGCGTGTAAGCTATGCAAATGCATTACACCACCAAACCACCAGGGGGCCCCAAAGCAGCTTTATTACATAAAAATGACAATTATTTGTCCTTTTCTGGAGACTTTTTAGTAACACTTTATAATAAGATTTCTTAAAAGCTTTATTATGATATTAATGAACATTAATAATGTTTTATATGGTCTTAGTAAGACATTTGTTACCATAATAAGCAGAATATTTAGTAAGATTTATTTATATGTAATGTTAGGCCATTGTCTACAAACCTATATTTATAAACTGCTTACAAGCTCAAAAAATGCATTAACTACTTTTCAACATAATTATTGAATATATATATATATATAGAATTACCTGTGATAAAACTGCTGTGAATGCTATAAGCTGAATTTGGCCGCCTAAGATACGAGTGCTGATAGCTGAACAAGCTGAAATAGATTGCTAAAAGTACTAAAGCTGATGCCTGAAAACGCTAAAGCTGAAAACTGAAAATGCTGAAGCTGATAGCTGAAATTATTTAATATAATAGCTGATAATGCTGAATTTGATTGCTTAAAAAGCTGAAGCTAGTAGATGTAAAAGGCTGAAGTTAATAGTTGAAAATGCTGAAGCTGATAGCCTGCTAAAATATTAGCCAAATGTCAAATTAGCTAAAAACTAAAAAAAAAAACAAAACATAAAACCTTAGGTTAGCCAAAGCGGGTAGCATGTAGCTGAAAAAATAACTAAACTTTAAAATATCCTAAAAAACTGAAAAAAAGCCTAAATTAGCCAAAATAACTAGCGTATAAATATTAGCCTAACTCCAAAACAATCTAAAAAAAACTTGAAAATCAGCTGGTGTGTAGCTGAAATGCTTTCAAAACAGTCTAAAAGACTTAAATGAGCCAAAAAGCTCCAAAAAACTACCAGAATGCTAATTCTTAAAACTTTAAAACCGTAACTTTTTAACATTTTTATAAATAATAAAAAGGCGGGAATTTTATTCAAGAATAAATCCTTAAACTTAACCTTAAATAACTTTTAATATTTTACTCTCCATAAAAATATTTTTTGTCAAATTATACAAGTTAGAAATGAGCTATAAGATAACATCGGGCCATTAGTGACACTAAAATAAAAATAAAATGATCTGGAGGGCCGGATCCGGCCCCCGGGCCTTGACTTTGACACATGTATATTGTGAGTGGGGGGGGATTTGGACACAACCCAAGTCATCACTTTTAAATGTATACGTTTTATACCTCTAATAGATATAATTTTCTTTGTGTTAAAATAAAAGTTACATAAAATGTCTCCAGTTGCTTAAACACTGTAGATAATGGTTTCCTGTTGTGTCAGTGTTTTATGCCAACTGCTTTATGTGCTTCTCTTCTGAGTCTGTGAATAGAAGTGAGCGCTGACCGACTGAATATTGACTGAGATATTGGTCCTCTTCTTTTACCACAGTCAATAACAGGGATTGACCAAACAGTTTTCAAGTAGAGTTTGGAAATATTAGTTGTAGTTTGTTTTTAATTATCAAAGGTCCTGAAAAATTCAAGTAAACGGTGACGTTTGACAACAAAACTCATATAAACTCCATGTGACCAACAGTTTTTAATATATATTAGCAAACTGACATGTGCAGTTAAAGTTCTTATATGATGATTTATGTTTTAACATGCTAGCAAGACTTTAAAATAATTACGGAAAAAAATGAAATTGCTTGTTTTGTTTAATCAGTTTCATTTTCTGAAGTGTCCTAACTCATAATGTGTTTTATTTTTATATATAATTATCAAAATGTATGAAATGTATTACAAATATGATCTGTTTTGCTTGAAAAGTCAAAATGTTTGTATAAAGATTATCCTTTGCCTACTGCTAGATTTACTTTCTCCTGGTATGAATAAATAATTACTATGGATACCATGAGTACTTTGTAAACACAGATTATTTTTATATATTTATAGTTCGGGTCAATTTAACTTGATAAGAGAGTAATCTATGTGTTTTTGCTTTAACATGTCCCAATAGAGGTAAATGTGTAAGTTTGAATCTTTGAACAATTGAGAATCACTGAACTCAAACTCTAGTAAATATTAAAGTAGTAGAAAATTGCTACTTTCATTAAACACATTATACATGTACAATATTAGTGATCAATATTGTGATGACGATATGATTTTTGATGCATGACCAGGTAGCAAAACAACTCATTTCCATTTAACTGAATCAGTTTTCTTCACATAAATTCAACAGAACTTAAATTATTCTCCGATACAGGCGAGTATCTAACATAAAAGAGGTCCAGGGGATTGCTCAAATACAAAATGGACTCTATTTAATTTAAAGCTACCATAAGATTTTTATTTTTGCAGTTAAGGGAAACATGTATTGCAATTTGTCATTTTGATGCATGTATTACACTGTCTGATATTGCGATAACGATAAATTCGTGAATTTTGCACAGGCCAATATTGCGATAATGATAAATTTGCGATTTGTTGTGCAGGTATCGCTTTGGTTGTTGCATGTATTTTGTCTATAAATCAATCAAACGATTAACTACTTGTGTATTTGTGTTTAACTTTTAGTCTTCTAATTTAAAGGTTACATTTAAAACCATTAAAACATCAACACATTTAAAGGCTAAATATACAATTCCAAATGGATTTACAAAAATGTTTTTTCTTTTTTGAAATAGATCTGATGAGTGGACATTAGAGACATTTATATATGCTATTTAAATACATTTGGGCTCCAGAATCAGCAACATTCTCTACAAAGAGTTTCTTCTACTCTTAAAGTAAACACTTAACGTTTATTGACTGAAATATTTTCTAACAAATTAACATTTTTTTAAGAAAATTGAATAACCCAAATTTAAATATTTTACGATTTGATTTCTTATTAATGCTATAATAATTGTTTTATCAATGTATTTTCTGAATTACATTTTTCTTGCTTTATTATTTTTTTTTTCAGTGTTATTTTTTTATCTATTTGTTGTTTTCAAGAGAGCAATGGTAACAAGGTCATTTATTTCTTGTGGGATCAATCTATTCTATTTTTCTCTGGACACTGAATGTATTTTTAATTCAGTTGTATAAAATGAACAGATAAATATTGACTCTTGCATGAGAGATTTGTCAGCAGATTGCAGAAAGACAGAGACCAGAAGAAAACACGCTAATGCGCGCAGCACCTGTACATTCAGCACAGCGATCCTTTTTCCTCCCCCGTGCCTCCGTCAAGCCCCCGGTTCCCCCGTGAAGCGAGTGCGAGGCAGAGAGGATGGAGTGGAAGTGGGAGAAGGAGAAAGGCCAGGTGTCAGGGCGCTCCAGGAGGAGGATTGCCGAGCAGTGTGAACATTTTTCAAAAATGATGTTTTGTGCCTCAAACATCTTGCTTACAGCAGCAGGGTCTGATCCAAGCATTATGTGCGAATACATCAGTAGCCTTGGACCCCCCCCCCCTCCACAGGCATAAACTCACACACGTATGCATGCACACAAACACACAGGTTTTCTAGTAAGTGAAGCTTAGTGCCCTCCTCCCATCCTCCGTCTGCCGTCGTCTTCTTCTTCTACAGAAGTAAATTATCAAAACTGTGTTTGAAAGTGAATGAAGGGTGACTCGCTCTCCCTCTCCCCCCCCCCTTCCCCGCTTTGACATCTCAGTTTTTTTTTTTTTTTTCCCTCACTTGCCACCGTTTCTGGGCTAGGTGATAACTGCCGGTAATAGGATTAACATTGATTTCTTTTTGCAAGAACAGAGATGTGCCAGTTCCAGCTATTTATTGAACTGCCAGCTTTGAACTATGAAAACTGACTGCAGGAAAAGACCTAATGCAGCATTTTAAAGAAAAGAAAAGCCTCTGTGCAATTCTCTCTCTTTCCTTTTTGTTATTCCTTCCTCCTCTGTCTTCTTGGTTTTTGTTGTTGCCGGATAAAAGAGCAAATCGGGTGCCTGTGTTCTAAGCTCTGTTAATGACTTTATTTATTTACTTTGTTGTTCCTTTTTTTTCATGCGTGTATGAAAAGGCCGGCTCCAATCAAAGACGCCGCGACTTGATCTTTAAATCTTCAAAGCGTCTCACTGCCCTTTTGCCTTGAAATAAAGATCTGCGCGTGCATTTTTCTTGTCATTCTCTTTGTCGAGACACCATCCTGTGGACGTATACGATATACTATCTGACGTCTACGGTGGCCCTGAGGGGCAAATCGCACCAACAGAAGAGCAAAAAGGAAGACAAATAAAAAAAAAATAGCATTTTATTTTAGAAATTAAAGCAAAATTTGAAAAGAAATTTAAATACATTTCCAACAAAATTGAAATGTTAAATCTTAAGGAATTTCCATAAATCAAAATGAAATGTTAAAAGATGAAAGACAATAAGAAGCCAGGAAAGGAAAGTACTGCGGGACATCACGGTTGGAGTTTTTTGTCTTATTATAATCAGTACAGAGCATATCCAGTATTGATCCATGCCAAAAGTATTTCATTTAAAATGAACGTACGTCATCAATCAGTGATGTCCCATAATAATGTCCTTTCACAGTTTCTTTAAAGGAAGAAAAAAGCATTTTGGTAAAGAAAATTCATTTAAAAAAATCAAAAGGAAATGTTAAAAAATGAAACAAATGAAGAAACTTTAAAAGACATGTTGATGTCATTTATCGTTTCAGTTATTTGTAGGGTCGCACACATTAACATATCACAATTAACACGTTAACATTAACGAACACAATATAATCAGTCCTTCACTTCACTTTATTAATAACCGCACTTTAGCAGTTTGTCATTGTATTATGTTTTATTAATATCTCATTTTGATTTCATTTTGTTTTCTTTTTTTTGGATTCGTGTTTGACATTCTGAATTTTTTAACTAGTTTTCCCTTTGAACTGTGAATGTGAAACATTTTAGCGTCGAGTGATTTGTTGATGTGACACTTCAGGGCCACCGTAGGATAGAGACGTCATACTGTCATTAAAAAACCCTTTCAGTTTGTTTAAAACACTGAGACTAACCACTTGTTCTGAAGGACTTTATTAGCTGAGGGTGTCTATTTGTTCAGAATGGTTCTGATTGATTATTGATCCGGCTCTATTGATGACTCCAGCTGCTTTAACAGTATAAAAAAAACACTAAATTACTCTTAGGCTGTGTTATGCTTAATGTTTGCACAATATTACAGAAGAAAAGTCTAAAAAAATATAAAACTCAATGGATCAGAAATGTGTTGACACTTGCAAACGCACACATAGATCCACAGATTCTAGATTGACCTTGAAAGTCCAGATGGCCTGAAGAATAGAGCATGAGCCGTGTGTGCAAATGTAATTGTTCCAGAAATTATAGCCTGAAAAATGTTTACCCCTTGATCTCTTAATTTAAAATTAAATATTTAAAAATATGTTTTTGTTTTTATGTAAATGATACATTTATTTAGTAAAAAAAATAGTGACTAAACAGAAATATGGCATCAGTTGGAGAAAACTGTAGTGAAACAGAAACATTGCATTAAAAACATTGACGTGAATCGAGATGGATGAAACAAGGCTGTGACCTCAGGTTCCAACGAAATGAAATCGATTCAGTCGCCGTCTTTCCGCCGTACAAATACCGCCTATTTTCGCCATTTTGGGACCAGGCGGCGTTAGCAAGAAGTGAATCAAATGCTTAGAAGTGGGGCTGGCTGGCACCACATGCTCTTTTTGAGGCATCTGATTGGCTGCTTTATAACTTTAATAACTTGCAATAAAGAAAATATATCATGAAAAATAATTAGGTTAAGCAAGAACATGTTAAACAGAGACGCCAGAGCAGGAATTGTTGTTCGGACAACAGAAAGAATGAGTAACAGTCGCTTGTTTTTCAATAGAAGTCTATGGGATTTTGTCTTTATGGACCAGGCGGTACTTCCTGTTTGGAATGTGAGGGGGGAGCGGTCACGCAGATTCTGAAGGAGAAAGGCAGCTCATTTTTTTAAATGTTTTTTTTGTTTTAGGCTAATTTGGCATTATTATTTAAGCTGGCTATCAGCTTTTTAGCTATTAATTTCAGCATTTTCAGCCATCAGCACTTGCATCTTCATTGATCAAATTCATCTTACAGCATTCACACTAGCATTATCGCAGGTAATGCTATCTAGTTCATAATTATGTTAAAAGTTACGGTTTTAAAGGGGCTCTATAAATTCAACTTTTGATGTTTGAAATGCATTTTACTTTTCATTCCTCTCTATAAAGAACCCCAAAGCGGAAATTTGATCCGTTCATGCACAGTAATCCTCTAAAAACCTGTGCTGTCTGCAGCAGCCCCTCCCATACCCACGAAAACAAGCGGTTGGAAACATGATGACATAAGCACGATGTCAACACCTCCCTCCAGGAAGAGTCTGCTCTGACAGCTCCGCCCCCAGTTTTAGAGTGTTCAATAAATGTTTTCGAGGTGTGTTTTGGAAGTTGGCCCCTTGTGCGACTGAGTTTGACACCTCTGATTAGAGAAATGATCAGTCTGGTAAATATAAGTCGCTCGTAAAAACTTGAAAGATGATATCGATAGAAGTGCTAAAATACATTTATTTTCTGCTAAAATGCTTGTTTCCATATTTAGTCAAATCCGAACAAACTCCAGGTTCAGTTCAGAATTTTGAATTCAGAATTTTCCAAAATATTTGTCTGTAAATGTGTAAACTTGAGGAAAAGCGTATGCTGATGGAGACGTAGATTGAGCGAGGCCTCGTGTTACGCTATGTTGTGTATGACAGTCGTACCCCACCACACACACTCACACACACACACACACACGAACACGCCGCCGACTATCAGCTCAGCTGAAACATGAAACAACAACCACTGTCACTACAAATGCTCCCCCCATCCTAACCAGACGCCTGTCAGCC
Source organism: Oryzias javanicus (assembly GCA_003999625.1). Lineage (NCBI taxonomy): Eukaryota > Metazoa > Chordata > Actinopteri > Beloniformes > Adrianichthyidae > Oryzias > Oryzias javanicus. Next base: position 24,839,983 of record CM012440.1, read on the forward strand.
AGCTAATGTCCCCTGACAAAACACGCTGAGAATTACAATAGCCACAAAGACCGAGTGTGTGTGTGGGAGAGGCATGGGGGAGGAAAGGTGAGAGTCGAGAGTGAGGGAAGGAACTCATCTGTGTCACAGCCCATCCCCTCAGGCAATCAGGCGAGGGAGAAAAAACAGTCATTAGCAACTGGTGGTGCTTGCTGCAGCAAATCGCCGTTTGACGAAAGATTTATGCGCAGCCCCGGCTGGAAGTGATTTATTTATTTTAGCAGAGGCTGTGAAGATCATTAACCTCCGCTGTGTCTCTTGGGAGGGGCGTCTGCGGCCTCCCGTGCTGCACACACAAAAGGCCCCACGCGTCCCCCAGCAGGCTTCAAGGCTCAGGAGGAAGAGGAGGCACAGGTCTCAGCCGGGGCCTGAGGGACGTCTGACCCATCTGGATCATTTAGCACTGATCAGACTCACTTGTTGACTGAATTCCATTTTAGCTTTTATTGTTTTATGATTTTGGCCATCACAAATACTAAATTCATCCACATCAGTATTTGAGTATAAGAGATGAATTAAGACAATTTTAGACAAATATTACCAATGAAAGTGTTTCTATACAGAATTATTGTATAAAAACAATCTATTTTACAGAGTAACATTACGACATTGATTCACACGGGACGCGGAATAAAAGTCTGTGATGTGGAGCGCCGCGGTCCTCCGCGGAACCTTGTGCTGTGCAGTTGATCATTTTGGTGTCTGGTCTATTTTGTGCATGAATTCTGGCAAGAAGTCACATTAAGATACACAAGAAAATCCAGTTTATTTTTAAAATATAGCTAATTTTTCATGATAACGCCGCGATGAACAAATGCGATCATGTTTTTGTATCTAAACAGAATCCGCGTCCAGTGTGAACCCAGCGTAACTCCATGTAAGAAGTCTCACTGGTGATTATTGTGTGAATGCTTTGTAAGTATTCACAACACACTCTTACCCCGTACTAGTTGAGTTTACTAGAACAGTGCGTTGAAACAGATTGCCCTAAATTTCTTAAGTTTTTACATAGATCCAAAACTAGACAAGTTTAGTTCAGTGAACTTAAAACAGTGAGTTAATACATTTGTCAAAAGCAAATGATGATAGTAAAGTTTACTTAATGAAATATGTAGTCATAACTTAATCATAAGTACATTATGTTTTCAAAAAGTAAAATTTCTCAAGTGGGAATTGAACCCTGATTTCCTTCATACCAGCCCTGTACCAACTAAGCTATCCAGTTGCTCATAAAATGTAGACTGCAAATGACACTAAAATCCTTAATTTTGATCATCGATCTATTATCTGCTTCTTAATTTTTAGTAGTAAAGTCCTTACGAACTCAGACTGTTTTAATAAATTAAAAAACCTGTACAAAACTTTTAAAAACAGAGTGAAGAGAATGTCCTACGAAAACAGAAATGATTTGGACAATGATGATGGACGATAGTTGGGAATGGTTTGGTCACTACAACAAAATTTGCTTAAAATCCCAAAGGAGAAAACATTTTTACATTATCAATATTTTCTTAGATAGAAATAGTATTACGTATTTATTTATATATTTGATACAGTTTTGCTCACAATAACGTTAATTTAAAATGTTAAAATATTGACAGTTTTAAGACAAAAAGGACCTTATTTAATTTGATCCACACATTTTTAACATGATGTAACTGTGTTATACAGAATTGATTGTCAAATGTTGCATTCTTTCAGTATTGAAAGTAGTTTTAAAAAAAAAAAAAAAAGAAAGTAAGAATGGATGAGTTATTTTCATCATAAAGTTTTAAATACAAGCTAAACTTTTCCCCTCAGAGGTTTTTTTGAGATTCCATGGAAGAAGCTGTTTAGAAATGAGCAGGAAAAGTCCTTCTTCTGCCCCTGTGATGATGATGAACTACAGGACAGAAAACTTGGACCACATGTGTCAAAGTCAAGGCCCGGACACAGAGTGGGCAATGGTTACAGACGCGGTACAAGACAGGGACCAGGTTAGAATTAGGGTACCAGTTCCAGACATGGTACCAGACGTGGACCGGGTTAGGGTCAGGGTACCGGGATCGGCCGCGACTCAATGTTCGGTCCAGGTTAAAAAGTTTTTTTTTTGTTTTAAAAATGTAGTTTTAGTATGTTCATTAAATGTTTATCCCGCGCTTTACGGTGTGTTTTGGATTTTGGCCACTGTGCGATTGAGTTTGACATCCCTGTTGTATTCAGTGGAGAGTTTGGATCATGCTAATGAAATGGAAGTCCCAGAATTGCATGTATGAAATATGGTACCAATTGTTATTGGGTTTGTGGGTTTGAAAAACAAAGAAAACAACTCTGTCATTTAGCTTTTAGATATTAACTGCATTGAGCTGGAGAATGCAGCTCTGGAAGGTTGAGATTGTGCATATAAATGATAAAATGATCAGGTTAGTTAACAATAAAAACTTTCCATTTATTCGTCTTTTATAATCAGTCCTCACATGTGTAAACGTTGTGGTGATAATCCAGATGTTTTTGTCAAATCGGATTCAAAGCTTTATGTTTGTTTTTTTTGTTAAACACTTTCTTCTCCTTAACTCTTTAACCCCGATGTTGCCTAAATAACACACATAATACTCTTAAAAAACACAGGCTGTTTTCATTTGACTTATTTGCAGGAGTTAGGTAGACATCAGCAACTACGCGGAATTCCCGAACATCCCCGTCCGTTACTGATCCATACTCATCAAAAACACGTCTAATCATTCTTTGTACACAGTCATTGAAGAACATTGGAGTATTGCTCAGCATAAAGAGTTTTTTTTTTGTTTTTTTTTAATTCAGAACAGAAAACTGTACAGCAGCATACTTTATGATGAGGAGTGTCACTCTGTGTGTGCTTCCTCCTTCATCAGTTAAGTGCGAGAGGACAATCCTCTTCTAGAAGAGGCTGGTTTCATCAAATAAGAAACGCCTGCTCTGGATGATAATTATCTATCCTCCATGATTATTTTCTTCTTCATATCAGGATTTTCCATTTCTCCATGCAGGGGCATGAAGAGAGGAGGGGGGTGGCAGATGAGCCGGTATCCTCTTCAGCACCGCAGCAGCACCTGCAGACGCAGAAGTTTCATACAAGTGTCTCAAGTTGACGAGTTTCTGTGACGAAAATTCTGAATATGTCAAAATGCAAATAAGCGGGAATACATGTGTAAATCTTCAATCTTTTTTTTTTTTTCCAGAATATTTTTATTGTGATTTTCAAAACTTTAACAAAATCATATCAAAACATTTAAAGTCTAGCAAACAAAATAAACAGTGAGTAGCAAAATTTTAATGAAAAAGTTTCACCTATTCACATTAAAAGAAAATAAAAAGAATAAAAAGAAAGAAAAATAATAAACAAAATTTTAAAAATAAGATAAACACAAGTCAGCGGTTTTATTAGTCAACATGGAACAGATGAAACTAAGTTGCTTTTTATATTTGCTATGCATGAATATGCAAAACATTACTAAAATGAAACATATCAATTCCTCTGCGAATAAATTGGAAAGTTATTATTTGCTTCAGAGTTACTATTGTTGAAAAAATGTTGTTACATCGTTACTTATATCAACTTTAATGTTGTTATATCGTTACTTTCACAATTTTCCAAAATCCTTGAAAAATTGCTTGCTTTTAAATAAAGATGTTTTTCAGAAAAAAATGAACTAATTAGTGAAAACCAATATGGATTTAGATCTACAGCGCTGGCTCTAAGTGAGCTAACTGAAAAGATTACAACTACAATCTCCAAAACACAATCTACAGCTGAAGTATTCATTGATCTATGGAAAAAACCTGATACAATTAATCATGATTTACTGTTAATCATCTAGATAAAGGACTGTCCTTCAAAAAAAGTTTTTAGCAAATCGACAACAGCAAGTAAATGGAATGCATTACTACTGGAGTTCCACAAGGGTCTGTATTAGGTCCCCTATTTTTTTTGTTTTGTTCATGAATGATGTCTGCAAAGTTTCCATAATAATTCAGTTTTTGTTGTTTGCAGCATTTTTCACTCTGGAAGAAATTTACCTGAACTTAACGCTAAAAGAAGAAATAGCTAAGGTGAAAAATTGGTTTTCTGAAAATAAGTTATTTTTAATTTTGGAGAAAACAAGGTTGATGATTTTTACTAATCTCCAAACAGATGAAAACTTAACACTAAATATTGATCAAGTTAACATTTGCAAAGCAAGGAAAATAACATTTCTTGGGGTTATTTTGGATGAAAAGTCAAAATGGAAATCTCACATTAATTATCCGAAAAAGAAAATTAACAAAAATTTTGGAATTCTTTACAGAGTAAGGGAATTATTTAACAGTCAATCCCTATGCAGGTTACCGTATATTGTTCTTTTATTTTACCGTATTTTAATTACTGCCTTGAAGTTTGGGGAAAAGCATATTTAGTTCATACAAAGTTTTCTGAGACAGACACACATATCAGTTAATGGAGTCAGTCTGTGGAATTCCCTGGACTCGACATTGAAATAAACTATAAACATGATTCATTCAAAATAATGTTTAAAGATAGGATAGTAGATAATACAAGCTGGAAAATTAATTCGAACAAATGTAAGCTATAGACCGAGATGGGTTAGAAATGTAAAGTTTTGAAGGATTTGTTGTTTCTGTTGTTGATAATTTCGCCTCTAATTTCGCTTATTTGGTTTAGAAAAAGGAACAAATTATATAAGATTTTTTCTTCCTTCTGCTCCAGTTGTTCAAGCCTGAAGAATGTCTTATGTGTGTTTAAACTATATTCAACTTCAAAATGTAAACATTGGTGCTAAATCTCTGGTCATTTTTTGCCCAAAAGTCTCTTTCTGATTGTTAAACAGTGACCTTAGCCAGTGATGTGTCTCCCTGACCCCTTGGATGATTCTTGGGGGTGTTGGGATCATTTAGACAGCCAGAATCTCTTCTGAATCTTTCCCCGTGTTCTGAGCTTTTCACATTTGTGGATTATGGATCTCACTGCGGGTTACTGAATCAATAACTGCTTTATCAGTAAGTCGCTCTAATCTCTATCCCTTTCAAAAACCAAAGACATGAAATGAGGTCTGAGACTTCCAATGAAAAAAACCTCAGAGATGCATTTCCTAAAACAAGACGCCGGTAATAAAACACATATGGACTCCTTTGTGTCAGGAGATACAAACGCATGACAGAAACAAAACACAACACACATAAATTCTGTTTAATCCACAATCCACGAGCCCCAAAGTTAGTATTTTATTCATTTTCATTAAGATGCTTTCAGTGGATGCCAGTGGTGTCAAACTCAATCACACAGGGGCCAAAATCCAAACCACACCTTTGGTCAAACAGGATGAACATTTATTAAAAACTCTAAAACTACATTATAAAAACTTGAATACTGTAACTTTTCAACATAATTATGAGCTAGATATATGGTACTGTCTGCTATAATGCTAGTGTGAACGCTGTAAGCTGAATTTAGCTGCTGAGGATGCTGAAATTGATAGCTAAAAACGCTGAAGCTGATAGGCAGCTAAAATATTAGCTAAATGCAAAATTAGCTTAAAACTTTTTAAAAACTTTTAACTTTTTTTTTTTTTTACTGTTGACCCCTATAAATGAGACATCCCAGCTAACATGTCAACGCGGGCCCCATATGGTTTACCTTTGGGCTGAGTTGATGGGTTTGTCCGCGGGTTCCATGGTGACCCCGCCTGTGTTTGCCCACACTGGCTTAAGTGGGCTCTCTAGCAGTCTGGCTCACTGGACAGTGAAGCTTGCTAACTCACCAGGCTGTACGCTGGGCAGCTTGTTGGCACAGGGACCCAGACCACTTTATGGAGAGAAATAAGTATCACCCCCAATTTGTTTGTGCGTTATTCTTAATTTGTGCGTAACTCTGGATTTGTGTGTATGAAATTCCTGATTTGTAACTCATAAAATACATTTTGTGCATATAAAAATAACAAAATGTAAAAGTACAAAATACCATTTACATATGGAGACATTAAAATCAAAACATCTTGAAACTAATTACACCCAAATCTTTAAAAATTACATACAAATCACTAGTTATGCACACACTAAACTTCAGCTACGCACACATCCGTGATGAGACTCTTCACTTCTCAAAGATTCGGTGTGTTCAAGTACTATTAGAATGCTGGGTTTTCCGAGTTTTCTTATAAGCCGTTTTGAACTTAGATTGTGAATAATGTCCGGTAAAACTTGACGTTTTCCCAATTTTTAAACTGGTATTCCTGATAACTAATATTAAAAAAGTTTTTTTTTTTTAAAAAAAAAGCATTTTAAGAACATTTATCCCTTAAAAAAAGGATTTCCAAGAACTGATCTCCTCCAACACGTTCCCTGACAGCACCTCCGACACGGGGCTCTATCCCAAGTGCTGATCACATCACGGGGTAGCGGGCGGCGCCGGACCCTTGTAAGCGCCTTCGCTGTCCTCTGTGTACTGCTTGCTTTGGGTTTTCTTATAATCTCTATCTTTTTGTTTATGTGTTTATCATTATGAGGGGCTTATTATATTACTGCATGTGTGGGGAATAGTTTTTCTTGTATTTTTATTTCTTTATTTTTTATGTACAGCACTTTGATCTGTTTCTCTACATGTAAGGTGCTATATAAATAAAAGTAATTTGAATTTGAGATTTAAACACCTGCAGGTGGGCTGCCCCCTACAGGTTGAATTGAGGCATTACAGTTACATTTCATGATTAGTCAAATCATTTCAATCCCACGTCTTGATCTGCAGCTCCAGTAAGGATAGCAGTCCTGTTCCCAAGCCCCGCCCCCTGACTAGATTTTCACATTTCAGCTGTGGGTGGAGTCAGCCTCCAACGTCCCTGTTTGGTGACCCTTTAAGTACCAACATTCGGACCACAGTGCTGGGTTCTGAGGAAGCTCTGGAGCCAGGTCTGATGGAAAGTCGTGTCTGAGTGACAGCGGACACGACTGTTAAAGTGTCATTTGCTTTTTTGTATTCATGGGTTTCCATACAGACTCTCCGGGCTGGCGCTGGTATCAAAGTGCTTGATCAGCTCCGTACTTGTGATCACCATCGTAGAACATGTTCATGTACTGAAGCAACATTTCTGATGAGAAATGAACAAAATGAGCCGGCTGTTTGTGACAAATGAGCACTAATAATCTAATCATTTTTGTGTTTTTGTCTCCTATTTGCATGAACCCACTATACCTAAAGTGCAGGACACCACACTTTGGAAACTCATTCCATCCCTTGAGCTTCTGCAATTCTATAGTTTTATTTTCTTTTAAAGGTTTGAGCAAATAAAATCCAGTTTCCTCAAGAGGACATGAATGGAAGTGACTGGAGAAGACAAGTAGCAGGAAGGTGGAGGCCTGTCAGCTCCCCAGAAGTAATCATGGCGTCTTATCAAACAAACGTGTGAGGGCACAACAAATCAAGCTTTTTATAGAGGCTGTAAACTTTGGCTTCCAATTGAAAAGGAAGGAGAGAAATTTTATTTGAAAAGTTAAAGGTTGCACAATTTTCTTCTGAGATGACAAGGATATTTACTGTTATGTTTCTGTTCAAACAGGCTGTTCCAACAAATACATTTTTAATCGTGAAATGTTTTAACCAAAAAAATAATAATGTTTATATTCTTGTAAAGAATAAAAATCTCTTCAGTCTTTTAAAGGTCAACATTTCTGTGATGCTCAGTAGGGGTGAGGACGTTCGGGAATTTGGGTATCGATCCAATTCCATTTTTTCTTTAAAATGCCAAATTATAGATTAATTTCAGAAATAATTTTTTTTTGTGAATTTGGTGTATTTTAAAACACAGAACAGAGACTTTCTGTAAAAGATGATTGAAAAACAATTAAGAGGGAGGCATAAATTGGGTGGCTATTCACTCAAATTGATCTTTTTTTCTTTTTTTTTCACCCAATCTGGCAACACTGTGGACAGATAGATGTCACTAACAGGAATATCCATCAACTTTTGATTACCAAACTTAAAAAAACACAATATAATCCTTAGCAAGATACCTTCAAATTTGCTATGTAGGTGACCCATACATTTGAAATCCTTTTTGCCTTTTGATTTTGTATTATTTTGCTAGAAAGACAAACAATGCACCTGACATCATTTATAGTGACTCTTGGTAGCTCCGAAAGACATCCTGTAAACTCCAAATTCTCCGTGTCAACAATAGTCCACTACCCCAACCGGAAATGATTGAGCAGTCGTGTACCGACGTCGTGCACCGACGCTCACATCGCCCAATCAAGCTCTTTAGCAGATGTATTGAAGAAAAACTGCAAGGAAAGTTTCTCATCTCACCTTGTTATTAATACTCAGATCGATATCCTATCACTCGGAGAAATCAAATATAGTTACTGCAAGGGGGGAAAAGTAAGTAACTTTGATTTCCTTTTTTTTCTGTTTATTTATTTCCAAAGTTTTCAGATTTATAACCACTACCCTAAATAAAACCAAAAATGAGAGATATGTTTTATTCCAATTATTATATTTTTATGATCAACTTAGTTACGAACCATGCAGAATAAGTACAAAAAAATGGGAGCAAATAATTTGGCAGAGTGGTAAACAATATTGTGTGTTGGGGGCAGAGGGGGATCCGGGACAAACAAACAAACCTTGACAGGGGCAGCAGTGGGGGATCAGTCTGGGGAGCGGCGAGGTCCGCGGTCGGGTGCAGACAGCCCTGTCTAAGAGGGGGGCTTGCCAAGCGACCCTGAACTGTGGCACACTGTTGCTGCCTGGCTGCACTAAGCAGCGACTGCCAACACGAGATGATTTATCAGGGGGGCAACGCCAGCCGCCACCTCACTCTCCCCAATTCCCTCCTTTTATACAGACCCTCCCTGACGGCTCCGATAGCGCAATCACAGCTACGGCAGAGCCAAGACAATTTCTCTTTGCTCTTTGATAACCTCATGTCTTTTTGAAAGCCAATGGCAATGGCAGCAACAATAACTCAATTGGAAAGAGTTGCTGCATTTTGATGGGGGGGTGTGCCTCCACAGAATGAGGGAATGAGGGAGAACCGGGCATGTCTGGCTCACTTTATGCCGAAGCCTCATTGTCCTCCAACAGGTGGCGTGACTCCTCAGCGACTCCGGTCCCTCAGCTAGCTCGTCACGGCCACGGACAAATCATTTATGTTGTCTGCTGACTTCTGAGTGAGTGTTTTTCATTTGATTCCTATTTCCATGTAATTTCTGACAGAATGGCTGGAGTTCAACAATGACTTTTTCTAGCTTTGGCAGAGATCTATGCTAGCAACCCCGTGAGGCCCAACCAACCATTTAACTGGCTTTAAGCTAATTGCTAACAAGCATGCTAACATGACCTCTTTGTAACATTTTACTTGAAATTATTTAATTTGATGTCAGATTTGACTTGTGATTGGATCGCTTCAAAAAGTTGGACAAACATCATCATCCAATCAGCGATGTCCCGGACCGTTTCTTCTTGTGTTTTGATTTTCCTAACATTTTATTTTGTTTTCTGGAAATTACTTTAGTTTCAAAAAAGTTTTTTTTGTTTGTTTTTTATGATTTGGTGCCTGGATTTTTTTTCTAAAATGTAATACTGTTTATTATTACTATTATTTTTGTTTTTTTGGTTTTTTAATTGTTGTTGTCATCTTTAAAGTGTAACCAAACAGTACATCAACTTTTCTTTACCCTGTTGACCTCAATAAATGGGTCTTTAAAAGTGCTGTCTGTTGGTCCTTTTGGTAATTGAAATAAACTTGTTTAATTCCTCAAATTATAGTCTAAAACCATCTGTGTGCTGCCCCCTACAGGTTGAAAGGTTGAATTTAGTACTTGGTCAACTGGTGTAAGCCCCACCTCATTTCACGTCATCATTGGACTACAGCTCCACTATAAAAGCCCCGCCCATCTTTAATTCTGTCAGTCGTTATCATGTTAGCTTTAGCATGTTCCGTCAGTGTTTGGCCATTGGTTGTCAAAAATCAACTGGCTTTATTAAAAGCAGTCTTCATTAGCTTTGTCACTTTAATTATGTCACTAAATGAGCCGCGATGATGAAGAAAATGGATTCCAAGAATTGTCTTTTTATTTTTTTAAGAGACAGGTTACATTTTGAAAATACAAAAGCATTTCTGTTAATCCATTTTCATTTAAAAAATTGATATTTCTGATTGAATTTTGGTACAAAGTAGAACTTTTTGAAAATGAAAAATCATTTTAATTAAGTCACAGAATGAGCAGTGTTGAAGAAGAAAATAAAAAATGCCGTCAGGAGAATTGCTTTTTAATTTAATTTAAGAGACAAGTAATGCAGATACATTGTGAAAATGAAAAAGCATTTCCAAGACTGATTTTTATTTTGAATTATGAGTCACAAAAGAACTGGCATCACTTTGCTCGGTTCCACTCTCCATATTGAAGACGCAGAGTGACTACGTGACCTCGAGCTAACCTCACTGTCACTGTTTGAGATGACCGAGGCGGATGCGGCGCTGCGCAGATCGCCTGTATGCTGCTGTCAGTTGTGCATGTCATGGTCACCTTTGATCACAAATATTGAGAAGTAAAAAGGGCGGGTTCAAGGAACTTACCTAAGCCAGGGCAGCCAGAGAGAGAAGCCCCTGGCTGCAGCCTGCAGAACGGGGCGTCCCTCAATGTGGGCGGAGTTAAACGTTTAACTCCGCCACATTGAGGGACGCCCACTGAATGAGTTTCAAGTGATTCTTCTCCTCTCTCACCGCCATTGCCATTGCGTTTTCGCATTCGAAATGGTATGTATTTAAAAAAAACGGGAAATAATGAAAACAAAGAATTTTATTGTGATTATTTTTCGCTTTCCTCTACATTTTCACCTTATGGTGTGAATGTTATATATATATTTCAAACTTATAATGTGTTTTTCCTCCTGTCTTTCTAATATTAACGGGCATGTTTTTACGCGGAGCTAGTTAGCTTGCGCCTCTCGTCGTTGCTTCGTTATGTTCGCCTAGTTTGCGTATTCGAAAGTCAATAAAAATGCAAATAAAAAAGTTATTATTCATATTTATTTTCATTTCTTTAAAACGTATATTTACGTCAATTAATTCTATCACTTTCAGGGCTTATTATTTTATTGTCAAAATGTTGTATACTACGAAGCTAGTTAGCATCGGCTCTCTGGGCTTTCGTAACGTTCACCTCACATTTTGTCTACTCATCTTAGGGCTGGGGCATATGGCAAAAACAGGGTAACGATGTTTTGAATTTGATTTCATGATTTCGATTTTATCAAGATTTCTTTAAGTTTAAAAAAATAAATTGACAAAAAAGAAAGAAATTATAATGTTTTACTTGAAAGACGTAAACAAGAAGTCTTAGGTATGTTATTTGATTAAATGTTTGTCTGTTTTTGTCATGTTTTTTCTATCATCTAAATTTACAAAAAAGTACAAACATATTTTTTATAGCTCCTGCTGAGTCTGGGATGCAGAGGGAGCATCTGCCAATGACCAAAAAGAAGAACTCAAAGAGCCTCAAGAGGGTGAGTCAGTGCTATTTACATATTATTTACAGAGAAAAAGGGACATTTTCCAACACATTTTTATTTAATTGTTATTATTATTTATAGTAAACATCATGAATGAGCAGAGATATCACTCTTCTCCATGGATTGGGACCGCACATTAGATGCTGGGGCCAGAAACCTGTGGATGAACAGGAACTAATGGTGGAGTGCACCTTTGGTTACCACACACACACACACACTGCGCAGCCCACCTAACCAAGGTCGAAAAACATTGGCAAAATTTGTAGCAAATTGCCATTTAATAATAAAGGATTTTGAGCTAAAATACTTCTTGAGTGTTTCAGGGACTTCAATTATATATTAGTGATATTTTATTTAAAAAATCTGGTTTCTTTTGCAATATCCTTGCAAATTTTCTTGAAATTCAGTAAAAAAAAAAAAGACAGACTATTAAAGAATAACTTCTGGTAAGTGTTTCCCCAGGTGCTAGCTTTAAAAGATTTTCTTTTTTTTTACCACTAGTTGACCCAGGTCCTGGATAACGCCAAGAATCCTAGAGACCACATTGCAATGGTGGACAGCTGTATTTTGACTCGATCTGACTTTTGGAGTCTGGGCTTAGAACGGACGTTGAAGAACGGTAGGCATAGAGAATGCGCTGCGATAATTAATCTTAGAAATATTAGTGTTTTAAAAACAAATCTTGTGTTTATGTACTCTTCTAGATACTCAACTGTTGTCTCAAGATTATTGAGAAGGTATTCAGCTCTTTTATAAATTCAAAATATTAGTAATTGTAGCTGAGACAATGAAATGATCACACTTTCTCCTGAAAGTGGACCGTGTTTGCAAGCAGCAAGCAGCTATGTCACTGCCACTTGGTTCCCCCCAAACGCAGCAAATCCGATGGATCACCTGCCGGTAATTTGCCATTGACTCGTGTTTTGGTTAGCAAATACTGATTTCTTTTGTTTTTTTTATTCATGTTTATCAATTTAATTTTTACAGGTTAATGCAGCCAGTCTGCAGTTGATAATCATCCCTGTCCATGTACCCGGACACTGGATCCTCTGTGTAAGTACATTTATAATTTCCTTGATTAATGATGCTAACAAACAACAAAGAAATTGCTGTGCTTTTAACACATTTAATGCTTCCGGGTCACTGCTCGTGCGGTCGACCGGTTGATGCAGAGAGAGTAGCTTATGTTTAGTTTGTTTATTTTACCTAACTTATACGTTTTTTATTTGTCTGTTTTTGTTACCATTGTTCCGTTGTGTATAGTGGTAGCGATCTGTGTACTTACCGACGCAGCACATCTTTATTACAACGCCGTTGCTGGATTTCGGACCCGACGCGATTGTTGTTGTCATAGCCACATGCGCAGCTAGCTAGCAAGCTAGCGTTAGCCGACGACAACGAAAAACAAGTAACAATGGATCCGGTCGGGAATATGTGGATTATTCTGATCCTTTATTTCGTCTTCGATTACCTTCCCTCCATAACCCGAGGAAACTGCATTGCTGAAAACCCCCGGATCAGCTACACCAAAGAAACTCTGCTCCAGCTGCAACACTCTTCCGCGCCGGCTTTCCCCACCGATCAGCTGCCGCGTGAGCTACTACGCCGGCCCCAGCTCGACAACACGGACTCCTCACACAATAAAAGGAAGGTAACAAGGCGTGGGAAGAGAAAAAGCGAGTTAAAGCTAGGCTGAAACGAGGAGACAATAAACAAAACCGTGTCCTCCCATCAATCATTCTCTCCAACGTGCGCTCTCTGCGCATAAATCCGACGAACTCCAAGCTAACGTGCTGCATATGTACGAATACCGGACTGCCTCCATCTTGCTTTCACTGAAACGTGGTTAAATGAGAAGGACAGCAATGACTCTCTTCACATAGACGGATTTGGGGTCTCCCATCAGGTTAGACCGTGACTGTAAAACCACTCAAAAACAGCTGGGTGGGGGTCTGCCTCTTACATTAACCCCCGTTGGTGTAAAACTGTGATAATCAGAGAAAGGCTTTGTAATTCTGACATTGAACTCCTGTGTGTCTCTTTACGCCCGTGGTATCTGCGAGGGAATTCCCTCAACTGTTTTATTCCTTGTTTATATTCACCCCAAAGCCAACTCATCCTCAGCTTCAGAACAGTTAAAAGATCTTTTAGATAAATATGACATTATTTCACCTGATGCTCCGAATTTATCATGGGTGATTTTAACCACTGTTCGGTTGAAAAAACCCTGAAAGGTTTCCACCAGTATATAAAACTGTAACACTCGCCTGGGAAAAAATTAGATAAATGCTTTGGTTCAGTTCCCAACGCTTATACATCTGTCCCTTCTTCCTCCGATTGGCTCTTCCGACCACAATAGCATTTTACTGGCTCCAACTTACCTACCAGTGGTTAAGAGGACACAAAAAATAACCAAGGACATCAAACAGTGGACAACAGAGAGCATCGACAGGCTACAAGGATGCTTCCGAAACCACAGACTGGGACATCCTCACTTCCTCTTCCTCCAACATCAATGAGGAGGTGGAGACAGTGTCTGCATACATCTCCTTCTGTGTGGACAGCATTATCCCCACCAAAAGAGTCACTATCTATGCCAATAACAAACCTGGGTAACCAAAGACCTTAAAATCATTTTGAACAAAAAAAAGAGAATTTTCTTCACTGGAACTGAAGCTGAAAAGAAAAGAGGTAAAATAAGGAGGTCAAACAAGCCATAAAAAAAGCCAAGCGGATTACAAAAACAAAGCTTAGAACAGTCTTTTGCCACAGGAAACCTCGAACAGCCTGGCAAGGCCTCAAAAACATGGCAGCTGTGAACTCTGTTTCATCTGACCGGAAACCCATCCAGATCACAGGCAGCAGTTTCTACTTCTCTTTCCAATGACCTGAACTCCTTCTTCACCAGATTTGAGAGGGACAACACTGAAGATAAATAACATCATCACTACAACTCAACTCCCCCCTTACAATAAACTCATCTGAGGTGTGAGAGCCCTCAAGAGGACAAAAAAGAACTCGGCTCCAGGAACCAGACAAACATCTGCGGGCGAAACACTGTGCACTGTGCTGAGCAACTTGGGTGTTTCTACATCTTTCCAGAGCTCCCTGTCGAGTGGCATAGTGCCCTCATGCTGGAAACACTCTACAGTAATCCCCATTGAGAAGAAGAGCAGGCCCAAAGTTCCTGAATGACTTCCGTCCTGTGCCCTCACATCCCTGGCCATGAAAGTCAATGGAGAGGATTGTTAAGGACCACATCATGAACCAAAACCTACATCTGATGATTGGATCCACTTCAGTTTGCGTATCAGGAAGGCAGGGGTTGATGATGCAAAGATCTTCATTTTTGAACACCACTCATAAGCATCTGGAGATGCCAAACACCTCAGTCAGGCTCCTGTTTGCAGACTTCTCATCAGCGTTCAATTCCATGCCGCCGCTCTCACCTCCTGCTGAGAAGCTAATCACACGCTTCAACATCGCCCACCAGCTCACCTCGATGGATCCTGGATTTCCTCACCAACAGGTCACAGAGAGTGTTGGTGAACAACTGCTTTTTCTGACACCCTGTACACATCCACGGGCTCTCCTCAGGGCTGTGTTCTCTCTCCTCTGCTCTTCATTCTTTACACAGATGACTGCAGGTCTGCCCATCAGAAACTGTCACATCGTTAAGTTTGCTGACGACACTGTCCTCCTGTCGTGTCTTCTGACCAATCACAGCATCACAGCTCAGCCATACAGGACTTCATGGAGTGGTGCGATAACTCACACCTGGAAGCTCAACATCAACAAAACAAAAGAGATGATAGTGACCTTCTCCCCAGACAGAAACAGCTGGCAGAGTCACCCCACCATCCTTCATGGAGAGCCTGTAGAGTTTGTCAGTGAGTACAAATACCTGGGAACCATCTTTGATGAGCTGCTGAGGTTCTCCTCCAACGGAAGCTATCCTGGCTAGTGCAGCCAGAGACAATATCTCCTGAGGAAACTAAAATCATTTGGAACAAGCAGCGACATCCTGACCAGATTCTATTATGCCTTCATTGAAAATGTAATAACCTTCTATTCATCTGCTGGTTCCACTCACTAACAGTACAGAACAAAAACCGTCTCACGCACACTGTTAAAATCTGCTCAAAAATCATTGAACAGCCAATCCGATCTCTTGCCACCCTGTGTGATCAGCAGACTACAAAAAAAGCCAACAAAATCCTTCAAGACCCCTCCCATATCATGCATCAAGAGTTGGAATGGCTCCCCTCACGTCGCAGGCTTCGGATTCCCGGATGCAAAACACAGAGGAGGAAGTGCAGCTTCATACCAAGAGCAGTCCAGCTACTTAACACTGACTTACAATCAAAGCTAATCAGTGCAATTAACAGAATTACCACTATCACAACCACACTACGTCACTTTATGTCATCCTGTGTGTGTGTACGTATAAATATATTTATATACACCACATGTATATTTACATAATGTACAGTTTTCTCCTTTATCTTATTGTTATTATTTTTATTTTTTTTTTTCTCTATACGCCTGTGTCAGGTGTAACTTGTAACTTGTATGTTTGATTGAAAGCACTCTCTGCACCTTAAAATAGAATTGCCCTCGGGGATAAATAAAGTTGTTTGAACTTGAACTTGAACTTTGAACTAACAGCTCCTGAGGCCACAGGCCAGGGAGATTTTCTTTCTTGACCCCCTGAGTGGCAGCGGTTGGAGAAATGAGAGTAGAACTCATCCATTCAGGTTTCTGAAGCGCCGGGCAATGTGTGATCTGGACAGTGGTAGTTCAGTTTTAAACCACTTGTTCTTTTTTTTTTTTTTTTTTTAGGATCTATAGTTCTGTTAACTGATTAATAGTAATATATATATTACACACTTTGAACTGATGGAAGCAGAACTGAAGATCCTGTTTGAGTTGGGCAGTTCTGTTCGAGCCCATGTTAAGAAATACTCAAGTTCCCACCTTATTCTTTTTTAGTTACAAGTCAAATGCAGCACTTTTATTAACTTATAACATGCTGTGGTTTTTCCAGACGTATTGCACACCTCCTCTCCCCTGGACCCTGGAGGACACTTTGTGGAAATGATGTTCCGGTCTGATATGTTATAGCATGAGCTAAAATTTTACATTTGTTTACCATCCTTTAATGAATACATTTCTTCACATCCCTAGGGTTTGGCAAAGCAAGGGTGCTCAAATAACTGTGGCATCTTTGTTCTAATGGTAAGACCATGGTTGTTCTAGTAGTTATTATTGCAAATCATGAGGGTTCAGGGAAGCTATGTGGGGCGTTTGTAAGGCTGCATGAGCTAAGAGATGGACTGAAATCACTAATGTAATGATTTATTTTAATATTCAATTAAATGCTCAACCAAAAATGACTTGGGACAAATGTAAACCAAGGATTAGAAATATTCTGGTTTATTAAATTTTCTCTTTGAATAAAGGTCAAGACACTATTGACCTAACTTTATCACATAACTGCATTTCCATTAACTATGAAATTGCACAAATTAGATCTTTGATAATAAATTCTCCGAATGGAAGCACCACAATTAAAAAAAAAACTCGCATTTATCGAAAAAAAATTTTGTGCTTAGAGGAGGTGGTTTTTGGGGCGGATCGAAATTTTAATTTTTAACAAAGCTTCAAAGGAAGCACTTTTTTCCTATTAAATGCACTTCTTGGCAGGAAATGGCTGCACTGCTGGGGCCACATGAGCTCCCACATTATCACAGCTTGCTATAAGTCACGTATCACACGGAATCATACAGCTCCTCCGTAAAAACACCAATATTTCCTCATTGTTTCATCCACAGCCACACAGGTTACACTGCAGTTTGTAACCTGAATAAGACAAAGACGTCAAACAGAAAAAAGGCTCCAGCTGCTTACTTGTTAAAATGATTATTTTTTAACAGGCTTCTGAAGTTCATCTGAGACAGTCAATGCACGCGCTGGGCATATGCCACACTGATGTGACATCACCCAAATGCTCCTTTTTTGTGAATCTAAAAACAACACTTCTTCTGTTCTCGTACATTGCTGTTTTTTTAATAACTTGTCGCAAGACTTGGTTTGTGTTTATTTCAAAATTACGTTTTAATGTAAAACAGTGTCATTACGACACTGTTTTTTGGCTTTTGTAGGATTTTGATAGTTTTTATCATATATGTAATGGAAATGCAGGTATTGTTAATAATTAAGGTGCACATGTTGCCCTTACCAGTGCTGGCACCCCGTGAGAAGGACACAGACTGAATAAATGTATGCATGGTTTACATAAGGAGGGGCACAGGTGAGTGAAATGAAAAACAATCAGGTGTGATTAGGAAGAAAGACATAAAGAGGGTATGGAGAAGTAAATGTATTTATGTAAGACCCTTTAGTTGTGACACATAATTTTATTTTATTTTCCTATTTACTTTTTTAATTGAAATGCAGTTTACAATGTTTTTTTCCCCCTTATGCTATACAACTGGCAGCAAGGCAGTTGACATATATAAACTGATTTGCAGCAATGCAACTCTGCAGAAGGGGCCAGGAAGTACAAGGATTGTAACATTCAGAAATATGAAATGTATGCTTAGGATGTGGGCCCTGCGACAGACTGGCGACCTGTCCAGGGTGATCCCTGCCTTTGCCCATAAGCTGCTGGGATGGGCTCCAGCACCCCCGCGACCCCGAAAGGGACCAAGCGGTCAAGAAAATGAAGGAATGCTTAGGATATGTAGAAAATATATTAACATGTTCTTTTTGACTTTCAGTACACGCTGTACATTGTCATGGGGGCCAAATGTGACTTCACGGAGGTATGTGTAAATTGTAATCAGTTTGTGCTTAGTGAATACAAGGCACTTTGGGGTGCCAACACAAACTGACATCTTCTGTATGTATTTCTTTAAAGGAAAACATGCCACAAATAAGAAGATGGTGGTGTCTTCTTCTTATAACCAACTTTCCAATGCCGTAAAGGATTTTATGATCTGACTTTTGATATACTCTTTTTTAATACACGTTTCACTGAAACCCTGTGATTAACTTATTAGAGCATTAATTATGAATCTCCATTGTCATTAAATCACCAAGGTCTGAAGAAGCCAGAATGCTGACCAGAAAAAGGCGTCGGGACGAGCAGAAACTGCAGGTAAGAGAAGGTTACGAAATGTATTAGGTGTGTATTTAGGCACTTATTTGATGACTATTGTTAATCCTTCTGCTAATTTCAGGGTGTAGAGGATGCTTCCCTGGAGAAGATGTGTTCCGAATCCATCTCATCCGGTACTTTGAATATTGAGTTGTTGTACACACATAAATAGTTTTTTCCCTGTATAATTTTATTCTCTGTTAGATTACTTTAGATGACCTTAGATGCCCCTTCAAATATAATATAATATTGCATAAAAGTTTAAGATATGTAATGTTCAAGGTAATTTAGTGTAATTTATCTGTTCATTCTAATCCCTTTGTAGAGGAAGGAGACCTGGAGACCAGCGGCGTGATGGGAAAGAATGTACGTAGCCTTTGTAACTCACTGCTTTTTCCATCTCCAGTATATACTTAAAGAATTGCCTTTTGTTCTATCTAGGAACAAGAAGTTTTGCTTCACGACACCATGAAGGCGGCCAAATGGTGCAGAACTCAGTCATTCAAAGGAAGACATTCCCTCCCAGATGTTGTGAAGATGGACAAAAGAGAACAAAAGGAAACTCTCGAAGAACTCCAGCAGTGTGACGATGAAGACAGAGTCATGGAGTTGAGGGAGCCGTTTATGTTCTCTTTTCAGTTGAAGAGTGACTTTGAAGCATTTTGTACTGAAATTATGGATGTGAAAAAACTCAAAGTTTATGTCTGTTTTGAGGAGTAATAAATCTTAGTTGTTCCCAATTGTTTCTTGAATTTTTTTTGTCTACATGATTGCAGCATTACGATGCTGCTAATTATTTCAATCTGCCTGTGGGATCATGGTTGTATTTAGCATGGGATGAGGGGTTTTATTTGCCACTCTTAACTGATCTGAGGATGCACTTGCATGCAAATTTAGCTGAGACGTTTAGTTTAAAGGCCACACCAATTATTACATACACAATATTTTGGTGGAACCTGGGTGTAATATAGGGATGTTTTTTTTATGTTGTGGTTTAATTTTACATATACCACTAAATCATTGATCAATAAAATACAGGCACTTTATTAATTTGAACTTTATTTCCTGGAGACAACTAATTTTACAGTTTTGTTCAGTCCCTTCTTGTTCCTCTTGCTATATATACCCAAGAATTCAAGATTTTCTAAATAGATTAAAAAAAAAAAAAAAGCAAGAGTGTACATATAAAGGCTAATATTCGTATGCATTTAACAGCACAAAAACGGATGGAAACTCATTGGCCTCACGTAGTATGTACAGCTGAGATGCTCATTGCTGCACTGTCCGTACATAGTGCTTTAGGCTACATATTCTTGGTTGGACGTATTTAAGTTAAATTCCCACAAGCTGTCTGGCAAGGTGCGTGACATTTGTTCTCCGCATTTGGTCCATCCTCCAGAGGAAATGTGAGCTCTTAGTCTGTAAAAGAGCGTAAAATATAAACAGTCTACGGATAAGCTGCAGTGCGTTCAAAAACAGTTCAGCGCTGACTAAACGTATTTAGAAAACTACGTGCACGTAACTTTCGATCCTAAAATAGCGGGCTTTAAGAAATTGCATTGATTAAATATCAACTGACTTCGGTAGGTGGCAATATTACTAACAGAATTGAATAAAATGCGAAGAAGAAGACGACGTCAACAAGAATTGCGGTGACGAAGAAGAATCGCATTCAGTGGGCGTCCCTCAATGTGGGCGGAGTTAAACGTTTAACTCCGCCCTCATTGAGGCACGCCCCGTTCTGCAGGCTGCAGCCAGGGGTACTTGGCCAGAGAAGACTAGAAAACAATGCATTGTGGGAAACTGCAACCACACAGTTCTTGTAGTTCGACATGAAATAACTGGGACTAAATAAAGTATTAGTGTTAATTATTATGAGTATTAGCATTATTATATTAGTATTAGTATTTGTATTACTGTGTATTTTTAAGTCAGTTATTGTTGAATCTAAAACTTTAATTTAATTATTTTTATTTATTTTGGACAGTGCACATAAAATGAATCTCACTGCATTTTTTTTTTATTTGTTTTACTCTAAAATATGTTAAAAATAACATAAAAGACATACCAGCCCAAATCATAGGAGGAGGAGCATATAAACTTTCAGACGAGTATTAAGGACAACCCCCGACTCCGTGCAGTCTCGTAGTTCACCCTCATCTCAGGCGCCTTTCTCCGCCCCCGCCTGCAGCTGCTTGGTCTCGCCGACGATGCAGGCGAGGCGCTCAATCACAGATCCCAAACCACACCTCCCCCGCTTCTGCATTTTTCAAATCCCGGCTGAGGGTGGATTAAGCCTCCAATTGTCCTGTTGTGTTACCCTTGAAAACGTTTCCGCGTCAAGTCATTTGTTGTTGTGATTGGCACTTCAGGGCCACCGTAGCAGTAACATCAGGCAACAAGAAAGCAAACCCACAGACCAAAGAAACCAAAAAAACTTTGAAATCTGTTTCTTCATTCAAAGATATGAAACAAGGTGGATTATAGATATTTTTTCATTTGTGGAATGAACTTTAGTGACATAACTATCTGCAGAGTACAGTGTTTTATTCCGTAACATCCTTGTCCAAATGTGTTTCCGTATATTGGACTCTTTTTCTTTGTCCATGCTTTCTCTCTGTTCAGGGACAAATGCACTGAAGATCCTTGGAAAGTTTCCTGGAAGTTCAGAAATACTCAGTATGATTGAGTCATTGCTAAGGATGAATAGTACTTTTCATTTTGGCCAATAAATAGCATCTGCTGACACCCATAACCAAAATGAGAGCATTGTTTTTTAGCTATAGAAGAGTTTAACATGAGGCAGTCACAATGTTTTGAATTTTGTTTTACCATCTATTTGCTGAACCCGGTGGAATCCGTTTTGGGGTCATGGGGTTGCAGAGGCCCCTCCCAGCTTCTGCTGGGCAACATCCTTGACAGGTTGTCAATCTGTTGCAGGGCTACACAACCGCACACACATATACAAACATTCACGGCTAGCGACAAGTTAGAAGCACCAATGAGCCTATGAAGCTTGTTTTTTGGATGTGTTCCTGCGTTCTTCTCTGTGATACCTGAAAAAAGCTCTCTGAACAAGATGCAGCTGCTATCAAGGATGGAAATTATCTCCAAGGAAAGAAGGTCTTTCTGCAATTATGCAACTTTAAAAGAATGTGATAATGATGGAAATCTGGATGTGCAGAAAAATAAGTTTTGTCAATAGATAGATGCAAACCTTGAGTAGAAAAGAGCCTTTCATGCAAAGATAAATGACTTTACATTATTGAAGTGAAGACATTTTTATGGAAAAAGAAAAACCTTTGCCTCAAATGACAAAAAAGATATCTGAGAGTGACTGCTTGAATCTCTTTGGCTCTTTCAAGATGAGTTCTAGAAACATCAGTGACACCTGATGCAACAGCAATGCAGAACACTTTCTCAAATATTTGGTCAAAGTTAAAAGCTGGAGTGACTTCAAGTTTGATGTTCTGTCTGTTAACAAAAAGGCCAAATGTTGAGCTTTCTTCAAAATATGACAACATTTTTTCAAAGATTCCTTTTCCCTTTAGGACACGTGTCAAAGTCAAGGCCCGGGGGCCGGATCCGGCCCTCTGGGTAATTATATCCGACCCCCAGATCATTTCATTTTATTTCTATTAATGGCCTGATGTAAAGTGAGCTCATTTATAACTTGTATAAAGTATATTTTTATGGAGAGTAGAATATTGAAAGTTATTTATGGTTTAAGTTGATTTTTTCTGGAATATTATTCCTGCATTTTTATTATTTATAATTATGTTAAAAAGTTACAGTTTTAAAGTTTTGCCATTCTTCTGGTTTTTTCTTTGACTATTTTGGCATTTACTGAGATTTTTTACACTATTTTGGAGTTTAGCTAATATTTCAGCTACAAAATTTGGAGTTAGGCTAATATTTACATGCTAGCTATTTTTATTTTTAATCAAAACGCTGAAGTTGATAGATGAAATCACTGAAGCTAATATCTAAAAACGCTGAAGCTGATAGCCAACTAAAATATAAATTAGCCTAAAATGCTTAGGTTAGCCAAAACAGCTAGCATGTAGCTGAAACAATAGCTAAACTTTAAAATAGCCTTAAAAACTTTTTTTTAGGCTGTTTTGGCTAATATTTCAGCTACATGCTATTTATTTTGGCTACTTTAGACTTTTTTTAAGTCTCTTAGACTTTTTGGAGTTAGGCTAATATTTGCACGCTAGCTATTTTGGCTGATTTTTTTCCAGTTTTTAAGGCTAACCTACGCTTTCTAAACTTACTTGGCTAATTTAGCTAATAGTTTAGTTGGCTACCAGCTTCAGTGTTTCTAGATATCAGCTTCAGTGATTTCAACTGTCAACTTAAGTGTTTTTAATTATCAATTTGAGCGTCTTCATTAGCCTAATTCAGCTTACATCATTCTCACTAGCATTATAGCAGTTAATGCTATATATTGAGTTTATAATTATGTCATATAGTAATGCTTTTAAAGTTTAAATAATGTAGTTTCAGAGTATAAATAAATGTTAATCCTGTTCTGCCTGCGACCTAAGGTGTGTTTTGGATTTTGGCGCCTTGCTTTAAGATTTTATTACCTTTGGAACATTAGATTTTTCCCAAACACTTTTCTCTGGTAATATTATGAAGTGCTTTTGAAAGGTAAAAGCTTAAATAATTTAAAAGGATTCAGAATACTGTATTTTTTGATCTTCAGGTATGCATGCAGAACATTTGAGGATTGCTATGTTCAAGTAGCTGTTAAGTTTGTTAAATGGCAGCTCTGTGAAGCACTTTGAACTGTTTCTGTGTAGCAACAGAGCCTCACAAATATCTTCACACAAACCTTGCCTTAAATGAGCCCATTAATGGTGGTTCAAGTATAAGAGTGATGAAGGAAAACTACAGCGAGGTCATGAATTCTTGGTCAGAAAAGATGTCAGTGGAAGTTGGGAGAACTAGATGTTGTGCCACATCAGGAGAGGCTTTCAGCACATTGAAACGATTAGGAAATAACATATTTTTAATGTGTTGTAGAGTTTATGAAGGTTCAAAGCGAGAGGCCAGCGTCAGGTTAGAAAGTCTCGGTGAAGTTTCAGTGTGAGAAAAATTGGACAAAAGATGAGTTTTAGCAGAGATGCTGCACCTCATGCTGAGACATCATCCCCGGTACACCCACGGCGCTCCTATCTGGCCTCCTCATCGAGTGTCATGTCATGTGCCACGCTATTTGCTGTATGCCACTGTTGTATGGAAGATGTATGTTCCCTTTGAGATACGAGTGACCCCCAAACTTCTCCAGTATTTTTGTGCACATCTCTCTGCTGGACAGACTTGTTTTTGTTAGGATAAACATGACCTTATCTCAGAATACATCGAGGATGTGGGAAACATTCATGATGCGTCTCATCAGTTCCAGCGGCTGGAACGTCACTTCTGAAAGTTGGATGTTTTCGGACGACCTCAAACAATGAAGCTTTATGAGTTATGATATGGACACTCGGGCTGTGGATCGTTGCTCAGGTGGAGATCCGATTCGATTCACGAATCGAACCACGATTCTTACTTTATATTATAATGTTTATTGCTATGTGAATGTCTGTTTACTGGATGGATGAAAATTGAAATTATTTATATTTAATCATTATTTATACCTTTATTTAAAACAGGAGATCCGAATCAACAAAACTGATTAAAAAATATAAAAATTCAGATAGATTTTTTTTTCTTTTGACAATCTTCTGTTTGAGTTCGCAGTAACATAAAAAGGATAAAAACCACTGATGTTTTGGATCATTTAAAAGCAAAACCTGAAAATTCTCTCCACAGTTTTCTATCCACAAAGTTCTTCAACATTTTACGTTCTAAGCTTTTCGTATTGGTGCAGATGCCCTATGAAAAAAGTATTTTTTTCCGCAGCAGAATCATCTGATTCACGTTGATTACATCCGCCTTTCAGCAGCACAAGGCTGAGTTTCTTCGGAGTTTCGTTAATTGCATCAACTGTTGAGGAGTTACCATGACCAAAAGAACGTAAACACTGGAGCTAAAGCTCCGATGTTAAGGCTAATTAGTTTTTTTCATAAGTTATGTCAGTGAACAGAACTTCAGTCTCAGTTTCTGAACGAAAAAAAGTTCTCGCTAGTTTTACTTTGAAAACCGAAAGTTCACTGTCACGAAGATGTTTACTTCCGGTGGTGGTACCGCTGCTTTTTCGGCTTTGTTTTAGTTCGTACGTCTAAAAACAACATTAATCTGCATTTCAGAGCAAAAATACATCGTCCCCAGATCATATTTTGATAATATTTTACTACAATTTACTGTATTTATAAAGAGCAAAATCAGCGATTTTGGACGTTGCGAATATTCATACTCGAAATTTCGGGAGCAGATCTCGAGTACCCGAGCACCCGGGTACTCGTTACAGCCCTAATGGACACACCAGGTCTGCGTCAAGCGTTCAAGACCGTACGTTTTTGACGGTCATACTGGACTGTAGCTACCGGATGTAACAATTTGATTTACAGTTTTTAAAGTCATAATTTAGATTTTTTTCCCCCATTTTTTCCCAACACAATGAAGTAAAGGTATTTTATGGCCAATAATGTTTTCTTTTTGCCCCTTTTTGCCACTGTCTGTTTTCCCGCTGAGCGCAACCCCCCCAGCTGTTGAGCTCGCCCGCGCTCGCACTCAGCGCAAACGACAGTTTACGCCCATCTTGCAGAGGGTAAAATAAAGAAAGTACTAAAGAGAGTCAAATTTTAAAAACATGTACGGTTACTGGGAAGAAGTCAGAAGGTTGACAACCATGACAGTGGATTGGTCAAAGTTGCGACTTGAATTTGCATTAATAGTTGCGATTGCAAAATCCTGGAGAGCCTGACTTATGTGAAACTTTTAAATCCGAAGGAGCAGCGAGAACTCTTCAGGTGTTTTTTCTCTGGAAAAAAACGGCAAAAAGGGTTGATAAAAGAGAGAAGAAACGAGAAAAAGGTCAAAAGCTCAAAACGATGTTGTTCTGAAGCCTACTACGACAGGGGGAAACTGCATCTCTGAGTTTTTCTTTATTTAAATTGTTGTGAATCCGGAGCAGTCAAAAAAATACAATCTGAAAAAGATTACATTTGTCTCATAGAAAATACGCCGGGTGGGCCAGACGCTCCCCCCATTCACTGTCAGACAAATAGATCCGTGAACGTCTTTGTTTCCCTCGTCTGAGCTGGAATCTGGATCAAAAGTGTACGGCTGGATAGTTCTGATATTACTCACCATTTTGTTGCACCCATAATGTTAGATTGGGGGAATGAGGGGCTGTAACTGCAGAGCATGTAAACAGATGGGTGATGGGAAGTGGGGAGGGGTTGCTCTCCACTAACAGCCCCACCCACAATTCAGAGATGAATTTTGAAACTATGTCCTAGAGAGTGACACAGGGTTTTTGAATTTGTCAAAAAATCAGATTTAAAAGACATTTGAGGCGGTTTGAAATTAGATCAAAATATGATTGGACTGGGTTTTAAAACTGTTTTTTCAAAGGGGGGAAAAAATAATAATGTGTACTTAAGGCGGTACAATATCTGATATTTCCGTCACTTTGTTGTTTTGTTTCTAAAAGAGGATGAGTGGTGCTCCATCCTGTCTCCTTTCAGATCTTCACCCGCCTTCAGTTTTAATTTAAATACTCAGTTCGAACACTAAACACATTTTAAAGAATGATCTTCAAATCACAAGTGCTACTTTTTCAGCGGAAACTACAGCTTTATTCCTAAAGATTTCACTTTGTTTCTATTCCCTTTCTCATATTTTAGCATCATTTCTTGACCTGACCAGAAAGAATTTGAACCATCCTTCAGTTTGTTTAGCTGCATTTTGTTAACAGAGCGAGATCTCTTTTGTTCAGCTCTGGAACATGTTGAAGCCTGACTTCTGTGTACCCTCGCATACATATTTACATCTAAATACGCCTGCCAGGAGAAGCACTTCTCAGAATTTACAGTGGAAACAACCAAACTAGGGTCAAGTGCACATCACACCGTAAAGACTGCGTAGTCAAGTGTGCATTTTTGACAACGACACCCACTTTAGCGCTCATCTTGACATCAGACAAGGCTTTTCATTCACTCAACCTCCACAAAAGTAAGGATGCGCTTCCATGTGGCGCCCTCTCTCAGGTCACTGCTTTCCAAAGTTTTCAGTCATCCCTTTAAAACTTTTCTTTAGCTTATTTGACTCTTTTTCTGTTGCAGCTTAAATGCTTGACTTTTATGCTTACAGTTTTGTGTTGAGCCCCATAGATAAACATTTAGAGGCCTTCATAACACATTTATCATCTAGATCTACAGATCTGCATGCTGAATGAAGCTTTCACCACATAATGACTGAGCTATGATCAAACATGGAGGATGGGGAGATACTGTGGCATCAAACTCGCTCACATGGATGAGGAGTCCAGTTCTGAGGCTGTCCTACCAGAGTAATTCCAGCGGGTTGCCAGGTTCTGGCTCGCCAGGTTCCACTGATCCTCACTTATTCCCCATCTCTCTGAACCTGGCTGTCCCGCAGTGAAGTAGCTGTTGTGCTGGTTTGATCGACTTCAGGGGGTCTGAAGGTCAGAGCACAATGCAATTCTGAGGTGGAAATCCTCGGTCTTATCAGTGTGACCTTCAGGGCCGCCGATGCCACTGACTCCACAAATACTCCAATCCTCCGCTTCCCACACTGGGAAATTGTTCTTTGCTCTTAGGTCTTGGGCCGAACAGGATAAGCATTTATTGAACACACTAAAACTAAATTTTTAAAACTTTAAAAATGTAACTTTTTAACATAACTATGAACTAGATATATAGCGTTACCTGCAATAATGCTAGTGTGAATGCTGTAAGCTGAATTTGGCAGTTGAAGCTGATAGCTGAAAACAGCTAATAGCCAGCTAAAATATTAGCTAAATTAGCATAAAAAACTTGGGTCAGCCACAACAGCTAGCATGTAGCCCAAAAAATAGGTAAACTTCACAAGAGCCTGAAAACAAAAAAATCCTAGATTAGCCAAAACAGCTAGAGTATAAATATTAGCCTAAATCCAAAGCAGCTTAAAAAGCTAATAAAAAAAACTAAATTAACCAAAATAACTAGCATGTATCTGGATTTTAGCTAAACTCCAGATTAGACTAAAACAACCAAAAAAAAAAAAAAACTTACGTTTGCCAAAACACTAACATGTGGCTGAAAAAAATAGCTAGATTTTAAAATAGCCTAAAAATCTGAAAAAAAAGCTTAAATTAGGCTAAACAGCTAACGTGCAAATATTAGCCTAACTCCAAAACAACCTAAGAAAAAGCCTAAGTTAGCCAAAACGGCTAGCATGTAGCTGAAATATTAGCTAAACTCCTAATTAGCCTAAAAAATCTTAGTAAATTCCAAAATAGTCCAAACAACTAGCAGAATGTCAATTTTTAAAAATTAAAAACTGAAACTTTTTAACACGATTATGAATGACAAAAAGGCAGGAATTTTATTCAAGAATAAATCAACTTAAACCCTAAATAACTTTAAAAAATGTTACTAAAAAAATATATAGTATTCCAGGTAAAATGGTCTGCCAAAGTCTCAGTGAAAGCTGATTTGCTGTGGCGACTCATGACTGGATGTGCTGAGAGGTGAACATTGAAATGCCACCATAATTCTTCTATGTTTTGTTTAATAAATAGTGTAGATCTATTTTTTTTACAGTAATATACATATGCATTCCAAGTCTTTTGGTGTGTTTTTGAAATCACGGGTTATGCAACCTCATCGTTTTATTGTTGGTTTGATTCTATAAGGCGCATGTGTCAAAGTTAAGGCCCGGGGGCCAGATCTGGCCCGCCAGGTAATTCCGTCCGGCCCTCCAGATCCTTTTATTTTATTGTTATTAATGGCCAGATGTTATCTTCCGCTTATTTTTAACTTGTATAATTTTGACAAAATACATTTTTATGGAGGGTAAAATATTGAAAGTTATTTAAAGTTTAAGTTGATTTATTCTGGAATAATATAATAAATGATATACATGGCAGATAAAAAAAAAAGGATGGAAGTTCATGACAAGAACGCTCACATTGTGCCGCCGTATGGAATATTTGTCGATTATTACCCCGTCCGGTGTAAATGGAACATAGGTAGAATTAAAGGCCCAATCCAAATTCTTCCCTTCTCTCTTGCCTTTCATTTGGCCCTTCAAATGGAGAGTTATGAAAAATGGTGTCTGATGTTTCATCGACGAGTTTTAATGCGAAGCTTCCAGCGCTTGAACGTACATAACAACAGCGGTTTATAACTTTAAAAACGTCATGTTACAACAAAAAGTCATTATTTACATTTGAATGTAAACTTCTGTGGCTCAGAGCGCACTCACCTGAAGAAAAACGCTTCTCAGTGCAACGCGGTTTATCCTCGCGGGGGAGGACTTCATCCCCCCCGTTTGGAGGGTGGGATTTCACTTAAACTCCCCCTTTAAATGGAAGATGATAACCTATGTAGGTTTTTACATCCTTGTTGACCTGAAGACGTCTTGTTTGATCAACTCCAGAATGAACAGATTTTATATCCAAAACTTTGGTAAAAAGTTTGATCTTTTCTGAGTTAAAATCACATATTATTTTATGCTCTACAACCTTGGTTACTAGCTGCACTGAGATGATCCTGCAGAACATATTCTATTTTGAAAATAAGTTATTTGAGCTTTTGTCAAACATTAAAAAAAAAAAATCAAATTTTGAGAGATGCTATGTTCTTTTTATATTTTTGATTTTCTTTGTGCCAAAAAGTAAACATAATTCATATTTATTAATAAAAAAGAAGGTAATGAATGCAAAGACAAGTTTCTTAAAGTCTAAAGTAAGACTCTGCCGTTTAGATCGGTAGAAAACAAACCCAATTGGCTCTTTTCCTGTTAAAGGTTGCTGACCCCTGATCTAATTTATCATAAATTCTCTGCAGTTTCAGACGTATTTCAATGAAGATGTTAACTCTGTTTGGTGTTTTTTTTTTCCTGATTTGACTCTCACAGGCTGTAATAATGGTGGCTGCAGCAGCAGTGAAAGAGTCCCTCATTTAGCACAGCCAGAGCCTTATTTAGCCTTCAAGGTTCGATCTGTTGAAAAGGAGAGGACAGTCATGGTCAGACACCCCTAGAATGAGCACATCCTCATTTCTCAGCCTCGTGTTTTCACCATCCGGCCCACAAATCCATCTCCGCATAATGACAGCAGCTTATCGATGAAAATGCAGAATACCCATGGTGCAAATAAACCCTGCAGCAGAATTTCAAAGGCTCGCTGTACAATTAAACAAACCTCAGCAGGGTTAAGAAGATTACATGAAGTGGACTCTCCAACTGCACAGGAAACGCCGACAGGTGGTTTAGAGAACGCCATCCAACACTGCTGTACATCTACAAAGAAATTCCTGTCCTGAAATTCAAATTTATTACAATATGGTTCAAACACTGAGGATATTTACTTTAAAGTTTGATTGAAATCTGAGCAGTTTGAAGACTTGGTCCCACACCATGACACAGAGTTTGTTTCTCAAACCTCACGCTGGAAAAACAGAATCTTAAGAAAATAAATGATGTGAAAAAAAAAATGTGTAGCTTTTTCTTTGCAAAAGCATCTTTGAAAGAACATTTTTCAATAATAAAATAATCTTATTTTGGGAAACTAGAGAGAAGAATTTTTTTCTTAAAATAATATTTTTCTCATTTCATTGGCAGATTTTCTTTAACTTAAAATTTTTGACTTATTTCTAAGAGATGTGCTTTTGCCTGTTTAGGACCTGTCCTACACATGTCAGGGGTCAGCGACCTTTAACAGTAAAAGAGCCATTTTGGCTCCTTTTCTACTGATCAAACCCGAGTAGGAGTTTCCTGGTCTTACTTTAGCCTTTAAGGAAGTTGGATTTGCATTCATTACCTTCTTTTTTCATAATAACTATGAATTATGTCTATTTTTTGTGCAAACAAAAGCAAAAATATAAAAAGAACCTAGCTTTGTCCTCAGCAGTCTTCCACTGCTGGGTTTTGTTATTTTAGTTTGGACCTTGGTAGTCTTAGTTTGCAGGCTTTGTTTATTTGTTTTCTTTAGGTAGTTTTGGTTAGACAGCCTTTAGCAGGAGCTGCTGACTCAGACGGTCGAGATGACTGGATCAGCAATCTCCATGAATTACTTTATGTTTGGCCGAGGAGCCACGATGGAGAGATAAAAGAGACACATGTGGATCTGGAACTGCAGGTTGCAGACCCCTGACATGCGTGAACATCACATTTTGGGTTATATTACCACAGTAGTTCATTCTTTTTAATGGGACCCTGTTAAAGAGAAAGAAAAAAGACCCCTAGGACGTTGAAAAAAGACTTTGTTTCAACCTTTATTGAGCTATAACTCTTTAAACAAAAGGTTAAATGAATGAAACATCTCCAAGAAAACAGGAACTCATCAGTGTCTTTTAGGGATAACTGATTTCCAATTAGAACATTTTTTTGTGTTTTTCCTTGGGCTGTCAATGCATTAACACACATAAATATTACATTAAAAAAAAAAGATTAACCTGTTAATATTTATTAATTCAAATTAATCACACTCCACTTCATAAGGATTCCACAGCGTGCCTTAACTTCTAACAAACCAAACTTTGTCAAACAATATCCCAAAGACATCAAGAAATAAATATTTAAGCAATTTTTAGTGTCTAACCCCTTGTTGTTGTCAATTTTTTTTATTTAAATCGCTTTTTCACAGAAAGATGACTTTATTATTGATTTTATTACCTGTCACAGCCCTAATTAAAACATTTCTGACAATAAAAATAAAGAAAAAATTTTCTCCCTGGTTTGTTTTTGTCCAAAAGTAACATCTTGTCATTTGAAATGTGCTTGCGATTAATTGTGACTCATCACCCTCCAAAGAGTTGATTAACCGGATTAAGTATTTTAACCGATTGACTGAACTATTTTTTACATTGAAAATAACAAACATTTTTGGTTTAAAAACACAGTTAGCTGCATTCTAACATGAGTTTGTGGGAGCAGAAAGAGTTTAACAACATTTGATGAAGTCCACATTCAGAAGAGAAGAAGTTCCTCTCAGCTCAAAGTTGTTAAACTCTCGAGTTCAGATTGAGCGACGGTGATGAAGCGTCCGCATTGTTCCTGAAGTCCTCTCTGAATTCCAGCACTAACTGATGAGCCGCTTAAAAAGTAATTAGGCAGCTGATGGCGTCGGGCGAAGCGGCGGACCGGCGTGGCGGCTGCGGTGCAGACCTCTTCCAGGGCGGCCTTTGATTTGCAGACTCGGGGCCTTGCATTGTGAGCGCTTTATGGTCCCTTTATGGAACGCCAGGAGACACCTGCAGGGGCGATATGTTGCCTGGGACATTTTTCTCTCCCACTCTGTGGCTCCTTTGCTTTTGTGTCATTAGCAGAGCAAGGGAGTCGTGAATCACTGAACTCCGGCACCCCCTTCCTCTTCAACCTCCCTCCGTGCCTTAAAAAGCCCAGCCACACCCCCCCCCCCCCCCCCCCCTCTCCGAGGGTGCTAAACCGCCTGACAGAAGGGTGCCCGGGCCGTTGGCAGTAGCCATCGACTGGATGGGAGAAGCTGCCAGGAGTCTTTGATGGATAGGCTCATTTTCCAGCCGGCAGCAAGTCTCGGCGAAGCATCCGTGTCATTTGTAATGTCAGCCAACAAAATGTAATCAAACATTCCAGCGGTTTAATCACACAGGGCTGCTCGAGAGATGATTGTAGTGTCAATATAATGCTATTTCATTATCTGTTTGTATTTTATATTGACAGTGTCAGATAAACAGTGTGGAAAATTAAGATTAAAAATATGGTAATTTCATTTCAATCACCCCGGCTTCAGTTGCTAGCCCATTATGCGATTGATTACTTCTGAATTAAATTTGGGGCTGAATGTAAAGTTTAATCTTCTTTCTTCTCTGCAATTCAGCTCCCCAAAGGCCTCTTAGTAAGTAAGTACCCATTTCATTTGATCTTTAATGAAAAGTAATGGCCCAAATGAATTGTATAAATCAGCTGTCATGTGTACTTAGCTGACATTGTGCTTCTTTCAGCCTTTCCACCGCTTCCTGCATGCGTGGCACCATGTAACCTTGATTTGCTTTTCCCGTTTTGTTCTTCTCAACGTCGGCGAAAATAAGGCCACGCGTGTGCACCCCGCAACTGAACACAGAGCGGTGCTCCATCGCCCGCAGTGCCACTTTAAGGAGGAAAAGCAACTTCTGGAGCAGCCGAGGGCTGATAGACATTTTAATTACATGGTAAATTTTGATATTTTTCTGGGCAGAAGCCTTAAGCGCTGTCGTGCGCCGAAGATTTGGCAACAAATTCTCCCCATTTCGGCTGCTAAATACAAAGTGACACAACTGTTAACGAGAGCTCAGCGGAAAAAGGAAGGGGTTGAGGAAGGGAGCTCGTCTTTGTGAGTCCTATTCAGTGCGATTTGTCCCCCTTTGTAGTCCTAATTATGTGCCAAAGTAGGATAACAGAAGTTCTCAACTCGACCATTATGCCTGCACAAAAAAAGAGACGCATACAAGAAGCTGATCACTTTGGAATTAGCAAACATGATACTATATGAAGAGGAAAAAAAATCATTAATACCGTCAGGGATTAGAGGTTCTGATTAAAGGGTAGCTTCTACCGTATGCAAATTAGTGATAGGCATTTATCAGCGCCTGGGCAAGCTGTCTGAGCTGCAAAGCCACATATGTTTTTTAGCTGATTAAAAAACTGCTTGAAGTTGCAGGCTTTTTAATGCTGGGGAGAGGCTCGGCTCGTCAGGAAACTCCTTTCCTTTTGGCCAAATTCCCGCAGTCGCTCCCAGCGTTTGCCTTAATTCCCTCCTTTATTAACCACATTCTTTTGTAAATAATTAAAACATTTCTCAAGTGAGCTTGTTTTCACTGTCTGGATTCTCCATCAGCCAACACGTTGGATCCACACCGCTCTTTTTTTTTTTTCCACGCCGTCTCCTTGATGCCCATCCTTGGAAAGTTCGGGATAGAAAGGGAGAATGTGTCATTGTGTGAGGGCCCCTGTGTTATTATTTTTCCTTTTCATAGCCAGGTGACCCCCTTTGTGTTAACAAAGAACACAGGGATGAAACTGAGCTCTGTGTGCTTCTCACCCGTCACTGATAATGCCTCGGCTACCCCCCCCCCCCCTCTCTACTCCTCTGGGGAACGCTTTAATTTATGCTTTTTCATCTCCCTGGGCGCAGGACTGTTAACCTGCTCTGTGCACTACTGATTCAGGGAGGGGGGACCTCTTATCCACGGCAGACTGCTGCGTCAAGTCTGGCCTCTCTCACGGCTAGCAGAGAGTTAGCTCTGGATGCAGCTTCCTGGAATCGCATGGAGGGTTTTCGGATTTTGCACGTCTGACCCGAGAAGAAAACTACACAACATCCACAATGTGGGTTTGAATGTGTGCATGAATTCTTACTATTTAAAATTTCTTTAAAAAAAAAGAATAGAATGAAACTTTGTCATTGTCATGTGCAAACCAATGAGTTTATCCATCCAGAAAGCAAATATAAATCCTATGTAGTAATAGTATAGTGTTTACAGAGTGAAAAAATGACAGTTAAATGGTGACCAAACCCTAACTCAACTTTTTTGGTTGTTGATTTCTATAAACGGAGCTTTAAAAGTGCTGTCTGTTTTGCCAAATTTTTTGCAATTTATAATAAACTTGTTTAATTCCTGAAATTATAGTCAAAAACCGCCAGTGTGTTGCCTCCTACAGGCTGAAACGAGGTATCAGAGGAGAACGTTGTGATTGGTCAGCTGGTGAAAGTCCAAGAAGTAGTTTCATGTCATCATGCTCTAAGCTCAAGTATAAAAGCCCCGCCCATCTTTGAACACTCGACACGCTCGAGAGTTGAGGCTCACGCTCTCCCGCGGAGAGTGGCGGGGCTCATCGACTACGTTGGCTTCTCCAACTAACGCCGAGGAACTCCGAGAACGGCGGAGCTCACTCTGCGATGCTGCGGCGGAGGTCGCCCCGCAACAACGAGAACGGCAGAACTGGCCCTTGGAAAGCGGTCTGACCGACAGACAAAAAGCAGCTGCGGGATGGGGAGGCAGCCTGCTTGACCTCGTAAACTTTATGATTTTATTCATTACTATAGAAAGATCCTTTAGTTACCTCAAGCTAAACTCACTGTTACTGTCAATCACATCCAGGCCACACCTCCTCTGCTCAACCCGCCTCACCAAGCCTCGCCCCCTTTTTTTCCATTTTTTCAAATCTGGGCTCTGGGTGGAGTCAGCCGCCCGCTGTCCTGTTTGCTGACCCTTTAAAAAACAACAATCAGTGAGGGCTCA
Source organism: Oryzias javanicus (assembly GCA_003999625.1). Taxonomy (NCBI): domain Eukaryota; kingdom Metazoa; phylum Chordata; class Actinopteri; order Beloniformes; family Adrianichthyidae; genus Oryzias; species Oryzias javanicus. The sequence goes on from CM012440.1 coordinate 24,875,087, forward strand.
AAATAAGCCCATTAAGATTTGCAACCCAACTGGTTGGACACAAATCAAACTGTCCAATCAAAGAACAGGTGGCTCCCTGCCGTCCCACCCCGCTGGAGAAATTAAAGGGTAACCAAACAGGGAAATTGGAAGGCTGACTCCACCCACAACCAAAATTTGAAAATTTCAGTTAGAGGGGTGAGGCTGGAGATCATGATGTGGGACTTAAATGGTTTGACCAATCACAAATGTAAATATAATACCTCGTTTCAACCTATAGGGGGCAGCACGCAGGTGGTTTTTTACTATTTTCAAGTATTAAACAAGCTAATTTTAATTTGTCAAAAAATGGCAATGATGAACAGATAACACTTTTAAAGTTTAATTTATAGAGATCAACAGACAAAAAAAAAAAGTTGATTTAGGGTTTGTTTACCCTTTTAAGGTGGATTTTAGTGTTAACATCACCAAGAGGAATGTAGGCAGCATTGGTTGCAAATCCTTAAAAAAAAAAAAGTGAAAATATTCCTCGCTCCAAAGAGGGCTTCGCTTAATGGAGATACACCTCAGCACTAAAGTGCAGCTCCTCCTTCAGACGCAAACATTTCAAACAAGCATCTTGAGTTGTTGAGGAGTCACGTGACTGAAAAATAAATGCAAATACGTGAAACTGTGAATAAAGAAACACGAATACGCAGTATAGCAGTGTACATTAACACTGAAATCCACTGTAAAGTTTGCAGGGGGCGGGACGGCAGGAAACCACCTGCTCTTTGATTGGACAGTTTGATTTGTGGCCATCCAATCACAGAGACGTGTAAAAACAGGACATAACAGAAAAAAATATCCTTATTATTAAAACATCTCTCATAGACAATTTTAATTTGAACTTTCAGGCTGCAACACGTGCCAAAAAAAAAGCTCAATAAAAAAACGTTTTATTTTACAAATACAAACCTTTTTTACAGGCATGCAGATCCCTTTTTTACACATTTGCAAACCTTTATTTTTTGGGCAGATTTGTTTATGATGAAACTTGATTTATGTGAGAACATGCAGGTGTGGTTGCAAATCTTTATGGTCTTATTTTGAACCCGAAACATTTCTTGGTCAGATCCTTTATTTCTATATATTTTATTTTTTAAATGAGACATCAGGGTTGGGAATTTGCTTTTGAACTGTCTTTTACCAGAGAGCTACTTGTTGCTGCTCTGCCATTAAACTGCATTTTCTTTGGTTGCTGCAGAAACGTTTAGCAGATTTGTCATCACATCTGCTGCTTAAATCTTGCTTTTTTTTTTTTTTTTTTTTACAGACAAGGAAACATTTCACAGTGAGGCTCCACACGTGATCCAAACCGCAAACTGCACATTTTTACACAGAAGAAGACAACATCTTCGCCCATGAATGGACAAAGCTGCAGTCTTCGTAGCGGAACCAAAGCTGACACACAGCTGGACTTAAAATAGGGTTCAAACCACTGATTCAATAAATTACATCGTGGCAAAGAAGTCATGGAATATAAATATCCAGATAAGGATAACAGTGACTTTAAATGAGATAAAATGATGGAGACAAATAACAGGGGAATGGTCCCAGGGTGGGCTTGTGGTTGCCTTGAAGAGTCTGGAAGGGAAGGCCTAAATAGCAAAGCCATAGAAACATCCTGAAAGGACCTATTGTTGCTTTTGAAGGCAACCGCTATCTCTCAAGGACAACTAATTAACAGACAACAGCTGAGTCCATTTCAAATGGTAATATATTTTCTCTTAAATGAATCGTTTTCAATGCCTTATTGCTTACTTCAACAGACATTAGTGGTTTTTTTCTCTTCTTCTTTTTTTTTTTTTTTTAGAAAGGGCTTTCATGTTTTATTTAATGCACTCAATATATTGTCAGCACTTGTACAGGCATTTCTGTCTGACCTCTTCAATATACAATAGTGAATTGGTAGTCGGTGAAAGGCGAGCGCTCAGCGTGCTTTTCGTCTCCGGCTCACAACATCATTTCAATAAATTGCTTTCTCATTGTTTCCATCGGGTCAAAATTCTCCAAAGGCCAATCTGATTAAAATCAAACAATTTGCTCCAAATATCTGGGTTTTATAAATGAAACAAAAGAATAAAGACGGTGCCAAGACTCCTGCTTTCATTTCGGCTTTGCAAAGGGAAGATGTAAAGATGGGGCCTTTTCTGACAGTTTATGAAGCAAACTTCTGCAGACTTCCTCGTGCGCTTACGTTACCATTGGTGTCACACTCCAGTCAAGGAAAGGATCAAACCTTGTTCATCTCAACACCTTGACCCTGATGTGGTCCCTACTGCAGTACTAGCTGCACTAACAGATGACAGCGGGTTTTCTGCAGGTCAAAAATGGAAAAAATCTGAGTAGGGTGACCCTGATAACGCACAGGTTGTAGCTAACACTTATACGATATGGTACGTAAAGGTGAAATAGGCTTACTGCTCAGATTTTTTATTTTTTTCAAACGTAACGCACTCCACACTTAGTGCTGTTCAAGTGTTAAATGCACATTAAAGCTCTGTAATCTGTGTATGTTGAAGAGTTAACCCGTGCGATCAATAGAACATACTTAATTTGTTAATATGTATTAACGACCTCAGGTGTCCTGCTGTGCAGCTGTGAGATCAGCGTAATAAATCTCTGTATAAAATAAACTGAAATTTTTTTTTATATTGTGTGATTGAGATTTTATTAAATTAAATAGATAACATTGCATTTATTTGTAGTTTTTGGACAACAGAGATATTTAATTTTAAAAAATAAGGCGGAGAACAAAAGTCAATAAGCATGTTTGAGATGACCAAGGTGGCTGTGCAGATCGCCTGCAGAGCGGTGCATGCTGGTTAGTTTTCTGCACCGACGTATCACGAGATAGGCGTCTACCTGAACCAGCCAGAAAAGAGGTACTGCGCTGGCTTCAAGCTGCCTAGATGAATAGAAAACAATGAATTGTGGGAAATGTGTCTACATAGTTTTTGTAGTTCTTGTACAGCATTGCTCTTAGAAGAGAAATTCTTTTGTTATTGTAGCTGAGGCTCGGAATGGTTAAAAACAAACGTGTTAAATGTACAATTTTGCATGTGATTTCATATTGTGATTACATGCAGACAATAAATAGCTGGAAAATACTCTAACTAGAAAAAGAAAAAAAGATAAATGCAATTAATCACAATAAATTTTTTGTAGTTTGCGATTTATTTGTTTAAATTTTTACTGATTCCCGGTCCTAACTTTAATTTATAAAGTGTTAAATCAGATATCCCAGAAGTGCAATTTGTGTACACAAAAACACATCAACGATAAGTTTTTTTTTTTCATAATTTACTTCTAAAATGATTCATTGTTTGTGCATGATTTCATATTATATTGTTTGGCTAATAATAAATGGCTGCCAAATACTCTAACTAAAAAAAAGAAAAGGGGATTAATCGCATTTAATTTTTCCAGATTTGGAATTAATGAGTTTTTTTTCTATCTTTAATGATTCTTTGCCCTAGTTTTAATATAAGTTTTTATCACATTTCATTTTTTGTTAAGTAAACCATCAATTCAAATTTTTAATTTGATAAAAACTAATAATTTCAAATGGAACATATTACAGAAATTCTGTTAATCGATTCAATGTTCGATCCAAAAGGGTTATTGCTGATTGTTGGAAGTGAGAGAATCACACCATTAGGTCATAGCTTGTGTGGACATCCCACAGGCGTCAGATGCACACTAAGTGAGTGCAGCATTTGCACACGGTTAGTAAGTAGACAGTACCCGCACCTTACTGACGATTAGCATGTAGCATAAGGAAACCGTAAGACAGCAGCACTCGTGCGTCATAACTGCATGTAACCTAAATTATCCTTACAAGTACTTCTCGATACCTTCACCACATGTACGACAATTTCATGAATGACAGTTCTGGACCTGGGCATAGGCGACCTAGGCGGCCGCCTAGGGCACCATCTCCTGGAGGGGGCACCAGACCACAATGATTAAATATTCTCTTTATTTTCTTTTTTTTGTCAAACAGTTTGAGGAACCACTCATTTCACTTAAAAATTAAAAAAATAATCATTTTAAAATGTAAAATAAAACTGCCACTGCTTGTGCTTCTTTAAAGTCTCCCTTTGAGAATTTTTTCATTTGAGAAAAAAAAAGTTCTCTGTAGTGTTTTAATTATGATTATGAAGTTTCTACGCAAAAATCTTAGATGTCTTAAAAGACCATTTTTCATGATGATCCCCCGTTTCAAAAGTATCCTCTGAGGGGGCGTGGCTCTTGGACCCCCGCTGCATTTTGGTCAAAAAAGACCAATTTAGTGGAGTTTTTTTCCAACACTTTTAATAGTTTAATCCCTCTACTTTCCTCTACAGTATTGGTTGGACGGAGGTGCAGTCAGTTAGCGTCCGATAATCTCAGACCCCACAGGGGGCGTTAAACTCATTTTTCACCTATAGGGTGCATCCAACCCAGGGCCTAATGAAGGAACTGAAGACACGCCTGCACTCCTCTCAAGATGTGGTCGCTCCTCTCTACAACCCTCCAAAGTCTCGATGGAACTCGTGCAAAAGTGAAGTTGCTGCTTTTTCGTTGCTTCTTCTGACTCTAATTTCACTGTGTTATATTTATTATGAAAGACGAGACGTGAAGAGCTCACTTGGTCATGAAGGTGCTGATTCAAGGACTGCGCTGCCTTTTAACTTTGAGCTATCCTGGACCACCTTTACATTGACGTGTTACGTGTTACATTAAGTGTTATCGCTCCCATGACACTGATAGACAGGATTTCAAGTCTTCCATTGACACAAGTGAAAATCAAAAATAATTGAAATAAAAATTTTCAGTTTGCCGTCTTGTGGGTTCCAGACAATTCCACTCTCAACAAGTGCTGGGCGTCATGAGTTGTTAAGCACTGTGCTAGCTTTTTTTTTTTTTTTTTGCTAATTTTGCATCTACTGAGGTTTTTTTATGCTAATTTTTTAAAAACAGGCTAACGTTTTGGCTAATTAGTTATCTACTGAGGTTTTTATGCTTATTTTGAGTTTAGCTAATATTTTAGCAACATGTTAATGTGTTTTGCTAATTTGTTATTTACTGGGGTTATAAGGCTAATTTAGACTTTAGATAACATTTTAGCAATGTGCTAATTTTTTGACTAATTTATTATATACTGGGGTTATTAGGCTAATTTAGAGTTTAGCTTATATTTTAGCAACATGCTACCATTTTTTGAGTATATAGTTTACTGAAGAATTTTAGGTTTTTTTGGAGTTTGGCTAGTATTTAAGCAACGGGCTAACTTTTTTGACTAAATTGGCATCTACTAAGGTTTTTTGGGCTAATATGGAGTCTAGCTCATATTCAATTCAATTCAATTCAATTTTATTTTTATAGCCCAAAATCAACACACTAAACGTTTTTTGTAAAATCGGCTTGTATTAGGGATTTTTCAGCAATTTTACAGCAAGTCAACTTTTGCGCTCTTTAATAGTTCTTCAACAGCATTTCCAGTCTATTAGCAAATTTTATATTTTCCAAATAGCTTTTGCATTTTCAGCAAATCAATTAAAGGAAATTGCATCACTATTTTCAGCAAAAAAGCTGCAGCATCTTCAGTGACTACTTTCAGCAAAAAGAATTCACACTAGCATTATCGCAGGTAATCCAACTTTTATAGTTTGAGATGTTCTCAAACTGCAAATAAATCTGAACATCAAGAAGTTCTTCACCTCTGAGGTTTTTTTTGGATTAAATCTACAAAAACTATTCACACCAAGCATCTAACATTTTGCTTTTTCTGCGGGGAGAAATCCAAAATCAATAGCAGCAGTAGCTGTGGTGAAGATGCAGCTCTTCCTCTGACCCGCCCGCCTTCCCCTCATCTTCATCACATCCCTGCTTTCCCCCCCCTCCCTCCCTACACCCATAAATGATGTGCCGACGCCCTCTTAACAACTCCCAAATTGTTTGAGTCAGTGTGGGTGAAGTGAGCCGCGTGTCCTCAGGCTGACAGGGAATTTGTGCAGCAGGACAGCAGGTCAGAGTTCAGACAAAAGACTTGTCGCAGCCTCTTTAGTTTCCCAGACAGGGAACGGAGGGTGCTCTAACGTCTTGGGAGTCGTTTGCCTCTTGATTTTGGAATCAATGGAGGAGGAGAGAAAAGAGGGCTGTGCAGCAGAAAATGGCATTAGAGTTAATGACCCAGTCGGTCCCACAGGGGCAGTCCATATTAAAGCTATTTCAGCAGTGACAGCTCTCACCACACCACCTGACTGATAAATGACAAAACGCTGCTCAACTACAAATAACAATAAGTGTCAGTCACTCTCAGACAATTATCATTCTGCAGACGGCCTTCTTTTTACAGTTTGAAGATTCTATTGAATCAACAAGCTGATGTGACTTTACAATTAAAATCTGCTTATTTCAATGATTCAAATAAGATTCTTCAGAATTAAAATATAGTGTTTAAAAGATAAATTAATATAAATTTAAATAACTGTTTTGATATATAAATATTTCAATAATTCTGAATTAATTCAAACTGATAGTTACTCTCTTAAATGATTAAATACATTCAATTTAAATGAGATAAGCTTATAATGAAGGCTCAGAAAAATGTATAGCTCTGCATTTAAATGTTTTAAAATATAGAAAAAAACGGAATATAAGTCAATAAAATGAAACCATGAAACATAGCATAGCTTAAATATAATCAGAATAACGACCACACATAGTCCCACTTCTGAGCAAACTGTCTTTGATGCACAATTAAACGGCAACAAGTGAAATAGAGGCTCTAAAAGTGGAATAAAACACTTTAAGGATCTTTCTGGGATAAAAATATCTGCATTTTACAAGATAATGACATGTTTTAAATATTTATATTTATATTATATTTATTTTTTATTACTGTGAATGTTGAACGCGTGGAATTAAAAGAACATAATTGGTTCGTTAATAAGTATCAACGCCCTCAGGCGTCCTGCTGTGCAGCTCTGACATCAACGCAATAAAACTGTCTAAAATAAACTGAAACTTTTTTTACATTCTTTGATTGAGATTTTATTAAATGAAAGAGATAATATGGTTTATTTGTAGTTTTTGGACAAAAGCGATCTTTTATTTTAATAAATAAGGTGGAGAACAACAGTCAATCTGACGGCTGTAATACAGCATCTGGAGGGCGGAGCCAAACAGAGACGTCTACCATTAGAAATCCAGCAACAAAGAAACCGACCATTATTTTATTTTGGGACGGGGACTGACATGAATTTTCCACAATACTGTAGAAACTCAGCGGATATCCGGGAAAGTCCCGCCCACCAACGTCGCAGGAGGTGAGCAGTTCAGATTAGAGAGACACGCCCCCACCTGTGTAGATTCCAGCCGAGCTGACCTGAAATCAGCTGGATCAAACTTGCTCCAAAAAAAAGATTTTATTATTTTTCATAAACACAATAAGGAAATGTAGAAAATGTCTGAGAACAAAGAAAAAGCTTAAAAAAAACAGAATACCAGGAAAAATGTCAAATAAACAGCAATGAGAAATTCTTATTTTCTGGCAGTCTGGAGTGACTTTATCCTGGATTTTGTTGTATTTTCATTCAAAACCATGTTGATTAGTTTGTTGATATGCTTGTTGTTTTAATAAAATTAAAACTAAAACTTTCATTCTATGTTGTAAAAACAGTTTGTTAAACATTTTTGGGGTTTCCACATCAAAATGAATCAAATTTGGAATTTTCTGTTTTTGCATGATTTTATGTTGTGTGTGAATTCAACATGGAAAAATGACATAATAAAGGTAGTGTCACATAGTTGAGGTTGTGCTGATTAAAATGATACTAAATAAGTGAGTGGGTAGCCTTTCAAATTAAAAATACAGAAAATTTAAATATAGAAAATATAGATTCAAAAGGGTTAAAAATAAACATTCTAAATGCACAATTTTGCGTGTGATTTAATATTCTGATTATATGCAATATAATAAATGGCTGGCAAATACTGTGAATAATTTTTAATTTTTTCCAGATTTGCGATTAATTTTTTTTAATCGATTCCCGACCCTAATTTTTCTTAAAGTCTGAGCTGGTCCTTCAGCCGGCTGTGGAGCTGCAGCCACCAGTTGAAGCCGTCTGATTGTGCGGGGATTGTTCTGAATGCTGATTGTATCTGGTCCGCGTGGCGGCGGAGGCCCCATCTGATATTTACCTCAGAGACTCTGCTGGGGGTGACGAGGGGGCAAGGCCACGTCCCACATGTCCGACTGGAGTGCAGATTAAAGCGTTCTCAAAAGCTGCACACTGCTGCCTGCAATGAGAAAAATAATAATGTGGACATGGCCTTCCGTTTATGACAGTAACAACACATTCTCCAGGGTCCAATCTTTTTTTTATCAATTGCAAAGAGTGATAAACAGTGCACACCCAAAGCTGGAATTGTGTGAGAGGATGTATAGAGTATTTATGATGCTTGTGCATCCTGAAGGCGGAGATGACAAAAGCAGCCGCACAAAGCCGTATTACTATCACTGTTTATTTTTAATCCAAAGAGGTACATTGAATCTCGTTATTTCTTTCAAAAAATAAGTACGGCACTCGCTGTACCCTCCAAAAAGTCCTTGATCAAATGGAGCTGAAAAAGACAGAAGCTTTGACAAAGAAAACTGAAAGAGGAAAATAAAAAAAGGTGTGCACTTTCCCTAAAGTCTGAGGCGTGCCCAGCTCCAGCAGGGCTTCAGTCGTGATTAGAGAGAGGGGATGTGTGGACTTGAATGGTAGAATAGATTTGTTTGAATAAAAAATCTGAATAATAATTAGGTAAGAAATGCAAATTAAACTAGAAAAGTTTCATTACCTGCGATAATAATAGTGTGAATGCTAATTTGCTGAAAGTGGTCGCTGAAGATGCTGAAGCTTTTCACTGACAAGTGTTTATTTTAACTGCTGAAGGGATTTGCTGAAAATGTATAAGCTATCTGCAAAATGTTAAATTTGCTAAAAGACTTTTTAAAGCACTATGAAAGAGCGCTGAAGTTGATCTAAATTTCTAAAAAACTTTTGTTAGAACTGCTTAAAATAAATCCCTAATACACGCCAAATTTACAAAAATATTAATTGTGTTGCTTAAAAATGAGCTAAACTCCAAATTAGACCAAAAAACCTAAGTAGATGCTAAATTAGCCAAATAAAAAAGCTAGCTTGTTGCTAGAGCTAAGCTAGTGATTCTGTTTTCCTCTCCATGGCGGTCTTCTTCTCAGCCGCCTGCAATCTTCTTTAAAACAACATTAAATTCCTGTTTTACACGATGTAAAAAAAGTAAAGACGAGCTGCTGGATAATCTGTTTTAACAGTCATCACGCTACAATGATGCAGTGACACGCTAACGGTCTACACCACGCATGTGCTGTACAAAGTGAGGCTTAACTGAGTGGAAACGTTCACCAGAATGAACTGGACCGTAACGCACCACTCCTTACCGGACCGGACCATGCTGCTTAGTGGAAACGAGGCTTAAGGCGTTTTCAGACTGGAACGTTCTTTGGTCTGGACTGAATCCCCTTCCTTGATCCAGGTCGAGTCCCGAACCTCGTGTTTGGTCTCTGTTCAGACTGCTATCAACCGGACATTTGTTCTGGACTAAAGCTTTAAAGAAGCCATGTGACTAGACATCTCTTCAGTCATTGGCCAGGAATTACGAGGCAACGAGAGACAGAATAATGGATGTTCTAAAATTACCAATCCCTGTCAGGGTTGTTCACTGATTCAAACTTTATATTTCACTGATGAGTTTTGAACGTCTGTATCAACGTCAGGTACGACACTCTCTACTGCTACTTTGGTACGATTACTGAAGAGATGATGGCTAAGAAGGTGTGTTAAAAATGTGTTTATAAAACATAGATTCTTGCTAAAATAGTGTGTGTATCATGTTAAATGTTGTTTCAATGAGCCCTCAATCATCAAACCACATTTCAATGAGTTGCTGTCTCATTGTTGCTCCACTACTCTGTTAACATCCCATAATGGCCGACTACGGTGGCTGTCTTGGCCCAATTGTTCTGCTCCAAGCGTGGAGCCCATTCGGAGCTGGAAACAAACCACCTCAAAAGACGGGCCTTGATTATGACACGAGTGCTTTAAGGGAAACAAGTGAGTCCAGTCTGAACACACTTGATTGAATTTAAATTTGTAAGATTTACACATTTCCGTCTAAGCATTACCTCAAAATAACCTTTTTATTTTATTTTCTCGTCTATTACACTTCTTACGAAAACTCTTGCTGATCCTATGTGACACAAGGAGTCTTTTATTTTGAAAGGATGTCATAAAAATCTCTTTCAAATGTAATAAACTTCTTCAATTTTAAAAAAAGTATTTTCTGTCTCTCTAAAGATTTTATTTTTTTTGTAGCTCATCACAATAGCTACCAAAAAATCAGTTTTTAATTTTTCTAAAGGGTGAAGTAAAATCAACCTGAAGAGCTCTTGAACTGCTGAAGGTTGAAAATCCTTGGTCTAAACTTACTGTCAGAAAAAATAAATACTTTTATGACCTTCTTCACTTTTTTCTTATCAGTTTTCTGGTTCTAAGAATGACTCTCGTCCTGAAAGAAAGGTTTGTAGGGACGACTTGTCCTGGTCGCGCTTCAAAGTCACTTTTGGGAGATTTTAATAAAAGTAACAACAGTTTAGTCCAGTTCATTTTTAATTTTTTTTTTTCAATGTGATTGATTTTTTTTTTTACCTTTTCGATTGCTTCATTTTGCTACTTTTTTTGTTTTTGTAAAATACCTTTTTATTTTTGTCAGTTTTTACATATAAAATAGTTCTTAATTTGCAATTATACATTTTGTATTCACATATTTTTCCGATTTATCTATGATTTTTCTTCATTTTCTACAGTAGTATCTGTTTTTTCCTCAAACACAGATTGATCATTCCTGCTACGATTCAATCCTTCACTTCTCTGATAACCTAATGACAGATTGTCTTCTTGTCTGTTTTACTTCAAATTTTACTGTAGATTGTTCTCTGTAATATTTTAGTTATTCATGTATAAGTTGCCGACTTTTATATTTTTGCCATTAATATTTTTTTGTTAGCAAAAATATAAGTTGTATTAAAATCCCTCTATAAACCCTAAAAGACTATATAATGCAAATATCATCAAAAAATATTTATATTGAAAAACATCACAACTTTTGTCCGTCACATGAAGCACAACATGAACCGAGTATGAAAGGATTTATGATCATTTCAGTATTATGTATAATTGTTTATTTGCATTGAATCCTTTCAGTTAGTAATTTAATTAAATTCATTATTGTGGCTTGAATAAATAGTTCCATCCCGATTTAATGAGCTAAATAGCTGAAAGACTTGAAAAGCTGTAGATGTCTAAAAAAACGTCCAGAAGAAAAATAATAATAATAAAGAAATAAAGAAAAAATGTTTCAGCATTCACACACTTAAATCAATAGAATCTATCCTCTCCCGTCATAGTTCAGACTGCAGAAGGGTGGAATAAAAAGTCACGCTCTCTCTGGTTCTCAATCAACATTTCTGATAGTGTTCGGGGGCCGGGTCAAATGCGAAGGCGGGCCTGATCCGGCCCGCGGGCCGTAGTTTGGAGACCCCTGATTTAGAAACGTTTATGTCTTTTGCTTAGATTTAATGTTCGAATTCCCCCATTACTTAATAAAAAATTATGAAGGGCAGGACTATATAGTGCCATGAATTATATATATATAATATATATATATATATATATATATATTATATTTAATATTTTAGATGGCAGATGTGACATCACTAATTTCCCAAAGTAAAAACCTAATAAATATGAACATTTGGCAAAGACTGTTAATGAATCCACTGTGTTCTGAAGATGAAAGAATTGGAAAATTGATTTAAAAAAAACATTTAAATGAAAAATTGTTCAAATACATTGCATTGTGGGCTATATTTGCTCATCTATTGATCATCGCTGCAAACTGGTTTTTCGCAGAGACTTCTGGGAAATTTCTAGGGCATCATAATTTGGAATTGCATATTTCAGACACCCCTACAAAATGTCAAACAGCCTATATAGTGAACTAAGTAGTCTGGTTTAGATTTTTGGTGAGTTTTGGTTTAGATTTAATGCATAAATGTCATTTCCTGTTTGTGAACTTTATTGAAAAGGAAGTAAAGTTTTTCTTATGATCTGAAGAGACTCAATCCTCTGCATCAGGAGTAGCAGGAAGTCATTAATTTTAACATTAATAAATGTTTAATTACAGAAAACAAAAGTCAACTGGAAAAAAAAGAGTTGAGTTTATAGAAAAGGTGGCAGGAAATAAGAATAACATGGAAACCGTTATGTCTAAATATGCAAACGTTCACAACACAAAAGCTCTAAATCACTCTGAGGTCTCTGCACGTGAAGCACAAAAGCTCTTTCTTCTTCTTCTCATGTCTGAAACTATGAAGAGTCAATAAGGAAACTAAAAGAGATGTATAAATAGACGTTGTTATTCTAAAGCATCTAATGAAACATCACAATGCTTCTTAGCTCTTTTGGAAGCAAACACAGTGCTCTGATTGCATCTTTTGTTTCCTCTGTCTTTCTGCCGCTTTATTGTGAAGGATTGCTGCCGCACATCCACAGAGGAAATCACATGCTTGAGATTAAACTGGTCACCATAATCGCGTTGCAGATTTTTCTTGTCGGAGCTTCTGCTGGCACTGTTTCCTCTCCCATTCTGTCCTCCTTGACAAATATCTGACAGTGGCTTTGCATGGCAAACCTGTCTAATGAATGACTAATCCAGCAAGAGCGCATTATGGCAAACTGTCACACATACATTCAAGCAATATTAACTTGAATTTACATTATCATCCTGTGGTAATGCTGGAATATTTGGATCCCCATTAATGCATGGCCCTTCTGTGTAAAAAAGCAAACAGCAGCTAACTGCATGTTAACAATGTGCAGAGGAGCTTTCTTTATTGGGATGACAGCTCCAAGGCTTCCCCACTCCTCACAATCAAGCTCATAGACAAAAGACCTGGACTGCACGACTCCAAACCTCTCCTGAAGCCGCACAGCCAAACTCCTATAACTGCATTGTGCTGCTGCTGTAAATCAAGACAAACAATGAGGAGAGCCACATCCACACTACCGAGCACGTAAACCATGAACCCGGAGAACAATGAGTCAGACGCCGTGTGAAGAAGTCTTTTCCTCCCACACAGATTCATTCTGTTGATGCACAACTGCTCTATTTGGTGTTTATATTTTTATTATGCTATTTCTGACGGGCCAACTCAAAATTACAAGGAGAGGAAAATTAAAGACTGAAACCTGGTAAAGAGGTGAACATGCTGTCTCAGCTTCATCACTCCAAAGCACTGGACATGAAACATTTTTTAAAAAAGTTGTTTCCTCTTATTAGCATTTTGTGCACACAAATCGCTATTTTGTGGCCACAAAGTAGCATTTCATTAGCATGAGTTAGCGCACAAGTTAGTGTGTTGTAAGTCATCCTTTTTTGCTCTCAAATTTTGTGCATACAAAATACACGGAATAAAATTCAAACTAGCTATTGAGTGCACTAATGAAAAAAAAATGCTCATTTGTGTTCATAAATACGCATTTGTGTACACAAATTAATAATATGTGCACATAAAATGCTAACTTGTCTGCACAAGGTATTCAGCCTCTTCTTTGCACTAATTAGCATTTTGTGTGTACAAAATACCAGACCTTGACGCATGTTACACAGAACAAAATGATAACTAGTGTGAACAAAATGCTATATTGTGCACAAAAGGCTAACTAGCTTAAAATACTAACTTGTGCACACAAGTTCTTGTTAGTTCGGCTAATTCGTTTACACCAAAAGCTAACTACCTTCAAAGGATAACTTGTGTGCACAAGATAGCATCTTGAGCTAGTTAGCTTTTTGAGTGCACAAGTTAGCATTTTAAGATAGTTAGCTTTTTGTGTGCACAAGTTAGCATTTTAAGCTAGTTAGCTTTTTGTGTGCACAAGTTAGCATTTTAAGATAGTTAGCTTTTTGTGTGCACAAGTTAGCATTTTAAGCTAGTTAGCTTTTTGTGTGCACAAGTTAGCATTTTAAGCTAGTTAGCTTTATGTCCACACAAATTGCTGTTTTGTGGCCACAAAGTAGCATTTTCATTTGTATTTGGTGTACAGGAGTTGTTGCACTCACATGTCAGGCTATCTTGTTTATACAAGTCAGCGTTTTTTTGCTCACAAATTAGTATTTTGTGCACACAAAATGCTAACTTGTTCGCACAAGAAAAGATTTTAAGCTAGTTAGCACACCACTTAGCATTTCGTTTGCACAAAAGACCAAAAAAACGTCTGCACGTTCACACAGAATAAAAAGTTAATTATTGCACTCAAAAAGCTGAATAGCTCAAAATGCTATCTTGTGCACACAAGTTATCCTTTTTAAGCTAGTTAGCTTTTTGTGTAAACCAATTAGCTTTTTGAATTCATAAAATATCAAGAGATATCTGTATTTTTACACAGTTAGAATACAATACTAACTAGTGCAAACAAAATATTAACTTGTGTGCACTAATGCAAATAAAATGCTCAGTTAAGTCAAAAAAATGTACATCCGTGCACACAAGATAATACTTTGCGCGCACGAAATGCTGTCTTGTCCGTACAAGATAGCATTTTAAGCTAGTTACCTCTTTGTGCACACTAATTAGCATTTTGTGTGCAAAACTATCTGCATGTTTACACAGAATAAAATGCTAACTAGTCTGAACATAATGCTATATTGTTTGCACAAAAACTTAACTAGCTGCATGTTTACTGTTACAATTGTGCAGATCTGGAAAAACAAGAATGTGATGTTTCACTAGTAAATTATAGCTGTCAGCGGATAAAGGAAAACTAGACATGAGTGAGTTTACTCTTAATAATGAATGTTTAGGATGATCTTGTATCTTTTTCAAAGTCAATGGCAGCTTTAGACTTCCACTATTTCCACGTTTTCTGGCAGGACCATCAATGTTTTTGTTTTATGGAGGATGATCGTGGTATTTACATGTGTGTTAGACCTCAGATCAGAAGGCCCGCTGGTAATGAGACCAAAAGAACGCATTTTATGGATATTTTACTGGTTCTGCTAAGCCGTCTCATTGTTCTTAAACCGGTACAACATGGCGTCGCTCTTTATGTATCTTGGCCAAGTAAAAAGCCTGCATGCAATCTCTAGTGATTGATCTTATTGACACATCAAATGGCGGTGCCCGTACCGTAGAAAAATTGCGACTGAATTGGCTTCATTTCGCTGGAGCCAGTGGTGAGGCATTTTCCATGGATGACATCACACCTGCCTCTGTCTATCTTTACATTGTATGGATCCAAGAGGATTTTAATAAATCAAAGCTCAGAAAAATAGTTTCAATATTAAATGATTGTATACATGTCCTCGCATTGATTTATATTACTGTGATCCAACCTGCTCAATCTGTCTGAAGCAACTTATTTATCGAATTGAAGTGCATCAACCTATACTGATAAAAAGTCTTTCAAAATGAAATCAATTGTTGATATCAATATTGGAAAATACAATTGGAATTAAGATTTAATAATTTCAAAATGATAAAGTTCCATCACTGCAGAAAATACACATATTATATAGCAAAAACTGATCATTACTGTCAATCACACAAGGGACAAACTCAAGGCCCGGGGGCCGCATCCGGCCCTCCGGGTAATTCTATCCAGCCCACCAGATCATTTTATTTCATTGTTATTAATGTCCCAATTTTATCTTGCTCTTATTTCTAACTTCTAATTTTGACAAAATATATTTTTATGGAGAGTAAAATATTGAAAGTTATTTAAGGTTTAAGTTGATTTACTCTAGAATTGTAAAGCAGGGACAAAGTCTTTAGGATCCAGATGCAAATGTTTTACTGAAGTGGAGCATGGGCAAGACATGCGTTGTAGAAATACAGGCAAAGGTCAAAATCACAAGGGCGAGGAAGATCAACGAGAAAACAGGCAAAGGTCACGGCACAGAGAGGTAACTAGGAATACTGTTGCTCAGAATGTCTGCTAGGCTAAACAAGACTTCACGAAATAGAAGTGGCTGGTGGTTGTTCAAATGCTGGATGGTTCTGATGAGCTGATGGTGATCAGCTGTGCTGGAAGGAAGGTGGCTGATGGGAGTTGTAGTGAGGCAGTGGGGGTTAAAACTCAGGCGAGGGCTCCCTCTGGTGGATGGAAGTGATATCTAATGGTTGAATCATGACAAGAATAATATTCCTGCCTTTTTATTATGTATAAATAGGGCTGGGCGATAAAACGATAATTATTGATATCGCGATAGAACATTGTTTCGATAGAAGAATGAGTCTATCGCGATAGACTTTTATTTTGAAGGGTCCGCAAAAAACACTTGCTAGCGAACAGTTTCTCCTATTTGACGAGTAAAAGTTAGAGAGCTAGTCGCCAGTAAGTGTTTGTATCTAATTATTGTGTTTATTAGCTCTCATTTTGTTCATTTTTTGGACTCCACTCCGTGTCCTTCGTCTGCATGAAAGGTAAACAAACGCGCACGAGCCGACTTCCACCTGCAACCCCCGCTGCTGCTGTGTACCTCGCGCCCCGCGCGCTGTATTACAATCAATTCTCTGTCCATGCCGAATGCATTTGGTGTCAAATTAAATTATTGTACACTGTATTAGTTTTAACAAGCGTCAGATTTGATGCTTTCGGTCATCAGAAAGTCTGTTGCTCTGAAGCCCCGCTGAGTGTGGAAGAAGCTTCCGTGAAAACTTTTCTGGAACTCTTCGTGAAGAACGCGGATACCGAGAGATTGATTTATTTTGAAGAGCTGAATAAAAACATCGGTACACATCTCCGTGTCGGAGTTCAGGAGACCTTTCAGTGAGAAGCGGCCGCTGTCGCACTCCTGCACCCAGCTGGCAAGAGCCGACAGGGGAAGGTAGAGGAAGCCGTTAGGGTCAAAATTAACCAGAAAATACGCGGGTGTGGCAGTGCGTCACCTGGACATGTACTAGGGTTAATAATACTTATTTGACATATTTAAATGTTGCCACAGTTAGTTTCAATACAACAATTAATACCAAAAATAATGAAAGTTTAATTTCAAAATTGCAGTTTAAATTTGCTGGGATACATATGAAAGCATTCCTTTCTCTCTCCAGACATGTACATGTAATCAGAAAATACATGTTTTGTTTATGTTCAAAGTTCAAAATTTGTGCGTTAATGCTTTTAAGTACTTTTTGTTTTCAAACATATATTTTTAACTTTTCAAAAAAGTAATTTTAGGCTTTTATCTTCTTTATTCTTGTTGTTTTTTTACTTGTTACTGATCCAAAAAATGATCCGAGCCGTGATACGATCCGAGCCGTGTGTTTTGTGATCCGTTACACCTCTACTAAATACAACAAAAATAATTTTTAGTGCATTAATACATTTTTGTTATGTGAATTTATTTGTAGAGTTAATGCTTTGTTTTTTAATGGAACTGAAGAAACAGTTTAGTATCTATTTCATAAACTTTTGAAACTTGAAAGCTTTTGCTTTAATTTTCAGCTTAGTTCATTTATATATATAGTCTTGGTTATTAAAAAACTAGTTGCATTATTTCCATTGGATCTGTTATGCTTAGTGTGATAGGAAATTAATATTTTTAAGTGTAAACAACCTGCTGATGAATTTACATTTCATTTTTGAGCCACAAAGTGTTCAAATACAGTTATTTGGTTTATATCGTGATCAATATCGTTATCGCGCAATATGGAAAAAGCTATATCGTGATATAAAAAATCCCATATCGCCCAGCCCTATGTATAAATATGTTAAACATTTAAGGTTTTAAAGTTTTAAAAATGAGCATTCCTTAACCTTTTGGACTATTTTGGCATTTACTAAGATTGTTTAGCCTATTTTGGAGTTTAGCTAATATTTCAGTGATATTATAGATGTTTTGGCTTATTTAGGCTTTTTGAGTTTTCTTCTTTAGTTTGTTTTTTGTATTTTAGGCCAATTATAGCTGACTATTAGCTTAATCTTTTTAAGCTATTAGCTTCAGTGATTTCAGCATCTTCAGATAGCAGCACTAGCATCTTCAGCAGCCAAATTCAGCTTACAGCATTCACACTAGTAACATACCTGCCATACAGAGTGGTGGAACGTTCTTATAATGTTCCATTTGGATTATTCTGATGTGGAAAGACAACAGCGGGCTGAACTTCATCAAACTAAAATGTGAATGGATTTGACATTCATTCTTGCTTAACTATTTGTTTAGGCTAGTGAATCAGATAAATATATTTGGTAATATCGAATCGGATCAGCAACCACAATTTATGATATGAATGGATTGTTGTTCAAATGAATTGTTACAACCCTGGAAAACATGTTAACTTTTAAGTGATCAAGTCTCTTTCAGCGAGAGATGTTGCCAAGCTCTAAAAGTAAAATCTATTTGATTTTTTTCTGTCACTTTTTGTTGATACATGCAGCCGAGCTTCTCAAACAGTTCACTTACCTGGAAGAAGAAATCAGCATCTGTTAACTCTTCATTACACTCTAATATATCATGTGTTGCTGTTATTAAATGTGTAACTATAGTCATGAGTAATGACTTCTGTTTGAGTATGGTCCCAGTCAATGAAAATGCACATTATTTCTGTTTCCTTTGACAGTGTATCATAGCGGAGCATCAGCCAGGAGTGGCACTCTTTGTAAATACTTAAAGTTATCAACCGAGACTATTTAATAATAATGCTTACTCTTTCCTTAGCTTAAAAGCAGCTTTTCTGCTCTCCAACATAATGCAGAATAGGCAGGTATGGAGAGGACGCCCGTAAGCCAGAGACAAGCAGAGCGGCGCTGGGGAGACAGAAGAGCAAAGCAGCAAGTTTGGAAAATTACTGACCCAGCATTCGGAAAAGCCAAGGCACAACAAGACGTAAAAGGAATGCTTTTCGGAGTGAAAATCCTTTCACCCTCTCACATTCAGCAGATCAGATTAAGAGAGAGGTTTAAGAAGATTTTGACATGCACAAAAAAAATAAAAAAAACTTCAGAGCTGTGGGCGGGGGTGAGTGGGGAAGGTGGTAGGGAGCGGTTTGTAATTCGGTGCCTTCGGGGCGATTCATCCCAGAAATTGAGTTTCTAATGCAGCATCTTGTGAATCCCTTTTGCCCTGTCAACGTTTTAATACATTACACTTAGAATGTAAAGCGTGTTGGAAATATGGCACAAACTACACAGCTTCTTCTAAACACGGTATCTCCCATGCTAGTCTCACATCATAGACTAACACTCTGCAGCGTGCACGGCGTGACGTGCGCACGCACACATGAATCGCACAAATATTTACTTAAAAAGCAGGGGTTAAAAAGGCAAAAGGATTCTGCAGGCCGAACAAGCTGCTCTTCCTGAAATTCACAATAAAAATCATTTTGAATTATTAGTAAATGAAACACGTGCAGCGTTATCAGTCTGAGCTCGTCCACTCCTAACAGCCACAGACAGGAAGTGTGCCGTCCAGAAGGGGTTAGCAGCATTGATCCTCTTTGGTTCTATTTTTTCCTGCTGGTCCAAAGGTCTCAATTTATGCACAATTATTCTGACAAACAGGAATGAATAACTCACAAGGAGGTTCTGAGTCGGGGTCTCCCTGTGCCGGTCCCTAGCTCAGATGTAAAACTCTCTGCTGATCAGTGAAAGCTCGTTCACTTTGGCAAATCCTGACAGGATATGGTGAAAAGTGAACATTTTGACAAACAGGAGGACCAGTTGTCAGACCTCTGGTCATCGGCGGGAGCGGTCTCCAGAGTTCTAGTCTGACAAACTTACTTCTGAAGCAGCACACTGAGCCTCACTCAGTGTGAAGTATTGTTTTGTCCCACCTCGTCTGCATTACTGAGCGTTTCTACCTGGGCCTGATCTTCTGTTTCTGACCCTGCTACATATGTTTGCATGCCGCCTGCCCTGACCCTCATCTGGACCCTGACCCCTCTACTCTCATCTTGGATGACCCCTTGCTCAGGATTGACCTCTGCCCGTCTGACCCTGAATTATTTTTGTAGATTTTTAGCTGTGCTTAGTTCCTATGAACTAATAAACCTGCTGCAAGTGGAACCAGCTGTCTGCCCGTTTATGACACCAGTTCTCTCCCTAGCATTCCCAATAAATTCTGCAGAATTCACAAACTTCACATTGTATATTTTCTGTCACATCTGCCCGTTTGGCGCACAAAATGTCACTGTCGCAGGCCGCTCAATGAGAGTGAACATTTTCATGCACACTTTGTTCTACGGCATGCTGCGGGTTACACTTGTAAAACACCCAAGGTAGGGTGAAGTAGGCAAGACAAAGGCACGAAATATGGATTTATATAATTTTAAAGCCCCCTAAATGCTGCAGATTGCACATGGAGCCCGTTACTGCTGTTCAAGTATAAAGGACATGCTTCTTGCAGTTCTCCGACTGCAGAATGCCAGTTTTTAAAATTTTTAAATCATAACTTTTTAACATAATTATGAATAACAAACAAGCAGGAATATTATTCCAGAATAAATCAACTGAAACTTTAAATAACTTTAATTATTTTACTCTACATGAAAATCTATTTAATCAAAATTATACATGTTGGAAATGAGTGCAAGATAACACCTGGCCATTAATAACAATAAAATAAAATGATCCAGAGGACGGATATAAGTACCAGAAGGGCCGGATCTGGCCCCAGGGCCTAGAATTTGACACCATTTGTACTATTTGTGATCGAAAACACTGTTTTTTGCTCATTCTCTCTTCTTTTTCTGGAATAAGGTGTAATGCTATCAATCAATCAACTTAATTACACTTTCAAAAAGCAAAGAGCTAAAATAAAATGTTGTTCACAAAAAACATAGAAGACAACAACAATAAAAACAGGGTAAAGACACAACATAAATAAGACAATAAAGTATAATAAATTTATTATAAAATAATAAAAACAATACAATAACAATAAAACAGCAGGAGTTCCATGTTGTGTTAAAGCCAGGGTATAAAAGTGAGTCTTTAGACGGATTTTAAAAGTGGACAATAATGTTGATTTCCTGATGTGCAAAAGCAAAGGCTCTGTCTCCTCTGACCTTCTGCCTTCAGCTCATCTGAGGGTCTGGGCAGGTCAATAATGGCAAAGCAGCTCAGAGAAGTACAGAGGAGCAAAGCAGTGTGAAAACTTAAAAACAAATAAAAGAATCTTAAAATGAATTAGTTACAGGCTTGAATTGGAAAAAGTGTGCTGATGACAATGTCTGCTGTTCAGACAGAAGCTCAAAGCTGATCACTCCTTTTTATTGTCTTAACAACAATAATGTTTCATTGCAAAGGTGTGCAAAAGTACTTTAGTTTCTCAGTTTCATTTAAAAACATTGTCACGCATCAAACATCTTTGCACAGAATGCTTCATACACTGTTGGAGGTGAAAGGAAGTTTTCACATTTTAAAGGCAGTGCTGTTGAAGAAGCTGTCTGTTTCTGTTTCACACATAGATCTGAAGATAGATCTCAACATGTAATGAATATCACGGCTCGGCCCCACCACCCAAAACTAATAGCATAATGTTAGCCACTGTGTTGAGCATTTACTTCACCAGATGTTAAAAGACAAATAGCTGATAAAGCTCCATTCTGTCATGGTGGATTCTGATCATTCAGATGTTGTACAGATTACCCGTCCTTTAAGAGTGCATGTTATAAAGCGAGTGTGATGTTTGTATTAGGTCTAACTAGGACACGGTGAACACCAAAGCACAGAGTCTTAATCGTGTTTTCTAAACAACGATTTATCTGCTTTGTCTGCTGTTTTTGTTGGACCTCCATTTGTGATATTAGTCGTTCCATCTGTAATCTTTCACCAATGGCTGTGGGATATCATGTATTCTGGGAGTAATCCAGGTAATTAAGGCAGCTGAGTGTGTGCAGCAAACATGGATTAAGCCGTTGCTGTGACATGCTGCTCTTAAGAGAAATGGGACACAGCAGCTCTTTGAGGCTCATCTGCAGACGTCCAGTCATAGTGATGTGGAAAGCAGGTGGCAAACTCCAACTGTAAAGTTTAATCAAAATATATCTGTTTTTTAATATAAAGCATTCATAATAATATTCAACAAGAATTGTCAAGTGGTTTGATTCAGCAAAAGTGAAGTTCCTTTTTAATGTGTACCAATTCAATTTAAATCAAATCAAGAGAGAAGTCAAGTCAAAAAAATGGGGGGAAGAAAATGAAAAAGGCAGTCTGATCTCACTGAGCTACCCCATCCCAGCCAATGAAGATGTTTCCGAGATAGCATGTGACCAAAACGTGATTGGTGCCCCATAGTTTAAGGTGGCATCGGAGGTTCTCAAGCTTTTTCAAACTACAGGTTTTCATCTGTTCTTGATCCAATTTGATTATAGAAATACTCAGAAACTCAGTTTTAATCATTTATTTTTAGCATGTCCTCCATGAGGAACAAAATGCTTCAAAAATATGTTAAAAACACTGAACAAAACCTGTTCTCAATCACAAGTGTGTTTTTTTCCAGGAGTGGAGCACAGTTGAAGGGCATGCAGTCCATCTGCTATGTACGCACACACAGGCGCACCCCCAGTGACATGCATGGAGAAATGGCATCAGCTGACTCAGAAGCAGCTCTGATTTTTCAATAAGCAGTGAAAATGTATTTTTTTTTTTTTTTGGCTGATTCTGAATGAAATAATGTCTAGCCCAGGGGTGTCAAACATACGGCCCGCGGGCCATGTCCGGCCCACCAGATGGTTTAGTCTGGCCCAGTTATGAAGAAAAAAATCTAAATGAATTTTCCAAAAAGAAAGCAAGTTTCTAGCCCATTCCTGTGGCGAGTTATGATTCTTTAAATAAATGACTGCTATGCGCAATTCCACCACTAGGGGGAGCAAAGGAAACTCAAGAGATCAAGAAATAAACACGATGAAGGCTAAACCATGGGAGAGAATTGGAGATGACACCAAAATGGTTGCAAGTTAAATTTAGTTAAATTTTTCATTGATTAACACATTTATATTTTAGACAGGGTATTTTTATTTATTTTATCTGTAGCCCCCTCTGGGGATCACTATCGGGATTGCTTTAATGTCAGATGTAAAACAATCAGTCTGTATAAAATGGAATAAACCTGTTTTATTTTATTTTTTTATTTAAATCAGTTTTATTTGAAATGCACGGGACTCTGTGAATGAAAGTCTAATAATAAATGATTGGACTGCTAGATTGTTTTTTCCAACTAAAAAAAATAAGACAAAAGCAAAGCTACAGATAACAAGTTGAACAAAGGTTATTTTGCTAATATGTTACTGGTCCGGCCCACTTGAGATCATTGATTGATTGATTGATTGATAGGACTTTATTAATCTCCCAAGGGAGAAATTCAGGTGTTCGGCAGCAAGACACACTCAGACGGGTTGAATGAACCAAAATGAGTTTGACACCCCTGACCTAGCCCCTCTTGTATTTGTTGGTATAGGTTGGTGCAGTGTGAATGTGATCTGTCTGTCTGTACACAGATAGAAATGCATGTTAGCATAGAAATGCTTCTTTTTCTGGAGAACCGCTTGTATCACTTTGACTCTGAGTGAAAAGTTCTACATAAAGAACACTGTGTTGTAGTTTCAATGCAAATGGCCTTACAAAACAGAGTAGTTAAATAGTGCAGTCACCTTGCAGACCAGCTTCTGAAGGATAAGATTTGCCGTTAAACAATGAGGGTAAAACAGAACAGACAATGAGCAGCTGGGTTCTGCAGAGAAGACTTCCACCTGTTGGGTTTTACGTGCTCGATGAAATCCACCGTCTTTGTGGATGATAACTTTTAGTTATCTGACTCAGGCAGGTCTGAAAATAGCTGACCTGGCACCACAGCCTGAGATCTGCAGCAGAAAGAAAGTTGGAACCAACAGAACGCCTTGTTTCTTTCACACTCTGCCTGGAACTGAATCAAAACGCTCTGGGACGATCAGGCACTGTGAAAGACTTTTGTCAGACCTCTGAACAGAAACTGGGGGGGGTTTGTTCCTCCTGTGTTGTCAGAGTTGCTTCCTTTTGTGTGATCACAATGTTCAGAGACTGAATCGTGTTTTGGGGATTTCAGACGGTGTTATGTCAGTTTAAAGAGAAATTTATATGACAAATGTGTTTCTTCATGTAAATGAGTCTTCCTCACACGCTTCAGAGCTCCAACATTTGCTTCATCCACTTTCAGTACATTATAAGAAAGAACTGCACAAGTTTCTACTAAAATCATTTTCTTAGCTGGCTAAAGGTGTGAGTTTTTATCAAATAAAATTTTTGTCTTGAGTCAACCGTCAACAAGATATTTTAATTTGAAAAAGAAAAAACAAAAATCTTAATTATAACAAATTACAGAACTTTTGTTAGTTGATCCAACAATAACTGATACAGACCAATATCAAACATATCATGTTGAAGTAATCAAAAAGCTGTCAGTTAAATTAATTCATAAGATGTACACTGAGCCTATGGAAATTGCAAACTCGTTAATACTTACTTTGTGGCATCAGTGGAACAAATGGCAGCATGTTTCAAACTAGTGGAACTCCCCAAAACACAGCACAGCTGAACCGTTGATACATTTTCTATTACACAGACTAATGTAATCAGTATTAAACAAATAATAACATAAAACATTCTAAGACTGAAGATTTATTTGGATTAGACTCTGACATTATAAAGGACCATAAAGACACACTTACAGCTCCCATAACGCATCTGGTGAATCTGTCAATCACCAGTGGAGAATTTCCTCAAAAATTAAAACAAGGTCTTATAAATCCAATTTTTCAATCTGGAGACCCTGATCAACCCTGTAACCACAGACCAATTTCTATCCTTCCTATCATCTCAAATGTAATAGAAAAAACTAAATCAACTCAATCAACAGAACAATAATTTAGATCCTAAGCAGGTCGGTTTTAGACCGAAACACTCTACTGAATGGCTCCTGTTACTTAAGCTGTTACTGAAGCTGGCCCTACCATGAAAATTTTACTTTTTGAGGTTTTAAAAGCATTTTACTGTTAATTCCTCACCATAAAGAACCCCAAAACAGCATTTTGATCCCTTCATGCATTTAAGAGTAATCCTATAAAAACCTGCTGTATCTGCAGCAGCCCCTCCCATACCCACGAAAACGAGCGGTTGGAAACGTGCTGATGAAAGATCGATGCCAACAGCTCTCTCCAGGAAGAATCTGTGCTGCAAGCTCCGCCCCCAAACTACAACAAAAACACACCCACCTTCTCCACAGAGCTGTGGTGCTATAATGTAGTTCTCCCCTGCCGCCAGAATGTGTCTGGTAGGGCCCCTTTAAGAGAAAATGCTACATATAGATAATAAAAACTCATTAACATTAGATCCATTGTTTTGGCAGCGTTTTGTTATGATTGTTCTGGATTATATATAATTTGTGTGTTGATGTTTGTGTCTCTGTTGCTTTTTTATTTATTCCCAGGGACCTGGTCTGTAAATTAGCTGTTAGCTAGATGGCTAAATAAAGTAGCCTTGCGATTGTTTCACTTTTTTCAGTGTAGCTGTCTGAAAATACCATCAACACCAGCAGATCTGATGAATCAAATAAGAATTCTTGAGGCAGATGGAGATCGTTTTCCTACAAAGACACTAACAGGTCGATCTTTGAAACTATTGTCTTGAAAAAATAGAACGCTCGCCCAAAAACAGGTTGTTCTATTGTAAAGATGATCTGTTCAGTGTTTTTGTGTTCAGTTCTGATTGCAAAGAAAAAGCAAAAAACTTAATGTCAATCAGGTGAATTACTGAAACATTTAAAAAGCAAACAGGCGAAATAAAACAAACTAGGGCTGCCACGATTAGTCGACTAATCGATGACTAATCGACTATTAAAATAGTCGACAACTAATTTAATAGTCGATTAATCGTTACTTTATATTGTATGAAGTCAGAGTGTAGTAAAGTTAAAAGTTATAATAGTATTCTGCCAGCTTTTTGGACTATTTTTGGCATTTAATAAGTTCTTTGGCCTTTTATGGAGCTTTTAGCCTATTTAATCTACATGCTAGCTGTTTTGGCTAACTTAAGGTTTCTTTTTTAGTTTTTTAAGCCATTTTTAAGTTTAACTAATATTTCAGCGACATAGCTATTTTGGTTAATTTAGGATTTTTCTGGTTTTTTAGGCTAATTTTGAGTTTAGCTAATATTTCAGCAGTATGCTAGCTATTTTGGTTAACTTTGGCTCTTTTTATTTTTTAGGCTAATTTGGCATTTAATTAATATTTCAGCTGGTTATCAACTTCAGCGTCTTTACATCCAGTTTGCGCATGACCCGATTAGTCGACTAATCGGAAAAAATAATCGGTGATTAGTCGACTATTAAAATAATCGTTTGTGGCAGCCCTAAAACAAACCAATATTTAGTCTCCTCACGAGTAACTGACGCAGGGTAAATGATTTGTTCACATTTATTTACACTGTTTACTTTGTGGTTTCAAATACACATCCTTCTATTTGCTGATAATTCTGCCAGAAATTTCCCTCATAACCTGTTTTTCAAGCATACTTAACCCCTTTGTCCTTTTTTTTCTTTAAAGAGATTTCTTTTTCCGTAACGCTTATCAGTTCACCCTGGATGTGGATTCTTCCCCGCGCTACACCTAAAATGACAAATCCTTTATCCAGGAATCTAACGGAAGCCAGTCTTTTAATAAACGCTGAGCTGAAGTAAGATGTCAAGTGAAACATGCAGTCAAAAAAAAAAAAAAATCACAGTTTTTACAATTTTATTCTTTTGCAGAATCATTGTTTTGAAGCTTGTTTTGCGTCTGGCCACCTTGAATCCAGTCATCTATTACTTCATTGCTCTCCAAAAAGCATATTCAAATAATTCCCTGAAAGTCTTTGTATCCATCAGCTCAGGTTCAAACCCTGCTCTGCGAGCACGCCTCCGGTGGAGGAGCGCTCCATCCGCGCTCCTCCACCAGGGAAAGCACAAAGAGCAGATCTGCCTGAAATACGACACTATCATTTTCAGAGTGGGGGATCATAATATTCAAATCCATATTTAACCTTTCAAGGTAGGAGGATTATGCGGCAAAGTCTCCATTCCGAGTGGTTTCCTCGCCCCTTACTCCCCTGCCATAATAATGATCATTATCATCATTGTGTGAAAAGAGGATTATCATATCGTTATATAGACCCCAGAACACCCCCTTTTATGAAGTAATTTTCCTCTCATCAGTGAACCAGTACTGTGTATGA
Organism: Oryzias javanicus; assembly: GCA_003999625.1. Taxonomy (NCBI): domain Eukaryota; kingdom Metazoa; phylum Chordata; class Actinopteri; order Beloniformes; family Adrianichthyidae; genus Oryzias; species Oryzias javanicus. The sequence goes on from CM012440.1 coordinate 24,902,425, forward strand.
CATTCAGCTGAGCTGTCACAGGTGACCATGGCAGTCCTCCATCATCCTCTGAGCCAGTCAGAGAAGCCCAGTCTCATCCAAGCTCAAAGTGAGGAGAAGAGAACTAAGAAACATCCTATACAGCATCAAATTACTGACACAAACGTTCAAGTTTCATGTTTTCCTTTATAGACTTACTGCTGTTTGTTTTCACTTTTTAATAACAATAGAATTTTGCATTTTATAAAACTAATAAAAGTTGTTTTTTTTTCATTATAAATTACAAACCACATTTATACTGTAATAAGTACATTACATTATATTTTTAAGGTCATGGCCCTTGAATTTCTACAAAAAGGCCACTTTTGTCATCAATTTGTAAAAAAAATGGTCTGGTCTGAGGTTTGAAGCGCAAACTGATTGATTAATTAATGGTTTATATTTAGGGTTCTTCAAATAAAAAAGGCATAAACTCTATGTGAGATCTTAATTCAGAAAATCTAAAACGAATAAAAGAAAATGATCTCCTTGACATTATAATCTTTTCTAATCATAAAAATATGTCTTCGTTTTTATCCACAACACAATGAATCCATTACATAGAATGATTGTCAAATAGAGTTTTATTATTTGATTACGAGTGAGTTGGAAAAAGTGAACTTTTATAATCCCACCTCTATTCAGTGTTTACTCTGAGTCACAGAGAAAAGACACAAGTTAGAAAATGAGGCGAAATAAGATAAATAAAAGATAAAAAGGCATTAGTCCTCATGTTTTCTCTGCACTGTAAAAAGTGAAATATTGGATTAATTAACAAAAGCTCTGTAATTTGTTACATTAAAATTTGTTTTAAATCTTCATATTTTTAATTTGATCCAAACTAAAACATTTAAATATCAATTACATAACTTCTGTTAATTGATCCAATATTTCACTTTTTACAGTGTGCGCCCCTGATAAACCTGCTTCTATCATCCTCAAGAACCACCACAGACAAATAATAAGGTCTAGAAAAATTCTCTTTACTGAGCACGTTAGTCAGTTAAATGATAATAACATTAATCTGAAAGGTTTTTAATCATTAAAAAGAGTTTTTGATTAGATTAGCACAATTTCAAAAACTGTATGAGTTCAGCCTTTCAAGCCGTCCTCACGTTCCTGCATCACTTATGATGAAGAAAGAAGAAAGAGGCGGAGGTCCTGTCAAGTCTTTGGGGGTTGGACATGTGATTTTATTGTTATTTGACATTTGAAAAAGTCATAAAAAAGCCAAATTTCATCATCCTTGAATACTGGTTTGTAATCATTTTCGTACAAGCTGTGTGCATTTTAGAGTTGAATCTGAACTAAGCTAAATAAATCTCGGACAGGATTGGTAAAGTTTACTAAACCGTCATCAGTGCAGCTCAAGAATTCCACATTGTGAAACGATTAAGCCTTCAGAAAGGAACAAACGGACCCGGCTCTTTCTCCTCACGTGTTCGGTCTGCATGGGAAATGTGTTGTTATTGCTTCCAGGGACACTAGCACCATATTGTGGATGAAGTCAGCATTACTGGACTCTGATTACTAAAGCTCCCCAACAGAGTGACAAACAAACATTGGCCTTTATTCAGAGCGAGCTTTTCTTTCACTTCTCTGGGTTAATTATTTACTGTGTGCTGTGGTTCTGACACGCAGCAGCGAGGTCAGCTCCTTCAGTCCCAGGAACCCCGGCGTCTCTGCTCCTCCATAGGTAAAGCCTTAAACATATGGACTGCTTTAATTAAATCATGCTTTGACTCAGTCCTCCTCAGTCTTACTGACAGCAAGGTCATTAAACTATTAAAAGGAGTCACAGGCAAAATTGTTGTGAGCAGATTGAGGCAGGAAAGGTTAATTAAATGGCCATTGCTTCTTCTTTCCTCGAGCAAAGCAGCATTCTTCCACCTCAGGCAGACCGCTAATGCCCCCCCCTCCCCAGCACCACCATTCTCCTACAAGACGGGCGAGCGTGCAGCATTTTTCTGTGGCGAGCAGGGAAAAAAAAAAAAAAAAAAAAAGGTTCATCTTTCAAAAATGTTTTTTATTCCTACAAAGCTGATACAAAAGTGTGACCTCTTTCTGAGAAAGGTGTAATACGGTAAAACTAAAGGAAGAAAAGCGGCGAGATAGGACCTCCGCGCCTGACACGGTTAAGGACGAATCGTTTTAAAGTGCTTCAAAGATAAAACTAAAACATTTAGGTACGGCATGAATTTCTTATTACTGTTCCCTGAAAGGGTCAGGGCTCCTCATATTAAGACTGATTTCAAATAATTAGCTTTTAATTAGATAACACTCTTCATAGTGGCCATATTTTTCACTTTGTGTGTCCTTGCATATTTTCAAAAAACCCCTAAAGTACAAAAATTGCTTGTAGAGAGAATAAAGCAGTGGTGGGTTCCGGTTGATGCAGTTCATCTGAGCATGCTCACTTCAAACCGGTTCGAGTGAGGACGATCCTCATTTTTTAAACATCTTTGCATTCTTCTTCGTGGTCCTCCTTCACCTTTCTGCTTCTGTCAAGATTTTGTGGTAGATTTGGGAGCCGATGGAATCTGTATTGTGGCTACAATCAGCGTCTTGTATTATGGCCACCTCTGCATCAGACAACACAGAGATCTACCTGCAGCCAGCTCTGATGGAGTTCACAACAGCTGCAAGTGATACTTTTCAGATCTGGAGAATTTTATCTCCTCTGGACCTGTTGCAGGAATTCCACATCAGTGTCTGCGTGTTTTGTCTGGAGCTCATCTTCAAACAACAACCACGCTCGGTTTATATACTGAAAACACACAAACTCGTGCCGTCACAATAGCCGAGCGACTTCGTCCGACCCATCCCAGATCAAAACACGTATCAACGCCTTTGATTTATTTATAAAGGAGATATTTCTGACAGAATCGGCACCCTCATTCACCGACACCCCGGTGGTGAATTCCTGGCCTGATGACACCCACATTGTCAAAGAGATGATGTGATTTCATTCTTTTGTCTGCAAACCTGAGGACACAGGCTTGTCAAAACTGAAGTCATTGTTTTCAACCAAAAAAAAAAAAACAAAAACTTGGTTGCTAACATAATACGTGATGGTGGCTGGTTTAGTTTCCAACGTTACAGTCAGAGAAAAGGAGTTAGCATAGACACAGTAACATGAGTTTTTGCAGTATCAATGTGTTTTTTAACAAGTTACAGGTAATGTGATTAATCCTTCTAATGCACCTAATGTGTAGCGTGTCACAAGTTCTAAAGTTTCCGTAAACAAAGTTAAGAAAGTCCGACTAGAGGTCTGCAACCATTGGCTCCAGATCCACGTGTGGATCTTTTATCTCTCCATTGTGGCTCTTAGGTCAAACATAAAATAAGTCATGGAGACTGTTGATCCAGACATGTCGACCGTCAGAGTCAGCAGCTAGCTAACCAAGATTACCTAAAGAAAACAAATAAACAAAGCCTGTAAACTAAGACTACCAAGATCCAACCCCAAACTAAAATAACAAAACCCAGCAGTGGAAGACTGCTGAGGAAATAGAGAGGAAAAGAACAACAAATGGAAATAAAAATAAAATAGCCATCTTTTAAAGTAAGGATTACTTAATAAGCATTTATTTATTTAGATTAGATGGTTGAGGTGCAGATAGATGATAAACTATGTAGGTTTTTACATCCCTGTTGACCTGAAGACATCTTGTTTGCTCAACACTTCCTCTAGAATGATCAGATTTATATGCAGAGCAAAACTTTGATATTTTATGGATTAAAATTACATATTATCTTATGCTGCACCACATTTGTTACTTGCTCCCCAGAGCTGCACTGCTACTCTGCACTCATCTTTTATTTTGAAAATAACTTAAAAAGAGTTTAAAAAAGTGAGAGATGCAAGGTTCTTCTTACATTTTTGCTTTTGTTCGTGCCAAAAAATAGACATAATTAATATTATTAAAGAAAAGAAGGTCATGAATGCATATCCAATTTCTTAAAGGCTAAAGTAAGGCCCAATCAGAATTCTTCCCTTCTCCCTTCCTCTTAATTTGAAGTGGCAGTTTAATTGCAAGTCCTTTCCGGGATTATTGTTTTTTAAATCGTGAGGCGAAACTGCGTTACGCTGAGAAGCGCTTTTCTTCACATGGATGCGCTCTGAACCACAGAAGTTTACATTTAAATATAAGTCATGACATCTTGTTGTAGCATGACCTTTTCAAATATATAAAACCACTGTTGTTATGTATATTCAAGTGCTGGAAGCTCCGTGCTGATGCTAGCGGACCAGGGATTATTGATGACGTCATCGAACGAAAGTAACGTCCGAAATATTAGACACCATCTTTTCATAACCCTCCGTTTGGAGGGATACATGAAGGAGAAGGGGAAAATTCAGATTGAGCCTAAAGTGCGTGCGTTCAAGCGCGTGTGCAGGCGTTCGCTCCGTTCACCCAATCTCGCACTGAAACTGCTGTTGCACTGCTGTTCCACAGCCATTGCATGGCTGTACCACTGGTACCACACGCAGTCACCCGCGGTCTAAATTTTTGTGCGGTTCAAAAATTCTTTCCACGTGTAACAGCTTCCAAATTTTGTATCTGCGTCTATTCCGCTGCCACATCTCGGCCGTCGCACTGCCAGTCCACTGCCAACAGCATCTGTACCACGGGGATGACATTTCTTCCGTGCTCCAGCAGTGATATGGCAGTGATATGGCAGTGGGACCGGGCCTTGAGACTATGCAGCTCCTTCTAGTTTTTGATCCAAATGGCTCTTTTACTGTTAAAGGTTGCTGACCCCTGGACTAAAGTATCAAGCTATCTCTGACTATTTAGTCTTGCTTAATGGCCTTTATACTTCTGTGTGGCGTATATGTGACATAATTTCGATTGTGTGCCTTTATTCTGGTGCGCCCTATAGTCCAGAAAATCCGCTACTTGATTTTTTTGTTAATTTTTATTTCTTTTTTTTCCTTTGGTCTTGTCTTTTTTCTTTTGTCCGTCTTAAATCCCCTTCAGGGTTTGTTGGTAAGATTTTTTGAAATATTTGTCTCCCTTTTTTAAACTCAGTTCTTCTTAATTTTGAAAAGCTGGTCAGTTTTAGCATTTTCGTGAGCAGCACAGAGGACACGTTGAGTGTTTGCTCTGAAGACAGAAGAGTTGCTTCATGGGGATCAGCTGTGACCTCTACTCTGCTGGCCTTGGTGAAAAGATGAACTGCAGCAACAGAAAAACAGAGTTTAAGACAGAGACGAAGAGCGCCATGTGAGCTCCCGAACCCAAAAGTGATTGGCTAATTAAAGAGCATTGAGAGCACATATGCCAAAAATGAGGATCTGCAACTGTGCAAGTGATATTATCAGATACAAAATATTTTATTGATATGCAGAATCAAACGTTTTCTACACAGTGAATCATTGAACTAAAGTTTTGTAAAATGTAACATTCGTTTTCATCAAATTAAAAAATTTGAGTTGATGGTTGACTCGACTTAAAAATTCTACTTGACAGAAACAAATCGTTTTAAATGGAAGAAATTGCAGAGATTTTGTCAACTGATCCAAAGTTTGACTTTTTACAGAGCTCCCACTAGCCCAGGATGTTGGAGAGTTTAACGCAGAGATTCCTGTGACCTCACAAACCCTCGAAAACAAGCAAAGCTCAGCAGAAGCTGCTGTTAAAGAAAAGCCTGACAGCTCACTGCGCTTAAGCGCACAATTATATCAAAATAGAAAACCGCCACCCACTGCTTTCTTTGCAGCATGACAGTATTCAGAATAAAGCCTTTGACTTATTAAAGAGGCAGTATTGCCTCATTGCTCGTCTTGCTTTACGCATGCAGATCTTTATCAGAAACTCCTCTGACTCTATTGTGGCGTTTTTGCTGCTTTTACAATAGTTTTCTGCTACCAGGAGATTGGCTAAAATTATATTCTCTTCAAGCTTGGTTAGGTTGCAGCTCAGAAACAAACTCAAGACGATGGCAGATAACTCAAGCTTCACATCCAGTTGACCTTTCTTCTAACTCCCTCTCAACAGCTCAAATCTGAGATGGGAGAAAAGGAAACCTTTATCCGCAGAGGACACAACATGGACCAAAGTGTTCAGGCTAAAACTGGGATTTCCTTTTGCTATAACAGGGACAGGAATGACACAGATGTCTGTCAGACACAACTTTCTGGGATTCAAAACTTTCCACTGTTAAAGTGACAGACCATAATCAAAAGGCTTCAGCTCTAAAAAAAAAAAACAACAAAAAACATGAGCGGCCAGTAAAGGTGAAAAGTAAAATTCCAACTCATGAAGAGGCAAATGTTATGAAGGGGCAAAAACGTACTTTATTTGTGAGTCACCAATTCTGCAACTTGTACCCCTTGAAAAGATAAGACATTATGTAATGTTCATTCACATTGACTGTTTGAGATTGAAAATAGAAATCTAAGGATTTAGAAAACCACTATTTGATTTTTTTAAAAGCATATTTATGTAAACATGGAGAAAATAAGTATTTCTGCACCTCCGTAGCTCTCTGAGCTTCTCTGTCCTCACACCCCAAACCCGGAGTCTCAGATCAACTTATGTGCTTCTCCCGGAGGTACCGGGGCTCAAGCAAACGCTCGGGGGGGACCAGCGTTTTTAGCGTTTAGCTGTGGAACAAGCTAACACTGGTATCTTCACTGTCTATTAAAAAAAAAAAAAAAAAGCCAATTTTTATCACCAGACTTTTAAAACAACAAAATTCTGCTCTTGGTTTTATCACTGTGTTTGCTTTATTGTGGTAATTAGGCTTTTAATCAGGAATACAGAGTCCCGATCCAATACTTTTGTAACACATTTAAAACATGAAGAAATTGAACAGATTTGGGTTGTCCCTTATTTTCATTTCATTTACTTTTTTTATCATTAAAAAACTTTATAGAACACTTCTGTGAAGTAGCTTTAATAAACAAGTAAAAATAGAGAAAATATAAACTAGGAAAAAAAACTACTTTATTGTTATATAAGTGATAATTAGTCATGGGAGAAAGTTTGGTGACTTTAGCTTTAATGTCTTTAGAGTTATTGAACATTTTTAATCAAATGTGATTCCTGTTCTCATTTAGAACTCTTAAAAATGAATGATGACTTTGTTTTAGCGTGAACTTGATAATGAGTGTTCATGACTAGCTGATATCATAAGAATCATTTATTTTTGGGTTTTTTTTAACCTCTTAAGAGATCACATTTTCGGTTTTATTGCCACAGTAATAAATTTTCTTAACTTTCATTTCTTTGTCTGATAAATAAAACAGGCAAATCAAAGAACGGCTCGGGTCCTAAGGAGTTAAATCACGGAGCTAGCACTTAGCTTAGCACAGTTAGCAGCTGCTGTGTAGCCGTCTGTCTGTTGAAATGCCTTTATACGTTGTTGTTTGTGTTAGAACAAACCAATAGAGACACCTGCTGTCAGTTTAAAGTATTTTTAAAAGAGTTATTGATCCCGGAAGTCTGAATCTGTGATCATCTAGCTAGCTTAACTGAGTTGTTTTTTTTAGCCTCTTGTTTAAACTGCTGCATTCTGCTGCGTTTTACGGCAATTACATTTTGAACAGATGTTCATGACATGCAAACTTCTAGTTGTTTATATATTCGGAATAATGAGATTGAAATGTAAAGCGCTGATTATGAGAATACATGAAATATCCGATACTGATCGGGGGAGAACATCTGATATCGATCGAGTCATCAACCACATGATTGGATCGGGACAGCCCTAGTTTTAACTTTTAAAAATGTTTGTAGGTTTTTTGTTGCTTGTGGATTTTATTCTGTGGTGGGTTGTTTGACTTCTATCATATTAAGGTGCTATATCTAAACTATATATGACTATATACCAAAGAGTTCCATCATTGTTTCATTTGATCACATGACCTTCTCCCAATCCTCCTCTGGATCATCCAGATGTTCTCCTTTGTCATCGTGGTCCAAGCTCTTTTCAGATCATTGACCAGTTTCTCTGTGTAGTTCTGATCATTTGTTCCACCAGGTGAAACCTTCCATGGAGTTCCAGGGGGAGGGACATTGTCACTGATCTTGTATTTGTTCTATTTTCTAATAATTAATCTAACGGTTGGTCTTTTCTCTCCAAACTGTTGCTTATTAAAGATTGGTTTATTCCAGTCTTGTTCAGTCGAATAATCTTGTTCCTGGTGTCCTTTGACAGCTCTTTGGTCGTATTCATAGTGGAGAGGTTACAGTCTGACTGTTTAAGGGTGTGGACAGGTGTTTTTCTTAACTTTCCAGATGACTAGTTCAAACTGGTGCCATCAATACCGATAACCAATTCTCAAGAATCATTGGTAAAAGACCCAAATGCAGGAGACCGGGCTTTGGTGACAGAAAATGAATATTTAATACATTAACCAAAACATAAAAAAACCATGGCGAAACAGAACAGTGACCTGACAAGGAAGAACTGAAACGAGACACTTAAATAGATTGAGGGTAATAAAGTGAAATGATCGTGAAAAACCTTAAGCTGATGTGACAGAGGAACAATTCAAAACAAAAATGACCAAAACCCATAACATTAAAAACAAAAACCAAACCAAAGTCCACAATCCTCACATCAGTGACGGGTAGAAGATCTCCTTAAACAAGAAGGATAGAATTTGTTAGTATGATGGAGATAAATACTTACAGTGGTGTGAAAAACTATTTGCCCCCTTCCTGACTTTTCATTCTTTTGCATGTTTGTCACACAAAATGTTTCTGATCATCAAACACATTTTAATATTAGTCAAAGATAATACAGGTTAACACAAAATGTAGTTTTTAAATGAATGTTTTTATCATTTAGGGAGAAAATAAATCCAAAACCACACAGTCCTGTGTGAAAAAGTAATTGCCCCTGCACCTAATAACTGGTTGGGCCACCCTTAGCAGCAATAACTGCAATCAAACGTTTGCGATAACTTGCAACAAGTCTTTTCCAGCGCTCCGGAGGAATTTTGTCCCACTCATCTTTGCAGAATTGTTGCCATTCAGCTTTATTTGAGGGTTTTCTAGCATGAAGCGCCTTCTTAAGGTCATGCCACAGCATCTCAATGGGATTCAGGTCAAGACTTTGACTAGGCCACTCCAAAGTCTTCATTTAGTTTTTCTTCAGCCATTCAGAGGTGGATTTGCTGGTGTGTTTTGGGTCATTGTCCTGCTGCAGCACCCAAGACCGCTTTAGCTTGAATTGACCAACAGATGGCCGGACATTCTACTTCAGTAGAATTCATGCTTCCATCTATCACAGCAAGCCTTCCAGGTCCTGAAGCAGCAAAACAATCCCAGATCATCACACTACCACCACCAGATTTTACTGTTCTTTTTATGAAATGCTGTATTTTTACGCTAGATGTAACGGGACACGCACCTTCCAAAAAGTTCAACTTTTGTCTCGTCAGTCAACAAGATATTTTCCCAAAAGTCTTGGCAGTCATCCAGATGTTTTTTTTTTTAGCAAAATTAAGATCATGAGCAGAAATATTTCAGTGTGACAAACATGCAAAAGAATAAAAAGTCAGGAAGGGGGCAAATAGTTTTTCACACCACTGTATTTTCTGCTTGAATATGCAAATAAATTCATTAAGATCAAATTATGATTTCCTGTATTATTTTTTTAATGCTGTTTTTTAGATTGTTTCTATGATAAACAGACTAAACTCAGCTTTTCAGGGGGAAAACTTGCTCAGTACTTTTTCCTCTGCACTGTAGGTAAGATTTCATGTCCTTGATTCTTTTTGTCTTTCCATAGTTTTCTAACAAGACAGTCTCAGTGTAGCGCCCCCTGAAGGACAGAATGCAGCTGTGCAACACCAGCCAGTAGCGAGGCCAGAAACGGGAGAAGGGGAAACTTACAAAAACAATATTCAGAGCAAATAAATACATTTGAGATTTTAAGGTCAATGTCCGCAGCATTTATGAAAATATCAATATTGGTATAAATATTGGTATTGATATTGTTGATATTGGATCGATATCGGATTGATACCCAAATGCTCTGTATCGCCCAACCTAGCAGAGACCAAGTTTTCAGTTATATTTTTTAAAATTATTTTCTTCATTGCTCTCAGTAAACATATCAAGAACTCATTTTAAGAAGTAGCTCCAGCTGTAGGCCCAATGACCCCTAACAGGTATGAACAGGTTTTTTTTTTGTACCAGCAAGTGCTTCCTAAATGTGAATTAGATCCGATTTGGCACATCCCCGTGTAGCGTCCTTGAAATTCTGAGGAATTTAGGAAAGTGGGGGACAAAAGAAAAAACTAAACAAAAATAAAGGCTGTGAGTGAAGACAAAACTGTGGTTTGTCCTTTGAGTTTTGTACCTTTGAAGATAAAGATGTAAGGAGGAATAAAAATCTGCAACATTAACCTGTTACTGTGGTGATTTAAACAGGTTAAGATATAGTGTACATTCATTCACGTGAAGCTATTTCAGATTGATCTCTTACATAAAGTAAATAAAAGATAAATGGAAAGAAACTTAATTTTCACATGTTTGATATGTATTATCCAAAAAAAGGAAGACAAAAACAAAGAGCCCCAAAATACAAAGTTGACCATGTCAGTGGCCGATATTTCCACCATGTTTGACAGTGACGTCTCATGATGTTGTTTTGAGGCGTTCCACTCTTCCACAAGTACCACGTGCTGTTCTGCAGGTCACTTGGAGGTGTGGTACCATCGTCCAGTCTCTGCTTCAGCTGGTCCCTGATGTGCCTTATGGGGTTCAGGTCAGAGGTCATTGCAGGCCAGATTATATAAGCCACTCCCACTTCCTGAAGTTTATGTGCAGTGATTGGATCATCTACAAGTCAGCTTGGGTTCTGACTGGTGATGCCTGCACCTCCTACACCAGGGGTCAGCAACCATCAACAGTAAAAGAGCCACTTGGGCCCCTTTTTCTACTGATCAAGAACTAATCTAAATTCAATAAATGCTAATTAAGTAATCCTTACTTTAAAAAAAAATGCCATTTTATTTTTTTTATTAATTTTGTTGTTCTTTTCTCCTCTTTGTCCTCAACAGTCTTCCACTGCTGGGTTTTGTTATTTTAGTTTGAGGTTGGTAGTCTTAGTTCACAGGCTTTGTTTATTTGTTTTCTTTAGGTAGTTTTGGTTAGGGAGAGCTGCTGACTCAGACAGTCGACATGGCTGGATCAGCAGTATCCATGAATTATTTTAGCCAAGGGGCCACCATGGAGAGCTAAAGAGCCACATGTGGACCCCTGTCGCACACCAAAGCCAACCCAGGGGACCATATTGACCTCGGCGTATTGCTTACCTCACTTTCTAGCAACCATCATTTCTGTCCAAGGTGACCCGACACTCATCAGAGAAAACCTGTGGCAAACGTGCAAATTCTGCACAGAAAAGACCCGGCCGGGGTTGGAACCCCCTTCCCACTGTGAGAACGCTAACCACCACACAGCCCGGGCCAGAAATCTTCAGATCTTTGAAAGTGTTGCAGTTCCCTCTGAAGAAGTTTAGCTGTTTAGAGGGAAGCTCCTGGTGTGATGGAAGGTTTCATATCTGCTTTTCTGTCTTCTCTGTCTCGACCGTTCCTGCAGAGTTTGATGGTTTTCATTCAGTTTTCATCAGTTTGGTGTTTTCTTCCAGCTTCTGAAACTTCATCTGTCTGCAGATCCTGACGGTTCTCGGTGCACTGTTGCCGTCCACCCATATATTTTTCTGAGTGATATGAGATGACCAAACTGTGCAACTGGGAAACTATTGTTGCATGGATGATGTCTAGATGTTAATTCTTAGAAATCTACTTTTGATTTTTGTGAACTTAGCAGGAATGACACCACAAAGTTCTTGCGAAAATGAACAAACAGGTGGAAAAACAAGCCTGACGGTGGCTGGAACACTCCCAGCTTTCCTTAGATCCCTCTGATACCCACAAGCTGTTTTCCTTGGAAACAGTTTCTTCTGAAATGTTCTTATTTGTGGTTGATCCATGCTGCTCTCCACTCTGCGGATTTTCAGAGAAAGCAATAAGAGGAAGCGCCGTGGAGCAGATCTTTCTTCTGCAAAAGCTGCAATTAATTAGATGAACAACATTTGGAAAAACAAACAAGTTGGAAGACAAGAACCCCAAGATTTTCAAATCTTTAAAAAATGTTGTCCTTCAGATTCTTCTTTCATAATTCCTCCCCTATGTTCAGATTATCAGACTGGGATGCAAACAAAACAAAAACTGGAACAAAATGAGATCATCAGTGACATAAATGAACCTGAATAGGTCATAACGTTTTTTGTTTGTCAGATTTCTGACACTTTTTGACTATCATTTGGTACAATTTGGCTTTGGGCATCTAGAGCAACTTCTGGAAGAAAATTTGTGAATGTATGCGGGATTTTTTTTAAGAATATAAGAGAAAAGTTTGACAATAAATGTGGAAAAATTGAAAATTTCTACAAATCTTTTGTGATATTTAAAGAAATCCTCCTTGGAATTTCCTTTACAGCTTGTCATTAAAGTCCCCCTCCTATGAAAATCCTGTTTACTGAGTTTTTAACATGAATTTGTGACTTTTTTTTATGAAAGAGAATGAATGTAATAAGAAATCATTTTGTTTCTGCATTTCCGAGTATTTCTCCTTTTAAATCTCTGTCAATCCAACAGTCTTGGACAGACTGTTTTTCATGAATGATCTTCTTTCTGCTGCACATGCACTAAACCCTCATCTGGGATTTTGGTTAAAAACTTCCTCATCATAATTAAAACACAACTATATTTAAACAATATTTAAATAAAAATGTATGTCTTAGGGGGACTTAAATAAAATGTAAATGGTTAGAAATTTAAAAACCTTCATTAAAAAAAGGAACAGTGCATATTAATGAGCATAAATATGCCAGTTTATAGCCACAGGCTATACTTTACATTCAGACTCTTGGCAAGTTGATGTTAAAAAAAATAAAACAGAGTTTAAGAGATAGAAAGAACACACAAAATGGTAAAACACAGGTAAAAGAAAGTATGCAAATAAAATACAGAATAAAATTTGAATAGATAAATCAGTTCTAAAATCAGTCCCTGTTTTAGGATAACTTGACAAAAATAAACTCATTTATGATACTTGAACTTCAAACTCCAACAATTTAGAAATGGACAAAAATACAGATTTTTTGGCAAAAATCTGTTTGATTACCAGTCTGGAAATTAAGAACCTACATGCAATTTTTAAAATATTTTGAACATTGTATATTTTCTACATCACAGCTTTCTAAACACAATACAAGAGGAATTCTAGAGAAATTTGGTTAGTAAACTGTTGCAAACATTTAAAGTCAAGCATACATTTGTATCATTCATCGTTTTATAAATCAGTGTTTTCAATACGTTTGCATCAATAAATGGAGGGCAAACCTTCATCTCTGTCTTTATGACATGTTCCCACTTCCATTTCAATTTCTATATAAAATGACATATAACATGCTTCCAATTCGTTTGCAAAGAACATTTTAAAGAGATGGAGAATACAGATTAAAGGATAGATTGAACTTGAAAACAATTAGAAGATTAAAATGATTTTTCATAATAGTAACTGGGGTAAAATTGTGGATTGATCTACATTCAGAGTTAAAACAAAGTCCAAACATTAGTCCGTTTAACAATAAATACATACAAATAATTTTTTTAATGGATAAGGCTGTTGTTGATGTTCTAGGAATTTATTTATTCATTAAAATAAATAATCGGTTTTGTCCAAAAACAACAAATAAATGCCATATTTTCTCTTTAATTTAACATAATCTCAATCACAGGATGTAAAAAAAAGTTTCAGTTTATTTTAGACTGAGTTTTATTACACTGATTTCACAGCTGCACGGCAGGATGGCTGAGTGCAATTAATAAATATTGACGAATGTTTTATTAATATATATATATATCAGATTTTACATATATATGTAATAAATATATTACATATATGTAATAAATATATTAAATGTATGCATATATATTATACATAATATATATATGCACGTGTATATACATATTTTACTATATAAAACAAGAACAGATAAATTAATAATATCATTGATAACAATAATCATTCAATTATGTTTTATATATATATATATATATATATATATATATATATATATAATATATATATTATATATATATATATATATACATAACTGAAAATGGTTGAATAACCAAATAATTACGGTTATCAATGTTAGTATTGATTTATCTGTTCTTGTTTTACATCTTTGAAATACAGTAAACGTCTGTGCTTTTTTTGTTTTTGTTTCACTTCTTTATAATTTTTGCTATTGAATGACTCAAATTAAAAAAAAAAAAAACGCCTTGCATTTTGGATCTTGTAGAAAAGAGTGTGTTTTTAACCCAAACCCGCATCTCTGCACATTATTTAAATGCTTTAATCTGCAGCATTTAGATTAGATTCCCCCTCTGTCAAAGCTCCTATCTGCAGGAATGTGGCACAGACTCTCAGAGTTAAACTGAGGTCTCACTTTTTTCCACCCTTTCAGATGAAAAACAAGAATAAAAGTGATCCAGAAGATAGCCCGGGCCCTCATGTGGGGGGCACTGGTTGCAGGGGATATGTATATCTGCAGATAAAGCCTCTGTTCCGAAACAGTATTTACCAGGCCTTTTTAGATACCCATCAGCCGTGAAGCCATGGGTCCAGCCTTCATTATACTGTGTGAATCTCCCCTCATTTAGCCCGGATACTATCTCCTTTCTTCCACCTCCAAATACCCCTATCTACGCTCCCATTTGCTCTGCACAGCTAACAAGCAAGATGTGGCTGTTGATGGTGGCAAATATAGCGGGAAACAAATGCCTTTGTGCGCTCTTTTGATGGAGACCCCCTCCGTCTTTTCTGGCAAACCTGGAAAGAGCCACGAAATCAAAAGGTGCTCGGGGAGAGGACGCGGCGTCAGTTGGGATGAGGTGCGGGGACCACCGGCAAATTTGGGAGCGAGATAATCCAGATGGAGGCGGGGAAAAAGGAGTCTTCCCTCTTTGGGGTGTGTCGTTTTCTTTTAAAAAAGATCCGAATGAAAGGATGACATCGGTTACACCTGACTGAATCACTCGAGAATGTATCTGTCAGCCACAGCTCAGATATTAAGTCACAAATGGGTCTGCAGAGAAACAAATCTGACTGCATTTACTCACAACTCATGGTTGAGAAGACGCTTCTGGATGATGCTCCCTGCAACAGGCTTTTTCCCCGGAGAAGACAAGGCCCGGGAAGGATAAGCATTAGGTTGCGAGGCGTGCACTCGCGCTGATGTTAAGATGGGACCGTTCTGCTATCAGATTTCCTTCATATTTCTGCGGCTGACTAGACTAAGCACAAGTCAGAGGTATGAGCCGATAAAGGGTGTCTTTCACACAGCAACAACACGTACCAGTGTGCTTATCGCCTCACTCCCTAACATGCAATCACAAGCAGGACAGGGGACAGATTGTTACATTTGTTGATTTGTTTTTTTTCTTCTTCTCGGACTGATAAAGAATAGGAAATCTGTGCAGGTGAAGCCCATCTTTGCAGGCACGGCATGAGGCAGGCCGAGATCTGTTATCCAATGTCTGGATGTAAATAAATGCTTTGCATTGGGGGGAGTGTAGTTGCAAAGACAACAGATGTGAAATTGGGAGCCAAAATATAGCTTTTAATGTTAAAAAAAAAAAAAAAAAAAAAAAAAAGGATCTTGGATAATAATCTGGTTGTTCTAAAACAGAGAAATGAGGCGTTCAGGTTTTATTGACTTTTTTTTCTCTTTATTTATGGCAGTTCTCCCTCTAAAGTATGACTGGGTTAATAAAATCGATTGATTATTGATCTATTATGCTAAAATCACTTATAACTGGTTCATAAAAATATAAATCAATTTAGCACATAAAGCTAAAGTATGCTAGCATGATGCTAATGTTTAATGGAATTTCCTATGGACGGCTAATGCTAACACTCAGTCGACCTAAACATACCTAATTTTACAAACTCTTGTAAGGAGATATTTTATAAAGTTGTCAAAAACATCATTTTTTTTCATCATACTTTCTTATTCTTCTGGAAAAAGGGGTGATATTATAGCGTGATCGCCACCTAGTGGCCAAACTGAAACGTCCTCCAGGAGAAGCAGAACAATGTTTACAATGTTAATGATCTGAACATTTTAGTTAGTTTCTCCTTTAGAGAATCCATGAGACACTGGATGATATAAACAATATAATTATTTCACTAATATATTTTACAGTATGTGAACTGGATCAGATTAATATGAATACATTCAAATTATTAATGTTTCTAAACAAATGTGTCTGAATCTGTAAACTCAAAATTTAATTGAATTGAAGAATTAAAACAATTTGAATCAATCTCTTGTGAATCGAATCGTTTTTTGGAAATTATAATCAATACCCAGCCCCACTCTAAAGGTGGTGGTTGGGGGGGTTCGGGCCTCTGATTCTCCTCTTCACTCTGATGGCAGCAATTAAAAAAAAAATACAAGTTTAACTTTTAAAAGCCTTTTCTGCAAAATGCAAATGTGGTATATTCATCCCTAGGTAAACATCCCTGCTGCGTCCTTTATAAACAACAGTGACGAACAAAATGAAAGCGATAATTTCTCAGCCTTTGAGAATTCTTTAATTCTGACAGAAAACTGGTGGCTGTTACGGGGCGTTAAGTAGGATTTAAAACTTGTCAGACAAGACATGTTTGAAATTGCTTTAAATAAGTGCACTGTGTTGCTGTCAACCACAGGCTTAGAGGAAAATATCCCCACAATTGAAGCACTCATCTGGGCTCAGAGAGATGCGGCCCAGCAACCAGAGCCAGGCTCTTCCTGTGAGCCAGCACCCCCTGCTGGACGGCCGTGGTACTGCCCGATCATAGGGCAGGAGATGGAGCTCTCTTGTTCTCCTTCCATGTTGGCTCAAGAAACTTTGGTTTTAGAAGGTGGATGACAAGAACAGGGTCAGGGGTCAGAGAGTGTTGCTCCTGACCCTGAAACAGGATAACCAGAAGGATGTAGGAGTCTGAGCTTTTTCCATGCATTTTTAAAACGTAAATGTAGATTTTTTTTTTTTTTTTAAATAAGGTTATCGGATTTTTTTTTTCTCTGATTGCGTAAATCCTATCATAAGAACCAAAAACTGTCAGCAAGTGTTCATTATATCCAGTAAATTATTTTTATGTGGAAAAATAAAACTGTAATTTTTTTTTTTAGTGTTATAATTTTGGCAATGGGGACTTTTCCTGCATTATTTTCACTCATAAAACAGAAAAAAAGCTGAATTTCCATAAAACAACTGTATTTTCATGTTTTTCTTCTTTAAAGATATAATGCTAAAACATATAAAAATATTAATTTAGTGTTGTTTCTTTTTCTTTTATTAACCTGTGGTTTTATTTCCAGCTACAAGAAAATAACCTGATATTCTTGTTTGAAGCAGATGCTAAATTAAGGCGATTTTGGAGCAGTCGATGCATATTTCCATCAATAGGCATCGAGGGGTTAACTCATTTATTTTATTCTGGTTAAAAAAACGACTTTCAAACGTAAAAAAATAAACGTTTTTTTCCTATTTCCCTCTGACTCTGGAGCGAGAGCAGATGAGGTCACAACAAGGTCACCCCCCTTTCATAATCGTAAAATCAGCCGTTTTTCGAGCCACTTTTTGTTTCAGAGCAGTCAAATCGGTCTCGTATTTCTGGGTGAACAGAGGACGGTGATCTGAGGATCCAAACCTCCACAGCACCCTGTCCCGTGATCCGGCAGTCTCTCCTGCCAAGACGAGCCTTCATCGCACAAAGGGATTAGATTGCCCAGTTTAAGTGCCTCCCAGTTATTAGCACCTTCTTATACAAAGTATAACAGCAAACCCAAAGACATTGATTGCAGAGAACAGTTCAAATATGATTTCCTTATAGCTATTAATATGTATGCCTTAAATAGAAGCACACCGCTAAGCAGCTTATGATATTATGAAAAGAATGTTCCCTCAGGGGCATAATATGCCAGCAGTGACAGCAAGGAGAGATTCGTATTTACCCAGATTGGCTGTACTTACGTCAAGCATTCTCAGAGCTTGTGGGAGGGAAGATGGGGCAGTGGCAACAGCTCGCTCTCGATAAGCACTTACCGTGAATAAAAGACAAGCATGAAAGTGAGGTTTAGCCTCTTTAAAGATTCCCAACCAAATGTAGAGGCAGATAGGGCAGGTGCCTTTGGTTCCGGACGTGATTAGCTGTCTGTGCCGCACTGTTCCCACAGAAATGAGACATAGCAGAGACATTGTCCAAGCTTGTCCAGGTGGGGGACCTGTCATCCCGAACCAGAGCTTAGCTGTGCAGTGCTCGGAGCAAAAGATTAAAAACCAAGAATTCCGTTTTTTCTTTTTTCAATGAACGCTTAAGTCAAAACAGTTTTTTGCACCTTCTGCTTTCCTCACATCAGCTTTCGTTTTGGCTGCATTCATCCTTAACGCTCATATTATGCTGATGATGAATGCCTCATCCGTCCCGTGTCTGTGCAGCTTTACAAGCATCCACGCCTTCACAGATGTGGACGGACGCGTGAAAGCCGCAGCACATGAACCTTGCCCTGCAGATCCAGCACCTCTGTGAGGGGACCACCAATCCCACAATCCCTCATGTGTCCAATCAAGAGTTTTAACGACTTAAAGAAGGGGTGTCAAACTCACACGCACAGAGGAACAAAATCCAAAACACACCTTAGGTCACCGGCCGAACAAGATAAACATTTATTGAACACTCTAAAATAGATTTTTTTTTAAAATAAATAAATAAATAATAATAAAAAAAAGACTGATTTTTTAAAAACTTTAAAACAGTAACTTTTTAACATAATTATGAATTAGATCTAAAGCATTAGCTGTGATAATCCAGTGTGAATGCTGTACTAGACGCTAGTGCTAATGGTAGAAAATGCTGAAATTGATCGATAAAACACTGAGGCTGATAGCTGAAAACATTAAAGCTAATAACTGAAAACGCTGAAGTAGATGGATGAAAATGTTGAAGCTGATAGCTAGCTGAAATATTAGCAAAATGTCAAATTAGCCTAAAAAACAAAAAAAAAGGAAAAATTTAGGTTAGCCAAAACAGCTAGCATGTAGCTGAAAGAAAAAATAGTTTAACTTCAAAATAATCTAAAGAAATCGTAATAAATGCCAAAATAATCCAAAAAGCTAGCACTATGCCATTTAAAAAAAATAATAATAAATTAAAAACGTAACTTTTTAACATAATTATGAATAATAAAAGGACAGGAATGTTCCAGAATAAATCGACTTAAAACTTTCAATATTTTCCTTTCCATTAAAATATATTTTAATATCTGGATTTTCTGTAGGGGTTCAGGTAAGCATGAAGAGCAGGTGAAAAGGTTAAGAGATAATTACGGAAAACCTGCCTGTTTCTCTGATCTTATAAGACTAAAACTACAAGAGTCTTTTATTTTTTTTTAACAAAGACATTTTTATTGCCTCCTTCAGGCTTTAAGGTGCATTGAGTCAGATTTAAAGCCCCAACGCTCAGAGGATGATTGCGATGCATCAGCAGGCTTATTGATCAATCCTGACGACTGCTTTACGAAAGGTGGTTTCCCAGAATCCTTTTCTCTTCCATGCAGGTGACTTGACCAAAACTATAATTTTTAAAGACCAACTCCGACCATCTTTTGATCTATGTTCAAAGCGTTCCCAGTGGTCTTTTAATGATGATGATACAGTTTTGTTTTGTTTTTTTTTTTTACCAAAAATGAAAAAGAAACTGTCATTTTCAAGGAAATTGTTTCTGCAGAGCAGCAGGAGTTCTGGAGAAAGTCTTCCCCAAGTTGTCCGCCCCCTTTTTCCATCATCCATTTGTTTAGTCTCCCCCTCTAGTTTAAAGCCCCTCCCCCATATTAAACCATATGGGGCCCACTTGGCTGGGTTAGAACCCCAACCTGACATTAACGGTGCAACCAAATTGGCGAGCAATATCAGAACTATCCAGTCGTACAATTCGCTCCTCTTTTGCTTTTGTTCATAACTGTCTGATCTGCAGGAAAATAAAGGTAAAAAATGATCAAATTAATTGAAAACTGTTACCAAAAATATGACAGTGACTATTTCCACGTAATGTGATTAAAAATGTCAGAGATTACTTTTTTACTTGGACAGTTTTATTTTGAAAGCTGAAACAAACCATTCCTGTTTTTACAATTATTCCTTAAAATATCCTGTAGAACAAGTAAAATTTATCCTGGTAAGCTATTAAAATGCATGCGGGCAATGTAGTGATGTGCATCTTTGCTAAAGATATTAAATGTGACCAACATGAATTTCTATTGGCTTTTGTGCTCGATCACACTTAGAATATGTGCAAATAACATCATAATAGAAATATAAACTAAAAGAATTATAAAATAGAACCTGTTGGAATAGTTTCTGCTCAGAAGTAAGGTCAATATTTTCAATAAAACCTAAATATTGAAATTTGTATTTAGATTTGTGAACAATCTAAGACAGGGAACGAAAATACAGTTCAGCAGGACATTCATAAAAGAAATATTGTACATTTTTCCGTTGAAATAAGTATTATTTATATAAAATTGTGTTAAACAGCATTCAGCTGTCAGCTTTACCATTCTAAATACAAACAATGGAAGTAACTATTCACATTTATGGCTCTGTCACCATTTTGTCTGACATCACCATGAAAAGGGTCTTTCCGCCAAAGCTTCAGAAATATAAGAACATTTGAAAAATACTTCATTTTAGCTGTGCTGCTGCAGTGGACTGGTAAAGAAAAGGCTCAAAAAGAGCCAAATGCTGTTGTTTGTGGAACCAAAACTGCAAAAAGAAAATTTACTAAACACGACAAAAGATACAAACCGAAGCAAAACCTAAAGCCCGAAAGGACAGACAGCTGTTGATGATTTAAGAGAATTTTGTAATTGACTGTATTTTGTTTCACCCTTTAACACTAGAGCTACAGTGTTTATTAGATTGACTGTAATTTTTTTATTGTTAACCTGATCGATGTAATTCCAGTAGATTCTGAAGGACAAAAGCGGCACGTCGAGTTTTCGGAATCTACTGGAATTACATTGATCGGGTTAACTGTTGAAAAGTTTGTTAAAAATGTTGTGTTTAAGCGTCACCGATGACGCCTCAGATGTTACAGGGTTATTTTGTTTGTACGAGCAGGTTATGAGCACATGTCGACTCAGCTAAACTGAGCTTCCATCAGAGTCTAACGATACAATACAGAATAAAATGAAAAAGCTAATTCAAATAGAAAACTAGACAGCTTTCAAACAAAGTATAACTTTCATTCTCACTCTTAGTACATCACTCAGACAAAAGTCAATAGCCCATAAAATGAGTCCATTCTATGTACAACTATTCAACAAGCCATTGAGAAAACCCAAGGTCTAAATGTGAAAACAATGGATTGAGCTTCTGAAGAGGTTTGAGAGCATCTGAGCCGTTCAAGTTCAAGAGCGTGGAAGGATGACGGTAATGTGACACAAACGCGAGCTATTGTTATAGACTGACTGACAGTGTTTTTCATAATAAAATGTTTCACTCATAAAGCAGCTCTTGACAACATGGAATAATAAATCATTATTTATTGATCACTTTTAATTAGATAAATAAATCTGTGAATTAAAATTAAAAAGCAGAGAAATATAGACATCTTATATCCTCTTATAACCTGTTCACAGATTTCCTGCCGCATGTTGAGGCAACAAATTCTTCCCTCACTTACAAGAATTAGTCAATAAACTCTGCGAAAAAAAGGACTTGTGTAAAAACTTCCTCCTGCATCAGCCAGAAGAGAAAGCAAACGACTGTAGAGGTGAAGGTCTGCATCAGAGGTGTCAAACATATGGCCCGTGGGCCGGATACGGACAGCGAGATGGTTTAATCCGGCCCAGTCAAAAAATATAAAGGATGTTGGAGAAAAAAAAGCAAGTTTTTAGTCGATTCCTGTGGCGAGTTACGCCTGGTTCACACTAGACGCGGAAGCACTGCAGAGCCGTGCGGAACGAAGGCTGCTTCCATCTGGCGCCCTTGTTAACCTATGGTGTGGTTCACACCAGGCGTGGAGCACCGCGGCCCTCCGCGGGAGATTTGCGCCGTCCAGCGGATCGTTTCGGCATCTGATCTATTGTGTGCGCCTACTGCGAGCGATCTGCGTCAATTCTAGCAGGAAGTTACATCAAGATACATGAGAAAATACAATTTATTTTTCAAAATATAACCAAATTTTCACAATAAAATACCGCAATTGATAAATGCTATCGTGTTTTTGTATATAAACAGACTGTAGAGATGAAAATAAAAACACAATCACAACACACACACCAAAAAAATAAATAAAAACACACTTCGCGTCGAGTGTGAACTTAATGTAGGGGCATGCAACCTTTAATCCTAAAAGAGCCGTTTGGTCCACATTCTTATGGACCAAAACTTAGCAAGAGCCACAAAGTTGCACCTCAAAGTTAGAAAAATAGTATTATAATATAAAAATATTATAATATAAAAAAATATATTGATAAAATATAGCTTTCGAATGTTCTATACAATTGAGTTAACAATAGCACATTCAAGCTCCTTTCAAAATAAAACACATCCTGTGTTTAATCAGATCCTTCAGCAGCAGCAGATTTACTTAAATGAAAATGCAAGAAACATGAGATTTTCTATTTTTAAGACTTGTATGTTCCTTCATTCTTTTTCGTCTTTTACTAGTGAATAAAAACTGACAACAATAGTATAAAATCCTAATTATTTTAAAATCTAATGTATTAAGATAATGTCGCTCTAATTATAAACTCAACAGTAGATTAACCTTTTACTATAATTTTAAGCAGTTTGGCCTTGCTGCCATATCAAAAATCTAAAAATAACAAATTAATTAGTTATTTTTTAGGCTTTCTTCAAAGCCAAAGAGCCACAATGGAGGAACAAAAAGAGCCACATGTGGCTCTGGAGCCTCAGGTTGCAGACCCCTGACCCAGCGTAAGCCGGGTTTGGGAGAGGATGGTGTTGCTGCTGTTAGTGCTTGAAAAAGGAAGAGGAGGACACACGAGCTCAAAGCAGAGTTTTGTCTGTTTTACTTATATAAAATAGCTTGAATTGCTGACAAGGCTGATGTTGATGGCTGAAAAATCACTGAAGCTGAAAGCCAGCTAAGATATTAGTTAAAGGGGCCCTACCATGATTTTCTTCAGCCTTTCAGAGTAAACTATATCCATATATATGATCATATATTATCTTTGGAACACTGAAAAACAAATGATTTATGAAATATGACTCATTTTTGTAGCCTGTTTTAATACCCGGAAGTAAAACGACTCGATTTCTAAGCCTCCGCCTTTCGCTCCTTGTCGGTCCCACCCATTTCTCAACATCATCCTTGAGCCCGAACCTCCAGTGTGAACAACATTTATAAACAAAAGTATAAGAAAGATAGATGCGCTGTGGTCTGCAAAATCTTGTCTGGATTTTTCCCTTTTTCAAACTTTTTATTTTGCTGATGGATTTTGAGCGTGTGAATGAAGGCCAGGTCAACCTATGAAGCATGTTTTTGGATGGTAAGAGGAAGCCGGAGTTCCTGTAAAAAACCCATGCGTGCACCGGGAGAACATGCAAACTCCACACAGAAAGGACTCCAGTTTTTGGTTCAGATCCCCCAGCTGGGACTCGAGCCGGGGCCTTCTTGCTATGAGGCAAGAGCGCCAACCACTGCACCACCGTGCAGCCCTACTCGGTTGTTTGAGGCCAAGTTGACCATACATTGTTTAGCTACTGGTCCGGCCCACTTGAGATCAGACGTGTTCAATGTGGCCCTTGAACCAAAATTAGTTTGACACCCCTGGAGCAAAGTGCAAGAGGCCAGAACCAGACTCATGACTTGTTAGTATTTCAAAGTGATGACTTTAAAAAGCCAGAGAAGAAAACTACAGCACAAGCGGAAGCAGGAGAAATAAAAGGATGTGGCAGAAAGCAACATAAAACAAAATTAAAGCGATAAAATGAAGAAATCCTGATGATTCTCTCACAGATGTTCGGAAATCGTTAGAGATTTTAATTGTATCAGAAATGTTTTTTAAATCCACAGATGCAGCACTGACAGTTGTAAAGAAAAGTCATCATTATCATTATTATATCAATCCATCTTCTTTAGCTGCTCACTCCTGTTCATGGTGTTGCTGGAGCCTATCCATACGAAAGCGGGAACACCTGGGACAGTTGGCCAGTCCATTGCAGATAATGAGACATCATTTGAGGACGGCATTTTCTATGTGTTGAGTGGAGCATGTTCAAAGTCCCATTAGCGCGGTCACAGAGATACCAAACATGATGGTCGTGATGCCACACACTTATTTAATTAGCATGGCTGACACTGAGCATCTGCGGAGGGTTCCTCCGCAATTTATTTCCAAAAATGTGCTTCCAGGAACGTGGAACGGCATCAGACTCCCATTTGCACCGAGATGGCTCATCATGGCGAGCGCGCGCTGGAGCGTTTGCGGCAGACAAGCATGTAAAAACACATCAGGAAAGTCCTCGCTCATCGTGTCCCTCTGCGTTCTGAAGCTCGGTGACCACCGGCAGGAGCTCAGGCGTCGGGGCTGATGTGCTGGCAGCCAATCACATCTGTCACAGTCCCAGCATCCTCTGGGGTCAGATCAAGGCACGCCGATATTATTGCGCGTGGCCTAATTTCCCCCGCGCATGCTGCAAATTATTCACATTTTTCATTTTGTTAATGTAGTCTTTGGCACAATTGGAGTGGTCATACGTGTTGTTAAAAATAAATTGAAAACTGGTTGTGCTGGAAGCTGTGAAGAGGATGCCACGGTGGGCAGGCGGTCTCAGCGTGGCCGCAGCCGTCCAGCCAACCAGCCGCACAATCGCAGCCTCTCCCGGGTCAAGCATCCCTGTTCAGGCAAATAGCAGAAATATGAAAATGTACATATTGATTTTGGACTGAACGAGCCCCAACAATGATCCCCGACATTTATCGACTCAATTATCCTTCTATCTCTGCGTTTTACTCGCAACACTTATTTGTCCTCCGTCAAAGATGAAAGCAGGTGAAAAAGGTGGTGAGGGGGGACAAAATGAGGGACTGGAGAGTGTCAAAGAGTTTCATTACAAGAAGAGGGCGGTATTATGAGCACATTTATCCAAAATTGGAAAATAATGAAGAAAGATTAAAGCCCTCCCAGTATTTTAGACGTTCCAAATGGACAACCAGTCCTGGAGTTGACAATGGGCCGCAGAGACTTCCAGACACTATTATGTGCTGCAAAATGAGGGAGGGACAATGTGAAAGCCTCTTTGCTTGGGAGGAGGCAGAGAAACTTGAATGAGCTCCTCTGGTGCACATTTCCTTTTGTGCGTTTCTGTGTTGTGGCGACAAGACAGGAAATGAGCGCTCACTGTCTTAAATAAAGCAAGAATTTTACATCAGTCATTATGGCTGTTACGAGTTTCCCAGAGCAGCCGGGTTTGTTGTGCTGACCTCGTTTTCCTCCTCTGACCTGAAAACGGCGCCGCCAACACAAACAAACAAACAAACACACACGATCCTGCTCCCCGAGTTTGCCGCTGCCCTTGATTGGCTCAGAAAAACAGGGAAAAAAAAAAGTGCTTTATTAACTCTGTTTTCATTGCACTTTCTTGAATACATCAACTGGTGTGAACTGCAGCTGCAGTTTCATTTAAGTGGAGCTTTTTTTTTTTTTTTGTTCAGGGGAGCCAGATGAGAACTACAGCCCCCCATCACCTTCACCTAAGCTGAGAAAATACAGACAAGCAGGTCACAGAAATTCTGTCACAAGTTATTGGGCACCTAAGCGTGTGGGAAATCCTGCAGTGCAATATTATTCTCTGTAAATCTCAAACTGTGAATAACAGGAGCCAAGCAATTTAAGTAGGAAGGTCATAGCAAAGTAAAGCAGGAAAATTGCCAGGAAAAAAAAAGCTTTCTGAGAGAGTGAAATAGATGAGAGATGAAGGGAGATGAAAAGTTGACGGGCTACCCAGGCAGGTCTACAAAAAGTAATGAATATCCCTCGCTGTGGAGCGATTTTGAGGAACTGTCATTCTGAATGAAGTGAGATAAAAATTATATTTCGCCCAGATAAAAAAAGCAACCATTACAAAAGTAGAAAAGACGTGTGTCTGCCTGATGCTCGCCCTTAATCCAAGACAAGGCCTGACAGCCGACGCCATCAAATGTCAGAGCCGGCGGAGCATCAAAACACAGCGATTGTATCAAAGAAATAAAAAGAGAACCTTCAGAGGACAGAGACTGGATCTTTGGGCGGAAAACCAGTCCCTTTTTATTAAAACAAACTTTTGATCAGCTTCTAAAATTACTGTTTGCTTTTATTCCCATTTTACTTCAAAAACTTTTACAGATTCGTCTGATTTTTATTTATTAGACTTCATAGAATATTTAAATTTAATGTTGGGATTATAGAAAAAAACAGCGAGTTAATATCATTTTTTAGTCTTAAACTTAGTGTAACAACTTAGTACGGTGGCCCTTAAGTACAAATCACATTAACGTCGTCAACGTGAAAAACAATAAAAGGATCATAATTTTAAAAAAGCTATATGATAATTAAAAACATTACATTTTTTAAATCAAATCAAAATTCCAGAAACTAATAAAAAAAAAATTAAAACAAAGATGAAACATTTTTATTTAATAGACTTAATAAAATATTGAAATATAATGTTGGGATTTAAAAAAAACTGCAAGTTAATCTGACTTTTTGTATCTTAAATTTAGTGTAACAAGTTAGTACGGTGGCCCTGAAGTACAAATCACATCGACCGCATCGACATAAAAACATTTTAAAGATAGCTATTAAACAAGAAAAATGAGTAATTATAAAATGCACATTTTAGAAATAAAAAACAGAAACTAATTTCAAAAAACAAAACACAATTCAAATAATAATAATAATAATACATAATTCATCAGGAGGAATCATTTAGAAAAGCAAAAGTAATGCCAAAATTTGTATTTATTTATAGCTTGTGGACACATGTATTACTGTTTACAACCATACAAATTACACATCTACACACAATAATCTGAGTGTTGATTTACACATATCCATGTTAACACTTTTATGTCAGCAATGCTCTTTTTTTTTTTTTTTTATACATACATTTTTATTTAGCTTGAAAAGGGGGTGGGATGAAGGAAAATTACCCCTTATATCATATCTACCCCTTAAGCATCTATGTCTTAATTATGGTATGGCTGTTAATATCTTATTGATGTTAAGATCACAAAGAGCAAAATTTAAAATGAAACGTGACAAAAATGAAGCAAAATAAGGAACTGGAAGAAGTTATAGGACATCACAGACTGAATAATTGAATAATTCTTAACAGGAAGTTAAGTGGCGATTACTTCTGATGCGTTTTACTTTAGGCTTTTGGCCGCGTCCACTCCAAAAGTTCAGTAAAAGAACATTTTCACCGTGACATCAGAAAAAATGGCAACAGGGCTGAAATGTGAATAGTGACCTTAGGTGTTCGGGTTTAGAATGGTAAAGCTGACAACTGAACGCTGTTTAAACATTATTTTACCTAAATAATAAAGGCTAACATTATCAATTTCAAAAGAAAAATGTACAATATTTATTTATGAATGTCCTGCTGAACTGTATTTTCATTTCCTGTATTAAATCGTTTACAAATGTAAATACCTTTCATTTGAGAAGACATTATTCAAACAGGTTTTATTTTACTTGAGGTTATTTGTATGTGTTTAAGTGCGATCGGCACAAAAATTGATGGAAATTCGTGTTAGCCACACATAATAAGCACAGCCAAGATACACATCGCTGCATGCTGGCCGCACGTTTCTTAACCCATGGCTAAATTTGTTGTTTTTTGGGGTATATTAAGGGGTAATTGTAAAAATAGGAATGTTTACTAAGTAGCACAGCAAATATTTTAAGTATAGCTATAACGCTGCGTATTTTCAACTTTCAAAATGAGATCGAACAAAACAAAAGTTCAGCTCTGAATGTACATATTTTACAAAATATATGCAAATAATAATTTCCTTATATATTTTTTTGACCGTTACAAGTAATTTTTATTCTTGCTTACCTTCAGTATCCGACAGGGATCAGACACGGCTATGAGCAACAGCAAAGAGGAACTACGTCAGAAAATAACACAGCAGTTATTAGTTTTTCTTTATTGTCAGACACGTTAATATCGTCTGACTTTAGCTCTGTTTTTAGTGATTTTGTAACAAATGTAATCAACTTTAACTGGACTGAAAAGATCTTCTGCAGATCTACGTCTCATCCTCGTCGTGGAAAGCTAGTGTTAGCATTAGCATCAATTAGAATTAGAAAATCTTAAATATCTTCATAATTAAACCAACAGCAGTCAATGAAGTTCCTGTAACCTTCGTCTAACTATGAGCGGGTTTGTAGAGAGAAATGATCCACGACTGGTTAAATATCATCCAGAGGATTTTGGAGAAGCAGCTGTGGAGCATTCTGCAGGAGGAATACTGACATTTAATCTAAGAGGGAAAGAATACAACCAGGGAGGACATTTAGAAGTGAAATATTGGACAAATTTTGGTTGCAGTTACGTAAAACTGCTGTGAAGCACATTCAGCTGTCAACTTTGCCGTTCTAAACCTGTAAACTGAAAGTCCCTCTGCACACTCGCCATTTTGTGTGATGTCGCATGAAAAGGCTCAACTGAACTCTACTTAGAGTCCAGGCCAAACATCCTTCTGTGTTCCCTCTTATTTAAACTTCAAACATCTAAGAGGCTATCTTATTTATTCAGTCTTTGTTTTTCCTTTTCAGTTGATGCGATTTGTCCTTCAGGGCCACCGTACGCCTGTAAACATTTAAGCTAAGTCCAAATTCCTCCCCCTACTCACTATACAGTGTGTTTGCCATTTTCTAGTGCTGTTTAAATCTACTAATTCTAAAATCCAGCTCTAGAAACTTCCCATAAGTCCTTGCAAAAAAACTAGCGTGCATCGATGCTCACTAGATTAGTGAATTATAGTTTAAATGTAATTTTTGAATAAGCCATCCGCATTTTAATCATCAGAACACAATGGAGTCATAAATAAATGTTGAGAAGTAGTGAGCATCGTGTCCGAATTACCTTTAAAAATCCAGGGCACTAGATAGTCCCACTCTATATCGTTTTTTTTACTAGTTAGGGGTTAGAGTGGGAATTCAGACACAACCTTAGAGTTTTTACTGCAAACTGATTGATTTAAAAATCCTGACAGATCCTTACAGTAAAGATGGGACGGTTGTGAACTTGCAGTTTGAGATGGCCCAAACAGAACCTAAAACACAGGGGGGGATCTATGAACCCTATGAAAAACAAACTTTGTCTGCACCCCGTCCCGTCTCCCTCTTTTCTCCAACCTAAACCCTTTTGTGCGCGGCAGAATGAACTGAAAAGCCGCAGATTCTGCCTTGTGTTGTGGAAAATAACGTGTCCTTCGCAAAAAGAATAGAGTCATGCTTCTCATTCCAAAGTCTTAGTGCTTTTTTTCCTTGAATAAATCATCCACATCTATTGAATCCTTTTCATTTCTCCATACAAGCCTGCCATTCAGAGAGAAGAGAAAAGAGTCTGAAATACTTCAAGCTGGAGAGTTACCTTGCATGGAGGGGAATTAAGGACCATTTGCCAATATTGTGGATCAACTATGTGGAGAATAAAAGCAGCATTCTTGTGTTACCTGGCTGGGGAATACAGCCACAATGGACTTCAAACAAGGACCAGCGTACAATCCACGGTCGGATTTTTACATGGGGGACCTTGGACTCTTCACAACAAACATTTTGCGGCAAAGACGGGCATAAAGGGAAGCGTCTGAATAGTCGTTGTATTACCCTCTTGCCCTTTGTCAGGAAGAATGTAGGCTGTTCATTGTACGTCAATGGATGACCTCAATCTCATGATTTATCAGCGCCGTGCTGCAGAGTAAATAGCTGCCTTTGGTTGTTTTGCATTCTTCATGAGCGGCTTCATGAGGTTTAGAATTCACGCCGCTTTTTTTCCCCCAGCACATTTGAGGACCACGCACCGTCGCATGAACTTCCTTCGCATTGTGTCCTGTGGATGCAGAATGAATCCCGCAACAATAGTGAGCGTTAAACAAGCAGGACCCACGTTTCCTACAGTTTTATGAATAAAAAATCTAGCTCCTCGTTTTGAATTCTATGGGTTTTTCCAGTGAATACGCAGGCCTGTTTGCACATGAGCCGACTGACTAACCCTCCTCAAAGGCGCCCTCACTCCCACCTGACTGACACTCACTTGAGCTCTGCTCCAGTTTCTAGGCCCTCTAACAGCAAGATAAGGCTCTTATCGCCTCCAAGAGTGAAGATTTGGCCTCAATCCAGGAGAACCAGCGGAGCAGGGAAACCACTGTCTAGACACTTAAAGTGAACTAAAAGCAGCAACGCTCCGTTTGACAGGAAACACTAAAGGGCTGTCGCTGAGTCGTGGAGGCTGCAGTTCAGACAATGTCATTGTGCCAGAGCGCCTCTCCAGATCCTCAGCCCTGCAGTGGGCTTTTTATCACCAGCTAGCATGGAGATGCTGCAGAGATTTATCACAGCGGAATATTCTGGAGATCTTTATTAAATGCAAACGTTCGGCTAACAAATGTGCAAACGCTTCTGCTGCAGTTTCCCATCACGCTGGGTTGCACAGGTACATTTCCATTTGTGCACTTGCAGAACAAAACATCTGCACTAAGAAATATTAATTTGAGCTTCATTTATGGCAGGGATGTCAAAAGCAATCTCACAGGAGGCCAAATTTCAAAACACATCTTTCATCAGGGGCTGTACAGGATAAACATTTATTAAACACTCTAAAACAAAATTTTTAAAACTTTAAAATCACAACCTTTTAACATAATTAGAACTACATATGTAGCATTACCTGCAATAATGCTAGTGTGAATGCTGTAAGCCGAATTTGGCGGCTAAAGACGCTAGTGCTGAAAGATGAAAATGCTGAAATTTATAGCTAAAAACACTGAAGCTGATAGCCAGCTAAAATGTTAGCTAAATTAGCCTGAAAGAACTTAAGTTAGGAAACAGCTAGCATGTAGCTGAAATATTAGCTAAACTCTTAGCTAAGCTAAATTATGTCATAATCGTTCAAAAAGCTAGCAGAATGCCAATTTTTAAAACTTTAAAACTGTAACTTTTTAACAATTATGAACTGGATATATAGCCTTACCTGTACTGCTAGTGTGAATGCTGGAGGCTTAATTTGGCTGCTGAAGATGTTGGTGCTGATAGCTGAAGTTGCTGAAATTGATAGCTAAAACACTTCAACTGATGGCTACAATCACTGTAGCTAATTGCTGAAAACGCTGAAACTGATAGTCACCTGAAATATTAGCTAAAGGTCAAATTAGCCTAAAAAAACTTTAAAAAGAAAATTGGCTAGCCAAAACACATAGCATGTAGCTGGAAAAACAGCTAAACTGATCTACCCTAAAAACCCTAAATTAGCCAAAACAGCTAGCATGCAGTTGAAATATTAGCTAAACTCCAAAAAAGCCTAAAAACTTAATAAATGCAAAAAAAAAAGTCCAAAAAGCTAGCAGAATGCCAATTTTTAAAACTTAAAACTGTAACTTTTTAACATAATTATGAATTTAAAAAAAGGCGGGAATATTAATCCAGAATAAATCAACTTAAACCTTAAACAACTTTCAATATTTTACTCTCCATAAAAATAGATCCTGCCCAAAATTATACAAGTTGGAAATAAGTTCAAGATAACATCGGGCCATTGATAACAATAAAATAAAATGACCCGCAGGGCCAGATCCGGCCCCCCGGGCCTTGAGACTTTGACATATGTGATTTATGTTCTATAAATTCTGAGACGTGAAGCTAACTCTTAGTTGATCCGTTTTGTCATTCAGGTTGTTTTTAATGATTTAGAAAGTATAAGACAGAAAATGTGACATTAGGTCCCATTACTGTTGTTGATGTTCAGGTGTGGAGATGCATTCCAGCATGAGGGCTACAGATAGTTGTAGCTGCAGCTGCTGCAGCCTCACACCTTTTCTGCAGGAATTCTTCAGAAGTTATTCTCTTTTTTTTTCCTTCTGCGCTTTGTTTATGTGTTTTTGAAACAAAACACAGATGATCAACAGATTGCTGACAAATTCCAAAACAGACATGAACCAAAACAACACCAACAAATGCCTTAAAATATTCATTTTTGTGGTTGCTGAGAGTCAGAGCGAGAAAACAAACCCAAGTGTTTTCTGTTTGAGGAATTTCAGACCCGTCTAGACAAACACTGCGATTGGAAAAAAAAAAATAGAAAAATAAAGATAGAATGAATATGATTTTTGTTTACATGTCTGACAGAACCTAAAGCGGTGCCTCAAACGCACGACCCCAGCTGCTCCCGTCCATCCCTCAGAGGTGATGACGGTCAAACACGTTCAAGAGTCACCTTAGAGGTGTCGGTCTGGCAGGGTGGGGTAACTCCAGAGGCAGAAGTTCAGGCTTGTAAATGCCTCCTCATTCGATGGAGCCTCGTCTGCCTCACACCAAATGACCGACAGTCAAGCAGGATTCTTTCATTCTTTTCTGAATCAAACATAAAAATCTGAACGAACCTCAGTAATGTGTTTTGATATTTCTCTTATGGAGCTAAATAAATGTTGCAATCTTATTTCTCTTCCATCAGACATTTATTCATTCAGAAATGTTGTCTAACAAATCCCTCTGGACTTTTCAATAAACAGCTAGAAAACCATACACGGTTTCTGTTGAAAAGCACATTTCTGTTCTGTTTTTTTAAATTCACTTCAGCTTTAATCTGATTGATGTGAGAAAAATTAAAAGAAAAAAATAGTCTAAAAGATTCAAATCCTTAAATGCCAATATGGATTCATTTGTAAGGAGCTGTGGTTTCTTTTTTGCAAACAACAGCCAACGTTGGAGTTTGTGCTTCAGTTTCATTGAACATGACAGAAAGGAAAGCTGGTGGAGAGAAATGGGGGCGGGGGGGCACACAGGTACAAATCCAGGTCTGTCAGTGCCATCTAGTGGACAGAGAGGTGTAGTTACCAGGCAGCTCTGCTCTTTTAGGAACTCTGATGATCTTTATTGAAGTTTTGACGTCAGTTTGGATCCAAGTAAAGCTTGTCAGAACAAAAGGTTCAACTTCAACCTGGAGATTTAGGATTTACTTGCTATTTGGAATTTTTATCACTATTTCTTTTTCAGTTGAAATCTTATTTCTATCATCAGAAATAGATTTTGATGCACAATTTTACTTTTGAAGTTACATACAGATTTCCCATTTACCTTTTAGGATTTAGGGATGATTATCAAGACATTCTGACATTTATATGTAATTTTAGCACTTATGTCAAAATACATCACAGCCAGCAAGGACAGAAAGTGGTCCCCACATGGTTTCAAAGTGGGTAGGAACGATGGGGCCCGACAGTTTCTGTGGTGGCTCCACCCCTTGTTTGCCCATATTGGCTAAAATGGAGACTCAGTTGGTTATCTCATTATGCGATCCAGCCGCCGGGTGGACAGTGGATTCCCTAGTCTACAGTGGACTTGATATTGAGGACCTCATTAGCATGCTAGAGTGGAGCTCATTAGCATGCTGCACTGGAGGTCGCCTCAGCGGAGCTCGCTAGCACGGTATAAAAGCTCTCGATAGCATTCAACAATGGAGATGGCTAGCACGCTAGAGTGGAGCTTGTTAGCATGCTACAGTGGAGCTCACTAGAATGCTACAGCGGAGCTTGCTAGCATGCTACTGTGAAGCTCGCTAGCATGTTAAAGAAGAGTTTGTTAGCATGCTACAGCGGAGCTTGATAGCTTGCTACAGGAGCACTTACTAGCATGCAACAATGGAGCTTACTAGCATGCTACAGCGGAGTTTGCAAGTGTGCAACAGTGTAGCTCACTATCATGCTAAAGAAGAGCTCGCTGGCATGCTACAGTGGAGCTGACTAGCAGCCTGTTACAGAAGAGCTTGCTAGCATGCTACAGTGGAGCTTACTAGCTTGTTACAGAAGCGCTCACTGGCATGCAACAGTGGAGATCGCTAGCACACTACAGTGGAGCTCACTAGTATGCTACAGCGGAGCTTGCTAGCTTACTACAAAAGCACTCACTAGCATGCTGTGGATCTTGCTAGCCCGCTACATTGGAGCTTGCTAGTATGTTAAAGAAGAGCTCGCTAGAATACTACAGCAGAACTGGATAGCCCGCAACAGAAGCACTTGCTAGCATGCTACAGTCGTGCTTACTAGCATGCTACAACAAAGTTTGCTAGCATGCAACAGTTGAGCTCACTAGTATGCCAAAGAAGAGCTAGCTAGCATGCTACAGTGGAGCTGTCTAGCAGCATGTTACAGAAGAGATTGCTAGCATGTTGCAGTTGAGATTGCTAGCATGCTACAGTGGAGCTGTCTAGCAGCATGTTACAGAAGAGATTGCTAGCATGCTACAGTGGAGCTCACTAGCATGCTACAGTGGAACTTTGCTAGTATGCTACTGTGGAGCTTGCTAGCCTGCTACATTGGAGCTGGCTAGCATGTTAAGAAGAGCTCGCTAGCATGCTACAGGGGAGCTTCCTAGCATGCTACAGCAGAGCTTGATAGCTTGCTATAGTGTAGTTCACTATCATGCTAAAGAAGCACTTGCTGCTTGCTACAGCAGAGAGCCCTAGCACGCTGGGCAGCAGGTTAGCATAGCGAGTTAAGCCACTGAGTTCCTACTTAACAATTTAGACAAAAACAGTTGGGGCCTCCACAGAAACTGCAGACAAACCCAATAAGGGCACACATTGTATGACATATCACAATATATCACTTGATGAATCATAAGTAGATCGCTTGAAAGGGAGTGGAGGGAAGCGAACTTATATATTCCCACCCCGGCTCGACCATTTTCTCTACATGAATGATCAATATCCGGTTCAGGACTTAATATCAAATATTAATAGATTCATGTTATTAAGGATCATTAGTATCAGTAATGTAATCAAATTTCAAAACATCTACAACAACTAATTTATATTAATCAATAACAATAATCTAATATTGTCAATGAAAATATTGTGCAGATTGTATTCAAAGAATTATAACAATTCAAGAAGTAATAAGTAAATCATCTTCATTTGCTAATGCAATCTAAACATTCTCATTAAACAAAAGACAATTGGTGCAGGCTTTGTGTATCAAAAAATGATTAAAAGATCAAAATGTAGTTATTAAAAAAAAAAAATAATTTGTGCAGATTGTGATCATCAAAGAATGATTATGATACAGAAATAAGTTGAGAGAAAAAAAAAAAGTTCAGGAATTAGAGCAGAATCAGTGCTACACCACAGTTTAGGTACAAGTTTAAGTAAACAATCTTGTAAACCATCTTCGTTGCTATGACTGAGAGACTATGAAGGTCTCATTTCAAGGGAATTGTGCTCGAGTTCTGCAGAATCGGATCAGAGTTCACATCCATTGGTTTTTTGAGTTCACGTTTCACATTTTGCTTGAAATAAAAAGGTTCAAACATGTGTAATCCCACAGTTCTCAAAGTCTTTCATGGATTTTATTTCCTGAGGCTTCGTTAGATCCGGTGGTCCGAGTGGTTTGACAAAGATTCTGGGTTCAGAATCCAGGTCGAATGGATCTGTTTCTTTTTGCGTAGTATTCATGCGTGCTTTGCCAGATTGACATGGTATTTTGAAAGATGCTCGTTAATAAAGATTAACATACCCTTCACTTGGCTGCGTTATTTCATCAGAGCTATCTTGTGCTTTCGATTCACAAACCTGATCAGGATCGCTGGTTTATCCGTGTTATTTCTCCGAGGAAGCGGATGACAGACCTCAACAGTATTTTGGTCCAAGGAAATCCCTTTAGACGCAAGAAATGCTCCAACTTGATTCTCCACGGAGTTAGCATCCATCATCATGGCTCCGTTAGCATCCGTGCTAACGTTAGTAGCACCAGGCCACGCCCTGGGTTGTAGTTGAAGTCCCGTGAGAATCACATTATTCATCCGTGTTTGTTGATCCATGTCATGCATCCTTCTTTCCATGATAATCTTGGCGATTATCTTGTTGTTCGTTATGTGCCTTTTCTTGACGGAAATCTTCCACAAGCTGTAGGAGCGACGATAGCTTAGCTTGCTGGTCCAGCAGCGCTGTCAGTTTAGATTCATTGAGAAGCGCAAGGGTTAGCTTAGCTTTAAAACCAGCTAACGCGGTTTTCAGCTCTGCCAAATCGGCTTCAAAACTTTTCTTCGGTGCCATGTTCAACTCTCCTCGTCGTGGTATCTGTTTTGCAGCAGCCTGGTGATTAAAGTCGCTTGTGGCCAACTTTAAAAGACTTGAAAAGCCGAAGAGTTGAGGAGAGCTGGAGGCACACTTCTGCTCGTCGTGACCCGGAACTGGAAACTTTTTGGTTCTGACAAAATTTTATTAAAATGCAGCGAATATGAGAAAAAATAAGTACTGATAAAACTACAAACATAAATACATTATTTTTTTAAAATTAGGACTAAATTATTAGATGTAAAATATAAGAAGTGCCAAATTTAAACTTTAAAAACTGTTTATTGCACTTGTTAAATAAGAAGTCTTCAACATTTCCTGCAAATAGAGGTTTAAAAGTTCTTTGCGATATAGAATCCCACGTTTGTACAATACAATTTTCTCCACTAAAAACTGATAGTCTTTTAAATAAATCCATTAATTAAAAACCACAATGAAATTCTATTTTGCAGTTGTCTTGTGCTCTTATTATTTGAAATAATTGACAAAAATCAAAAAAAGAGGAGAACCTTGAAGCAAAACTAAACTGTTTTCTTCAGATTTCATCAAGAGGATTTAAAAACTCAGAGCAGACTGTTTAATGTTGCATGCTGTTACTGTAGCGCAATGCATCATGGGAAATGTAGTACAAGACTGATAGGGGAAACAGACAGACTCACACTTCTGAGTTTCATTATTTTATTCTCCTTTTAAACGCTCTGATACAGGATCCCATGGTAAGCTACACCGCTAAACCCGAGCTTTAGCTGTTATTTTTGTTAGAACTGAGAGACTTTATGAACCGAATCAGAACAGGGAAGTGAGGATGTTAACCACTTCTGATTGGTCAGTGGGATGACACATGATCCAGCCTCCAGGAATGATTGGTGGAGACAGTTGAAGGAGATGGGCTTTTCCCTAAAAACAAAGTGAGCGGCTATTTTTGCACCCAGAT
Organism: Oryzias javanicus; assembly: GCA_003999625.1. Lineage (NCBI taxonomy): Eukaryota > Metazoa > Chordata > Actinopteri > Beloniformes > Adrianichthyidae > Oryzias > Oryzias javanicus. Next base: position 24,939,777 of record CM012440.1, read on the forward strand.
TGTCATTCTTGGAATCATTTATAGAATCAAATAAAAAGCATTTAATGATTTTTCATGTTCAAAACTACTCAGTGTTAGATCAGGGCCTGTTTGGATGAACAGAGCTGATATCCCAGCGATGGTAAATGTTTTAGACAAGTGAAACTTGGTCATTTCCCACGGTACCCCTGACCATCTCTTTTGGGACACTAGGCTCTGGCCCCCTGGTTGAGAAATACTGACTTAAGGATTGTAAATTGTGCATAGGTGTTTAGAGTGTACCCTGCCTTCTGGGATCACCAGGAAAGGCTCCAGCAACCCTGTATCCCCAAAAGAGATTCAGCTGGTTTTGCAAACGGATGGAAGGATAAATATGACATAATGTTATCTTGCGCTTATTTTTAACTTGTATAATTTTGACAAAATATGTTGTTATGGAGATTAAAATATTGAAAGTTATTTATGGTTTAAAGTCCCCCTACAACGTTTTTTTTTTTATTTTCTTTAAACTCTCCCAGTGGGGTTTTAATTAGGACTGTGAATTCAAACTGATTTTTTCCTCAGGCACTTTGATTGACAGTGACTTAAAAGGAGAAATACTCAGAAATGCAAAGACAAAATGATTTTTTATATTTTTTCTCTTTCAGAAGAAAAATGCCACACATACATGTTAAAAACTCAAAAAACATGATTTTCATTGAAGAGGGACTTTAAGTTGATTTATTCTAGAATAACATTCCTGCATTTGTTTTATCCATAATTAAGTTAAAAAGTTACGGTTTTGAAAATTCAAAAATTGGCATTCTGATAGCTTTATGGACTATTTTTGGGATTTACAGTGAAATTTTTAGGCTATTTTGGAACTTGGCTAACATTTCAGCTACGCTCTAGCTGTTTTGGCTAATTTAGGCTTATTCTCCCCTTTTTAGGCTATATTGAAGTTTAGCTAATATTTCAGCTACATGCTAGCTGTTTTGGCAAAATAAGGCTTTTAAAATAGTTTTTTAGGTTGTTTTGAAGGCTAATATTTACACGCTGGCTGTTTTGGCTAATTTAGGCCTTTTATCCATTTTTTAAGATATTTAAAATGTAGCTATTTTTTCAGCTGCATGCTAGTTGTTTTGGCCAACCTAAGTTTTTTCAGGCTAATTTGGCATTTAGCTAATATTTTAGTTGGCTATTTGCTTCCGCCTTTTCAGCTATTAGCTTCAGGGATTTCAGTCAGCACTAGCATCTTCAGCGGCCAAATTCAGCTTATAGTATTCACACTAGAATTAGGGGTGTAGGAAAAAAAAAATCGATTTGGCGATATATCGCGATATTATGTTTGGCGATCTGTCAAATGTTCAGTCAGCCTCGTGGTTCTGGTTGTAATGACACATATACTAGTTAGTTTCGACTTGGAATACGAACTAAACTGAAACTCTACCACTTTGCTGCAGGTATCATATAAAAACGTGGATTGCGGAGCTTCATAGCGGCTCAGATGAGAACGAGTGAAGCAGTGGAGCTGCAGCGGCTCATGCACGGAGCCTCCATCAAAATGCTGTCGGTAAAGCGAGCTGAAGTTCCGCTGAACTTCACAGCAATAGATTCTAGTTCCTGATGGATCAGAGTGATATGTACAACACTCTGAAAAAAGGCCAATGTCGTAGCGATTAGCTTTAGTGTATTTGCTTTAGGTTTTGAGAGAACTTGAGCTGCAGCACTGACTGTTGTGTAAATAAAACATCTGAAATGTTTCTGGAAAGAACTGGCTTGTTTTTCCTTCCCTTTTAAAGCATCCCTTAAGGTTAATGAACTGTTTGAAAGCTAGATTTAGTAATATTACAATCACACCTTCAGAAACTTAAGGCACATTCGTTCTACTTTTTCTTAAAATGAAAAAAAATTGTTGTGAAATCGAACAATATTGACTGATCCCTTAGAAAACAAACATTTTGTAATTTACCAACAGAAAAGCAGCATGAATTTCTGGGTAAAAGTAACTTGTAAATGAGATACGGTCACTGTGCTTAATGCTGTGATCATTAAATAAAATGAATTTTACCATTTTATTACAATGAAAGACATGAAAATTATATCATACTCTTAAAACAAAATGAACATTGTTCTGGTACAGTCTTGGGGAAACATCGCGATACATATTATATTGTGAGACATGTATCGGGATACGTATCGTATCGCCAGACTCTTGCCTTTACACACCCCTAACTAGAATAATGCTGTATAATTACGTTAAAAAGTTACAGTTTTTGTTCAATAAATGTTTATTCTGTTCGGTCCGCGACCTAAGTTGTAGTTTGGATTTTTGCCCCTTGTATGATTGACGCCCCTGTTTTATTGGATAGATGGGAGCAGACTACGAGACCCCCCCAGGGCCTCATGCTGAGCGCTCCATCAGTCGCTCCAACCCCTCAGATATTCACAAACAGCAATTACACAAATCCACAAACATCAGTTAACAGAGACAAAGCCTAAATCAATTTATTTGAAATCTACATTTCAGTCAAACAATAATGTCTGACTTGTAGATTTCATGATTAAATCAATAAAAATTGTATTTACCGCAAACCAGAAAGTTAAAGGACGTGTAATCGAGGTCTGAAACGCTGGTTTGTAGAGCAGCTTGGTGTAAATATAAAAACGAACCAACAACAGACATTCATAAAAATATTTATTTTGGCTGCATGTTTTTTGGCTTTTGCTCAAACGCCCACCCCCACGCTTTGACGAATTTCACGCAGTATCTGTTAATATGAAGTTAGTGACTGGATGGCAGGTGAAGGAGAGAAAACCAGACAAGATAAGAGGCTCCTCGCCTCTTTCTTGTCAGGAGATGCAGGAGCAGATGGCAGCAGAGGCAGGTAATAAGGCGACAAATGCCCTGGGACACCAATCCAACACTCAAATGTTTCTTTCATTTTCAAAGTCAAAACTGCTTTAGCTGGAAGGCAACCTCAGAGAGCAGAGCGATATCTGAGCCCACCTGGATCCCACTCCAGAGTCGGCCAAAACAATTTCCCCTTAAATCGCCTGCTATCTTAATCTGACAGCCCGTCTCAATTACAGGGCGTAAAAATTGCTTTTCTTGCCACCAGCAGTTGTTGGGAAATTATCTTAATTGTGTGGTGATTATGCCTGAAAGCTCTAATGAGAGCCTCCGCTCGAACGCTGAAGAACTTCACGAGAGCAGAGAAAGACTCAGTCAGCTCTGAGCGAACGTTCATCACCTGCTCTCTTCTGACCATCGCCACCGCGTCCTCAGCTCTGTGAAACACAGAACTCTGGTTTGAAAATTAATTCTGTTTCTAAAGAAAAACTAAGAAAGGAAACAAGCAGCAGCAAGGAGCCCAGAATGCAAATACACTTGGATGGATGTGCCTTCTCAGCAGCAGCGTAACAACACCTCTAGTAGATCTTAAAAACATTCTAATTATCAAATAAAAAACATTATTTCATTAAAATATTTTATATATGTGAATAACAGATGTTATCAAGACATATCGCCTTCTTCTTAGTCGTTACACATAAAGTTCTGACATTTTCTAGTGAGTTTATCACCCTGTCATGGAGGAACCTCACTGAATTATTTAAATTATATCTTGCCTTAACTATTATTACCCTAACTATTTTTCCTCCTTGTTATTGCTATTTTTTTTTTTTTTGTATTCTGCCATTTTTGGTTTTGTCAGCTCATTTCGAATGTTTTTTCTATATAACTTTATTGCAAACAACAATTTAAATACAGAAAAGGTGCAAAATAGCCATGTACGTGTATACAAACATTATAAACTATTAGTAAATGAATAAAAATAACACAAAATAAAGTAACATTAAAATGCCTGGGGTAGAAATAAACAAGAAAAGTCATACAGTAAGTGAATAAAATTAAGGTTAAAGAAATTGCAGAGTTTAAATTTTTAAACCATTCTGTGTTGAAAACAAATTTAAAGACATTTCACAGCCTTTTGGTTTTTTGAAAAAAATATTGATTCAATATATAGCTTGGCCTCCACCAGAAATAAGGAAAATTTAGGAATTTTGTTAGAATATGTTGGTGGAAGCCAAACACTACATGTTTCCAAAGGAAAGAAAATGACAGAGCAAACTTATAACAGAAGAAATCACAGAAAATTTGCCAGAAAGGGCAATGCCAAAATACTCACCGTTTCTTGACAACATTTACAAAAGGAACACAATGCGTCAATATCAGGTTTTTAAATAAGTTTTTGTGGGGCTCATTTCGAATGTTTGCTTACCCTAAATTGTTTTGTATACGAATTAATAAAGTTTTGGGGGAAAAAAACATCACTGAATGATGCTAGGCTAAAGCTGTAGCTAACCAAACCGTCATCAGATCAGACAGGTGTTCACATAACTTGAACATTTGCAGCGTTTACCTGTGTCATGTGTTCGGACGGTCTTCCTGCCCGCTGCAGCCACCAGAACTGAAGAGTTTTCCCGCTTCTTTTTCTTCTCTTCCGGAAAACTTCAGCAGTCGGACTAAACATGGCGAATGAGAGGCTGGGAGGAGCAGGGATTTCAGCCAATAAAACACGGAGGATTGTTTCTCTCTCTGTTCTACTCCTCTCTGATTGGTCAGCATTCTGCGCATGTGTTGCATTCACTACAGCTAGGAAAATACACAACTGGGCCGGGAATACCCAAGACAGATGAAGCTACTGGTTTCCATCGTGAAAGAAATTCAAGAGACTCCCGAGTGTCATTCTATTATTGTAAGGTGACCATTTTTTCATTTTTGATTAAGCTTAAGCCTAACTATGGAGAAAAATAATTTTCTTTTAATTTTTAAACTCTCTCTTTACAAAGTTAGACTGATTCATGATTTAAAAATGTCAAAGCAATCACTTCACTCAAGGTTGTAATAAAATCATCCTCTCAACCTTGAAAATCCAAGAAGTGTAAAAAATGTATTTTGTCAAAATGTAATGAATCCCCTTTAATTTTTTTTAACTTCTCACTTAAAAGATAAACTGGTCACCTTCTTATAGTTGTGACCAAAAATCATGCAGACTGCCAGAAAATGTATAAAGTTTAAAAAAGGACAATTTGGTCAAAATGTATTCTCTTTTTACTTTTACACTTACTTGAATTTGTCACATTACTATATGTAGTAGCCATGAATCAACCTTTTGTTTGTTGTTGTGAATATTATTTTGATTTATTATAGTATTGTTTGTCGCCATATTGAGCAGGTATCACCTGGTGCATCACATGGTTGTTGGCGGAGACATTTTTGTCGTTATAACTCACCTGTTGATTTCACACCTGTAAGGTAGAAGGGAGAGGGTGAGCTGGGTTGCCACATTTTTGTTGACTGCTTTAGTTATCGCCTTTATGTTGCATTTTTAGCCCATTTTGTGCATTTTATTTAGCTCACAATAAGCCAGCCATTCCAATTATCTTTTTTTGTCATAAAAATAAAAGGCTCAAGTGCATGACCCAATTCAAGTCCAGTTTTTGTTAAGCGCGTCACACACTAACGGACCCAGCGTCAGTCTCTCAGCGACTTTGGATTTTTGGTGTTGTCGCTACACTATAGATTTGGACAAAAATCCTGCTGGAGATTCAGCATTTTTGGATCCAAGACTTCCACTTTTCCTTCCGTCGCTGCTAAACATACAGCTTTCAAGTAAACCTCTTCGTTTTACATCCTGAAAAACACCAAGGACCAACACACGACAAAGGATTTTCAATTTTTATTGATTTTTGGACATTTTTTTCCAGTGTGATCCATAACCGTTCACTTTGATGGCATTTGCATATTTTTTTCTGTACTAGAAGGATAGAAACCAGGATAGACGGATGCGATGGTTTAGCAGCTAACAAGCTAAGTGTTCACTGAAGGGTTAAAGGTCACTGTTGTGTTTGTGGGCGAGAGTCCGAGAGGATTACAAAGACACCGTGATTTGCATCTCCACCTGGTTTTTATCGTTCTAGCTGTAAGGCTGATTGAAAATAAGAAGGGGAGGACCGTTGCTACAGACCAGCTGGACCTGCATAGCAACTGGAAGACGAAGGGACTGGACACTGACCCCAAACAGAAGGAGAGGAACACGGGACGTCACTGGACAGACGGTTGGCACGAGAGATTCTGCTGTTCTGCCTGAAACAGTCGGTGTAGTCTTTTACTCAGATGTTTACGAAAAGTCCATTCAACAGTTAGTGTGAGGTTAAATGTCTAGTGTTGTACAAAGTTTTGTTATGGCATCTTTTCCAAGCATCTGGCAGTTTGTGTGGCTGAAAGCAAGCTGACGAACGCCGCCGCCGCCCCCCCCCCAAAAGCTCATAAGGCTGCAAGGTAGATGCCACGTTTTCAAGTTCACAGAAGCACAGTTACAAGCAAATGTGGGGGTGAACGGGACAACCACAACAGAGAACTTGAGGGTACAAAACTGACACTTCACTCAGCTACATGGATGAAGCAGAGGGGGCGGGGTTAGTATTCAGAGTCTGGCCTCATTGGTCAGACGTTCTTGAATTTCCTGCAAAGGCAACTAAGGGAAACAAGAATAAACTGATGTCTGGCCACCAGAATTTGGTATAGCAGTGTGAAACCAAATGCACCGTCAGCTTCACTCCACATTTAAACATCTGTTTTTTGCAGACGCAGCCACATCACCGGTCACACAATTCAAGCAAAAGACAGTTTTTAAATGCGGGGACAACGCTCACGTCAACCACAACGTCCCAAAGCACTTGTAGATGACGAGTGGAGGGCGAGGCCAGCAGAAACAGAAGACTGTCAGAACTGAGGACTCGGAGGGTCAGCAGTCAGTCCAGGCCCAGAGGGGGAATGATGACGGGGACGATTGTGACCGGTTAGACTCGGGTCCATCCGTACCAGCATGGCTTAAAAGCGTTTGGGTCCCCAGGGTGAGGTCTTGGTTGGGACTGGAGCTCCAAAGCTTGGGAAATCTTCAGAGCTGCTCATGTCAGGAGCCTAAAAGACAGAAGACCCAAAAAAAAGGGGGTTAGATATGAAGCTGGGGCTGGTTGTTACCCCCGTGAGGTTTCCCGTAACTCACTTTCTCATTGGTGTTAGCCCAGGGAGCCTCCCTCACCACGAAGCCTTTGGATGGACCTCGGTGCTCGTCGGAGCCGCCGCCACCGCCGCCGGAAGCGCAACACTACCACCAGGTGGCCTCATGTGAGCCATCTTTGCTTCGTTTTCCACAACGTCCGCCATCTGACACGTGCAGACGACATCAGCGTTAATCGGAGAAGTGCTGCCGCAAACGATTAACAGTCGACTAATCACAGATCATTTTTTCCATGATGCGTAAACTTGATGTAAAGCACACATCTCAACCATCATTAGCTTTAACTAAAAGCTAGATGTATAGCATTACCTAAGATAATTCTAGTGTGAATGCTGACAGCTGAAGATGCTGAAATTCACACCTAAAAACGCTGAGGCGAGCTAAAATATTTGTTAAATGTCAAAATAGCCTAAATAACAAAAAATCTAAATGAGCCAAAACAGCAAGAATGCAGGTGAAATATTAGCACAACTCTAAAATAGCCTAAAAATCCTTAATAGATGCCAAAACAGTCCAAAAAACTAGCAGAATGCCATTATAACTTCTTAACTTTACTACACTCCATATACTATAAAGTAACGACTATTAAATTAGTCCTTCCTTGACCATTTTATTAGAGGAGGTGCAGTGAGGAGGTGAGAAGAGGAGCTTACGTATTCCTCCTCCAGGTTTAGGAGGTGATCGATGGCTTCATCCACATGCTCAGGGCGACCGATCACAGAGACCAGGTTTGGGTCTGCAGCTCCGCTCTGAGGGAATCTCAGGTCCACCTGTGGATGACAAACAGGAAAACATTTTTAAACATTTTAATAATCCAAAAAAAAAAAAGTAGAAAACAAACATTTTTATTGAGCAGCAAAAAGCACAAAAAGAAAAGAGAACCGTCTTGCACTGTGTGTCCAGTAGAATGCTTCATTAATAAAAGACATTTTTAAATTGTATTTAATAATAAAAGCGCCATGTGTTAGGGTTGGGTATCGATTATAATTTCCAGAACCTGAATCAATTAGATTTAGATTTTTTCGATTCTTCAACTAAATCAAATTTTAAGCTTACACATTTATACATTTTTGTTCAAAAATACATTATAGGATATTACTATAGTATCTACTATAGGAAAATAGGACTATAGGTGAATACTACTATAGGATTTGAATATATTAATATTGATACAGTCAGTAGCGGTTTTAGGCAAGGGCAGCTATTCGGGCGCCAACCCGAAGGGGACGGCAACTCAGCGCTTGGAGGGAAAAAAATCTCCGCCGCTGCTGTTTTGGATTACCCGTTATACAGCCTGAAACCGTGAATTGGCACCCCTGCTCCCGTCGCCTGAGAATATGCCGGACAGGTGTGTTTGCGTGTGTGTGTGTGGGGGGGATGTTGATTGAGTATTGATCTATTTAGCTTAAATCAATATAAATTGAATAAATGTGAAGAAACTCAAAAATTTTTAATATATATCTATATCTATCTTTCTGTCCTTTTTCTGATTGTGTTCATATATCCGTGTATAGATCTAAAAACCTTTATTTATATTTAGTTTGGGCTGAATAAGAAAGGGGCGGATTAGACTTGAAGCTTATAGCTTCATCAAAAAAACCCTTTTTCAAACTTTGAACATTTTTATTTCTGTGATATGATTATACATATTTGTGTTTACTTTTCATGTTTTATGGATTTAACTATAAACACACTAAACTTTTTTTTATTTTTAACCTCTATTTCAGTTGTACATCTTTATTTTTGCTGCCAATAATAATCTGGCATGCATAGTTGGGTTGAGTTAACAAAACAGATTAAGCTCAACAGATCAGTAATCGATTCATAAAAATGTACATCGATTTAGCACATAAAGCTAAAGTCTGCTAGCTTGATGGTATCATATCATGGAATTTGCCAAAAAATGGCTAATGCTAACACTCGATCGACCTAAACATACATAGTTGACAAAATGAACATCAGATATGAATTTTCCAAACTCTTAAGGAATTTTTTTTTTTTTTAAAGTAGTCTAAAACATAGTTTTTTCCTGATTCTTTCATCTTCTTTTCAAATAAGGTGCACTTTTATAGCACAATCGCCACCTAGTGGTCAAACTGAAACATCCTCCAGGAGAAGCAGAACAATGTTTACAATGTTAATGAACATTTTAGTTAGAACTTCTCCTTTAGATAAACCAAGTAACACTGGATGATATTAACAATCTCAGTATTTCACTGATATATTTTACTGTATGTGAACTGGATCAGATTAATATTAATATATTTAAATCCTACAGTAGATTATTGATGCATTTCTAAACTAATGTGTCTAAATGTGTAAACTCAAAGATCAAAAGAATAGAGAGGGGAAAATATTGAGTTAAATTGATTTAGGCTCTAGTGAAGTGAATAAATTCTGGAAATTATTATGGATACTCAGCCCTGCAGTGAAGGATGAATGAGGAGTAAACCGTGTTTAGAAAATACTTGACTTTACATAGTATAGATATTTATTTTGCGTTTCTTCCAGCTTAATTTTTCATCCATTATCACACATTTCAATTTGAATATAAAAACTAAAGTGATAAAAAAATGTAAATCCTAAATAGTTATTAAAAAGTTTGAAAATAAATGAAGCTAAATGAAAAAACGACATCCCCCACAGTCTACTTCACTGGTGCTGCTGCCGTGTTCGTTCCCGCTCTGATGCATGCGACACCTGTTCAGAATCTTCCACGTCTCTCTCACCTTGAACTCATCCATGATTTTGCGGATGCCCTTGCCGCGCGCTCCAATGATGCGAGCGTGGACCCTGCTGTCCAGCGTGATGTCCTCAGACACCATCTCCTCCAGCTCATCTACAATGGCCTGGATGGCGTCTCTTGCTGCTATGGCTTTGTGCTCATACCCTGTAATGGTTATCTGATCCTGCAGGACAATTAAAAAAAAAAAAAAGTTATAATAAAAACTATGATCCATCTTCATCTGAATCACTACTACTAAAAGACTGAATATATTGAGGTATTCCTCAAATTCAAAACACCTGATTTTCATCATTCTTCTCTGGAAACTGGATGTTAACGTCATGCTCGGTGCGAATGTTTGTGATGATGGCTCCCTTCCGGCCAATGATTTTGGGGTGATACTTGGGGTCCACAGTGATGGTCAGCTTAAAGCTTCTTAGTGCCTGTGAGGAAGTTCAAAAACACTTCATGCAACACAACGTAAAAAAAGATCAAAGCTTTTGCAGCTTAAGTGTTATGGAGCTGCAATTTAAGAGCAGTCTTAAAGACAGCTGCTGGTTATTAGAAACACTTCAGTCTTTAAAGTTAGCACTAAACAACAAACATAATAAAGTGGATGCTGACCCGATCCTCCTGGTCCGCCTGCAGCTCTTTGACGCGCACCAGCAGCCCCTCTTTGGCACGGTCCAGGTGACTGGCCAAACCAGTGATAGCGATTTTATCAGACTGGAGATCAGGACCAGGCACTTGAATATTGACCTGCGAGGAAGACATTCCAGTCATGTCACAGAAAAGTTCTCTCATTCCTACTCCAAACCGCCCCAACTAACCTCAAATTCATCCATCATTTTGCGAATTCCGCTTCCTTTCTGTCCAATGATGTATCTGTGAAGCTCAAAAGGCACATCCACCTCGATGGTCACAGGAACCAAAGCCTAGAAGAGGAAGATGGTTCAGAAAAAGCCGCTGCAGAGTGTTCAAAAAAGAAGAGTTCTTCCTCATCTCAAACCTTCAGGGCTTCGATGGCAGCTTCGCATCGCTCTTTCCGGCCGGAGATGACGATCACGTCGCACCTTTTGGGGGCCTCTGGATCAAGCGGCTCCTTCAGTTCACCATTTGCTTCTCCATTCTCCTGTGCAGGAGTCTCTGCTTGAGCTGCTGCTGAAAGACAGGGAAATTATTTTGTTGTTTTTCAAGAAAAAGGAGGAATACTTCTGTAAACTAGACATGTATGGCATTTCCTGCGATAGTGCTGGTGTCAATGCTGTAAAGTGAATGTGGCTGCTGAAGATGCTGAAGCTGAAAGGTTGCTCAAATATTAGCTGAATGCCAAATTTGCCAAAAAAGACTGGAAAGTACTTTGTCAAAACTGCTACCATGTGATTAAAATACAACCAAAACTCCAAATTAGCCTTAAAACTTGATAAATGTCTAAATTAACCAAGACAGCTAGCATGTTGCTAAAATAAAAGCTAAACTTCGAATTAGCCTAAGAAAAAAACCCAATAGTTGCTGAACATTTTAAAGTTTGCAAAGTTTATTTATTTTTAACCCTGTGAGATTGATTTTTTTTTTTTTGTTTTTTTTTTTTTATGAATTCATTAATCTTTTATTTATTTATTTAATCTTATGATTCTGGATTAGTATTATGCTGAGCTATGTTTATGTTTGAAAATATGTTGAAAAGGCAATAAAAAGAATTAAAAAAAAAAAAAAAGTAGCATAATCATAATTAAAAGATCACTGGGAACCTTTTAACAGTGGATCAAAAGATTATCAGAGTGGGACTCATAAAAATAAAACTAAATTAAGGTTCATATTATCATTTTTTTTTTGCACTTAAAGTGTTGTTTCTTCTTTTTTTTGTATGTGAGCATCAATTGTTTTAACTTCTTCTCTTAAAGATCTTTAAATCTATAAGCATGTATAAAAAGAACACTTTAGAAAATAGGAGGAAGTTTTAATGCTTGATCATTGCTTTCTCAGCTTTACAGAGGTGTCTGCTGTCATGTAATCACCTGTGCTGGTATTAATTATAATGATTGACCACTAAGGAGAGAAATATGACTGTTTTCTTGTTTATCTGATGTTCTTCTGGTTGTTTGTAGAAATGTGGCCCAGCAGTGTAATTTCTCTTGGTATTTTTTGCATATTTAGAGTCAATATAGATGCTTAAAGTCAGTATTTTTGCTGATAAACACTTTTTTTTATAATGAAAAAAAAAAAAATGTCCTGAACAAGCTGAACGTTTTGATACAAAGATTCTTGAAATTGTTGAGTGTGATTGAGTTTTTACGTTCTAAATAAAATGTACAGAAAGGAGCAGGAGAATCTCTACAGTGTGAATGTTCTAAAGTCTCAACTCCAGCTCAATCACCTTGAGGATCCTCACGCTCTGGAAACTTTATCTGCACATTGTGATCTCTGGTGATCTGCTGGATCCGTGAGCCCTTCGGACCCATGATGGAACGGTGGAACTTCTGGGGGATCACGCACTCCATTGTTACTTGAGCATCCTGGAAGAGACGTTCAGAGGAAGGTAAGCGGAGCTAGACGCAGAAGAAGAGGACGGAGCTTCATGTACTGACCAGGTCCTCGATCATCTCCAGCATCCGCTTCTTGGCTGCTTCCACGCATTCTTTTGCTCCTTTCAGGCTGACTTTGTCGCTTTGAGAACCCGTGCGAGGGAAGCTCACCATGACGCCACCGTACTCGTCAGCGAGGTCCCTGAGGACTTGACCTCGACGAGCCACAAAGTAGCGATGGTGCTTTGGGTCGACATTCATGGTGTCCTCCACGATGTTGTCCTGTGAAGGGATAAAAGCTCAAGTTTGGTCTGAATCAGAAACGATTTGGACTTCATTTCAGGATTTGAAACTCACCAAACTCTTGATGAGCTCCTCCAGCTCCTTCTGGGCCTCCCGCACAGCCTCCTCGGTGCCGACCACAGTGATGAGCTCCTGGTCCTTGTCTTCAGAGGTGGGGAAGATGATTCTGGCCCCGGTGCTGTCTCGCACCTTGCGGATGTTTCCACCACCCTTCCCGATGAGAAACTTGTGGTACTCTGGCTTCGCGTGCAGCTCCGCTGTGTGACTCTTCGTTTGCTGTGGAAATTGTTTACAGATTTTATTCAAACCCCCATGATATTTTTTTTTTTTAATTTTTAGAAAACGTTCCCAGTAGTGTTTTAATTATGATTATGAAGTTTTGAACCAAAATCCCACAACCTCAATGTCTTCTAAACCATTTTTCATGTTGACCTGAAGCCTCGGTTACCAAAATCTCCTGTGAGGGGGCGTGGCTTTTGGAGCTGATTTATAATCCTTTCCAACTGCGGCCAAATGAGCCGCCGTTCACATTTCCGTGGTCACATCAAGAAGCTCCGTGGAGTCTGGTGGAGATTTTCCAGCGTTCTCAGGACTGCTACCGTAAGTATTGGATGAAACTCACACCAAAAATCCAGTGACGGCTGATTGGAGCACAGAAATGTGAACGGCGGCTCATTTGACAGCAGTCAATGTGAAGATAGCATCTTCTCTTCTCCAGAACCTGAACTAGACACGCTAGCCGGACCAGATGAGGGTTTAGTGCATGTGCAGCAGAAAGAAGATGATTGATGATGAACAGAGTCTGTCCAAGACTGTTGGATTAACAGTAGTGCTGCCACAAACGATTATTGTAATAGTTGACTATTCACCGATTATTTTTTCCGATTAGTTAATTAATCGGGTCATTTGTGAAGAGGATGTAAACATCTTGTGTGAATGCTGTAAGCTGAATTTGGCCGCTGAAGCTGATAGCCAGCTAAAATATTACTTAAATACCAAATGAGCCTATAAAACTGAAAAAAGCCTAAGTTAGCTAAAACGGCTGCAACTGATATATTAGCTAAACTACAAAATAGCTTTAAAAACAAACTAAATTAGCTAGCATGAAGCTGAAATATTAGCTTAACTTCAAAATAGCCTAAAAATCTGTAATAAATGCCAAAATAGCCAAAAAAGCCATCAGAATGCCATTATAACTTCCAACTTTACTACTCTGACTCCATATAATGTTAAGTAATGACTAATCAACTATTTTAATAGTTGATTTGTTCACTAATCATGGCATGGCTAATTGACAGCAATTTAAAAAGGAGAAATACAAAAACAAAATTATTTCCCTTGTTGTCTTTCAGAAGAAAAATGCCACAAGCATGACTCAAAAGACAAAACTAAAAAAATACAAAACATGGTTTTCATTGGAGAGGGAAGTTCTCATCAGAATTGAACATCTCATTTATTCCTGTACCTTCTCCTCTGCCAGAGCGAGCAGTTGCTGCTTGGCTTTCTCCACCTCCTCCACCGGCCCCCTGATGGTGACCTTGTCCACGCCGGAGCCCTCGTTGGGGAAGTGGATGTGCACGCCGCCACACTCCTCCATGATGGAGCGCACCAAACGGCCCTTTGACCCGATGAGGGAGTTGTGCAGCTTTGAAGGGATGGACACGTCGATCTCTGTGATGTTTGCCTGAAGTTAACACGGGAAAGAAAATTCAGCAAACGACGAAATTAGACCAAAGTGGAAACAGAGCATTCACTTCCACTCACAAGCTCCTTCTGAATCGCCAGGATCCGGTTGCGGGCCGCCTCACAGTTCACCTTCTTCCCAGTGATGACGATCATCTCAGAGTTGCTGTTTTCTGCAGGCAGGTCAATTTTGGTGTTTGTTTCTTCTCGAATCTAGAGGTGAAATGTAAAAATAAAATTGAACAAAAGGCCGAGCAACAGCATGAATAAAACCCTCAACTCTATGCTGGCACCTTCTTGATGTTTGAGCCTCCCTTTCCAATGATGTTTCTATGAAACTGTTTAAAGATGGGGACGGAGACGGAGTAGCTGTTCTCCACCTGAGAAGAAAAGTCACGAAACGTCATCATTTCTGAGCCGAACAACCAATTCACATCCATATGAATGAGTGGACTCAGAAACCGTGCGCACCATCTCCGCCACCATCTTCTGCATAAACTTAGAGCATTTTTCAACTTCGGTTCGCGGTCCCCTCAGCTGAACAATGTCGCTTTTTTGGGCTGGGTCAGGGAAATTGATGATGACCTGAAACAAATCAAGGTGATTAAAGATGACATTTAGAGAGCCAGTAGACCAGAAGCTGGGAGTTTGAGCTCACCTCTGGGAATTTGTCGCGCACTTCTTTGATTTTCTCCCCTTTCTGCCCGATGATGGCTCTGTGAAAACGCTGTTCGATAATCAGGTCCTTTGTACGCTCATTCTCCTACAAAGACACGACATGCTGAGCCTCCAGCAGCTGCACCACAAATGTGTAATTATGAATATACAACAGGTCTGCACAGTGACCCTCCCACTATCATAGGCATGTTGGGAGGAGGGTCATCTGGATCCCAAAGATGGTGCCAGGGTTAAACCAAAATATTTACAGTCATCACGGCATCAGGCCAACGCAGTATGAATATGTTGCAAAACATCCGAACTGTGAGTCAAGTGATTTTTTTTTTTATATGGAGATACTTTGATTTCAGGACAGGAGACGTTCTCCAAACTCAGTTACTATGCAAAACATGATGAAAACTAAAAAATATTTCTGTTTTCATCACAGTGAAATGTATTAGTAATATTTTTTGTTGCCATTTGACCATTTGTTGCAAGGCATTCCACCATCTCATTTTCAAACACAGTTATTGCAGATTAATATTGCAGGCCTAATATACAAGTATGAGCCGAAGCTCCACAAACCATGCGAGACGCAAGCTCCAGCAGCTCCTTCTTGGCCTCCTGCACACCCTGAGGGTCCCCCTCGATGCGGATCAGGTTGCTCTTCTCATTGTCGGGGGGAATGCGGACAGTCACCTTGTGCATCTCTTTGATGCGATTAACTAAAATTTCAAAAGACATCAGATTTCTTTTTCCGGTTCTGCTTCCAACTTTGCATCAAAAGTTTCCGACTTACTGTTGACGCCTCCCTTTCCAATCAGATGGCGGTGAAACTTGGGATCCACGGAGATCTCGGTGTAGTCCATACGACTCACCTGTGAGGATTTGAGCTCATTTACTACAGGGTCAAATCAGGATCAGCTTAAAGTTAACAGTTAAAAACTGTTAACTTTAATAGACATGGTAAATTTGGGGAAAAAAAAGTTTTAAAATTTTCAAGACAGGATTTTAATTTCTTTTTAAATTTCAGGATTTATTTCTAGCTTTTAGGTTTTTTTTTTTTTCAAAATTTCAAAGAAAAAAAATCTTTTTTCCAAATTTACAATGTCTTGTTTTCATTTTTTTCCCCAGTTCCAATGTCTATTTTTCAAGTTTTCCGTCTGTTTTTTCGTTCATTTTAAGCCGATCCTGATTTGACCTCATAATTTACCTGGACACTCAGAGGTGCAGCATGAAATATTGCAAAGAAGAAAAACTCACCAAATCTGTAACAATGGCTTCAATCTGACTCTGAACCATTTGAACATCTTTGGTCGGACCCTCAAGGGTGATCTTGTCCTCTCCCTCGGTGAACTCGATGTGCACCTATGTGAAGATAAAGACATATGTTGACAAAAGGCAGAAAGCCGTTTCACGTGGTGAACAAAAATCTACATACCTTGGGCATTTGTTGAGTAATTTTGGCCAAATTTTGCCCCTTCTTGCCAATGATGAAGCGGTGCAGCCAAGAGGGAGCAGATACCGAGGAAACGGTGTAGCTGTTTGCCTGTAAACACAGTCTTCCATTACCACCGCTCTCCGTGTCTCTGCAGCAGATGCAGGGAATGCAACGGCGAGCTCACCTTGGCATAAACTTCAGTGAGGGCCTGACCCAGACGGTCGGGCTCCCCACGAAGGATGACAGTTTCTGAGCTGCTGTCTGACGGTGGGATCTCCACTGAAACGCCAGTTCTATCCAGGATCTCCTGCAGGGTGTTTCCCTTGGGGCCGACCACGTATTTGTGCTGAGACTTCTTCACCTCCACGGCGATGGTGGTGGTGCTCTTCTTCTGCAAAGGGACAGGCGCTCGCAGGTCACGCCGTGCCACAAAGCACTCTCAATATCAACGGACGTGAACTTCCTTTGCATACCTTCTCTTCATAAACCTTCTTGATCATAGCCACAGCAAGGGCCACCTGCTCCTTCTCCCCAGTGATGACGATCTCAGTCTTGTTCACGCTTGGAGGGGGGACGTTGATGCGGGCGCCGGTCTCTTGCGTCATTTCTCCTACCATCTTGTTGTAAGCTCCGGTGATGAAAGGGTGGTACACCTTGTCGATGTTCACCCTCTCCACAGCGCGCTTGTCCTGAAATTCACCCAACATGAGAGTCGGCTCAACCTAAACGAATCTGAGAGATTATTTTAAGGAGAGCTCACCTGCTCCGCAGAGATCAACAGGATCTCGTGCTTGGCCTTCTCCAAGCCCTCCTTCGTACCAGAGATCTTGATCTGGTTGCTGGGGTCTTCAGGTCGTGGGATCTGGATTTTTGTGGCAGTTTTCAGCTCAAGCTCCTGAAGCTTCTCCCCATTTTTGCCAATGACAAAACGATGGTGTTCCTTTGGGATGGCAACAGTAGCTGAGGCCTGAAACAGAAGAAACGTACAAACTGTCATCACAAGCTTTCCTTTCCAGGACTTATCAACTCTACTGTTTGACAAGTCCCAGTCTTATCACCTTTTCATAGCATACCAAGTGGTTTTTTATTTTTAGCCCAAAAAAAAAAAAAAAAAACCAACCCAAGCTGTTTTCTAAGATAGTTTCTGTAGACCAGCAGGAGTTCACCAGAAATCTGTCTGAGTTGTGGGCGGAGCCACCCTCTTAGTTGCTGAGAGCGCTGAGCTTGCGTCTCAACCAGCATATTTTCTTCTTCATTTGCTTCATAACAGTTTAAATCTGAGGTCTGTAACCTTTAATACTAAAAAGAGCCATTTGGTCCAATTTCTTACTGTCCAAAAAACACAAAAATCCAAGAGAATCTGGCCACAGAGAAAATATATGGCGTCTGAAAAATGCTGGAGCTGGTCGCAACAAAAACATAGTTTCAAGCTTTTGACCTATTTACCTTTTTTTTTCTCTGACACCGTCACAGAGAGAAAAAAAAAAAAGGCATTTTATGGTTCAGATAAGCCATTTCACAGCGGAAAAAAAAAAACAAACAGTCATAATTTATTGACACTCAAAGGCGTAAAAGCTGATAGTTTAGAAAATCCTTTCAAAATGTTTCTTCAAAACCTTTTCCAAAGTTCAGGAAATTTCCGCTTACGGAAGCGGCTAAAGTTACGATTTCCACTTTCGGCTACAGATCGATTCTGACGTCGTCTTGCATGTGACCAGAGGCCCCTCCAAAAATCCCACTTCCTGTTTAGGAAAAATACAATTTATTTTTGTCTTTTTGACTATTGAGCAATTCATTTATACCAATGTAGCTTTCAGGTACTTGCAAAACTTGAAATTTTTCCTTACGTCATTCTTTTTTTGAAAGAAGCACATAAAAGTTATTTTCAAAATAAAATACACCTTGCTGCAGCAGATTCACTTATATTAAAAACTCAGGAAAAAAAAAAAAAAAGATGTGTACCAACATCCTTTTTCTCATTTTACAAATCAAATATAAACGCGACCATGGTGGTACAATTTTCTTTTTTTTTTTAATTAAAGCGTGTAAATGCATCTAACTTCAACTCCTTCAGTTCTCCTTAGCTTGTTTCACATGTCATAAAAGCCACTGAACCCATAAGACAGTGCGCTGAACACTTTGATTTTTGAGTTTCACTAATGTCCATGACGGACATAAAATCCTGTCCTCCTTTGTCCACATTCGTCATGGAAGGAATCAATATGTGGTTGGAGTCCTCTGGACCCCAAAGAAAGCGGAAGGGTTAAGAACTCTGACACTTTTATGTTTTCCCTTGCTGCACAGCAAACTAAAACAAATGAATCAGAACTACAAACCCATTATTTCATTTAAATTATTAGAATTTTTCTTCAAAACTCAAAGAGCCACAATAGAGGAATGAAAGAGCCGCATGTGCAGTTTTAAGATTCATTTTCTTTATATACTTCATGAGAAAAATGCCATAAGAACACATTAGAAATGTTGTTTTTAACCGATGTGGGTCCTCTTCTCACCTGAGTCTGCAGTCGGGACACGATCTCCTTCCGGGCCTTCATCACGGCGTCCAGCTTCCCGGAAACCATGATGGACAGACCCTGATCTTTTGCTAAGGACAGTTCCAGGTGGGCTCCAGTCTTGTGCATGATGTCCACACAGACCTTAGCCTGATCTCCTTCCCCAAACTGGTTGATGTCCTTGTACTTGCGCTCCTCCAGCGGCACATGAAAAACCTTACAGACACACACAGTAGTGATGTTACTTTTTATTACAAAGTCAAAAATAGCTTAAAGTAAAGTGATCAAAAATTACTAGCCGACAAAACTAAAAGAGGCTTCTGATGTCATAATGTATTAGTGGACCATCTCTTCATACATGTGCTTTCAAACAGCCCCAAACAAGATACATCAATGTGTTTTTTTTCAGGGCCAATTATTATTAGTCAAGAACGCAGATAACTGATATTTGGCATCAACATTTAGAACACTACAAACACCAACAATCAACTTTATTGAGAAAAGAATCAATTAAAAAAGCAGATAGCTCCTCCTTCTCTTTCATAAGTTTTTTTTTTTAAAGATAAATAAAGTTTTCTGAAAATGTTCACACTAAATGAAGTAAAACTTTAATGAATCCGATGATTTTTCTTTGTGACAAGTTGCAACCAAAACAAAAAAAGTGCAGGAAGTTCTTTGACCTTTTATCTAATAAGGTCAAATAAAACTTCTAATAAAAGAAACATTTGCCTGAAGTTTAATTAAGTAAATGCAAATGTAAGCAGCAACAGATTGTGATGCAAAAAGCAAAGTAGATGGACATGTTTTCCAACCAAACGGTTTTTCTTGAGGTTGTCGATTCCAGAGACCTCGCTGAAGATGAGCGCAGTAGAGACGGATGAGGATGGAGCGCACACACTTTCATCGTGTTTTGCAGGTGCTGAACAAAGGGTGAGTGAGGGTTTTTTCCTCAATATGGGGAGGACAACGACTTTTTTGAACATACAATTAAAGGTGACCAGTTGCCATTAGTGTGAAATGCAAGGAGTGACTGTGGAGTTTTCATGACCAATCAGATAGCCCTGTGGGCGGGACAATGCTGGAGAAAAATCTGCTGCTTTATCTGAGCCAAGATTACCAGTTCATAACTAAAAATGGCTGATGCGGATATAACAAATATCTGCACTGATAAGTCAACCCATTCAACATTATGGGTCTACTTCAATGTTAATGGATCTGCCCTTAAATAGTGATGGATGAAGACAATTTTCTCTTTGAACCAGCGGCAAACATTTTATAGAGAATGAAGATTTAATCAAATAAAATTGCGGATTTGTGGAAACGTGTAAAAGGGACATTTAAGAATCTTCCTACAGCGAGGCAGAAATAGGTTCTGAAACGTTGGGACAGAAAATGTTCCTTTGTGTTGAAATAAATACCTAACAAATGAAGATTTGTGTAAAGACAAAATGATCAATCTTTTTGTGTCTGGATTAGGGCTGCCACGATTATTCGACTAATCGACAACTAATCGACTATTAAAATAGTCGATGCGTTGTTTTTTGTCTGTTTTTTCTCGTTTTGGTCTCAAAAACTAGTGTGCTCTTTCTAATGCAGGGTCTGCATTTTCTTTGTTACACACAGTTGTGCTAAGTCGGTCAGCGGCAGTGATGTCACAGAAAGTTGAGGGTTGACGAAGCATGTAGTGACTGAGTTTGATCACGCTGAACACAGAGCTTCGTCTAGCTAAGCTAACATTGGCGCTACTGCAGCTAGCTTTGTCGCGGCAGTTTCTGACCGGGTGTACATCGATCGTGTGCGGATGTTTGGAGATAAACTAGAAGATCTGCTGCAGATCCGTGTCTACAGTTCGTCTCTGTCGGCATATTGAACATGTCATAATCTTCGCTCTTCTAACCAAACGCCGTGAGGACGGCGCAGATTTACCGCTCGTCCAAGGCTTCATTCATATTCCGCGCCGCGATCATGTCGTTTGTTTTCACGAACGGATTATGAAACGTTCACCACACAGACAGAGAGGCTGTGTGTCAGTACGGATCTGCCGCAGAGTTATTGAACGATTTGTCCCAAAAGGGACGTAGTGAAGGAAAGTGAAGTCCAGAGCTAAGATGACAAGTGCAGCATTACATTAGCTGCTTTAAGCTACAATTAAATGTAACTTAAAGTCATAAACAGCAATTAATGGGTTCTCTGTAAACTGAAACATATGAAGTAGTTTGGGTCTGTGCTTGTGCAGTGGATGAAGGTAGTGAAAGAATGAATAGTACTGTACATTATAGTCCCTGCTTTTCTCCTTTAAAAAAAAAAACATTTCCACCTTTAAGATGATAACAAAGTCTTAAAGCTCTTTTGTTTATCTGAGTTTTTTCATGATAGGAATATCCTGAGTTCAAAGATGTCATGTGGCCCCAGAGTGTTTCTATCTGTGAAAACATTCATACATGTTTTATTAAATACATGTTTAAAGTTTTAAAAAAGAATTTCAAGCTTTAATTAAATTTTCTGTTGTTGCTTCAGATCACCTTCGATTGAAGACTGTTTCAATGCCAGACACAATGAAGGAGAAAGCTACATTATTCATTAAAAGATTAATACATTATTTTGTTTAATTTTAGCTAATGATGGGTTTAAGTTAATGTTTACCATCCAGTCGCCAAACGAACGATTAGTCGACAAATCGAAAAAAATAGTCGGAGATTAGTCGACTATTGAAATAATCGTTTGTGGCAGCTCTAGTCTGGATCGAATGTTAAATTATGGAAAAAAGAAAATACGTTTTCTTTATGGAATATTTTCAAATAAACGACTTTAATTCACCTTTTTATTTGGATCTTTTTTGTCTGTATACAACAAAACAAATTTAAAAAATCTGACTGTCCTTAGCCTGAAAAAGAATGGAGACCACTGATGTCTGCAATTTTATTAGCCGTCTCCTCATAACATTAGAGAGTTGATTAGCTGCATTTTAAATGTGGGAATAACTATTGCGATAAATTGATATGTTAATTAAAACTTTTGGCTGTTTTGCTTTCAAAATAGATTATTTTCTGTTAACTTTGCTAGTTCAGCAGTAATCCAAGCCGTGGATGTGTTCTTCTCAACAATAAAAAAAAAAAAACACTGCTCAGAATCAGATAATGAATTAAAAACCAAAATCTAAAAAGGTATATTATTTCTGTGCCACCTGGTATCAATTAACCCCCCGGGCCGGTGCTGGTCCGCGGTGGTTGGGGGACCCGCGGTCTTCTTTTAAAGGAGCATGCTATCATTGCATACTTTCACTATGCCATGTAGCACCCTTTAAAGCAGGGGTGTCAAACTCAATCGCACAAGGGGCCAAAATACAAAACACACCTTAAGTCGCGGGCCAAACAGGAAAAAACTTTAAAAACTTTAGCTAAATGCCAAATTAACTCAAAAAACTAAGAAAAAAAAAGCTAATCTTCAAAATAGCCTAAAAACCGAAAAAAGCCTAAATTAGCCAAAATTTCTAGGGTGTAATTATTATCCTAACTCCAAAACAGTCTAAAAAACGTATTTAAAAAAAAAAAACTAAATTAGCCTGAACAGCTAGCATGTAGCTGAAATATTAGCTAAACTCCAAAATAGCCTAAAAATCTGAAAATAGTCCAAAAAAGCTATCAAAATGCCATGCTTTAAAACGTTAAAACTGTAACTTTTAACATAATTATGAATAATAAAAGGCAGGAATATTATTCCAGAATAAATCAACTTAAATAATTTCAATATTTTACTCTCCATAAAAATATATTCTGTCAAAATTATATAAGTTAAAAATAAGCGCAAGATGGTGGGGCATCAGGTCATTAATAAAATGAAATAAAATGATCTGGAGGGCCGGATAGAATTACCCAGAGGGCCGGATCTGGCCCCCGGGCCTTGACTTTGACACATGTGCTTTAAAGGGTCACCATAACAAGTCTTCAGTTCGGTGAGCTCAAAGGAGCCACCTGAGATGAAGATCCTACAACAAAAGTCTACCTGGGTGATGATGGAAGACTTGAGGGGACGGATCTTAGTCCAGGCGTTGGTGGTTTCCTGGGTCCCGTCAGGAGTGGCCGCCCTCTCAGGCAGAGGAGGGAAAGCATCTTTGTAGGTGGGGAGAGCATCTTCCTCCTCTCTACCACTTGGTCCAGCCACAGCAGCTACAAAAAAAGAGTGACAACTATCATCTACAAGTCACCAATATTGAATTTAGTTTTCTTTTTCGATATGTTTGAACACTCACCTCCACTCTGCTCTGGCAAGAGCCCACTGCGATGCTCGTTGAAGCTTTCCTGCGTAAGTACAGCGACTGAGCTCATGGTGAAAATCCCACGTAAACACGGAGTCCGAGTGTGCCACTGAAAGGACAGCGCGTGTCAAATTCAAGAGAATCAAAACTAGGGCTGGGCATCATTCATCATTTCCAGAAACGATTCGACTCAGAAGAGCCTGAATCAATTCAATCTTGAGTTTACACATTTAGATACATTTGTTTAAAAATACATTTAAAATCTACTATATAACTTGAATATATTTATATTAATCTGATCCAGTTCATATACTGTAAAATATATCAGTGAAATAATGAGATTGTTAATATCATACAGTGTTATATGGATTCTCTGAAGGAGAATTTCTAACAAAAATGTTCAGATCACTAATGTTGGAAACATTGTTCTGCTTCTCCTGGTGAGTATTTCAGTTTGGCCACTAGATGGTGATCGGCTATAGCAGTACACCATATTCCAGAGGAAGGTGGAATGACAAAAAAACAAACAAACAATGTTTTAGACTACAAATGGTTACTTTAAAAAATATTTCCTTAAAATTCATGTCTGAGTTTATAAAAAATGTCCATTTAATCAGCAATGTACGTTTAGGTCGACTGAGCGTTAGCCGCCCTATGGTAAATTCCATTAAATGTTAGCAGCAAGCTAGCGGACTGAAGCTTTATGTGCTAAATCGATTCATATTTTTTATGGATTACTGATCTATTGAGCTAAAATCGATTCATTAATTTTATCAACACAGCCCTAATCAAAACACTCAAAATAACCAGTTTTATTGATGGAAGTAATAGTCAATTAGTCGTTACTTTATATTATATGGAGTCGGAGTGTAGTAAAGCTGAACAAAGTTGTGAGCGTTCAGTACCAAAAAAAATAAATAAATAAAAACCGCTTATTTTTTATATTTGAGTCAGTGAGACCAAAACTTCATCTTTAGTGAAAAATAGTTCCTTGTTTTAGATGCAGATCCTCATTTGATTTAAAACCAGAAACTAATGAAGGACAGAAGCTGCATGATTCATTAAAAGTTTAATAAACTCTTAATTGTCTTTATTTTTAGTTAGTTTAAAAATTAATGATGGTTAAGCTGTATGTTTTAGATCCACTTCCACATAACCCGATTAGTTGACTAATCAGAAAGAAAAAAATAAAAGTAATTTGTTGAATATCAAAATAATAATTTGTGGCAGCTCCAGATGGAAGATGTAGTTCACGCTTAATTCTGCCAACTACTTTCCTTTCTAGAGGAAAATGTAAGTGTACTTTAATATCTTTATAGTGTAAAGATGAGACAATAAAAGATGCATTCTGAAAAACAACCTCATGACTCCAGACATTATTGGCTCTTTTCAGGTATTCAAGCTTTCCATGTGGCAAGTGCTTCTAGATTTTAACATATTTCCCAATTTGATCTTTTGCCATTTTCAAAATGGACAAGGCCATCAAAAAAAAAAAAAAAAACCTGAACACAAAAGTCAAAGGCTGAACACTGCAGTTAAGCTTATCGATGGACTTTGGGATTCTCTGTGCCGCTATCTAATCCGCTTTTATCATAGGAAGCCAAGTCTGCATGACATGGAAGGAGCAACAAGTAGTAGCCTGAGGGAGCAGCTTCACCAAAACTCTTTGAAATGTCTATTTAGAGCTGCTCGGACTATAGCTTTACAGTTAAATCAAGAAGGATTTTATTTCACGGATCATTTCACTATTAAACACTTTTATAGTTCAACAGGAAATTAGCCACAAAAGTTTGTCAAAGGAAGAATGTTTCCCCCTTTTTTTAAATGAAAGCCATATAAAACCCCTCTTTTGTTCATTTCTTTGAAAGAAACATGTTCAAAATTTCATTTCATGGTTTTTGACATTACTTACACATTGACACTGTTCTCCACTGGTTGTTTCGATGTTGAATTTTAAGTTCAGATTCTGTCTTTCTGGGCAGATTTTGCTCCCCAAAGTTCTCAAGATCCATCTGGAAGCGGTTAACTAAAACTCTGATGTCAGACCAAGCACACGTTTGGAGATCTTCCACAGAACAGGCCTTGGAGGGGAATTCGGCGCATGCATGGAGGTAGTAGTCCGTTACACCCACCCCCCTTTATACATAACACATTTGGGAGAAAACCCTCTCAGTGGCCTCTTCCTTGGCAGGTTCTATAACCTTATTTCTGCTGCACTTGGAACCGACTGTAACATATTAATGTCAAAGTATTTTTTTTTTTTTTACTTACTTTTTAAGGTTAAACTCTAGTGTTTAACTACAGAACCAGAAATCAGATTAAATCGTGTTGATCAAGTTAGATCAGAGGATTTTAGCAGATCTACATTTGACATCACAACCAAACTGGTCCAATAGAAGCAGTAAACGGCAGAGGGAAAACCCCTCAAACTACTAAATGAAAGAACCTGGAACCAGGTCAGGGCACCAGGTAGTCACTAGGTCAGGGGTCTCAAACACAAATCATAATATAAGTACCAAAATATCCTGAAAAAAAACTAAAAAAAAAAAAAAAATAAGACTAGCCAAAACAGCTATCATGTAGATAAAATATTAGCTAAGCTCCAAAATAGCCTAAAAAAAATCTTAGTAAACGCCAAAATACTCCAAAAATCTAGCAGAATGCCCATTTTTTTAAAACTTCAAAATTATAACTTAATATAACTATGAATAATAAAAAGGCAGGAATATTATTCAAGAATAAATTAACTTGAACCTTAAATAACTTTAAATATTTTACTCCATAAAAATATATTTTTAAGTTAGAAATGAGCGCAAGATAACATTGGGCTTAATAACAACAAAATAAAATGATCTGGAGGGCCGGATCTGGCCCTTGGGCCTCGACTTGATTATAGACTAAGAAGGTTCAAGGACTTCTGTAACCAAGATGGTTCTGAGACAAAAGCCATGTGACCACACCATGTTCCTGATCCTATCCATGTGTACGAGTACATCCACCACTCTGCCTCTCATGTCTTTTTATTTAGAACAAGAAGAAGAAGAAGAAGAAGTGAAGCTGGTCTTTGCAGAAAAAAGTAGGATTTTAAATATATCATTGGTTATAATTAGAGTTGACAGTGGAACCACATAAACCACTTTTTTTTTTTTTTTTTAATGGGCTTTTCTTAGCATCATCAACACCACAATCCACCCAAGAAAAGGAAACCACAATGAGTGAGGCTGACCCACTAATCAAGAGCGGTGCGATCTTAGAGATCACCGTTTACAAGGTCAGGTTTAGATTAGTTAAGGGCTGGATTTCAGAGCTGAATTTTACTGTGTCGAAGAAAAGAACGCAGTGCAATTCCTGAGTGTGAGGGTGAAGAGGAGATCCTGACAAACATTACGAAACCAAGTTGACAAAGTAAACAGCATTGCCACCTGACTGCACAAACTAAACTGCTGTTAAACACAGACAAGGATTCTTACTCTTCTGCAGCTGACACTGAAAAAGAAGCAACATTATGGACAGGTGTCATGGCCTTTGTCAGGGATTTTAACATAAAACTCCATCATTTATAGTCAAGTTTAATGAACTTCTAAATTCTAGTCTACGGTGTCTCCTGGACCACAGTTTGCTTCTTAAAAATGAGCCTGTTTAGATTGTGAATGCAGTAGTTGTCACAACTTACCAGCTAAATGGTCAGTTACCAGATAATCCGTCCTGTAAAATGCAAGTTCCCGTCAGCCTGCCAGCTTTTGTCTGAAAAACAGGACAACGGGTAACTGTAAGAAGCACTTCAAGATCAGATTCAGCAGTTTGCTAATGCTAATCAGAAACCATAGTGGGACCAATGATCTGAAGTCAGGTGTGAAGACAAGAGAGCAGGGGTAGACTCAAAACTCTAATGAATGGACCTGAAGACATTGGAATGAAGAAACTCTCACCGAGGATCATCAACATCAGGAGCTGAACATAACCAACAGTCAACGGAGAGAAAACAAGCCCAGAAAATTACTTTCTACTTTCAGAGTTTAACCTGCCAGAGACTATCAGGATTCCCTTCTAGGTCTGAGTTGACAAAGTCTAATCCAGGGGTCGCGACCTTTAGCAGTAACAGTCATTCAGGCTCGTTTTCTACTGATCAAAACCTAGAAGGAGCCGCACAGTCTTACTTTAGCCTTTAAGAAATTTAGATTTACATTCATGACCTTTTTTTAAATAAATATGAATTATGTCTATTTTTAGCATGACCAAGAGTAAAAATATAAAAAGAACCTCAAAATGTTACTTTTTTAACATGTGACAAATCCACAAATAACTTTTTATGCTCTTTTTTTCCCCTCTTCGTCTTCAGCAGTCTTCCACTGCTGGGTTTTGTTATTTTAGTTTGGGGTTGGACTTTGGCAGTCTTAGTTCGCGGGCTTTTATATTTGTTTTCTTTAGGTAGTTTTGGTTAGGCAGCCCTTGGCAGGGAGTTGCTGACTCAGACGGTCGACGTGGCTTTTATTTTAATTATGGTGTTTTTAGGCCATAAATAAATAAATAAATAAATCATTTTCTGGGACAATTTCTGCAAAGCAGCAGTTTTCATCAGAGTTGTTGATGGGACTGTTGGCCAAGAGTAAGCCCACCCCAACATCCTGTCAATTATCCGTTTCCACGCTCTCCTGCTAGCTTACAGCCCCTCACACCTCTAACCTAACATTAAAGGTGAAACAAAAATGACGAGCCAGATACCAGCTCAGATGAGGAAAACAAAAAATGTTCATGATCCAGAATAGAGTGGAGGAGGGACCCTGTGGACCATCGACTGCAGCATTTACGTCCCAGATTCAAGCTTTATCAAACGGAATATTGTTAGTCTGGTCCCGATTTAAAACAATTTCTTCTACAATTTTCAGCTTAATTTTCTTTATACATGTCCTCCATTATGAGAAAAGGCCACAATCAAACATCAAAAACACCTAAAAACACTTGTGTTTTTAAACATGAGGGGGTCTTTAATGCGCGAGCAGCGATGGCAAAAGAGGCTGATCAATGAGCAGCTGTTCAATATCCGCTTTCACGATTCTTGAATGCAAGAACATGTCAATACTTTCACTTTACCTCCTTCATCACCATCTCTAATGCAGCTGCAGAGAACTAAACCCATGCTGCTGCTGCTCTACTAACAACATAGTCTGAGACCATCTTCCTTGAATATCTCAACTACCACATGAGGGCCAGGAAGGTTAAGATCCAATTCTTCACACCCCAAACTTAGATATTTCCCCAACACTCCCCTCTAGCAGGACGCTGCAGGCCACCAGGGCCAGAACCTACAACCATTCCAAGAAACCTGGAATCCTCAGTCTTTTGTTTGATATAACTGGTTCTACTCTCATATTTTGCGCACGCTCTACCTTAAACTAGGGGTGTCAAACTTATTCGCACAAGGGAACAAAATCCAAAACAAGAACATTTATTGAACACTCTAAAGATACATTTATAAAACTGTAACTTTTTAACATAGTTATGAACTAAATATATAGCATTAGTTGTGATAACGCTAGTGTGAATGCTGTAAGCTGAATTTGGCCACTGAAGATGCACAGAAGAAATGCTGAAGTTGATGGCTGTAAACGCTGATGCTGATAGCAGCTAAAATATAAACCAACTGCCTTAAAAAGGTGAAAAAAATAACTGAACATTAAAATATTAAAAACTGCTAGCATGCATCTGAAATATTGGCTAAACTCCAAATTAACCTAAAATATATTTGTAAATGCTAAAATGGTTGAAAAAGCCAGCAGAATGCCAATTTTTAAAACCGTAACTTTTTAACGCAATTGTAAAAAATAATAAAAAAAACAGGAATATTATTCCAGATTAAATCAACTTAAACCTTGAATAACTTTCAATATTTTACTCTCCATAGAAATATATTGTCAAAATTTTACAAGTTAGAAATGAGGGCAAGATAATATAGGTCCAGTAATAATAAACTGTTGGGCCAGATAGTATTACTCAGAGGGCCAGATCCGGCCCCCGGGCCTTGACTTTGACACGTGCTTTAAACACAGTTTAATCTGATTTTTTTTGGCTCACTCAACAGGTTTCCATTGTTGTCATTCTTAAGCATCAAAGAAATATTGGCAACAATAAATGTGATTCTGCTGATTATTTTTAAATAACCCTGACTATGAAGGTTTTAATCATCAAAACTCTGCATTAACTTCTTGCAGATGGTGGTTTGCACTGCATAAAAATGAATGGAAAGTTAAATCTTAGCCGAAGCGTGACTGAGTTACCAACAGGTTAAGGCTGACGTGTTGCTCCCGCTGGTTTAACTTACCCAGCGATTCACGCAGCCCGACAGCAACGTAGTCTTCAATATGCCCCAAATCCCAGC
This sequence comes from Oryzias javanicus, assembly GCA_003999625.1. Taxonomy (NCBI): domain Eukaryota; kingdom Metazoa; phylum Chordata; class Actinopteri; order Beloniformes; family Adrianichthyidae; genus Oryzias; species Oryzias javanicus. Next base: position 24,969,301 of record CM012440.1, read on the forward strand.
TTACGGACTTAAGCACCTAGTTAGTGCTGGTCAACACCATATCAAGTTAACTAGCTGACAGCTGCCAGCGAGGCATACTGTTAGCTGCTGTCACGTTCACAAACCTCGATCAAAATCCTCCCAGATCAGGTCAAAATGCTGAGATTTTAACCATCTCGGACAGTGACGTGACAGCAAATAAACTAGTTTTAGTTCATAAGCGATCAAACCTGAAGAACCTGGAGGATTAGCTCCAGAACCTTAGCTAGTTAGCAAACTTGCTAAAAACTTTCACTGCTGTGTGACACGTAGCTCCTCGGCTAGCTTGGCTTACCTAAGACCTTTACAGAACTTCAGACACAGGCTTTTTTTTAAATCAATAACTATCATTTATTATCTTGTTTACACAGAATGGTTTTTATTTCACATAAACCACTGACATGCAGTCCTAACCCAGTTTAGGAAACGTCGGTTTGCTAAAAAAGTACTAAATGAACTGAGTCTAGCAAGCTAGCGTTAGCTTCCATCAGTTTGTACTAGCTGGCGGAGTCCACGTAGGCACACAGCTGAGCGGAGCTGACACCGACTCAGGCCGGCACATGCTCCGTCTCGGCCGGGTCTGGATCGAGCAGGGATTCGTGTGGGGGCCGGTCGAACTGATACGAGACGACCAGAGATCAGTGTCGGTCAGAAAACCACAAAGTACTCACTTATTTATTTCCTCGTCTGCCCTGAAGGTGCAGAAGCTCAGATGAAATTCCACTGGCGAGAGGGTGGGAGTGAGCACTCACGGATATATACCAGCGCCGGCGACCAATCACGTCGCTCTACGTCACACTGGAGAGTCCGGTTACAAAAAAAACTTGTCTTCAACAGAAGAGCCCAGTGCAGCTGCGCATGTCCTGAACTTCGGTCACTTTGAGCTTAAAACTCAACTAAACTCGCCTTTCATGAGGGAGGAAGGGCAGTCACGTGCCTCAATCAACCGTAGAAGTTTGTCGCATCTTTCATTATGTAAGAGGTTTTACAAACCTGTAAGGTCACACCTTCAGTGGACCTTCATCCAACATTATAAATCTTTTTTTAATCAGGTACTAAAGCAGACTTTTTTTAATTAATGCATACTTTTTGGGGGAATTGTTTATCTTTTATCCATTTTATTAAAATATAATGTCCCAAAATCTGTAATAAAACAGGAATACTTGATCGAGTGATGTTTTGATAAAAATAAGCACAAAAAAAAAAGTTGTTAAGTTATATTTATTGTTTAGTTGGTGTGTGTGTGTGTTTATAGCAAAAAAAAAAAAAAAAAAAAAAAAAAAAAAGCAGTTATTACAATACCTCGGCTGAAATGTGGGTTTTGGCTGTTCAGTCCCTTGCTGGAATTAAAGTTCGTCATCTACAAGAAATGTAGCTATTAATGTAGCTATATAAAAAATATTGTTTATCCATAAAAAATGTAAATGTCAAAAACTTTTGGCTATTCTAAAATAAACTTAGTTATTTTAAGCTTTAAATGTTCTCTTTTTAGAGGTCTCAAAATTTAAGTTTACCTTTTTTTTTCACTTTTTTTGTTTTCAAATCAAAAAATTTTACTTTAAAAACTTTAGGCCCTGTTGTGGCGCGTTGGGGCGGGGCTAACACACAGGACCAATCAAAATCAATGAGGGTGGTAACCGCAGTCCCAATGCATTCACTGACTAAGAGAACTATGATCATTACGGTCAGAAAATATCTGTTTTGTCTGTACTATCATAATCTGAAGTTCTCCCAAGACTGGTGTAAAATCAGAGTTTTATTGCGTACAAACCGCGTGTCAAAAATTCTGTTCTAGCCCTTTCAAAGCGCCATCTTATTGCGTTACATTCAGATATTGAAAACATCTTCATGTCAGTGAACGAGTCAGTGAACGTACCAGGACTGAAGTTACCATCCTCATCGATTTTGATTGGTCCGTTCTTTTAGCTCCGCCCCAGCGCACACCAACAATCCAAAAGTTTTTAAACGGAAATTTTAGATTAAAAAAAAAAAGAGTGGAAAGGGAAAAAACATATTTTAAACTGAAAAAAAAAAAAGAAAATTTTGAGACCCAAAACACAGAACATCTGAAGCCAAAAATACTTAAGTTTATTTTAGAACAGCAACTAGTTTTAGACATTTTTTTGATACAAAAAATGTTTTTCAATTTGTTTTGTTTAGGTTTCAAACAATATTGCTCCTAATTTAGCTCCACATTGCAGTAATCTGTGTGAATTCATTGAACAGATTCAAGGCTGGACAGGTTTGTTTGTAGGATCAGGAGTCTGCAACATTTAACACTAAAAGAGCCATTTGGTAAGGTTTTTTTTACAGACCACCTCACTGTTTAGAAAAAAAATGTATCATTTTAATTTTTGTTGCTGCTGAGCTATTCATTTATAAAATGGAGCTTGCAAATATTTCCAATTATCGAATTAAAACAGTGCCATAATTCTATAATGGGGCCAGTCCCATGTGGTTTGGGTGGCAGTTGAAGGTGAGTGCCTCGATGGCCCAAGCCCCAGTCATGGAATTTGGCTTTTGGGACATGGAACGTCACCTCTCTGGGAGGGACGGAGCCTGAGCTTGTGCGAGAGGTTGAGAGATACCGGCTAGATATAGTTGGGCTCACCTCTACACACAGCCTGGGCTCTGAAACTCAGTCCCCGAGAGAGGTTGGGCTCTCTACCATTCTGGGCCGGGGTCATTCGTGGGTCCCCAGCTCAGCCGCCAAGTATTGGAGTTCACACAGGTGGACAAGAAGGTCGTGTCCTTTCGCCTTCGAGTGGGGGACAGGTCTCTGACGGTGGATTCGGCTTATGGGCCAAACAGCAGTTCAAAGTACCCGGCCTTCTTGGTGTCTCTTGGAGGGTTCTGGAAAGTGCCCCAACAAGGGACTCCGTCATCCTCCTGGGGGACTTCAATGCCCACGTGAATAATGACAGTGACACCTGGAGGGGCGTGATTGGTAGGAATGGCCTCTCTGACCTGAACTCGAGGGGTATATTGTTGTTGGACTTCTGAGCATGTCATAGTTTGTCCATAAGGAACACCATGCTCAAACACAAGGGTGTCCATCAATACATCTGGCATCAGGACACCCCAGGCAGGAGATCGATGATTGACTTTGTCATTGCTTCAGGCGACCTTCAGCCTTGTGTTTTGGACACTCTGGTAAAGAGAGAGACAGAGTTGTCCACTGATCACTACCTGGTGGTAAGTTGGATTTTCTGGCGGGGGAGGAGACCAGGAAACTCGTCAGGACTAAACGTACTGTAAGGGTCTGGGAGGTCTTTAATTTCTACATTCAGGAAAACTTCGAGCAGGTACCAAAGGGGCTGGTGACATTGAGTCCAAGTGGACCATGTTCTTCCCCTCTATTGTCTCTGCTGCTTTCTGGAGCTGTGGTTGCAGAGTCTCTGGCGTCTTTCATGGCTAATAAATGCAATTAAGTAAAAAAAAATTTTATTTTTTCCCCTCTTTGTCTTCAGCAGTCTTACACTGCTGGGTTTTGTTATTTTAGTTTGGTATTGGACTTTGGTAGTCTTAGTTTGCAGGCTTTGTTTACTTGTTTTCTTTAGGTAGTTTTGGTTAAGCAGCCATTAGCTGGATCTGCTGACTCTGACGGTTGACATGGCTGAGTCAGCAGTCTCCATGACTTATTTCATGTTTGGCTAAGGAGCCACCATGGAGAGATAAAAAAGACACGTGTGACTCTTAATTTCCTGATGAAATTATGTTTTTGATGTTTTTAACATGTTCTTGTGGCATTTATCTCATGATGAAGGAACAAGCACTTCAAAGTATGGGGTTGCTCTCTTTGATTTATTTAATACATTTCTTTTGATTGCATATCATCCATCCATTCATTTTACTAACCTGCTATATCCCTTTAAGTCATGGTAATGCCAGAGTCTGTCCCAGCTACTGTTGGGCGAAGGCGAGATACATCCTGGACAGGTCGCCACACACATGCACACCTAGGGACCATTTTAGAGTAATCAGTTAATCTTTGAACCATTTTTTTGGACTGCGGGAGGAAGCTTGAGCGCCCAAAGAAAACCTTCAGATGCAAGAGGAACTCCACACAGAAAGGTCCCAGGAAGGGTTTCAAACCAGGACCTTCTCGTTGAGAGGTGAGACCACCCTCTACTACATGTCTTAATAATCCAACTTCTTTAAAAATATCCCTGTGCAGTTCAGGATTGATTATTTTATTGATTTATAAATGTTTTCATGGTCACTTCTATCTGATATGATTTTACAGTGTCAACCTGCTGTCCCTCCTCCCTCAAGGTCATGTATCCAGCATGAACTTTTATTTTTTGTTTTCTGTAAAGTCTCTGTTCTACCAGCTGTTAATTTCTCGCATGGCTGACCTCTACAGGACGTCCACTTGGGTGCACACAAGGATTCAAACCAGAGGAGGATCAGCTGAGGTTTATTAACTGCTTACCCTCTCGTGGACTAAACCTTCAGCTGAGAAGACGAAGAGAAGCAGAAGCATAGACTAACTTTTGTGGTTTTTCTTTTTGTTAAGACCATGGTCGTTTTATATTCATGTTGGGATGCATCTTTAGTTATTTTATGATCTGTTTGAATTGTGCTGAATTTACTTCCATTAAAGGGAGTTGATAGATCCCAGGAAACTAAAGGGGAGACTGAATGCTGAAGGGAGACACAGAGATGACGTCTCAGTGCTGTTTGCTGGTCTAAAGTTAGAACTAAAGCCCAAAAGAGAGTAAAAAAAGTTAGAACTAAAGCTCACGGCGAGAGTTATTATGGACTTCACCTGGAAAATATTCTTCCAGAAAATCTCAAGGTCACGGGGACTGTTCATATTTTCAAAGGAAGACCAAAGATATCATTTTAAATCTGACTTTCAGACGATATTCTTAATAATATTCTTAATTGATATTTATATTATTGTATTTCTGTTTTTACTTTGGTTTTATTTGAATTTTTTTCTTTTTTATCTAGTTTTAGTGATTTAAATCTATTTGGTCGTTCATATCTGTTTTTAATTTTATGTTTTTTTGGGGTTTTTTTTGCATTTTGCCATTTACACACTTAAGAATCATGCCTTCCTAATTCTCTTTTTATCTGTGTATCATTTTATGCTATATTGCAGGGGTGTCAAACTCAATCGCACAAGGGGAAAAATTCCAAAACTCACCTTAGGTTGTGTGTCAAACAGGATAAACATTTATTTAACACTAAAACTACATTTTTTAAAGCTTTAACTTTTTAACATAATTATGAACTATATATAAAGCATAACCTGCGATAATGCTAGTGTGAATGCTGTAAGCTGAACTTGGCTGCTGATGATGCTAGTGCTGATAGCTGAAAATCCTGAAATTGATTGCTGAAAACACTCAAGTTGATAGCTGAAAACATTAACGTTAATAGCTGAAAACGCTGAAACTGTTTGCATTTAAAATGTTAGCAAAATGCCAAATTAGCCAAAACAGCTAGCATGTAGCTGTAATATATCAGCTAAACTCCAAAATAGCCTAAAAAATCTTAGTAAAGGTCAAAGTAGTCCAAAAAGCTAGCAGAATGCCAATTTTAAAACTTTAAAAATGTAACTTTTTGACATAATTATGAATAATTAAAAGGCAGGAATAATATTCCACTATAAAATAAAGCTAAACCTTAAATTACCAATACATTATGTCAAAATTATACATAAGAAATAAGCACATGACAACATCGGACCACTAATAACTATAAAATAAAATGATCTGGAGGGCCAGATCCCACCCTTGGGGCCTCGACTTTGACACAAGTGTTTTATTGTGTTGTGTGTGCGGGTGTCACAAACGGGCAGACAGCTGGTTCCACGTCCAGCAGGTTTATTAGTTCAGACAGGAAATAAGCACGGCTAAAAGTCCACAAAGCTAAATCAGGATCAGACAGGCAGAGGTCAATCACAGGCATGGGATCGTTCAAGGAGAGAGACGTCAGGGTCCAGGAGAAGGTCAGGACAGGCAATCAGAGACAAAGCAGGGTAAAAAAACAGAAGACCGGGTCCAGATAGAAACGCTCGGTAATGCAGGCAGGATGGCACAAACAATACTTCACACAGAGTGAGGCTCTGTATGCTGTTTAAGAAGCAGGAGGGTGATCGTCAGATCGGAGACACTTGAGCAGCATCCAGGATCTCAATCAAGAAGTGACATCTGGTCTCATCTAAAATCTGCTGCACGCCTGCATGAGCTGAGTCTAAAAGATCTGAAGTGGTTTCAGTGGGAAGAGTGAGCAGTGATGTGTCATTGAAGAATGCTCCAAACTTGATCTAAAGAGACGTGCAGCTGTGTCTGTTCCAGAGGGGACTCCAGAATGTGTTTTCCCAGAGGAAGGAGCACCTCTGTCTATTTAGAAGCATGCTTTTAGTGGTTGCAGGGCTTTGCTGCTTATGTGTCACTGGTGCTGGAGGAGAGACGCTCTCGTGGACGTTCTATTATCTACTCAGAACAACTTTGGGTTTCAGGGCAGTGTGGTGAAACCCCCAATGAGCTTCTGTCTTACCTTGTCCAGCCAGTTTCCAGATTTCCTTCACCGCTTTGACCCCATAGTGTCATGTGTTTTCCCCCTGGGCTGATCGCCGCTCCTCCTAAATATTTTGTGACCTTTTGTTTTTTCCTTCCTTTTCTGTATTTAATGGGTTCCTCCCCTCACTTCCCTGCAGGTTTGTTTTGTTGCCCGACGCGGCCGTTTCTTTTCTCCCTTGCCAGGTTTTTGTGTTGCATGTTTGGTTCTTGACCTTGGTTGATTTATGGACTTTGACTTTCTGAATCTGATTCAGTTTTTTGCACTTTGGTCTTCCTTGTTTTTTGGATTGTTTGTTATTAAAGACTCTTTTTTTGGGATCTGCTAGCTGTCCTGTATTCGTGTGCGCTCACCAAAGCCTGACGCATAGATCCAAAAAAGCATCAAAATATGAACATGTAAACGTAATTCTCATCTTCTCAAAGCTTCAGTAAATCTTCTGCTCTCATCTTATTTTCTGTCAGCAACTGCTTTCTTTTTTTCTCACAGTTTTGAGAGTTCCTCCATTATTTTGCTATGGCAACAACCAACCACTGGCCTGTCTCTGGCTGTTACCATTATTTATGGTAGAAGCTCAGGCGGTTGGAGAAGTTCTGCTCTAACTTACCCTTAAATCAATGGTTTGCATCCGAGATTGATGATTTGTATTTTGACATTTGAGTTTAGTTTGGAAAATAACTAGTTAGTCTTGTTGACCTCAAGTCTGTGTTCCTCCAAGTTTTCAGAATACTAGAGAGAATGTCCATTTACCCAAGTATACGGTTAAATCTAACAGCAAATGGTGTGAAGAAGAGACATTTATTCTTAAATAAAACCTGTCTCACTGGAACTGTGTTTCAGAAATGTCTTTGTCTCCTTCCAGTTCTTTCCAATCTAAATTCTCAGGACACAAAGTCTCTCTTCCAAAAACTATTTTGCTATAAGTCTAAAAGAAAAATGCTCCGTTCCACTATTGCATCTTGACCCTAAAAAACAAAGAACTGAGGTAAAGAACTATTTGATCCAATTTGTTGTTTCCCTAAAGTCTCACTCTATTGGAAATAGTTTTTTGTTTTTTTTTCTGGAGGACACAAAGAAAGAAAATTGAGATTGAAACTGCGTTTCTGAGTATTACTCTATTCAAATCGTGATGAATTAGTAGTTCATGCCGTTGAAAAATGATGGTATTTGTGATGCAGAAAATACGCTTGGAACTCCTCAAATCGGTTAGCCCAGAGGTTGGAAACCTTTAACAGTAAAAGAGCCATTTATGGTTGTTTTTCACTGATCAAAACCACCTAGAATGAGTCGTATAGCCTTACTTTAGTCTTTAAGAAATTGGGATTTGCATTCACAACCTTCTTTTTCTTAAATAATAATTATGAATTTTATCTATTTTTGGCACAAGCAAAAGTAAAAATATAAATAGAACCTAACATCTCTCAAAATATGATTTTTTTAAAACTTATTTTCAAAATAACAGATGATCTGTACCAAACAGGATCATCTCAGTGTGGTTCTGGGCAACTAGTAACCAATGTTGCGCAGCACGAGATAATATGCCTACAACTCATGAAAGATCAAACTTTTTACCAAAGTTTTGCTTTCCATATAAAATCTGTTCATTCTGGAGGTAGAGTTGAACAAACAAGACGTCTTCAGGCCAACAGAGATGTAAAAACCTACAGAGTTTATCCTCGATGTGCACATCAACCATTAATTTACAAATGCAACTAAGCTAAATTAAGCTTAGTTACAGTCTAAGTTCTCAGCAGTCTTACACTGCTGGGTTTTGTTATTTTAGTTTGCTGTTTGGACCTTGGTTCCATTTCACATTCTGAATCAAAACATGTCTACAGAAACACAGACAGGAACACCGTGCACCGCAGCTTCATCTCAGTGATCAACTTGAGAAATATGCAAAGCAACATCTGGACAAACAAAAAAAAAAAAACCATGAAATTCGAAAGTACAAGTAAAGTGAGGAAACCAAAACTGAGAAAGACGTGTTTCTACCACAAGGCAGAGATTCAAACAAGCCTGAAAATGTCCCTAAAACACACAAGGTCATGAAATCCACTGAAAAAAATCCTTTGAGCATTGCTACAGTCCATAAAATAATCTGTAAGTATGAGTCAAGGAAGTTACTGGTTTAAATAGTAAAAAAATCATTTTTTTGTCATTTTGTTTTGCAAGCATTGCAGCAGCAGATGAGCTTTTGCAATAAACCCTGAGGCCAGTGAAGCATGAAGTTGCTCATTTCCCAGTGTAACTTCTTCCACTTTACATACTTTTTTTTTTTTTTTAACAAAATCTCTCTAAAATGCAACTAGTTTTTCTGTGCTGCCTTCTCCCACTGTAAAAATGTATAAGCCTATTTTAAAGTATTTTTCACCACCATCATGAAGGACAAGACATCTAAAACGTTCTTTGTCTTAAAAAGATTTGCAAATTACATCAAGTTTACAGAAGAATCTGTGAATACCACAAGACTCTGCTCTTTTTGCATGCGTTGTGTACAAAGGTCCACTTTTTAAAATAATATTAAACACAGAAATACTGTCAAAAATCCAAACAACCAAGCTTTATTTACCAAAAAGACATTTTTTTTAAATGAATCTAGTAAAACTGGAGCCCCATGAAGACGGAGAAGTGTATGTTTCTTGACCACAGAAATACATGTTTTTTTAAAGTTGTTTGAGGTAACTAAGATTTCAGTCAGTGATGCTTTTTGCAGTCTTTTTTTTCTGTCAGGTAAAAAAAAAATTATTATGTAAGATACAGAAAATAAAATGTACACAGGCCTGCTTCATTAGTTTGTTTTTTAAAATAATTATGTTAATCAACAATTTAAAAGTAATGATTTTGATTATTTAATTTTCAATGAATTTTAATTTATTGTTACTTTTGTGAGTTTTAAGTGATTTCAGTGAGAATTGTGGGTTTTTCCTTCTTTAACTGAGGGGTACCAACAATTTTGTCCACGTGTGTACATGTAAAGGAAAATATATAAAAAAGTAAAAAAGCAATCAAAAACATTTTAGAGCCTTTTCAAAATTATGCTTATAATCAAGAAGTAGGAGAAATGCGTTTACCGGTATATTGCACTTCTCACAAGTAAAAACCACAAAGCGCTTTAGTTTACAAGACATCATTGAAAGGTAATACATATGTAATAAAATAAGTAAGTTAAACATCATAGGTTAAATACAATAAATGTAAAAACATGTAAAAATCAATCAAACATAAAAGAGTTAGCTAAAAGCCCATGTAAATGAAAATGTCTTAAGAAGCTTTTCAAAAGAACCGACAGATTCTGACACACAGAGAGTTAAGGGGAGGCCATTCCAGAGTCTAGGGGAGGGGTCTGCAACCTTTAACACACAAAGAACCATTTAGTCTAGTTTCTTACCAACCACAACCTATGAGAGCCACAAAGTCCCACTTCATCATTTAAAAAACGCACAATACTTGTGCTTTTTTTTAGAAATTAAATATTTATTTATAAATTCAGTTTTTCTAGTGATACAATAATTGAATTACAACAATGTCTATATGTTTCTATGTATAACAGTTGTAACTCATTTAACTTTTGATGGCAGTGCACACTAGTTCCTTTCAAAATAAAACCCTCTCTGCTGCAGCAGCTTTACCTGAATTAAGATGTTTTTTAGTGATGAGACTTTTTTTCCTTTAACTCTCAATTTTTTGAGTTTCTGCTCAAAATGCACCAAAATACCATCTGCATTCCTCCACTCCTGGTCATTAACTTTCAATCGGAGAGTTAGGAATCCTGTTCAAGCATTAATGGACGAGTCGGAGGTGGAGCTCCACCCCGCCATCCAATGTTTACAAAGTCCAAATAGCGCTGAAGCGTCGTTTTTGGCTGAAAATCTCATGAAAAATGTTCCGATCTAAGGTAAATTTCTGCAAAGATAAAATATTTATATACTTAATGAATACTTGTCTCACTACCATGAAGCAGTAGAACACTTACAGTATGATGATTATTGACTGCTGGCTACAAATCAAATGCTCGGCTGTAAATGCAGCGCCTCATCTAAACGTTGTTCAATCCACACTTTATTCTTCAGAAACTGCTCTTCCACAGATCACTTAAAGTCATTTTAGTATCATTGTGGTGAGATAAATGGGATTTCTGAACATTATTGTTATAAAAATGAATGAAGCCTCGTTGTGTAGAAAGCATCATGGCGCAGCGCTCCACCTGAGGACAGGTGTGTAGTATACATCTCACTTTAAAGGGGCCCTACCTTGATTTTCTTCAGCCTTTCAGAGTAAACTCTATCCATGTATTTGATCATATATTACCTTTGGAACACTAGAAAACAAATTATTTATGAAATATGAGTCATTTTTGTGGCCCGTTTTAATACCCGGAAGTAAAACGACTCGATTTCTGAGCCTCCGCCTTTCGCTCCTTGTCGGTCCCGCCCATTTCTCGACGTCATCTTTGAGCCGGCCCCTCCAGCGTGAACAAAATATGTAAACAAAACTATAAGAGAGATGGATGTCTGGTTTGTTTTAAACAGAATTCTGTTGAAACTACAATAGAGATTTCACGCCAGCAGCCGGCGCCGCCTAGGAGACACAGAAAAGAGAGTTCTACGCTTTTCTGTGGTGTTAAAATAAACGTTCTAAATAGTAAACGGTTGGATCATTTATTTCCTTTTGGATAAGATGACAATCAACCCTCTACATCCTCATTTCTACCGTGTTTACATCACATGACTGTCGGGTACGGTGGCCGTTTTGGTTCAGTTGTTCCGCTCTCGGTTCATATTCAGACTGAGGAATCTCAGAGTGACCGAAGTTCAGTACGACTGGAAACGAACCGAGACACATTGAAAGATGGGTCAGAGAGCGGTTCTGGAACAGGAAGGTAGTCATCTCCTGCCACAGCTCTGCGGAGAAGCTGGATGTGCTTTCGTTGTATTCTGGGGGCGGAGCTTGCAGCACAGACTCTTCCAGGAGGGAGCTGTTGGCAATGATCTTATGTCAGCACGTTTCCAACCACTTGTTTCCGTAGGAATGGGAGGGGCTGCTGCAGATACAGCAGGTTTTTAGAGGATCACTCTTAAACGCATGAACGGACCAAAATGCCGTTCTTTATAGTGAGGAATGAACAATAAAATGCATTTAAAACCTCTAAAAGTAAAATTGTCATGGTAGGGCCCCTTTAACTGTTGCCCAGATTGTACAAATAGATGCGGAAAAAAAGAAATGTACAATATTCCCCCCTTATTTGTGGGGGTTGGGGACCGGAGGAATCCACAAACACCCCCCGCTGCCAAAGGATCCATCCATACTCATCAAAAACACTCTAATCATGCTTTGTGAAACATTTCATAAAGAAAATTGGAATATTGCTCAATATAAAGAGTTTATTTACTATTATTCGAAATAAAAGACTGTACGGCAAAGACAGCAACAGTGTAGTCAGGGGTCACCAACGTGGTGCCCGCGGGCACCAGGTAGCCCTCAAGGACCCCACAAGGTGTCCTCAGGGCTCTTTTAAAAATATTGAAACTCACTTGTGAGCTGCATCTAAAATTAAATATTATTCTGTTGCATTTTTTTTAATTACACTTTAATTACATAGATTAAAAATGAAAGGTCTTAAAAATATGTTCATGATTCGTGAACTTAGATAGATTTAGGTGACCTCTGACCTAATCCACTTCAAAGATCATTCATTTTGTTAAAAATACTGAAGATTTGGTCATTAGTTCATAATTTGAAAAGATTTGTTTAAAATGTTTAAGTTGATTTTTCTTTAACCTTACAATAATTGGATAAACTTTGAACAACGTAGTGAAAATAGGGACTTTCCATGAAAAGTTGTAATGTAAGAGATCATCTGAAAATGTAACAATTATTGAGATTAATTAAGTGCTGAATTTTGTTATTTGTTTCCTAGCTTGTTGTTATTATTGATAATTATGGTGAGAAATCCTTGTCTTTACATAGAGGAATATCATTATTCATTATTAATAATGTATAACAACAACTAAATTGGTTGTTTCAAAATGGTAGCCCTTCACATGACTCAGTATCCGTGAAGTAGCCCTCCGTTTTATAAATGTTGGGGACCCCTGGTGTAGTGATTCCTGCCAATATGGCGACGCCATGAGGGGGACGACCTTGTGTGAAATTATCTCCCAAAGCTCCATGCCAATATTTTTAAAGTTTTGTCCAAATTGAGGACATAATCCTTGAATGACTTCTAAAGTTTAAAAATAATGTCCATACAAGAGGCTCCCCACAAAAACACTTTATAGTGATACAAAACATGTCGTCTCAGTTAAACTAGGGTTCAAAACCAATTAAAGAAAAGTCAGGTAAATAGTCGGAGCAAAGATCAGAGACAAGAAAAGGCTCAAACATTTATCGGTTGAGTGTTTCCATGAGAAACTGCAGAAGGTTTTCAAGATTAAAACCACACAGCTAAGCAAGCAGGTGATCAAAACTTTCCGAGTGACTTCAGAAAAGCTGCAGCATGACCACAGTGGTAGCAAGAGTCGAGAGGTTTCACTTTCTACAGTAAAAACAAACTCACGGCTGAACGGCTTCATGCTCAAAATCCAAGACACTTACTGACACCCCCACCCCCACAGATGGGGGGGCTCTCAGATCCTCCCAGAACTATCTGACAAACACACATATATTTGCATTTTCTGCAGAAATCAAATATAAATAGAATTTTAGACCTTTGCAAAAGTATTTCTGACTGAATTCTGCCTCTCTTGAGCTATTTCACATTCTGGAAGCCGTTTTGAGGTTTAAACTTAAATTGTTGATAAAATTAAACACATCTGTGATGATGTGCTCCATCTTGTCTCTAACAGCTCACAGATCCATATTTTCCAGACAGAACACTGTCTTATGGAGCACTAACACCCTGACTTTCTTTCGTTGAGGACACATTCCCTGTTTGTTCCTGTCAAGTGTGAGTTTGACACAGCGGCCGCATGTGGGAGGAGCTACCAGCTAACGCCTTCAGGATGATTGGTATAAGAAACAATGTCTGTGGATATCTAACTTTAAATGAATGGAAGACACAGATGATGTTGAGAAATCGGGTTTGTTTATTTTAAAGAGTTCAACATCAGGAATCATGTCTCCATGTTTGGTGACCCCAGGCCTCGAGTGCCACCTTCCTGCATGTTTTCCAGCATACTATACTCTAGCATGTTCTTATTGGCTGGACACACCTGAACCAGGTAATCAGTCATGAGTAGAGACTCATGACAATTGATGGCTTTAAAATTTGCTATTTTCTACATTTTTTTCCCCCTCTTTGTCCTCAGCAGTCTTACACTGCTGGGTTTTGTTATTTTAGTTTGAGGTTGGACTTTGGTAGCCTCAGAGCGATAAAAGAGCCACATGATCTAGCTCAGCAGTTCACAGATTGAACCACGATTCTTTTTAACATACTATTTATATTTCTTGATGTATGTCTTTTTACTGGATGTATGTTTGAAGTTTAGAATTATATATTAACTTACCATCATTTATAATTTCATTCAGAACAGGTGACCCAAATCAACAAAACTGATAAAAACACAAAGATTTAGAAAGAAAGAAAGAAATGGTGTTTGTAACTTTAAACAGGTTCTTTTATTCTTTTTCCTCACATGCATCTGTTCAACTAAAACATCAAGCTCTTGCAATGTCTGAGAGGTTCAGACTGGTCATCAACACTGGTATTGGAGGCTCCAGCTGTGCAAAGCTGGTATCAGAAGTTGCTTTTTTCTGCTGCAGAATCAGCTGGAGTTACGTTAATTGAGTAAACTGTTGCAGAGTTACCATAACCAAAAGAATATAAATCAAAGCTTTGGTGTTAGAGCAAATTAGTTTTTATTTTTCAAAACTTATGTCAGGTAAGTGGAACTTCAGTCTCATTTTTTTTTATCTACAAAAAAATCCTTATTAGTTTTACTTTAAAAATGAGAAGCTTTGGTAACACTTAATTTTGATGATTTGTCTACTTCCAGTGACAGTAGTGCTGCGCATTTGACTTTTTTTTAGTTTATAAACTTAAAATCCAACGTTATTTTGTATTTCATGCCAATAATTACTTCGTTTCTGAATTAGTTTTTCACTGTACTCTAATATATCTATAAAGATGGTTAAGCAACAATCTTGGATGTCACAAATATTCATACTCTATCTTTTAGGAGCAGATTGCGAGTTTACTCGCCCCAGTTTGCTAAGGCTTGTTTTCATTTTTCATTTGGTATAAAAACAACAAGGCCTGGAGTGTCAAACTCAGTCGTACAAAAGGCCAAAACACACCTTAGGTCGCAGGCCGATAAAAATTTATTGAACACACTAAAACAAAAATTTTAAAACTTTAAAAACCTAACTTTTTAACATTACTATGAAACAAACAACCAGGAATATTATTCCAAAATAAAGAATATTTTACTCTCCATAAAAATATATTTTGTCAAACTTATGCAAGTTAGAAATAAGCTTAAGACAACATCAGCATAGTATTCAGTATATATCATATAAGTCATCTGCATGTTACCTCCTTTCCCAAACCTGGGACCTTATCTAGCCCCACCCCCCAACCCCATATCCCCACCCCCCCAAAAAAAATTCTAGACACACCACTGGTGTCAAATACAGAAGTCCAATAAATGTGACGATTTGGACATTTCTAGAAAGCATGAAAAAGTGAACTGATTTCTACCTGAATACTATTTGTATCTCAATTAATTGTATGTCAATTAATTAATTGTATGTCAATTAATTGACATAATAATTATGTAAATTATTATATTAATCGTTGACATGCTTTTGCCTATTTTTATTATTGATATAAAAATAATATTAGCATTATTAATTGTCTGAACTTTTATTAGTAAGCTTGAAAAGTAGAAGTACTAAAAATGTAAAAAAAAAATTTACTCTTTTTTTATCGCTCTCTTTTTTTAAATTTAACTCCCTTTTATTATTTGCTTTATCTAATGTGAAAATATTTGTGTAAAAAAATCTCAATTTTTACTTTTGTCTGGAGACCAACTACCAGTAAATTATGTTAACAGAAAGTAAACTTTGACAGAATTAGTTCACAAAACTGTGAACTTTGATGTTTTTCTTGAAGCGACCGCCAGGGGGAGCTCTATCCTTGGGTTAAAGAGCCTTCTGCCCTCTCATCTTAAAAACAAAAAAACAAAAAAAAACTTTTATTATTATTGTTCAGTTACCAATCAATGGAGTCGGCTATAAACTGCGGGTCGTATTTCATATGAATGTCAGTCATATCTACAGAAAGACTTGATGAGCGTAGTCGTGACTGGACTCTTTCCAAATGTGAACATTCATTACAGGCCTGTCTTTGGTTCCTCAGCGCAAACCTCGGTGGAAAACAGTTTGAGAGTGAATTACTTGGTTCAACAAAGCTTATAATTCGTGAGGGTTGAAATAAGTTAGCACCAAAGTTTTTCAAAAGTATTTTCATAACTTCACACAACGTCCTTTTCAGTTGTAATACCAGTTTTTCGACACGCTTCACCTAAATCGGTGTAAAGAAGGTCCATCTTCTTCAAGGACTACTGTCCCTGGTCACCTCCGGACCAATCGCAGCACGAACGTGCCTGCTTTCAGCCAATCACAGAGCAGGGTGAGTGCGCACTCTGCGTGACGTCGACAATGGACTGGAGCAGCGACCTGCTCGATGTTACAAAGTTTTAGCGATTTACCTGGTTTTGGGGCAAAACGGTAAGTTAAACTTCGCTTTTTGGGGAGGTTTTTGTTGTTTTAATGGTGACTATTTTACGACGGACATCTCGGTTGAGAGTTTAAACTTCGTCGTCGCCGCTCGTCCGTCACGGACGGAGTGGTGAGGCTCTGCTTCGAGAAACGAAAATAAACTTCCACCGATACTCCTCCGTGCACGCGGAATGTCTCACAACTGCTACTTTATGTCTTTGTAACACCAAATTTTAACCTTTTTCAAATTTGTAAAAATATTTTTTATGTATTTAAAAGAAAAAAAACTTTATTTATCTTGAGATTTAAAAAAAATCACATCTTAAATGGCTTTAAAGTAACCGGTTCTATTTTTTTCCACAAACGTCATCTCTAAGCCCCACATCTTCTCAAAAATACTTTACATCAACCACATGGGTTCTAGTGAGCACATTAATTATAGTACACGATACTTTAAAAAAACCTAATATTTCTGGAAATCAAGTCCAGTCACAATCTAATTATTTCCCTTCACTACAATGAAATAATTGTATTATTATTGTTGGAAGTACAGTTTCTTCCATGTCTGCCTGCAGGAGCCAGCAGCTCTAAGGACTGATGGGGGAAATAGAGGGTTCCTATCGAGTTCTGCAGACCCCAGGAACGAGGCTGGGAGCCCAGTTTAATGCAGGGATCAGCACCCTGGAGCCCGGCCAAAGTCTCAGCGGTAACATGGTCAGTGGGAGCAGGGGCCATGGTCGAGGCCTGCAGGTCCGTGTGCAGGGCCTGGATGATTCCCAGGAGTTCTTTGACATCGATGTAAGTTGGGCCTCTTGTATCATGATTTTTTTCCTTAGCCTTGTTTAATTACCCTTCAGGATAAACCTGCCCTCTGGGATGGTCCTGGGTTACCCCGTTTGCGTGCGGCTTGGGTTGGTGACAGCTGCCGTTTGGCTTTGGTGCTGAAATCCCTTCTTACTTTAGGCCTCTTATTCAGGACACTCAGCGGAACTCAATGGTTAACATTTCTATGAATGTGATTTCTGCTCAAAGGCTACACTTAAGTGACACTATGGTGGTGGTAGTTTTCTTACTTTTTCCATTCAGTTCGGTACAAACGTTTGTAAAGTAACAGAAGATTGTCCAAACATTTTGACATGCCAACAAGTTTGTCTCTCTAAACTCTAAAAAAGGAATTTGATCTGTGATGTCCATCATAGAAACTCTTCAACTGTCAGATGCAGAATGTAAAAAAATAATCAATTTTAAAGTCCCCCTTTAATTTGAGAAAAAAAAAAAAAAAAGTTCCCAGTAGTGTTTTAATCACAATTATGAAGTTTTTAACCGAAATTCCACAACCTAAATATCTTGAAAAGCCCATTTTTATGGTGATCTAAAGGCTCTGTTTACAAAATCTCCTCTGAGGGGGCGTGGCTTTTGGAGCTGATCTGAGCAGCTCCACCCCCGATCCCCCCTGGCTAATTATAATAACTGTGTTTCGCTAACGTGAATCTTCATCGCTGCTGCATAATTTGTAGCCGTATAGTTTTAAGTCGGATGTCAGCTGGGATGAGGAAGTGAAGATCTTCATGGACAGAACTTCCTCCAAAATCCTGATTCTTTCTCCTTCCAGTTCACCAAAGACTCTTTGATGTTTCTTGACGTTGCTGTAATCAATCCATTCAATCCATTGGTTTCTCAGAGCAGAAAATAATGAAAGCTAACATCCAAATGCTCTTTCATTCATTTACAATCCTTTTCAACTGCGGTCAAATGAGCCGCCGTTCACATTTCCGTGGTCACATCAAGAAGCTCCGTGGAGTCTGTTGGAGATTTTCCAGCGTTCTCAGGACTGCTACCATAAGTATTGGATGAAACTCACACCAAAAATCCAGTGACGGCTGATTGGACCACAGAAATGTGAACGGCGGCTCATTTGACTGCAGTCAATGTGAAGATAGCATCTTTTCTTCTCCAGAACCAGAACTAGACACGCTAGCCGGACCAGATGAGGGTTTAGTGCAGCAGAAAGAAGATGATTGATGAAAAACACAGTCTGTCCAAGACTGTTGGATTGACAGAGATTTAAAAGGAGAAATACTCGGAAAAGTAAAAGCAAAATGATTTCTTATTACATTTGTTCTCTTTCAGAAGAAAAAAGCCACACATACATGTTAAAAACTCAAAAAAGGGAGACTGTTATTAATAAAGAAATACTCAGAAATGCCATTTTCCTTCAAGGGGAACTGCAAAGAGTTTATTTGTGTAATGGAGCAGAAAAATAAGGATTTATTTTCAAGAAACAAGCAGAAATTCTGTTCCTCTACTGTTACCTATATTAGTTCCACCTGAGTGACATCTGTCCACACCCTTAAACAGTCAGACTACAACTTCTCCACCATGGCCAAAGAGCTGTCAAAGGGCACCAGGCACAAGATTATTCACCTGAACAAGACAGGAATAAACCAATCTACAATAAGCAGCAGCTTGGAGGGAAGCTAGGTCATGTGGTCAGATGAGACCAAAATGGAACTCCTAATTTCCACTTGCATCCCATGATGAAGCATGGGGGGAGAAAGCATCAAGCTGCTCTTCCACAGAAAGGATAGAATGACTCATCTGAATCAATTGAGGGATTAATGGAACCATGTATGGAGAGATTTGGACAAAAACTTCCTTCCTTCAGTGAGACTATCTCAGCTGAACCATGGCGAGGTCTTCCAGAATGATGATAATCATAAACCCAAACAAAGGAGTGTCAATGTAAAAAGCATGTCAAGGTTCTGCAGTGGCCTTGAAGTCTCTTGACCCAATAGAGAATCGGTGGAAGGAGTTGAAAGTCTGTGTTCCAGCAACAAACCCAAAACATCACAGCTCTTGAGAAGATCTGTATGGTAGAATCAACCAAAATAGCAGCTACAGTTTTAAACCTTCTGAAGACCCGCAGGAAACATTAAAACCAGAGTTACATTGCAATATATATCGACCAAATACTTATTTTCTGTTCCGTTATGCAAATACATATTTTTTTTAATTCAAACAATGTGATTGGTTGTCGCTCACGATTGATGTGTAAGATGAACATTTCAGACCAAACTCAGCTTTATAGACTGCTGATTCTGTGACTGACAAATACATTTTTGTCACACTGTGTGGATATACATACACAGATATTTATACACATATGTACTTGAAGCGATTTAACTACAAGATTGATGTTTTTTAACTTGGCAAATAGCTATGGGGCTCCATCAGCAGGCAAATAGGAAGCAATAAGGAAGCCACTATATCAGAGTGTGTTTCCTGTCACTTCCTGCTGGGAGAAAAGAACCCAGGCAGGCTTGACACAATGCTTTAACAGCCAATTAAGTTGTCAAATTATGTGGATGTGTGATTACTAGACCCAAAAGCTTCTGATTGTGTGAGAATTGGCTGCGTATTTACACCGTCCTAAACCCCTGTGTAGCCACAACAATAACTGCTTTGACAGATGCAGTTTGGGAGCACCGCTGAGACAGACGTTCCATAATCTAAGGCACCATATGCTGTTTTAAAGTCAGGCTGAGAGACGGCGACAGGTTCAAGTACTGCGAACATGGGACAGGGGCTTTGTGTTGTCACACTGGCAAAAAATGATTATTTAGATCAGGGGCCAAAATCCAAAAGACACCTTAGGTCGCGGGTAACAATTTGTAAAACTTTAGCATAATTAATGATTTAACATAATTATTAACTAGATATATGGTATTACCTTCGATAATGCTAGTGTGAATGTTGTATGATAAATGTGGCTGCAGAACATGCTAGTAAGGATAGCTAAAGATGCTGAAAACGCTGTAGATGATGGCTGAAAAATGCTTAAGTGGATGGCCAGTTAAAATATTAGCTAAATGCCAAATTAGCCTAAAAAAAAAAGAAGAAAATACCAAGGTTTGCCAAAACAGCTAACATGTAGCTGAAAAAATAGCTAAACTTCAATGTTTCCTAAAAAAAACTGGAAAAAATAACTAAATTTGCCAAAACAGCTAGCGTGTAAATATTAGCTAAACTCCAAAAAAGCCTAAAAAACGAAAACAAAAAGACCTAAACTCGCCAAAAAGCTAGTTTGTAAATATTACCTAAACTCTAAAAAACATCCTACAAAAAATTAAAAAAGGAAAGCCTAAATTAGCCAAGACAGCTATCATGTGGTTGAAATATTAGCTAAACTCCAAAACAGCCTAAAAATTTTTAAATAAATATAAAAAATAGTCTAAAAAGCCAGTAGAATGCCAACTTTTAAAACTTTAAAACCAAAACTTTTAAACATAATTACAAATAATAAAAATGCAGGGACGACATTTTTTTTCGTGAAACCCAGTGGGACCGGGCCTGTAGAAATGTGATCAAGATAACATCGGGCCATTAAGAACAATGATAAAGTGATTTGGGGAGCCGGATATAATTACCTGGAGGGCCGGATCCGGCCCCCTGGCCTTGACTTTGACACATGTGGTTTAGATGTTTTTGCTCTTTTTTTTTTTTTTTTGTTTAGCTTTGGTAATGTTTACCTTTGCTCTGCTCCATTGTGCTCAGCGATAGCGGTGTATTTCTGCTCATAGCTGTGATAGATTGATGACAGAAATACAGGAAGACTCTGTGTTGTCATGCAGACTGCAGTTAGTCTTCTCCCTCTGAGAAGATCTGTTGTATGTCATTTCTACGTCAGATTCATTCATTCTGAAGATGCATGAGAGAAAAGTATGTATCTTTATGTATGAAGTGACCTTATAACCATATTCATCAGCGGGTCTTGTGTGTCATTTCTGTTGAACTTCACTCTTGTATTTCTAGCTGACCGCAGTCCAAAGAGAGGCAAATGAAGCGGTCTAACTGTAGTCTTTTTTTCTGCTGTATGCAAATAAACGCGTAACAGTGCAACATTGAATGTTTGCACTGGCTTCACGGACGTGTTGATCTGCTCCCTTGTCCCGTACAGCAGTGTTCCCCAACCTTTTTCAGGCCACGGACTGATTTATTGTCAGACAACTCTTTCACTACCAGACCTGTACTAGGCAGATGTTTGCATCTGATTTAGTTTTTAAGCTTCTAGTTTTTTGGGAGTGAAGTTAATCTTCATTCTCTGTAAAATATCTACTGCTGGTTAGAACTTTGTGTACACTAGATTTTGTGTAGGAACCATTGAAATGTCATCTAGATTTTTCCTTAACCCATAACTGTCAAAGTGGAAGCTAAAAAAAAAAAAGCAGACGTGAACTTTAGCCTTTGTACAACTTCTATGGTGCAACTGATACATTTAAAAAATGGTCACTAAAACTGGTATTTTCTGAATATAATAATAAAATTGAAACTTCTGCTTACAACCAACTTTATTAGCTGAATCTTATTGAATATTCTGCATTATAATAATGCTGTTTGGTAACAACTGTTGGAATGAATCCATATTTGGAGTAAAGAGAGACTCCTGGTTTTTGTCTGTTTATTGTGTGAATGTTTACTATGCATTCACATTATAGTGATTCTCCTGCTATTATTGGTTATTCAGCACATAAAAACTCAAGCACACTTTCAACAATGCCAGCCATCTTGGTATCAAAACATCCAGCTTGTTCAGGATTTTACTTCTTGTATTTCTGGTATTCATGAAATTTATCGTTTTTGAAATATTGATCAAAATATGAACAGTAGGAAATGAATGAGAAGGTCTTAAAATTTAAAACATGCCTTTAATTATGGTAATGTTTTAATCTTTTATATTCATTAAAAATTGCAGTTTAGCAAATATTTTAGCCCCATGTTAATATTTTTGGCTAATTTTCTATATATTTAAGTTCTTATTGGCTAATTTAGAGTTTATCTTGTATTTTAGTACCATGCTAACGTTTCTGACTAGTTTAGTCTGTTTACTCAGTTTACTCAGGAATTTTAGGCTATTTTAAAGTTTAGCTGGTATTTAAGCAACGTGCTAGCCATTTTGGTAATTTGGCATCTACTAAAGTTTTTTTTAATGCTAATTTGGAGATTGCTCATATTAAAGCAACACGCTAAATATTTCTGCTAAACTGACATGTATGAGGGATTTTTAAGCTATTTTACTACAAAGTTTTCATGAATTGAGGTCAACTTCAGCAATCTTATTTTTTCTTTAATGAAATTTCCAGCCTTTTAGGAAATTTTGCAATTTCAGCAAATCCCTTCAGCAGTTAAAGTAAATTGCATCACCACTAAAGCCTTCACACTAACATTATTGCAGATAATGCAACTTTTCTAGTTTTGAAGTTGTTTCTGTTTCCAAATGAGTTTGTTGATTTTTGCTAGCTTGGAGGTTTCAATTTAGCAGTTGCTAATTAGCTGCTTTAAGAAAGTAGTGGATGGATTTTCGTGACCGAGTGACTTCACATGCAATAAAAATAAGTCAGATGCGATGAGGAGAGCCAAGTGGCTTTCCAAAATAAAAGTTTCTTCAGAATCAGACTGTAAATAAAAGTAATATTTGAAATACGTGCGGCCAGTAGTTTTTCCAAAACAAAAGTTTATTCAGAATCAGATTCTAAATCAAATGGAAAAAGTGTAGGTGATGGTTTTTTCAGTGTTTGATACAAACTGCCTCATGGATCAGTACCGGTCCAGGGATGGGGGGATCACTGCTGTACAGTCTCTACACACCTTAAATTTCTATCCTCTTGTCTCGATGAATCATTGGTGCCTCTTTGCAATACTCCCAGACACTAATCCCATTCCTGTTTTTCTTTAATTATTATTTTCTCTTGTGAATCTTATCTTTTTTTAACTATTTCAGTCTGATTGTACAATTACAATCCATTTCTTTGAGATCACACATTTTTTTCCTTTTTTTTAAGCTTGGAGCTGAGTCAGGCTTATGAGATCAGAGCGTGGACTTTGATCTGTTTTCCTTCATCTGCCGCACGGTTACCTGGAACGGCTCATGTTTAGCAGACATTTGCCGGCATGGCTCTTCTCCACGCCGTCCCCCTGCAGGAGAAGAGCTCAGGCCTGTGCTTTCTGGACAGGGGAAGGCCCGTCAGGGCAGGGAAACACTGGCTCCTTTTGTGCCTGCCGTTTGCGGGCCTTAACTTCCATCTCCAAACTCGACAAAAAAGCATCTGAGGGTGGGTTGTGAAACCTAGCGGTGTGGGAGGGAGCAGAGCTGGCTTCGCTTTAGTGTCGGCAAACAAGCACATAAATACCAAGTTTGACAACAAAGTGGGCAGAGAGGAAGGGGTATGAAGAGAGAGGGACAGTTTATGGTGTTAAAAGAGTGGCGGGGGGGGTTCATGGCCGGAGTAAAGTTTGAGCTGGGGAGGTGGGGGAAGGGACGCCAAGCAGGAATTTCAGCTGGTGTCTTCTTGCACAAATTGCATTCAGATACTTCTGTGAGAGAAACACTTGGGTGTGAAACAGACTTTTCAGCACTCTTTCTGCTTTTAACTTTTAACTGCTCTGACAAAGATGAGCGGGACTGTCCCACAAACTCGTGGAAACCACTGTACCGTTTTGTCTTTTCAGAGCTCTTTTCACTCAGGGACTGAGACTTTGGGTTTTTTCCTAATTCAACAAAAGCTGCTCTGCAGGGCAGCAGTGTGTGCATGGAGGACCCGGCTTCTTGGAAGAACAATGTGTTCTGTAGTCGGCCTGTAACGAGTATCCGAATACTCAGATAAGATATTCGGGATCTGTTCCCAAAAAGTTGAGTACAAATATTTGCAACACTCAAGATTGCTGATTTGCAATCTTATTTATGGAGTGTAGTAAAAATACACTTCATGCAATATTATTATCGCTATAAAATGCAGAAATTTGGATAGTAAGTATATAATCTAAACAAACCAAATGTGCTTCTTTTTTAAATTTTCATTAAAGTGTCAGCGAAGGTTCTCATTTTCAAAGTAAAGGCTATCGTGTGTTTTTTGTTGTTAAAAAAAAAAGAAGTCAAGTTCTGTTCAGTAAAATAAGCTAGGAAAAGTTTTAAATCTAAATAAAAATAATAAATAGATTATAAAAAATAGCTCTAAAAAGTGAATTACATGTTGAAAATACTGTTGTGTAGATGAAAGAATTGTGTGTTTTACTAGTTGTTGAGTTTTTTATTGGGCCGGTTGATGAACCAATTTGAATCGATCTAAGCTTAATAGTGCAATAATCAATCCATAAAAATAGAAATTGATCTAGCTCATAAAGCCTAAGTCCACTAGTTTGTTGCTAACGTTTAACTGAATTTCCCATAGGACGGCTAATGCCACCTAAACATATATTGCAGACTGAATGAACATCTATATGTACTCGTAGGCATGAATTTTACAAACTTGTTTATGCAAACATTTTTTTAATTATCCATCTGCGATCTAAAGATCTGGTTTTTGATCCTTCGTTGCTTATTATCTTTGAAAAAAGTGGTACTGCCTTAGCGTGACCTCCACCTAGTGGACAAACTGAAATGTTCTCCAGGAGAAGCAGAACAATGTTTAATCCATGAAACACTGTCTGATAGACCAATCTCATTATAATTTCACTAATACATTTTACAGTATGTGAACTGTATTAGAGTAATTAAAATATATTTAAAAAATATGTTATTAATGTATTTCTAAACAAATGTGTCTAAACATGTAAACTCAAAATTGAGCGGAATCAAATTGAGTAGAGCGAAAAAATAAAAAATCGTATTGATCCAGGCTCTGGTGAATCGAATCGATTCCAGAAATTATTATCGATACCCAGCCCTAGTTTTTATTGAGGTGTTGCTGTGTCTACATTTATTGTATTTTTATCATCTATTTACTGGAACTCTAGTCAGCTAAACTTTGAGGATTGAAATACTGCATAATATTTTTAAAATTTGTTGTAAAATCATCCAAAGATACAGGGATGTCTTTGTTTTGTTTACTGCTGAAGTCAACCAGGAAGTTGGCAGAAAAAAAACTAGTGATATTGTCTAAAGCAGGGATATCAAACTCAATCATACAAGGAGCCAAAATCCAAAAATATCTTAGGTCGAGGGCCGAACAGGATAAACATTTATTGAACACTCTACAACTACATTTTTAAAACTTTAAAAATATAACTTTTTAACGTAAATATAAACTGGATACATAGCATTACCTGGGATAATGCTAGAGTGAACACTGTAAGCTGAATTTGGTCGCTAAAAATGTTTATGTTAATAGCTAAAAATGTTGAAATTAATAGCCTAAAATGCTAAAGCTAATAGCTGCTAAAATATGAGCTAAATGCCACATTAACCTAAAAAACAAACAAAAACAAAACCTTAATCCAAAACAATTAGCATGTAGCTGAAACAGTAGCTAAACTCCAAAACATCCTTAAAAAAAAAAAAAAAAAAAAGCCTGAATTAATGAAGACAGCTAGCATATAGCTGAAATATTATCTAAACTCCTAGCTTAAAAAATCATATAGTAAATGCCAAAATAGTCCAAAAAGTCCAAAAAACTTTAACTTCTTAACATGATTATGAATAATATTTAGGCAGGAATATTATTCCAGAATAAATCCACTTAAACCTTAAATAATTTTCAATATTTTACTCTCCATAAAATATATTTTGTCAAAATGATGCGAGTTAAAAATAAGTGCATGATAACATCGGGCCATTGATAGCAAAAAAATAAAATTATCTGGATAGCTGGATAGAATTACCCAGAGGGCCAGATCCGGCCCCGGGGCCTTGACTTTGACACATAAAGTCATAAATACTTCCTTCTATCAAAATCTGTAATTCTATGTTATGTTTTATTGATTTTTATCTCCTGGTTTAATTAAATACATGTTGTTTTAATTTTCATACATGCAAGAAAAAAGACAAACGTATAACAACTAGGGGTGTAACGGATCACAAAACTCACGGTTCGGATCGTGTCACGGTTTTAGGGTCACGGTTCGGATCGTTTTTCGGATCAGTGAAAAGTAAAAAAAAAACAAAAAAAAAACAATATAAAAGCTAAATTCATTTTTGGAAATGCTTCAAATCATAAATTCAATAAGCATTTAAAGTACTTCAGACACACAATATTTACATATTTAACATCAAAACATTTGGTCATTGAAGCCTATTTATTAAAACAAAACATTTTTAAACTTTGAAAACAGACAAAATGCTAAAACATGAAGTTTCTGATGACATTTTCATGTCTTTAGACCAAATCTACAAAAACTGAGATAAAAGAATGTTTAAAAATAGTGTTGAAAATACCAAATCAATCTAGATAATTCCTTAAAAGTTAAATTATAAATAAAACAGTTAAAATTAATTTTGGTATTAACTGCTTTATTAAAACTACCTGTGGGAACATTTAAATGTTTTAAATAATAATTATCTGTAAAACGTGGCACTTCCGCGCTCGCTTTTCCTGATGAATTTTGACACATTTCGCCTTCCATACATGGTTCGGTGACGGTACCGGCGAGTCCGTTACGGAGCTGCAGCTTTCTCCTGTGCGGGACAGTTGCTGCTTTAAACTGGAAGATTCTTTGAACCCAGTAATAGAAATGTGTACCGATGCTTTTATTCAGCTCCTAAGATTAAATAAACCTGATATCTATCGATCTTCGTCCTTCATTATGAATCTGAGAAAAGTTTTTGACAGAAGCTCCTCCCACACGCAGCGGGAGCTTCAGGTAAACAGACTTTAGGAAAACCGGGAAGCAGCTGCTTCAGGGCTCGTCAAAACAAAGAGGATTTTCAGGAATATGACGACAATTTAATTCGATGTGAACGGACAATTGGTATAAATTATGATAGCGCGAGGTGCGCACGTGTGTGTGCGTGTTTTTGTTTTTCTTTTGGGGGGGGCCGCGATCCGCGGGTCAGACCTGGCCCGAACCGTGGCGTCTGATCCGTACGGATCACGGATCTTCTGTGATCCGTTACACCCCTAATAACAACCATTCAGAATACTTAAATTAAATGATAAGAATCATAGTTCGACGATGTAAATGTCCTTCAACACCACTGCACATCTGCTCAGCTCTGGTGTCACTTTAGAAACTTTTCAGTTCTCACTCCAAGTTGTCTTGTCATTTCACAAAAGAGACTCGATGAAAAACTATCAAGAGGCAAAGTTTGAGGCAACATCAGATTAAAAGAGCTGATCTGAGCAGAAGGCATTTTGCAAAACACCTGATCCCGATTACCACAAGTGGTGATTATCTGCTAACAAATGTGCTGCCAGCTGTCCACAGGTGTGGGTTTTAACGGGTTTATTTCTCTGAATTACTGTTGGGTGCTGCATTATCCACTCAATGTCTTTGTACATGCTTTCTTTAGTGACAAGAGTTGTAGATTTAATCAGACAAAGCATGTTAACGTTGAGACCTGGTCGACCTCGCTGTAGGAGGAACAAGCCCCGACACAGCCTGGTGTGAAGAGGAGGTTGTGACAGAGATTTGAGCTGTTTACAGGCTGTTCTAAACCACGCTTAACCTGCCACGCAAGACACGCCCAAGCTCGGGATTTTAATCTGCCATATTAGGGTTTCACCCTTCATTTTTTCTTCTTGGTGCTTTGCAGATGTTTGTTAAAGACTGTGCCCCCCCCCCCCACAGCTGGTTGCTTTTCAGGCTCCCACTTTGTTTTCCGTCCACTCACACAAACACAGGACTACTCTCCCACAGAAACATCTGTTTCTCATAATCTCCGCTGCTTTCGAAGCTTGATTGCCTGACCCACTGACCTGTCTTAGAGGAGATGAGACTGTTGGGTGTGAACAAACTGCAGTCTTACTGTCACATCACACTCTGTGTGAGGGGGAAAGGAAGCTACCCTCCAGCTTTTTGACAACTTGTGTACATATTCCTCTGAACAGACGACTTTCACAGAACCTAGAAACTGTAAAGATGAAAAACATGAGTAAATCTAGTCATTGCAAAGTTCTAAAATGTGTCATTTTGCTGGTTTCAGTTAATAAATGAAAGGATTTCTTTGGTATGAAACATCTGTGTTCAACATATCAACATGTATTCACAAGTTCCCGTTTAATCTCAAATGGGAACCAAATGTTAGCCGTCTGATTCCTCTTCATGTCTTTGCGATTTATTGCTTTTGATGTGAGCTCACAAGTGTTTGACTGTAAAAGTTGCCTAGAATTGTTCTTTATTAGTTACGGCTGAAATTATATCAGTGTTTGTTGATGACATTTGAATTCTTTGACTTGTTTTATTAGATGTCATCAAAGCAGCACAAAGTCTTTTTTTTTTCTGATATTGACACATGGATGGATGGATGGATGACTAGCAGTTCCTAGTTGCTACAGTTACAGCATTCCACACATTTAATAGTTGACACTGCCGCCTCTAGGATGATGTCATGAAATGGGCGGCACCCACCAGCAGTGGCAGGTGGAGCCTCAGGAGTCTCGTCGTTTTACCTCTGAGTAGGAAAAAGCTCACGAAAATGACTCATATTTCATAAATAATTTGTTTTTTAGTGTTCCAAAGGTGATATATGATCATATAGATGGATATAGTTTACTATGAAAGGCTTAAGAAAATCATGGTTTGGCTCCTTTAAAAGAAAAACAACATTAAGAATAATGTTTATGATGTCTCATATTTCATTAAAATGTTGTGAATTAAAGGAAAATCCTAAAACGTTTTGGTAACTTGACTGCTTTGGCTTGAAATGTAGTAGAAATTTCTGTTAGCCTTCAGTTTTGGAAAATTTTTTTATATTCCTGCTTAATAAATAATGTTCATTTTGAGTGTATTAGCCTGCAAATGATAGTTTATGTAGCTTTCAGTCTTCAGTTTCTTTGACTTCTGAAGCCACATCACGACATGATCTGTCCTGAAGACTCTTTTCTTTCTTTAAAAAAGTGAAAGATTTTCAACCCAAAATGAGAAAAATACTAGTATTTAGGGCTGAGTATGTCTGCCTAACTTCCTGAATTTCTTCCTTATGTTCTATGTTTTCCTCTGGCAAATTCTGAAACATCTAAAATGTACCTAATTATTAAGATAAAAACGATCTTTAGGCTTGTGTTGAGGTTTCAGTGCCAGCAACTAAAATATATTCAGATCAGTAAATGCCTTAACTGAACTTTGTCCCTAACCAAATAAAAGCCCAACTGTCACCTCCTCTTGACTGCTACTCTGGTATGCTTTCACCTCCCTTCAGGCTATCTGTTTCAGTTGGGTTGTGTGTAATGGAGCAGTAGCGATTCCCAAAGAAAAACCTTTCAGAGTGGAGCCGGCGAGTCTTCTTACCCCGAGTTCCCCAACACTTCTCACTTATTTGGCAAATTCTCCAAGCTGGTCTGCAGCTGAATGAGTGAATTCAGGCGAAGTTTCCTTCACACAGAGGGAACGGGATAAATGGTTCTGCTCTTCATCAGTCTGGTGAAGGACCAGAGTTCACTTCATTTGTCGGTGTTGTGCTTTTGAAGCAACATAGTTATCTGAACATCCTCCCTGGAAAGCTAATTTGGAACGCTCAGGTGTCGTTTTTTTTTTAAGGGGCCCTACCATGAAAATTCTACTTTTTGAGGTTTTAAATGCTTTTTACTGTTCATTCCTCACTATAAAGAACCCCAAAGAGGTATTTTGATCCGTTCATGCATTTGAAACGATCTGAGAGCAGAACAACAGAACCAGAACGGCCACCGTACCAGATAGTCACGTGATGTAAACACTGTAGAAATGAGGCGATCGGTGATCCGTGGACAAATGTAGAGAATTAACTGTCATGTTATCCAAAAGGTAATAATTGGTCCAACTGTTTACTCGTTAGAACGTTTATTTTAACACCACTAAAAATGTATTACTCTCTTTTCTGAGTCTCCTACGCGGCGCCGGCTGCTGCCGTGACGTCCTCTTAAAAACTCTATTGTAGTTTCAACAGAATTCTCTAAAAAACAAACCATAACACCACAACAATGAGACATGGAAACTCATTAAAATGTGATCGGATGAATTCATGCTCAATAGAACAACTTTTAACGTGACCCACATCGATTCTACCGATGTTTCTTTTAGCGTGTGTACATGTGGCGTCTCCAGTAACCGTCATGCAGGATTCCTCAAACCAAAAGTGTAAAGTGTTGAATCTGGCCGACATACAGACGCTCAAAATCAAAAATAAAAAGTTTGAAAAAGGGAAAAATCCAGTCAAGATTTTGCAGACTGCAGCACATCCATCTTTATTCACATGGTTTTGTTTAGAAATTTTGTTCACACTAGAGGGGCCGGCTCAAGGATGACGTCGTGAAATGGGCGGGACAAGGAGCGAAAGGCGGAGCTCAGAAATCGAGTCGTTTTACTTCCGGGTATTAAAACAGGCCACAAAAATGACTCATATTTCATAAATAATTTGTTTTTTAGTGTTCCCAATGTAATATATGATCACATTTATATGGATATAGTTTACTCTGAAAGGTTGAAGAAAATCACGGTAGGACCCCTTTAAATATTTCACATTATTATAATCTGTAGTACATGTGCAGGTGAGGCAGTCCCTTACCTGCACATTCCACCACTAAACCCCATCTCAGTTTTTGTGTCCTCCATGACGACTTTGAAAAACGTTTTTGACGGAAACTAATGCAGTTGGCACTTCTTTAATGAATCTGTTAAAAAAAAAACAACACAATTTGCTGATTTTGTCAAAGTTTAATGATCACTGTATTGGATGACGGGCCAGAAACAATTTTTCTTAATTTATTTGCAGGTTTTCTGTACCTTATTAAAATTGTTTTAAGTTTTATTTAAAAATGAATTCAGAAGGGGAAAGAAAGACTTGTATGGATCAGCTGCAGTTATTCCAGTGGGAGAAAAATGCCTGCATGATTACAGTGCATAAATACAAACAACCTCTTCTTCCGGCTGGTCGTTGCAGAGTTATCTGGCAGCCTGTTGTGGCAAACGGAGCAGGCGGGCCGCCTGCACCCGGAGGAGGGAAAATTAGCCCCGCCGTCCTGCAGAGAGGAAATATGGAAAATGCAAATTCCAGCTTAAGTGGCTGGAAAACGAGGAATTATGGGAATGACTGCAGCCTGCTGATGGAAAAGAGGGAAAGGGGCCTGAACAATGACAGCTGCAAATCTTTGAGGCAGGATATGAGAAGTCACAGGCTGGATAACAGTTTGGAAAGCTTAAAAATACATAGTGATTACACGTATATGTCCATTGGCAGTATGTACCCCACCTTTAACCAGAAATTGCTCGGATAGGCTCTAGCATCCTTGTGACCCCCGAAATGAAAGATTCCGAAGACGGACGGATGGATATCCATGTCCAATAAATTTCCTGTAATAATCCTTTTTTAAGTGAATACTCTCCCCACAAACCTGCCCTTAAATTAGATTAGCATATTTTCTTTAATAGTTTTTGTAAGTGTGAAAGCTGAAAAGAAGTCTCAGTTCAGTCGCATGTGAATCCTGGTGCGGTTCATTGCAGTGTGAATTCAGAGTCCATTCAGTGGACCAAAGAGTAGAAACAACTGAAAGAGCTGACCTGACGTTAGCATTTCAATGGCTTACAGTGCAAAGTATCTACAAGCTTGGACTTTCAAAGTAGTTTAATGTAACTCAATGCTGTCATTAGTTTATTTTACTTAGGTTGGCACAAAAATGAAAAATCATCTGCTCTATTTTCAGTATGTTTCCAATTTAATTATATGTTAAAGACAAAAATGATGCATAATTATCCTGATATGTGTCATAAATCATCTCAGAAGGAAGAAACCACACCTTCCATATGAATTAAAGCAGCCGCTGAAGCCTTAAATGTTCCTGTGATGTTCCAGAGACTAAGAACATGAGCACATGGATGAGGGAAGACTTTACTGTTGACTTTCTTCTGAGAATATGCAGTGAGCTACTTCTTAAAAAATCCCTAGGATCAGCAAATCTTTGTAAATTCAGAGAAAACTTATCTTGAGAGCTTCTTACAGACTAGACATGTTCAGCTAAGAAGTATCCACTGACACGCATGTGTTAGAAAAAGTCCCTGGCTGGGAACGCTGCTTCCAAATATTGGGTCATGGGTAAAAATGACTTGTCTCCATGTCTGGGTTGATGAGATCATTCAGAGATTCTCCCATCTACTGCAGGAGCATCTGAATGACGACTGGATTCAACAGTACTTCTGTGACCCAGTTTGACAACTTGCTGCCCTAGGAAAAAAAATAAGATTTGATTATTGTTATTATTACAATTAAGTTATTATTGTCTCAATACAAATAAGAAAAATATCATAAAGAGCAGGAGAACAATCCGGTTCTCCTTCATGTTTGTTTGGGACTCCACCTACTGATAGCATCATCAATGCATCCCTCACTCCCTGATTGATTGATTGATTGATTGATTGATTGATTGATTGATTGATTGATTGATTGATTGATATATGCAATGCAAATTCATTGCTGAAGTTGAGATACTTGATGCACCATGACGGATGGATGCACAGTGCCCCCGAATCAAACGAGCTGCTTTCAGATGCTCAAATCCTCTGATTGCAGCAGGACATTGACTTGACCATGAAACTGGATATGGAGTCGGACTGTAGTAAAGTTGAACAAAGTTGAGAGCGTTCAGAACCAAAAATTCACCTTTGTTTATATTAAAATCAGGGAAACCAAAACTCTATCTTTTCTGAAAAATACTTCCTTGTTTCAGATGCCGACCTCATTGGAGATATAAGGAATATACTGTCCATCAAACTCATTTTGTCAGGTGACCTTTGACCCTGTATACCAGGGGTTTCAAACTCTATTGCATAAGGGGACAATATTCAAAGCACATTTTACTATGTCGCGGGCCTGACAGAATAAACATTTATTTTAAACACACAATACATTTATAAAACTTTAAAACCTTAACTTATTAACTTGATTATGAACTAAATATATAGCATTACCTGCGATCATGCTAGTATGAATGCTGTGAGCTGATTTTGGCCGCTGAACGTGCTAGTGCTGATAGCTGAAAACGCTGTAGTAAATAGCTGATAGCTAACTAAAATATGAGCTAAATGCCAAAATATCCTAAAAAAACTTAAAAAAAAGCCTAAATTAGCTAAAGTAGCTAGCGTGTTGCTGAAATATTAGCCAAACTCCAAAACCAGCCTAAAAAAACATAGTAAATGCTGAAATAGTCCTAAAAAGTTGCAGAATCCCAATTTTTAAAACTTTAAAAGCGTAACTTTTTAAAATAATCATGAATAATAAAAAGGCATTATTATTATTAAATAGTGGGGTAACGGATCGCAAAACCCACAGTTTGGGTCATGTCATGGTTTTAGGGTCACTGTTCGGAACATGTTTTGGATCAGTAACAACTAAAAAAACAGCAAGAAAGATAAAAGCCTAAAGTTACTTTTTTGAAAAGTTAAAAGCATATTTAAAAAAAAAAGTACTTCAAAGCATTAATATATAATCACACATCTTTGAACTTTGAAAATAAATACAAAATTTGGTTTCTGTTCTGATTACATTTACTTTTCTGGAGACTACATCTACAGAAAACTGAGAGAATCCTTATTATGCTACCCCCCCATGTCCAAATTTAAATTCAAAATTAAACTTGAATTATTTTTGGTATTAATTGTTTTATTTAAACTAACAGTCGCAACATTTAAATATTTCAAATAATTATTATTTTCCCAGATACAGGTGCAAGTGACGCACTGGCGATTTTTGACCCTATCGGCTTGCCATACTGCCTTCCCCTGACGCCACATGCCGGGTGAAGGAGCAGCGCTGTTTGTGGGACAGCAGCTACTCCTCACTGGGAGATGTCCTGAACTCAGATCCCGATGCTTTCATTCATCTCGTCAAAATAAATAAATCTCTCAGTATCCGCGTCCTCCGCGACGAGTATGAGAAAAGTTTTTGACTGAAGCTCCTCCCACACACAGATCAACAGACTTTCTGATAACCGGCAAGCAACAAATTTGAGGCTTGTATAAACAAAGATGGTGCACAGGACGAATTTGACGCCAATTGTTTTCGGTGTGGACAGACAATTGATTCTAATAATGCTCGCGGTATGCAGCGGCGGCAAAGGGGATGGTCTGCGGCGCGCTTGTGGTACGGACCACGGATTATCATACTTCACTGCTTTAGTTTTTAATTGATCAGAATAATTTGTCAACTGTTGATGTATAACAGTTAGATAGGTGGAAGTTCTCCATCTGCTTCAATCTCTGAAAAGTTACAATGCATTTTTGTTAAACTGGCAGCCAAACAGAGAAAATGCCTCCAAAGTTTTTCTGGATTGATGGAGAGAAAATCTGATGTCTTCTGGATTTTGTGTTTGGCTCATACTTAGAGTATTTGACCCCACTGCGTTTGGTTCTCCACTTCTGTGAATACGTGGACTTATTGCCTATCCGATATTTACATTCTTGAATGTTTTTGTCCTTTACATCCTGTAACGCAAAACACTTGACTGGGTCGGAGAAATGAAAAGATTCCTTTCAGTCGAATGGCCCGCATGGAGCTGCCGTGTTTTACTTTAGCCGACACAAAGCAGTTCTTTTTATAAGGCTTTCAAAAATACTATTTGACATTACAACCAGATGTTTGGGCTATAATTTTCTCCAACAGTCCCAGGCTGAGATTCCAAACCTCAAGTGCAGAGTGCTCTCGGTACATGGTGATTAGTTCTTCATTTAGAGAAAACAAACCCCAGAGCAATGAGAAGGTAAACTTCTGCACATTTCCTGCCTGGGAATTTAGGACCAGAGAACTTAAAAACGCAGTGGGGAGCGTTTTTGGAGTTTCTCCAGCAGTGAGAGTCTATAGATGGCATACAGCGCCGTAAAACATGGATCACTTGCAGACGCTGCACCATACTATTTATCCTGCGTTAAATTTAAACTTCACTTTGCTCTCCCCTTAATCTGAGCAGAGTTGCTGCTGATTAGGATCTGAGGATCGCCTGCATTTATCCTCATCTCTGTCTGAACCAAAAAAAGTTTATAGACTCCTTAGATGTAGGAGTTAAAAGGATATCTGTCTTGATAAAAATGAGAAGAAAATGGCATCTGTTTCACGGGTGTCAAACTCAATGACAAAAGGTCAAAATCCAAACCATGGATAAACATTTATTGAAGACACTAAAACAACATTTTTAAAAATGTGATTTTTTTTTTTACATAATTATGAACAAGACACATAGCATTACTGTAATAATGCTCGTGTGAATGTTGTGAGCTGATTGTGACCGCTAAAGCTGCTAATGCTGATAGGTTAAGACGCCTAAAAGCGCCAAAAACTGAAAACGCTAAAGTTAATAGCTGAAAACACAAAAGCTGGTATCTTTCTAAATGCTAAATTAGCCTAAAAAATTTTTAAAAAGAACAGCTGGAATGTAGCCGAAATATTAGCTAAACTCCAAAATAGCCTAAAGAAATCTTAGTAGATTCCCAAAAAGCTAGCAGAATGCCAATTTTCACAACTTTAAAACCGTCAATTTTTAATTATGAATAATAATAATGGCTGGAATATTATTCCAGAATAAATCAACCAAAATCTTAAATAACTTTCAATATTTCTCTCTCCATAAAAATATATATTGTCAAATTTATAAAAGTTAAAAATAAGCGCAACATAACATCGGGCCTTAAAATAAGATAAAATGATCTGGAGGGCTGGATAGAATTAACCAGAGGGCCGGATCCGGCCCCCGGGCCTTGACTGACACATGATTTATTTTTTCTTCTTTCTCCCTTTTCAGCCCAAAGCTCTTGGACAGACTCTCCTTTCGAAGGTGTTCATCAGAGGGAACCTCATGGAGAGCGATTACTTTGGCCTGGAGTTTCAGAACATGCAGATGATGTGGGTACGTACCAACTTCAGCTTTTAGCTCCAAAGTTACATCATGATGACTTCAGTAAGGATAAAACCTTCATTTTCAAACCATTTACGTTTCTCTGCAGGAGAGAAAATGGTGAAAAAGTATTGTTTTCACTGGAAATGAGGGCCGTACAATGTTGGATTATTTTTAACATGTCTGGCATAAGTGCCTGCACTCCGCTGTCAGACTTTCCAATGTTTTGTTCCTCCATAAACATAAGTGGAATGCAATACCACTTTGGAGCTTCTATAAACCAATACGAGAGCGATGAAAGCCACCATATATCTCCGTCAGAGACAGCTGCTTTTAAACCGATTCTCCTGACCTTTTCGCTCCAAAATTTGACTGCATGTGCCCGTTTGTCTTCTCAGAATGGTTTAACATTTATTGGATTAGGTTTCTATCATTTGATTTACTCGTCACATGAACAATTCTCTTTACTTTCAATAGTTTCCATGGCACAGACATAATTAAATGTGGCTTTTAACAAAGAAGAATTACTCTTTCATCGTGGAAATATCACCTGATTGCAGTTTCTTATCACGTCAATCTGAATGTTGCACATTCCTGCAACAATTAGGCCCAGATGTACAGAAATAGGGCAAGGAGGCGAGGCTTCGGAGGAGTCTGCGTGCGCAGGACTTCTTCTTCTAACCCTTTCTTGTTCTTTCAAAGCTCGTAAAAATGTGAAAAAAAAAAATTGTCTCCCTTCAGGTTTGGCTGGAACCCACCAAGCCCATTGCTAAACAAGTCCGAAGTAAGTTGGCTAAAATGTGAGTTCAGATTCCACCTGAACAAAGACCGAATGCACTCTGATGACGTGTTGTCATGCTGTTCTAGAACCGGCAAACACGCTGTTCAGACTGTCCGTGAAGTTCTTTCCCCCTGACCCCGGCCAGCTCCAGGAAGAGTACACCAGGTCAGCTCCTGTCATTTCTCATCACAGATTGATTTTTCTGTCATCACAAAACAAACACTTTATCTTTTTTTTTTTTTTTTTAAATGTTAATTCTTAAACACTGAATTATTTTCCTCTTCTTCTGCAGGTACCTATTCTCTCTGCAGATGAAAAGAGATCTGATGGAGGGCCGGCTGATCTGCTCAGAAAATACTGGAGCGCTGCTGGCTTCCCATCTGGTGCAGTGTAGGTTTCTGTTGTGCTTCTTTAAATTCAATAGTTCCAAGTCGCTTTGATCAGATGAGACACTTTGAACTACATAATTGTGTACAGTGTTACCTCGTTTATCACAGGAGTTACAATATCAAAACAAAATCTGTGAAGTAGTCCACTTCATCTTTCTACAATAACTGTGAATGTTTTCTAAGCATTCACACCGTAGTGATTCTCCTTTCCGAACATTTTTTGGCACGTAAAATCTCAATCACACTTTCAGTGATTTAAGCGATGTTACTGTCAAAACAGTCAGCTTGTTCAGGACATTACTGCTCGTATTTTTGGTATTCATAAATGTTATAGTTTTTGAAATATTGAAAAAAAATATGCCCCATAGGAAATAAATGAGAAAATCTTCAAATGTGAAACTTTTAAGTAGATTAACAATCAGTCTTTAAATATATTCATGGGCTATGTTTTAAGATTCTATAGTAATTTTCAAAAAAACTGGATTTTAGCAACATGCTAATTTGTTATCAACTGGGGTTTTTTAGGCTACTTTAGAGTTTAGCTTCTATTTTAGCAACAGGCTAATGTTTTGACTAATTTAGTTTACTGAGGAATTTTAGGCTATTTTGGAGTTTAGCTAATTATTAAGCAACGAGCTAGCTTCTTGTGCTAATTTGGCATCTACTGAAGGTTGTTTTGTGCTAATTTGGAGTTAAGCAAATATTAAAACTACAACCTAAATATTTTTGCCAAACTGGCACGCATTAAGAAATATTACTACAAAATTTTTCTGAAATTTAAGTAAACTTCAGTGCTCTTTTGTAGGTCTTTGATGAAATTTCTAGACTTTTACCAAATTTAACATTCTGCAAAGCTTTTGCATTTTCAGCAAATCCCTTCAATAATTAAACTGCGTCATCATTTTCAGCAAAAAGCTTCAGCATCTTTAGCAACTCCCTTCAGCAAAAGCCTTAACACTAGCATTATCCCTGGTAATGCAACTTTTGTAGTTTTAGATGTTCCAAGGTTGTAAAACTCCTCTTTAAACGCTTTATACACTTTTCTCAGACAGACATGAACATTTTCACACTTTTCTCTCTTTTTTTAAACTCTCAAATGTCAAACCTTCATAGAAAAATAAGTCCAGTTGTAAAGAATGAAAACAAAGATCTGCTGATTGCATTCTGCACTGGAGACACGGCGCAGAGGGGATTGTTTGACAATAGTCTGCGGCCAATCAGGACGCAGAACACAATGGACTTAAAAAAATGCATCCAAAATTGTCCTGAAAAAATCTGCAAACCCCAAAAGGTGAAGCGTGATATTGCGAAGGAACACTGTACTATACAGATGTGCAGTGTTACATGAATCATCCTTCTTGTACGGTAAACGTTTACTCCGGTGCAGCTCGGCTGATGCTCTGCTCTTATCTAAATGACAGCGGAGATTGGCGACTATGATGATGTCGCAGACAGGGACTTCCTGAAGGCAAACAACCTGCTGCCGTACCAAGACAAAGTGCAGGAGATCATCATGGAGCTCCACCGCAGGCATTTGTAAGTTAGCTCTGTATTTTGTTGTTATTGTGTTATCCATTATTACTGTTGTCGATCAGGAGTTCATTCTACTTGGACATATTTAAACACAGTATATAATGTATTATATAAACCTGAAATACTTATCTAAAATCTCACTGTGCACGTTTCATCCATTTGAATTTTCAATGTGCATTTTTTTTTCACGTCCCTTCCATGATCAATTTTTTCTTTTATCCGGCCCTCCAGATCATTTTATTTTATTGTTTCTAATGACCCGAAGTTATCTTGCACTTATTTCTAACTTGTATGATTTAGACAAAATATATTTTTATGGAGAGTAAAATATTGAAAGCTATTAAAGGTTTAAGATGATTTATCCTGAAATAATAATCCTGGATTTTTATTATTCATAATCATGCTTAAAAAGTTAAGGTTTTAAACATTGGCATTATGATAGTTATTTTAGGTTAATTTGGAATTTAGCTAATATTTTAGCTGGCTATCTGCTTCAGCGTTTTCAGCTATCAGGGTTTTAAGCTATCAATTTCAGCATCTTTAACTGTCAGCATTAGCATCTTCAGCTGACATTTTTATCTTACAGAATTCTCTGGTAATGCTATATATATACTTCACAATTATGTTAAAAGGTGATGGTTTTAAAGTTTTAAAAATGTAGTTTTAAAGTGTTTAACAAATGTTTATCCTGCTCAGCCAGCACGTAAAGTGGATTTTGGATTTTGGCCCCTTCTGTGATTAAGTTGGACACCCCTACAGCATTAAAGAAATGCAAGCACAAATCTGAAATTTAACATCCTCCAACCTACATCAAATGGGTTTGTTGGCTGGGAAATTAGTATTTTTACAAATTAGTTCAAGTTTGGATAAAATCAAACTGTATTTAATATGTACGTTTTACAAGTTGAGCTTTGTGCTTTTTATAAGGAGAACAATGTTCTTGTTGTCTATAAGTCTATCACTGTTTGTACCGACATGATGAGCTTTATTTTTATTGGTCAGGTGTGGGTCCATTTATAAATGCTTCACCCGGGGAGGATAGAGAAGCTAAGTATTGATCAAGGTCTAACCTTTGTGACAGAACGGTGCAGAGCAAGATTTCTCTGACCAAAATGCTTTTTAACCTTTATTTTGAAATTCACTATAATGAGTTGGTTAAATTACTCTAAAGATGAAAGGAAAAGTAACAAAAAAAAAATCCCCTAAAATGGTCAAAAGTTTGGATTAAAGATTAGCAAAATCATGCAGTGGTGTGAACGAAACATATACTCCACTTTCAATTTGTTTACATTGACTATAAATAGTGCCTAACAAAAGATGATATGTTAGAATTTATGTAGCTAAATAATCAAAATCTTCTGTTTTTCCAAACAACAGCAGTTTTTTTTTTAAATATTCAAAATTTACCGTTAAAATATATTTTAGAACTACCACCTCACCAGGCGGCGTGGTGGATCTTGAAGACCATGATTGGGCAGCCCTGTTCAAGACAGGAATCTGGATTAATGTCAGTTTGTGAATTATTGCTCCAGCTAATTTCAAAGCAGCGTCTGAAGTGTTTTTCCTCTGTGTGTGGATGTAAGATTTAAAATAAATGTTTCCTCTTTTGGAGCTGCCCCCCGTCAGCCCGCTTGTAATCGACGACTCCTGATACCTCATGGAGGTTTTTTTACCCAGTGTACGAGGCAGCTCCACAGACTTTTGTTAATCTCTTTGTGCCGTTGCTGGTGGAAGCACAAGCAGAGAGCGGTCTGTCCTAATCCCTCCCTCTGACCAGTCTATTAGCCATAAGGCCAGTGGGGCAGGGGAGGGCTCTAAGCAGATTTCAGCGCTTAACGGATGAACACATTTAGAATGGAGTGATGATTGGATGGATATGCCCTCCTAACACACCGTTTGGTTGTAATCACTGGGTTTTAGAAAATGTCTTCCCAATCCCACTAAGTGAGAAAACGGCTGATGTTACATGATAGCCAGCTGAACACACCTGATCCAGGAAAACTGGCGAACACGGAAAAATGACAAGAGTGTAATAGACCCTTTTCACGTGACGTCACACATCGTCGGTCATGTACAGGTTTCTGGTTTATATTGTTTCTGCTGACAGCTGAACGCTGTTTAAAGCAATTTTACGTAAATAATAAAAGGTAACATTACCAGTTGTTACCTAAATTTGTACAATTTTTTTTTTTATAGAAATGTCCTACCTGGTTGTATTCATTTTCACCTTTTAGATGGTTCACAAATCAAAGTACAAATGTCAGTAGTCCTGTCTGCAGTCAGAAACGATGCTCCACAGCTGATTCCCCAAATTCCTCTGGATGATAGTAAACGAGTCGTGGATTATTTCTCTCTGACAACCCGGTTAAAGTTAGTCGAAGATTACAAGTACTTCAGTGAATGCTGCTTGTTTAATTATGAAAGTAATTATGATTTTATTCTTTTGATCTGTGCTAATGCTAACGCTAGCATTAGCTTTGGGTATCATACATGGAGCTGCAGAAGATCTTTTCTCACCAGTTAAAAGTTTCCATTCTCACATAATCCTTGTAAACAGAACAAAAGTCAGACAATTCCAGCGTGTCTGACATCAAAGTCAAACTTATCACTGTTGTAATGTTTTCTACTGCGGTCAGTGAGCTGCTGTTAGCTCAGCTGTGGTTCTAACGTCGCTCCTCTTTGTTTTTACTCATAATTGTGTCTGATCTCAGGGAAAATAAAAGTAAAAAATGATCAAATTAATTGAAACTGTTGCCAAAAATATGACAGTGACTATTTCCACTTAATGTTACAAAACACATCAGACAGAGATGATTATTCTTTTTTACTTGTCCGCTCTTATTTTGAAAGCTGAAACTACGTGGCTCAATAGCTGCTCTGAACATTTTCACTGAACCAAACCCATAAAACAACAAGTAAATTTATCTTGGGGAGCAATTAAAATGCGTGCGGGCAATGCAGCGATGTGCGTCTTTGCTGAAGCTACAAAATGTGGCCAACGTCACTTAAAATACGTGCAAATAACATCAGCCAAAACAGAACCTGTTAGAAAGCTCAAATGAAAGCTTGATATTTTCAAGAAAACTTAAGATATTGAATGATTATTCAAATTTGTATTTTAATTTAAGATCTAAGACAGGAAGTAAAAATACAGTTCAGCAGGACTTTCATAAAATAAATATTGTACATTTCCTGTTGATATTGGTAAGATTGCCTTTTATTATTTATGTAAAATTGTGTCCGACAGTGTTCAGCTGTCAGCTTTACTGTTCTAAATACAAACACTGGAAGTAACTATCCACCTTTCTGGCCCTGTGGCCATTTTGTCTGATGTCACCGTGAAAAGGGTTAATAACTCAAGGAAGAAATGCCTTGATGTGAAGACCAACAGGGAAAAAAGCTGTTGTAGCCACAGTGTAGTGATGATTGTTAAATGTTGTGAAGTTGGGTTGTTCTGCTTTGGAATGAACGGGCGCTGACTCACTTATGTAACAAACCACCTAGTGGTTAACCTGGTGACCTGACCTGGCTCCAGTTTCATGCATATAGTTCCCTCGTTTATTGCGGGGGGGGTGTGTTCCTGATTAGCTCATAAAGTAGGATTACAGATGTTTTAAGGCTGTAAAACTCCTCCCCACACACTTTATCCACTTTTCTCAGAGACACACAAACATTTTCACTCTTTCAAAGTTCAAACCTTCATTGATAAATAACTGTAGTTTTATAGAACAAAAACAAAGATCTGATCGTGAGCTAAGGTTGATGTAACTCTGCATCGTCTCTTTACAGGAGACATGACATGGAAGAGGTTGATTGATAAAGTTAACAGCCAACCAGGATGCAGAGCACCATGCACTGTAAAAAAAAAAAAAAAAGCATACAAAGTTGTGAAAAAAATCTGCAGAAGGTGAACTTTGGTTTCAGTTTAGTGGTTGGGTTGGTTCAGTACCCACCCTGAGTCTGGAGGTTGTGGGTACAAAAATACTGTCCAGTCTGAGAACACGATAATGAGGCGATAAATCGATTCATTCAAGTTTGTTGTTTATGATGATTTATTTTTGGATAAATCTGTAATTTATTGTCCAACACTCTGCTCACATGGGCTTTCACTAGGAGTGTAACAGATCACAAACCTCATGGTTCAGATTCAGATCATTTTTTCTGTCAGTTAAAAGTTAAAAAAACAAGAAGATAAAAGCCTAAAATAACAGCCCCAGTGGGAACTATTTTCAGTTTGTGTTCTTTTATTTTCGACTGTAGGGGGCAGACTCCCGCAGAGTCTGACTTTCAGATCCTGGAGATTGCTCGTAAACTGGAAATGTACGGCGTTCGCTTTCACCCGGCCTCTGACCGGGAGGGCACCAAGATCAATCTGGCTGTGGCTCACATGGGTCTTCAGGTGTTCCAGGTGGGTGGACAGAAGCTTCTCTCTTTAAGCTTCAACATTCCTGCTTTACGGATTCGTTTGGACATTGTTTCTCCCCCAGGGACACACAAAGATAAATACCTTCAACTGGTCCAAGATTCGCAAACTGAGCTTCAAGCGAAAACGCTTTCTGATCAAACTCCACCCAGAGGTCCATGTAAGTACTCATGAAGAGACGACCGCCAAACCCTGTCGAAGAGGTCTGGCTCACCTCAACTCCATCTGGTTCTGTCTTCTTTATTTTAGGGCCCACATCAAGACATTCTTGAATTCTTGATGTCCAGTCGAGATCAGTGTAAGGTCTTTTGGAAGATCTGTGTGGAATACCACTCCTTTTTCCGCTTGTTTGATCAGCCGCTGCCCAAGTCCAAAGCCATCCTCTTCACCAGAGGCTCTTCGTTCCGATACAGGTACAGTATGATCAAAGGCTCTGGCGGACGCTCTTAAGCCGCGTTTTGTCCTTTTGTTAATGCTGATGATTGTTTCTCTGCCAGTGGGAGGACCCAGAAGCAGCTTGTGGAATACGTCAGGGAAAGCGGACAGAAGAGAACCCCCTACCAGAGGTGACCATCGGGAGAAATGCTCTCTGCTTTTTAGTAGGGATGTCCCAATCCGACCACGGGGTTGATGACTCGATCGATGTCGGATGTTCTCCCCCGATC
Source organism: Oryzias javanicus (assembly GCA_003999625.1). NCBI lineage: Eukaryota > Metazoa > Chordata > Actinopteri > Beloniformes > Adrianichthyidae > Oryzias > Oryzias javanicus. The sequence goes on from CM012440.1 coordinate 25,013,148, forward strand.
AGTATCGGATATTTCATTTATTCTTATTATAATCAGTGCTTTTTATTTCAATCTTATTATTCCACAGAAACACTCAACTAGAAGTCTGCATGTCATGAACAGATCACAAAATGTTGTTGCTGTAAAACGCAGGAGGCTAACAAAAACAATTCAGTCAAGCTAGCTAGATGTTGGCAGATTCAGACTTCTGGGATCAATAACTCTTTTAAAAACACTTTAAACTGACAGCAGGTGTCTCTATTGGTTTGTTCTAACACAAACAACAACCTCTAAAGGCGTTTCAACAGAAAATTAGGGCTTTTGCTTGTGTCTGCAGACAGATGGCTATGCAGCAGCTGCTAACTGTGCTAAGCTAAGTGCTAGCTCTGTAATTTAACTCATTAGGACCCGAGCTGTTCTTTGATACACCTGTTTTATTTATCAGACAGAGAAATAAAAGTTAAGAAACGTAACTACTGTAGTAACAAAACCAAAAATGTGATGTTTTAAAAGGTTAAAAAAAGGAATCACATAATCTTAAAAAAACAAACAAAAACAACTTGAAAAATGTTTCTAATGATATGAGCTAGTCATGAACACTCATCATCAAATTCATGCTAATACAAAGTCATCATTCATTTTAAAGAATTTTAAATGAGGACAGGAATCACATCTAGTTAAAAATGTTCAACAGCTCTAAAGATATTAAAGCTAAAGTCATTAAACTTTCTCACATGACTAATTATCACTTATTTAACACAAAATAGTTATTTTTTTCCTAGTTTATATTTTTACTTGTATATTAAAGCTACTTCACAGAAGTGTTCTGTTTAAGTTTTTACTGATCAAAGAAAGTTAATGAAATAGAAATAAGGGGCAACCCAAATCTGTTTGTTCAATTTCTTCATGTTTTAAATGTGTTACAAATTATCGGATCAGAACTCTGTATTTGCAAAAACACAAAATCCAATGACTCGGAATCGGAACGAGCCCAAAAAAACCTGATCGGGACATCTCTACTTACCAGTTTTCTCTAAACTCGTGTTTAACCCCAAATTATTCTGACTCAGTCTTTTATTTTACAGGAGGAACAGTAAAATAGGAATGTCATCTCGCTCCTTTACAACCGATGTGCCAAAACAGGTAAGAACCTCAGCGGCGGCGGCATCGGTGAAGGTCTGTTTCCATCCATTCCACGGAGGTTCATTAATGCTGTCTTCCTTCTGTTTTCCCTATCTGGTGTCTCCTTTGATTACGTCTTGTTGTCTGGTTTCTGTCACCTTCTCCCCCAGCACTTGTCATTCAATGACAGCCTCAGGGCCGCCGGCTCCCCCCTCTCCACCGCTGCGCCCTTCCATCCGGCCCTCACGTCCAGCGTCCCGCCGCGAGCTGAACTACTACACAAGCTCCAGCCTTCGTCGCCTCCGAGCCAAACTGCAGCAGCGCCTCCTCCGCGGCTTCACTCCCCCCTGCAAGCTCCTAGAGCCCCCAGCCCTCCAAAGGAAGACCCTGTCAAGGCCGCTTCCCCTCCACACTACTCTTTTCAAGGTGCCCCCAGCATTCAGGCAGCAGGACACTGCAGCCCCTTGTTTGTGTGTGTAGAGAGTGGCAGTTCCCAGTCCCAGCCCTCCAAAAATGGCAATGAGGATAATGAGCTTGGTGGTAGATGGGGGTTGGGGGGTGGAGGGCGAAACAAGGGGGTTCTTACGTCTGAGGCCTTCCAGGCCGAGATCCTGCGGCTCAAACAGAATCCGACGTTCTCCGTGTCCGACTCGTCGCTGCAGGTAACAGAGGAGTTTATTGACGACGACCCCACCCAGATTTCCTTTTACGGCGGGGGGGCGGAGGCCTACACGTACAGGCTCGACAACAAAGGGGATCAGTTTGATTTTATGGAGGGAACTAACCTCGGGGAAAATCGGATGTTCAGTGTGGGGATAGAGGACCTGAATGGGAACTCCAGCGCCGTGGGGCTCTCTGAGACCAGCTCCCTGCTCAATAACCGCTCCGACTGCAGCTCCCTGGACAACCTGGGGCTGAGCTCCGCCGGGGAGTGCATGTCCGTGGGCTTCGGAGGCGGGGACTCCTCGTCTCTGCGCCTGCCCGGGTCCGAGCTGCAGTCAGAGGCCAGCTCCATGGTCAACTTCCCAGCATACTCTGTGCGCTCCGAGAGCAGCTCAGCGATGCAGTTCAGTGACCTGGTGGAGCAGCTGGAGCAGCTCAGTTTCCCGCCCACCGCCACCGAGGGCTCTGGGAACGGCAGCTCCGACTCCGACTCCGACTGGGGCTCCGACAGCGTCCTGCCCCCCGAGCAGAACCTGTTTTACAGCAACCCCCTGACAGGAGGGGGTGGAATAGAGGGGTTTCTTCTTCAGTGCCACAACCTGCAGGCCCTGGCACTGACAGACCCCCCTGGGTCCTCGCATGTGAAAATGTAACCCCTCCCCTCAGCCGTCGGCAGGGTTACCCTCTCAGCTGTAGTGGTTGTTTCAGGAAGCAGGACTCTTTGGAGAACGTGAATCCAGTAAAAGCCCACTCTGGAGTCAGCTCTTCTGTTCTGAACTGCACATCCTGCAGGGGGCGCTTCTGATCAACATCTGTGGTCTTTATTTTCCTGACCGTCTTGAATGCTCCACCTGTCGCGTGTTGTCATCAGTAGTGAAGCTGTCCTGGTGTGACTGGAGCAGCCTGTTTCTGACGCTCTACACACTTATTTTTACACACCGCTCCTAAATTTAGAGGCTCGCCTTTGGATCAGACTAGAATTTGTGTCCAGAATATTTTAAAAACCAGATTTACACCCATTTCTGAGGGAGAGATTCAATCTTGCCACATATTAACATAATCTGTTGTCATTTTTCTAGCTGCCATTATTGAATATTTTTTACAACATTGTACAAATAGATAGTGGCTCTTTTGTATTTTTGTTTTCAATGAATAATCTTTATCTCAGGGTACAAATGAAACCATTGAATCCTAAAAGCAGTTGTTCCTGAAGGCCTCCTGATGCCTTCATTTCTGTGCCTTACTGCCACCTGCTGGCAGGAGCTGATGTCACCCACACCATAAAACACTTTAGGACCAGTTTTAATGTCTTAAAATGCCATAAAAATGCTATGATTTTGCTTTATGTTATAAATAATCACTGCAGACTAAAAGGCCATTGTGTATATAAAATTGTTGGTGAGTTGCTCCAAAGCTTCACATTTTAACTGATTGAAATCATAAAAGATTGCTATTGAAAAACACAAAATCAAAGAATTCTTAATTGTTTTCTTGTGATTGTAATCATTCACGGCAGCAGCTTTTTGGGGCGTTTAGCATGAAACAGGTTATTGGAAGGAAGTTCATTTGCACACCATCTTTAAATCGTGTTTTCTGTTTTTATTAAGGTACAGTTGAAGTTTAGGAGCAGACACTGCTAGATGAACGCCCAGTTTTCCATCGTTCCAAAAAGGCTCATTTACAGAATGTAATATATTGTTAGGTTTGCTGGCTTTTCAGTGTGTTCTGGGTTTTTTTGGGACGTGCAGATTGTGTGCATTTAAAATGCAAAATAAGATTTCCCTCCATGCTGGCTCCTCCGCCTCATAGCACTTAAGCTGCGTTCTCACCGCCTTCGGCGACCTACGTTCAATCAACCACTTCCAATTAAAAAGTATGTAAACTTGCAAAAATCTGCATACGTATTTAAAACTTCTTTTCTACGACCTTTTTCGGACTCTACGTACAAAACGAGCAGCTATATCAGGGGTCTGCAACCTTCAACACTTAAAGAGCCATTTGGGTTTATTTTTTGCTGACCAGAACCCAGCAGGAGCCACAAAGTCTTTGGAGCATCAAGGCATTAATTTGTATTTATGTTATTGTTCCTATTATGATACATATAAATTGGTTTTTTCTAAGCATAAAAAAATGGCTTTTTCAAGTTATTAAATAGTTTATAGCTTTTGAATGAGGTTACTATGACCTCCTTTCAAAATAAAAGACTTCCTGTGTCACATAGAATCATCTCTGCATCAAATATAGTATAATATAATGTCAGCAGTAGTAAAAAACTGTTTGTTTTTCAGTTTAAGGTGCATCTTTGCCAAAAATGCATACATCTAATAAACCAAAATTAAATCAGGGCTAATTCATTGACCTTTACCTGATTTTTTTAAACCATAAGAGGGAACCTAAAATTTGTTTAAAAATAGAAAATCTGGCTAATAACCCTTGAATATAACTTTTGATGTGCTTACTGACCTCAGATTGATTTTTTTATTTTTTTTGTGGTACTCTGCGATCACTTATCTGTCAAAATCTTGTAACTCAACTCTGTTAAAGTTTTATGGATTATTGGAACATTATAGGTCGGATCATTGTCATTTGATATTCTTCAACTGTTTGTGAAAGGATAGAATAATGTTTGAGTTTACTTTTTTTCACTTTATTACTTGTTTTTTTTTTTTTACTTTATTTACCATTTAAAATAATAAAAAAAAAAATTAATTTAATCGGAGAGCCACAATGGAGGGGTTAAAGAGCCAGCAGGTTGCAGACCCCTGACCTATATCACTGATGTCAAGTTAAACCAGGTTGAACTTTGACCTGTCAGGGATTTAGTAGAGACATATGGATGGCGTCCCCTTTAATTCATGGGAATGCCAACCATTCAAAAGTCGATCATGAAGGAGGTCCGGCTGGAATTCTGTGACACTTTCATATATCGGAATAGAGCTGTGAAAGAAAAAGTGTGATGCGAGATTTACCAGATTTACACCGCTTCAACATTTATCGCTACTGCAGGTGGCGAACAAGCGCTAATGTCGGGAAGCAAAAGTCCAGTTCTTGCACGACGTGCCTGGTGTGAATGTAGCATTACTGTCAGTCTTTCTGCTGTGGGGCTTTCAATCCCACGGTCTGTCTTAGGTTGTGTCCCTTCAGTAAATCCCTCCCTAACCCCTAACTACTAGAATACTATACAGTGCCCTGGATTTTAAAAGCAGTTTGAACACGATGCTCAAGATGCTTTATTCAAAAAATACCTTTTAACATGTTTTTTTGTTCCAAATTGTTCGACTGCAATGCATTCTGGTCTATATTCACTAATCTGGAGAGCATTGATGCCCGCTAGTTTTTCGCAAAGACTTCTGGGAAACTTTTAGTGCACTCAGAATTAGTAGATTGGGACAGCACAAGGAAAATGCGAACGCTCTATATAGTGAGTAAGCGGGGAATTCAAAGCTTTAGAGATCTCCTCCACATTTGTGTGGAAATGCACAGCAATGTGAGAACCTTTTTTCTTCTCATTGCCATTTTGAAGGATGGCAGAACACACCTGAAGGGATCTGCAACCTCTCTACAATCACAACTCAGAAAGGTTTACTGTAGCTTCCGATCTGCAAACCTGTTGGAGCTGACTGATCGGATCAGCACTGTGGCCTTCGATAGTTTCCTTTCTTCTCCTCCGTGTGGGTCTTCACCCTCAGGATTTTTGACAGGATTGCACTTAGACACCAATTTATCATCACTTAATCCTGAAAATGTATCTTTCCTAACCATAAACCATCTGTACTTAATGTTTGTATGTTTTACTCTCAAGAATAAAGTGATCACTTGTGGGTACCATGAATGTCAGACTTAAAATTCTTTTTGACATGAGAGGAGGAGCAGTTCTTCCTGAAGTGTGAACGAACCCCTGGGGAGTGAGGGGGGTCCTGGTAACCCGGAGAACGTGTCTGTTTGAGGGTAAAGAAGAAATCTGAACTGTTATCCAGCCCGCTTTGTCTTCTTCATGAAGCGAGCAGATTCCTGATGTCTAAAGCAGCAGACTTGCTTGCTGCTGGGGGGGGGCTGTGCCTGGAATTCCTCCATCTAATTCCAGCCGAGTGTTTGCTCCCTGTTTGGACAGGCCTGGTGCCAAGTCATTCCTCAGCAAACCCCCGTGCTCCCGATGTCCGCCCGCTCCCCGTGGAGCACTTCAGACAAACTCTAAGCAGCTTTCTGCCCTCCAGACAAGACACATTCCTGATCACTTTTTTGCTTGAGGAATTGTTTCCGGGTCGAGTTGGGAGTTGTTGATTTCCTTTTTTTTTTTTTTTTTTTTCCCCCAGCACTCCTCCCTTTATTTTTTTCTCCTTAGAAGAACTGACAGAGCAGCTTAACTCAGTAAAAAAAAGTATATTTGTATTTTTTTAGATGTAGAGAAATGAAAACGTTCAGAACAATAGTGGCAAAACTGGTTTTCTTAGAGAAGTAATCGCTAAACAAAACCAACTTTGGCTTATTTTATGCTTCACTTATGTGTGTTTCTAAACGATTCAAAGAACTGCTTTCCTATATAAAACTAGCTGGTTTTTGGTCCTCAGTCAGTTTTCAGAGCTCTCCCAAACTCAGTCATTATTTTGCTTGAATATTTGAAGCATTAATGAGTAGAAAGTAAATCCACTTTCCCATCTCTCGTAGATACAGTAGTGGAAAGTCCTCAGCTCTCCCCCTTCACCTCCAAGGAGCCTCTCTGCATGTCGCCCTCCTTCCAGATGTCGACCCTCAGCCTGCCCAGCCAGGCGCCGTCGCCCCTGCAAAGCCCCTTACTGAGCGAGGTGGGGAGCAATGCCAGGCTAGAGGAGGAGGAGGAGGGCAGGAGGAAGGTACACTGCTCGCATGCCATCCTTGCAACCCCCTGCCTCACTGTCATTAATCGCAGAGCACACACGCCTCATGTTTGTAGTCTGACCACAGCCATGGAGCTTTCTCTTTATTCTTTTAAGTTGTGTCCCTCTTTGTCCGCAGCGATATCCCACCGACAAGGCCTACTTCATTGCCAAAGAGATTCTGACCACGGAGAGAACCTACCTGAAGGACCTGGAGGTCATCACTGTGGTGAGTCGCACTCTGTTGCATCTTCTCAGAAAAAGTCAAGAAAACATCCTATAATTATAAGATTAGAGCACGTGTGTCAAAGTCGAGGCCCAGGGGCCGGATCCGGCCCTCCTGGTTATTCTATCCGGCCCTCCAGATAATTTTATTTTATTGTTATTAATAGCCTGATGTTATCTTGCGCTTGTTTCTAACTTGGATAATCTTGACAAAATATATTTTTATGGAGAGTAAAATATTAAAAGTTATTTAAGATTCAAGTTGATTTATTCTGGAATAATATTTCTGTCTATATATTATTGATAAAGTTAAAGTCCCATTAGTTGTCACACACCTAGGTGTGCGAAATTTGTTCTCCGCATTTGACCCATCCCCTAAGGGAGCGGTGAGCTGCAGACACAGCTGCGCTCGGGGACCATTTGGTGGTTTAAAAAAAAAAACCCCCAATCCAACCTTAATGCTGAGTGTCAGCAGGGAGGCACTGGGTCCCATTTTTACAGTCTTTGGTATGACTCGGCCTGGACTTGAACCCATGACCTTCCAATCTCAGGACAGACACTCTACCTCAAGGCCACTGAGCTGATAATTATGTTAAATTACGATGTTAAAGTTTTAAAAATTGACACTCTGTTAGCTTTTTGGACTATTTTAGCATTATATTTATTTTTTAGGCTATTTTGAAGTTTAGCCAATATTTCAGTTAAATGCTAACTGTTTTGGTTAACCTAAGTTTTTTAGTTTTTAGGCTAATTTGGCATTTAGCTAATATTTTTAGCTGGCTATCAGCTTCAGCGTTTTCAGCTATTAGTTTCAGTGATTTCAACTATCAGCACTTACATCTTCAGCGGCCAAATTCAGCTTACAGCATTCACACTAATGTTATCATAGGTAATGCTATATTTCTAGTTCATAATTATGTTAAGAAGTTACAGTTTTAAAGTTTTTAAAATGTAGTTTTAGTGTTGAATAAATGTTTATCCTGTTTGGCCCGTGACCTACGGGATGTTTTAGATTTTGGCCCCTTGTGCGCTTGAGTTCGACAGCTGGATTAGAGAGTTTTATTGGTGAAAGCATCTTTAAGCATTCCTATCAAACGTGATTTGTGCATTAGAGGCGTCCAGTTTCAATGTTAAGTCACTGTGCAGACACGATAAGGAGTCCTGCAGCACACTTTGAGCGTCCGGTGAAGCGCGGTGGTCCAGCGCAGTGCAGTGCTGCATGAGATGCTCCAGGGTTAAAAATCAGAACTGCATTGCTTCAACTCATCAGAGCTTTGGGTACGTAATGTCCTCAGTGACTCAATCAGCGGGTGGAGTTCAAATCCATCATGGAAGAGGATCTGATCATTCTTCTCCTGAACTTTATGATATTTTTCTTATTTTCATCAAGACGATAACAAAAAGTTCCTCTAATTTTATTCTCTGTTTAATTTGTGTCCCTCCTTGGACAAATGCGGAACATAAAGTCTTCAAACTGGCTCACACGGAGACAGAAGTACCGCTGAAAGCTGCCGTCATTTAGAAGTGGCTTCTGCAGTGGATAATGAGCCTCACTATAATGGCTGAGTCTCTGAATGATCTCATGAACGCAGACATGGAGACATGATTACTGATGTTTTTGTAGAGCTTTTAAAGATAAATAAATGTGATCTCTTTGCGTTAGTGGTGTGTATTGGCAAGAGCTTGGCGATGCGATACATTTCCCGATGTATTGCTTCAATACGATAGATATAACCCCAAGACTGTACCAGGACGATTTTTTTAAGAGTTCTACCTGAAGAATTATACAAGTTTCATTTATTTAATGATTGAACACTTAACACAAACTGATTCTCACGAGGTCTTGTTGTTGTTTCGGTCGTAGTGTAGAGCTTTTCAAAAAGGCTCAGTGAGCTGTGTTAACACTTGTGCTGTCTTTTGGGGTCCAGATGACCCCAGCCTTACATTGACATGTTATCAATTCCATGACTAATGGGGATGAAGATGGACTGGATTTCATGTCTGCCACAGATACCAGTGAAAATCAAAAATCATTGAAAAAAAGAGTGTGACGTGCTGTCTTTTGAGTTCCAGATAACCCCTACATATCATGATCTGGTTCAATTCTTTAACCAATTCCCAGATCAAACCACAGTTCTTACTGTTATGTTTGAATGGTTGTTTTATATATGACTTTTTACTGGATAAAGGAAAATGTAATATTTAGACTTTAATTTATAACAGGAGATCAGACTAGCAAAACATAACAGATTAAAAAAAAAGACTTTGACAAAATAAATGTATCAAATGAAACAATGTCACGCTCAAAGGTTTTTCTGTTGACTTCCTGGTTGGCTTCAGCAGTAAACCAAGCTTTGTCTCATTTCACAACAAGTCCTTAAAATGTTCGACAGTTTTCACCGACTCCAGTTACAGTAGATAATAATGAGAAGATGGTGATTGAAGACACAGTAGCACCAAAATAACATTAGACAAACTAGAAAACTCTCGTAGTTCTTACGTCTAAACTGACTGCAGTGTTTCCAACAGAAAACAGGTTTTAAAACCAAACTTTTTTCATCTTTAGTGCAAAAACTTTGGACGCGTTCCAGTTCAGCTTCTCCGTCTTGCTAGCAGTCGCATGGCATCACCAGATTTTCATAATATTCTTCATTTCATATTGATTTTTGAAAGTGAAATTATTCAATATATTTAAAACTAAATTGTTTCTTTTCAGAAATCATTTCAGTAAATTGAACTTCAGTCTTTTTTTTTAATTTATGATACACATTTCATTGTTTTACTTTGAAAACGAGAACTTTCTCCAACACTTAACTTTGCACATGTATTTGCTTCATTTAATGATGCATTTTAGAGCTATAGCGTTACCTGAAGTGTATTTTACTAAATTCTACTTTTTTTAAAAATATTATGAACTCACAATCTCAGACATCACAAATATTTTACTTGTTTTCCTGGATTAGATCGCACTTCCTGAGTATTTGGATACTAATTACAGCCTTAAAGGATCACCAAACAGGACAGTTGGAGGTGGACTTCCCTCTCACACAGACAGCTTTAGACATAATTTCAGGAATTAAACAAGTTTATTATAAATTGTAAAAAAGATTGGCAAATACGAACAGACAGCACTTTTAAAGCAGAAAAAAAAGGTTGATTTGGGGTTTGGTTTCCCTTTAATGATGTTTGGTTTTTAGGAGACACACGTGGATCACTTGATGGGTTTTGTTTGCAGCCTTGTTTGGTTTTGATGAAGCTCACGCTGACAGCCTGCTGCAGACACAGTCTGGACCAGAGGAATGTTTCCCGTGTTGAGTCGGTACCTTGTGCTCCTGCAGTGGTTCCGCAGCGCCGTGATCAAAGAGAACGCCATGCCTGAAGGCTTGATGACCCTCCTCTTCTCCAACATCGACCCCATCTACGAGTTCCACAGGGGCTTCCTGAAGGAGCTGGACCAGAGGCTGGCTCTCTGGTGGGTTCTTACTCATTCTGAGGGGGGCGGTTCAATGTCGCAAAGGCGTTTGTGAACACTTCCTTCCCTTTCCGCAGGGAGGGGCGGTCCAACGCTCATGTCAAAGGAGATTACCAGAGGATTGGTGACGTGATGCTGAAGAACATGTGTGCTCTGAAGGTTTGGAATCTCTCTGCTGATCGTGGTACATGGTTGGTTCAAAATGTGACGAGTTCTCTTTGGTCTCCAGGAGTTCACCAGCTTCCTCCAGAAGCACGACGAGGTGTTGACAGAACTGGAGAAGGCGTCCAAGAGGCTGAAGAAGCTGGAGATGGTCTACAAAGAGTTTGAGCTGCAGAAGGTGTGCTACCTGCCCCTCAACACCTTCCTGCTGAAGCCCATCCAGCGCCTCATGCACTACAAGCTCATCCTGGAGAGACTGTGCAAGCATTACTCCCCCGCTCACCGGGACTTCGAAGACTGCAAAAGTAGGCAAACGTAGCTCCACCTTCCTCTGATCTGGGATCAGGTCCTGCTGGGTCACCACTTCCGGTTGGCAATGTTGGGTCTTTTTTCTCCTTGCAGAAGCCTTGAAGGAGGTGGCAGAGATCGCCACTCAGCTTCAGAGCAGTCTGATCCGGCTGGAGAACTTCCAGAAGCTCACGGAGCTGCAGAGAGACCTGATAGGGATTGAGAACCTGACGGCCCCGGGCCGCGTGAGTGCACCGACACAGAGCAGAGGGTAGGGGGAGCTGGGATCTTTAAGATGAGCTGACGGAGTGTGCTGCGTGTGGTTGTAGGAGTTCATCAGGGAGGGATGCCTGTACAAGCTCACCAAGAAGGGCCTGCAGCAGAGAATGTTTTTCCTGGTGAGCGAAGGACTCCTCCAGCTGTGCAGATGTAGGGACTCGGATGGATTTCAATGCTCGTTTTCTCCTTCTCAGTTCTCGGACATGCTCCTCTACACAAGCAAAGGCGTGACGGCAACCAATCAGTTCAAAGTGCACGGACAGCTGCCCCTGCAGGGCATGATCGTGAGTCTCTCTGTTAATCTTGTCTGTCTTTGCTGATGTGCAGCAGTCTGCTGTGCGTTGGCGGAGCGCGTGGGTATCCTAACTCTACATGTCTCTGCTTAAATCCCGGCTGCAGCTTATTGTTCTGGACGCTCCGGTGAGTCTTGAGCTCTGCCGGTGGAGGGTGGAGCCCACCCATCTCCTCCGTGTCCACACAGACACAGGAGGAGGTTCTGCAGTAGAAGTTCAGCTTAATAGTTATACTATTTATTTACCAACATTTAGTCGTCGTAAAGTTCTTTTAAAGGATGCTTGAAACCCAGTTCTTCCCCTGAATGGCTTATTCTGGTGGTGCCGTATTTTTATTAATGATTACTCTTTTTTGTTTGTTTTTTTTTAGGTGGAGGAAAGTGAAAACGAGTGGTCGGTTCCACATTGTTTCACCATCTACTCTGCTCAGAGGACCATCGTCGTAGCTGCCAGGTGATGTGTTGAAATTGAGTTGAATGAAACAGAGCACTTAAATGTATCCAAATGTTACAAAACACTGACGCTAAAAAACGCTAATAACCATATACACAAATGTACTCAACTCTTGTAACAGATGCAATAAAAATCCCAAGTATCTGAGCATTACCCCAAAGGATAGATGGGGGGTTCTGGTACCTCTGGTTCAGCCTCTCGTCGTCCATGGAGTTAAATGACCGATGTGATGTTCTACCACACACTTTGTGACCCGAGTCAGCGAGACACCACGGGGAAAACGTAACAAGTACCGTGGGAAATAGGTTTTATTTTGATAAATGTACTGGAAGCACTTTACACTTAAGCACATCATTTTCAGTTTAGGTCGTTTCATTTGCTCCAACTTCACAAAAAGTTTCTCCGGCTTGCTCCGGTGTTTCGGTTAAAATTTGAAGCCATATCTCATGGGTCACGACTTGAATCTTGTGGGTCACAACTTGAATCTCGTGGATCACGACTTAAATCTCGTGGGTCACGACTCGAATCTCATGGTTTATGACTCAAATCTTGTGGGTCACGACTCGAATCTCATGGTTTATGACTCAAATCTTGTGGGTCACGACTCGAATCTCATGGTTTATGACTCGAATCTCATGGTTTATGACTCAAATCTCATGGTTTATGACTCAAATCTCGTGGATCACGACTTGAATCTCGTGGATCACGACTTGAATCTCGTGGATCACGACTTGAATCTCGTGGATCATGACTTGAATCTCGTGGATCACGACTTGAATCTCGTGGGTCACGACTTGAATCTCGTGGATCACGACTTGAATCTCGTGGATCACGACTTGAATCTCGTGGATCACGACTTGAATCTCGTGGGTCACGACTTGAATCTCGTGGGTCACGACTTGAATCTCGTGGATCACGACTTGAATCTCGTGGGTCACGACTTGAATCTCGTGGATCACGACTTGAATCTCGTGGGTCACGACTTGAATCTTGTGGGTCACGACTCGAATCTCATGGTTTATGACTCAAATCTTGTGGGTCACGACTCGAATGTCATGGTTTATGACTCAAATCTTGTGGGTCACGACTCGAATCTCATGGTTTATGACTCAAATCTTGTGGGTCACGACTCGAATCTCATGGTTTATGACTCAAATCTCGTGGATCACGACTTGAATCTCGTGGATCACGACTTGAATCTCGTGGATCACGACTTAAATCACGTGGGTCACGACTTGAATCTCGTGGATCACGACTTGAATCTCGTGGATCACGACTTGAATCTCGTGGATCACGACTTGAATCTCGTGGATCACGACTTGAATCTCGTGGATCACGACTTGAATCTCGTGGGTCACGACTTGAATCTCGTGGATCACGACTTGAATCTCGTGGATCACGACTTGAATCTCGTGGATCACGACTTGAATCTCGTGGATCACGACTTAAATCACGTGGGTCACGACTTGAATCTCGTGGATCACGACTTGAATCTCGTGGATCACGACTTGAATCTCGTGGATCACGACTTGAATCTCGTGGATCACGACTTGAATCTCGTGGATCACGACTTAAATCTCGTGGATCACGACTTGAATCTCGTGGGTCACGACTTAAATCTCGTGGATCACGACTTGAATCTCGTGGATCACGACTTGAATCTCGTGGGTCACGACTTGAATCTCGTGGATCACGACTTGAATCTCGTGGATCACGACTTGAATCTCGTGGATCACGACTTGAATCTCGTGGATCATGACTTGAATCTCGTGGATCACGACTTGAATCTCGTGGGTCACGACTTAAATCTCGTGGATCACGACTTGAATCTCGTGGATCACGACTTGAATCTCGTGGGTCACGACTTGAATCTCGTGGGTCACGACTTAAATCTCGTGGATCACGACTTGAATCTCGTGGATCACGACTTGAATCTCGTGGATCACGACTTAAATCTCGTGGGTCACGACTTGAATCTCGTGGATCACGACTTGAATCTCGTGGATCACGACTTAAATCTCGTGGGTCACGACTTAAATCTCTCGTGATCACGACTTGAAATCTCGTGGATCACGACTTAAATCTCGTGGATCACGACTTGAATCTTGTGGGTCACGACTCGAATCTCATGGTTTATGACTCGAATGTGGTTGGACCAACTTTTTGCTTTGTTGGTACTGTAATAAAGAAAAATTGTAAAAGCAGTCTGGTCAAAATTAGCAGAAATCAAGATTTCTTTCAAAAGATATGAATAGAATGAAACAGTAGCACTGGTTTGAATTTATTTTAGTGTATTTTGGGTAGAAGAACGTGTTTTTAGTTTCAGAATCAAAGTCTGATAGTAGGAGAAAGCGTTCCATCATACCTGCAGGGTTTACATCTCGATCTGGGATCCTCCTTCCTGTCCTGACATGTTAGCTGACAGTTAAAGCGTAAAGCCTGGCAGGCACGCACCTGTTCAGATTGAAACAAGCAAACGTCTAAACCAGGTTCTGTCTGGAACCCAACAGAGATCTGCTCCCGTTTACATGTTCTGGTGAGGTTTTTACCAGCTCAGAGGTCTGCAGAAAAACACTAATCATTAATACAATCTTTGTGAGTGCTCTGAGTCACTGTGTGATTAGTTCATGTGAAGATCTAAATTATTTTTAATAAAAACTGCATTTATATAGGAAAAGTGAAGCTTGAACAGATCCACACCCATTTATAAGTTTTCCATTCACTCTAAACACAACAGTCAGAATACAAATGTATGCTCCTGTGTGCTCATGGAGTTTGAATGGATTTAAGAACACAGCAAAGCCTTCATTTAGGTTATTTCTAGGGCCGGGAATGTTGATGCGTTAAGATGTGCAATAATAAAACATGATTATTTATTAATTTTTATTAACGATCTCATGTGTGCGTTTTCTGTTTTTACATGGTTTTATGTCTGGTGTGTGAATGCAACATGGAAACATTACAAAACAAGGGTAGTGTAACGCAGGAGAGGTTGTGCTGAATCAAATGACACCAAATAAGGATGCAGGTAGACTTTTAAATTCAAAACACAAAAAAATGAAAAATTAGGGTTTTAGACGCTACGTTCCAAAGGGTTAAAAAATAAAGGTTCTAAATTTACAATTTTTGATGTGATTTTATATTATGATTATTTGCAGAAAATACGTTACTAGCAAATACTGTAACAAAAATCAATGGCGATTAATGGCAAATATTATTTTTCAGATTTGTGATTATGGGCGTCTCAGGATCAGAAGATAGTGGGTTTGATTCCTTGCCCGCCCATGTGTCGAAGTGTCCTTGGGCAAGACACTGAACCCCAAATTGCCTCTGGTGTGGGAGGTTGGCGCCAGTGTTCGGCAGCAGAGCCACCACCAGTGTGTGAATGTGTGTGTGAATGGGTCTGTGACTGTGAAGCGCTTTGGGCCTTCGAAGGAAGGTAGAAAGTGCTATACAAGTATACGCCATTTACCATTAATTAGGACATTTTTTAAATCAATTCCCGGCCTTAGTTATTTCTAATTAAAGCACCTCAATGACCAAAGCAGATCATCCACTGGATTTGTTTTCACGCTGAAATCTTCTGATGTTCTCTCAACATCTCATTTTCTCAGCTTTTTTCTGATATCAGTGCTGGTTTCTGGTTTCAGCTCTAAAGTGGAGATGGGGAAGTGGATCGAGGACCTGAACATAGCTATTGACTTGGCAAAGAAGTCTCAGGAGAAATCCCGGTTCTTCCTGGACTCCGGCCTCGCCGATCGCTCCAATCGTAAGCGTTTTCCTCCCCCGAGGAGTCTGAGCTCTGGGTGTTCATGTTCTCCCCTGTGGTTCCTTCAGTCCAGCAGTACAGTTAATCCCTCTCCTCTACACAACCTCCTGCCCCCTTCCTCCTCCTCCTCCTCCTCCTCCTCTCCCCCAGGATCATCAGACGAGGTCTCTCTGGAGCAGGAGTCGGAGGATGACATGAACTCCTCTCACACTTCTCTGGACAAGCAGACTCACCACCGTGCCAACACAACCATGCATGTGTGCTGGCACCGCAACACCAGTGTGTCAATGTCTGACCACAGCCTGGCTGTGGAGGTACTCCTCCTCCTCCTCCTCCTCCTCCTCTTCCTCCCTCAGCCTCATCCACACCATCACTGCATCCACTCGTGTGCCTCCTTCAGAGCCCCTTAGGTTTTCTCTAACTCCTCCGTTCGTTTGGGTTCTGTCGTTTCTTCCCTCATCAACTGCATGTCTTTCTCTCCACAGACCTGAGAAGCTTTTCCTCCTCCTCCTCCTCCTCCTCCTTCCAGGCTAACGTGCTAACTCTCTCTGAGCATCCCTTCTTCCTCTTCTGTCCTTCTGCTCTCAGTTTTCGGCTCTCCAGCCGCCTCACCAGAGCTTCCTCCTCGCTATCTGTTGGGTCAGGGACAGAGGCCCAACACCATCACACACGTTTGCTGGTACCGAAACCAGAACCTCTCTCTCACTGACTACCTGCGCATGAACCAGGTACCAGAACCTGTGAGGACGCAGTTCCGTCAGGCCTGAGGACATTAGTCAGCATGAAACCTTTCCCTGAAGTATTCCTGAGAATCCCAGGATTTAAAGCCGGCATGAGCCGACATGCAGCTCGAACGTTCTGAAGAAACATCTGGAACCGGCCGTCAGAAGGGGACTTCACACCAAATGCGATTCGCGCAACAAATTTGCGTGCCCCGCCCCTTTCTCATCGCGCGACGACTTTTCTGCTCGTCACATTTCAAAAAATGAGTTTGACGTCACGGCCTCATGTGGGAGGAGCTACCAGCTAATGTTTTTAGGATGATCACTACAAGGAACAGTGTCTGTATGGATTATATCACACATTATATCAATGTTTGAAGACACAGATGATGTTGACAAATCAGGTTTATTTATTGAGTTCTACAAAAACATCAGTGATCACGTCTCCATGTTTGCGTTTATATAATTATTATTCAAAGATTTTTACGGCACAGGGGGTGTGTCTGTATGACAGCCGCTCCCACTGTGTTTCTGTGTCTGAGCTTATAGGCTCACTTTCATGTATTAATCTGAGGGGGGAAATTAAATTAGGAGACCTTTTTACTTTTTTTTTTTATGTCTGCCAGTATATCAAGCGAGTGAGCTCCACCGCAGGAGCGAAAACCAGCAATCTATCCAGAATGTATCCCGCCGTCTCCCATAGCAGCCGAATGAGCTCTGCAAACCTGCAGCTCCAACGGGTTAATGAAAAAGATGAAGGTTAAGGACAAAAACGCTCCTTTTGGATTAATATTCTACCCGCTAATCGAGTCACTGAAAACGTTACATACACAAAGCTGAGTTCCTGATTAGTAGATGCGACATGACGAACTCTCAAACTTCGGATATTAAAATTTTGACCACCCAATTTGCACCTTGTCGCTCGAATCGAGCTGCTGGCAGACCGTCAAGCCACGCCCGTCGCTCAGATCGCGTCTTCAGATTGTCTCTTGTTGCGTCTGTTCCATTGAAATTAACATTGCAACTGGCCGGCTCCGCCACGTGAATCGCGTTCGGTGTGAATGCACCTTAAGATTTTATAAAGCAGTCTTTTGACAGAGATCAGGAACTCTTTTTCATGGGTGACCTGGCCAAGAAGACAGCAGTACTCGTCAATTAAATAGGGTTACAATATAAAACAAAAATTTAAGACTGAAGGATGAACTTTACAATAATTACAGTAAATTTCACTAAATTTTAAGTAACAAGGATTTTTAAGAGGTGATATAAGTAAACATTTTTTTAGCAGAGTACGAAAGTTCTACAATACTTAGTAATTAACTTAATAATTGTAAGAGTATGCATTATGAACATTTGCAGTGTTGAAGAGAATCTTCAACACTTTTTGTTTAAATTCTAATAAGAAGATTGATTACTTTCTTCAAAGAATACATCTTAAAACAGCAGGTTTTTGCAAATTTTAAGCAATATTTAAAAGTAATAATTCTTTACATTTTGGGTGAACTTTTTAACCAAACTTGTTATTTAATATATGAATGTGAAATTAGAGGGTAAAGTGCTAAATGCATTAAAAATTGTTCTACCTTATTTAATTTGAGCAGAAATGACACAAATTTTCAGTAAAATTCAATTTATGCAGCAGAAAAATTTCTGTAAGTCCATTTATATAAAATCTAATCATTATTATTATTATTTTCAATTAGATTGTAATAGAAACAAGTCACACAAACTGAAAAGTGGATGTGGAATGTAGAATTTGTTGGGAAAAAGTGTTAGTCAGTCTTTAGCTGAATAGAGAAGTGGAGAAAGAAGCTGAAATCTGCAGGAATGAGCTCTGTGGAGAAGCTGTGAGGTGACGCTTTCCTCTGAGGCTGCAGAATTCTTCACATCTTTCCACAACCACAGCCGTGAGTCGACCAGCGCCTCCTACTGGCAGCCAGCTCAATCATTGGAGCCAGAAGTGGAGACTGACCTTCTTTGTTGATTATTTTAAGTGATTAATAAATAAAACTCCTCAGGCTTTCAGGAAAACTGGAGACAGCTAAATAGGCTCTAAATGATCAGCAGATGACAGCCCTGTTTTTGGAGAAACAAATCTACTATGAGAATTGGGAACACGGTGAAACTTATTAACCTTTTTTATTAAATAATAGAATTATGTGTTGGTGGTTTTAAGCGACAATCATTGAGTCTTTTTTTTTTTTTTTTTTAAGCAAACAACGTTAGACCGTCCCTAAACGTCTTTTTTTGTTAACTTAAATAGAAACTAGACTAACTAAGCTAAACTTTTGGACATTAGGAGATTTTAACATGAACAGAATTTAAGGAAACTCATTTGAAAGTCATTGAAACTGAAGACTTTGTTCTGTGATTTTTGTCTTAATTCTGTCTGTTAGAGTAGATCTCCTCAGTGGAAAACGGGTTGAAGTGAGAGCAGCATCATGAATCTGTGCCATAAATGAGGTTTAGAGCTTATGGACTCATTACTACAGTGTTCTTCAAGGTTTACTTTGTCCTTGACAAAAAACGGCAAAATGATCCATCGAAACTCTTGGGTAAATGATGTTACCAGGAACTCCAAGATTGGGGGCATTTTTGTATTCGTTGTAATAGTTTTACTTATTTGTTTATTTAGTCCAAATCAAAATTGTAACTTTAGCAAAAAAAATTTTAATTATTCTTGGGAAAAAACAACAATAATTCCCCGTTTTTCGGCACGTAAAAACTCCATCACACTTTCAGTGATTTCAGCAATCTTGATATCAAAATGTTCAGCTTCTTCAGGACATCACTGCTTATATTTTTGGTATTCATAAACTTTATAGTTTCTGAAATATTGAGCAAAATATGCCCCATATGAAATGAGTGAGAAATTAATCTAATTAAAAAATTTTAAGTAGATTAACAAGAAGACTTTAAATGTATTCATGTGACCGGATCCGGCCCCCGGACCTTGACCTATTCGTTTTAAGGGGTTGAACTTTTTCCAAAAAGAGAGCGATTGTCTAAACAAGCTCCAGATCCACATGTGGCTCTTGTATTTCTCCATGGTGGATCCTCAACCAAATATAAAATAAGTCATGGAGACTCTGCTGACTCAGCCATGTCAATCGTCAGTCAGCAGCTCTCTATAACCAAAACTACCGAAAGAAAACAAATAAATAAAGCCTGTAAACTAAGACTACCAAGGTCCAACCTCAAACTAAAATAACAAAACCCAGCAGTTTAAGACTGCTGAGGATAAAGAGGAGAAAAGGAACAAAAAGATAAATAAAATAAAAAAGCTATTTATTAAAGTAAGGATTACTTAATTAGCATTTATTTAATTTAGATTAGTTAAATGTATAAATTGATGCTGAGGCTCACATAGGTGATAAACTCTGTAGGGTTTTACATCCTTGTCGACTCAAAGCAAAACTTTGGTAAAAAGTTTTTATGAGTTAAAAGCTAATATTATCTTATGCTGCACAACATTGGCTACTAGCTGCAGTGAGATGATCCTGTTTTTGCTTTTGTTTGTGCCAAAAATAAACATAATTCATATTTTTATTAAAAAACAGAAGGTCATGAATGCAAATCCAAATTCTTAAAGGCTAAAGTAAGACTCTGAGGCTCCTATTAGGTTTTGGCTCTTTTACTGATAAAGGTTGCAGTCTAAGTTATGCAGTTCAGTCATTCCGATCATCAAAGTGTCTTGAATAGAAATCAAATTAACCGATAAAAGTCTTGAATGATTTTTGATCTTCCTAACTACTCTATATAAACTGGGTTCTGTTAGGATGGACACAGAGCTGATGCCTGTTGATGGTTTAGAGCGCAGATGCAGTACGGGCCTGAGCGTAGAGATCATGTGAAACATTGAAACATGTCAGAACTCATAATGTCAGAAGAGGCTGAACTCTGAGCGCTCCTGCAGCTCATTCTCACACCACTTCAGTATTCAGAGCTCTAACATTGCATGTGCATGAGTAAAGGCTTCACTTCACATCTAATTCATTCCATTCCTTCCTGAAAAGCCTGAGCTGCTTTCTGCCTGTAACGTGAGTGAATGTGTGTGTCAGAACCAGCTGTCGGGGTATCTGCTGAGGAAGTTCAAGAACAGCAACGGCTGGCAGAAGCTTTGGGTCGTCTTCACCAACTTCTGCCTCTTCTTCTACAAGACTCACCAGGTCAGCCGACTCCTGCGGTTTCCCGCCGTCCGGGTGAACGTGTTAGTAACCGGCGTTTGTCTGCAGGACGACTTCCCGCTGGCCAGCCTCCCGCTGCTCGGCTACACGGTCAGCACACCCGAGGAGTCTGACGGCATTCACAAGGAGTACGTCTTCAAGCTGCAGTTCAAGTCGCACGTTTACTTCTTCAGAGCGGAGAGCGAGTACACCTTTGAGAGGTAGGCTGTCGCGCTTGTATGTCGCCGGCGCCGCGGTTCGACCCCTCACCGCCTCGTGTCTCCTGCGCACAGATGGATGGAGGTCATCAAGAGCGCAGCCAGCACGGCGGGCCGCATGAGCCTCCTCATTCCCAAAGGCGGAGCCGTGGAGGTCAACGGGAACTGAGGGCAGCGCGTCTGGAGGCTGGGCCTCCAGGGCAGGGCGCCGCGTCGCCACTTGGGCGCTAACGCTCCTCAGAGTCGTTCTAATGGTTTGTTCAGTAGAGGTAACGATCATAACTCTGAGCGTTTCTCATCCTTGTACGTGCAGCGCTCCGTCTGGCATTCTCAAACCCAGTTTTCTTGGACCAACTACAAACTAAATGCAGCGTTTGAAGGACTTTTGTTGACTGAAGTTTAGCTGGAAGCAGAGAGGAGCGGAACACGAAGGCAAAGCTACGTTCTTTGTTTGGGGATGATGGGAGTTTGGGGGAGGGGCAAACAGGAAGCCGTGAAATGTTGAGCCATGTCGGATGAGTTGGAAGCTAGAAAGTTCTAGAAAGTTCTGCCGGTACGAGAGCTTCTTTTTGAAGGTCGCAGCGGTGCAGCCGGGGCTTCACGACTCTCGTGACGTCATGTCGTTCCGTTTTGGATTACACTTCTGTTGCGCAATAATGTCAGATTAACACAACCCGAACTTGTGGAGGAGAAACTCCCAGCAGCTGAAGTGTTTTAGCATGTTATTTTCTATGAAGACTGGAATATTTACCCTCTTTGTTTGTTGTTTTTGTGGAGATGCCCGCCGTGATGAAGTGACGGAGGACATCTCCAGTCGTCTGTGTGACTGTCAGCCGCACAGTTAACATCCATCCTATTTATTGTATAGATCAGGTTCTCCCTCAATGTAGACTTCATGTTATTCCACTGAAAACCTAACGAATAAACTGAGTTTGAATTGTGTTTGTGGCTTCTTTTGTTTTTTTTTAAACAGCTCATTTTGGTTCGTGGGCCACATGTGATCTCAGGTGGGCCGGACCAGTAACATATTTACAAAATAACCTTTGGTCAACTTGTTATCTGCAGCTTTGGAAAACATGCCTCAAACAACCTGGTAGCCTAATCATGTATTATCATCATCTTTTTGATGACCACATTTTGGTAATTGTGGTTTTGAATCATTTTTATTGCAACTTAACAGCAGTGAGGCTGACAGGGAAACCTAGATGTATCTCACCCAGATGTGGCACGCGCTTGCAAAGTCTCTGGTTGGTGGAATAGCACATTGTGGCCATTTCTTTAAAGCCACACTCCGATGAAAATCCTAGTTTTTAGTTTTTAACATGTATGTGAGGCATTTTTCTTCTGAAAGAGAACAAGAAGTCATTTGTTTTTCCATTTCTGAGTATTTCTACTTTTAAATCAATCCAACAGTCTTGGACAGACTCTGTTTTTCATCAATCATCTTCTTTCTGCTGCACATGCACTAAACCCTCATCTGGTCCGGCTAGCGTGTCTAGTTCTGGTTCTGGAGAAGAGAAGATGCTATCTTCACATTGACTGTAGTCAAATGAGCCGCCGTTCACATTTCTGTGGTCCAATCAGCCGTCACTGGATTTTTGGTGTGAGTTTCATCCAATACTTACGCTAGCAGTCCTGAGAACTCTGGAAAATCTCCACCAGACTCCACGGAGCTTCTTGATGTGACCACGGAAATGTGAACGGCGGCTGATTTGACCGCAGTTGGAAAGGATTGTAAATGAATGAAAGAGCATTTGGATGTTAGCTTTCATTATTTTCTGCTCTGAGAAACCAATGGATTGAATGGATTGATCACAGCAACGTCAAGAAACATCAAAGAGTCTTTGGTGAACTGGAAGGAGAAAGAATCAGGATTCTGGAGGAAGTTCTGTCCATGAAGATCTGAGCTGACATCCGGATCAGAACCATACGGCTGGACATTATGCAGCAGCTGTGAAGATTCACGTTAGCGAGACACAGAGTTATCATAATCAGACGGGGGGGATCAGGGGCGGAGCTGCTCAGATCAGCTCTAAAAGCCACGCCCCCTCAGAGGAGATTTTGTAAACAGAGGCTTCAGATCAACATGAAAATTGACTTTTTAAGACATTTAGGTTGTGGGATTTTGATTAAAAACTTAATAATTATAATTAAAAAAAAATATGTAATTAGGGAACTTTAAATAACCATAACTCACCACAAAATGGGCTAGAAACTTCATTTTTTTCTCAACATCTATATATTTTTTCTCATGGACCGCATTAAACCATCTGGTGATCCAGATCCTTCAAAACCCTGTTTAGAACTTGTACACGAAGTAGATCAGTCTCTCTATTTAAAGTTAAAAAGATCTTTAAGAAAAATAATCTTCTCAAGTAAGTTTTGTCAAACAAACTAATCTTAGTTTAAGAAAACTTTGATTTTTTTTTAGATCAGAATTCTTGGTAAGGTTGTTTTTCTTACCCATTATTAAGTTTTTTTTTTTTTTTTTGCTTATTCAAAGACAATCTGCCAATGACATATGGACTTTATGACTTATTTTTAAAATAAAAAAAAAAACATAATTTAAAAAATCAATAAAACTATTTTTCTTCTGTTCAAAAGTTTGTTGAGCTGAAGTTTTCTTGTTGATAGAATTCCTCATTTTCACCCCAGCTTGATGGTTATCCTCCTGAAATGTTTGGATTTCTTCAGAAATTCTTTATCTGCTTTAACAGTTCAGTTCTGTGGATTTTCTTCAGGGCTGGTTTGCTGAGTGGAGCTTTGACTTCTACATTTTGACTCTTCATCTTAAAACTCCCATCAAAAACTGACAAACAAGGAATTCATTTAAGAACCCAAAACAGGAAGTGATGTAACAAACCAGATAACAGAAAATGACTTTTTGCTTGTTTGTTTGTTTGCTGGTGGCCTAATAGTTAGCCCCGCCTCCTTTCTTTTGTTTTTCCCATTCCTAAAGGATCCACCTATCATTCAGAAGGATCTGGATCTCATTCCTGTTTGACCGTCTGCCATTGTTGTGTGTTTACATTGTTGCTTGGGGTTATCCCAGAAGAAATCCAGATTCTTCACATTGTTTTTCATTTGGATGCAGATTTTCATCTGTTTTGTTCTTATAACTGTTCTGTTGTGAGCAGAAAACTCTTTAACTGATTTTAAAAAAGTTGTTTTTTTCTTGTGAGAGTAATACATTTCATGTTTTTAAAAACATGTTTTCTGTGTATGTTTGAAGCTGGCAGTTAAAGGCTTAGACACCACTAATACTGAGTTCAGTCTCTATTTGTCAAGTTTTTCATGTGTTTTAGCAAAATAAAATTTATATTCCTTCATTTTCTTCAAAGTAAAAGCATTTGACCCACATGTTTCTTACTAAATATTTGAGTTTACCATCAAAATTGTGTGAAGCTTTAATTTCGGGCCTTAAATGTTCGATTTGTTGTGAGCTGATGTCGCTCGTGTGTTGAGAGTGAATGCGGTAAACAGAGCAGGGCATTCCTCAGGCGTGTCCACACAGCTTCGGCGGCGGGCGTGGAGGCTTCCCCAGACACGCCACGCGGCCGGGACCTGCTCGCCTGCAGGTCGAGAAGAAAGGTGTGGATCACGCTCTGCTTCTTCTGGATTTCAGACAAAGCTCTCTGATTTCAGGATTCAGCTTCTGTCCTCTCTGAAAACTTTCAGCTTCAGGATTAGAGTTTCCCAGCTTGATAAAAGTTCTGCAACAGAAATCCGGTTGTGGGAGCTTCTAATCCCGGGATTAACATGTCAGAGAAGGTAAACAATGTTTGACTTCCCGCTTTGACAGAAGCACAGAGGCTGGGCGAGCCGGGACTCCTGCAGCACAAACTTGTTTCAAAGCCCTTTTAAATGGTCGATGAAGACTCTGGAGGTCATGAACCATCTCTGCTCCGCCCAGTCTCCACTCTTCAGCTCAAAAACACTGATTTCTCAAATTTAAGTGAAGAATTATGGCATGCTGTTAAAGATGTCCTCTTTTGTCATTTCAACAGGAACCCTTTTATAAGTTTTCTCCTGAAAAAAACTTCGTTGCACAATGAGCCAAAAAAATCCAAAACACACCTTTGGTTGCGGACCAAACAGGATAAACGTTTATTGAACACTCTAAAACTAAATTATTCAAACTTGAAAACTGTAACTTTTTAACATAATTATGAATAATTTAAAGGCAGGAATATTATTCCAGAATAAATCAACTTAAGCCTTAAATAACTTTAAATATTTTATTCTCCGCAAAAATATATTTTGTCTAAATTATACAAGTTAGAAATGAGCAACAATAAAATAAAATGATCTGGAGGGCCGGATAGAATTACCCGGAGGGCCGGATCCGGCCCCCGGGCCTTGACTTTGACACGTGTGATGTGAACTCAGTTTAATCAGGTATCTTGAGAAGCTGATGGTTCATGTGAGTGTGAGAGATGCTGTTACATCACCCTCCAGAAGAAGTGTAAACTCAGAAAATGGATAGAATGAGGAGGAAACAAAAGCACAGGCACAAGATCTGAGCCCTGCAGAACCCCACCTGGAAAATGACCAAAGTTCTGTTTGTCAATCCAAGTGCAGAACTGAACCGTGAATGTTCCCACAATCCCTTGATTTCAATCCTTTTCTGAGATGATTTAATCTTTTGGATAAGAATTAACAGGATGAACTTCTGTTTATGGATAGTCTTAATAAATCTACAATTGTTTGTTCTTTTGTTTTGTTTTTCTGTTGATGACATGAACATCCATTCATCTTCTGAACCCATTAAATCTCTTTTAGGGTCACTGAAGCCAACCCAGCCACTGTTGGATGAAGGCGGGATGCATCGTGAACAGAACAACACAACATAATCCCACTTCCAATTCAACCAGGAGGATCAGTCGAGATCAGTTTCTACAATGAGGACTTGACACGCTCACATCTCTAGAGCATGTTTTTGGACCGTGGAGGGAAGACCCACATATGCCGCCTTACCCCCTGACTGAAGCAACGTCATGTTATTAAAATAGAAAAAAGATAATTGCAGGAGAAATGGATGAACAAATAGATCTGTGTCATTGTCACAAGTACAAAAACATTTGAGAAGTTCTTCTTGATCTGTGCAACACTCAGACACTAAAACAACTACATGGTAAAAACCCATGACTAAAAATAATTATATATAAAAATACACCAATAGTGCATTGAACAGTTTGGAGCCCAAGAAGGAACATCGAAGAGAAAAAAATTGAAAAATAACTTTTTTTCTGGTTACTATTTGTTCACACCAGATATTATCTGGATACTATGTGGAGTGCACCAGAAAATGACCAGAATTTTGTTTTCTAAAAATGTTTTTTTTTCTTTTTCTAGTTACTATCTGGTGTGCGCCGGAAAATGACCCGAATTTTTTTTCTATTTCTTTTTCTATTGTTTTTTTCTTTATCTGGCTACTATCTGCTGTGCTCCAGATAACAACCATAGTTCTTCTTTTTCTATTTTTTTCTGGTTACTATCTGCTATGCACCAAAAATGACTAGAATTGTTTTTCTTTTTACTCCATGGTGCGTTCCAGATAATTAACAAAGTTTTTTTTAATTCTGGTTCTGTCTGGAAACAATTTGGTGAGCACCAGACACTATCTAGTGAGCACCGGATGCTATCTGGTGCTCACTAGATAGTAGTCAGAATTGTTTTTTTTTCTTCTTTTTTTTCACTTTGATGTCATTTTAGGGGCTCAGTAAATGAGAAAAAATATCATATTGACATGTATTACCAAATAAAAGTGTATTTGTTATTTAAGAAAAACAGGATACACAAATAATGTGTCAAAATTGTTCAGACCAGATGAATAATAATAGAAAACCACATCAGCTGCACATTTCAAGCATTAAAACAGAGGAAGTCTGGGTTTCATTTGACTGTTTCCTCGTTTCAAATGTTTATTGCAGTGAGGTAATGAGGTGGATGTTCCTGGAAACATCAGTCCATCGAAAACAGAATAAACGCAGCTGGGCTGGGATCCACCTATCTGAGGACATGAAGCGAACCGAAGCTGTTGTTTCCAGATTTGATTGAGATCAAACCATAAAAGGAAGTCTAAGAGTCCATAAACAGACTCCGAGGGCACATTTGAAACCTCTAAAATAGGTTTGCTGTGAGTCTGGCCTGTGCAGGAGCTTTAACTCTGGAAAACACGAGGACCTTTAGGGTTGCTGGAATGAATCCCACAGGTGTGCCTCACCTGCGCGTAAAAGGAAGGCTGGGACGCGGAAGAGTTGTGATTTACCTGCAGGCACACCTGTAATAAACCCGACTGTTGATTAACGTCTGGGTCAGATCCAGCCTTCGTGTGCTCGTACTGCGTGTGCGCGTGGAGGTGGAAGAGGCGCAGGGGGGCGGGGCTTTAGTATCTCCGCCCCCAGCCTCCACAATAAGTGTCCTTAGAAGGAAAGGCTGTCAGAGGCGCAGCGGAGGGGGGGTTCTGTAAATACTTCAGCCTTAAAACTCCACAGATCAAAGGGTTCTCTGACAGAGGACAGGACCCCCCACCTCCAGCCCCCCTCTGGTAAACTGAAGCAGATCCAAACTTTGCTTCCACGTCTGTCACTGGATCTCCAGACAAACGCGACACCTGAAGCTTTGCAGAACAAGTGTCTAATCCGCGCGTTTGTTCTGCAGGATAATCTCCAGAGGTGATTGTGTGTGACGCGCGCGCGCGGCGGCGGGAGCGGCTGTGTGTGCGCCGCGCGCTCCGCTCCGCGCCGCGCCGCGCGGACGCAGAGGAGAGGAGGGAGCATGGAGATGCTGCGGCGCTCCTCCGTGTTCGCCGCCGAAGTCTTCGACCGCTCCCCCACCGACAAAGAGCTGGTGTCGCAGGCCA
Source organism: Oryzias javanicus (assembly GCA_003999625.1). Lineage (NCBI taxonomy): Eukaryota > Metazoa > Chordata > Actinopteri > Beloniformes > Adrianichthyidae > Oryzias > Oryzias javanicus. The sequence continues at coordinate 25,040,677 of CM012440.1, forward strand.
AGGCACTGTGCAGGGAGTACATCCACTCCAGGCTGAACCGAGCCGGCATCGGCTGGTCCAAACCCGAGCACGCGCAGGCCGGGGCAGGCGGCGCGCTCGGGGAGGTGTCGTCGGTCCTCCTGTGGTTGGGTGAGTCTCTGAGATTAATATCAGACTTTCTTTAATCTGATTTAAACGTGTCTTTGAATGATTTCCATTTAAATAGTTTAATGATGATAGAAAAAGTGCATTTTAGTGGATCCGCACGCGCCAAAAGTGGTTGGTCTGCTGAAGGTGAAACTCCCTGCAGCCATGCAGGCCTCATTAGTCAGAAATGCGCTACAGGATTCCCCTCTAAGCCTTTTAATTCCTGGGAAACTCTTCTGCAGAGTTGGGACATGCTCGTTCTGGAGATCCCGCTCAGTCTGAAGCTCTCCTGCCTCCATGTGAGGCAATGAGAGCGAAATTCAGCGGAAAACTCCAGAGAACAACACAGTTTGATATGAAAGTCTACAGGGGAGAAGGAAGAAACCTCTGAAGATTCTATGTTTTTGTCTTCAACAGCAAAAAAAACATTTTGTTGTTTCAGATGAAGATGTTCGTTTGTCCAGAGATGCAGATGCATGAAAGATTAACATTAAACAAAACCTCCACAAATGAAGAATCCTTCTTTTTTTTTATATAATCTGTGGGTTAAAAAAAAGATTAGATTCACTGCTGTATTATTTTTGTCACATCAATTAATCATTTTAAATTTCAATAATCAAAAACATATTAAAAACGAGTTTTTCTGTCTCCACATTTTTGAGTCTTATTTTGAAAAGCTAACTTGGATTAAAATGAGACTAAACAATCCATCCATCCATTTTCTGGACCTTTAAATCCTTTAGGGTCCCAGGGTTGCTAGAGCGTATCCCCACTATTCAATTTTATTTACATCGCCCAATATCACAAAAAAATTTTCCTCATTGAGCTTCATGCCGGTAATTTTACAGAAGCAGAAGGTCGGTCATAAAACATAAACTATAGCTAATTGCTTAACTAAACAGACTAAATAAAACTGGTTATCCCTTCCCCTAAATCAGGGCGTCAAACTCAATCGCTCAAGAGGCCAAAATCCAAAACACACCTTAGGTCGTTATCGAACACTATTTTTAACATTTTAAAACTGTAACTTTTTAACATAATTATGATCAAGATATATATTATTACCTCTGATAATGCTAGTGTGAATGCTGTAAGCTCAATTTGGCCACTGAGGATGCTGAAATTGAAAGCTGAAAGCACTGAAGCTGATAGCTGAAAACACTGAAGCTGATAGCCAGCTAACATGTTATCTTAATGCCAAATTAGCCTACAAAACAACGAAAGAAACTTAGGTTAGCCAGAACAGCTAGCATGTAGCTAAAAAATGGCTAAACTTCAAAATAGCCGAAAAAACTGCAAAAAACCTAAATTAGAAAAAAAAAAAGCTTGCATGTAGCTGAAATATTAGCTACTTCAAAATAGCCCAAAAAGTGTTAGTAAATGACAAAATATGTCCAAAAAGTGTAAAATGTTGTAACCTAAATTTGGCCACTGAAGATGCTAGTGCTGATAGCTGAAGATGCTAAAAACGTTGAAGCTGAAAACCAGCTAAAATGTTAGCTTAATGCCAAATCAGCCTGAAAAACAAAGCAAAACAAAAAAAACTTGGGTTAGCCAAAACAGCTAGCATGTAGCTGAAATATTAGCTAAACTCCAAGACAGCTTAAAAATTCTCAGTAAATGCCAAAATAGTCAAAAAAGCTAACAGAATCTCAATCTGTATAACTTTAAAACCGTAACTTATAAACATGGTTATAAATAAAAGGCAGGAACATTATTCCAGAATAAATCAATTTAAACCTAAAATAACTTTCAATAGATCTAGAACAGGGGATCAAACTACATCAGAGCCTGGGGGTGTCCAGGTCTCAGTGGTGCGGGTTCTGGTCCTTGCCCTCGAGAACTGGGCCTCTCCAAAAACTCCATCAGTGGGTGTAGCTGGTCGGGTCTTGTTTACATCACTCCTCCAGGATCCCCTTTTCCTAAACCTGTCCTGGGAGGGGGTGGGCGGCCCCTGCCCTGCTGCCCCCTGGACCTCCCGTGGCAGGGGCGGGTGGTTGTCTGAAGCATGGGAGTGGGTCTCCCTTGGGGGGCCCTGGTTCTGGGTGGTGGTGGGCTGTTCCTCTGGCGTTGAAGGGGTCTCAACCTCCCTCTTCTTCTTTTCTGTCCGGTCCAACAACAAAAAAAAGAAAGATACAAACATAATCAATATAGAGTTCAGCACAAAATACATAATACTCATTATTGAGTATAAACCCCGGTTGTGACAGTAAAGTCTGCTCAACACTAGAGGCTCTCAGCCCGCATCTGTTTGTTCAGCTGTTGGACAGGACAAGTTAGAAAAAAAAAAAAAAAAAAAAACTTTCAATATTTTACTCTGCATAAAAATATATTTTGTCAAATTTATAAAAGTTAGAAATAATTGTAATATAAGATCGGGCCATTAATAAAAATAAAATCAAATGATCTGGAGGGCCGGATATAATTACCCGGAGGGCCGGATCCGGCCCCCGGGCCTTGACTTTGTCAAATGTGCCTCAGGCTTTCCTTCCCGGTAAGGGAAAAACTCCCCCCAAAACCCCCAAAAAACCTGATTCCAGAAAGAAGGAAGGAGAGATCTTCTCCCAGGACTGACAGGCAATTAACCAGGACTTCTGAAGAAGAGTTAACCTACGTACTCCACAACTACGTATTTGAATAGAGTTCAGCCAGGTAGGACTGGGGGTCAGGTGGGGGCGAGGTCTACAAGACAAGCCAGAGGCGCGGTCCACGGCCAAGAAGAGGAGCACAAAGGATCCAGCTGGAACCTGAAATCTCTCCTCCCGGAGGGGAGAGAGAAAGAGGAACAACACATGAATCACACTGCACCAAACAGAATCATAAAAACACTTAATAAAATAAAAGTAAATGAGAATAGAGACACTACTGCTGGGTGACGGCGGGGCACACTCTGGACAAACCGCCAATCCTTTTCTTTAAATAATTTACGGTCCCTTTATGACCTTTAACCTTTTATCACCTGATGCGTCGCTGGTGACACTTGAACACAAAATCTTTCACATGCTGTAACTTTTGAACCGTTTACACAATGATTCCAGCATTTTTTTCTCCTATAAAAAAATCTACTGTAATGATCGCGCTAACATTTAAAACACTACAGTAAACACGGGTTAAGAGACTATTAATAGAAGTTTGACAAACGTTCTGATTGGACCTGTTTTCCCAGGTGAGGAGCTGGAGTACCTTCGGCCCAATGTGTACAGAAACGTGGCTCGTCAGCTGAACATCACCGTGGCGTCGGAGAGCATCGTGTCGGACGCCTTCCTGGCCGTGGCCTCAGACATTTTCTCCACTGGTAAGTCTTCATCTTTCATCCGACAAACCTAAAACTGGACCTTTTTTTTTTTTTAATTTATTTTCACCAGTTCCTCTGCATCTCGCTGAGAAGGAGGAACTTTCTGACACAATAAAGACATTGAGATTTTGGGGAACCTGTGCTGCTTATTCATTGAATTGTTGCAGAACTTCTGCCTGTTTGTTCATGTAAATGCCTCCTTCACGGGCGGACTTCGTTAGCCACATCTTGTGCTATAAATGATCCCAGCAGGGGGATTGGGGGGGCACTCAGTCCATATTAGGTTAACCTGTCTCCAGGCTGAGTGATTGTTAGTGGCGGTTTGGACCTCCCCCAAAAGAGCTCTGCCGTGAATTTGAGCCGTTTTCCTCTTCGGGGAATCTGGTGCAGAGATCATTAAAGCAGGTTAGTCCAGTCCCTGCTTTCATTCAGAATTGAGCAATTGTAAGAGTCGTGAAAATCCAACCCCTGAAAGTGTGAAGTCGAGTTTCTGACTGTGACGGATCCTCCTGGATTCTAACTCCAGAGAAACTAGTTTAGAAGCAAACGGATCTGTGAGTTGACATGAAGAGGAAGTCCTGAGCGTCTGTAGATTGTGACCACAGTCTGACAGCGGTGACGGGCGTCACGCTCGCAGATAAACCGACTCCAGGCTGAGGGCTCTGCTCTGTTTCCAATGTTCGAGGCAAATGATTGAAGTCCAACAGAAGAGCGCGTCTTTGTTTTCCCATGAATGACTGCGTGTTTACTGAAGCCCACTTCCAGCTCGGCTCCTCTTTGTCTCTGCAGTTTCTGCTTTCCATCATAAAAACTGTTTATGAAACGATTATAAAGGCCAGAATCAAACCATTATGCCTGGAAACATTCAACGGGAATTGATGGAAAACCAAAACCATAAACGTCCAACTATTTTCCTCATCTGAAGAACTTGATCTGCTACAGATTTATCCCAAACACCACAGAGGAGAAAGAATCCAGCAAGGTCTCTTACCTAACTAAATGTGTTGTTATTGTCTTCAGTTTTAGGTTTGGAGAAACAGTTTGCTCTTCTTTTGGGGACACGTCTGAGTTTGTTTGTAAGTCCATCAATCAGGCGTGTCAAACTCAATCACACAAGGGGTCATAACCCAAAACACACCTTAGGTCACGGGCCGAACAGGATAAACATTTATTAAACTCTCTAAAACTAAATTTTTTAAACTTAAAAACCATAACTTTTAACATAATTATGAACTAAATATATAGCATTACCTGTGACAATGCTAGTGTGAATGCTGTTAGCTGAATTTGGCCGCTAAAGATGCTAACGCTGATAGCTGTAGACGCTGAAATTGATGCCTGAAAACGCTGAAGCTGATAGCACGCTAAAATATTAGCTGAATGACAAATTAGCCTAAAAACCTAAAAAAATGTAGGTCAGCCAAAACAGCTAGCATGTAGCTGAACAAGTAGACTAAAAATGCAAAAATAGTTCAAAAAGCTAGCAGAATGCCAATTTAAAAAAAATGTAAAACTGTACCTTTTTAACATAATTATGAATAATGAAAAGAGAGGAATATTATTCCAGAATAAATCCACTTAAATAACTTTCAATATTTTACTCTCCATAAAAACATATTTTGTCCAAATTATACAAGTTAGAAATAAGCGCAAGATAATGTTAAAATAAAATTAGTAATAAAATAAAATGATCTGGAGGGCCGGATCCGGCCCCTGGGCCTTGACTTTGACACATGTGCCATAAATAAATCAAAGCCAACGTTTACTAAATCCTTCCTAACAGTTTGGTTCGGTCGATGTTTGGGCCAGCGCCAGAATCCATACAAAGAAATGACAGAAGACACATTTTATCTGCGGAATCTACTGGATTTCCACCAGAGCCGGCTCTTCTGTGGAATGTGGGATCTGCTTTTTATTTATGGATTTTTTTCTGTAGACACATGTATCGTATTATCTTTGCTGCAGATCCATGAAAACAAGTCTGATGATGCTTGTATTTTTCCGTCAGTGCAGGCAGTTGAGCAGATTGTTGAGCTATACTAAACTGTTTGCTAAAATGGTCCTCAGATAGTGGGGAGGATCACTGGATCCGCTCCCTAATTCATCCCTAATGAATTCCTTCATTTCGTCCAATGATGAGCTCCCGTCTCTCCTCAGGCGTCACATGGGGGAAGGTGGTGTCCTTGTACGCGGTGGCGGGCGCTCTGGCTGTGGACTGCGTCCGCCACGGTCACCCGGCGATGGTCCACACCATCGTGGACTGCATGGGGGAGTTCGTCCGCAAGAGTCTGACGGTCTGGTTAAAAAAGAGAGGCGGCTGGGTAAGCGGTTCTTTAAAAAACAGTTTCTGTTTAATGCTGTAATTTAAATCAGTCGTTCAGTAAGAACAAAAACTCAAGTGACTCTTACATTCCAGCAGTTGAAGCAACAAAAACAAACAGGATCAAAGTTTACCAAAATAAGAGTGCCGATTATTTTACCTGAGCTTTCCAGAATTTATTTAAAATCCACGAAACTGATGAGTCACTTCAACAAACGAAAGTATTCATTCAAATGTCCTCCGCTCAAAATGGAGGAGAGAACGTCCACGTTCTGCTCTGCAGAAGAGAATGTCCACGTGATGTTCAGTCTGACTGAAACCTGGAGGAAAATGATCAGAAATGGAATCAAACTGAGATTACCGTCTCTAGTTTGAAACTTCCTTCCAAAATTAAAAGCACAAGTGAATTCTGAAATGCAGACTAAATTGTCAAGAATCTGGATGAGCGGTTAGACCGGGCTCTACGACCTTTAACCCCTGAAGAGCCAATCAGGTCCATTTCTCACCGACGACGACTCATTGGAGCCACAAAGTCTGACTTCACCCTTTACAATAATAAGACACAACTAAAACACAAACAAAAACATACAATATTTGTTTGTAATTTTATGAATATTTGTGGCCAGTGCTGAACTTTTTTCATGAAAAAACAACTTTTTGAGTTTTTAAGTGTATTATACTGCTCAGTCCTCACTATAAAGAACCTCAAAGTGGTATTTTGATCAGATGTCAAGCATATTTGGGTTGTGAAGTAGTGTAGCGATGGCTGGTTCTACTAAAGGCAGATATATGGTATGTGCATCCATCTTTGGAAAGATTTGGAGATTGTTTATTTTTGTGGGAGAAACAAAGAGAATCTAGGATGACGTCATGAAATGGACGGCAGCCACACGCAGCAGCAGCAGGCGGAGCTTCAGGAATCGATTCGTTTTACTTCAAAGTAGAAAAAACCTCACGAGAATAACTAATACTTCATAAATCATTTCATAAATCATAAATATTTGATCTCATATATGGATAAACAGTCCTGAAAGGATTAAGAAAATCATGGTATGCCCCTTTAAGTCGCTCATAGTCAACTATATATGATCATTTATTACCTTTAAAACACTAAAAAACAAATTATTTATCAAATACGAGTTATACTTGTGAATTCTTATCTGACTTGATCTCTTAGGCTCCGCCTTTAATTCCTTGAGGGTGCCGCCCATTCCACAATGTCATTATAGAGCTGCCCTCGTTAGCGTATCTACTATTTAAAATAAATAAAAAAACATTAAAAAAACAAAACCATATTGATGTAATACTGTGTAGTGTTGGCGATTATCCCCCCAATTTGGCACAGACAGAATGGTGATGAATAATGGGTTTGTTTTGCCGTAAAAATTCGGTTATAAATGGAGACAACAACAACACCAGATGAACTTTTGGGATTTATTGAAATGATAAGAACATTGTTCTGATTAGCACTGGCTGTGAATGTTTCTGTTCTCTTCAAAGCATCATTCATCTCTGCTTTAATGCGGATCATTCTTCCGTCTTTGCTCAATAATCCATGTTCAAACCAGTTCTCCCAAATTTGTCGCTTGCGGTTTCCACCAAGTACTAGTCTGCTCCCTCTCTCGTCCAGGAAGTAGCCTGCTCCCTTTCTCCTGTCGTCTTCCCAACATCCCCGTCTGCTCTTTCCATTCTAAGATACGTACAGAGAAAACGTCAGGACGACTGTCACCAGAAACTCTTCTAATAATAATAAATTCGAGCCTGCAGCTGCAGGAAAAAGTAAACATCCTTCATGTATTTTAGGACTTCCTATAAATACACAGTGACAGACGATCTTCAGATCTGGGGAGTAACGTCATGTGGCCAGACTGAAGGCAGAATGAATTTAGAGAAGGAGAAGCTTATTGAGGTGATGGTTTTCCCTCAATGTTTAGTCTGTGGAGGTCAAACACTCACTCTCATAGAAACTCGTTCTTGTAGCATTTTCCTCATGATGGAGGACATCTGTAAAGAAATTTAAGATTAAAACTGTTTCTGAGTATTTCTATTTTCAAATAGATTTTAAAATTCTATTTTCAAAACTACAATCGGGCACGGTCTCCCTGCTCCGCTCCATTCTGATGCATCCTCTTGCAGACGAACAGATCCATGAACGTCTGTACGGCTGGATGGTTCTGTTATTGCTCGTCATTTCAGGGTTGTGAGGGACTGTAAGCCAGCAGAAGAGAATGTAAACAAAGGGATGATGGGAAATGAGTGGCGGCCTACTTCCGTATCAACGGTCTGGCCCACAACTCGGAAGGTGAATTTTTAACGAATTCCCGCCGCTCTGCAGAAACTATGTCCAAGAAAATAACAACACTTTGAAAAAAAACTTGGCTAAAAAAACCGTAAAGGAACAATTTGAAAATGATCTGAGTTGGAACCTACAACGCTCCCAACTTTTACACAGTAAAATTAGACAACCAATAGAAACAAATGTTAGAGTCTGAGACTCTGAAGATCACAGGCATTCTTTGAACATTTGGTTATTATTTCATCCATTTCTCACAAAAACTGGTCATTATTTTATGAATTGTTGCCTCCTCTGGTTGCAGCTGATTCCTTTATTTTCAGTAATTCCACGTCCAGTTCTTTCAAATAACTTCTTGGATGCGAGATAATTATTCTCATTAATTAATGGAAAAAAGAGAAAAAAAAAACAATTCTTGATAGAGTTGATCCCTGCGCTTAAGTCAAGACTGATCTTTCATTCAGAGATTAGAGCTTTTTTTTTAAATTAAAAAAAAAATCGTTCTCAGTAGTGTTTTAATTATGAAGTTTTTAACTGAAATCCCACAACCTAAGTCTTAAAAGAATAAATTTTCATTTTGATCTGAAGTCTCTGTTTCCAAAATCTTCTCTGAGGAGGCGTGGCTTTTGGAGCTGATCTGAGTAGCCCCGCCCCTGACTGATCATAACAGCTCTGTGTCTCGCTAGCGTAAATCTTCCCCGCTGCTACATAAAACTGTCGGTAATGTCGAGCTGTATCGTTTTTAAGCTACTTTTGTCTGTCTTTTTTTTTTTTGCTCAGAAGTGTAACATAAAGACGATTACTCAGAGTAATTCTGTGCCAGTTGTACTCATGCCGGTTTCAGGTTTCTCCTTCTGAAACTTTTCCTGACCGTTCTGCTGTGCCCCCCCAGGTGGACATGACCAAATGCGTGGTGAACACGGACCCCAGCTTCCACTCCCACTGGCTGCTGGCTGCCGTCTGCGCGTTTGGACACTACCTGAAGGCCGTTGTGTTGCACCTCCTCCGAGAGAAATGAGACTGACTCCCCGCCCCCTCCCCCCAAACTGGACTCTGAGCAGCACCGCATCCAGTTGGATTATGTTTACACTCACATGCACTGAGCCACTGAAGCCCCGCCCACTCACCGCCGCTGCTACACGGCCCCCCCACTCCTCTATTTATTGTTCCTGTTGTGTCTGAGCAAAATCTCTGCAAACCTTTTCAGCTTTTTATTCCTCAAACTACAGAACTGTCTGCTGTGTGGCAGCACCTTTTCTGCCCTCTAGTGGTCACGTAGAGTAACTGCTTTACACTGATAGGAACAAATAGGAAAAGTGAACAAAAGAAGCATTCTTTTTGTATTTGAGTAGTGAAGTAGACATTTTTTAAAAATAAAAGTACACTTTTGCATTTTTTTGTATCGCAAAATACTTTTTATCTTCTCAAAGTCAGTTTTTATAGCAAAAGAATGAGGTAAAAACAAAAAAAATCTGTCAGAAATGTCAATTTTGTTTCCTGCACCAAGTTTGTGAAGCAACAACAGACATGCTGGCCCAGATACACTAACATGACTTATGGTTGATTCAATAAATATTTCATGAGAAACTGAGAACAGGATCAGATGTTTATTTGCAGTATACACTGAATGTTAATGAGTCAAGAATATATTTCTTCCAGCTTTATTGTTTACTTCGATGTTATGATGCTGTAAATGTGGAAATAAGAACAGATGATTTCTGTGGGATAGTTCTATCCTTTAATTTTTGGTTATTTCACAAATATTTAAATCACTGTCATGTAGTGAGACACCAGCTGAAAATAAATAATGTTCTTCAAACTTTGTATCTGTGATTATCTATACATGGATGTTACAAGAAAACTGGAGATTTCTTTTTGTTTTTGCTGACAAAAATGAATAATTTTATACCTCTAGATTAAAATTATGGAAAATACTAACAATTTTTTTTCTCTTGTAAGGTTTATGTAATTTTTATTAGTAATATAAGAAATACTCAAATCTTTTACCAAAGTAATTATTTTTTGGTATACTTCTGGAGAAGTATTGACTCCTAATTTTTGCTTGATTTGAACTTCAAAATTTAAAGTCAGACATTGTTTATTAATTTAATTCATTTATTCAACAGTATATTACTATAGTAACTTCATATAGAGCAAGAATCTGCTCATTTAAACCCTAAAAAATTTATTTAGGATTTAATTTCTTATTGACTAAACACAGAGAGCTGCAAAGTCCTTTGGGTTTTTTTGGGCACTTGTTTATGAAATGTAACTTTCAAATGTGTATAATAACTGAGGTTGAAAAGTTTTATATTTTTCCATAAATTTTAAGTTAAACTTCTTTTAGTTTTGACACATGCAAGTCCCTTTCAAAATAAAATGCCGCCTGTGTCAAATAAGCAGCTGGAGCAGATTTAATTGGAACAAAAATGCAAGAAAAGAAGATCAGACATTTTCTCTCATTATGACTTTGTAATGCGTTCTCAACCTTTTTCTGGTGTTGAAAAAAATAAACATGATAACATTGAAGTAAGAGAAATCTAAGTTTCTTTTTTAAATGCACACATGTAAACTACTGCATATCTTTTCCTCTCTCAAGATTCCACCTTATACATTAAACCCAATATATAAAATATTCAACTAACTTTGTGGGGATATAATACAGTCTAATTCTTTTATATAAAAAAAAAACAAATATTTATAATGTGTGTGACATTTAAAACTATAAATAATTAATGTATTTTAACAGAAACTATTTTTCCAACTGGCAATTTTTTGTTTTAAAACTTTAGATTCCCAAGTGACATTGCTAATACTCGCAGAGCTCAATCAATTCTTTGAACACCTGACGTCTTTTACGTTCCTAATGTAAACACAATTATATACACAGAAATACAAATTGAGAGGCAATTTTTATTAGTTTTTTTCTTGTTTGTTTTTTGTTTATTCATGTCATATATTAAAGTCACTAAGTCAGGGGTGTCAAATTCATTTAGTGGTGGATATGTATGGAGTCTCGAAAGAGCCAAAATGAAATAAATATATACACCATTAAATAAATAAATAAATGTGGCATTAAATAAATAAATGTGGCAATAAATAAATAAATGTTGAAATAAATAAATAAATGTTGAAATAAATGTGGCATTAAAAGATTAAAAGAGCACATTTAAGTATTTCAATGAAATTTATTTATTTCATTGCCCAGTGTGGGTCAAAAGAGCCACATTGAAATAAATATATTTAATCTGAAATAAATAAATAAATGTGGCATTAAATAAATAAATGTGGCAATAAATAAATAAATGTTGAAATAAATAAATAAATGTTGAAATAAATGTGGGATTAAAATATTAAAAGAGCAATTTAAGTATTTCATGACATATTTATTTATTTCATTGTCCTTGTGGGTCAAAAGAGCCAAATTGAAATAAATATTTTAATATGAAATAAATAAATAAATGTGGCATTAAATAAATAAATGTTGCAATAAATAAATAAATGTTGCATTAAATAAATAAATGTTTAAATAAATGTGGCATTAAAATATTAAAAGAGCACATTTAAGTATTTCATGACATATTTATTTATTTCATTGTCCCTTGTGGGTCAAAAGAGCCAAATTGAAATAAATAAATAAATGTTGAAATAAATAAATAAATGTTGAAATAAATAAATAAATGTTGAAATAAATGTGGCATTAAATATTAAAATAGCAATTAAAAAGCCATTTTTAACTTTTCATAATATATTTTATTTATTTCATGATTTCATTATACATTTCATGAAACAGGAAGTGGACACGCCATGAAATTGCAAACTGTCAGATTCTCTCGTCAAACTCAGTGGGCGGGCCTAACTCTCATGTCTCTGCTCTGTTGATCTGGCCTGGTGCAAAGTTTTTGTCTGAGTCCTCACTCACATACACGCTCCAAACATTGTTTTAGTGAAACAAAGAACTTTTGTTCGGGTCACCAAATAAAATGTTTTCTCCGTCCACTTCATGCATTCTCATTCCCCGATCGTCATCGTTATCGACGCATGGTTAAAGTTCATCCTCGTGGAAACTCGAAGCTTTGAGGGAACCTCTGTCAAAATGTACCGAGTTGGCTGGTCCAATTAGATCACAGCACCGAAAGCGCAACCGCAGACCCGCAGCTGAAGCGGGACCGACCCGGACGGAGCATGCTCGGTCAAAAAATGAGAGGAGCTGGCGATCTGATTGAATCAAGCGTCCGGGACGGGGAGCGCGTCACCCCAATTCACTCTGGACGCGGAAGCGCCGCGAAGCGGAGTCCGCTCCGCTCTTCTGCTAGAACTTTGTTTGTTTTTTGCCATCATGGGTGATGATTTAATAATTTAAAGACATTAACCCGTGTTTCTGCAAAGAAGAACGCTATTGTGCTGCTGATTTACACCCAAAGCCCCGCCCACCCGCTTCGGGTCGGCTCACTGGATCTGTGTCGGGCGCGTGTGCGTCCCTGTTTTGGTGTGTGGGTGCGTGCGCACTGCGCTCGCAGGTGTGTGTGTGTGTGTAAAAAGTCTCTCTGTGCGCGCGCACAGAGACACACAAACCGACAGACATGCAGACACGCAGATCAACGTGGGCAGACTCCGGTGCGGGTGAAAAGTTTCGGGAGTTAAAAAAATGACAGGAAGACAGAGAGCAGCTCCTCTTAGCAAAAAACTAGTGTAATATTTATAAAACACACACAACACAGACTGACACGAGCGCGCACAGATCAACGTAGTGAGCAGACTCTGGAGCGGGGCTGCTGGTTTTGGGGAGAAAAAAAGACGCAGAGAGCAGCACACACACCTGCGAGCGGGACAGGGACGCACACGCGCCCGGACACAGATCCAGTGAGCCGACAGAGCGGGTGGGCGGGGCTTTGGGTGTAAATCAGCAGCAGAGAGCGGTTCTTCTTAGCAGGAAACACGGGTTAATGTCTTTAAATTATTAAATCATCACCCATGATGGCAAAAAACAAACAAAGTTCTAGCAGAAGAGCGGAGCGGACTCCGCTTCGCGGCGCTTCCGCGTCCAGAGTGAATTGGGGGTGACGCGCTCCCCGTCCCGGTAGCTGGTGGTTTGGACGCTTGATTCAGTTAGATCCGCCAGCTCCTCTCATTTTTGACCGAGCATCGCTCCGTCCGGGTCGGTCCCGCTTCGGCTGCGGGTCTGCGGTTGCGCTTTCGGTGCTGTGATCTAATTGGACCAGCCAAATCGGTACATTTTGACAGAAGGACTCAGACAAAAACTTTGCACCAGGCCAGATCAACAGAGCAGAGACATGAGAGTTAGGCCCGCCCACTGAGTTTGACGAGAGAATCTGACAGTTTGCAATTTCATGGCGTGTCCACTTCCTGTTTTCATGAAATGTATAATGAAATCATGAAATAAATAAATATATTATGAAATGTTAAAAATGGCTTTTTAATTGCTATTTTAATATTTTAATGCCAAATTTATTTCAACATTTATTTATTTATTTCAACATTTATTTATTTATTTCAACATTTATTTTATTTTCAACATTTATTTATTTATTTCAATTTGGCTCTTTTGACCCACAAGGGACAATGAAATAAATAAATATGTCATGAAATACTTAAATGTGCTCTTTTAATTTTTTAATGCCACATTTATTTAAACATTTATTTATTTAATGCAACATTTATTTATTTATTGCAACATTTATTTATTTAATGCCACATTTATTTATTTATTTCATATTAAATATATTATTTCAATTTGGCTCTTTTAACCTACAAGGGACAATGAAATAAATAAATATGTCATGAAATACTTAAATGTGCTCTTTTAATATTTTAATGCCACATTTATTTCAACATTTATTTATTTGTTGCCACATTTATTTATTTAATGCCACATGTATTTATTTATTTCATATTAAATATATTTATTTCAATGTGGCTCTTTTTGACCCACACTGGGAAATGAAATAAATAAATATGTCATGAAATACTTAAATGTGCTCTTTTAATCTTTTAATGCCACATTTATTTCAACATTTATTTATTTATTTCAACATTTATTTATTTATTGCCACATTTATTTATTTAATGCCACATTTATTTATTTATTTAATGGTGTATATATTTATTTCATTTTGGCTCTTTCGAGACTCCATAGATATGCGCATTGCTGTAATTTCTTTAAAGAACCATAACTTGCCACAGGAATGGGTTACAAACTTCCTTTCTCTTTTGAACAATCTTATATTTTTTTTTCTTTATAACTGGGTCGGAATAAGCTATCTGGCGGGCCTAATACGGCCCGAGGGCCGTGTGTTTGACACCCCTGCCCTGTATGTTTTCACATTGCAGGCTGTCAGTTTTAAAACAAAGTCTGTCATGTAGTTCCGGTTTCCGCCACTAGATGGAGCAGCAGCATGAGCTGGTGACTCCGTCAGAAGTTCAGGGGTTCGATCCCGCTAGGGGATAATCCACATTTTTTTTACTTTTAATTTTTGTTTACCTCAAAGCTGTTTAAGTCAGGTGCAGGTAAAATATTTTTAAGATAGACAAATACAATAAATGACAAACTGGCAACAAGGGGGGTGTTTGTTTTGTTTTTATATTTTTAAACCTTCAACAATGACTCCCTGCATGTTTTCACATTGCAGGCTGACAGTATTAAAACAAAGTCTGACATGTAGTTCCAGTTTGCATGTTTCAAGGATCTGGACATAATTCTTGGAAGCTGAAAATGTCCCAGTTCTTGCATGTCCAGCATACTCACCGGACATGTCACCCATTCAGCTTGTTTAGGATGTGCTTGACCGGCGTGTACGACAGCGTGTACCTGTTCCTACTAATATCCAGCAACGTTGCACAGCCATTGAAGAGGAGTGGACCAACATTCCACAGGCCACAATAGACAACATGATAAACTCTATGAGATGAAGATGTTTTGCACTGCATGAGTCAAATGGTGGTCACTCCAGATACTGACTGGTTCTGGGTCCCCGACCCCCAATAAAACTGCACATTTTATTGTGGGCAGTCTAAGGCACACCTGTGCACTACTCATGATCAGCATCTTGATGTGACACCTGTGAGGTGGGATGGATCATCTCAGCAAAGCAGAAGTGTTCACTATCACACATTTAGACAGATTTGTGAACAATGTTTGAGAGAAATGGTAATTTTGTGTATCTGGAATGAATTTTACATCTTTAAGTCCATCTCATGAAAAATGGGAGCAAAAACAAAAGTGTTGAGTTTATATTTTTGTTTAGTATATATATATATATATATATATATATATATATATACATACACACATGTGTATACAACATACAACAAACAGTATACATCAAAGAAGAATATAAATACATTACAAAGACTAAAAAAAAAATCACAACTTGTACATATATCGACTGTTCCTAATATCTTTTTGTTAGTTTAGTCACTTACATGGTTAACATAGAAAATAAAACTATTATAAAAGTCTACAAAAGCTGGTCTCAACCATATTTATATTTGTGAATTCATATTTTGCCATTATGATAATTATTAAATAAGAATCTTCTTTTATTTAAAGAAAATCAACGCTTTCCTGTTTATTTTACATTAGTTTCTGTATTTTATAGTTTTATGAACTTCCTATATACACAATAAATCTGTTTTCTGACACATTGGCCAATAAACGCTCTTGATTTGGCACTGGGCAAAACAGCCGTAAATACTCTGATCTGATTGGACAGTGTGCGGTAAATCCCGCCCTTTTCCGGATTCCTCCACCGTTCTCTCTTCCCATTTGTCGAGCTGCGTGGAGAGCCGAACAACAAACAAGATAGGGTGAAGACCGTCGGGATGGATGCAGGTAAGCAGGACTTCTCAGTGACTTCAGGCTTTTCTTCTGTAAACCTCAGTCTTACCACAGCACGAGCCCGGAGTCCACACCCCGAACGGAACCCAGGCGCTGTCAGGACCCAGTGGTCCGGACCGGACGGCTCTCCGGGCTCCGTAGCCCCGCTGACGTTTGCCTGCTAAAGTGATGACTAAAGCTAACGGCTAGCCCCTGTTAGCCGCCTCTTACCGCTGACTGTGGGGTCGTTTCTGCTCTGACAGTTGGTGTTATGGTCGCATTCCGTCCGTGTCTGCGTCCAGCGGCGTTCCGGAGCAGTGTCATGTGTTTCTGTGAAGTTCTGGTCCGGTGAAGCGGCGCGGAGGGCTGCCTGTCCCCGCTCGGGCTAATGTTGTTGTAGCTGTCACATAGAGTTTCCCCGCTTTAGCATCGGGAGCACCGCAGGCTAACAGACGGGATATGCGGAACAACCGCTCCTCCTCTCGGCCCTGAGAGCCCAGGATGAGCCCGGAACCACCGCCTGCTCCCACCAGGCTGAAATTGACCCTCTTAATTAAAAACTCATCTTATCTCCATATATTGTCTGGTTAAAAAGTATTATTTTTCAAAGGCTCAAGAGGGATGGAGATGCTGAGAATGAAATCAGAGATTTGCACCACAGAAACATCTTCAATGTTTATTTAAAAACAGAACTGAATCCAGATAAAAAGAACATTAATGTTTGTTAGAATTTCTTTTTTGTAGCGGTTAAATTTAGGAATAAATCTAGTCTGGAATTTGTAAGAGGAGCTGAGAGTACACCAGACATGTGACGCATATTTAGTCCATGGTGTTCACACTGGACAAGCAGGGAGGGGCTTCTTCTTCTTATGCGAATGCTTAGTCAGCATTCACACTTTAGTGATTCTCCTGCTGCTTTCTGTAAACATTTCAGCATGTAAAAACTCAATCACACTTTCAGTGATTTCAGCACTCTCAGTATCAAGACATTCAGCTAGTTCAGCACATTACTGCTTGCATTCATGAACTTTACTGTTTTTGAAATATTCAGCAAAGAGATAATATTTTAGCAACATGCTAATGTTTTTGGCTTTTTTTTTTTTTTATGTACTTGGGTTTTAGCCTAATATAGAGTTTAGCTAATATTTAAGCAACATGGTACCGTTTTTGGCAAATTTTGTTATCTACTGGGGGGTTTAGGCTAATTTGGAGTTTAGTTAATATTTTAGCAACATGCTAACTTTTTTTTACTAGCCTAGTTTTCTCTGAAAGTTTTGGGTATTTGAGTTTAGCTAGTATTTAAGCAATGTGCAAGCTTTTTTTTTTTTTTTTTTTTTGCTAATTTGCCATCTACTAAGGTTTTTTATGCTAATTTAGAGTTTACCTAATATTTTAGCAGCATACTAAAATTTTTGGCTATTTTTAAAAATCTACTTATGTTTTTTTTGCTATTTTGGGACTTAGCTAATATTTTTTTGTAGCATGCCAATGGTTTTAGCTAATTTTTTATCCACCGAGGTTTTTTTTTAATGCTATTTTGGAGCTTAGCTAACATTTTAGCAGCAGGCTAATGTTTTTGGATAATTTGTTATCTACTTGGATTTTTTTTGGCCAACTTACAGTCTAGCTTCTACTTTAGCAACAGGCTAACATTTTTGACTAATTTAGTTTTTTTGAGGAATTTTAAGCTCTTTTTGAGTTCAGCTAATATTTAATTAACAAGTTAGCTTTTGGGCTAATTTGGCATCTACTAAGGTTCTTTTGGGCTAATTTGGAGTTTAGCTCACATTTAAGCAACACATGAAATATATTTTTCAAAATTGACGTATATTAGGGATTTTTAAGCAATTTACAAATTTTTCAGAAGTGTCGGTCAACTTCAGAGCTCTTTCATAATTATTTAACAAAATTTCCAGTCTTTTGGCAAATGTAACATTTTACAAATAGCTTTTGCATTTCCCGCGCATCCTTTCAGCAGCTAAAGTAAACTGCTTCAGCAAAAAGTTTCAGCATCTTCATCAACTACTTTCAGCAAAAAAGCTTTCAAACTAGCATTATTGCAGGTAATGAAACTTTTCTGCTATTTACTAGGACATGTCTAAGAGTTTGAACTCCATTCAGCAAGGTGCCGGCTCGTCTCCACAGAGTGAGGACCTGCTGGTAGTCCTGACCTCAGCACCGGTGAACTCTTCAGTGTGGACGTGCTGTCCATGTCAGAGTGACCCGCGTGGCTGTGCTGGCTCAGTGTGGTTGAAGAGCGAGATAATCTCACAGCAGAGTGAGACCTGCATGATGGAGAGGAGTCACACTGTGGTGACTCCTGGTCCTTTCACATCCTGCTGAGGCTCTTGTGGGTTCAGGAGTCCTCTGCAGATCTATCCTTTCAGCCTTGCCAAAGAGGATTTGGAGTATTTATCCCCATGTTTCCCTTATAATGACTACAGAAGCAACATTAAAATAAAGAAAATTAACTTTTTGTGCCAGTTGAATGTTAGTTTGCACGCCATTCACATCTTTACGTCATAAGGAAAAACTTTAACATGCCTCATCAACTTTTCAACTCAAATCTGACTTTTTAGGAAACTAATGACTAGTTAGTCGTAATAGTTAACCCAATGTTTTTTTTTTTTTTAAAGAAAAGAAACATAACCTGCACAGTGTTTATCGCTCTTCCCTTACAGCAGGAAGGCCGCCGTTCAAGTCCCGACTGAGGAATCTGAATTAGAATCACCTACAGGGGACCTTTCTGTGTGGAGTTTGCATGTTCTCCCCGTGCACCCACGGTCCAAAAACATGCTTCATAGGGTCAGTGGTTACTCTAAACCAGGGGTGTCAAAGTCCAAAACACACCTTAGGTCGTGGGCCAAACAGGATCAGCATTTATTGAACACTCTAAAACTAATTTTTTAAAAAATGTTGTTTTTAAACATAATTATGACCTAAATATATAGCATTACCTGCGATAATGGTAGTGGAAATGCTGCAAGTGTCACGGTTGGGCAATCAGGAGGAAACCCAGTTGCAGGGAAGAATAACAAGCACATGAAAGGTATAGTCCAAAGCTTTAATTTACATTAGCCATGTAACATAACTCACAGGCCTGGAAACAAAACGAGCCGACACTGAGGGCTGCAGCAGATGTCCTTAAATACACAAAGCCTGATTGCTGAAGTGCAGACAGCTGTGACTGCTCAGCAGGACCCACAGGAGAATGGGCGGAGTCACAGTAGCCTGCACAGAAGCAAAAAAGAAAGTAACTGGACCAGAACATGACATTAAGCTGAATTTGTTCGCTGAAAATGCTAGTGCTGAAAGCTGAAGATGCTGAAATTGATAGCTAAAAAAGTGAAGCTAATAGATGAAAACATTGAAGCTGATAGCGAGCTAAAATATTAGCAAAAATGCCAAATTATCTGAACTTCAAAATAGCCTAAAAAACTGAAAAAGTAAAAATTAGCCAAAACAGCTAGCGTGTATATTTCAGTTTAACTCCTAAACAGCCTTAAAAACTTTTTTTAAATGGCCTAAATTAGCTAGAACAGTTAGCATGTAGCTGAAATATTAGCTAAACTCCAAAATAGCCTAAAAAATGTCAGTAAATGCCAAAATATTCCAAAAAGCTAACAGAATTTTTATCACTTTAAAACCGTAACTTTTTAACATGGTTATGAATAAAAAGACAGGAATTTTATTCCTAAATAAATCAACTTAAACCTTAAATAACTTTCAATATTTTACACTCCATAAAAATATATTTTGTCAAAATTATACAAGTTAGAAATGAGTGTGAGGTAACATTGGATCATTAGTAAATAAATAAAATGAATGTGGAGGGAATTAGTAATAGAGGGCTCGACTTTTTGACACATCTTGTCATAGACATACTATATGGAAGTGTATAAAAAAAAAAAATAAACTTTGGTTATACGTTAACTTAGGTTTGACCATCATTATTTTATCATATAAATTTAGCTAAATTCAGCTAATCTAGTCTTTCAGGCAATTGGTTGTGTCGATTCCTCCCTAAATAACTTTATAGAGCAGGACTATATGTGCCGCTGATTGGTTAAGGTTTAGTTGGACACGATCTCATACTTTTCTTTTGTTTTTCTAAACAGTGGATATGACGTCATCAATTTCAGGAAATAAAAATCGAATAAATATGAACATTTGATAACGTTTATTTATGACTTCACTGTGTTCTGATAGTGAAAATGTGCATGGTTTATTCAAAAATTACATTTAAACATGTTTTTTTGTTCAACCGCAATGCATTGTGGTCTGTATTCACTAATCTAGTGAGCATCGATGCACTCTAGTTTTTCGCAAAGACTTCTGGGAAATTTTGAGTGTGCTCAATTTTTGAATTAGATTTGGACAGCACTAGAAAAAGCCAAACGCTCTATATAGTGATTAGGGGAATTCAGACACAACCTTTGGGTTTTTTTCAGTTTTTTAGGGTAATTTGTCATATAACTTATTTTTTAACTCACTATCAGCTTCAATGTTTTCAGCTATCAATTTCAGCATCTTTACCTGCCGAATTCAGCTAACAGAATTCACACTAGCATTATTGCAGGTAATGTTATTTATCTAGTTTTTAGTTAGTTTCAAGCTAATGATGGTTAAAATGTTTTACATCCAGTTTGCTCATGACCCGATTAGAGGACTAATCTGGAAAAGTAATCTGTGATTAGTCGACTATTAAAATAATTGTGTGTGGCAGCACTAGGCTAAAGACAGAATAGACGTATTTAGAAGACCTCTCAGAACAGTTTTGCAATACAATAAAATCATGATTGCTGCATTAAAAACCTGAAAAAGCTCCTTTTTATCCATGTTCAGCAGCTGACTGTGTCGGCGCTGAAACTCCTCCTAACCTGCAGATCTGTCTGCTCTGTCTCCTGCAGCTACCTTGACGTACGACACACTGCGTTTTGGAGAGTTTGAAGATTTCCCTGACACCCCGGAGCCCGTCTGGATCCTGGGGACAGAATACAATGCACTCACAGGTGAAACTCCAGTCTCTGTGATCCAGTCAGATGCCGCTGCCTTTGTGTCTGATGCTGATTTCCGCTCCTGATGCAGAGAAAGAGCAGCTGCTGTCAGACGTCACGTCGCGCCTTTGGTTCACATACAGGAAAAACTTCCCGCCCATTGGTGAGTCAGCAGCTTTGGGTTTTGTTGACATACTTTTTTCAGTTTCAGCCACATGATGATCCCTGTCTGCCTGAATGTGTCTCAGGGGGGACAGGACCCACGTCGGACACAGGATGGGGGTGCATGTTACGGTGTGGACAGATGATCCTGGCGGAGGCCCTCATGTGCAGACACCTGGGAAGAGGTGAGACCCCTTCATATACACACAAAAAACTCAGTGTTTTAGTTTGTCCAGACAGCAGACTCAGGATCTGTGCTTTCAGACTGGAGGTGGACGAGAGGCCGGAGACAAAGAGAAGAGTACGTCAGCATTCTGAACGCCTTCATTGACAAAAAAGACAGCTACTATTCCATCCATCAAATTGGTGAGAGCTGCGAGGCTGTCCCATCAAATCCTCAATTCTCTAATAGACCCACTCTGATTGTGTTTATGATGTCTTTAACATGTTCTTGTAGCATTTTTCTGAAGATGGAAGACGTATAGAAAGAAAATTAAGATCAAAATTGTAATTTTTTTTCCAAATCGAATTACTTGACTAATCGACTATTAATATAGTCGATGACTAATTTATTTTATATGGAGTCAGAGTGTAGTAAAGTTGAACAAAGTTCTGAGCGTTCAGCACCATAAAATGTACTTTTTTCAATATTTGAGTCAGTGAGACCAAAACTTGATCTTTTCTAAAAAGTACTTCCTTGTTTCAGATGCTAACCTTATTAGAAAGATGAGGAATATACTTTCCAATAAACTCATTTGACAGGTGACCTTTGACCCCATGTACCACATGTGTCAAAGTCAATGTCTGGGGGCCAGATCCGGCCCTCCGGGTAATTATATCCGAACCTTCAAAACATTTTATTTTATTGTTGCACATTTCTAACTTGTATAATTTTTTTTTTTTTTAGTTTTGATGTTTAGCTATTCCTTCAGCTACATGCTAGCTGTTTTGGCTATCCTAGATTTTTTTTTTAATAGTTTTTTAGACTAATAGCTAATATTTTAGCTATCAGCTTCAGTTATTTCTGCTTTCAACTTCTGAGTTTTCAGCTTCAGCGTTTTTAGCTATCAATTTCAGCATCATCTGTCAGCACTAGCATCTTCAGCAGCCAAATTCAGCTTCCAGCATTCACACTAGCATTATCGCAGGTAATGCTGTATATTTAGTTCATAATTATGTTAAAAAGTTACAGTTAAAAGGATAATCCGTTTGGGACACGTGTGTATCGCCGACCACCCCAACCCCCACCTCCCTGTGTGCACCGACCTCGCGCTGGTTTAATTTAAATCAATTCTCCGTTCACATCAATGGAATTCAGGTCAAATTCATGTAAATCCTCTTTGTTTTGACAAGCTATAAATTAGCTGCTTCATGTTTATCTTAAAGTCTGTTCACCTGAAGCTCCTGCTGCGTGTGGGAGGAGCTTCTGTCAATAAACTTTTCTCGACTTCATAAGGAAGAACGCGAGGGGTGAGAAGGGGAGAGGCCAAAAGTTAATTTAGCTTTTATCTTGTTTTTTTCTGTTATTTTTTTTACTGATCTGAAAATGATGAAAACCGTGACACGATCCGAACCGTGAGTTTTTGATCCGGTACACCCCTAGTTTAAAGTTTTAAAAGTTCAGTTTCAAAGTGTTTCATGAATGTTTATCCTGTTTGGCCCGCAACCTAAAGTGGGTTTTGGATTTCGGTCCTGTGTGAGATTTGAGTTTGACACCCCTGGTGTATAGGGTCAAAGGTCACCTGTCAAAATGAGTTTGATAGAAAGTATATTCCTCATCATTCCCTCATTTGATTTAAAATTGTCTTAATCACATAAACTCATAAAGGACAGAGACTGCACGATTCATTAAAAGTTTAGTAAACTATCATCTTCATTGCCTTCATTTTAGTTAGTTTAAACTTAATGATGGTAAAGATTTGTGCTTTACATCCACTTTGCGCATTAATTCAAATAAATAATCTGTGATTAGGCAATTAATAAATAATTGTTTGTGGCCAGCCTGATCAGAAGCAGACAAAAAAATAGTTTTAAGAGATCACAGCTGTGACATAGACCACAAGCTTCATGCTCATGATGTTTCAGAAACGGGGAGGGGAAGAGGGCCGGGGTTGCTGTGCATCAACGGTCCCGCCCACAACAAGCAAATTACTCCTGCAGCTCTACAGAAACTATGTTCTACATCACAAGTTTATTGATTATGTCTAACAGTTGATCAATCATGATTAACAGATCATTGGAAATGCTTTTACAACAGATCAAAAGACGATCGGAGCGAGACTTTAAGCAATCAAAAATACATTTAAACATGCATTCCTTTTTGTTCCTCTTTGATGCAGCCCAAATGGGAGTGGGAGAAGGAAAGCCTATAGGACAGTGGTATGGACCAAACACAGTCGCCCAGGTTCTGAAGTAAGTGGTGCACACTTCCAGACGTTCATGTGTCCCACGGCCGGAGGCAGCAGCTCAGTCTTCAAACGACACGATCTTCTAGACCACGAGCCGCTTTATGTTAGACAAGATTTTCATAGATTATACTTTAAGCTCCCATTGAAACAAACATATAAATCCCTTAACTTTTGAGGGTAAAATATGGAGTGGAACCTAAAGAAAGCGGACGCCAACTTCAACCTCCTCTGACTTTAAAGATTCAACTGATACATTTAAAAAACCTTCACTAAACTGTTTTTTTTTTCCAAAATAATCCTAAACATTAATCGATCGTTTGAACAACTTTATTAGCAGCTGGTTGCTGAATATTCTGCATTATTATTATTATTATGTTGTGTGGAAACAACTATCACAATAAATCCATATTTGGAGGAAAGACTCCTAGTTTTTGTCTGTTAAAGGAAGATTTCTTTACCTTGTTTTTTGTTAACTTTTCTGGCTTGAATGTTTCAGTTTACTGATTGGTTAATATCACAAGAGATGACACGCAGAGTTTTTACTGTTGTGCAAGATAAGTAAAGAGCGACGCCATATTGGAATGGTATTAAAAACAGTGAGACATGGTTAAACAAACACACTAAAATGAGCATAAAATGGTTAATTTTGGTCAGATTTGTTTTGGTCTGATCATCAGAAAAATAATTCCCAGCTCATGGTAAGAAAGATTTTGTACAAACGTCACTTTTCAACTTTTCAAATCTACACACAGACTAAGATTTACACAAACTATTAGGCTCCTCAGTCTGTGTTCATAAACGGGTCGGAGGGTAGCTGACATCACCGTAGACCGCTAGCCCCTGTTGTAAATGGGCCGGTCCGCGCCCGGATCACTGGGACACATTCTGATCCGATTGAGAACATTGCAGCCCGGACGACAGCTGCGGTGGTCCTGACGGTCCCGCAGACGGGAAGGAGGGCTCAGTGAGGACTCCATCCACGGCGAGGTCCGAGCGACACCCGCCTTAAAGTACGCAGCGGCCGGGATTTATTATTGAACCGGAACCGGTCGCGATGCAACACCGCAGGATAAATTCACAAGGAGGGAGCAGCGATGCTGGGTTGTAGGCTTCCGTGTTACTAGTGGATCCACCCAGCCTCTCTGAGAAGGACTCGGACACCAACACGACAGCGGTATCTCATACGACACATTACCCGGTCCGCCTACCGGGCGGGGATTTGGCAATGGACTCTTCCTTCTTCACTACTGAGGAAATCCTGGTTAGTTTATTTTTCTCCAATTAGTAATCTGATTACCAGATGGTCATCTGGTGTAATCTGAAGTTTAACACACATACAAATACCAAAATCATCCTCCATAAAACAAAATCACTGGTCCTGCCAGAAAAAATGGAAATAGTGAAAAGTCTAAAGCTGTCATTGACCTTGAATAGGCTGCAAGATCATCCTAAACGTTCACTATTGAGAGAAAACTCGCTCAGATCTGGTTCAAATGTTTTCTAGAAGTTCTCCTCTATCAGATGACAGCCATCATTTACCAGTGAGAAGTCACATTCTTATTTTCTAGATCTGTTTGTACAGTTATAACACAGCAGTAAACAGACATCTAGACCATTCCAATATGGCGTCCAACTTTGCGTACGCATGAGTAGTGATGTAAACCTCATTGGGTGCAGTCACGGATGGATTTTCAACACATAACCGAGCGACTTGATATGCGTCTGGATTGAGTTGGATGTGGTGGAGAGAATCCAGTGGTTTTCCAACTTAAAGCTTCAGAATTAGATTAGATATGAAACATAAAAATGTAGTTTGTATTTTTTTTTGTTCTCTTTGCGTCCCAGTACTAAGTGTCCAACGGAGACCCCAATGTTGGGGGGCCTCTGATTTAGGCCACAGAAGCAGAATCGTACGTTTGAGGGATTTTCCTCTAATCCTCCACAAAAACACAGTCATGGATGTTCTATATAAGCTTCATTTTTGAATAAAAGTGGTCAGATTCAGGTGATGCTGTTGACATATCAGCCTCATTATTACTGCTCATTTTCTTCTGAGATATTTAGTTCACTAAAGGGAAATCTGTGCCTTTATTCCAGCTGCAGAAAACATCTGTAAATGTTACCAGGAAAGTTTCATTGATCTGAACATGATCTGGGTTTGATTTTCCTCTCGAATCTTAGAGTCTGGTCTCTGCAAACATCCCAGAAACAGAACTTCTGATTCTTTTGTTGTCTTTCAGGAAGCTGGCCGTGTTTGACACGTGGAGCAGGTTAGTGGTTCACGTGGCGATGGACAACACCGTCATCATCGAGGAGATCAGTGAGTGCTGCTTAAGGAACCAACTCTGTCTGAGAACGGTTCTCACATGACCTCAAAGGTTCAGCTGGGAAATTCAATCATTTCATTAATGGATTAAGGTTCTATTCTTGAAATATAGCATCATTTGATTGAAACTCTAGTGCTGTGTGTTTAGAGTGCTGACTTCAGGTCTCCACATCTCTCTGGAAATATTTCATTTTAATCTAATACACATTCTTAATTATTTAAGGTGGATTTTTTTTAACCTAAACTTATTTGATGAAACGCACTTGAACGTTGCTTTAGTGTAAGTCATTATTTTTTTTAAAACAGCAAAGACTTATGTTTTATGGAAAGTTTGGACGCTGGTCTTTAAACGCAGCTGTCCCTCGTCCTGCCAGAGCGTCTCTGCATGCCATGGCTGGACATCGGAGATCAGGAGGAGGCGGGGGAGCTCAACGGGTGCCTGGAGGGGGCGTGCGCGCTGGCGGAGGAGGAGACGGCGCTCTGGAAGCCTCTGGTTTTGCTCATCCCACTCAGGCTGGGCCTGAGCGACATAAACGAAGCGTACATCGACACCCTGAAGGTGACAGACTGCAGTGATCGAGACTTTTGGCTGCCGCAGTGACGGCACCTCTTTGATGACACTGGTGTTTGTAAAGGGGCCGTACCATGAAAAACCAACTTTTGGAGCTTTTAAATGTACTATCTAGTTAATTTCTCATTAGAAAGAACCTCAGAATGGTATTTTGATCCATTCACGCGTTTCTGAGTAATCCTCTGAAAAGCTGTGCTCTCAAAAGCAGCCCGACCCATACCCTCGAAAATGAGCAGGTGCTCACGATCTGACATCACGGAGTGAGACCGCCCCCTCCAGGAAGAGTCTTCTCTGCCAGCACCGCCCCCAGTCCAACACCAAAACCCAATTTCTCCAGAGCTCGCGATGATCAGCAAAAAAACATCAATCATTTTAGAAGAAGAATATTGTAGTTCTTCCAGTTATCTTCAATAAATTCCAGCTCAAACAGGTGTTTGTAACTTTAGATGCGAGGCCCCTTTAAGAGAACCCCCCCCACAGACGAGTGTATTTGTGTTGGGAATCAAATCAAATATACTTTATTGTCCCGAAGGAAATTTGTCTCGGATTACACCGTGCCAGTGGCTGCGTGGCTACATTCACACATGCACACAAACTCCAAACATTTCAGTGAGAACAGCAGCATCATACACAGTAAGAGCATCAGACAAGTATTAAAAGAGCAGTAGTAGAGTTAGCGCCTCTGGAAACACAGTGACTTCATATTCAAAATTAAATACTAAAACCCAGAAATGTCAAGTAAAATGGTCTATAAAAATCGCAGGCAAAAGCACAATGTACAAAAAACAAACATTTGCCAAAGTTATGAAACAGTGAAAGATAAGAATATAACTAATAGGTACGGCAGTTCATAAGTTAGATAAAAGAGCTCATGTGCTAGTCAGACTTGTTCAGTAGTGAGATGGATGTGGGAAGAAAAGATAGCTTGTATCTATTATTTTTGTATCTTATTGCTCGGTAACGCCGCCCTGATGGTAAGAGTTCGTGTATTCACTGTGTAGTGGATGGGAGGGTGAGTTTGTGAGAAATTAACTAGTTTGTGTGATGGCTGCTAAAGGCAGATATAGACGCGTGGACAAAATTGTTGGTACCCTTTGGGTAATGTAAGAAAAACTCACGATGTTCACAGAGAAAACTTGAATCTGACAAAAGTAATAGTAAATAAAACCCCATGAAATGTAACCAATAAAGTAAGACAGTTGTTTTCAACAGAATTATTTACAAAATCATAAAATAGATTTGGACAAAATTAATGAAACCCCTAGAAAAGGGATATGTTAGTCCAAGATGTGTTCACATAGGTTTCTACAATCTATAATCAGTCAGCGGGCGAATATAAAGAGCTACTGGTAGCCAGTGTGCTGTTTGGTGACATGATGTGTCAACATGGAGCTTAGGAAGCAAAGGAAAGAGTTGTCTTAAGACGTTTGGAAGAAAATTATAGACAAGCTTGTTAAAGGAAAATGCTGTAAGATCATCTCCAAGCAGATGGATGTTCCTGTGATTATAATTCTGTTGAAACATTTTTCAAAAGCAATGTTGGATTTTCATCAAATTTATTTTACTTTTGTCAGATTTGAGTTATTTCTGTGACCATTGTGAGCTTTTCTTTTATTTACAGAAGGTTACCAACAGTTTTGTCTACGTGTGTATGGTGTGTGCATCAAACAAAGACGCCACACAGGCACTATAGAGGATGATGTCATGAAGTGGGCGGCACCCAAATTGAGCTCCCAGTTGGGGAAAAAACTCAAAAAATAACTTGTATTTCATAAATATATATTTTTTTAATTGTTCCAAAGGTAATATATATGAATATAGTTACTCTGAAAGGTTTAATAAAATCATGGTATAGCTCCTTTTACCTGTTCTTGTGGATTTTACTCAGGATAGAGGACATCTATAAAGAAAATGAAGCCTAAGATTGTTTTTTTGAGCATTTCTTTTATTCAGATGATTATGAATCAGGATCAAACAAAAAATATTGTTTAAAAAAGGTCGTATTTGTAACGTACAAGCTTCAATCGCCGGGCCACAAGTTTCCTGCTCCATTCTAAATACAAACAGATCCATGTACGTCTTTGTTTTTCCTCGTCTGAGCTGCAATCTCGATCAAAACTGCCTGGCTGGATGGCTCCAGTATTGCTCGCCGTTTTTGTTGCACCGCTAACGTTATGTTGGTGTTAGATGAAAGATATGAGGCTGCTTTCAAAGACAAAAGTCTGAGCTGGTTGAGATGAACCCTCGTGTTTTCCTGTAGCAATGCTTCATGCTGCCTCAGTCCCTGGGCGTCATCGGAGGAAAACCCAACAGTGCCCATTACTTCATCGGTTATGTCGGTACGTCTGAACTCCCACCCGCTTTGTTTTGGTTTCTGAGGCGAGGCGTCCGATAAGAGCGTCCTTGTCTGCAGGAGAGGAGCTCATCTATCTGGACCCTCACACCACACAGCCGGCCGTGGAGCCCAGCGAAGACGGTCAGGTCCCAGATGAGACGTACCACTGTCAGCACCCGCCCTGCCGCATGCACATCTGCGAGCTGGACCCGTCCATCGCAGCGGTAAGAACGCACAGCCCAGTGTCCTTCCTTACATGACCTTACAGAGACTGCATGGTCTGTCTGCCAGGGCTTCTTCTGCAGAACAGAGGACGAGTTTGACGACTGGTGCATGCGCATTCGGGGGGTGAGTGGAAACGCTGACTCCATCTGCCGCTTTGCTTGGCAAGCATTTGATGTTTCTGCTTCTGTTCCAGCTGTCCTGCAAGCGAGGAGGTCTGCCAATGTTTGAGCTGGTGGACAGCCAGCCCACTCACATGGTCAGCGTGGATGCCCTGAACCTTACTCCTGGTAAACAGCATTCTGGAGTCAAACTCTAAAAATAATCATTAGTGGCAGGGGTGTCAGACTCAAGGGGTCAAAATCTAAAACACACCCTACGTCACGGGCCGAACGGGATAAACATTATTGAACATATTTAAACTACATTTTTCAAAATTTAAAACTGTAACTAGATATATAACATTACCTGTGATAATGCTAGTGTGAATGAGGTAAGCTGAATTTGGATGCTAAAGATGCTAGGTCTGATAGCTAAAAACGCAAAGCTGAAAACAAAGACTTAGGTTAGCCAAAACGGCTAGCATGTAGCTAAAATATTACCAGGATGGAAAAAGAACGTAATTGTGACTGAAATTACACAGAGCGGGTCACAAGCTCTCCGCTCCTCTCCATTCTGATGCATCCACCTGTAGACAAACCGATCCATGAACGTCTTTGTTTGCCTCGTCTGATCTGGAATCTGGATCTAAACTGCACAGCTGGATAATTTTGATATTTTTCACAGTTTATGGTTGGGGCTATGAGGGGCTGTAAGCTAGTGAGTGACTGATACATGATGGGGAGGGGGGGGCGGGATTGCTCTGTGCCAGCTCATAGCGAAACCGTGTATTTCTAATGAATTCCTGTCACTCTGCAGAAACTATGTACTAGAAAATGACAGTTTTTGGATTTTGACTCAAAACAGCTAAACTTCAAAATAGCCAGAGTTTTTCTTTTTTTAAACCATAAATTAGCCAAAACAGCTAGCATATAGCTAAAAAATTAGCTATAATGACAATTTTTAAAACCATAACTTTTTAGGATAATCCTGAATAATAAAAAGGTAGGAATATTATTCCAGAATAAATACACTTAGACAACTTTCAATATTTTACTCTCCTTAACTATAATTATGACAAAATATATTTTTAAGTTAGAAATAAGCACAAGATAACATCGGGCCTTAACAACAAAAAAAAAAATGATCCGAAGAGCCGGATAGAATTACCTTGACTTTGACATGTGGTTTATGGGAAAATGACCCCTCATTTCTTTGAAATCCACAGATTTCTCGGACTCGGACAGGTTGGAGCGCTTCTTTGACTCGGAGGACGAGGAGTTTGAGATCTTGTCCCTGTGAAGGAGCATGACGAACATTCATGATTCTCACTCTTCTGAAGAGACGGCGGCTTGTTGGAGACCTCTTGAGGCAGCCCGGCTGCGGTGGTGGTGGTGGGGGGTCGGTGTGTGTCACGCTGTCCCCCCTGAATGCTCTCCGTTTGGGACATCCACGCTGCCTGCTGGGAGCTGTAGCTCAGGATGAAGTCTGTCTGCACATCATCGCTCGCGCATTTCCACTCTTTCCATGTTCGTTCCAATGTGAAACGGTGCCTTCCCCCAACTCCACCAGTGACCCCCCCCCTCCCCATCCCCCCTGACTGATGCTGCGCAGAAGCAGCGCATCACGGCGCCCGCGGCTTACGCAGTTTCTTACCACGAACTGTGGCTGCTATGAAACCAAAAGAAGAGTCTGATTAGACGTTAACAGTATTGTGACTAAAACAAGTCTGTTTAATTACCAATGAAATAACACAAAAAGAATTAATACTAAATATAATCAATGTTTGACTTTCGTTGAAGCCGGATGATCCGATTCTCTTCACTTCCATAACTGTCCGAGTGGAATGTTCTCTGCTATGTTGATGGCATTAAGGCTGTGGACTGTGATGTCTCTGTGAACTTCCTCAACGCTCTTTGAAGCATCGATCACCTGAAACAGACAAACTGCATCGTTAGTTCTTTCTTCTTGCCTTAAATGACACTAAACGGTGAAACTGCACCCCGAGCCGTCCTTTACCTGCCAGTTCACTGACGGATCTTTCATCAGCAGCTCGAATTTCTGCTGAACCGCGTTCTGGAACGCTCTGGTTTCGTACCTCTCGTTCCCAAACTGACCTCTGAGGGCCGCCTCGGCCGGGCTCAGCTGCAGGAACATCACCAGGTCGGGTTTCGGCAGGCCCACGTCGGGCTTCGTGCACCAGTCCAGAGAGAAGCCCTGCAGGAGGAAGAAGGAACGCTCAAACCCTGAAGACGCCACAAAGTTCCACCAAACGGAGCGCGCTTACAGGCTTGGCGCTGGTGAAAGCCGCCCCGGAGAAGGCGTAGCGGTCCACCACCAGAGTAACGCCCTGCTCCAGCTTCCTCTTCATCGCTGGTCTGCAGGGACGTAACAGGTGCAGTTCAGAGGAAACCTGCCAAAAACTTTCATTTCTCAACCTTTTCTCATGTGAGCTTTAGTTGAAGCAAACAAACGGAGGAAATCATTCTGTCTGCTCCTGGAGGGTCTACAAACATTAATAAAACACGCCTGAGTGACTAAACTCAACCTTATGGTTGCAAACCATTGCTTTGTTTCTCTGGGTCATAGTTTTCCAGGTAAAAACCATCAGATCGAGAACATCCCCGACTCATCAAAGCAGATAGAATTTCTGTAGATGACATGTATACAGCAAAAATCAGACGTATAGAGTGAAAAGGACAGGTGAGAGAGAGCCGCCACGATTAGACGTTACTTTATATTATATGGAGTCAGATTGTAGTAAAGTTGATCAAAGTTCTGAGCGTTCAGCACCAAAAAAATGTACTTTTTTTTTCCTTATTTGAGTGAGTGAGAACAAAACTTTATCTTTACTGAAAAATAGTTCCTTGTTTCAAATGCCGACTTCATTAGAGAGATCAGGAATATACTTTCCATCAAACTCATTTTGACAGGTGACCTTTGACCCTTTATATATTAAATTATGTCATCTCAAGGGACAAAGGTCACCTGTCAAAATGAGTTTGAGAGTATATTTCTTATCTCTCATTTGATTTTTTTAATACCATAAACTAATGGACAGAAGCTGCACAATTCATTAAAAGTTTAATAAATTATCATCTTCATTTTTAGTTACTTTAAAGCTCATGATGGTTCAGATGTGTGCTTTACATCCACTCTGCGCATGACCTGATTAGTCGACTGATTGGAAAAAATAATCTGTGATTAGTCGACTAATAAAATAATCATTTGTGGCGTATTGTGTTGGAAAAGGGAAAACCTGAGATAAAGTTCAGCAATATGAACACGAAGTAAAGATGGAAGAAATTAGAGATGAATCAAAAGGAAAACTTGTGGCCAAATACAGAATAGTTACTGAATATGAAATGAGGATGTTGAGGTTTTTTTTTAAGATATTTTTTAAATATTGCAGATAAAGACTCTTCACTGTGACGTCAGGCAAAATGACGATAGGGCTGAAAAAGTGAAGTTACTTCAGGTGTTCACATCTAGAACAGCAAAGCTGAACAATGTTTTCCTGTCTTAGATCGTTCACAAATCTAAATACTAATTTGAATAATCCTACAACATTTGAGGTTTTATTGAAAATATTGACCTTTCATTTGAGCAGATATTATTCTAACTGTTCCTATTTTGCTTGATGTTATTCACATGTATTTTAAGTGCGATCGAGAGCCAAAACTGATAGAAATAGAAATTTTACACATTCATTACCTTCAGTACAGACGCCCATCGCCACATCGCCACGAACACATTTTAATCTCTTCCCAGGATGAATTTACATGTTGTTTTACCGGATATTTTAGTGGATAATTGTAAAAACAGGAACGGTTTGGTTCAGTGAAAAAGTTCAGAGCTGCTTTTGAAGTACATATTTCAGCTTTCAAAATAAGAGTGCGCAATAAAAAAAAAAAAAATCATCTCTGGACGAACATATTTTATATTTCTTGGAAATATTCACTTTCATAATTTTGGCAACAGTTTCAATTAATTTCATCATTTTTTACCTTTACTTTTTCAGAGATCAGACACAGTTATGAGTAAAAACAAAGAGGAGCGACGTGAGAACCTCAGCTGAGCTAACAGCAGCTCACTGACCGCAGTAGAAAACATTTTACAACAGTAATAAATCTGACTTTGACGTCAGACACGCTGGAATTGTCTGACTTTTGTTCTGTTTACAAGAATTATGAGAGAACAGAAATTTAGGAAACTTTTAACTGATGAGAGAAGATCTTCTGCAGGTACACGTCATATAGCCAAAGCTAATGCTAGCGTTAGCATCAGCAAAGATCAAAAGAATAAAATCATAACTATCTTCATATTTAAACAATGAAGTACTTGTAACCTTTGACTAACTTTAACCGGGCTGTCAGAGAGAAATAATCCACCACTCGTTTACTATCATCCAGAGGAATTTGGGGAATCAGCTGTGTGTTCATAGGTTAATTGGTGACTCTAAATTGCCCCTAGGTATGAAGGTGTGAGTGTGTGTGTGATTGAGGCCCTGCGGCAGACTGGCCACCTGTCCAGAGTGAACCCTGAATTTGCCCATCAACAGCCGGGTTTGACTCCGGTACCTCAACAACTCGAAATGTACAAAGCGGCTAAGAAAATGAATAATATTCCTGCCTTTTTATTATTCATAATTATGTTGAAAGGTTACAGTTTTAAAAATTGCCATTCTGCTAGCTTTGTTGGACAATTTGAGCATTTACCGAGATTTCTTTAGGTTATTTTGGAATTCCAGCAACATGCCAACTGTTTAGGCTAACCTCTTTTGTTTTGTTTTTTTAGGCTAATTTGGCATATAGCTAATATTGTAGCTGGCTGTCAGCTTCAGTGTTTTCAGCTTTTAGATTCAGTGATTTCAGATATCATCTCCAGCTGCCACGTTCATCTTACAGCATTCACACTAGCATTATCACAGGTCATGCTATCATTTTGTTAGTTTTAAAAATGTAGTTTTAAAGTATTCAATAAATGTTTATCCTGTTCGGCCCGCGACCTAAGGTGTGTTTTGGATTTTGGACCCTTGAGCGATTGAGTTTGAGTGAAAGTCTTACACAAGTTCCCAGCGGTTGGCAGAGAACAGCAGGTGCACCGTGTGGTCCTCCAGCTCACTCTTTTTCTCCAGGTAGGCGCTGATCAGCTGACCGATGGTCGTGGTCCGGTCTGCATCAACACATCAGAACATTACAGAGGGCTTCAAATCCTGCACTCATCCTCTGCCAGGATCTGTGACTCATGTTCCAGACAAGCCTAAACCAACGTGATTTAGGTTGTTGTAGTCCTGAAATGCAGATATCGGACATTAATGCATATGGTTGCAGTATTTTTTCTTATTAACAGAAGATAAGACATTCTGGCAGACTGAATGCATGGCCTGCCAGAATCTGCACCACTCCCCGATAGATTCTGTAGGAATTCTCTTGATTTGTACATTGCTTCTTTCAATAGATGCTTGAGGAAAAAGATTGAGATGTCAGGTAGACACACAATCTGAACAATGTACAGCCAGTATATAAAAAAAAAAATAGGGGGGGAATAACTCACTAAACTTTCCTCTAAAATCTGGTGAAAGCAGATTTTGCTCATTCAGTCCTTTAACAAAATACTTCAACATAGTACCGGGTCATATGACCTTTTTTGTATATCTCAATATAGGTTTTTTTTCATATTGTTCGATAACAATAAATATCACAACATAAACCAAAAAATATCTGTCAAATTTTTGAAGGTGGGTCAAAACAGAAACGTGTAATCATCAGCAGATTTAAATATTTATTTCCAGTCATACTTCAAACATAACAGATGCACTGAAAATTATACAACTTTTTTTTAAAGAACAAACCTGAAAATGCAAAAGCGTATTTGTCATTAGGGCTGGATATCTATTCGAATTTCCAGAAACGATTCGATTCACAAAAGCCTGGATCGATGCAAACATGTCTAGGATAGAACAAGGATGAAGGGGTTAGTAGAGGGTCAGTGCTGTGGCACAGAACATGTTAGCCTTCTAAAGACGTTAGCGAAGTCCTCCGGCCTCACCGGGAAACCGCATGGCCTCCGCGGGCCTGCCGCTCTGCTGCAGCGCCTGGACCAGCATCTTGCACTGCGTGGTTTTCCCGGCTCTGTCCACTCCCTCCAGCACGATCAGCGCTCCTCTTTTACACGCCATACCCGCGGTCGGCTAACTTCACCAAAGCAGCCTTTACGCGCCAATAACCCGAATCAACCGGAAGTAACCCAAGCCGGAAGTACTTTTTTTTTTTTTATTTAATGTTTTATTTAAATTTATTTTATATTATTGCAAAATGAACCATAAATCAAGAGTCACATAAACGTGTAAAAAATAATTAGGAGTACATAAAATAATAAAAACAGACTTTCTTCTTGTTCCTGGTCCGAGGCCGTGGTGGACACTCTACTCGGTTCTGCGCAGACCCGGAAGTGGCAAGAGACTTAAAAAAAAAAAAAAAAAAAAAAAAAAAAATATATATATATATATAAACAGAATGAAAGTATACAATGAGAAACAATCAATGGACAGTACAGAAACAATGTTGAAGTGCCAGGTGAGTCGATTAATTAAATATTTTCAGAATATTAGAGATTTCAATGGTTTTGAGTTTTTTTTGTTGATGGAATATTAATTTAAATGAAAATTTACATCTTAAAGTAATTGTGGGAAGTGGTGTTTTATTATTAAATTGACATTTATGTATGTAGAATTAACACATTACTTATATATTTTTTAAATTTCATGCTTTTTATTTAGGTCCTGACTGAAAAAACAAAATATCACATTTTCCCGTTTCAGGGAGAAATCTTTAAAGATATAAAGAATCTTGAACTCCTTCCCAAATTTCTGTGTGGACGAACAGAATCAGAAAAGATGAGTTACGGTTTCTGAGTGATCTCCACAGAAACTATATTTAGTATTAATGTCTTTTTAAAATTTTTGTCATGTAATGTATGGCAGAGTATTTTATGGATAATTTAAAAATATACTTCTTTTACCTTATTTATTATCAAATATTATTGTGGGGGAAAGAGACTTTATTGCAATTTAAAAAAAGCGTGAATGCAATGATTTGGTTTTGAAAGGAATGGCTTTAGTTTTTGTTTAAAAGACATTGAGATTTTGGATCATTTATTTTTTTAAATGTGGAGTTATAAATACATTTTGGAAAGAGTTGTGTTTATAAGTACTCTGAAAATTGCAGCTTTAGGTTGCAAAAGATTTTTTTTTCAGGGTGATGATAGCTAATAGACCAGAAAATATACTCCCTAAAAATAGATGTAATAATTACAGAAATAAGGACAAGACATTTTATATGTCATATTTAACACAATTATTATGTTATTCTTTCCAACACAATTCACGAGTTGTGTTTCAATTTTCGCACAGTAATAGTAATAAAATAAGCCCAATTGTATAAGGAGGCGAGTGAGCCCTCCCTCTCCCTTCCCATTATCTTTTTATCTATTTTTTTCTTAATCACAAGTTATTCAAGTTATGAACTGAAGAGGCCTCAGTGAAAGCATGCGGTGTCTGCTGGCCACACCTCTCACCTTTGATTGACAGATTCTCCTGAACCCACTTTCACTGGAAGGATTTGTCCACAGTTTCCGTGGTGACCCCACCTGTTTGCCCACATTGGTTTAAGTGGACACTCAGTGGGTTTTGCTCACAAGTTCCACTGTAGAGAGCTAGCGAGCTCCGCTGTCCACTGAGCGGCTGGCTAGCATACCGAGCTAACCCACTGTGTCCCCAAACACAGCTCCAGCCTGTGGACAAACCCAATTGGGGCCCACAATTTATGCCCACTTTGAAACCATATGGGGCCCATCTGGCCTCACTGGCTGGGCTCAGACCAACTCGGATCAATTACTGTTTACTAACATTGTTTGGTTCCAACATGGCGAAGTCAGTATAACAGAAAAATGACGCCTGAATTGACTTCATTTAGTTGGAACCAGAAGTAAGGCATTTTCAATGGGTGACCTTACACTCAGCATGTCCAGTTCTCTCATATACAGTCAATACTTAAATCCAGCTTTAACAGATTACTCCCTTTTACCTCATCACATATAAAAATGTTAGTTTGGATATTTGCTTTAGTTGTTACAGTCTCAATTATAATGTGAATTCTCTGTTTTGCTGGTTGTCTTGAATACAAAATACAAAGAATAAAATAAAACATTAAACTTTTATTTTTTACAAACTTTCTTTTTTGTCTAATTGACATTGACCTTTCAAAAGCAGTTTCAGTGAAAGTTCACAAGATAACGCTGAAGAAACACACATGTGAGCAAATTATTAACCATAGAACCACAAAAATTTGGGATTAGAAAAAAAAATCGTTGAGAATGTTTTTAGAAAGCAGCATTAAAAATATGGAAGACTTCAGAAAGTTTTACATTCTGAAAATAATCTAGAAAGCGTTGTATAAACAATCTTCAAAAAGTCTATGGGGATTATTTTTATTTTGGTCCGGAAAACTTAGAGAGCTTAACCTAAAAAAATAAAAACCTGCAGAATCTCATCAGTGACCCTCTAAGACAGCCTTTTTTTTATTTAGTTTAAACTTAAAGCAAAGCTTTTTACACTTTGCTTCTGTGACAGTGCTCCAGGGCGTCCTTGAGAGCAGCCAGCACCATGTCCACCTTCTCTGTACTGCTGTTACATCCCATCAGCCCCACACGCAGCACCTGCAGCAAAAATCAAAACCCTTTTAGTTTGTATAAGTGGACGCCAACATTGACCGACGATCATTCTCTTACCAGACCAACTGATGGGCCCAGCCCTCCAGAAATCTCCAAATTGTGCGTTTTCATGATGTAACTTGTGACTTCCTTCCAGTCGTATCCATGAGGAGCAACAATGGTGGTCACAGTGGGCAGCCGTGCATGCTGGAGCACAGGGGAGTCAAACTCAATCGGACAAGGGACCCAAATCCAAAACACATCTTAAGTCGCGGGCCGAACAGGATAAACATTTATTGAACACTCTAAAACTAGTCTTTTTGTACTTTAAAACTAACTTTTTAACATAATTATGAACTAGAAATATTACATTACGTGCGATATTGGTAGTGTGAATGCTGTAAACTGAATTTGGCCGCTGATGATATTAGTGCTAACAGCTGAAAATGCTGAAGTAGATAGCCAGCGAAAATATTAGCTAAATGCCAAATTAAAGTTTTAAAACTTTAAAATTGTAACTTTTTACATAATTATGAACTAGATATATAGTATTACCTGCAATAATGCTAGTGTGAATGCTGTAAGATGAATTTGGCTGCAGAACATGCTAGTCCTGATAACTGAAAATAATGAAATTGATAACCAGCTAAAATATTTTCTAAATTTCAAACTAGCCTAAAAAAACAAAGCAAAAAAAACCTTTGGTTAACCAAAACAGCTATCATGTAGCTGAAAAAAATAGCAAACTTCATAATAGCCTAAAAAATGGGAAAAAAAGACTAAATTGGACAAAACAGCTAGCATGTAGCTGAAATATTAGCTAAATTGGGTCATTTAAAACTAAACTAAACTAAACTAAACTAAACTAAACTAAACTAAACTAAACTAAACTAAACTAAACTAAACTAAACTAAACTAAACTAAACTAAACTAAACTAAACTAAACTAAACTAAACTAAACTAAAATAAACTAGAATAAAATAAAATAAAATAAAATAAAATAAAATGATCTGGAGATATAATTACCAGAAGCACATGTGCTACAGCAAATATGTTTTCCTGTTATAAAAACCTTTTTTTAAACACTGTTTTTATTTCTATAGTAAAGAAATGGAAAAGAATTATTTAAACTCACTTTTTCTTTGACAAAAAGCTTGAGACCCAATTTCTCCAGGCCAGCATAGAAATGCTCTGCAGCGTTTTGATGCCTCTTCCATGAATTTTCAAGACCCTTCAACAAAGAGGTACTCAGTTAGAGATGACCTCATGACACACAACTTTTTTAACTGAACTGGGAACTGATGGCAAGAATCAAGAGAAATTCAATGGAGATTAACAATTTAGCATTTTCACTTACAAAAACAAATAAAAAAACACAATGTTGTAATGAACGCAGTGTTTTTCAAGATTATGTGCTCGTTTTTTTCTATTAGAGAAAGAACAGACTATTAAAATGATGTTTTCTGTAAAACATTTATAAGAGTGCTGTTTTAACTCATGGTCTAAATACTAATTGTGCATTGCTGTAAATCCAGAGTCCATCCACCTCTTCAGACAGGACGGCCAGGCTCTCTCTCAGGGAGTAAAAAGCGGTGACTGGACCGGTGTGATGATACCTGTGAAAAGAGGAAGACAGCGCTCTCCACTATTATTGACCGCCAGTAAATGCAGGAGAATTGGCTGGGAAATGATGGCCTACATTCTTGATGGCTTCTCGTCACATCCCCAGTAGTTAGCGAGCCAGTTCAGATCGAGGAAGAACGACACAGGCTTTGTTCTCCGGTTGAACACTTTTTGACTATGGGACCATCGTTGAACCGTCAGTACAGAATCTCTACTTTTAAAGCATTTGTGTGCACAAAAGTCTCACCAAGCTCTTTCACTGAAAGAAATGGGTGCCGTCCCAGGAGGAGCATTCAGGACCTTTTGGGAACCAGTGTACAGGATGTCGATCCCTGCAGGTGCAAACATTCAGAGGGGCAGTTAGAGGAGGCAATAAAGATAAATAACTAAGTAGAATAAAAATATCTCTGGTTTTTTTCAATATTTTGAAATGGATTTTCAAAAAGCGTTTTAATTAAGAGTTTCTTGAATAAGACTTTAAAAATGTTCACATTTATCCTGAGTTGACGCACAGACTGTACACAACCCAAAATGGGTTGATCCATGGAGCATACCATCTCCACTTCACAGCATGTCTCCAATACAATATTTAAAACAAGGATTTTTTCTTTAATACATAATGATCATTTTGTAAAGCCTGCTTCATGTTTTTATCAATGTAACTGCTTTCATTAAAAAAATACTAGAAAAATGTTGTTGGTCTCCTTCAGGGGGCGCTCATGAGATAAGAGGTGCAACTTATCCACAAGCAAATCTGAGTCAACAAAAATTAGGCTAAAATTCGCTTTTTAAAAAAATATTCTTAAAAAAACTATTTGTAATTGGAATT
Source organism: Oryzias javanicus (assembly GCA_003999625.1). Taxonomy (NCBI): domain Eukaryota; kingdom Metazoa; phylum Chordata; class Actinopteri; order Beloniformes; family Adrianichthyidae; genus Oryzias; species Oryzias javanicus. Next base: position 25,080,832 of record CM012440.1, read on the forward strand.
TTATATGGTCGAGTTTACGTTTTTAAAATAAAAGCTTAAGAGAATAAACATTTTAACAATTTCTGCACCTCTTTTATTAAATTAATGCACACCCACTTTTTTTTACTATTAATGAAGCTTTTTCTTGAAAAAAATGATTTTTAGATTTTTTACATGTGTGTGTATTTTTATGAGTGACATTCTAAGACATGAACCATATTAGAATTGTATTTACAGGTACAGATATATCTTTCTATTTGACTCTACACCAATGTTGCCATGTTTACGTTTGATAATAAAAGGAGACAAAGGATGAAGGTCCATCATAGTCATGATGGTAGAAAACAGATTTGTCTTTCTTGCATTTTAAATTGAAGTAAATGTGGTGCCGCTTGAGGAACTTCTTTTACACATGATGCATTTTATTTTGAAAGGAACTTGTATGTACTGTTAAACAAGTTAAATATAGAAAAAATATCACACTGTTATAATTCAATTATTATAAAAGCTACATGTTAGAAATGAACGGTTTAATGGCCACAAAAACATAAATAAAGTGCATGTTTCCAGTGGTGAAGTGGGACTTTGCAGTTTTCGTTGGGTTTTAATCAATAACTAATTGGACCTAATGGCTCGTTAGGTGTGAAAGCTTGCAAAAACCATGGAATTGTCTAAAAAAAATCTGTATTTTTATTTCAAATGATCAGTTTCACTCCAGATCAGCCCTGATTCTCATACATTAAACAATAAAAATAAAAGAACAATGTGCTGGTCTTTAACCTTGCTGGTCCATGTACAGAGGAGCTCCTCCAAGAGAAGCCACAGAGTCCACAAGCAATAGACAGTTGTACCTGCAGAAGCAGATCAGCTTTTCTTTACTCCAGTACAGTGTCTCATTGCTCATGCAGACGGAGGAGTGGCTGCACTTACTTGTGGCACAACTCTCCTATTCCATCTAAAGGATGCAGGACTCCAGTAGAAGATTCTCCATGAGCCAGGAAAAGCACCACCGGCCTGTGCTTCGATAAAGCCTGTGGCGTTAACATGAAAGATGAAATTCTGGCATTTCTCACAGGGGTCGCTGGGGTGTGGAGGAACAGTACCTTCTCAATTTCTGAATTTGTTAAGTAGCCACCAGGAGGCGCCACTAACGTGTTTACTCTGGCCCCTGTTGGAGTGAAGCACAGACAGTTCATCACGTGTCAAAGTCAAGACCCGGGGGCCGAATCCGGCCCTCCAGGTAATTCTATCCGGCCCTCCAGATCATTTTATTTTATTGTTATTAATGACCCGATATTATCTCGCAATTATTTCTAACTTGTATCATTATTACAAAAAAATATTTTTATAGAGAGTGAAATACGGAAAGTTTTTTAAAGTTTAAATTGATTTATTCTGGAATAATATTCCTGACTTTCTATTATTTATAACTATGTTAAAAAAAAAGTTAAAGTTTTAAAAATAAGCATTCTGTTAGCTTTTTACACTATTTTGTAATTTACTAAGATTTTTCAGGCTATTTTGGAGTTTTGCTAATATTTCAGCTACATGCTAGCTGTTTTGGCTAATTTAGGCTTTTTTTAAAGCTGTTTCCGAGTTTAATATTTCAGCAAATGCTAGCTGTTTTGGCTAATATAGGCATTTTTAGGCTGTTTTAGAGTTTAGCTAATATTTCAGCTACATACTAGATGTTTTGGATAATTTAGGCTTTTCTTTTTGAGTGTTTTTTTAGCCTGTTTAGAGCTTTAACTATTTTTTCAGCTTCTTGCTTTGGCTAACCTAATTTTGTTTTAGGGTTTTTTTTTTAGTTTTTTTAGGCCAATTTGGCATTTAGCTTATGTTTTAGCTGCCTATCAGCTTCAGCATTTTCAACTATTAACTCCAAAGTTTTTAGCTATCGATTTCAGCATCTTCAGCGGCCAAATTCATGCTATATATCTAGTTCATATTTGTTTTAAAAAGTTACAGTTTTAAAATTGTAGTTTTTGAGTGTTTAATAAATGTTTATTTTAGTAAATGTTTATTTTAGTTTGACACCCCTGACATTGACAATTTATCAGAAAAGCTGTTTTTTTAATCAAATGTGTTTTACAAGGATTTCTCCACCTCTGCCTTCTTATAAATGTAACCCCTCAGTTTGTATCCCCTCAAACTTGAGCTTTTGTGTTGTTTTGTCTTCCTCACCAATCCTCTCTGCCATGTCTGCAGCTCGCTCTCCCCAGATGCCGTTCACCGCTGCCAGCACGCTCTCCCCGGGCTCCACGCTGTTGAAGATCGCACACTCCATGGCGGTGTGGCCCGTACCGCTCACAGCTAAAGTCATCCTGTTACGGGTCTGAAAGACGTACTGGATTCCACTTTTGATGTCATTCATAATCTGTTCACAACAAGAAGATAAATATTTGGAAAAATCTGTTTGTGAAAAACCAAAGAACACTTTCATAAGTTATGAAGAATTTAAGATTTAATGTACGAGATAATGCATATCACATATGTGCAAAAGATACTGAAACCCAAATGCTTCTATTTCAAGATTGCAGTTTGGTTAAAATTTTCTAAAGTGATTTATTTAATTTTTGTTCTTGTAAAGAACACAATCCTTACATGTACATACCTTAATGCAGTGTTTTGGGGTTTTTTTTAAGAAAAAGTTTTCTTTTTTTGACAATTTAGTTATTTAAGGAATTTATTTTAATTGATAAATAAAAGAGAATTCTATTTTTTTTTAACTTTTTATGAATTCAAACAAAAAATAATAAAAGAGCTATGAAACTTAGCTTATCTGAATGAATGCCCTCGTATCTATAGATTTTTCTCTAGATTTTGTTTCAATAATGTTATGTAAATATCTATATATAAATATATTTTCATTTTGATTTTCATTCCTTTCTTTCTTTTGCTTCTGCTTAGACTTGGTTCCAGTTTATTTTGGGAAATGTTACGCTGCTTTGTGTTTCAAATGTTAAAATGTTTTGTTAATTTAAAATTTGGTCAATTAATAATTAGTTTTTTGTTAGTTCTAAGCAATTTTTTGTATATTTATGAGCCCAACTGTAGTTCATTTTGATTAAAGTGACAAAAACCAGTGTAATAAATGGAAATATGGCATTACTGTCGATAATGCTAGCGTGAATGCTGTTAGCTGAATCTGGCTGCTGAAGGTGCAAGTGAAAAAATGTCTGAAGATGCTGAAATTGACAGCTAGCTAAAAATGCTGAAGCTGAAAACGCTGAAACCAAAGTTTGCTAAAATATTAGCTAAATGCCAAATTAGCCTAAAAAACTGGAAAAATGTCTTATTTTGCCAAAAAAACTACCATATTCGTAAAAAATTAGCTAAAACTCAAATTAACCTAAAAATAACTGAAAATAGTCAAAATTTGCCAAAACAGCTATCATAATTCTAAATGTTGGCTAAACTCTAAATTATTCTAAAAAAAAAAAGAAAAAAAGAGGAAGAAAATGGGAAAAATGTCTAATTTTGCCAAAACAGCTGGCATAATGCTAAAATATCAGCTGAACTCCAAATTAGCCAAAATAAATAGAAAATAATCTAATTTAGCAAAAATAAATTAAAAAAAACAAACAAACAAAGGAAAAACAGCTAGCATAATGCTAGAATATTAGCTTAACTCAAAAAAAAAAAAAAAAAAACACTGGGAAAATGTCTAATTTTGCCAAAACAACTCTCATACAGATTATATTTGCTAAACTCAAAATTGGCCCTAATTAAATGGAAAATATTCTAAATTAGCCCAAACAGCTATTAATATGCTAAAATATTAGCTAAAATCCAAAATATCTTAAAACAATTGGGAAAAATGTATACTTTTGCCAAAACAGCTGGCATAATGCTAAAATATGAACTAAAGTCCAAATTAGCCTAAAAAAACTGGAAAAAAATTGTCTAATCTTAGTATAACAGCTAACATGTTGCTAAAATAAAAGCTAAGCTGCGAAAAGATTTGGACTTATTTTAATAATAATTTAATTATTTCTACATTCTAGCTCTTGATGAGACAAACAACTCTTCCTGATTTTGAGAGAAGCCTGAAAAGTTGAAAAGTTACAACTGTCTAAAAACAAGGCTTTAAATCATTAAAGTCTGAAATGATTTGCAGTGTACACAGATCACTGAAAATTCCAAATACATGATTGTGTTTCTAACAGTAGAGTATAAGAGTTGGTGTACAAAAGGACATAATGGTGATTTTATTCATCCTCCTGTCATCTCACACAAAGTTGAACTTATCTGTCAAACCATCAGAATTACCTCAAATATCTCTGGGTGCATGTGTCCGATGACCGGTTTGGCTCCGGCCTCCAGAATGCGTGGAGGAACATTGGACGGTCCAGGTCCAAACATGTGGCGCTGAGGAACCACTAAAGGTTTCCGCAGGCATGATGGTGGCGGTACAGAGAGGGTAGACATGTTCTCTGCGGCGCGGCGAGCTCAGTAAAGTTTAAAAAAAAGAGTCGTGGAGGCCAGTGAAGAAGCACCTCAGACGTGCACGCCTCTCTGAACCAGTGAGCTAAAAATCAGCTTTTATCTCTTCCATCCTCCGTCAACACGTTTCCCTTCTGTGTGTCTGGACGGCGTGTGCAGAGTTGGAGCCGATGAGGCAGTTCTGATGTGTCCTTAAGTGTTAATCATTGACAAGTGACTGAGCAGAATCAGGTTATTGCTTTTTTAACCACCTCATGTGAAACTGGAGCCTGCTTATCCTTTACTGTTTGAACTCACTTAAGTTACAGATGTTTAGTACAGTCAAAGCACTCGGTGACAGTCGGGAGAAACATCACAAGTAAACTAACGCTAAAATCAACTTTCATAAAACCTTGGAATGAGACAAAATATCACTTTATGGTTAAAAAAAAAGATGAATTGAACAGTAGTAAGAGATTAAATAACTATTGACTATATAAGAAAACTGGACTGAGTGAGTCGGTTCAGTTTCGACTCCAAGCAAATTAATTCAATTTATGGACACCACCATTTGGAGTCACATGAGGTTAGTAAGCAGGTATTGGTCTAAGTTGGTCTAAGCCGACAATTTATTGTTATCTTTTTAGTCAACGTTTCTATGGCAACTACTGTCGCTAATCAGGAGTGAGCGTCCCATCCACTGACAGCAGATCTGTCGAACGTGTGGGCCAGATGGGACCACTTTCATTGATGCACCTGATCAGCCAGTAGATAACTTACAATAAAGAAAAATGAAAAAAAAAGGTTTTGCAAGAAGATGTTAAAAAGGTGTCACTCTGTCCAGTTCTCATCTACAGTCAGTAGAGCAAAACAAAAATCATCCACCTTAATAACACAGGAAACAAACTAAACTAAATACTCATAATAAGACAAAACACAAGAGATTTAGCAAAAATAAGTTTCAAACTCTTAGTTTCTTGTTTCTTTTTAAGCCTTAAGAATATCAGTGGCTGGCTCCCACTCAAGGTCTTTAGTTTTAACTGTCATTAGTGTTAACGTTCCATCCAGGACCAAACTGGTCTTGGTTTTGTTTAGCTCGACTTTACATTTCAGTGGACCAGAACCAGCTTTGGCCAGCTTTTGGAGCAGTCTGACTCTTGTAACCAGTGAGAAATAAATCACAAACGTAGAAATAAGCTCTTAATGTCCCCCAAAAACATTTCCAATGATCTTTTGATTTTGCAGTTTAGCCACATTTTTCAAATGCCTGTTTAATTAAAGCTTTAACTGATATTTCAAAAATAATTCAACCTCTGGTGGCGCAGTGGTTTGCTCTGTTTGTGTATTTTGTCCCACTTTTTGCCTCCAGTGCAACTCCCTTTATTTTCTGTACAGCACTAATTTGTGAATAACCCTGAATTAAAAGCTGCACACGTCTACAATTTACCGGTCTGGGAATCTTTATTTTATGTTACTTTACTTTACTCTTCCCATCTGGATTGAAGCCTAAACAGATAAATAAAAAAAAGTCAAATAACTTTAACTGTGTTTCAGAGTGAGAAATATAAGGGAGAGAGAGAGAAATTGATCAAATGGGTGAGTCTCACGCCCAATGCGTGAGAGGTTTTATCAATTATTTTTACATTATTTTATATTTACAAAAAAGGTACCTTTGTGTAAAATAAGCATTTTCGAGCTTTTATTCAGAATTTTGCATCTAAATCCAGTTTTAAAATATCCTTCCCGTTTCTTAACATACGCTGAAATGAACAAACATCATCTTAGTGGTGAAAAGCTCTGCATAAAAATAACCAAGAATGATCCAAAACCGGTCGCTTTCTGGCAGCTCCACTCCCCACACCATCTTATGAAAGCTATTTTAGGATATTTATTCAAGAATACTTTGGGAAAAAGAAAAAATAAGTGAAAAAAGAAATCCTGATTTATAAGCATACGTCATTTGAAAATCAAAGTCAAATAAAAAATCAGGAAAAAGTCACTTGATGACACGGTTTTGTGTCTTTTTTTCTGCCATTTTGTGTTTTGCAGGTCAGCTGTCACTCCTCCTGGATGGCCCCTCCTTCTCTGGTGCTCTCTGTGGAGGAGTGCACAGCTGTCTGCACTGACTATTTAAGTTGCAGCATTCCAGTTCTCAGTGTCTGTGTGTCCCTGTTAGGACCGTGAGTTCCTTTTGTAAGTTTCCAACTTGTCAAGTGTTTTTCTTAGTCTTTAGTTTTGTGTCGTTTTGAAGTTTTCCCTCTTGTGAGGCGTCTTTTGTCAATTTAAAAAACCTCAAACTGTATTTCCGAGTCCAAGCCTGGTTCTCTGCTCCTGGGTTCTTGTCACCTCAGCCATCACACTTGTATTGTCAGCGTGAGAAACAGAAGTGTAGCATGTGAGTATGAAATAAAACGTGTGTATCACGCCTAATGCGTGAGAGTTGCCAGGCCAGTTAATGGGGTGTGGCTTTAAGAAAATAAAAAAATATATATATGTAAATAATATAAATAGAAGATTGGTTTTATTCAAAAACTATTTAATTTAATAAAATCTCAATCACAGGATGTACAAAAAAGTTTGAGTTTATTTTAAACAGAGTTTTATTACACTGATCTCACAGCTGCACAGCAGGACGCCTTGGTGCGATTAATACATATGAATGACTTAATTATATTTTATTGATCCCACATGTTAAAGCGTCAGCATTCACCACCCTAATTTATTTATATAGATATACATTTTGTGATTCAACTACAAATTGACTATTGTTCCTTGCAGAGATCAGAAGGTCATCTCTTCCTCATTATTGATTTGTCAAACATGGTTATAATGTAAAGTTTTGACTAAAGAATTTATCAGCAAATGTGAACCCAAACAGTGATGTTTCTGGTCACTGGTTCTTCTTGTTCCTGTCTTCCTCGGCGATCAGAAGGAGTCGGCCCAGAGGTTGAGGGTGGAAGCATCCGTCTTTGTACACCAGCCGCCCCCCCAGGACTGTGGCACGCACCAGCCCCCTCAGTGTGAGCCCGAGGTACGGAGTCAGCTGCAGTTACAATCATCAAGTTCATTTCCATTTATTATGATTTTCCTCGTCAGTGTTTTTTATTGTTACCTTGTTTCTGTGGTGGATGCTGGTTTCTTTGATCTGTGAAGAACATCAGAGAAAATCAGAATCATACCATTCCACGCCAAAAGGGATTCCTTCATACTGACCTCAAATTCTCTCTCAGGGTCCCATACGACCAAATCAGCATCAAAGCCACAGGCCAGCCGTCCCTTCCTGGTACCCAGACTGGACAGCTGGGCGGGTTCTCTGCTGAGGAACCTCACAACATCTGGCAGCTGGAAACCTCGCTTACTGGCTGAACCCCAAAACAGAGGAAGGCCTGCGAAACCAAACGTTTCAGATGTCAACATTTAAAACGAGTTTTCTGCATTTCTGTGAACTTCACATTTTAACCCTTTGACACATGTGACTCTTAAACACAAAATCTTTAACTTAATGTCACTTTTCAACCGTTAACACGATAATTCCAGCAGATTCTGGCGCGAGCCACTTTCCTCCTTCAGAATCTACTAGAATTTTGTTGATCGTGTTATAAATTTAAAGTCAGTGAAAGATTTTGGGCGGGACTCATTCTTGATTCTTAATTTAGTACATTTAAAACGTGTGCCCAACATGAATTTACATCAGTTATTGTGCTTGGATGCATGTTCAGCAAAGTGCACGTTTGCCGCGCTTAAAATGTGTGGCCAAGACATTTTTTTACCTATGACGCACGTCAAATACATGTGGGAAATACAAAGATCGTATACATTTGAGCTCCAGTATTAAAGGGTTAAACTGAACACCTGAGGTCACCCTGGTGTCAGACTTTGACCACTCTCTCCATCTGAGGCCAAACAGTAAATGATTGCTGTTGTTAACACACCGTGACCCGCGCTGAGATAAATGACTGTGGGAAAGGTTACGGGACGTAACAGCAAACCCACCAAGAATGAAAAGTAAAAGTGTAGATATATAACATTTCATCCTCCAAGATGTATCCAAACAGTAAAGAAGAAGCTGAAGAAGACACATGTGAGGACACACAAACACCAGGTGTGAGTGGAGCTCCACTTCAAGGACATTGCAGTTTAACGTCAAAAATCTAGAATCAGAGCTCAGTGACGTCAGTCCAGTTGAACTCTTTTAACAGATTATTCTGATGCAGGGGTGTCGAGCTCAATAACACGGAGGGCCAAAATCCAAAACAGTAAAAACATTAATTGAACACTCTAAAACCACATTTTTAAAACTTTAAAAACGTAACTTTTTAACATAATTATGAACTAGATATATAGCATTTGCAGATTTGGCTGGTGAGGATGCTAGTGCTGATAGCTGAAGATGCTGAAAACACTGAAGCTGATTGCCAGCTAAAATGTTAGCTTGATGCCAAATTAGCCTTAAAAACAAACAAAAAAAAAAACTTAGGTTTGCGAAAACAGCTTGTGTTTGGCTGAAAAAAATAATTAAACTTCAAAATAGCCTAAAAAGCCTAAATTAGCACAAACAGCTAGCATGTAGTTCAAATACTAGCCAAACTTCAAAATAGCCTAAGAAAGAGGAACAAGGCCAAAATTAGCAAAAAGAAAAAAGAACAGCTGGCATTTAGCTGAAATGTTAGCTAAACTCCAAAACAGCCTAAAAAAGCTAAAAAGAAGATTAATTTATCCAAAAACAGCTAGCAAGTAGCTGAAATGTTAGCTGAATTCCAGAATAGGCTAAAAGAATCTTAGTAAATGCCAAAATAGTTTCAAAAAAGCTGGCAGAATCCTTTTTTTTCCCCCTTTTGAACCATAACCTTTAAATATAAATATGAATAATAAAGTCAGAAATATTATTCCGCAATAAATCAACTTAAACTTTAAATAACTTTCAAAGTTTTATTCCCTCACAAAAAATGTCAAAATTAAACAAATTAGAAATGAGCGCAAGACAACATACGACCATTAATAATAATAAAATAAAATGATCTAATTACGCGGAGGGCCGGATCTGTACATGTAATTCAAAAGTCTTTCTCATTTTGATGGGAACATGATGCAGCTGGTGAGTGAAGTTTAGGACTTCCTTTAAAGTCGTGTTTTAACATGTTCTTGTAGGATGATGGAGAACATGCATGAAGAAAATGATGCTTAAAATTACATTTCTGGGGATTTTTTTGGTAAAACTGTTATTTAGGAATCCCATTGAATTGGACACATTATTTCTAATCTTTTCTCCCTTGCTGCTTTTTGCTGGTAGAAAATGATCCAACAGTACCGAACTGTAAAGATGAGATCCCTCCCCAGGCCTGCATGAAGTCTCCACAGTCCAGCTTCTTTAGATCGGGTGTGCAGGGGGAGTGATCCGAAACTACCATGTCAATCAGCCCTCGCTTCAATGCGGACCATAGCTGCTCCTGCGGGGGCAGAAAACAAAGCCCTCACAGAATGAACGCAGACATGCTCACCTGTGGTCCTCCTGCAGGTTAAAACGGTCTGTCTGACCTGGTTGGCGGCGCTTCTAATAGGGGGGCAGCATTTGAACTGTGTGGCCCCTGCAGGTATGCTCTCTGCACGCAGGTTGAGGTAATGATGAGTGGTCTCCACCGTCAGAGGAGCTCCGGCCTGTCGAGCCTCCTCGATGAGCTTCAGCGGCTCTGCGGAGGACAAGTGGACGATGTGGCATCGAACTCTATGGAGCAAAAAAAAATCAGATGTTGAAGCGGTAAATAAGGACTAATGTTTGTTGTTTGTCTGATGTTCTCACCTGTACTGCAGACACAGGTGTATCACCGTGCGGATAGCCTCCACCTCCATGATGTCAGGTCTGGACTGCAGAAAGGTGGAATACCTACAGGAATCTAGGAGAAGACCAGGAGGAAATGTTATGGAAATTAACGTTTTTAAAGTCCCCCATGAACATTTTTATATTAAAGAAACCGTTCCCAGTAGAGTTTTAATTATGATTATGAAGTTTATAACCAAAAACCCACAACCTAAATGTCTTAAAAAGCCATTTTTCATGTTGATCTGAAGCCTCTGTTTCCAAGGTCTCCTCTGAGGGGGCGTGGCTTTTGCAGCTGAGCTGAGCAGCTCGGAAGATGCTTAAATTGATAGCTGAAACCCAGCTAAAATGTTAGCTAAATGCCAAATTAGCCTAAAAAACTAAAATAATAATAATACTTAAAAAAAAACTTGGGTTAGCCAAAACAGCTAGCATGTAGCTGAAATATTAGCTAAATTCCAAAATAGCCCAAACAGTCTTAGTAAATGCCCAAAGAGTACAGAAAACTAGCAGAAATCTATTTTTTTTAAAACTTTAAACCATAACTTTTTAACATATTATGAATAATAAAAAGGCAGGAATATTATTCTAGAATAAATCAACTTTAACTTTAAATGACTTTCAATATTTTACTCTCCATAAAAATATATTTTGTCATAATTATACAAGTTAGAAATAAGCGGAAGATAACATCGGGCCATTAATAACAATTAAATAAAATAATCTGGAGGGCCGGATAGTATTACCCGGGGGGCCGGATCTGGCCCCCGAGCCTTGACATGTGTGCTATCGTAAATTTTCACCACTGCTACATAAAAACCTCCATCAATCTGGGTAATGCTCGGACGAGGAAGTGAAGATCTTCATGGAGCCAACTTCCTCCAAAATCCTGATTCTTTCTCCTTCCAGTTCACCAAAGACTCTTTGATGTTTCTTGACGTTGCTGTGATCAATCCATTCAATCCATTGGTTTCTCAGAGCAGAAAATAATGAAAGCTAACATCCAAATGCTCTTTCATTCATTTACAACCCTTTCCAACTGCGGTCAAATGAGCCGCCGTTCACATTTCTGTGGTCACATCAAGAAGCTCCATGGAGTCTGGTGGAGATTTTCCAGCGTTCTCAGGACTGCTACCGTCAGTATTGGATGAAACTCACACCAAAAATCCAGTCACGGCTGATTGGACCACAGAAATGTGAACGATGGCTCATTTGACTGCAGTCAGAAGCTACAAATGCAAGAAAAAGCTTTAGTGAAATGATACCTGCGGTCTCCTCAGGTTTCTCATGAACGTCCTTCTCTGCATGAAACTGCAGGATTAAAAACAGACTGTGCATCAGTCGGTCACCTGCATTTGGCAGAAAGAGCAGAAGCGTGTCTGGAGAGTTACCAGCAGGACACTGCCGGTGTCCTGCAGCTGCTTCATCGCCGTGTGCAGATCGCTGTCAGCCACATGAGGGAACTCGTCAACTCCGCTGTGGATGAGGAAGCACTTGAAGCCAACCACTCCCGCCTGGATCATGGGCCGAAGCTCAAGCTATAAGGAGACACTTACTGAGGTAAGTCACATTCAACCTTAACATATTTTTTCATTTTCACTTCATTTCTGCTCAGTACCTGATTTCCGGGGATCACACCACCCCAGAAGGCAGTGTCCACAAAACACTTCCCTGTCGCTTCCTTCAGCTTCTCCTGGAGGTTGTTGAGCGTTGTGGTTGGAGGAATACTGTTTCTGTGGAAGATTGGACCAAATAAACAGCTGATTTTAAAAAGCATGACTTGAAAAAGCTACAAAAGTTATGATAAGACCAGAAATTAAGTTTTTAGAACACTTTAATACTTGATATAGAGGCGAGCACCTAAGAAGTATTCTGTAAATGTAAGGATTTTTAAATAAAGGTTGGTTTATCATGATAACATCTTTAAATTCACTTTCTCGATTTTAGTTCATCAAAAAATTTTTGCTAATTAGCATCTAATGACTCTTTCAAACCTTCAGTTATGCAACTTTTCACTCAATCTTTTATTTTGACTTTTAACAACATCTCTTTAGGCCTCAAAGTTTTTCTTTACAGTTCAGTTCTTGTTCTTGACCACCCTCAGGGATCAGAAGGTCTATGCCAGAGATCTCAAACTCATTCGCACAAGGGGCCAAAATCGAAAACACACCTTAGGTCAAGGGCCAAACAAGAAAAATATTTACTGAACACACTAAAACTAAAGTTTTAAAACTTCAAAAACATAACTTTAACATATTTATGAACTAGATAAATAGATTATCTGCGATTAGTGGGAATGCTGTAAGATGAATTTTCCTAGTGCTGATAGCTGAAGAGGCTGAAATTGATAGCTAAAAATGCTGAAGCTGATTGCTGAAATCACTTAAGCTAATAGCTGAAAATGCTAAGATATTAGCTGAAAAAGCTCAAGCTAATAGCTGAAAATTCTGAAGCTTATAGTCAGTTAAAATATTAGCTAAATGCCAAATGAGCGTAGAAAGAAAAAAAAAACTCCACTCCAAAAAATTGAAAAATTTCAAAGACTTTTAGAAAAGAATTACTAATACAGATCAGTGCATGACTAGAAATGAAGCAAATTAAAGATTCTTAGAAATTAAAGATTTAACATGTCCTTGTGGCATTTTTCTCTTAAGTTAAGCTTAAAATTGCATTTCTGATTTTTGTTCACAAATTGTTGTGAATAAGGAGAAAATGAAAAAACACAGTTTGAAAAAGTCTGTCGCGGTGAAGTAGAGAGACTAGGTGAAGGTTTTGACTTGCACTGATAATGCTCTTCAAACTCTAGTTTAGACTTTTGTGTAATAATTATGGGGAATATCTGTTTAAGAAAGTTGGAAAATCTCAGTTTCACCAGATATTGTTTACAATCTAAGTTTAAAAAGGCTGATAAGAAAACTCTGATGTCCCAGCATTCTAGTAGTATTTAAACGCGTCACTTACAGACGAATCTTTGAGAAGTAAATAATGCTTTTATACTTTAGTTTTTAACTTATTTGTTTTACATGTGTGGTTTTAGCGTTTCATTGTAAAATGACCTTGAGAACCTGAAAGGCGCTTTTAAATAAAATGTTTTATTATTATTATTATTAGGTAAAATAAGTCTCACTGTAGATTTTTGCGTAACTGAGGTTTTGTGTATGTAACAAGTAATTCATGCCTCATTTTTAAAGATTTGCTTATATAATTAGTTTCAGCCTGTTGTAATTTTAATTTGCTCATGTGTAAATTGTATTTTGTATTATTTTTTAATTTAGTAATTTTTGTACTTACGCACAAAATGTATCATATGAGTAACAACTCAAGAATTACGCACATACAAATTCAAAATTGTGCACAAATGAAGATCCAGGCTTAATGCTTGTGCTGTTTCCTGCAGGAAGCACCTCTGTTTACATTTCACAATCTGCTCGCTCCTTTCATAACAGCTGTGGGTAAATGATTGATTTCAGCTGGACGTACAGGGGCATGTCCACGATGGTGGTCACTCCCCCCGCCGCAGCCGCCCTGGTTGCGGTCCAGAAGCCCTCCCAGGAGGTGCGGCCCGGTTCGTTCACGTGAACGTGGCAGTCCACGATGCCCGGCATCAGCACGCTGTCGCCCACGTCCCACACCTGCAGCCACAGCAGGAGAGCTGCATCAGGGATTGGAGTCTGAGAGGCGGGAGGGACGGAGCGGCGCTTACCTCACAGCCAACCTCCTCATGGGTGCTGTCAGAGAGGATCTGGTGGATTTTTCCATCCTTAATTACAACCACAGCAGGACGAACTCCATCAGCAAACAGCACTCGCCTACTCCTAACAGCCCCAACCAGAGAGCCCAGCTCCATGTCTGTTCTAACTCAGGGATGATGACTCTCTGAACTCTTGGAGGTGGAGCTCAGGCAGCAACCGCCGCTGTCCAGGTCAAAGTGAAAAGGAGGGGGGGTTACATAACCCCTGTCCCCGACCCCGGGGGCGCAGGGGTGCAATTGTCTCGTTGACCTGAATAAACCCACACCAGCTTCTGGGCAACTCCAGAGGGAGAGTGACCCAATGTTATCTTTTGCTTTTAAGAATAGGCTCAAGACTCATCTTTTTAACCTTGCTTTTAGCTAATTTTGCTACTTTTATCTGTTTATCTATTTTATCATGCTTTATGAATTTACATTAATTTATTAATAATTGATCTTAATATTCCTTATTTTATTGTTTTATTGCTAATTCCTTATTTTATTGTTTTATTGTTAATTCCTTTATTACCTTTACTTTGTTTTTTCTTTAATTCTCATTTTACAATTGTATTCATTTTTCAATTTTATATCCAGTGCTTCCTCTCTCTCTCTGGGTCAGCTGCGGTTCAGCCGTTGCGGCTCTGGATGGGGACCTGCATCACCGCCTCGCTGTGGTGAGGCGGGACCCCGCCTGTGAAGCTGCATTTGGCTGGCTTTGCTGCTGTTCATTGAGAGGGAGGTCCCAACTATTAGTTTCGCAGAGTCAATTTACGTGCTCAGCCAATTTTTCTATTTTCCTTTTGTATCATTTCTATCGGTTAGGGAGTGGGTGGTGGGAAAGGGATTAGGGTATTGTGGGCTGGTTTGGAGCAGGGGGCTTTATTTTAATTTAAATTTTTACCTGTTTTTATATTATGTATATTGTTTGCTTTTAATGTAAAGCACTTTGTGTTATTTTTATATGAAAAGTGCTATACAAATAAAGATTGATTGATTATCTTGCGCTCATTTCTAACTTGTTTAATTTTGACAAAGCCTATTTTAAATAAATTTGGAGTTTAGCTTCTGTTTTAGCCAATGTTAACCACCAGTGTTTGGCAGCACTGCCACCATCAGTGTGTGAAGGCTGGGACTGTAAAAGGCTTTTGGCCTTAAAGTACAGTGGCCCCGAAGTGCAAATCACATGACACAACACAAAGAGTAGGGGACCTGAAATACTGCCCTGTGGAACACTCCAAGCACTTTACGGCTCCTTCCTGAAAGGAGGCGCATCTTTAACTGCGGCGTCTCCCCAGCCCAGCTGGTTGTGAAGAATGTCTTTTGAATGAGTGGCATCTGTATCGGGGCTTGATTGTGACGTTCACACGTTCATCAGGTCGTCGACTCGACAGGAACCTGCAGTGGTTGAGGCTGTTGCACCTGAAGAGGAGCCGATGCTGCACAGGATGACACAGGTTGAGACTCTTCCAGAGATGTTAACCGTCCCACAAAACCTTTAAGAGCTCGATTTTCTCTATTTTCACAATGTTTTGTCAAAACTTTTAAAGTACTTCATCAGTTGACAAAGTAAGAGATTAAAACCTGATTCATAGTACATTTGGACTGGAGCAGAACTGCCTTCTTTCTTAGAAAATCTCACTCCTAGATACACAGAACACTGATCAGAAGCATAAAAGCAGCAAGAAAATCTAAAAAGTTGCCCTTAGTCTAAAATCAAACTTTAAATTCCTGACATTATTTAGTACTTATCCCGCATTGAAATGACTCAAATGTAAACGTACGCAGTAACTCTGCAGCTATTTTCTCCCACTACAACTCTCACAGTTTTACCGCTGCAGCTGTGTTGTTCTTTTTGCGGAAAATGTTTTTGCATTCGGCATATGTTTGTAGGAACACATCAGTTTCTGTCACTGGAAGTATGAAACTCTAAAGGTGTTTGTTCCTGTTGCCATGGTGAATCGTGCTGTCTTTGCTCCATTGATCAGGGCTTTTTATGGTCGCGATGCTTGTACCTGATTCTGGTTCCAATAACTTCAAGTTGATTGAATTAACTCTTTTCAGCTGTTCTGAAAACCAAAACTCTAAGTTCAGAAATTTTCAGTCTGTGGACTCTGAGTTCAAGTTTGACTAACCTGCTTCTTGAAATGGGCCCCAGGGAATATACAGAGCCTTTTAATGTTTATACACTTTAATTAAAAAGGTTAATGGTTATAAAAATGATTTTTCTTTTTCTTTCTTTTTTTTTCAGAGTCAGATTTAAAGGCAAACAAAAATGTGAGTCAACCAAGCAAGCAAACAGCAGGTTTGTCTGGAAATAAATAGCAGGGTTCACTTGCAAGTGAACTCTGGTGCAGTTTTCTTCAGTGTGAATGCAGATGGAAAACTCAAAAAAAGTCCAAAAGATTTCATAAATCTAAAGTAGTGGCCACGTGGACTCTTTCACGTCTATCACAAGTGAACCTGCTCTGGTCTGTCAAAAGTACAGGGCACCAGTGGAGGACTTGGCAATTCTGGTGTTCATGAGCAAATGGCAGTGGAGCTCCACGGTGCTGGGCAGTGAGCACAGGGCCCAATACAGGACGTGGGGCCCTCAGACTACCTTCATGAAGTCTGTTCCTGATTGTTTGGGTAGAGACATTCACACCAGTGGCCCTCTGGAGGTCATTCTGTAGGGCACGAGCAGTGCTCAGCCTGTTCCTCCTTGCACAAAGGAGCAGGTATGGGTCCTGCTGAGGGGTTGAGGACCTTCTACGACCCTGTCCAGCTCTCCCAGAATAACCAGCAGTCTCCTGAAATCTCCTCCATGTTCTGGAGATTGTGCTGGGAGACAGAAGGATAACTTCATTGAATAATGATTTTAGACTCTCATTCAATTTGTGTAATTTTGTTTGGTGGTTCTATTCAGGCCAATAAGGAGGGGCTATCACCTTATCTTTTTTTTATTATGGATATTTAACGAAAGATTTTTTAATTTAATATCTTTTAGTTTTTAATTTGTATTATGACAAAATAATGATTTGATCAACACAAGTATTTTTGAATGTAAACATTTGAAGTTGGATGCTCCAAAACGTTTTCATCTGATTATTTGAATGAGATAAAACTACTTTTTTCTTTGGAAAAGTTTTCTTTAGTGATAATCAGCTGCAGATTGTTGTGAATGTTTGCAACATATAAAATAATATAACAAGATATTATTATTGGGAAAAACTAAAGTTATTATAAAATAAATACAATTATAATATTTTTACATAAAAACTCAAATAAATGTTATTGTTGCTCCCAACAAGCTGCTCTTTGCCGCCATCTGCTGCTTGAAATTAGGACTGATGTAAAAATGTTGAAAAGGAATTTTTGATTTAGTCGGACTGATAAAAATCATGCAATGTTTACTTTACCACATTAAATTAATTAAAAGGTTCTGTGGTTTTTTAAGAAATCCGCGTTAAGGCTTCATCAGCGCATGACCACTTCTGGTCTATTCTGTGTCTGTAGATCATGTCAGATCAGAAACAAAAACAGATTCATTTGTGAACCAATTCCTGTGACAGACTTTATAAAAGATTAGATGTTCTATTTTCAAAAACAGCTTTTTTTCCCCCTAAAACAAACATTTTCCAGTCTCTGCAACAGACTGGCGATCTGTACAGGGTGTTTCCTACCAGCAGTTGATGGGATAGGCTCCAGCAACTCTGCAACCCTTTTTTTCCTCTATTTTTTTTTTTCCTCTACTTTTCCAGCAAACGACTGTCTCTTCCCCTCACATCACCTCCTATTGGAATTGGATTATCAATAATTTACTGTGGGGAAAATGCCCTATAGATATTTACTAACCAATAAAATCAGATCAATTTCTCTCAGATTAATCTATAAATATTATCCCGTTAAATCTTTTATTTCCCAAAGATTCCAAAAGGATATTGACACCAGCTGTTCTTTCTGTAACAACAATGATGAAACCATCACACATTTGTTTTGGACTTCTTCTCACACTTCTGTCTTTTGGACCGGCATTCTTCATTTGATTGAAAAACACATTCTTCCTGATGTTTCTTTTTGTTTTAAACACATGTTTTTTGGACTTTTTGAATACCGGAAGATGATAAAACCTATATACTTGATTTGATTTTTCTCTTAGCTAACTTTCATATTCATAAATATAAATACACATCTGCTAAACCCTCTTTACCAGTTTTCATTACTAAGGTAAAAAAATGTAATGATTCTATAAAAAATTCTGGAAATTTAAAAGCTAATAGAGTCTGTATGTTATTTGAAATAATCTCTGGATAATTGGTAAACCAATGGGTCCTACTTTATGTTTAATTTTGTGATTTATTCAGCGTGCTCTGAACCCTGATCTTGTCTGTTTTCTCTTTTGCCATTTAATTTACTTTTTTTTTATTGGCCCCCCTTGTTCGTTTTTTTTTCCTTTTCTTTCTGTTTATGTATGTAGCATAAGTTTTTGCTAATAAAGTTTATGAAAAATAAAAAAAGATGAACGTAAAACTTTACTTTTTATTAAAAATGCTTGGAGGTCCAGATAAAAGGGTCTCAGGGTCCGGACCGGGGTCCACCTGTTGGGGACCCCTGCATGAGGGTCTTTAGGATCATCATGTCAGTGTTGTTTTCGTTTTCCTTCACGTGTTTTGGCGTGCACACTGACACCTGAGTAAACAGGTTAGACCACATAGTTGCTCTTGGAGCAAAACCGGAGAGAGAGCTCTGCCTTTTCTCTTTTGTCATGAAGACAGCATTCATCTGCTCTGACCTTCGCTCAGACCTCGCAGGAGTTTGAACATCAGCGGGTGGAAAAAGAACAGGAAAAATGGAGGAGGCAGTCGGTGAGTTGACATTTTGCTCTTCTGTCAATTAATGGTTTCTGTAATGTCTCTAAATACTCGTGTCTCCAGAAACAAGTAAAATGATAAAATCAGTGTACAAAGTCAAAACTGCCCCAAACATTTTTACACAGAGATTTTAAGTGCATGGTTCAGTTTACACTTTTATTTTGCATAAAGCAATGAATTTCTGGCTTTGCTGCAGGAGTTTTGTTGTGCATGTTCTTTACAACCAGTGCAATGCTTCTCTATCGACTGAAAGAATGATTTATTTAGGTTAACAAAGAATCTTGACTGCAGGATATTTTTACTGAAATATATGCAAGAGTGTGATTTTATAAAGTAACAAACAAGCATTGTTTTCCTTTAAATTCAGCTTGTAAAAACAAGAAAAACAGATTGCAACTTTTTCCAGAACAATTGCAACTAATTGAGCTTTTTAGTTTAAGATTGAATCAGCTCATTCCAGCGCAGTTTTGCACAGCTTGAAGCCAGTAGTCATATAACAGGCGAACCGGTCAGACCAGATTTATTTTAGTTCAAGGAAGAACGATGACAGTTCCCGTCAGCTCAAAAACTCAGACAAAAACAACATTCTTCCTGAGAAGAAGGAACAAGACGTAAACAACAGTAAATGTGTAAAGGCAAAATGTGGATTTTGGAAATATTTCACAATTCTCTTTCAACATTAAACTTTCCTCATTGAGATTCTATTGTGGCTCAATTCAATGTAGAAAAAAACAACATTTTTATATTCTGTAAAATACAGTTTAGTTTTGAGGTAATAATGAAGCTATGCTAAACAGCCTCCTCCACAGCTGTGCTGCATGCTGTCAGCCTTTTCACTGCTTGCATGTCTTAATTATTCATTTTCTACTTGGTTGTTAAATTTACTGCTTAATGAGTGACTTTATATATCTTTAAAGTTTAATTTGTGTCTCTTTACTCTTATTTGTCTGATTGTAGCTATCAAAAGGAGAGAGTTAAAAAGACCCACTCCAAAGAAAATTGTGTTTTTAATATGCTCTTGCAATATTAAGAAAATGAAGTTTAAAACTGTCTGTCTGACTATCTATTGAAATTATTGTGAATCAGGAGCAGACAAAAAATTCTGTTTTAAAAACTTGCAGTTGTTACACACAAACTGCCATAGCAGGTCCCCAGCTTCCTGCCCCGCTCCATTTTGAAGCATCCAATGTCAGACCAATAGATCCATGAACGTCTTTGTTTTCCTCGCCTGATCTGGAATCTGGATCTAAACTGTACAGCTGGATTGTTCTGATATTGCTCACCATTTTTGTTGGTTTGGTTGGAGTTGTGAGGGGCTGTAAGCTAGTGGGAGAGAGTGTAAACAGATGGATGATGGTAAGTGGGGGTGGGCCTGTTTACTCTCTTTACAACACGTGTCAAAGTTAAGGCCAGGGGGCCGGATCCGGCCCTCCAGATCATTTTATTTTATTGTTATTAACAGCCCGATGTTATCTTTTGCTTTTTTCTAACTTAAAGAATTCTGACAAAATATATTTTTATGGAGAGTAAAATATTTAAAGGGATTTAAGGTTTAAGTTGATTTATTCTGGAATAATCTTCCTGCCTTTTTATTATTCATAATTATGTGAAAAAGTTACAGTTTTAAATTTTTAGAAAGTGTCATCATGCTAGCTCTTTTGGCATTTAGTAAGATTTTTAGGCTATTTTGGAGTTTAGCTAATATTTCAGCTACATGCTAGCTGTTTTGGCTAATTTAGGCTTTTTTTAGTTTTTAGGATACTTAGTTATTTTTGCAGGTACATGCTAGCTGTTTTGGCTAACCCAAGTTAATTTTTTTTAGGTTAATTTGGTATTTAGCTGATATTTTCACTGGCTATCAGCTGCAGCGTTTTCAGCTATTAGCACTAGCATCTTCAGCGGAAAAAAATTCAGCTTACAGCATTCACTAGCATTATCGCAGGTAATGCTGTATGTCTAGTTCATAATTATGTTATGTTTTTAAAGTTTCAAAAAAGTGTTCAATAAATGTTTGTCCTGTTCGGCCCGCAATCTAAGGTGTGGACACCCCCTGCTTTACAGAGATGAATTTTTAACTAACTGTTAACTGCATTTCCACTAAAACTATGTCCAAGAAAATAAACAACATTGTTTTATTTTTTATTTTGGCATAATCATAATTAAAAGAACACTTTTACAATAGATTAAAAGATGAAACTTTATTCTTTTTAAAAATGGGAAGAGTTTCTCTGTATTTTGGAATAAACAACCATCCACCACTGAAGGTTATCAAATCTTATTTCATAAATAATCTTTGTGTTTCAGCGGTGACGAAGAGCCCCTTCCTGTCAGAGGTCAGACTGGTGCTGATTGGAGCGAGATGGGCAGGAAAGAGTTTATCTGCCAACACCATCCTGAGGGAGAAAAAGTTCGACTGGGGCCGGAACCGAACGCCTCATTCTGAAATGAAGGAGGGGGTGGTGGGGGGCAGGAAGCTGGCTGTGGTGGACACTCCAGGATGGAGAAGCGCTCTCTCTCTCTCTGATGTCCCACAGAGAGACAAGCAAAAGTTCAGGCTGAATGTCTCCAAGTGTCCGCCGGGCCCCGACGCGTTCCTCCTGGTCGTCCCTGTGGACTCGGCTTTCTCTAGGGAGCAAAAGATGACCGTGGAGGAGCACATGAGGCTCCTGGGAGAGCACGCCTGGAGGTTCACCATGGTGCTGTTCACTTTTGGGGATTTCCTGGGAGACAGGACCATAGAAGAACACATCGAGAATGAAGGACAGGCTCTCAGGTGGCTGACGGAGAAGTGTGGGAACAGGTACCATATGTTCAACAACAAGAACGAAGAAGACTCGTCTCAGGTGTCTCTGCTGCTGGAGAAGATTGACGACATGGCGAGGAAAAACAACGGCAGACACTATGAAGCGGACGAGCACATTCTTAAGACAATCAAACAGAAGCAAGAGGAGGTGGCTGCAAGAGCGAAAGAGAGACGACGAAGAACTGAAGAAGAGAGACAGCGCATGATGAAAATCATTCAAGGTGAAAAATACTGAGAAACTTTCAGTTAATGTCAGAACGGAACACAAAGAGTTCTTTAAAGTCAGTGCAGGAACAGAAGAAAACAAGGAACTACTGACATTCTAGAACTCCTTCAGATGTTTTCACATTTTTCTGAAACCATCCTTGCCCTACCTGTTCTCCAAGTATTATTTTTCAGTGTTGGTTCAGTGTTTTCTTACCTTCAGACACGTGTATTCTCATAAATAGAACGTCTTTATTTACTATGATTCTAATCCAAGCTGAGCCAACAATCTTACGAAAAGCTCCGCATGGTTGATCCACGATTCCACGCACATGTTGATCATTTTTGTATAAGTGAACAGATCAAGAAACTATTTTCTCCAATTTTGACAGAAATTTAGGAGTTTGACGTTCTCTCAGCAAAATAGGAACTTCTAGCCAGCAAAACCAAGTGGACCGCATTTGGTTTGAAAGGGGGTTGAAAATGTGGGCCCTGATTGAGTTTGTCCACAGTTTCACCTGTGTTTAGCTAGCTTGATACAGCAGAGCTCACTTGCTCAACACAGTGGAGCCTGCTTGCCCAATACAGCATAGCTCGTTAGCTTGATACAGAGGAGCTCGCTAGCTTGATACAGTGGACGCTAGCATGCTACAGTGGAGCTCGCTACTGAGGAGCTCACTAGCTCAGCACAGCAGAGCTCGCTAGCATAATGCAGTGATGCTCACTACCGTACATAGGAGCTCACTAGCATGCCATCGTGGATCTTGCTGGCTTGATACCATAGAGCTTGCTTCAGCAAAGCTTGCTAGCGAGCTACAGAGGAGCTTGCTACAGCAGAGCTCGCTAATTCACTACAAAGGAGCTTGCTAGCATGCTACAAAGGAGCTCCCTGACATACTATAGTGGAGCTTGCTAGCTTGATGCAATGAAGCTCGCTAGCACACTTTGCTGTCCACCGGGCGGCTGGCTATAGCAACCCAACTCACTGAGTTTCCACTTAAATTAATTTGGGCAAAGACAGCTGGGGCCACCATGGAGACTGTGGACAAAGCCAATCGGGACCCACATTTCTGCCCACTTTTAAACCATATGGGGCCCACTTGCCCTTTCTGGTTGGGATTGTAGGTTTTTTTTTATTGTAAATCAAACATTTATGTTTATAATGGACATTTAAGCTGTCAATGCTACACCTAATCATGTCTGCTTGGTCTGATAGCAGGAAACGTGAGGACCATCCCCAAACTCCAGGTAGTTCTGCTGGGCAGCCGAGGGGTTGGAAAAACCTCTGTTGGGAACACCATCCTGGGCTGCAAAGAACATGATGGAAAGCGGACAGTGCTGTCGGTGGCTCGGCACGGCTCTGTGGACCAAACGCAAGTAACTGTGGTTGATACTCCTGGTTGGTGGAAAGGCTTCCTTGCGGTGGACACCTCCCAGACGGTCAAGGACGAAATGCTGCGCGGCATGTTTCTTTGTCCCCCCGGACCCCACGTCTTCCTGCTGGTGATAGACGCAGACACGGCCTTCAACGCCAAAACCCGGGACGCAGTGATGTCACATGTGGAGCTCCTCGGAGAGGCAGTGTGGAAACACACAATCATAGTGTTCAGCAGAGGAGACTGGCTGGGATCCAGCAGCATAGAGGAAATCATTGAAGGCGAAGGCGATGGGCAGGCCTTACAGTCTCTGGTTGAACAGTGTGAAAACAGATATCATGTTTTTAACAACAAGAATGCAGATGAAGACACACAAGTCACGGAGCTGCTGGAGAAAATCCTCGGGACTGTGACTGTGAACGCATGGCAGCCTTTTATTCCGGACCAGCAGATATTTATGAGTCTTGAAACGAAGCGGAGGTTTGTGGAGGAAGGAGCCATACGGAGGCAGAAGCGAGTCCAGGCCCAGAGGAACCTCCTGACAGGTGAGTCTTTGAGCCATGCAGGGCAAGACAGAAGGAGGAAGGTGTAACTCTGTGTGATAACACCAGAAATGCCTCACCCAGAATCCAGTCCAGACTTCAGCCCATCTCTCCAAGCTGGTCTGGTTATGGTTTGCTTAACCCTTATGCTATCCTTGGCACAGTTACATTAAAAGTGGGGTCATCTGGACACCACAAGACAGTGCACTGAACATATATTCA
Organism: Oryzias javanicus; assembly: GCA_003999625.1. Lineage (NCBI taxonomy): Eukaryota > Metazoa > Chordata > Actinopteri > Beloniformes > Adrianichthyidae > Oryzias > Oryzias javanicus. The sequence continues at coordinate 25,104,778 of CM012440.1, forward strand.
AGGATCTTTTATCTTCACTGGTGTCTGTGGCAGACATAAAATCCTGTCCACTTTTGTCAGGGGAGGGATCACACATCAATGTAGAGGTCGGGTCATCTGGACCCCATAAGAGAGCACGAGGGTTTTAATCGAGAGCAGACCAGAGCCATGCCAGCAGCCAAACAAGACAAGACAATGCTAGACTAGTCTAGAATAGAATAGACTGGACTAGGATAGACTAGACTGGACTGGACTGGACTGGACTGGACTGGACTGGACTGGACTGGACTAGGATAGACTGGACTGGACTGGACTAAGATATACTAGACTAGACTAGACTAAGATATACTAGACTAGACTAAGATATACTAGACTAGACTAAGATACGCTAGACTAGAATAGAACAGAATAAGCTAAACCAGACTAGAATAGACTAGACTAAACTAAGATTTGCTAGACTAGAATAAAACAGAATAATATAGACCACACTATAATAGACTAGACTAGAACAAACTAGCCTATTCTAGTCTGGATTAGACTAGAAAAGATTTTGATAGAATTTGGCCACAGTAGAGTAGATTATACTAGACTAGAATAGGCTAGTCTAGTTTAGAGTAGACTAGACTAGACTAGAATAGAATAGAATAGAATAGAATAGAATAGAATAGAATAGAATAGAATAGAATAGAATAGGTTAGACCTGGCTAGGCAAGAATAGAATAGAATAGGCCAGTAAAGGTTAGAGTAGACTATACTAGAACAAGCAAAGCAACACCAGACTAGACTAGAACAGATTAGAATAGATTAGATTAGAATAGAATAGAAAAGAGTGGAGTAGAATAGAATAGAATAATACCCTGTTGTTTGTGTTGTTAAAAGCCAAATTTGTCTTGTTTTATCTATTTTTTGTCAACAACAGAAAAATTCAAGAAATTTAAAGTAATAGCAAAACTTGTAAGGGTTAAATGATCAGTGGATAAAAATGTCAAAGTGTTGCATCACTTACAGACATTTCCTGCTAGTGATTCAGTGCATCAAAGGAACAACTGTTTTCTGTTTCTGTTGTTGAGTATTATCAATAGAAAACGTGTTCTTTTCTTTGAGTATCTCTGTTTATTTCTACCAGACTCTCAGATGACAAAAGTTATGTTCTCCTCAGGAATCGAGAAAAAGCTGGAAGAGGTGAAGATTGTGTTGCTCGGGCAGAGGTTCTCTGGAAAGAGCTCAACGGGAAATGCCATCCTGCGTAAAGAGGTCTTTTCTTCAGGTCAGGACGAGCAGTGCAGGAAGGAGGAGGGGGAGGTTGACGGCAGACGGGTCACTGTGATCGATACACCCGGGTGGAGGAGGGAATCCTCGCGCTGCACCGAGCAGGTGGACAGAGAAATAGTCCGAAGTCTGTCCCTGAGCGAACCAGGAGTTCATGCTGTTCTGCTGGTGGTTCCTTTGGACTTGAAGTTCACAAAAACGGAGAAAGAGACCGTGGAGGGGCACGTCAACCTTTTTGATGCCAGCGTTTGGAAACACACACTGGTTCTGTTCACTCATGAAGACAAACTACCCAACAAATCCATCGAAGAGCACATCGAAAGAGAAGATTCTCTGTGCTGGTTGGTGGACAAGTGTGAAAGCAGATACCACACCATGAACAACATGAGGAAATCCGACCGGAGCCAGGTCACAAAGCTCTTTGAAAAGATAGAGGACATGGTAGCGGGGAACAACGGCCGGCTCTTCTGCCCCAACATGAACGATGTCTCCATGAGAATCTCTGAGAAGTTCAGTAGGATTCAGCTGAAGAATGTGCTGAAACGAAGACTGGAAAACGAGTACAGGAAGAGAGAGCTGCAGCTCATGAACGACTTCAAAACAACTCTCCTCGACCTGCAAGAGGACCTGGACGAGACCCCGTCCAGCTCTAAACGGGAAGCATTCTGTGAGTGTTACGCCCTCAGTTCCTATCATTCTATTTTCATGTATGAAATGAGGCTTTATCAGCTTTTTTTTGCTACAAATTCCAGTCGGTGGCCAGGCCAAATCCAGAGACCGGACTGCTGGTCAAAAGAAAAGAGAAGAAAGGGAGGAGAAAATAAAAGCCAGAATAAATGAGGCTGTGGAAAAGCTGAATCGGGAAATCCTGAAATCCACAGAGTTCCTCTCTAGCAGCATGGATGCCGTGATGCCTGACTGTAAGTTCAAGATGACGATATCTTCTGTTAAACACTCAAACACAATTTTACCTAAACCTGTTGTCTTTTTCAGTGAAAGAAGCAACTCCAGCGCCGTCTGTCTCTAGCTCCTCATACAAACGGCAAAACACGACCAGCAGCTTTGACAAAGTTCTGGGTTGGCTGTCCCATCTTCAGATCAACAGAAATAACGACAACCAGTTGACCCTTGACTTCTCCAGGTCCTCTGGATACAATTCAAGGGTTTCCCTGTTCACTGTTCAGGAATACTTTGAAAACAAATGAAGCTACCTTTGAATTTATGGCCCAGAATTTGACGGCAGACATTTCAGGATCACTGCTCAGACAAGACCGCGAAAAGAAGATTCTGAAGTGCAAATAGATCAGTAGAGACTGTTATCAGAGGCTTTACTGGGAACTTAAAAATCTAATTCAAGTTTCCACCATGGGATCTTCCATTTTTGCTAGAATGTATTTTTCCAAACACGACTATAGTAGCCAAAATGTCAAATTGTATCTACAGATGACCAACTATAAGTGACTTCCTTCCAGGTGTACATATTACAGATGACTTTTTAATGTTATTCCAAACCAGCGGTCTCCAAACTTTTTCTTGTGAGGGCCACATAACTGTAACAGAAAAAGTGTAAAGCCTAAATGTAAGCGTTTACGGTTTTTAGAAAGCCAAACATAGCCAAGTTTTAAATAATTAATTTCTGTAATCTTCATTGAAAGAATTAATACTAAAACATTTTATAAACTAGATACGTAGCAATACCTGCGACAATGCTAGTGTGGATGCTGTGAGCTGAATGTTGCCACTGAAGATGCTGAAATTGATAAATAAAAACACTGAAGTTGATAGCTAGATAAAATATTAGCTTAACTCCAAATTAGCCTGAAAAAATCTAAATTAACCAAAACAGCTAGCATGTAGCTGAAATAGCTAAATGCCAAATTAACTGTTAAAATGTCTAATTTAACCAAAAAAGCTAGCATAAGGCTAAAGTATTAGCTAAACTCCAAATTAGCCTTAAAAACTGAAAATAGCGCAAATTAGCTGAAACACCTAGCATGTAGCTGAAATACAAGCTAAATGCCAAATTAGCCCAAAAAAACTGGTAAAATGTGTTTGATTTTGCAGTACATGACTCATATGCAACTTTTTTTAATAGAATCAGCATTAACAAAAATGTAAAAAATTAAAACGAGAACTGTAATGCCATGTATTTAAAATTTAGAGGAAGGGTGAAGTAGAATATATCACAAAAAGTCTAAGTTTGGCATGTGAACTCCTGTGGTCCAAAGTTATTATTAGGGTCAGGAATCGATTACAAAAACGAATGGCAAATCTGGAAAAAAAAAAATAATCACCTTTTCTTTTTTTATTATTTTCCAGCCACTTATTATCTGCAAATAATCATAATATGAAATCACACACAAAATTGTTCATTTAGAACGTTTATTTTTAGCCTTTCGTATCTTGGATCTAAAACTCAGTTTTTGTCTATATTTTAATATTCTGCCCTCCCTGACTTGGATCCAGTTTGGCAGATAGATGAACAATTCTCAATAAGAAGCAGGTCTTTCAGATCCTCTGAAGATTTATTTTTCCCATCAAGAACTGTAAAACTGTGAACAGCATACAAAACGATTGTAAGTTAGCATGATGCTAACGTATCATTGATTTACACACAGAACTACGAAGCTGCTAACATTCACATGCTCTAAACACATAATAAAAAACAAACTTATTCAATTTACTTACAGCATGGATTCCCTTGAGCTCCATACAACAAAAAATGAGTAAAGTGCAGTTTTGAGATCGTTTTAAATACTGTTTTATCGTCTTCTTTTTCCTTCCCGTACTGAAACTAAAACCGCAGCACACCTGCTCCACCTAGTGGTCAAACAATGAAACAACTCAGACTAGAGGACAGAACATTTAATTATCTGTATTTTCATTCTGAAAGACTAAATGCTTGCTTATTTAGTGTCATTTTAATCAGTGCCACCTCTCCTATGTGATATGACCTTTATTTAGTCATTTCTCCATGTTATATTCACACACTAGACGTAAAAACATCCAAAAACAAAAAATTCGGTCCAGAAAAATTTGATTCATTTTGCTGTAGAAACCCCAGAAATGTTTAAAAAACTGTTTTTATAACCTTAAATGAAAGTTTTTGTTGTAAATTTCTGAAAACATCAAAAATAAAATTTGTCAAGAAATTAATCAACTTGTTTTTGAAAGAAAATACAAAAAAATTCAGGCTAAAGTCACTAAAGTAAGAGTTTCTTTACATTTTTCCTGGAATTCTGTTTTTTTTTCTTATTAATTTTCTTTATTGTGAAAATTAATAAAAACAAAATTTGGGAGGATTTTGATCCAGGTGGATTTCAGGTCAGCTGGACTGGAGTCTACACAGGTGGAGGCGTGTCTGTCCATTCTGAACTGCTCGCCTTCCGCAACGTTGGTGAGCGGGACCTTTGTTGAAAACAGAGTTTCCACAATTTATAGACAACACCGGAGCTTGTTATTGTGGAAAATTTATGTCAGTTCCCATTCCAAAATAAAATAATGAACGGTTTCCTCGTTGGATTTCTTATACCAGACAACTCCGTTTGGCTCCGCCCCTCATAGCAGATGAACAGCTGCTGCTGCATTACAGCCGTCAGATTGACGTTTGTTCTCCACCTTATTTATTAAAATAAAAGATCGATTTTGGAAAGAAAAAAAAAAACTACAAATAAATGCAACATTATCTTTTTAATTTAATAAAATTTCGATCACAGAATGTGAGTTTTATTAAGCTGATCTCACAGCTGCACGGCAGGACGCCTGAGCTCGTTAATACATATTGACAAATTAATTATGTTCTATTAATCACGCGCGTTAACGTGTCAACATTCACAGCCCTAATTTTTTAAAAAGCGGACGCATCAGAATTGTAGCTGAGAAGGGAGACTTTGGCCTGAGCATAGTAGAAACCCAGGCTTTTTCAAAACAGGGATTTTTGTCTCTTTCTGATCCATCACGATTTGATTAAAGAAATACTCAGAAATGCATTTTTCATCTTAAATTATTTTAACTATGTCGTCAAGACAAATACTACAAAAACATACCAAAACAGGATTTTCATTAGAGTGGATCTTTAAAGGGTAACCAAACCCTAAATCAACTTTTTTGTCTGCTGACATCTTTAAATGGGGCTTTAAAAGTGCTGTCTGTTGGCCATTTCCGAATTTTTGATAAATTAAAATAAAATTGTTAATTCTAGAAAATCTAGTCAAAAACATTCCAACTTGTGTGCTGCCCCCTACAGGTTGAAATGAGATATTACAGTTGAATTTTTGATTGGTCAAACCATGTACGTTTCAGAAGTCTGACGTCATGATCTGCAGCTCCAGTAACGATAACAGTCCTGTTCCCCAAGCCCCGCCCCTCTGACTGGATTTTCACATTTCTGCTGTGGATGGAGTCAGCCTCCAACTTCCCTGTTTGGTTACCCCTTAAGGTTACTGTACAAGCCTCACACCTGGGTTCTCCTGAAGATGCAACCACTCCTCTCTATGACCCTCCATGGACCCAGACAACCCACACACCTGTCTCAGGCTTTAGGTCGTGTCTAGACCTTTAGTTGCCAGCTTGATTAAAAAGTTTAGCAAGCTGAGATAATTTAATTGAAAGTATTCATTAATAAGAATAGAATTACAAATATTTTTATTGTTTGTTTTTTGAAGTAGGTTTGTTAAAGAGTCAAGGAACAGTCGGCTAAACAGTGTTCTGACCCACCTCTTAAATTGGCCTCAGAGAGACCTGAACACAGGACACAGAGATCAGAGCAGCAAAAAAATGCTTTTGTTTAATATTTTTAGAGTCAAAAGTATTCGCACGGTGTCTGATGTGAGTAGGTCTGTTAGCTGCCTTCTTTCACTTGGAGGATAAGACAGTCTAACTGACTGTTTTTTGTCAGCATGAACAAGCCAGATCCTTTAAGTGCCAGGATAAATCTGCTTGTCCATCAGAGTGGTCATCTCCATCCAGGACAGGTCCCACTGCACTTCTGTCACATCCTGCTTGGTCTCAGGAAGAGGCACTGATGGGACATCGCCTTTCGTAATCAGCCAGCAGCTCCGACAGAGAACCATCTGCTGGCTTCAAATGAACACATAATAATCAGTGAGGTATCACATGGTCGGATTAGTCAGGAATCAAGACAGATTACCATCAGATTACTTTGTCAGACTGTACAGAGGGCATACTGGATCTCACCTCTTACAGTAAATTATCCAAACTATGAGAGGAATGAGAAACAGAAGCACTATGATGGAGGACACGGCAAACCATTTCCAGACGCCTGGTGGGGAGAATAACGAGACAAATCTCTGTAAATACTGATCCATAGAGTTCTAAAACTGAATGTCATTAATCCAGGTCAGTTTGAAGCAGGGGTGTCAAACTCAATGGCACAAGGGGCCAAAATCCAAAACACACCCTACGCCGCGGGCCGAAGACGATAAACATTTATTGAACACTCTAAAACTACATTTTAAAACTTTAAAACTGTAACTTTTTAACATAATTATGAACTAAATATATAGCATTACCTATAATGCTAGTGTGAATGCTGGAAGCTGAATTTGGCCGTTGAAGATGCTAGTGTTGAGGATGCTCAAATTGATAGCTGAAAACGCTGAAGCTGATAGCTGAAATCACTAATGCTGATAGCCAGCTAAAATATGAGCTAAAAGCCAAATTATCTTAAAAAACTGAAATAAAAACTTAGGTTAGCCAAAACAGCTAGCATGCAGCTGAAATTATATTAGCCAAACTCAAAAATATCCTAAAAAACTGAAAAAAGCATAAAATTAGCCAAAACAGGTGGCTGAAGCTAAAAACGCTAAAGCTAGAAGATGAAAACACTGAAGCTGATAGCCATCTAAAATTTTAGCTAAATGCCAAATAAGCCTAAGGACCTCAAAAAAAGAAGACCTTCGGCTAGCCAAAATGGCTAGCATGTTTTTGAAATATTGGCTAAACTCCAAAACAGCCTGAAAAACTTGAAAAAAAAAGCCTAAATTAGCCAAAACATCTAGCGTGTAAATATTAGCCTAACTCCAAAACAGCTTAAAAAACTTAAAAACTAAAAACTAAAATTAGCCAAAACAGCTAGCATGTAGCAGAAATATTAGCTAAACTCAAAAAGTGCCCAAAAAAATTAGTAAATGCCAAAATAGTCCTAAAAGCTAGCAGAATGACACAGTAACTTTTTAACAGAATTATGAATAATAAAAAGACAGGAATATTTTTCAAAAATAAGTCAACTTAAACTTTAAATAACTTTCAATATGTTACTCTCCATAAAAATATGTATTTTTCAAAATTATACAAGTTAGAAATAAAATAAAATGATCTGGAGGGCCGGATAGAATCACCCGGAGGGCCGGATCCGGCCCCTGGGCCTCAACTTTGACACATGTATTTTAAAACCACACCGCTGACCTCGGTCCGGTGACACAGACAGCCAGCTCTCTGGACTCTCCATCTTCCTGTCAGGACTCGAACACTTGTAGGATCCTTCATCTGTTATTTTCACCCCCCCGATGGTGAAAGTTACAGTTCCATCCGAGCGGGAAGAATTGAAAGTCCCGATTTCTATTCCGTCCCTGAAAAATGTTGCTTGTTTTAGCTTTTCTGCTCTGAACTGACAGAACAAAAATACTTCATCCCCTTCGTGTACAGGCAAGGCCGGAGTCTTCAGGAGGATGCTGCCATCTGTCAATCAAACGATCAGATGTCGTGAGTATTTTAAAATGAGTAAAATCAGTTTGTGTTGATCAGTTAGACTCACAGTTCACTGTGATGTTGACCGCATTGCTGCGGCCCCCAGCACCTTCACACCAGTACAATCCACTGCTGGCTGTGAGGAGCCAGACGCCAGACTTTTCTGAGCAAACAGCACCTCCTGGTGGTGAACACGGTGTTCTCGGATGTACTGTGGTGCTGTTCGGATGGACTGGAGGAAGATGCTTCAGCTCCCAGCCTGTGGGAGATGTGGGGCACAGCACAGAAAGGTTTTCCCCTTTGAAGATTTGCCTGGTGTTAGGAGTCAGAGTCAGTGAGGGAGGAGCCTCTTCTGTGGAAGGAAAAAAAATATTTTGTTTATCATTTACTCTATAATGCTTCTGCAGTTTGAGGACACTTCCAATGGCTGTTACAAGTATTTCTATGCACTTTCATCTGTTACAGCAGGGGTGTCAAACTCAATCGCACACACATTAGATCGTGGGCAAAACAGGATAAACATTTATTGAAAACACTTAAAAAAATGTTAAAACTTTAAAACTGCAACATTTTAACACAATTATGAACTAGATACAGTGACGTGCAGTCAGGGGAGGCAGGTTTGGCTGAGCCACACCAGTAAAATATAGCTGAAAAAAAATGCATAATTTAATTAAGATGAATATACCTCTTAAAATTCAAAATAAAAATGTTGTTTTTTAGAAATGGTTTTACCATGATTACCTTTTTTATGTGGGTTTTCAACATTTCTTTGGTAATAAAGCAACAAATGTATGAGTTTTCAGTTCAAATGTTCCAGATTTGCCGCACGCACTGACTGGAACTGCAGCTGACGCATGCCTGTATTGTTTTATTCTTTCTATTATCATCAAGTACGCTTTATTTTAAAATGACCAAATTTTCTAATCGCTTGCCATCTGTCTGATTACATTGGTGCCAGTTTGAGACTGATTTAGTCTTTTTATACACTGAAAATGCGCTTTAAAAACACGCTGGGCGAGGCGGACGGTCCGCCGGCCGCACCGCAGTACGCATGCCACGAGGCAGAGGGCGCTGGTGAGCCCAGAGAACATGGCAGCTAAAGAATAATAGATTTGTTGATTAGGAGAGCACTTCTTCATTTTGTCCGTCAAACTGGTTTGTTCTTTAAGGTAATTTCTACTGAACACCTGTGGGGGGCAGCATTGCACACATCAGTGTACAGCCTGCTGGAAAAAATTAGAAGAAGAAGAATAGATTTAACAGTTGCAAAACAAGTGCAGCCATCCAGTTACTCTTCAAATGGTGAATAAACTTCTCCGTAGGCAGTGTTGCCAGATAGTGTTAGAGCTTTCCAGCCCTTTATAAAGTTTATAAATCCGACTGATGATGTCAGTGCCTCACCAGCCGTGAACCTCACCGCACGCCACTGACTGGATATGTAGCATTACCTGCGATAATGCTAGCGTGAATGCTGTAAGCTGAATTTGACCTCTGAAGATGCTAGTGCAGAGAGCTGAAAAATGCTTAAATTTATACCCGAAAATGCTTGCTAAAATATTAACTCAGCTAAAAAAAAAATATTAGCCAAATGTCAAATTAGCCTAAAATAGGCCTAAATTAGCCAAAATAGCTAGCATGTAGCTAAAATATCAGCTAAATTCCAAAACAGCCTCAAAAAATTAAAAAGGTCTAAAGTAGCAAAAACATCTAGCATGTAGCTGAAATATTAGCTAAACTCCAAAACAGCCTAAACAAATCTTAGTAAATGCAAAAATAGTCCAAAAAGCTAGCAGAATGATACGTTTTAAAAATTTAAAACCGTAACTTTTTAACATAACCATGAATAAAAAAGGCAGGAATATTATTCCAGAATTAATCAACTTAAACCTTAAATAACTTTCAATATTTTACTCTCCATAAAAATATATTTTGTCAAAATGATACAAGTTAGAAATAAGCGCAAGATAACATCGGGTCATTAATAACAATAAAATAAAATTATCTGGAGGGCCGGATAGAATTAACCGGAGGGCCGGATCCGGCCCCCGGGCCTTGACTTTGATGTGTTACAGCTTCTTACCTGACACTTTGAGCACAACCTGCACCTCAGCTGTGACGTTACTCTCTTGCTGTTCTGCTTTGCACCAATAACTGCCTGCATCCTCCTCTTTTACCGCCGTGATGGAATAGCGGTCACCGCAGACCGAGTGCCTGAGGTTTGGAGTGGAGGCGGTGCGGTACCAGAGGTAGGTCCATCCGAAAGAGGAATTGGATGCCATTCTGCAGTGAAGAAATACACTCTCGCCGATGTAGATTTCTGATCCCGGAGGCCACACGGACACAATGGGTACAGATGGATCTGGAGAGGCAGACAAACGCCATTATGCGCATCTAAGTCAGGGGTCAAAAATAAGCATCATATCTATAGGTCAGGGGAAACTCAAACTTAAAGAGTCCTTTGGGTCGATTTCTCACCGACCACGACCCAGTAGGAGCCACAAATCCTTTAGAATACGAGACTTTTTTTATGTAATTGCTGTTTTTATGAGAAACATAAATACGCTATTTTTTTTTTGGCATAAATAAAACAAACTTTAAGAGAAAATAGTTTTTTTCCATAAATGTGAAACACTATAACTTTTAACAGAGGTTCACTAAACATCCTTTCAAAAAAAAACACTTGGATTATCTCGATGGATCAAATCTAGTGGTAGGTAGTGTAATGTCAGCAATGACAAAAAAAAACTTTTATTTTTGAACGTTTGTGGTGCTTCTTAGCCTGAAATTCATTAATCTACCTCTCTACGACTAAAAATGTTTACTTCTCGATTATTGAACCACTATGGCTACTGTGCTTTGGAGGCTTGCAGAGTGATACATTATTTTTCTTTTTATTAACTTGACTTTACAGAGACTTTTTTAAACAAAAAGCTTTGTATCTCTCTTTAACCAGAGCCACCATAGAGGGGTAGAAGAGACAGACGTGACTCTGGAGCCGCAGGTTGCAGACCCCTGCTCTATGCTAAGCACAAATAACAAACAAAAAACCTAAATTGTACTTTGTAAGTCTAACAAAAAGACTATAAGACAATTTAATTCATGAATTCTGAGGATGTCTTATTTTAAAATGGACATTATGGATTTTTTATGCCTTTCTCACACATGTAGTTCTGGTTTTTCTAATTTATTTCACTGTCAAAAAGTGCCAGTAATTTCTACAGAAAAAAAACTATAAATCATTAGAGTTAGCAACTATAATCAGGAAAAAGCAAAGTGACAGTTTAATTAACTGGTAACTTCCTTAAACTCATAAATGTTTCAAACTTTTGATTTTACGGTAAAATTCTGTCAACCTCAGCTGCCATTATTCTACTGTGAAAATTAACGTGCGTCTTTGCTTATGTTTCAGTGTTACACTGTATTTTTAAGGGTCAATACATTGCTATTAATAGTAAAAATTAGAAATGTTACCCAATAAGAACAGTAAAAAAAGAAAAAAAATTTTACTTTAATGTTTAAAGTGACGCCTTATTTTTTACAGTGAAATTTGAGGAACCACTGCTGCCAGTTTTTTGCTATAAAATTTACAAAATATTTTCTTACAGTGTACCTTCAAGGGAAAAAACTTGAAGAATAGATGCAGCCACACCTGAAACACAGAGACACACAGCTTGTTGTAAGTGATGTAACAGACTACACTTATTTGAAACAGAAAATCTGAAATTTTCAGGTGAAGTGTTGCTCCGACATTCAAATTGCCTCGCTACTGTTTGTAAAGCTGCAAAGTAAAATTTTGACAGCAATGTTTTTGAGTATTTTACATATTTTAGGTGAAAAAACAGGTCTTGTTTTTCAAATGCATATTTTCCCTCTTTAAATTGATGTATTTATAAATGTTAAATTCAAATATTTAATAAGCAAGCTAAATATTTATTTTAAAACTATATTAGCTTACAAAATAAATATTTAGTTTTAAACTAAATATTTAATTCAAAGCTAAATATTTAGTAGAAAAAAAACCTACATATTTAATAAAAATCAAACATTTATCTTGGATCTAAATGTTTAGTTTGGAGTCAAATATTTAGTTTTAAACTAAATATTTAGTTATATTTATTTACTAAATTTAATTAAAGATTTAAATTTCTTTGCTAAATATTTCATTTTAACTATATATTTAGATAAAGTCTAAAGGTTTTGTTAAAACTTAAGTATTTTGTTTTAAATTAGCCATTTAGTTTTTAACTAAAGTTAGTTTAAAACTACTTAATTTCTAATTACATGTTTTGTTTTTTTCACTAAATATTTATTTTTTGAACTATATATTTATATACATTCTAAATATTTAGCTAACAACTAAATATTTAGATTTAACTAAATATATAGTTTAAAATTAACAAGTTCATTTTTTAATGATATATTTAGCTTTTTTAATAAGTATTTTGTTTCTAACTATATTTTTAGACACATTCTTAATATTGGAAAACTAAATATTTAGTTTTAAACTAAATATTTACTTACAAAACCTAAATATTTAATTTGCAAACTAAATATTTAATTTAACGCATTTTCATATTTAGTTATTAAGCTAAATATATAATTTCAGATATTTTTTTTAGATTAAATTAAATATTCAGCTTTCTAACTAAACATTTAGTTTATCAATACATCAATTTAAAGGATGAAAATGTGCATTTGAAAAATGAAACATGTTTATTTTCTCCTAAAACATGCTTAATATTCAAAAACATTGATGTCAAAATGTTTCTTCTCAGATTTACAGATGGAACCCCATAGCCTCTAAAGTGAGACGGACTGTTTCCCCTCCTTTAATGAGGCTGTTTAGACTGTTACCGGCCCCATGGGAGTGGAAGGAATGTACACATACTTGCTGTATTTTTCTACCACTCTGTGAAACTTAGTGCAGCTTTGGTTCATGTCCACATAATTCAGGCCTGTCGCTGACAAAATAGCCAACGCAACGATTCCCAATCATTTCCATTAGCCCAGTTTCCGTTCCTGCTGCCGGCATCATTTTCATTTACAGACTGACAGTCCCAGCTGCAGCTGGTAAATTTACGAGTTATTCTACAGTTATCTGCACCGACTACAGTAAAGAAGCCCCGCTTTGGGCTTACATCAGCTCTGCTTTGACAGCAGAAGGGATTTTTAAAAGACTCGGATGCCAAGTCATCAAGTCGGTCTCTTGTAGGTGTCTGAGGAACTCACCCAGCAGCGAGGGAACGAGGATGGTCGTCATTCTGCTCAGGACCGGGAGTCCAGGAGCAGCTGTGCGCCTCCTCTGCAACTCCTGGAAAAATAAATAAATAAAATGCCACTTTTCTGGTGTAGAATGCACATATAATCCCAAGATCCAGCAGCTATTTTTCACACAGGGTGCTTTATTTTAGAGGCTGTGCGGCAGCGAGAGATGATATCTGTGCGGAGGAGTGACTGTCACAGAACACCACAAACAGAGATGGTCATCTTGGTGGAGACGTTTCCTTCCTCTGTGGACATCATAACAAGCCGTCTGAGGGCAGATTTGAAGGGGGGGGAGCTGAAAATCCCCAAACCACGAAAACCAATTCATCATCCAGTTCCTACGAGTCCTGCTGAAACGACCAACAGATTTGATGCAAAGCTGCACGGTCTGACCATGTTTCATTTCCTTTTGTTTGTGTAACACAACAAACGGTCTGATAAGAACTGGAGCTCCGTTTTGTACAGACGTTCCCCCCAAGGATGAATCCTAATGACTTCACTGATCCCGTGACCTTTCCTGTAGCGCCTCCAGCAGGCTGACATTTGCAGTTTAGACTGAAACGCCTCAGCCAGAATGGTTAAGCTAACATTTTCCTGACCCTCCTCAGTATGAAGTGAAAAACTATGGATTTGACTTTTAAAAAGATGATCCCCAGTGGGAAAAAGTGAATATGAGGTTTGATGTAGGACCATTTATTCAGGCTCACATACAGGTGTCAAAAAGCTGTCTCACTGCATCTCCTTGGAAAAAAAAAAAAATGCTGAAAAATGCTTTTATATAATTGCAAATAAATCCAGGCATCAAGGAGTTAAACCTTAGGGATAAAATGATTCACTTTCCCCACAATTTAGTTCATTTTTGGGTCACAGTTTTTTTTTTTTTTTTTTTGGCTTAAAATATATATTATGTATATTACACAACAACAAAAAATGGATTAAAAAAAATATAAATATATTTTTGGGGTGAATGGTGTGACTTTAGCCTGGATTTTTTTTGTATTGTCATTCAAAAACATGTTGATTAGTTTAATGAAAAATTTTAATCTTGTTATTTTTATGAAATTACACCTAAAACTTTAATTCTATATAGTAAAAATAATTTGTTAAACCTTTTTGAGAATTTTTAAGCAAACTTACAACATATTTTTCAGAAATTTAGGCCAACTTCAGCAGTTTTTTATGATTCTTTTACAAAATTTAAGTCTATTAGTAAATTTAGCATTTTGGAAATAGGTTTTACATTTTCAGCAAATCGCTTCAGCAATTAAAGTTTATAAATTGCTTCAATATTTTCAGCAAACCAATTCAGCTAAAAAGCATTATTGCAATAATAATTGCATTAATGCAACTTTTCAAGTTTCATTTTGAATTGATTTTGTAGGTCTAATTAATTACTGTAACAACTTGCCTCCGATATATCTGGTTGGATGGTAGGAATAATAGATTTGATTAATTCAGTTTATTTTCACATTTCTACTGAAATACAATATTTCTCCAATTGTCTTCATCCTCTGAAGCCACGATTACAAGCATGTGCAGAACAAAATGAACTAGAGAGTTTCATTACCAGCAATAATCCTAATAATAATGATCGTTTGAATGCTTTCTGCTTAACGATGCTGAAGAAATTGACTGTAATTGCTGAAGGGATTTGCTGAAAATGCTAACGTTTCTAAATGACTTAAAACTGCAGAAAGTTCACAAAATTTGAGAATTTCCTTAAAAAGTGCAAAAAATTTAAAATGTGTAAAAGTAATGAACTCAGAATTAGCCTGAAACCAGACGCCAAGTTATCAAAAAAAGCTATAAGTTATTAAAATACTACCTTAAGTCAAAATTAGCCCTAAAACCTGTTCGAAGGAGGCTGAGGCGTTGGGACCCATATGTAACAGAGTTTAATAGCATACAATCATACAAGGGCAATAATAAGGCGAAGTCAGAGTCCAGGCAAAAGGTCGAACAAGGAGCAAGCCAGGGCGTTAGAAGAAACAGGCAGAGGTCCAAAACACAAAGCGGTAACAAGGCGTAAATGCTCAGAATTGTACGTGTGGCAAATACAATACTTCGCACAGAGCAGAGTCCAGAGACTGAATAAATACACTGAGGGTGATAAGGGAGATGAGAAGCAACTAGTGATGATGTGGCAGGAAGGAGGAAGGCAAGAGCAGAGCAGGTTAGAATTCAGGCGAGAGTTCCCTCTGGTGGTCAGAGGTGGAGATGGATGGCCGATCTCTGACAAAACCTCAGTAGATACAGTATTGGCTATAAAAAAGCTTACACATTGCTAAAACATTAGCTTAACCCGGAATTAGCCCAAAAAACCTCAGTAGATCCAAAATTATCCACACAAAAAACTAGCATGTTGCTGAAATATTAGCTCAACCAAAAATTATCCCTAAAAACCAAAGTAGATGCCAAATTAGACAAAAAAAATGCTAGCATGTTGCTGATTGATAGAGTTATACATACATTTCTCTCATATTTGCTTTGTATGATCTTAACCTTTTCTCTTTTTCTGTTTGTTTGAGGTCGTGCTCAGCTCTTATCTGGAGGGTTGCAGTCATCCTAAGCTGAAGGCTATCTGGAGGCTGACATAATACAGATACTTGAAGAGACTGACGCCAACCTATTGCATTGAACTGCAACATTCATTGATAGTAATAGTACTGAGCTGTGACATTAATGTTAGAAGAACCGCCCCCAAAAGGTTACAAAAATGGAAAGCCTGGACCAAGATCTTCAGAGCGGAGTGGAGACTGGTTTGAACATTCTCTGTCTGTTCTCCTTCTGCAAGTAAAATCTGATTCAAGGACTGATCCCTCTCTTGTCTTCCTTTCAGAGAAATGTCTCAGGTTGTTTAAACCTAACACTGATGTACTAACTTAACTCAGACTTATCCAAAAAAAAAAAAACCTCAGTAAATGCAATATTAGCTAGAAAAAAGGTTACACATAGCTAAAATATTAGTTAGACCCAGATTTGGCTCAAAAATCGTCAGTAGATTAGCAAAAAAAAGTTAGCATGTTGCTCAAATACTAGCTTAAGTCAGAATTAGCCAAAAAAACCTCAGTCAATGCAATATTAGCTAAAAAAAAAAAAAAAAAAAAGGTAATACATTGCTAAAATATTAGTTTGACCAAGAATTGGCTCAGAAATCCTCTGTAGATGCCAAATTAGCCCAAAAAAGCTAGCATGTTGCTAAAATACTAGCTTAACTCAGAATTGGCCAAAAAAAAAAAAAGAACCTCAGTAGATGCAATATTAGGCTGAAAAAAGGTCATATGTTGTTCAAATATTGATTTGACCCAGAATTAGTTCTAAAAATCCTCAGTCGATGCAAAATTAGCCCAAAAAAAGACAGCATGTCACTAAAATATTGGCTAAACTCATAACTAGTCCAAAAAAAACCTCAGTAGATGCTAAATTAGCCAAAAAACGTGGTTTTAAAAGCTAAACTCAAAAATAGCCCAAAAAACCTTATCAGATGCTAAATTAGCCAAAAATGTTAGAATGTTGCTGAATTATTAGCTAAACTAAAAATTAGCCTTAAAAACCTCAGCAGAGTTAATGTCCTTAACATATAAAACGTTTCAATATTGCAAAGGTTTCAAAGTGGGTTAAAAAATGTACGAATTTTGCGAAAATAAATTGTTTAAAATTGTTTGAAAAAATGTGTAAAATTTATCAAATTGTATAAAATCTAACAATGCCAAAAGTACAAGTATGCATTGCCTGAACATGGTGAATATTTTAATTGCATAATTTGCTGAAAAAAAAAATCCTTCTATCTTTAATGGGGAATCGCGCAAATTGCGTAAAATCCGAAAATAACCGAATATAATTATCAAAGCAGATTAAAGTCGTACAGGTTGTTAAAATTTATCTCAAAATCTGCGAAAGATTGTAGACATTGCTGAAAGTGTGATTGAGTTTTTACAATCAAAAAATGCAAGGAGGAATTAAAAATGAATAATAATATAGTGAAAAGGAATAGGATCTATAAACAATAAACAAATGTTTTAGAATCTGTTTTCTGTCCATCCCATTGTCTTCACAGGTAAGTGCAGCAGCCTCATTATGTCTCAGTGATCCCGCCTCCCCCTCCTCATCCTCCTCCTCCTCCCTCCCTCCACCTCCTGTTCCCACATCCAGCATCTCATTCTTCACAGAGCATCTTCCAGGAAGACTCAGACAGTCTGCTGCTGCCCTGAAATGCCGAGAAGAGACACAATCCTATCTGTCCTTTTGTGACAGAGAGGAAGAGGAGGAGGAGGAGGAAGGTAGCGAGAGGGAGAGAGGTCCAGCGGGGGGGAGGGAGGGAGGAGAGGAAGAGGGGAGGCGGCAGGAGAGAGGAGCAGACATGGCTTCTAAAGAGCTCACAGCCTCTGGTTTCGTTAGTGTGAGCAAAGACATCACAGGTGGGTTCACGCTCGCTTCTTCTTCTTCTTCTTCTTCTTGCCCTCCGTCTCATCCCCGCGTGCGCCGCGGCCGCGCGCGCGGAATTCTCTCTTCCGCGCGGCTGTTGGAGGCTGAGACCGAACACGGATGCTTTTGAAGAGATCCACCTTCATGTCGAGTCCCGAGGCTTTCCGGGGGGCTGTCCCCCCACCCCTCACCGTACGCGAATTATATTATGTGCAGATGAATTATTTAAGGAGGGGAAAATATCCCACAATGCTTAGAGGGGCTGCCCTGGGCGGAAGGGAAATGGGGTACAAACCCAAAACATTACATTCAGCCTTAGGCCAGAGGGGGAGAGGGGAGCAGTGGAAATGATGCTGACCTCGTGGGTTTGATTCCTCCTTAGCCGGATTCTGACCCTCACGTGGTCCAGCTTTGTTTGTTTGTTTGTTTGTTTGTTTGTGTTTGTGCAGCCTGGCTGCTGGTCTGGTCGTACAGGTGTTAAAATGTAGAAGGAGAAACTGATGATGCTGAGGTTTTTTTTTTTTTTTCTTTACACTATACAGGGCGTGTGATTAAAAGCAACAGTTTCCACGCGTCAAAGTCGCGCCAATACCCACAAACTCACGCGCGCGCGCGCCTTAATTACTCCTAATGACTCAATTAGGCGCTGATGATAATCCCTGCCTCTCCTCTCAGACACCTGCCGGGCGGCTCCGCCCCCTGCAGCCCTGCCGGCGCGTGCTGTCAGGATGGAGCACCTGGTGGTTTGCAAGGTCACCTGAAAGAGGCTCGAGCGCAGCAGCTAAAAACGAGTGCAACATGTGTGTGTGTGAGCCCTAAAGCACATGTGTCAAAGTCAAGACAAGATCATTTTAGTTTATTGTTATTAATGGACCGATGTTATCTTGCGCTTATTTCTAACTTGTATAATTTTGACAAAATATATTTTTCTGGAGGGAAAAATATTGAAAGTTATTTAAGGTTTAATTTGACTTATTGTGGAATAATATTCCGGCCTTTTTATTTTTTATAATTATGTTTAAAAAATATAGTTTTAAAGGTTTTAAAAATGACATTCTGCTAGCTTTTTGGTATATTCTACTAAGATTTTTTAAGCTATTTTGGAGTTTAGATAATATTTCAGCTACATGCTTGCTGTTTTGGAAAATTAAGGCTTTTCTTTGTAAGTTTTTAGGCTGTTTTGGAGTTGGGATATTATTTACACGCTAGCTGTTTTAGCTAATTTTGTCTTTATTACATTTTCTTAGACTGTTTTAGAGTTTAGCTAATATTTCAGCTACATGCTAGCTGTTTTGGCTAATTTTGGCTTTAAAAAAACGTTTTTTGGTTGTTTTGGAGTTAGGGTAATGCTAGCTGTTTTGGCTTATTTAGGTTTTTTTCTTTCTTTTTTTTTTTTTTTATGTTTTTTAGGCTATTTTAAAGTTTAGCTGTCTTTTCAGCTACATACATGCTGTTTTGGCTAACCCAACTTTTTTTTCTTCAGTTTTTAAGGATAATTTGGCATTTCGGTAATATTTTAGCTGGCTATCAGCTCCAGTGTTTTCACCTATTAGTTTTAGCCTTTTCAGCTATCAGCCTCAGCGTTTTTAGCTATCAATTTCAGCATCTTCAGCTATTAGCACTAGCATCTTCAGTGGCCAGGTAATGCTACATATCTAGTTCATAGAAAATTCATTAAAAAGTTACGATTTTAAAAATTTAGTTTTAGAATGTTCAATAAATGTTCATCCTGTTCGGCCCGGGACCTAAGGTGTGTTTTGGATTTTGGTCCCTTGTGCGATTGAGTTTGACACCCCTGCCCTAAAGGATGAAGATGACAGAGGGTTGTTGGTGCTTTTCGGTGGAGCTGAAACTGTGAACTGATGGAGGATAGTGGAGCTGCTTTCCTTTTGGCTCAAGAAGTAAATCCCAGAGCCTTTAGTATTGATTTCCTCATCAAGCCATCAGTCCGGATGCTGAGCAGATACAGTAATTGAGACGCTGAATCATATCATTCCTGCCAGCCAGTGTACGTTTCAGCGATGCTTCCTCTGGTGCAGCAGGCAGGTTTTATCCAAGTCAGGGGTCACAGCACAGACGGATGCAGGGCCTCCGCAACAGTCGTCAATGAATCAGTGACTGTCACTCGCAGAAGTGTCCTGCTTCTTCCTGCAAAAAAGAATTCTTTTTTATTTGTATCAAGCACACAAAGTTCAGTTCAGCTGAATCTGTGGGATGGGTCCTTTCACTGTTTTACGTGAGCTAGCAATGTCACATCCTTCACCGGTTTATGGAATCAAACCAAAAAGCAGCTGCAGATGCATTTCACTGCTTGATGTAACTCTCGGCTCGATCTTTCAAAATGTGTGCTGGTTTTAACTTCAACTACCATTTTTTTCATTTAGTTGGAACTGTGTTTGTTACTGCGTGCTTTCATCTGTCAAAAGTACTAAAAAAGGCCTTGGATTTGTGCTGCTTCCACCTCACCCTCCAGGCATCCTCAGCTGTTTAGAAACACATCTGCACAGACACGACGTCCTGCAATAATCCTGCCCAGCGAACGTAACGTCTCATTTTGTGTTCAGTCTATTGAACACATGTAGGATTCTCACTCTCTTCTCTAACGTAAAGATAATGTGTGTTTTCCTCCACAGAGAGCATCAGGAAGATCATTGATAAATCATTGATTAAGTTCGTTTGTGGAATCAAGCTTGATGCCAAAAATGGAAAAACGGAGGACAGATTCCTGGTAAGTTTTTTTTTTTTCTGTGTTTTCACTCTGCTGGCCTGGTTTTTTTCCTAACCCCATTTGTGCTGATAGACACCATATAGCGCATGCATCATGCATTCGAACTCTTTGATGTCAACTTTCATCGCCGCCCGTCACAGCGCCGATATCAACATCAGCAGAAAGAGAAGTTCGGCGGCCAGCTTTGAACGTCTTGCTACCGCAATTGCTTTGTGATTTCGTTATTATTAACAGTGTGACCCTCGTGTTGGATGGAGTAGATCTGTGGGAGGGTCCCCTGCAACTGAGGCTTGCTGAACAGCCTTTGATTCTTTCCGAGCAGAGTATGGGACAGAGATGTGAAGCCTCTGTGGGGGGAAAAAGAAGCTCAGCCAGCTATCTGAATGGAATCTGGGACATTTAGCTTTCACACTGGGAACCAAAACTTAGACTGGATCCTATATGAATGCAGGAGCTTTTAAAAAGGTATATTTGTATGAGAAAAACTGCAGTAAATTAGATTTTTTTTTAATCGTTATTTTACCATCTGATCGGTTTTTGCAGCCTATTAATTAGCAAATGAGTTTTTCCAAAATGTCTCCTCTTGGTTGAGAGTATTTCAATTGCTGGTTGCTTTAATGCAGAGGTGTCAAACTCAATCGCACAGGGGGCAAAATCCAAAACATACCTTAGGACACCGGAAGAACAGGATAAACATTTATTGAACACACTAAAACTAAAATTTTAAAACCGTAACTTTTAAAATAATTATGAACTAGATATATAGCGTTACCTGCGATTTTGCCAAAGATGCTAGTGCTGACAGCTGAAGATGCTGAAATTGAGAGCTGAAAACGCTGAACTTGATAGCTGAAATTGCTGAAGTTGATAACCAGCTGAAATATTAACTAAATGCCAAATTAGCCTGAAAAAAGCTCAGATTAGCCAACAGCTAGCATGTAGCTGAAAAAATTCTCAAAGCCTAAAAAACTTAAAAAACCCTAAATTAGACAAAATAGCTGGCATGTGGCTGAAATATAAGCTAAACTCCAAAATAGCCCCTACATGAGGAAAAAAAAAAAACTAAATCAGCTAAAACAGCGGGCATGTTGCTGAAATTTTAGCTAAACACCAAAATAGCCAAAAAAAAGAAAGCTATTATGAATAATATAAAGCCAGGAATATTATTCCAGAATAAATCAATTTAAGCCTTAAATAATTTTCAATATTTTACCTTCCATTAAAATATATTTTGCCAAAACACAAAATATAGAAATAAGCTCCAGATAACATTGGGTTATTAATAACAATAAATAAAATGATCTGGAGGGCCGGATATAATTACCCGGAGGGCCGGATCCGGCTCCCGGGCCTTGACTTTGACACCTGTGCTTTAATGGTTCATCTCGCAGCAAGGATTGGCAGAAAGGACAGCTTCTGTGTGCACAGCCTTTTGATATTCAGCACTTTGATATGTCTATCTGCCAGAGAAATAATTTGTCTAATTTGCCGCTTCCTCTCAAAAAGCTGAACTCAAAAGCAAACGGCTCTTTCTCCTGCTGCTTCCAGGCAGAGGACGGAAAAAATCAGACCTCTGTGGACCAAATATTTGATGTTGTCAATTCCAAGAGACAAAAAATCTTAAATCTGACTACATTTAATTAAACTATTGGGATCAGAATGAAGGTGTTAAGGATACCAGAACAGCCAAACCGATGAGAATAGCTGCCCTGCTTCACCTCTGCCAAAGGAAGGAGGAGTTTGCACGCCGTCCCTTTGGAGGGAAATACTGGGTGGTTCTCTATCTTCCTGCATCAGCAGGATTCACTTCTGTTTACTTGCTCCTTTAAGAACCAGCTGTAACCCAGACTCATCAAGGTAATGTGATACGATCTGGTTGTTCTAAAGAACTCCTCCTGAGAGCCTTTGAAGTAAGCGTCTGCCGCTGTCTCACAGCACAGCCAGCAAGGCCAAGTGGGCGCCGTTTGGTTTCAAGGTGGGCGGTGTTTGCCCACATTGGCTAAAGTAGGGATTCAGTAGGTTACCTCTCTATGTTATCCCACCTCTTGATAGATGGCGTAGCATACTGGTGAGCTCCGCTGTATCAGGCTCCGCTGTTGCTAGCTCCATTGTAGCGAGTGCGGCTTAATAGAGCTAGCAAGCGCTGAGGTATCGAGCTAGCGAGCTCCGCTGTATTGAGTTAGAGAACGTAGCTCTATCGAGCTGGCAAGCTAGCGATCACCACAGGAGCGAGCTAGCAAGTGCCGCTGGACCCAGCTAATGAGCTCTGCTGTGGTAAACTTGCGAGCTCCATTCTACCGAGCTCCACTGTATTAGATGGCAAGCTCCACAGTAGTGAGCTAGCAAGCGCCGCTGTTTCGAGCTATCGATCTACGTTGTATCAAGCTAGTGAGCTCCACTGTAAGGAGCTGTGCTGTGGCTAGCTCCATTGTAGCGAGCTCCATCCACTATAGTGACCTAGCAAACCCTTCTGTATCAGGTTGGCGAGCTCAGCTGTGACAGCTAGTAAGCTCCACAGTAGTGAGCTAGTGAGCTCCATTGTGACGAGCTCAGCTGTATCGAGCTAGCGAGGTCTGCTTTAGCGAGCTCTGCTTAAGCGAGCTCCACTGTATCAGCTAGCGAGCACCGCTGTGTTGAGCTAGCTATCTGCGCTGTATTGAGGTAGAGAGCTTGCTGTATAGAGCTATCAATTGCCACTTTATTGATCTAGCAAAGTCCGCTGTAGTGAGCTAGCAAGCTCTGCTGTAGCAAGCTTATAGGCTCCTTTGTAGCAAACAAACATCTCTGTATTGAGCTAGCGAGGACCCCTATAGCTAGCACTGCTTAAGCAAGCTTCACTGTATCAGCTAGCAAGCTCCACTGTAGTGAGCTAGCGATTGCTGCTGTATCGAGCTAGCTATCGCTGCAGTATCTAGGTAGAGAGCTCGCTGTATAGAGCTAGCAAGGTCCGCTGCAGTGAGCCAGCGAACCCCTCTGTATCAAGCTTCACTGTAGCAAGCTAGCAAGCTCTTTTGTAGCGAGCTCTGCTGTAGTGAGCTAGCCAGCGAGGGAGCGCCACTGGATCCAGCTAGTGAGCTCCGCTGTGGCGACTTGGCGAGCTCTGGTGTAGTGAGCTAGCGAACTCCACTGTAGGGAGCTCCACTGTATCAGCTAGTAAGCTCCACTGTAGCGAGCTAGCGAGCGTCTCTGTATCTTGCCAGCGAACTCCACTGTAGTGATTTAGTGATCCATCTTCCATCGGGCAGCTAGCTAGCGTAGTTAGCTAACCCACTGATTGTCCACTTAAGCTAATGTGGACAAACACATGTGGGACCACACAGAAACTCTTTGATAAACCCATTCGGGTTCCACATTTTCTGCCCATTTTAAACCATATGGGGCCCACTTGGCCTTGCTGGCTGGGAGCGTGCTTTAGACAAACCAGTGTAAAAAAAAAAAAAAAAAAAAAAAAAAACTACAGCAGTAATTCAGTTACTGTTTCTCATGGGGTGACACGTGGGATCGGGTGGGGTGGCGTCGTTTGTCCTCTGGGACAGTTTTAGCAGGTCCGTTTAAGAGAATGGAGTAAATGATCGGGAGCGACGGAGCAGAAGAGGAGGAAGAGCAGAGGGCAGCACTCAGGGCTTTGTGGAGAGCAACAAAATGCCAAAGAATGGTTGCCTTTTGTTTGCCTTGACGGAGAGAGGCACTGACTTTTTTAAGGGTCTGTTTGCCAAATAAGAAATTGCTGCTCACTGGGAGGAATCGGAAGCAAAAATCAAGTGTTTTCATGCTGAAAAAACCTGGCTGCAGGCACAGAAGTGCTGGGATTGTTCATTCAGATGGAAATGCACAAATTATTTCTGGACTTGAACTCTTGTAGTTTTTTTTTCATCTAAATCCCTCTCAATTTTGGATTAAAAAAAGACCTCACTCAGCTGAGAAGATGTAAAAAAAAAATATGAATACTTTGGCATCCCGACCCAGAAAGATTATGCTTTAAGAGAAGCTGAAGGATGAAGATTAAAAATCTGCAGTTTTTCCCTTTTAAGTTCAAAGTGGAGCCAAATGGCTGAAGGAGTTCGCTCATTGACCCAACCAGATTATTGTTCATCAGATTGAACCATTTCAACATGTTTGCATTTGTCATCCTTTGCCACAGGATTGCTAATCTATCACTGCTTGACAAGACGTACTGTAGTTCTGCTTTTAGCTGGATCAATACAGGAGATTTTCCACTCATCATTACCATGGAAACTCCTCCTCCTTCCCCCAGCTGTGGCTGCACAGTCCTTCTTAAGATCCCTGATATCATTTACTTTATTTCCTTCTTTTAAGGTGCTCACGACATGGCGCCTTTATTCCTGGCTGACATCTTCACTCTGTAAATTGTGCTTTTGATAACAGGCGGAAACGACGTTCAATTTCTTGGAGATTAGAGCTTTGAGTTCTCATCCTGACCACCAGGTACAGTTTCTGTTTTAATTTTTGATTGATGTTTGAGCATTTTTTTTATTGAGAATTTTGCATCTGATCTACTTTAAATTAAAACATTGAAATAGCAAATATCAAGAGGTAAAGTCTTATACACCTAAGTGTGAAATCGGTTCTCCACAATTGACCCATCCAATGGGGTTGGGGTGAGCCGCAGACACAGCCGCGCTTGGGAACCATTTGGTTTAACACCTTAATTAAGGCTGTGTTAAGGAGGGAGTCACTGAGTTCCGTTTCCATAGTAAATTATCATGCATTTATAAAGGCAAAATACTCCAAAATAAAAATGCAAAAAAGGATTTAAATTGTATGTGTCGTCCTACATAGAAAACTTCAAAGGTAACTTACTAAGGCTGATGTTATTTTCACATATTTACGTGCAATCGGCTCAAAAGCTGATGGAAATTCATGTTGGCAACACATTATAGATGCGGGCAAGATGCATTGTTTCACATATTTTTAGTGCATCCAAAGCTAAATGGTGTTACTAGTCGCACGTTTTATAGGTTAAAGTCCTGTTAGCTGCGCAGCGCAGCTGCAATGCAGCCACAATCGGGAACCATCTGGTGCCTTGACCCGAGCCAAAACCGTGATCATGATCTTAACTTTTACTCCGGGTCCATGCAGCCAAAAAAAAAAGTCAGCACTGGCTGCACATGTTTAGTAAATGACATGTGAATATTGTCACTTTTAATTCAGGCTAACTAGCATGAAAGACAATTCTAACTAAAAAAGTTGCATTACCTGCGATAATATTAGTGTGAATGCTTTTTGCTGAAAGTAGTCGCTAATGCTGAAGTTTTTGCTGAAATTGCTAAAATTAGCCAATGTTAAATTTGCTAAAAGACTGAAAATTTTGATCAAAAACTATGAGAGAGTGCCAAAGTTGATCTAAATTTCTGAAAACTTGTGATAAAATTGTTGAAAAATCTCTAATCCATGCCAATTTTGCAAAAAAAAATTAATGTGTTGCTTAAATATGAGTTAGACTCCAAATTAGCCCAAAAAAACCTTAGTAAATGCCAAATTAGCTTAAATGTTAGCTGAACTCCCGAATAGCCTAAAATTAATCAGTAAACTAACTTAGTCAAAAATGTTAGCATGTTGCTAAAATAGAAGCTAAACTCTAATTTAGCCTACAAAATCCTGAGTAGATGCCAAATCAGTCAAAAACGTTAGCATGTTGCTAAAGTAGAAGATAAGCTCCAAATTTGCATATAAAATTTTAGTGGATGCCTAATTAGCCAAAAAAAAAAAAAACCTCCAAAATTGCCCAAAATCCCTCAGTAAACTAAATTAGTTAAAAATGCTAGCACGTTGCTAAAATATTAGCTAAACTCCAAATCTTTTGAAAATTACTATAAAATATTAAAATATATCTCATGAATATACCTAAAGGTTCGTTGCTAAACTACTTAAAATTGATAAATTTGAGGACTTTCTCATTCATTTCCTACGGGGAATATTTTGCTTTTTAAACGTTCTACGTTTATCTGAAGTAGCCATGTGATCGTTCAGGACGTGGTAGCGTTGTGTGGGTGTTTGGCCATTCAGGAAGGCAAACTTTACCTTTTTGGTTGTCTTAGTGTATCTAAATGATGACAAACTGACATGCGATGCAAGAAAAAAACGAAAAACCAGAAATATGTCACACAGCTCCGTGCATAGAATCCATTAAGTTTTTTTTTTTTTAATCAACAAAAAAAAAAATTGATTAAGTTCTGAAAGAATTTTGCAACATAATAGACCAACATCTCTGAGAAGTGCATAGGAAACAGAAGGATACAGTTCAGAGGAGAGGCAGGAAAACATTTGTGATTCCAGCATATAGAACCCAAAGCTGCTCTTCTAAACGATAAACACGCGCATTTTTTTACACAGTCTGACACATTTTGTCTCCAGGTTATCATCGACACAGACAAGTCCAGCCACTCGCTGAGGTTTGAGTCCCGCGACCACCTCAGCCACGTGGTCAGCCATATCAACTTCGCTCTGTCTCGAATATTCAACAACTCCATTTTTGCGTGAGTGTCCAGCCTTCACATCGCCAGAGCAAAGCTGTCCACGTTTTACGATAAACGGAGAATCCTCAGCATGACCTTTATTTATCAGAAGGCGCACCGTCCTTACACTGTTTGTCTTCCTTTTATGTCGGCAGCCCGTCCATATGTCACTCAGACAGTGACCTTTCAGAGGGCAGCAGGAAGTATTCACCCAGCTCCGAGACTTCGGTGGAGACTCAGAGAGCCTGTGGTAAAACAGACCTTATCATCAAGCATGTGCTGTGACTCTGCTTGGCCGGCTGGAAGAGAAGCTGGCATGTAGGCTTGGTGAATGTTCTCCCTGATGTTCAGTTTAATACGGTGGCCGAGACGGCTCACATGATTGCAAAAGCCACAACACAACGGCAAAAGCCGAAACACGAAGACAAACGCCGAAACACGACGGCAAAAGCCGAAGCACGACGGCAAAAGCCGAAACACGAAGACAAACGCCGAAACACGACGGCAAAAGCCGAAACACGAAGACAAACGCCGAAGCACGACGGCAAAAGCCGAAGCACGACGGCAAAAGCCGAAACACGACGGCAAAAGCCAAAACACAACGGCAAAAGCCAAAGCACTCCAGCAAAAGCCAACACAGAACGGAAACGAATCAGAACGGAAGTGAATAATGGACTTTTTTTCTTAACCTTTCATTCAGTTTCAAGCTATTGGTGATTCTTGAGAGATACGTGATTTTGGTAAGGGATAGGTGAGGGTGGACATTCGCCGGTGTTGCCGCTTTTATTTCTTCTTTCAAAGCCTTCACGGAGAGCTTTCGGGGGAGAAAAAAGGGAGGGCGGAGGAGGAAAACGGGATCTGGTTTTTGTCTGCCATTTTTCTTTTTTACCTATTTTTTATTACTTTTAATACCTTCCACGTTATCGTCAGTGTAAACCCTAATACTGGGGGTCTATATATTGAGTTTAAACGTTTGGATACGCAAGCTGTGTGGTGGCCTAATGGGTAGCACACTTGGTTACAGTCCCAAAGGGTTGGGGTTCGAGGCTTGCGGGTGTCATTTAGTGTTATGTTTTTTTTTCTGTAAAAAAAAAAAAAAAGTATCATACTGGTTCTTACGTACATTTTAAGAATCAAAATAAATAAATACTTCTTGCAACATATTCCAGGTAGTTTAGTCATTTTTGTTGCATGGGGTCCATGGCGAAAAGGAATTTTGGCGCTGCGTGCCACAACCCCACCATCCTCAACTGAAACGACGTAACTGCCTGGAATTATGTTGCAAGAAGTATTTATTTATTTTGATTCTCAAAATGTACGTAAGAACCACGTATGATACTTTTTTTTTTTTACAGAAAAAAAATGTATACGTACTAAATGACACCCGCAAGCCTCGAACCCCAACCCTTTGGGACTGTAACCAAGTGTGCTACCCATTAGGCCACCACACAGCTTGCGTATCCAAACGTTTAAACTCAATATATAGACCCCCAGTATTAGGGTTTACACTGACGATAACGTGGAAGGTATTTAAAAGTAATAAAAAAATAGGTAAAAAGAAAGAATGGCAGACAAAAAACCAGATCCCGTTTTCCCTCCTCCGCCCTCCTTTTTTTCTCCCCGAAAGCTCTCCGTGAAGGCTTTGAAAGAAGAAATAAAAGCGGCAACACCGAACGTCCACCCTCACCTATCCCTTACCAAAATCACGTATCTCTCAAGAATCACCAATAGCTTGAAACTGAATGAAAGGTTAAGAAAAAAGTCCATTATCACTTCCGTTCTGATTCGTTTCCGTTCTGTGTTGGCTTTTGCTGGAGTGCTTTGGCTTTTGCCTGTTTTGTTTGTTTTTCGGCTTTTGCCGTGTTCGTCGTTTCTGGCTCCTTGTGCTTCGGCTTTTGCCGTCGTGTTTCGGCTTTTGCCGTCGTGTTTCGGCTTTCGCCGTTGTGCTTCGGCTTTTGCCGTCGTGTTTCGGCGTTTGTCTTCGTGTTTCGGCTTTTGCCGTCGTGTTTCGGCGTTTGTCTTCGTGTTTCGGCTTTTGCCGTTGTGTTGTGGCTTTTGCAATCATGTGAGCCGTCTCGGCCACCGTAGTTTAAAGCTGTCATGCAAACAAAAAAATCGATCATTTTGAGGAATGCTTGCATGTGAATTTACCGTGAGCAGCTGCTCGTATCCTCTCTGACTTCTCTTTTCTGTTCTCCTCTTTTGTTTCCGTCTGCGTCTCTCAGGAGGCTTCTCGGAGACCTATGCCGCTCTGTGTGACTATAATGGCATCAGCTGCAAGGAGGAAGTGCAGTGGGTAAGCGCTGTGGGACTGTGTGGAGTGCTTTTAGCGCTACACGCCGTGCAGCACAAAGCGAGCAGACGGCCTCATGTGTGATTATGTTCCTAGGATGTGGACACCATTTATCATTCCCAGGACAACCGAGAGTTTAACCTCCTGGACTTCAGTCACCTGGAAAGCAGGTGATGGCTGAGCAGTGGTCAAACACTTTCAGCTCCAGAAAACGTCTGATTATCTTTTCGTTTTTACAGAGATTTGGCTGTGATTGTCGCTTCAATGGCCTACAACACATGGTTCACCAAACTGTACTGCAAAGACCTTCGCCTGGTGAGCATGAACGCTCCTGACTCAGCGCGCTCAGGTTCTGATGAGTCAAACAACCCGCAGCAAGAGCGACCTGCTTTTTCTTAACAGGGGTCAGAGGTCACTGAGCAGGTCCTGCACACCGTCAGCAAATCGTCCTGCCTGGAGGAGCTGACCCTGGAGAACGCGGGGCTAAAATCGTGCGTTTGAAAACTTCCCTGAACTTTTTGCTAACTTAACCAGCGCTGACTTTAACTTAAGCACTTAGAAAAGAAAGCCTTGACCTACACCAGATGTCTGCAACCTGCTCCAGATCCACATGTGGCTCCTCGGCCAAACATAAAATAAGTCATGGAGACTCTGCTGACTCAGACATGTCGACCGTCTTAACCAAAACTACCTAAAGAAAACAAATAAACAAAGCCTGTAATCTAAGACTACCAACCCCAAACTAAAATAACAAAACCCAGCAGTGGAAGACTGCTGAGGACAAAGAGAGGAAAAAAAAAAAAAAAAGGAAAAATAAAATAGTAATTTTTGAAAGTAAGGATTACTTAATTAGCATTTATGTAATTTAGATTAGTTAAATGTATATTTTTATGCTGAGGTGAACATAGATGATAAACTGTAGGTTTTTACATCCATGTTGGCCTGAAGATGTCTTGTTTGTTCAACTCTTCCTCCAAAATAAACAAATTTTATATGCTAAGCAAAATTTTGGTTAAAAATATATTCTTTAATGAGTTAAAAGCACATATTATCTTATGCTGAGAACATTGGTTACTAGCTGAACTGAGATGATCCTGTTTGGCACAGAGCAGCTTTTATTTTGAAAATAAGTCATTTAAGCTTCTGTCAAATGCTAGAAAAAAAAATCATATTTTTATATTGTTGCTTTCGTCCATGAAAAAAAATTAAGTAATTCATGTTTATTATTAAAAAATAGAAGACCATAAATTCAAATCCAAATTTCTTGAAGGCTAAAGTAAGACTCTGCAGCTCCTTCAAGGTTTTGATCAGTAGAAATCAAACCCAAATGGCTTTTTTACCGTCTCCTTTACTGTACAATGCCTTTTCAGTCCCGAACACCTTTAAAAGAGAACATTCACGTTTGTTGGTATAAAGCTGCAGATTTAATACCAAGTAGATATTAGAATTTTTGGTTTTAAGTTGGAAGATTTTATACATTTGATCAAACATGAAGCAACGTTTTATTCAAGGAATGAAATAAATCCTCACAAATATTAAAACTGAGACATTTTACAATTTTATCCTCCAAGTCTCTTAGGCTAGTTTGACATTTAGCTAATATTTTAACTGGCTATCAGCTTCAGCATTTTTAGTTATCTATTTCAGCGTTTTCAGCTCTAGCATCTTCAGCGGCCAAATTAATCTTACAGAATTCACACTAGGATTATCACAGGTAATGCTATATATCTTGTTATCTAGAATTATGTTAAAAAGTTTTATTAAAGTTAAAGCTCGTTAAAATTCTGTAAGCTGAATTTGGCCACTGAAGATACTGAAATTGATAACTAAAAAATCTAAAGCCAATAGGGGAAACCGCTGATGCTGACAGCCAGATAAAATGTTTGCTAAATGCCAAGTTAGCCTAAAAAAGAGAAAAAAAAAACCTCGGTTAGCCAAAACAGCTAGCATATAGCTAAAAAAATGGCTAAACTTCAAAATATCCTAAAAAAACAAAACAAAAAAAGCCTAAATTAGCTAAAACAGCTAGCATGTAGCTGCACTATTAGCTAAACTCAAAAATAGCCTTAAAAATGTATGTAAATATCAAATTAGTCCAAACAGCTAGCAGAATGCCAATTTTTAAAACTTTAAAATCATAACCTTTTAACATAATTGTGAATAATCAAAAGAAAGGAAATTATTCCAGAATAAATCAACTTAAACATTAAATAACTTTCAATATTTTACTCTCCATAAAAATATATTTTATCAACATTATGCAAGCTAAAATGAGCATGAGATAATATCGGGTCATTAATAACAATAA
The DNA here is from genome assembly GCA_003999625.1 of Oryzias javanicus. Taxonomy (NCBI): domain Eukaryota; kingdom Metazoa; phylum Chordata; class Actinopteri; order Beloniformes; family Adrianichthyidae; genus Oryzias; species Oryzias javanicus. The sequence continues at coordinate 25,136,232 of CM012440.1, forward strand.
AATAAAATGATCTGGAGGGCCGGATCCGGCCCCTGGGCCTTGACTTTGACGTGTGCTTTAAACAAAGCTACTTTCATGACTTTTGCTTCCTGGTTGTGTGACCGCTCTGTCTGTCTGTGTGTGGCGGCAGAGACTTTCCACAGAAGATGTCAGCAGCTCTTTCAGAGAACCCTTCCTCAGTCATCCACTCACTCAACCTGTCCCACAACTCGCTGGACAACCAAGGTACGTGCTCCCGCTACGCTCGCCGCTTACTGCTGTAGCGCCTTTGATGTGATGACATGAAAGAGCTTAAAGAAGGAAAGAAAAAGAGTCGTGCTTTCAGTCTAATGATCACAAGAAGCAGACTTTTTTTCTAAGATGTCTGCTCAGTGTAATTAAAAATTATCAAAGGAGTATTTGCTTTGAATGCGTTTCCCCTGGTACATTCTTATCATTTTTTAAAGCTCATTCCGTATGTAGAAACAGAAACATCCCTTTTATCGCGTCTCTCGTGTGCAGGCGTGTCCAACTTGATCCAACAGTTGTGTCGTCTCAGCAAAGGACTTCGCCTGCTCAACCTGTCCAAGACCTCACTCACCTCTAAAGGTTTGTCTCTTCCTTACTGCTTCACCTCCGTCTGTAAACGTAAGGAGTGCTTCCCTGCAGAGCACAGAAGAAGAGCAGGTCAGCTCGGAGGAAGAAAGCCTCCTAACTAGGGTTGGGCACCGATTGGGTTTTGTTCAGTTGTGTTTCCGAAGCGGTTCTTTGGTTTCAGTTTCTGTTCCTAATCGGGGCCAATTTCGGTATTTTGGTAATGAAAAATAATTCCTACATCTTCCCAAATCTTCACATTTTCCTTCCTAAGTCTATGGAGCTATTTTGGGGGCCATAAATATTTGAAGCCCAAATAAAACTTTAAAAAAAAAATATTGATTTTTGCCACAAAAAAAAAAAGTAAAATGTCCAAAACTTTTTACTATCCTACAATAAACTTCATTATTTTCAGCTTCAAATGTTGTTTTTTTCAGTCTCAAATCTCAAAATTTTAATTTCAAAACTGTTCTTCCATTTACTGTTTTTTTCACTTTCAACTCTTTTTTTGATCTAAAAATTTCAGTTTCAAAACTTTTGGCCCTGTTGTGGTACATTTGGGCGGGGCTAACTTCAGTCTCCGTACATTCACCGACTCCTGGAGATGTAATTATTACAGTCAGAAAATGGCTGTATTGTCTGTTCTATCATATTCTGAAGAAATTCCAAGACAATCGCGTACAAACCGCGCATCCAAAACTCTGTTCTAGCTCGTTTAAAACGCCATCTTATTGTGTTAAATACAGTTGTCGAAATAGCAATAGAATATGGAAATACTTTACAAAAAAAGTTCAGTTTTGTGAAAAATGTCCATTTCAATAAAAACCACCTCATCTAAGCGCAAAAACTTTTTTTCAATGAATGTAAAAATTTTTTAAATTGTTTTTTTTCCATGAAGAGAATTTCTTATGGAAAGTCCAATTTGCAAAATATCAGAGTTAATGGAAATGTATGGAGCCAAATTAGAGCCATAAATGTTTGAAACCCAAATAAAACATTTTTAAATAAAACTTATTGTGTTAAATACAGGAGTATTAAACGTCTTTATGCTCTTATAGAATGGTTATGTGGTGGGTCGCCGTTATTAACCCTACAGAACACAATCATATAAACAAAGTGTTGCTGGTGCAGCGTACAGTAAATGTTTTGCTAGAATCCCACCGTTGGCAGGGTTTAAAATGTTTTTTTTAACATATAGTGACATTTCTGTTAATGTGCAGGAAAATTTAGTAGTTGTTTTAAAAGAGTTGCTCATATCACTAAAAAAATTTGTGTTTTTTATGCGTAATGAAATGTAACTATGTATTAAGAAACAGGTAAACCCACCATATAGCAATTTTAAGCAGGTGTAAGGATGTTTTCTACACCTGAATTTAACACAATAAGATATTGATTTTGATTGGTCCTTTGTGTTAGCCCCGCCCCAACGCGCCACAAGTTTTGAAACTGAAGTTTTCAGATTCGAAAACAAAAAGAAATGTTCAAAGTAGAAAAAAAAATTTAAACTAATTAAAAAATGTTTCAAAATTTAAATTTTTTTGTTTTGAAACCCACAAAACAAAACATATGAAGCTGAAAATTATCAAGTTTATTTTAGAACAGCAAAAAGTTTCTGAAATTTTACTTTTTTTGGTCAAACACCAATATTTTTTTCAAAATGTTTTATTTGGGTTTCAAATATTTATGGCCCCGAAAAAGCTTAATTAAAAACAATCCCAAATGACTCTTTTACTGTTACAGATTGCCGACCCCCATCCTAAGACAAATAGACCTTTAATGAAACTAAGAATTGTTTGCTGCAGCTTCTTTCAAGAGAATCTGGCTACAGAGAAAACATTTAATAACCGGAAGTCCCTCCTCGCAACACAAATATCGTGTGAAGCTTTCGACCTTTTTCCCATTTTTCTCTCTTTTATCGATCGTTTTTGCCGTGAGCGTGTCACAGAGTGAGAAACGTCATTTGGCGGCTCTGATCAGCTGATTCATACAGAATTGCCTCTATAGCTGATGGTTCTGAAAAGGTTTTGAAATATTATTTTGAAATGGTTTTCTAAAGTTTAGGAAATTTCTGTTTACGCAACCAGGGAAAGTTACGATATCCACTCCTGGCTACAGACAGATCTGACGCTCTCTTGCCCCTCTCTCATTTTGGTAGAACCACATAAATCAAAACGGTTCCTACTTGGAAAGGAATTTCGGCGTCCAACCCCACTCCTAAGCTGCAGATGAGCTGTGTCTCATTGTGTGTTCATATTGGCGTGAGATGTCTCATGCTGCTCCATTTATTCCCCTAACGCACAAACTCTGAACTGCTTTCTACTGATACCTGCAGTTCCCAGATCTTTGTGACTCAAAAGTCTTTGAGAGTCCTCCCAGTTTTTTTTAACATTGAAATCTCTGGAGTTTCTAGACGTCTTCTTTTCTTTTTCTCTTTCTTGTCAGGTCTGGTGTGTCTGTCTCAGGCTCTGTGCTCCAGCGATGAATACTCCAACTCCCTGCTGCACCTGGACTTGAGCAAAAACCCAGGGATCCTCTCAGGGGAGGACGCCTCGGTCAGACGGCACAATCCATCTGGAAACAAACACGATTATTTAGAGAGATTTGGTTTTGCAGCCTAACGCCGTCCCTCTGCTCTGCTCTGCTGCCTGTCTGCCTGCAGAACTTGTACGTCTTCTTGTCTCAGCCCAACTGCCTGGTCCACTTGGATCTGTCAGGCACAGATTGCTGTGTTGACTCTGTGAGTATTAACGGTGGGATCCGCGTTGGTGTGTGACATTTCTGCCGTCTCCGGCTCAGATTAACTGTCTCCACCCTGTGTCCTGTGCAGCTATTTGGGGCTCTTCTGAGGGGGTGTTGCGCTGATCTTTCCTTTCTGAATCTTTCCAAAAATGCCTTCTCTCACAGGTTAGTCTCATGTGTAAAGGCTGCTTCAGGTCCAAATCTGTGAAGATGTGAAGTGATTTCATCATGAAGGACCCTGCATCTACCATCACTCTTTTTTTTTTTTTTTTCCTGTCCTCTTTTAGTGGGACATGAGAAAAGATGTGTTCTGAAATCACTGGAACATTGTGTTCCTGTGTGCTGTCTTTTAAACCCAGAGCAGTCCTGGTGTCTGTATAAATCACATGTGTCAAAGTCAAGGCCCGGGGGCCGGATCCGGCCCTCTGGGTAACTCTATCCGGCCCTCCAGATCATTTTATTTTATTGTTATTAATGGCCCGATGTTATTTCTAACTTGTATAATTTTGACTAAATATATTTTTATGGACAGTAAAGTTATTTAAGGTTTAAGTTGATTTATTCTGAAGTAATATTCCTGCCTTTTTATTATTCATAATTATGTTAAAAAGTTATGGTTTTAAAGTTGTAAAAATTAGGATTCTGTTAGGTTTTTTTTTGACTATTTTGGCATTTAGTAAGATATATTTTGGCCGTTTTGGAGTTTAGCTAATATTTCAGCCACATGCTAGCTGTTTTGGCTAATTTGGGTGTTTTATTTGTTTTTAGGCGATTTTGGAATTAGGCTAATATTTACACGGTAGCTGCTTTAGATAATTTAGGCTATTTTGGGTTTTAGCTAATATTTCAGCTACATGGTAGCTGTTTTGGCTTGCCCAAGATTTTTTTCTTTGTTTTTTAGGCTGGTTTGGCGTTAAGCTAATATTTACATGCTAGCTGGTTTAGCTTACTTAGGCTTTTTTCAGTTTTTAAGGTTATTTTGAAGTTTAGTTGTTTTGGCTAACCTAGATTTTTTTTAATTAGTTTTTTAGGCTAATTTGGCATTAAGCTAATATTTAAGCTGGCTATCAGCTTCAGCATTTCAATTCCAGCATCTTCAGCGGCCAAATTCAGCTTACAGCATTCACAATAGCATTATTGCTGCTAATACTATACATCTAGTTCATAATTATGTTAAAAAGTTACGGCTTTAAAGTTTAGAAAATTAGGTTTAGCTTGTTCAATAAATGTGACCTAAGCTGTGTTTTGGATGTCGGCCCCGTGTGCGATTGAGTTTGACACCCCTGACATAGATTAAGCTCATGAATGTTTATTTATCAGTCGACCTCCGTTGCTCTCCGCTCTTCAGTTGAATTTGTTTCTCATTCTGCATGGGCTTCTCTCATTCATCAGGCATGTTAACAATTCCAGTGTCTGGCTGTGATCCTCCTTTTCACCTCCACATTTCCTCTCTTTGATCCTGCTTTTTTTCTTTTCTTTAACAGGAAATTGAAGGATACGCTGCCGTTGTTTCGCCAGTTCTTCAGCTCGGGCTTCAGCCTCACTCACGTCAACCTTTCCTCTATGAAGCTGCCCCCTGACGTCTTGAGGTAGCTAACCCTGCCACCTTTTATTTTCCCGCCCAGATCTGCTGATCTTTCTCTTATCGTACCTGTTGCAGTAAAAGCTGCAGGGAAGCGCATGAAGATGTGCATCCGTGTCTGCAAAATAAGAGTCAGAAGAGTTCTGGAGCAGTTCTGAAAGAAGAAAAGACACAAAGAAAGAGAGAGAATTTCACAGACTACATCATTAACAGATTGTGACTGAATAGATAATCAGTAAACAGTGATAATAAAGTTGTGTATGATGATGGTGTGAAACAAAATAACATATTTTTCATGAATGAACAGATGAATACATAAAGACGTAACCCAAAAATAGAAAAAAAACAGAAATCTTATGAAGAAAATCAAATAATAACTATAATTAGAAGAGTTGCATCACCTACCATAATGGTAATGTGAATGTGTTTTGCTAAAAGTAGTTCCTAAAGATGCCGAAACTTTTGGCTAAAAATTATAACACAATTACCTTTAATTGCTGAAAATGCATAAGCTATTTGCATGTTAAGTTTGCTAAAAGACTTCATTAAATAACTATGAAAGAGGGCTGAAGTTGACCAAAATTTCTGAAAAATATGTAGTAAAATAGCATAAAAATCTCTAATACGTGCCAATTTTGCAAAACATATTTAGTGTTGTTAAAATGAGTTAAACTCGAAATTAGCCCAAAAAAACCTTAAATGATACCAAATTAGCCAAAAAAAGCTAGCTCGTTGCTTAAATGCTAGCTAAACTCCAAACTACCCTAAAATTCCTTAGTAAAATAAATTATTTAAAAACGTTAGCCTGTTGCTAAAATAGAAACTAACTCAAACTTTATTTACTTGTATAGCACCTTTTCTTCGGCCGAAACACAAGGCGCTTAACATAAAAGCAAATAAAATACATTTTAAAAACACAAAAAACACAATGTTTAAAAACAAAGACGCAAAATGGACATCCCTCTCTCCCCCAGTCCCCCCACCCCCCAAGTCCCCCGAATAGGACCCTTGTTAATAAAACTGAACAAAGAGTAAAAACTGCAGATCTAAGGAAACAATCTGGCTTGGTACGACTGTGTAGAAACGATATTACGAGGATCCCTTTATTCAAGACCCCGCCTGATCCCCCTGACTGATCTCTAAATTAGCCTAAAAAAACCTCAGTAAAAAAAGAAATTAGCCAAAAATGTTAACATGTTGCCAAAATATTAGCTAAACTCCAAATTTTTTGAAAATTACCACATTTTCCGGACTATTCACCGGCGACGCCTCGGGTGTTGAAGACACAAAGAATTCTGAAAGGTGCTAGATTGGAGAAAAACTTGAAATTTCCCAGCATAGACAAACTTAAAGATCTTGAATAAAATATCTTGAATGTCCAAGATGAAGTTTTAAATCTTTACAAGTACCAAAGAGTTTTTGAATTAATGTTTTTCCTGAATGATCTTCTTTTTGCTGCACATGCACTAAACCCTCATCTGGTCCGGCTAGCGTGTCTAGTTCAGGTTCTGGAGAAGAGAAGATGCTACCTTCACATTGACTGCAGTCAAATGATTAATTAAAACACTACTGGGAACATTTAAAAAAATAAAATAAAATAGATCTAAACTCTGAGTAGTGGAATGAAGAGTTAATTTAGTGCCATCCAGCTCGGCTTCATGCGTCTTGCTGTGAATCCTGCGCAGACGTTCCTTTGAAGATGACCTTCTGCTCCTCAGCCGAGCCAAGAGTAAACATTACTCCTCTCCAGCTAATCTCTCTTGTCCTTCCGTTCTCTTTGCTGCGCTCAAACTAACACTCCCACATGAAGACACATGCCTTCAGTTACTAACAGGACCACAACCGCTCACTGATGAAGAAAATGTGTAATTCTGGGTATTTTGATGACAGATGGATTTGAAAAAGAGTTTTATTTAGTTTGTTTGCCTTGAATAGCCCAAAAATATTCTTGTTGTAACTTACACACAAACACAGAAATCCTCAGGAAGGCGTAGTTCATTTTTGTTTGATGATGGCAATGTTTAAGTCACTGTACATTCAGAAAAGTCTGATGTTATCTGAAGTTTCAAAGCCACTTTGAACTTGTTTTTGTGTCCACAATCAGAGCAATAGAAGCATTAGAATATATTTCATAAGGTCTAACGTTAAATGGAAATCACCCAACGCAAAAGCGCATTTTGATTTACAGAAATCCCATTTATTTTCCATATTGTTTCACTTTATTTTTCATTGGGTTTTGATTTCAAGAATTTTCTTTTATTTCTAATGTAAAGTGTTTTTTTCATGTATTTAATTTTTACCATCATGATCTTATATACTGTATTTTCACGACCATAAGGCGCACGTCTCCAATTTTCTCCAAAATGTGTGGCAGATTTCCCTAAATACCTTCTTTTTTTTTTTAATCCTGAAGATAAAACAATAAAAGACATATAAATAGTGTTCATGTCCTTAAATATATTGTTCCCTGCACAAATGTTACATCAGTAAGATGACCTTTTACCTGTATCATCCGCTTCCTGAGGCTCTTTAATTTCATCTGGATATCACCTCATTATGACATTTATTATTATTATTATTGGCCAGATGGCCCTTTTAAATGAGATCTTCATCTCAACTGGTCTTTTATCTGGTTAAATAAAGGCAATCAATTTAAAATGCAAATAAATTAGCCAAAAAGTGACGTTTTTTAAAGATTATTTTCATAAATAAATGAAGAGTTATCCTTTGCTCAGATTTAAAATTCATATGGAATCGCTCTAAAACGAAGACTCCTTGCTGGGAGTTTTAATGCAAAGTCAGCCGCTTTGCGAGAGGATTCCTGAAAGGTTTCTGAATACGGCCCCGGGCCTTTGGTTCTCCTTCCCCTGTGTGCGTCAATCACTGCTCCTCTTGCTGCTCCCACAGGGCTCTTCTGACAGGACTGACCTCCAATCCTCATATCAACGATCTTCATCTGGACATCAGCAGCTGCGAGGTAAGAACTTCTGCAGAAGAAAACTTGCTCCTGCAGCTTTCAGGGAAACGTGGCTGAGACTTTTCTTCAGGAAGAAGCTGTCAAAACAAAAGGCAAATTACGGCAGTCATCTTTAAATATTTCTTTCAGACTCAATGCATTATTAGATGGCTGGTTATACAGTTAATGGAAAAAAAAATTACATTCACTAAGATTTGCCTTTCTTTTAGATCAAAACTTTTTGAAAAATCTACAGAAAAGTTTCTTAGATTTTACTTTAGTTGCTCCAAAGCTATGGAGAAATTACTAAGATTTTTTTTAGAATATTTTGGACTTTAGCTAATATTTCAGCTGTTTTGGCTAACAGGCTTTTTTCAGTTTTTAGGCTATGTTGAATTTAAGCTATTTTTTTCAGCTACATTCTAGCTATTATGGCTAGCCTCGATTTTTTTTTTCTTTTTTTTGTTTAGTTTTTTTTTTTAGAGTTTAGCTAATATTTCAGCTACATGCTAGCTGTTTTGGCTAATTTAGGATTTTTTTCAGTTTTGTAGGATATTTTGAAGTATTTTTTTTCAGCAACGTGGTAGCTGTTTTAGCTAAAATATTTTTTTTACACTTAAAAAAAAAATCTAAGCTAATGTTGGCTTTCAGCTAATATTTCAGCTGGCCATCAGCTTCAGTGTCTTTAGCTATTGGCTTCAGTCATTTCAGCTTCAGCATTTTTAGCTATCAATTTCAGCATCTTCAGCGGCTACATTCAGCTTACAGCATTCACACTGGCATCATCTCTGTTAAAGCTATATATTTAGTTCATAATTATGTTAAAAAGTTTCAGTTTTAACGTTTTAAAAATGTAGTTTTTGGTGTTTAATAAATGTTTATCCTGTTCGCCCCGCGATCTAAAGTGTGTTTTGGATTTTGTCACCTTGTGTGATTGAGTTTGACACCCCGATCCAAACTGTAAGGCGGGATAGCTCTGAAATTGCTCATTTTTGTTGCACTGCTAATTTTCGGTTAGGGGTAAGAGGGGCTGTAAGCTAGAGGGAGAGTAAACAGATTGATGATGGGATGTGGGGTTTGCTTGCTTTTTCTCTTATTTTAGTCCAGCCCACAATTAAAAAATGAGTTTGTCATGAACTCCCGCAGTTCTACGGAAACCGTGTCATAGAAAACGTCTAAAAATGATAAGTAATCCTAATTAAAAGACCTCTGGGAATGCTTTTACAATAGAACAGAAGATGATCAGGTTGTAACATTCACAAAGGGTTTTTCTGCTGATCAGTTGGACAGCTCTCCGCTCAGAAAGCGTCTAAATAATTGCCCCCCTGCAGGAAAACTAAACATTTCACCAAAAGGCTGAACATAAAAATGATTCACTTCTGTCCATTTTTCTTCAGCTTCGATCTGCGGGGGCTTCCGTGATCCAGGAGCTCCTCCCCAGAGTCTCATCCATCGCCACACTGGACATCTCTGACAACGGTACCAAGACACGCTGACCTTGACTCGATGAGCAGAACTGACTGTTAAGCAAGACGCGTGTGTTCGTTTGCAGGTTTGGATGCAGACTTGCTCACGCTGCTACCTGCCTTCTCCAGACACCCGTCCCTGAAACACCTCCACATGGGCCGAAACTTCAACATCAAAAACAGGTGCTGCCTGCTCTCCGTGGGATGCCACGCTGCATTTATATTTGTAGGAGTTTATATGAACACAAGCGTGCAGATGCTCCATATGGCTGCTCGAATAGACACATCTGTGACTGCTTTTCTTTCCTTTTTTTTTTCTGACTGCTTGAGTGGAACGCTCACGTCTCCATGTTTGCTCGGCAGGGTTCTGGATGACGTGTTGCAGAAGCTTGTTCAGCTAATACAGGAGGAAGAATGTGTAAGTTAAAGATGCACTTTTCAGAAGAAAACACAATTAAATTAACCCTGTAAACCCCAAAACTTCAAAAACAGAAAATTCTAAATGTTTGGAATTAAGATGATATTTAAACCACAAAATACATTTGACACTTTCCTTTTATATGAACTATACATATCAGGTATGATATGTCAGGTGATTTAGTCAGTTTAGCTCACAACAATGTTAGTTTACAATGCAAAAAAAAACTAACAGGAGTATCCAGTAAGAAATCCTCTAATTTTACCCACTGTCTCAAATTTGATCCACACATTTGTTAACATGGTGTAACTGGATTAAAGAGAATTCATTATCAACAAAGTTTGCATTCGTTCAATACAGCGAGTAGTTATTTTAAAATATGAATGAAAATAAATGAGTTATTGTCTAAGTTAGAGTGTAGATCAGGGAAGTAACAAGGGGCCAAAATCTAAAACACACCTTATGCCGAACAGGATAAACATTTCTAAAACAATCTAAAACAGATTTTTTAAAACTTTAAAATCGTAATTTTTCTACTTAATTATGGACTAGATTTATAGTATTACCTGCGATAATGCCTGTGTGAATGATGTAAGCTGAATTTGGCCACTGAAGATGCTGAAATTGATAGCTAAAAACGTTGAATCAGATAGCCAGCTAAAATATTAGCTGAATGCCAAATTAGCCTAAGAAACAAAAAAGAAAAAAAAACCGAGGTTAGCCAAAACAGCTAGCATGTAGCTGAAATATTAGCTAAACTCCAGAATAGCCTTAAAAAAGACTAAATTAGCCAAAACAACTAGTGTAAATATTAGTATTGGGGTGGCCGTGGGGCAGTGGTAGGGCAGTCGCCTCAGGATCAGAAGATAGTGGGTTTGATTCCTTGCCTGCCCATGTGTCGAAGTGTCCTTGGGCAAGACACTGAACCCCAAATTGCCTCTGGTGGGAGGTTGGCGCCAGTGTTCGGCAGCGGAGCCACCACCAGTGTGTGAATGTGTGTGTGAATGGTTCTGTGACTGTGCAGCGCTTTGGGCCTTTGAAGGAAGGTAGAAAGTGCTATACAAGTATACGCCATTTACCATTGACCTAACTTCAAAACACAGCTAGCATGTAGATGAAATTTCAGCTAAACTCCAAAACAGCCTAAAAAAATCGTAGTAAATGCCAAAATAATCCAAAAAATTACCTGAATACCAAACTTTAAAATCGTGACTTTTTAACACAATACTAAAAGGCAGGAATATTTTTCCAGAATAAATCAACTTAAACCTTCGATTATTTTCAACATTTTACTCTCCATTAAAATTTATTTTGTCAAAATTATACAAGTTATAAATAAACGCAAGATAACCTCAGGACATTAATAACGATAAAATAAAAATGATCTGGAGGGACGGATCTGGTCCCTGGACCTTGACTTTGATACATGTGATCTATATGTTTTTTAATATTATTAGGGAAGTCCTGATCAATGAGATAAGAGTCTCTTAACTGTTTGTATCTAGTAAAGTCAGCGGCAGATGGTTAGAAATAAAATGAGTCAAAAATATTGAATCAATAAAGAATGAGTGTGGGAAAAACTTTATATATCATTTCACTTTAAATAAAAATAGACTAAAGTCCTGGAGACATTATTATTTAATGATGTTTTACTAACATGTGTCAAATGATGAATTATTTCTTCTCTGTCAACACACTTGGCACCATTTCCACATCACTACTCACATATGTTGTGAATATTTCATGACTGCCGCTTGTGAGGTCCTGTTGGAAACTAGACATCAGTATGCAGGATCTCCACTCCTCTTCTTCATCCCGGGGTCCTCTGTCAGCCTTTTCTTAAAAAAGCCATTTTCCCACCGTCCGCTCCAGGCGCTGCAGTCGCTGTCGCTGTCTGACTCGCGTCTGCGCTCTCGGGGCACTGTGCTGGTCAATGCCTTGGGCAGCAACACCTGCCTGAGAAAGGTCGACCTGAGCGGGAACAGCATGGACGACATCGGAGCCAAGATGCTCAGCAAAGCGCTGCAGATCAACACCACGCTCAGGTGAAGAAAATATGGAGGGAAAAGCACCATTCTTCTTTTTTTGTTGCTTTCTCCATAACTGGTTGTGGATGCCCTGCAGGAGTGTGACATGGGATCGTAACAACACTTCTGCAGCGGGGTTCCTGGATGTGGCACGAGCTCTTGAACAGTAAGAAGATAACGACACGCTCTGTTCTGAGAACGCTGAGGGTTTTCAGTAGATCACGAGTTCACTCATTTGCCTTCAGGAACGTTTGACGTCACTGAAATTCTGAACTTCAGGGGAACAAATTGTTGCTTTTCATTTTTTTTTTATCTTTAACAGTCCAGACTTCCCTTGAGGCTGGAATGACATGGTTGAACAGATTAATGTGCTACCAGTTGCAGGAGAAATATTTTGGGATTGACTCTGTCCAGTGGGGGTTTTAACCTCTGCTAACCGTTGAATCTGTAACCCACTTCGGCTTCTCTTTTTAGCATGTTGTCCTCAGGTAATGCAGCTCCTCTTTTTTCCATCCTCTCTCCTCTCTTAGTAATTTCACCTTGCAGTACATGCCTCTGCCTCTCAGCGACATCAGCCAGGCTTACCGCAGCGCGCCTGAGAAGACCGAGCTGGCTCTCACCAAGGTGAGCAGCAGCACGACAATGTCAGGAAAGTTTTCCCAGAATCCCCTCATTTAAACCCACACAGAGCTTAGATCGGAAAACATTTAAGCCGTTGATTTATTTATAAGGATGTAACGATTCCTCATGATTTAAACTTGTCAACATTGCCTGCGAGTGTGTGCGCACCTGTGATTGCGTGCGCACCTGTGATTGTGTGTTCACACCTGTGCATGTGTGCGTGCCTCTCAGTGTGCTCGCGCCTGTGAGTGTATGTGCACACCTGTGAGTGTGTGCACACCTGTGCTGGTGTGTGCGTCTACGAATGTGTGCGTGTGCATGTGAGTGTGTGTGCACCTGTGATTGCGTGAGCGCCAATGAGTGTGTGCGCACCTGTGATTTTGTTACGCCAATGAGTGTGTGCGCACCTGTGATTGCGTGCGCGCCTGTGATTGTGTGTTCACACCTGTGCTTGTGTGCGTGCCTCTCAGTGTGCTCGCGCCTGTGAGTGTATGTGCACACCTGTGAGTGTGTGCACACCTGTGATGGTCTGCGTGCCTACGAATGTGTGTATGCACATGAGAGTGTGTGCGCACCTGTGATTGTGTGCGTGCCTGCAAGTGTGTGCATGCCTGTGAGTTTGTACGCACCTGTGACAATTGGTTAAAAATGTTGAATAGCTATTATTCAACATATAATATTAAAGCTACACTCACTAACCTTTCTCTCATGACTAATTATCACTTATTTAACAAGAAAATAGTTTTTTTTTACCTGGATTAATTTTGTTCTATTTTTACTTGTTTATTAAAGCTACTTTAAAAAAAAGTGTTCTATTAAAGTATTTTATGATCAAAGGTAAATGAAATATAAATAAAGGACAACACAAATCTGTTTATTCAACTTGTTCATGTTTTAAATGTGTTGCAAAAATATCGGATCGGGATTCAGTATCTTCAAATACCCAAAATCGAATGACTCGGAATCTGATCGGGTCCAAAGAAACCCGATCGGGACATCCCTAGTTTTAGTGTCTTATGATCGCTACAAAACAGGATTCACATCCCTTTCTCCTCTAACGTTAGCCGCTAATTCTGTTGCTTCCCTAAACAAACACATTCCACATGGGGTATGTTTGATTTCTTCTCTGGGGATGCTAAATTCATTCACAGTCTAGTTGGCAGATTTCTATGCAAGTTGAAAGTTGGTTTACTTGCAAAAGAGGAAAATAAACAATAAAAGATCCGGGTTGAATATATGATTGAATGTATGATTTGAAGCGTTTCCAAAAATTAATTAAACTTTCATATTGTTGGTTTTTGTGGGGGTTTTTTTTTTTTTTTTTTACTGATCCAAAAAATGACCTAAAACTGTGACACGATCCGAGCCGTGAGTTTTGTGATCAGTTACACACCTAGCGGACATGCATCAGTACTTTTTTATTTTTTTAATTAATCAGAGAAAACCGTTTACGTTGGTTTATTCGTCACCAATAGTTTTACTGAACCAAAATGTGAGTAATGATGGTTTCTGTAGTATATAATTGTAATTTAATTACATAAATTTGAACTGTCATTGACTCCGTTACTGACAAGGATTTAATTTTTACTCCGTCTTCATCTGCTCAGATCCAGCGTGCTCTAGTGAGGAACAACCAAACCCAGCGCTTCTCTCAGAAACAGGCTCTGCGGCTGCACCAAGGCCTGGTCACCAGCACAGCGGAACAGGTAGAGCTCATCTTCCACGTGTTTGTCAGCGCCTGTCACTCTTAAGGCTTGCCTGCTTGTTTCCAAGGTGATGGAGCGTCTCAGCGTGCGCGTCCAGCAGCAGGTGTGTTTGTTGCGAGGCATCGGAGAGAAAGAAGAGATTCAGGCTGCAAAGCAAGTCCTGAAAGAGGCCAAGAACTCTCGCGCTGTGAGTGTGGTGGTGAAGCGTGGCACTTTTTTTTTTAAAACTTCCTGTCATTATAGTCTAGTGCTGTCACAAACTAATATTTTAGTAGTCAACTAATCACCGATTAATTTTTCCGATTAGCCGACTACTCAGTTCATGCACAAAGTGGATGTAAAACACAATCATCATTAGCTTAGCTTAACCATCATTAGCTTTAAACTAACTAAAAACTAGATATATTCACACTAGCATCATCTGTGTTAATGCTAGTGTGAATGTTGTAAACTAAATTTGGCCACTGAAGATTGTAGTGTTGATAGGTGAAGATGCTGAAATTGATAGCTAAAAATGCTGGTGTTGATAGCTGAAATCACTGAAGCTAATAGCTGAAAACACTCAAACTAATACTCAGCTAAAATATTAGTTAAATGCCAAATATGCCTAAAAAGAAAATAAAAAAGCCTAGGTTAGCCAGAACAGCTAGCATGCAGCTGAAATATTAGCTAAACTCCCAAATAGCCTAAAAAACAAACAAACAAAAAACTAAGTTATCTTTCATATTGTGCAGAGATCTGGGGAAATGCAGGGAAAACTATTATTGAATCATTATTTAAACTACAAAAAAAGGCTATTAGAATAGTCAACAGAGCAGGATATTGTGATCCAACCAATTCGTTATTTTGTTTGAATAATAGTTTAAAATTAAAGGAAATTGTTTATGTCAAGGTATTAGAAATTGTCTATAGAGTAAAACATAATTTGGTTTCAAAAAATATACAGAAGCTGTTTACTTTAAGGGTTAGTCAGTATAATTTAAGAGGTCTGTATTATTTTGAACAAGTTAAAGTTCGAACTAATGTAAAGATGAGATGTGTTTGAGTTCTTGGTGTTAAATTATGGAATCAATTGAATGATGAATTCAAATTAAGTTCTTCACTTTTACAGTTTAAAAAAAGTTTAAAACGTAAATGTTTGAACGATTATAATATACATATGTAAAAGATTTGAATTATTTGTATTTGTTTGTAAATTATTTTCTTTTGTATCATTTTTTGTTGATCAGCATATTGTCAATCTTCAAGGAAAGGCATTGAATAAGCTTAAAAAGCTTCTGCCTATTCCTTTTTTTTATTGGTTGTCTGTTTGTATTGTATATTGTGTTGACTGTACAAATGGGAACTAAACCAATAAACTTGAACTTGAACTTGAAGTTAGCCAAAACAGCTAGCATGTAGCTGAAATTTTATCTAATCTCCAAAACAGCCTTAAAAACAAACAAAAACTGTTAGCCAAAACAGCTGGCATGTGGCTGAAATATTAGTCAAACACAAAAACAGCCTAAAAACAAACAAACAAAAAAAAACCAGAATTAGCCAAAACAGCTAACATGTAGCTGAAATTTTAGCTAAATTACAAAACAGGCTAAAAAGCTTGAAAAAAGCCTAAATTAGAAAAAAAAACAGCTAGCGTGCAGCTAAAATATTAGCTAAACTCCCAAGTAGCCTAAAAAACAAACAAACAAGAAACTAAGTTAGCCAAAACAGCTGGCATGTAGCTGAAATATTGGTCAAACACAAAAACAGCCTAAAAACAAACAAAAAAAAAACCAGAATTAGCCAAAACAGCTAACATGTAGCTGAAATTTTAGCTAAATTACAAAACAGGCTAAAAAGCTTGAAAAAAGCCTAACTTAGAAAAAAAAACAGCTAGCGTGCAGCTGAAATATTAGCTAAACTCCCAAATAGCCTAAAAAACAAACAAACAAGAAACTAAGTTAGCCAAAACAGCTGGCATGTAGCTGAAATATTAGCTGAACACAAAAACAGTCTTAAAACAAAAAAAAAAAACCTGAATTAGCCAGAACAGCTAACATGTAGCTAAAACATTAGCTAAATTACAAAACAGCCTAAAAAGCTCGAAAAAAGCCTAAGTTAGAAAAAAACAGCTAGCATGCAGCTGAAATATTAGCTAAACTCCAAATTAGCCTACCAAACCTTAATAAATGCCAAATTAGTCCAAAGAGCTAGCATAATGCCATTACTACACTCCGACTCCATATAATATAAATTAACGACTAATTAACTATTAAATTAGTCATCGACTATTTTAATAGTTGATTAGTCTTCGATTAGTCGACTAATCGCTGCAGCCCTCTCATAATCCATCCGAACAAATTAAATCTGTCGTCTCCACCCAGCTGTACCCCTCACTGTGTGAGCTGGCTCATGTGCTGTCCGTGGACGGTCCATTGCGGCAGAGACTGGACTCTCTGGCCGGTGAACTCGCCAGAGCAGCTGATAAGGAGCTGCAGGTACAGCCACCAGTCTGAAAGTGATGCGCCTCAGCTGACAGAGTCGCTGATAACCGGCGTCTGTTGCAGGTGATCGTCGACTCCATGGTGTCCCTCTGTCGCGAGCTCTGTCCGTTATCGTCTTCTGCAGCAGAGAGATTAACTCCCCCGCTCTCATCCGTCTCCGAGCGCGTGTCCATCCCTCGCTCTGCAATCCGCACCGCCCTCATGGAGAGGGCGGCGCAGGACGTTCACCGAGCTCTGGAGTAAGACGGGAATGAAAGACGGAGTTTGATAAGTAAGATATTGATTTGCTTTCAATCCCACTAACGCTCTTCACCTCTAATTTCTCAGAGAAGTAAAGCTGTCTGTGGTTTCCTATCTGACCAACTCCATCGTGGACCAAATCCTGCAGGAGCTCTACACCACTCACAAGACTCTGGTAAACAGCGACATCTTACTGTGAGTGAAGTGTGTTCACAGATGGAGAGAGTCTGAAAGAGCGTGCCATGTGTGTCAGAGCCGGCAGGTGTCTCATCTCAAATGCTGGGAGGAGGGAACAGCTTGGAGGTTTAACAGACACAGAGACTCTCTGGACATCACGGACGAAGAGCTGGGCACCAGCATCGTGAGTGAACACACACACAACTGCATTCTGGTGTCAGGAAATAATCTTAGACCTAATCTTAAAAAACAACAACCAATCGATGAATCACATTTGGTTCCTACCCAGCCAGCAAGGCCAGAAGGGCCCCATATGGTTCAAAAGTGGGAAGAAAATGTGGCCCTGAATGGGTTTGTCCACAGTTTCTGTGGTGGCCCCACCTGCGTTTACCCATGTTAGCTTAAGTGTGGCTCAGTGGATCATCTTGCTACGCTAGCCAGCCTCTAGAAGCTAGCAGCAAGCTGCATTGTAGCAAGCGCTGCCGCTGTAGCAAGCTAGCGAGCTCCTCAGTAGCAAGCTAGCAAGCTCCGCTGTAGCAAGCTAGCGAGCTCCTCAGTAGCAAGCTAGCGAGCTCCTCCATAGTAAGCTAGCAAGCTCCTCTGTAGCAGGCTAGTTAGCTCCTCTGTAGCAGGCTAGTTAGCTCCTCTGTAGTAAGCTAGCGAGCTCTGCTGTAGCAAGCTAGCAAGCTCCGCTGTAGCAAGCTAGCAAGCTCCACTGTTGCAAGCTAGCGAGCTCCACTGTGGCAAGGTAGCAAACTCCTCCGTAACAAGCTCCATTGAAGCATGCTATTGAGAACCTCTATATCGATCTAATGAGCTCCACTTTAGCATGCTAGCAAGCTCCTCTACAGTGAGCTAGCAAGCTCCTCTACAGGGAGCTAGCAAGCTCGGCTGTTGCTAGTTAGTGAGCTCCGCTGAAGCGAGGTCCATTGCATCATGCTAGTGAGCTCTTCTATATTGACCTAATGAACTTCACTTTAGCATGCTAGCAAGCTCAGCTATATCAAGCTGGCGAGCTCCACTGAGGCGAGCTCCATAGCCGCATGTTAGCGGGCTCCGTTTTATTTAGCTAGCGAGCTCAGCTGTCTACCAGGTCACCATGGAAACTGTGCACAGACTCATTCAGGTCCACATTTTCTGCCTTATTTTAAACCATTTGGGGCCAACTTGGCCTTGCTGGCTGGGTACGATCCAACCAGATAGATATGTGTGAGGCAACCATCAACTGCACCAGTAACCACAAACTATGATATGAATGAAATCGTTGTTAAATGGATCGTTACACACCTACTACTCATTCATAAATATAGCGGAAAAAATAAATGTTTTTCTTTGCTTTACCTGTTTAAACTGGTTTAATTTAAACCTAAAATAAAGATTTTCCACATTTTTTTGGATAATAATGTTAGCTTTCTGTATCAAAATGATCCGACCTCTGTCCTCCTGAATGACTGAATAAGACATACCCCACTCCAGTTGTTTAGTATTAAACTGAAGCATCACAACTAATCAGAGCGAGTGGTTGAATCTTGACGGAGCTGGAGAACATGAGGGCTTGTCCCTCCGGGCTCCCGTATTAAAACATTGTTCTGACTCTCCTGACAAGAGCTCTCCAGTTAAAGGTCAACAGGTTTGTGAGGCTCCTGCCCCTCCTCCACAAACACTTGAGCATCGCTCCATCTGATGATGTATTGTCAGTTAAGTTGGGTCGTGGCCTTTAGAGGTTTGCACTGATTGAATCACAACACCTGATGTCAATATTTGAAAAACTGAAAAGCTCGGGAGTGGATTGTTATTTTTATTTGTTAAAAATTGTCACTATAAAATGGTTTAGATAGATTTTGCTCGACCACTTTTAATTTAGAAAACAAAACCTTTTTGCGTACCTCCAATTTCTTTTTGCAGTTGCTCACATTAAGCTTAATTTTTCTAGACTTTTTACATAATTTGTTCCGATTAACCGTTACTGTTAGGGGGGAAGTTTGAATTTTAAGATTGTTCATCCACGTGTGTCTCTTTAATCTCTCCATTGTGGCTCCTTGGACAAACCTAAAATAATTCATAGAGACTGCTGACTCAGCTATGTCGACCGTCTGAGTCAGCAGCTCCTGATAATGGCTGTTTAACCAAAACTACCTGAAGAAAACAAATAAACAAAACCTGCAAACTAAGACTACCAAAGTCCAACCCCAAACTAAAATAACAAAACCCAGCAGTGTAAGACTGTTAAGGACAAAGAGGGTATAATTACTGTACCTTTTAGGTATGAATTTCTGCTTCTTCTTCTTTATACTCTTGTTATTTGGACCTTGAGTCCATAATAATATATTTATCTTTTCTATGTATCTCCTTCTAGGTTTTGATCAGTAGAAAAGTAGCACTAATGGTTCTTTTACTGTTAAAATCTAGGATAAGTTTATGAAACAAAGCTAAAAAGAAGAAAAGCAAAGTGAACAAACAAAAACAGTTTGAGGTTAAAGGAGGAACACCTCCAACTAAAAAGTTAAAATCTACTGAAATGTCCTGACAAAGAACAGCTAAGAAGTTATTCAAGGCTCAGATGTTGTACTCTTAACCTTTAGAATCAATCACATAATATAAATCTATTCCTTTTAGACATGAACTTTTTCGGTATCTAATTTCAATCTAGTGCAGACAAAGCTTTATCATCCGCATAGATGTAGATTACGTTTGTCAAAGTCAAGGCCCGGGGGCCAGATCTGGCCCTCAGGGTAATTCTATCCAGGTCATTTTATTTTATCATTAATGGTCAGATTTGAGCTTGCTCTCATTTCTAACTTGTATAATTTTGATAAAATATATTTTTATGGAGAGTCAAATATTTCAGTTATTAAAGATTTAAGTTGATTTATTCTGGAGTAATATTCCTACCTTTTTATTATTTATAACTATGTTAAAAAGTTACAGTTTTAAAGATTTAGAAATTGGCATTCTGCTAGCTTTTTAGGCTATTTTGGAGTTTAGCTAATACTCCAGCTACATGCTAGCTGTTTTGGATAATTTAGGCTTCTTTAATTTATTTATTTTTTTTGTATATTTTGATGTTTAGCTATTTTTTAAGCTACATGCTATCTTTTTTGGCTAACCCATGGTTCTTTTTTTATGTTTTTCAAGGTAATTTGGCATTTAGCTAATATTTTAGCTGGCTATCAGCTCCAGCGTTTTTAACTATCATTTTCAGCATCATCAGCAGCCAGCATTCACACTAGCATCATTGCAGGTAACGCAATAAATATACTTCATAATTGTGTTAAAAATGATCTATAGAGTGTTCAATAAATCTTTATTTTGTTCGATCCCTGACCTAAGGCGTGTTTTGGATTTTGGCCCCTTTAAGTTTGACACTCCTGATGTAAATTTTTGGACTGGAACTTCCTTTAAAACCATCCTGGGAAAAATGTGCTTAATCATCTCTAACTTCAAATATAATCCCAGAGAGAGGAAAGACTGTTTTAAATTCTATGCAGACATTTTTATTTTCTCCCAGGTTTACATGAACATGTTTTCATGCTGTTAAATACCTCTTACAACTTCTAAAGCGAAGTGAACTGTGATCAAGAACAACCAAACTCAAGGTGACAGATCCAGATAAAATGCTTTGTAATCACTGGCTTACTTAGAGCAATGATGCATCAGTGGCGCCTCCAGAAATTTTTCCTGGGGGTGGCCGCTGGGGGGCCACTTTAAATCTTGGGGTGGCACACTAAACACATGACCTTTTTTTTTCCAAAGTCATTCTACTTTAAGTAGTTAAACAACCTGTAGAAAACTATCAGTACTTTAAGTATCTGCTGATATACTTTGATGAATTGTCTTTATTTCATGCTTCTAATGTGCATAGACGAACAAAAATACAGTTAAGATTTTGAGTTGGACAAAAATGTTGGTTTATTTTCCATTTAGACAGGAATCACCATGGACTATGATGTTTGCAGATGATATTGTGATTTGTAGTGAGAGCAGAGAACAGGTGGAGGAGGAGCTAGAGAGGTGGAGGAGGAGCTAGAGAGGTGGAGGAGGAGCTAGAGAGGTGGAGGTTTGTCCTGGAAAGGAGAGGAATGAAGGTTAGCCGCAGTAAGACAGAGTACATGTGTGTGAATGAGAGGAACCCAAGTGGAAGAGTGAGGTTACAGGGAGAAGAGATAAAGAAGGGGGAGGAGTTTAAGTATTTAGGGTCAACAGTACAGAGTGGGGAAAAGAAGTGAAGAGGCGAGTGCAAGCAGGTTGGAATGGGTGGAGAAAAGTGTCAGGTGTGATGTGTGATAGTGAGAGTTTCAGCACAAATGAAAGGAAAGATGTACAAGACTGTGGTGAGAGAAGCCATGTTGTTGGACTAGAAACAGTGAAGAAAAGACAGGAAGCAGAGCTGGAGGTAGCAGAGATGAAGATGCTGAGGTTCTCTTTGGGAGTGACCAGGATGGATAGGATCAGGAATGAATCCATCAGAGGGACAGCACATGTTAGAGGTTTTGGAGATAAAGTCAGAGAGGCCAGACTGAGATGGTTTGGACATGTTCAGAGGAGAGACAGTGAAGATATTGGTAGAAGGATGCTGAGTCTAGAGGTCTAGAGGAAGACCAAAGAGGAGGTTTCTGGATGCAGAGAATGAAGACATGAAGGTGCCTGGTGTTAGAGGAGAGGATGATGAAGACAGGGTTAGATGGAGGAAAATGATTGGCTGTGGAGACCCCAGAAGGCAAACTCAAAAGGAAAATAAGATTTACGATTTATTCACTCAAGAGAAAAATTATGATGTAGGGAAAAGTTATAAACTAAAAAAGAAAAAAAAAAACATTAGATCCACATGTCTTCTACAGAATCTTCCTCTTTATCCATTTCAAAACCATTACAACTATTATTATTTCACATGGCGCTTTCGTTGTCTTTGTCTCATGTTCGCTGCAGCTGTGCACTCAGAACCCCCACACCCCCCACTGAGCTCAGCGCAGCCACGCGCGTGCGCGCCCATTGCAAATAGATATTGATAACTCCGGCACGGCTTCAAGAGAATGAAGAAGATAGAAAAGAACATGCTCCCATGAGAGAGCCACAACGAAAATTTGTGGGGTTAGGAACCGGGGACTTTCTCAAATCTGGAGAAACCCGCACCTCCTGATCCATACTCATCCAAAACACTTCTGATCATGCTTTGTAAACATTTATTAAGTTATTTTGGAGTATTGCTCAATATAAATAGTTTTTTTTTAATATTCAGAACAATAAACTGTGTTCTTTTCATGAGGACTGTCAGTCTGTCTCTCTGCACTTTCAAACCATGAGCGCGTTTCCTCCAGAATCAGTTCTGAGCAAGACGACATCTAGAATTTACTGGTTTCAATAAAAACCTGCTCTAGATGATAATTATCCTACTTTAATACTAGGATATTTTTGAGTTGCCTCTTAGACCGCTGATGAGTTCTCCATAGAGGCTCGCTGTGTGCCCGCACGCTTGCGCCTGCGTGTGTGTGCGTAATGGACGGGCTGGCACGCTCCTCATCTCTTCTCCCCTCCTGGAGAATTATCCAGCACCCTCTGATGGTTTAAGGATGAAATGCAAAACAGATGCAAGCACAGTTTATAGTGACAAGTGGGATGGCCGGGGTGGCCACTGGGGTGGCCAGGTGTCAGCCAGGGGTGGCCGTGGCCACCCCTTGCAGGCGCCACTGTGATGCATCACAACTGTCTTGTTTACAACTAAAAATATCTATAAATACCTTCAGCTCATTTTGACATTTCAGACCCTTTTTTCTCTTTTCTTCTTCTTTTCTCTTTTTGTTCAGTTGCAATCACACTTCTCTTGTCTCTTTTTTCCAAACGAAGAAGCCTAGAGCAGAAGTGTGTTCTTAGTGTGTGTGCTGCAGGAAGATGCTCCTAATATCTCAAAACCAGCAGATCAGACGCCTGATGATGTTTCTCATCTCTGTTCAGTCATGCTCCTCTGAAGCTCAAAGAAAATCGGAAACATTTGAAGAGTCATCACCATTTTATTGAAAATAGTGCATTTAAAAATAACTTTTATTTTTCTTATTTATTTATTTTTTTACAAGTAATTATAAATGTAAAATAACTTGACGTGCTAATACAGTTCCCCCAAAAAAACAACACATTCGGGTAATGTGTAGCTTCAGTTAAAACGGACATGAGGTCTCCTAAACTTTATTCTACAGCGAATATATAACATGAACACCATACTAGTTTATTTAACATCAACCAGTCAACTCTGGTTAACTGGTTAAGAAGAACATCGTCTGGTTTTTGTGTGGGCACTGATGATGTGAGGGGCTGTTTCTTCGCCTTTTCCAGCCTTAGTTTGGTTCTATGTCCGGTTCCATGACCCCATTTCAGCTGAGCTCCAGCTGTCAGACAGACGGTCTCACATTTGACAGCAGAACCCTGGAAACAAAGGAGTTCACGATCCTCTACTTCCACTTTCTACGGACACATCTATTAGATATCTAAAAAGCATACAGCCATAGATTATCTATGTATATCACGGTTTCCCACAGCTAATTCCATCGCAGTCCCATCATGCCTTGCATGTTGTAAACAAGCCACTTAGATAATTTCTTCCAATCAGACACATGATGTCTATTAGTCATAATTGGCATCAACAATAGATGTGTATAAGACAACAAAGATCCATCTTCATTAGATGTCTATTAGTAATCTAACTGACATCTATTCTATTAGATAACTAAGAGACATCATTATATATCAGATTACTTTACACTTATTACATTAGATAACTAATAGACATTCATTGTAGATGGTTATTGGACAGCTCTATTTTGTTCCTCTATTACAGGGGTGTCGAACTTAACCGCACAATAAGCCAAAATACAAAACACACCGTAGGTCGCTGTCCGAACACGATAGACATTTATAAAAACTCTAAAATTAACTTTTTAAAACTTTAAAACTGTAACTTTTTAACATCATTATGAATAATACTAGTGTGAATGCTACAAGCTGAATTTGTCCACTGAAAATCCTAGTGCTGATAGCTGAAAATGTTGAAATTGATAGCTAAAAACGCTAAAGCTAACAGCTGAAAACGCTACAGCTGATAGCTGAAAATGCTGAAGGGGATAACCAGCTCAAATATTATATATATATATATATTAAATCATTAAACATAATTTACTTTGAAATATACATTTAAATTAATTTTGAATCTAATTCATCACGCTGACAGTCAGACCAGCCCTAATGTGACTTTCCTTTCATTGCTTCTCAGCATCTGAGCTGCTCTCTTCCTCTGGTTTCAGGACACAATAGCCATTAAGAAGCGCAGCTCCAGAACCCGGAGAATCAGACCCGTCTCCACCAGGCTGAGTGAGAGCTGCTGTTCTTCTCTCGTTCTCCACTCTCCCCTCTAACATCATCCGATCTCCCACTGCTCCCTTTTCAAGTTTTCCCTTCGGATCCTTTGTTGTCTCTCACCTCCTCATCCGAGATGGTTTTTAATGGCTGTTTCAATCCGTCCTGACCTCCATGTTGGAGTTAGTGTGTCCCTGAGCGGTCACAGATTTTTTTTTTCCATAAGGTTTCCTCTCAGCCTCTCGTTTCTTTTCCTCATAATATTTCTGTCTCAGCTCCTTGCCTTCAAATTTTTCCCCAAAAAATGTTTGTTTTTTTTCTCAATGCTGCCATCAGGTCTGTGCGATGACTCCAGCTCCTCTCCGCCCCCGTCTGTGCCATCATACTCGTCACCCCTGTCCCACTCGGCATCCTGTGAAGGGCTGTCTGAGCTGCCCACCCAGGGTCTGCCGCTCCATCACGTGACACGAGTTCGACCCAGGCCGCCGCGGAGGCACAAGGGGGGCCACATTCCTCCTGACACGGTGGGCCAATCATCTGCAGTCATCTGTGTGAATGTTTAGTAAACATCCACACTACAACTCAGTCACACTTTCAGCAATTTCAGCAAACGTTCAGCTTGTTCAGGACATTACTGCTTGTATTTTTGGGAGTCTCAAACTTGACAGTTTTTGAAATATTGAGCAGAATATGCCCCATTGGAAATGAATGAGAAAGTCTTCAAATTTCAAAATTTTAAGTAGATTAGCAACAAACCTTTAAATATATTCATTGTCTATGTTTCCATCATTTATAGTAACTTTAAAAAAATTAGGAGTTGACCTAATATTTTAGCAATATGCTAACATTTTGTTATGCTAACATAACATGCTAATTTGTTATCTACTGAGTTTTTTATAGGTTAATTTAGAGTTGAGCTTTTATTTTGGCTACAGGCTAACATTTGGGTTGAAAAGTTACAGTTTTAAAGCTTTTAAAATTGGCACTCTGCTAACGTTTTTGTCTAACTTGTTATATATAGGGGTTTTTAAAGCTTATATGGAGTTTAGCTTCTATTTCAGCACATGCTAACGTTTTTGACTAACTTAGTTTACTGATGAATGAAGTTTAGCTAGTATTCAAGCAACGTGGTAGCTTTTTTGAGGAGGCTAATTTTTTTATCCACTGAGGTTTTTAGAGTTTAGCTTCTAATTTAGCAACAAGCTAAAGTTTTTTTTTCTAATTTTCTTGTCTATTGGGCTTTTTAAGGCTAATTTAAAGTTTAGCTTCTGTTTAAGCAGCAGGCTGATGTTTTTGATTAATTAAGTTTACTGTGGATTTTTAGACTATTTTGGAGTTTGGCTCATGTTTAAGTAAAAAGCCTAGATTTTTTTTTTTTGCTAATTTGGCCTCTACTAAGTTATTTTGGGGCTTAGTTGGAGTTTAGCTCATATTTAAGCAACGCATTAAATATTTTAGCAAAATTGGCATGTACTGTACATTTTTAAGCAATTTTTCAGAAAGTTAGGCCAACTTCAGGGCTCTTGCATAATTATTTAACAAAATTTACAGTCTTTTAGCAAATTTTGCAAATGGCTTTTCCATTTTCAGCAAATCCCTTCAGCAATTAGATTAAATTGCGTCACCATTAAAATAAAAAAAATTGCGTCACCATTTTCAGCATAAAGCCTCAGTAACTTCTTTCAGTAAAAAGCATTCACACTAGCATTATCGCAGATAATGAAATTTTACAAGTTTGTCTAATTTTTAATTTCTGACTACACTACATCTACATTATTTAAGCTTCTTTCAGAACAACTGTATTTTATTTTTTTATGTTTTTTTTTTTAACTGTTAAGTCAGTGTCTCACATATCAAAAACTTTGATGTTTCTGAATTTAACCACTAGAGTATATAAATGCATCTTTTGGATGAGATGCAGTTTATGTGATTTATTACTTTCAGAACTTATAAAAAAAGAACTCCACAGCGCAGATGTCACCTCAGAGTGTGTGTCTGTGTGCAGCCCTGCAGTGAAAATGGAGGGATAAGCCCCCTGGATGATGGACTCCCAGATTTCTACACCAAAAGAGTTCTGCCTGACAGATGACATCTGCCTCCACGTTTCCACCTCCATCATTTGCTCTGACACTTTTATGACCGAGCTCCTCCCCGTGTTAGGATCATTTGGCAGAGCCTTGAAAATCAACAAACCAGAGCTTCTGGTTGTCAGATGTCTTTCACTGCATCGGAGAGAGCTGTTAATACACGACAGATGATGAATTGTTTTCTAGATGAATGAACTCCGGTGCAGGAAATATTTAAAAACGTCTGTTTTTTAGGGGGAAAACTCATCGGATAGCCAGCAGGGGTTTCAGACACATTTACCTGCATGTGGTACACACACGCTTTTTATAAACATCCTACTCTCTCATCAAGTAAACCTTTTTTTATTTAATTGAAAATATAAGAAAATGTGTTATTAATCACAAGCTAAAAAATTAGCCGCTTTCTCATTGGTCATTGGCTGCTCAGCACATGTTTAAGCTCGAAGCCCCGCCGCACCTCGAAGCCCTGCTCAGCAGCAGACACAGAGAACTGAAAGCAAAAATTAAAAAAGGAGAGTTAAAATTACAAGTAAACATAGGTTTTTGGTAACAGTTTTAGTTTTATTTTTATTCAAGTTTCTATGGAGTAATTAAATTAATTAAAATAGTATTTTTTAGTTACAGTTAAAGTTACAGTTTTGAGATCAAGATCCTCTAATTTTCAAACGAAATGTAAAGTGTTAAGAAAAAATAATAATTTCCAAATAATATTTGCTTTTAAAACCTTTTTTTTTTTCGTTTTGTTTGCAAAAAATATTTTTGCGGTTGCAAACTTTTTTTGTCGCTAAAAATTTTTTTTACATACGTAGTGCCTCATCTCGCTTCCACCCTATCTTTGATTTTGCGTTCAAAATTTTCTCTCAGCGTTACGTTTGTGCTACCCCAAACAGTGTTCTGATTGGTCTAAATTCTATCCAATCAAGTGTCTCTGGCTTGCATTGCAGACTTTGGACTTTATATTTTCAGCTACTTGCTAGCTGTTTTGAATGACCTAGTTCTAGTATTTTAGGCTAATTTGCCATTTAGCTAATGTTTCAGCTAGCTATCAGCTTTTAACATTTTCAGCTATCATCTTCAGCATTTTTAGCTGTCAATTTCAGCATATTCAGCGGCCAAATTCAGCTCACAGCATTCGCACTAGCATTATCGCAGGTGATGTCTAATTATTAGTTAGTTGAAAGCTAATATTGTTAAGATGTGTGTTTTCACACCAATCGGAAAAAAATAATTGGTGACTAGTCGACTTTTAAAATAATTGTTTGTGACAGCGCTATTAATAAGCCTCTTGGGATTTGAGCTTCATTGCATAACAGGTGAAAGTTTAACACACAATACAAACGTTAGCTCGTCTGCGCTGGATCTGGTAGTCCAAAAGAACAAAGTGCAAGACCATGGAATAAATACGAACTCTGGTTTGTAGTTTCATCAAGCGTTTAAAACATTAGTTTCCTCCTGAATGTAGAAGATAAAGAGTTGTTCTCACGCTTAAACTGAAACTGTCATAGCCTTCCACTTCATAAGATTACTTTATAAATCAAATAATTGTGATTTTAGCAAAAAGAAAGGAAATCTTAGACCTATTTTTTTAAATCAAGATAATTCTGTAATTGTCTAAAACTATTAATTTTTCCATCTTAATTGTTAGTTTTGTTGTTCCCTGTAACTCAGAGATGTTGTAATTAAAAAGCGGGCCGCAGCTTTATTCATGCACGCAGAGATGCAGCCCAGCAGAGCTCAGCCTGCAGCAGCAGAGCAAACAGAGGCACAGATGGCTGTGATGAATGCAGACACGTCCCAGCCAAAGGGACTCATGTGTGAACGCGCCAGAACTGGACACCTTTTTCGTGACATTCGACTTCTCTCGACTCTTTCAGTCAGCTCTCGTCTCTGCACAAAGCGCACTCTCTGAGGAGGAAGAAGAGGAGGAACATGCTGGCCATCTTTGGCTTCCGCAAGAACCGCAACCAAACTCTGTCCAGTCAGGGCCCGGAGTCTGAAGCTGAGCTTTTTGGAGATGGGGGCCACACCGTTGCCACGGCGCCCACAGGGTTGGTGCATCACTCAAACGTGTGGCTTGAACACAGTAAAGAAAAGAGCAGATTCTGTCCTCCATCGCTACACATTTAGGATCCTTCAACACAACAGAGACTCGAGTGCATGCCGAGTGGCGCCCTGAATCTTCTTGTCTTTATTGAAATGAGGCGTCTCTCTGAAACGGGCGCAGGCTGACATCAGTGTGTATTCAGGTGTGGCTGACAGCTGGCTGCTTCCTTCCCAAAACCAAAAAGTCAACGATTACACTCGCTTAGCACAAATTAGGACTTCAATAAGTCGGATTTTGACTAGAAAAATAATAAATTACTGAAAAATACGGAGAGAAAATAGTATCATTCCTATTAGTAAGTGCGTAATTCTTGATTTGTATCTCATACAACATATTTGTGCATAAGTACAAAAATAATGAAATTAAAAACAATACAATTTACACATGCACAACTGATAATTACAACAGCTTGAAAGTAGCTACACTCAAAAATCTTAAAATTTACACACAAATCGCGTTCCCACATTTACACATGAATCTGATGTGGGATTCTTCACGTCTCCATGAAAGAAAAGATTCATCTGTAAGTTATGCGTTTAAAAGCCACTCGAATCTTTGGTCATCAGAGTTTTCAGCTGCTTTGAACTTAGATTGAAAGCAGTTTGTTTTTCAAACTCTAAACCTTTAACACTGGACATGTCTTTTTTTTTTTTTTTTTTTTTAACTTGTCCTGTCCAACAGCTGAGCAAGCAGATACGGGCTGAGAGCCTCTTGCGTTGGACAGATTTTATTGTCCCAACAGGGGTTTATACTTAATAAACCCCTGTTGTATTTCATGCAAAACTTTATTTTAATTATGTTGTATCTTTTTCTTTTTTTTCGTTGGACCGGACGGAAACAAAGGGGGGGGGGGGGGGGGGGGGGGGAAAAGAAGAGTGGGGTTAAGAGAACAAAGAAAGTAACACAGAGTAGTAACATCCTATAACAACCAGGTCTAAATAACAATCTGGAATGGGCGGGGCCTGTCTACACACACACTCAGTTACACACATACCTTTTGGCTAGAATAATCTTTACCTTTAAAGTTGTCAAAAATGAACACAATACCACTGCAGAACACTGGACATGTCTTTGTAAAGAAGGATCAAAATTAAGCTGTACGGTGGCGTAAAGGTTGGAGTACCTGTGTAATATTTGAAACGAGAATTTGAGAATTAAAATCAATAAATAAAGACAGAGAAGAAGTGCTTTAAAAACACTTATTTAGACCTTTTTTTTATTAATTATTGTTCATATCAATTTAAGAAAGTTTAATTTCAAAACGGCTGAAAAGAAAACTTTCATGAGCGAACATTCTAGTAGCATTTAAACGCATCATATGAATCATTTCTTTCATGGAGACGTAAAACAGTCTCAAATTAGAATTGTGCATAAATGTGGTTTTGTGTTTGCAAAACTAGCGATTCATGTGTATTTTTGAAATATTTGCGTGTCTTGTTGTTTCCAAGCTGTTGTAATTTTAAATGAATTTTGTATGTATTTTTTTATTTCATAATTTTTCTACTTATGCACAAAATATATTGTACAAGTTTTAAATCAAGACATACACAGAAATCATGAATTACATGCACAAATCAAGAGTTACACACACAAATAAAAATTACACACACAAATCAAGAATTACATTCATACAAATCAAGAATTACACACACAGAGCAAGAAATATACACATAGAAATCAAGAATTACACGCACAAATAAAAATTACACACACAAATCATGCATTACACACTCATAATTCAATAATTACACACTTATAATTTAATAATCACACACACTAATCAAGAATTACACACACACTAATCAAGCATTACTCACTCACAAATAGGAATGATACTGTTTTCTCTCCATAGTAAAATGCTTAAACACAGATGTGTTGTAGGACAGCCCTGGAGAACGTGTACACCCTCCTCCAGCCTCCCCGTCCTGCTGCCAGAGTCGGATCTCCCAGCAAAGGGACTGATGGGAAACTGAACGACTTCCAGGGGAAAGGTAGTCTCATTGTGAGTCCACCCCCCGTGCCAAGCGTCCCTCCCCCAGGAAAACATCCCTTCTATTCTCCCAGAGAGGTACTCTCAATGCAAAACCCCTGAAAACTGTGAAGGTTTTAGTCTGAATTCTCCTTTTTCTGTGACAGATTTCTGAGGTTGACGCTGTGTTTGAACAGCCAGTGGAGACGGACAAGTACTGGGCCGACGACAAGCAGAGGGCGACAGAGGTGCTGCAGGCGGACAAGGAGTGGATGATGGAGGCCCGGCCCGGCGAGGACAAACAGTGGTTTGACGAGAGGCTGAAAGACAGAACTTTTGGAGAATTCAGGATGACAGACAGACAAGCCGAGAAGTACTGGACGGGGAGCAGACACTTGGAGAAACAGTGGACGGTGGACAGACACACCCAGAGGCAGATCGACAGGAAGATGGAGAGACAGTGGATGGGTGGCAGACAGATGGAAAGGTCGTGGTCGGAGAGCAAACAGATGGACGTGCAAGCGGACAGTCAATGGACGGAGAGCAGACAGCTGAGCAGAAAGACAGACAGACCCGTCAAGCCGCTTCATTTGGGCCAAAGACCGTTACCTCCGTATCCCTCAGACAGGACGCCCTCGCCAAAGCAGGAGGGCGATCCCCCAAAAAAAGAAGCTATAGACTTGTCCCCTCAGAACACGGGCGGACACAAAAGCACGAGTCCCGATGCAGGTGGAGGTCCAGCTGAAGGAAGGAGGAGCAGTACGGGAGGAGGTGTGAGCCGGGTCTGTGCTTCCAAACCGGAACCGCCGCCACAAAGCAGCAAACCCAACCTGTCCAAGCTGAGGCCAAAGCCTCGACGAGAGAGCTCAGACGCTCTTCCAGGTACGACACATTCCTGCAGAGCCTGTCGCTGCAACATCCACTCAGACCGGAATGACACGACCTTTTGTTTTTGTTTGTTTGCTGGTCCAGAGGAGGATGGAGATGAGGGGACGGATTGTGAAAGAGTTGAGAGGAAAGAAAAAGATTCTGAAGGTCCACCCCTGTCAGCACCTGAAAAGGTGAATTTATCCTAAAATACCTTTTATTTACATTCATTATTTCCTGTTCTGCTGTAGAAAATAATCAGTGTTCTCAGTGTTACACTACAGATCCCATAATGCAACGCTTCAGCTAATTGACAACATTTTACAGTGGCATCCTATTCACTACAGAACCCATAATGCAACACTTCAGCTGGTTGAAGAAATATAACAGAGTCTGTGTCTGAATTCCCCCCGATCACTATATAGTGCGTTGGCCATTTTCTAGTTCTGTCCGAATCTGCTAAATCCAAATCGACTGCACTCAAAACTTCCCAGAAGTCTTTGCGAAATACTAGTCTACATCAATGGTCACTAGATTAGCGGATGTAAACCACAATGCATTGCGGTCAAACAATTTCAAACAAAAAAATGTGTTTAAATGCAATATTTAAATAAACCATCTACATTTTCACCTTCAGAACACAGTGGAGTCATAAATGAACACAGTGAAATGTTCGTTTTGATTTGATTTTTCACTTCATGAAATCGATGATGTCATATCCGGTTTTTAGAAAAACGAAAGTAAAGTAGCGAGCATCGTGTTTGAATTACCATTGCAACGCTTCAGCTAATCGACAACATTTTATGGTGGCATCTGAGACACTACAAATCCCATAATGCAATGCTTCCACTACTCGGCGAAATATAGCAGTGGCATCGTATTCACTACAGATCCCATAATGCAACGCTTCAGCTAAATGACAACATTTTACGGTGGCATCTTAGTCACTACAGATCCCATAATGCAATGCTTCCACTACTTGATGAAATATCACGGTAGGATCATATTCACTACAGATCCCATTGTGCAATGCTTCTGTTCCTCAACAAATTATAACGGTAGCACCATGCTTACTACAGATCCCATAATGCAATGCTTCCGCTACATTGGTGAACACTTCACACAAATACACACATAGCTGCAAAATGTTTTTTTATTTTAATGTTTATTTCTAACTTGTATAATTTTGACAGATTCTTTTTTTTATCATGAAAAAATATGTTATTTAAGATTTAAGTTGATTTCTGTCTGTTTTTATTCATATTTATGTAAAAAAAAAGAAATTCATTTTGAAAAGTTTAGCTTTAGTTTGTTCAATAAATGTTAATCCAGTTCAGCCCACGACCCTCAGCGTGTTGACACTCTGGTATTTGACATCCATCATGAGAATAATATTCTAAGAACACATCAAAAACCCACATTAATACATTATTAGAGGCCAGACTGCAGATCAAGGAAACTAAGTTTCAACACTCTTGACGAATTCCTCCTTTTTTTTTTTAAATTTTCCAGTTCTCTTCTCAGCCGAAAAGCTCTGCGCATTTCATTTTTCCACGGGAGTCGGAGTGGGACCTGCCTCCCCCTCCTGTTCCTCCTCCCGTCAACAAGCATGGGCTGCCGGACAGAGCTGCAAGTCAAGGTTCTGCACCCAGACTGGCTCCCTGACCCAAAATGCCTTGATTCTAAAAATGTCAATGCAGAGACACTGTAACAGAATGTAGATTTTTAAAGAAATATTTGATGCTTTGAGAGATAAAGCGAGTGAAAAGCAGAACTTGGTCAATGTGTGGATTTAGTGACGTGTTTCCTGCTTTTTCCCAGGTGATGAAGGGCTGAGGCCTCAGGCTCCGGTCAAACCTCAGAGGAACAGGAAGGCCATGTCCTGCGATGCAGGTATGATCACGTTTTAAAGCATTACTTTACATTCATATAAAAACAGAAACGAACCATAAAAAGTACTAAAAAGAAATGTCGATTTTGAAACCAGCTCTCACTTGTGTCTAAATCTACTTCCTGCTGAGATTTTTGAGGATATTTTTAGTCTTGCAAACAGAATTTCTGAGCTTTAAATGTTTGTGTGTTCTGCTTTTGTTTATCTGTGTGTGTGAATCTAACTGTCTATCTGTCTCGCTCACTGAACTCAGGCACTGACAGGGAAAGCCCTAATAACCTTGAGAAGCCCCAACATCGCAAACCCCCCGTGAAAAAACCTAGACTGCCACAGAACAGAAATAAGTCTCTGGACGTGTCTGGTACTTGTCTCCATGTTTTTCTATGTGTTTGTGTGTCACTGACATGAGGGTGGAATCTCATGGAGCTGCAGCATTATGAGGGGAGGCACAAAATGAAATATCCATTTTAGTGGAACAGCTGAGCAGGTTTAGCATCCGTACTTCCCAGACTTCCTGTAAAGCATGAGGCGGAACTCAGCTGGACTTCAGAAACCTGCTGAGCAGCTTCCACCACCCCCCCATCAGTGAAAGAGCTGAAATGATTAGATGAAACCCTGAGATCTGAGCTAGACATGGTTTATAAACATTAAAATATAATTGATGGATAAAAAGAAAGGTAAGTTAAACAATGTTGGTGTTGAAAAAAGCTGTCATGGGATTCATTTTATTATGCGATTAGTTAATTGTGAACTGTAATTAATTAATCTAATCCAAAACACACCTCAGGTCAAACAGGATAAACATTTATTAAACACTCTAAAACTAAATTTTAAAAAATTAAAAAACAGAACTTTTAAACATATTTATGAATTAGATATGTAGAATTACCTGCGATAATGCTAGTGTGAATGCTGTAACCTGAATTTGGCTCCTGAAGATGCTAATGCTGAAAGCTAAAGATGCTGAAATTGATTGCTAAGAACACTGAAGCTGAAAATACTGAAGCTGATAGCCAGCTGTTAAATGCCAAATACCATAAAAAGCTATAAAAAAAAAACTTTTGCTTTGCCAAAACAGCTATCATGTAGCTAAAAAAATACCTAAACTTTAAAAAAATCCTAAAAAACTGAAGAAAACACCTAAATTAGCCAAAACTGCTAGCATATAAATATTAGCCTAGCTCCAAAACAGCCTAAAAAATCACAGTAAATGAAAAGCCAAATTTAGCCAACAGAGCTAGCATGTAGCTGAAATATTAGCTAAACTCCAAAATAGCCTAAACATCTTATTAATGCCAAAATAGTCCCAAAGTTAGCATAATGCTATTTTTTAAACTTTAAAACTGTAACTTTTTAACATAATTATGAATAATAAAAAGGCAGGATTATCATTCCAGAATAAATCAACTTAAACCTTAAATAACTTTCAATATTTGAGTTAAAAATGAGCACAAGATAAACTCAGATTATTAATAATAAAATAAAATGGTCTGGAGGGCCGGATAGAATTACGCGGAGGGCCGGATCCGGCCCACAGGCCTCGACTTTGACATGTGATCTAAAAAAATCTATTTTAATTATAATATTTTTAACCTAATATTTACTGTCAAAAGCCTCATTTTGAGGTATTTTATTTAGGTTTGTGACATTGTAATGAAGTAAAAGATGAAAATAAATTTTAATAAAATACTATAAAAGACTCTCAACTAGGGCTGGGTTGATAAATTCAATTAATGGATTTGAATCGATTTAAGCTTAATAGATCGATAATTAATTCATAGAAATAGCAATCGATTCAGCACAAAAAGCTGAAATCCTCTAGCTTTATACTAATGTTTAATGGAATTTCCCACAGGACTATGGAGCTAAATTGGGGCCGATGTTATTTGAAACCCAAATAACAAAAAATTGTTTTCATCAAAAAAATAAAAAGTCACAATTTTTTTGCTATTCCAAAATAAACTTAACTATTTTCAGCTTCAAATGTACAATTTTTTTCACTTCAAAATTCAAAATGTCATTTCCAAAATGTTTTTTTTCAGTTACTTTTTTTTTTTTAACTTTCAACTTGGCTTATTTTATTTTTGATTTTGAAATTTTGAAAACGGAAAATAAAAGTTGAAAGTGATAACAGTTTTGTTATTGAAATTTTGAGTTTTGAGCCCTAAAAAACCCCAGAACATTTGAAGATTAAACTAATTAAGTTTAGACCAGCAAAAGTTTTTTTTTTTTTTTTTTTTTGCCAAACACCGATATTTTTTTCAAATTGTTTAATTTTGTATTTCAAATAATATTGGCCCCAATTTAGCTCCATGGCTAATGCTAACGCTCGGTCGACCTAAACATTTATTCATTACTGAATAAATGAACATCTTTATAAACTCACAGGCAGGAATTTTACAAACTTTTTTAAGGAAATCTTTTTTAAAGTATCTATACAGTTTTTTCCTCATACTTTCTTCTTCTTCTGGTATAAGATGTAATGCTAAAGCATGATCACCACCTAGTGGCCAAACTGAAACGTCCTCCAGGAGAAGCAGAACAATGTTTACAATGTTAATGAACATTTTAGTTAGAACTTCTCCTTTAGAAAGTCCATGTAACACTGGATGATATACAAATGTGTATAAATGTGTAAATTCAAAATTGAATCGAATTGAAAGCATCTGAATTGAATCAATCTAGTCTCTTGTGAATCGAATTGTTTCTGAAAATCATCATCAGTACTCAGCCTGACTTTTAACCTTTAACCTGACATCACCGAAGGGTGATGTTTTTTATCTTGAACAACTAACAAATAAGGAAATTAAAAAAAAACATCAGGTCTGGACTGGACTGACTCTGTAATTAATTAATCGTTATTATTTGACAGCCCTAGTTGAAAAGACAAATAGATTTAGGAGAAGGAAAAGAACTGTTGTGGAGCCACATACATCCAATTAAAAAAATGAAAAATATGTTTAATGTAAAATGTTTATTCAGCCAAAGCTTTTCTTTCTTTGGTACCGTGAACAGAATTGAATAATTTTGCTTTTCTATATACTAATTATCTTGTTTTTAATCTCTTTAATTATCTTGATGATAACTTAATTATCTTGCTTTTAAAGGAGACTTGATTTAATTTTTTTTTCCATTTGTTTAAATTCTTCTATAATGCAAAACAAATATGCTCCTGATGAAATGTTACTCAGTACTTGAGTAAGTGCTTAACTAAGTTTTTCACCTGTTAAATTTAGCTTTTAGCCATTGTTTCATAGAAAAACAAATGAGATGTCAGGGTCGGGATGAGGACACAGGCGCAGAAGCAGGATGTTCAAAACGAGAAAGTCTTTTTATTTTCTTTTTCTTTTGCCCGAAAGGCTGGAAAGCTTGTAGAACTCAGGAAGCATACAAAACCATCTGGCAACGAGTAGGGGAAGACAGGCAACTTATAACAGAAACAAAACAATCAAACACAGGTGCGTCCAATAAGATGGCAGAAAGACCAGGTGGAAAGAGAAAGGAAATCAACCTGAAAGACAGGGGGGTGAAAGCAAACAAGTGAACAGAAAACCACATACAGCCCCAAACCCCACATGAGATAATATTTCTCCAATGTTAGATTATTATGACTTCAGTAAAAACACTTCAACTCTCATTTGAGTTTGAGATTATTATGGGACACATTACGGGACTTTTAGATCAGGTATCAAAGTGAAGGCCCGGAGAGCCGGATCCGGCCTCCAGGTAATTTAATTTTATTGCTATTAATGGCCCGATGTTATCTTCTGCTTATTTCTAAATTTGACAAAATATAGTTTTATGGAGAGTAAAATGTTGAAAGTTATTTAAGGTTTAGGTTGATTTATTCTGGAATAAGAATATTTCAGCTACATGCTAGCTGTTTTGGCTAGCCTAAACATCTTTTGTTTTTGTTTTTAAGTTAATTTAGCATTTAGCTGAATGTTTGGCAGGTTATCAGCTTCAGTGATTTCAGCCATCAGCTTCAGTGTTTTTAGCTATCAATTTCAGCATCTTCAGCTATCAGTTTCAGCGTTTTAGCTATCAATTTCAGCATCTTCAGCTATCAGCTTCAGTGTTTTTAGCTATCAATTTCAGCATCTTCAGCTATTAGCTTCATCGTTTTTAGCTATCAATTTCAGCATCTTCAGCTATCAGCTTCAGTGTTTTTAGCTATCAATTTCAGCATCTTCAGCTATCAGCTTCTGTGTTTTAGCTATCAATTTCAGCATCTTCAGCTATCAGCTTCAGTGTTTTTAGCTATCAATTTCAGCATCTTCAGCTATCAGCTTCTGTGTTTTAGCTATCAATTTCAGCATCTTCAGCTATCAGCTTCAGTGATTTTAGCTATCAATTTCAGCATCTTCAGCTATCAGCTTCAGTGTTTTTAGCTATCAATTTCAGCATCTTCAGCTATCAGCTTCAGTGTTTTTAGCTATCAATTTCAGCATCTTCAGCTATCAGCTTCTGTGTTTTAGCTATCAATTTCAGCATCTTCAGCTATCAGCTTCAGTGTTTTTAGCTATCAATTTCAGCATCTTCAGCTATCAGCTTCAGTGATTTTAGCTATCAATTTCAGCATCTTCAGCCATCAGCTTCATCGTTTTTAGCTATCAATTTCAGCAACTTCAGCTATCAGCTTCATCGTTTTTAGCTATCAATTTCAGCAACTTCAGCTATCAGCTTCATCGTTTTTAGCTATCAATTTCAGCATCTTCAGCGGCCAAATTCAGTTTACAGCATTCACGCTAGCATTATTGCAGGTAATGCTATATATCTAGTTCATAATTATGTTAAAAAGTTTCAAAAATTTCATTTTTGTTCAATAAATGTTTATCTAAGGTGTGTTTTGGATTTTGGTCCGACACCCCTGGTTCAGAGGAAGTCTTTGTTACAAATTTTATAACTTTAAGAACTTTGCAATGATCTTAAATCACGTTGAATAGCCGCTCTCCAATGCTCAGTGAGATATAACCCTTAATGAAAAAGACGGAGGCTCAAAGATACTGCGTTTGTATTAACATCCTCTTTTTTGTGTGTTTTTTTTTCCTGACAGAGAGCGTCCACTCGCCGCCTGATCACAGCGAGCTGTTGTGATGCTTGAGAGTTCCACCTGTGGTTGTCATGACATCTGTGGAGAATCTCATGCAGCAGATAAACAAACAGTCTGGGAGAAAACACGACAGGCAGGCGTTATACAGCCGTCTGTCCCTCCTCACCTCCTCATCCCAAATACATTTAGTCTGTTTTGCTTTGCCTTCACCGGCTCAACTCTTTTTGTGGCGTCAGTGTTTGATCAGCATTCGCTTCTTTAGAAAAGCCCAGGTGTGTGTGTGTGTGTGCGCGCATGTTCAACGCGCTGAGGCTTTGCTAGACAGAGGAAGAGGTTCCCCTCCGTAGAATGTGATTTCTTCAACTTGCATTTGATCGTTAATCAGTTTGATTGCCTTGATTGACACTTGAAATGAGTTGCTTCTTATAAAATAAAACTTGATGATTTATACACAGTTTTGCTTTCAGGAACTGAAAGGTGATATATTTTATAGAGAAATATTATGTATGAGCTCCTTCACTGTATGAATAAAACAAACCTGTGACTTAAAACTGAATTGTATTTGATTGTTTTGGATTTAAATTAAGATACTCCGTATTCAAGACTTGCTTGAGCAACATTTCTATTATCATGTGTGTGGTATTAAATCATGCAGGGGGGGGTCTATTTCTGGAGGGGTAAAGATATGTTTTTATGGAGAAAAAGAAATATCCCGATTTATGCGTCTGTAATTCTTGTTTTTTGTGTTCGTAATTCTTAATTTCTGTGTTTAATTCTTGTTTTTTGTGTTCGTAATTCATGATTTGTGTCTTTGTAATTCTTGATTTGTGTATAATTCTTAATTGTGCTTTCAGAATTCTAGTTTTTTGTTTGTAATTCTTTATTTTTGTGTGTAATTCTTGTTTTTTGCATGTAATTCTTGATTTGTGCGTTCATAATTCTTGATTTTTGTGTGTCATTCTTGTTTTTTGCATGTAATTCTTGATTTGTGCGTTCATAATTCTTGATTTTTGTGTGTCATTCTTGTTTTTTGCATGTAATTCTTGATTTGTGCGTTCATAATTCTTGATTTTTGCGTTTACAATTCTTGATTTGTGTGTAATTCTTGTTTTTTGTGTTTAATTCTTGATTTGTGCATAGCTTTAGATTTGTGCAAGCATAATTCATGATTTGTGCGTTTATAATTCTTGATTTGTGTGTTCCTAAGTGTTCCTAACCCTAACACTAATTTACATACGAATCTTTGAAATGTGAAGAGAGTCTCACCACAGGTTCGTGCATAACAGATGTTTTGTGTGTGCGTAACAGGTGATTAGTGTGTACATTTTAAAGATTTGTGTCTGTAATTAGTTTCAAGCTGTTGTCATTTAAATTTTTTCATGTTTAAATTCAATTTTTTATTTTTTGTAATTTTTCTACTTATGCACAAAATGTATGAGTTACAAATCAGGAATCCTGCACGCATAAATCGGGGTGACACTTATTTCTCTCCATATTCTTTGATCACATGACAAACGCTGCTCTTCATGTTCCTCTATTTGAGCTCAATAACTACATTTTTTTTAGCCAGATTGCATAAATGTGGACAATAAAAGTGCCTCGAATGCCGTAATTAGCAAAGATTTTGAACCTAACCTCTTCATTTTTAAAGGAAATGTCACACTTTTCATCTTTGTGATAATGGTTGATAATCTACAGATAGAAGATGTTTTACTTTAATTGCTCCAAATTAGTGAAATAATCCCTAAAAATAGAGGTCATTAAAATGACAGGTTTGATTGCGTGTTGTTAAGTTTCCCTCCCGTCTGCA
Organism: Oryzias javanicus; assembly: GCA_003999625.1. Lineage (NCBI taxonomy): Eukaryota > Metazoa > Chordata > Actinopteri > Beloniformes > Adrianichthyidae > Oryzias > Oryzias javanicus. The sequence goes on from CM012440.1 coordinate 25,176,342, forward strand.
GAATCCCTCTTCAGTTGGCATGGCGATGTGGGGTACCACCAGTCAAAGCATGTGGAACAGCAGGGGGCGTCTGATTCCTACAGATGAAGCAATCACTCACAGAAATACACAAACACAAAAGAGGCGGTCTCACAGGTTGTCATTAGCAACTGTGCTGTGACCTTTTTCCCTAAGATAAAAAAAAAAAAAAAAATTCTTAGTATTTCAGCTGCTGAGATGCAGGAAAAGCTTTTATAATATTGTCTAAGGAAATGCTGAAACTCATCATTGCATTCATAGTTTCTATATCAGGAAAATCTCCATGAAGATTTTGATCTAAACAATATGCAGATTATTTTAAAGATTATGTTTTTTTCAAGCCAGATCCATGATTTATAACCTGAATCCCTCCTACAGAGTAAATTATTCTTATTTTTACTTACAACTTTAAAAAATCACCTTGAGTTTTGGATATTTTGGACCCACATTTTATTTCCCAAATGCACAAAACGATTCATGGTTTGAAATGAGTTCTAGCAGCTGATTCTTCTAGCATTTTAGAATGTGTGACCTCCAAAAGTCCAACAGGCAGAAACGGCCCTGCTGTGATTACAAGGCCAACCGAGTGTTTTCTTTTCAGCTGATGTGGGGACACATCACATCCCACAGGAGGCATATGAACACATCCCACTCTTCTCATCATTCTTCCGCTTGTTACCAAGCAACATGGTGGCGTAAAAGCCAAGGAAAAAGAGCCAGAGAAAATGAGTGGGAAGAGGAGAAAATGGATTTTTAAAAAAGAAACAGACATGATTGTCCTCGCGCGGTATTCCACATGACATCTGAGGTATCCTTACACTTTTGGTCGCTCAGATTCCTTCTGTCGTCATCTGAAAAGATCTAATTACAACGTCCTCCAAGCTGTCAGAATATTACTTAACGGGGAAAATTAGAATTTTATGCGATTAGAAATAAAGTGACTGTTCATTTGAGTTGTCATGGGAACCGTTTCCCTACCAAGTGGCAGGAGCCGCTGCCTTTGGAGTCACCTTTTGGCCCGGCAGCCTGTTGATCAGATTAAGTGGCTCAAGTGTTTCTGTTTTAATGAAGATGATCACAACCCAGAATGCTCTTCTACTAAGTTCTCCTTTTTTAAAATCCCCCTGTAACAATTTTTTTATTTAAAAAAACATTCCCAGTAGTGTTTTAATTATAAATATGAAGTTTTTAACCATAACACCACAACCTAAATGTCTTAAAAAGCTATTTTTTCATGATGATCTGAAGCCTGTTTCCAAAATCTCCTCTGAGGGGGCGTGGCTTTCTCTGACATCACAGTAACCCTTCAACACTGGAGCTGCAGTGTTTGATTTACTGTCATTTTTGAATTGTTAACACAATAATTCCAGCTTTTCTCCTTCAGAATCTTCTGGAATTATCATGATAAAGGTTGAAAAGTTACAGAATGCTAAAGATTTTTGTTTTTAAGCGTCACCGATGACGCCTCAGGTGTTAAAGGGTTAAAACGACTGTTTCTACCAGCGTCTCCCCCCATCTGCTGCTACAGTCACAAGACAAGGTTGTGGAAAAACCTGAAGGGAAACATCAGCAAAACTAAAGCGGCAAACAGAAATATGACAAAAATAAATCATGACGGGAAACAAACAGGAGGAAAAAAATATCACGTCAACGTCGTCCTGCAGTTTGTTTCAAGTCTGTCTGAGACACTCTTCTGTGCTGAGGAGGTCTTCAGATCATTCATGTCTTTTCTGAGCTGGTTGTCAGGATCTTTCAGTTCCTCTGGATGTCCTTCCTGACTCAACCTTGTCTTTTATCCAAGCTGCAGACAGGCACAAGGAGACCCAGACTCAGACCCCCGTGTGGCTACATGCTAAGCTAATTAAGCATTAGCATGAAGGTTCTAGTCTTCAGTCCCACACTGGAATAAGTTCTGGAACAAACCCTGGTTTCCTTTGTTCCAGTTGTGCGTTCAGCTGACAGAGCCATCCAACCACTTATGATGTCATCATTTTCTTTGAGCTTTTAAAGGGTCAAATTTCCCCCCATTTTTATTTATTTTTAATTCTTTTTTAATTATTGTTTTAGTTTTTTCACATTCTTTTTTTGGCTGCTTTAATTGCCTAAAAGGAAAAAACAAATTATTTTTCATATTAATTTTGAAAGTTCAGAAGAAAATTGTTTTGTTAATGTAGCCACTTGGGGTCCCAAGCCAGGGTCTCATTGTGCCGGTCCCAAGCCCGGATAAATCCAGAGGGTTGTGTCAGGAAGGATATCCGACGTAAAATCTTTACCAAATCAAACATGTGAATCAGACCTTCGATATCCATACCGGATCGATCGACGCCCGGGTTAACAACGACCGCCATTAGTGCTGATCACCGACTGGGTGCCGGTGGAAATTGGACTACTGTTGGTTGAAGAAGGAGAGGAGGAAGGAGGGTTTGTAGGAAGAGAGAGAAGAGGAAAGTCACTAGTGTTGGACTGAGAGTTGGAACTTTGAATGTTGGAACTATGACAGGAAAAGGTAGAGAGTTAGTTGACATGATGCAGAGGAGAAAGGTGGACATACTGTGTGTCCAGGAGAGCAGGTGGAAAGGTAGCAAGGCTAGAAGCTCAGGAGCAGGTTCAAGTTGTTCTATCATGGTGGAGATGGGAGGAGAAATGAGTTATCTTAAAGGAGCAGCTTATCAAGAGTGTTGTGGAGGTGAAAAGAGTGTCAGATAGAGTGATGAGTCTGAAGATAGAAATGGAGGGTGTGATGTTCAATGTTGTTAGTGGGTATGCCCCACAGGTAGGATGTGAGCTGGAAGAGAAGGAGAAGTTCTGGTTGGACCTCGATGAAGTGATGATGAGCATCTCTGGAAATGAGAGAGTTGTTATTGGTGCAGATTTCAATGAACATGTTGGTGCAGGAAACCGAGGTGATGAGGAGGTGATGGGCAGGTCTGGTATCCAGGAGAGGATTGTAGAAGGACAGATGGTGGTTTAGACCCCATGTGATTCCTGTAGTCTGTCGGCCATTTTGGCAGCAACATGAACAGCGCCGCCGTGAGCGCCACTACAAAAACTTTTAGGCCATTTATCTCACTTTAATTTCACATGAAATTGAGCTTCATTAAAAAAAAAATAAAAAGAGAGACTCTAAAGTTTACAAAAGCCTGGATGGTCATTTTTATTTTTCTCTTCTCCGGAGATGGAAGGTTGTGGAAAACAGACGGAATAAACTCAGTGGTCTGAAAACAAATCAAGATGTATGAAATGTTTGTGTCTGAATGCCAAATGAATGCCAAAAAATGTAAAATAAAAGAAAAAGTTGCTGTTTTTGAAAAGGATATTTCACTGCTATGTAAAAATAGATAAATAGATAAAGACATCAAAGGTAAACAAAGTTTGGGAATAGATTGACAAGAACTTCAATGTACTGAAGAGAGTAGCAGTGATTGCCATGTCCTGAGACAAATAGAGCTTCACTGAAATGAGGAGCCGATTGCAGCAGCTTCCTTCAGTTTTGGTAGAACCGCATGACTTTCTGTTTGGGCTTGAATTGAAACAAACGGGACAGGAGGGGACTCGGTTCACACTTAACTCCACAAAGACTTGCTCAAATGTAAAAACAAATAAATAAATAAAAGTGTTTTTTTTACCATATTATTAGAACACTTCTTTAGAAGAAAGGTTTAAATAAAACATATTGATTTAATCAAGTTTAGAATTCAGTGGATTTTGATTGACTTATCCTGTCAAAAGAATCTTCATATCTGTTCAAGTGAAACAAACATGGAAGAAAATTACCTTTAAATCCCCAACACGACTAAATTTTGATCTATTTTAGACGTCTTCCAGTTGTATTTCAATTGTGTTTATGCTGTTTCTTGCAAAAAATCAAAAACTCTGTCGTTTTCCAGGACACAGTTTCTGCAGAGCGGCACAAATTCATCAAACATGAGTTGTGGGCGGGGCTGTCGGTGCGGCGTAAGGCCGGTCCGGATCTAACAACAACGAGCTTTTTCAAACCGCATGTTTTCCATCTGCTCCAAGTTCACAACGATTTAAATACAGAAACTCAATGATGTCCTCCAGAACATGTTAAAAACACCTGAACCACGTTTTGGTTCTTTAAATTAAACCAACACTAGAAAAAAATATTAAAGAAGAAATTCCCTCAAACACATTCATTTTTTGTATTTGGTCAGTTACCCAACAATAACTTTAATACACAGCAAATACAGGTTATATATTTACTATTAATGGTAGAAAAATGATAACACTTAATTGGAAAATATTAAACTACCAACAATAAATAACTGGAAAACAAAGTAAAACTAGTAGAGATGATGATAACTGCCTCCCTTCAAGTGAAAATAGATATATTTACTGAGATATCAGAGTAAAAGATAATTTAAGTACCTAAATTAGACTTTGTTTAATATAGTCATATATATTTACATGTACATATAGTCTAATATGAATACTCAAGGTTAAATTGAAATGATGTTTGTATGGATGAACTCTAAGTCTCACTTCTTCATTTTATTGGTTGTTCAATTATACTTTATTATGTTTTCTTTTATTTCTCTTTTTAAGTTTTGTCTGTAAAGTGTGTGTATTTGTTATATCTGACTTCGTTTTGTTATGAAAAGAAAAAAAATAAAAATAAAAAATAAACCAACACAAAAAGGACACGCCCACTCCGTGCTTGAAAGAATAACAACTTTTCTGTTTAAAGGTTCAATAAACATCAGAATAAAAATTCCATTTTTATGCAGAAGAATTTTTACCTGTCAGGTAGAATCATAAGCAAAAAATAAATACATGAATGTACTAATAATGAATGAAAAAAAAATTTAAGATAAAAAATACAACAACTAAAACACTATTTATAAACTAGAAAAGTTATAAATGGTTTTAGCTGAAAGTAGTTGCTGAAGAGGCTGAAGTTTTTTGCTGAAAATAGTGATTCAGTTTGCTTCAATTACTGAAGCTATTTGCAAAATGTTAAATTAGCTAAATGACTGGAAATTTTGTAACCTATTAACCTACATTTCTGAAAAAAATTGTAATAAAATTGTTTAAAAAATCCCTAATTTATGCCAACTATGCAAAAAGTGTGTCGCTTAAATATGAGCTAAACTCCGAATTAGCATAAAAAACCTCAGTAGATTTCAAATGTTTGAATCAACAGAAACATTCTGCACATGTTTGGCCTTAAGAATCAATACCTAGAATTTCCCTTCCTCAAGTTGTTGTAATCTCAGTGTTTTTGTAACAGCCGTGTAATCCATCCCTTCAGTTCTTGAGTTTGTGGAGCCTCCAGATTACACATTTCATACTCTTAAGCTAACGTTTATTGATTTTTTTTGCTCCAGACCGCTACGACGAAGCCTTTCGGTGTGTGCGTACTGATGTGTGTTTACTCATGTTTTCAACACGTGGGGTCTCACTGTGAGCGCACTTATCAGGCTAGTCATGGGATTAGATCTGATTCTCCCCCTGACACCAGATTAACAGATAGCACATAAAGCGTCTGTAATATACGCATAAGCCGTCAGTGCTCCTGCTATTATCTCACCCACTGCAGCTCCATCGCCACCTCTGATCGATGAGCGCCCTCGATACATGTCAGACTGGAGAACTTACATTTAATTTATCCAGAAGTTACAGTTCACACATGATTCTCTTCTTAGGATTGATCGTGGATTTGTAAAGTTAAATGTATCAGCCATGAAATGAGTGTTTAAGTGGTTTTTGGTGCAGATCTGGTCCAGCACAGATGTTTCTCTGGACGACTTTAGATCCAAGCAGACAGCTTAAAGTGTCCAAATGCCCGTGTCAACACTGATCATAGGAACAAACAAAAAGTATTAGACGACTTTAATCTTAAAAAACACACACACAGACAGATGAACGGAGATAGAAATCTGGGATGGCAGCAGGCCGAGAGACGTGGATGAGGAGGAGGAGGAGGAGGAAGAGAGGGATGAATGGATTAAGGTGGTCGATACTTTGGCTGCTCTCCCAGACTGAGAGATGACACTAAATCTGTTAATTCACTCACCCTCTCCGCCCCTCCTCGCTCTGACCCCCCCCCCCCCCCTTGCAGGATTAAGACATTTTTTCTGTCGTTCTGATCGTCACATCAAGTCTGTCATCTGTCAGAAGGTTGGACGCTCTTCTGCAGAACCTGTCATGAAATATTCCTAACAGTGAAGCAGATCTGTGTCTGCAGAACCGTGCTGCGCTTTATCAAGTTCCATTCAGAATTTAAAAAATTACTGGACATTACTGGTTGTATTTTTGGTATTTTTCTAAACGTTAAAGAAATATTGAGCAACATTTACCCCACAGTCCACAATCCTTCAAAACTTTGTGCACTTTGAAACATGTAAACTTCCAGCCACAGAGAACCCATTCAAACTTTAAAATGTTCAGCAACTCAGAAATGTATTGAGTCATCGAAACAAAAAAATATCGTTTTAAGATTTTGACATTTTTCTCTTTTTTTCTCTCTTTTTTCGACCCTTTTTGCCATTTTCAGCAGCTCCGATCAGCTGATTCAAGGAGAAAAAACAGTTTCAGTTTATTAACATTCAAAAGCGTAAAAGCTGATAGTTCAGTTTAGTTTAGTTAATGCATTAGTAACATGCTAGCGTTTTTTGGCTAATTTAGAAATCTTAAAAAAACTCAGAACACTGTAAGGGCTGTACGGTGGTGCAGTGGTCAGCGCTCTTGCCTCACATGAAGAAGGCTCCAGTTCAAATCCTGGCTGGGGGATCAGAAACACCAACTGGGACCTTTCTGAGTGGAGTTTACATGTTCTTCTCGTGCATGTGTGGGTCTTCTCCAGCACTTCCTCCCACCTTTACTCTACACTGCCCCTAGATATGAATGTGAGTTGAGATCCTGCAACAGACATGGCAACCTGTCAGGAGCTGGGTTAGGCTCTGGTGACCCCGAAAGGAACAAAGTGGCTAAAACTCAGATTTACACTGAACGAGTCCCTTGAGGAATTTCATAAAAAAATGAGGGACATTTTATTGTTCATCTTGATAAACTGAGCTGTCCATTAGTTGTAGAGGAATTGATATTTGGCGACGGGAGGAGAACAATCATGATCTCATCGCTTTTGTAACAACTACTTTTTCTTTTTTTTATAATTAGGGTTTTTTTTTTGTTTGCTTAAATTGTATTTTCCTTTTTCTTTAGGTCTTGTTTTGTTTTAATGTAGCCGTATTTTGTTTTTGTTGTGGCTCTTTATTATTTTGTGTACACATCTGTCTTTTTTAGGGGTTTACTGTTACTATGTATAATTCCTTTTTAGATTTTGTACTTGTTTGCAAGTACAAAAAACAAGAAAAAAAAGAATAATATGTACCATAGTTTCCAGAATATAAGTGGCAAGAGCAAAAAAAGCCTAATCAAGAAGAAGAAGAAAACATTTTATGAATCCCTCTAGACCAGGTGTGACAAACTCAATCTCACAAGGGGCCAAAATGTAAAACTCCTCTTAGGTCGCGGGCCGAACAGGATTCACATTTATTGATCACTCTAAAACTAAATTTTTAAAACTTTAAAACCATAACTTTTTTTAAAAAAAATTTGTGAACTATACATACAGCATTACCTGTGATAATGTTAGTGTGAATACTGTAAACTGAATTTGGGCACTGAAGAAACTAGTGCTGATAGCCAAAGACGCTGAAATTGATGGCTAAAAACACTGAGACTGATAGCTGAAAATGCTGAAATTGATAGTTAAAGGACTACCAAAAAAATCCATCAGGAAACTGCAGCTTATTCAGAACTCTGCTGCTCGGGTTCTCACAAGGACCAAGAAAGTAGACCACATCAGTCCAGTTCTGAGGTCTTTCCACTGGTTACCTGTCTCTCAGAGGATAGACTTTAAAGTTCTGTTACTGGTTTATAAAGCTTTGAATGGTTTAGCACCAAAATACATGACTGACCTCCTGACCCAGTATGTACCAGCCAGACCTCTCCGATCATCAGGATCCGGTCTTTTATCAGTTCCTAGAGTCAGAACTAAACATGGAGAAGCTGCATTCAGCTTCTATGCACCACAGATCTGGAACAGACTTCCAGAAAACCTTAGATCTGCTGAAACACTCAGTGTATTTAAATCCAGGTTAAAGACTCACCTGTTCTCAGTTGCATTTGATTAATATGTATTCAAAAGTTTACGTCCGCACTTTTTATCTATGCTTGTTTTAAATTAAAATTTTTTCACTTTCTTTTAATTTTATTTTAATGATTTGAATAATGAATGACATTTTTACTATTTCTTTTGATTGTTTCTTTTAATGTTTTATGTAAAGCACTTTGAATTGTCTCTGTACATGAAATGTGCTATACAAATAAACTTGCCTTGCCTTGCCTTGCCTTGCCTAAAAGAACTGAAGCTGATAGCTGAAAATGCTGAAATTGACAGCAAAAAACACTGAGGCTGATAGCTGAAATGCTTAAATTGATAACTAAAAAACTGAAGCTGATAGCTGAAAATGCTGAAATTGACAGCAAAAAACACTGAGGCTTATAGCTGAAAATGCTGAAATTGATAGCTAAAAGAACTGAAGCTGATAGCAAAAGATGCTGAAATTGATAGCTGAAAACACTGAAGCTAATATTAGCTAAATGCCACATTATCCTTAGAAACTGGAAAAAAAACTTAGGTTAGTCAGAACAGCTATCATGTGACTGAAAAAATTGCTAAACTTTAAAATAGCCTAAAAAACGAATTTAAAAATAGCCTATATTAGCCAAAACAGCTAACATGTGACTGAAATGGTAGCTAAACTCCGGAATACCCTAAAAAAATTGTAGTAAATGCTAAAATAGTCCAAAAAACCAGCAGAATGACAATTTCTAAAACTTTAAAACCGTAACTTTCAATCATAATTATGAATAATAAAAAAGCAGGAATGTTATTCAAGAATAAATCAATTTAAACTTTAAATTACTTTCAATATTGTTTTTATGTCAGAGGAGCAGTTAGTTTTCCCAACTTTGAGTAAAAACCAATTCATTGATTGAATCTGATTTTTGGATGAACAAAGGTGTAAAAATATCTTTGTTGAACATGTTCTTTATGTTCTTTCACCAATTAAATATTGTTTATGTGATTTGAAAGTTTTAGATGTAATAAAAGAAACTCTTCCCTGTGACGTCTCTAACTCCTCCAGGAGAGACTCCCGATGCTGTGAGTAAAGAGTGAAGAAGACAGGAAGGAGAGGAAGAGGGTGAGACGTGTAAGCTGCTGCTTGTAACAGAGTTAGCCGGGATTAGGACATATATCTGTGGGATAAGGCAGAGTTAGTGGGACCCTGCAGGCCTCCTCCTCACACCATCTGTCCAAACAGAGCAGGCCTGCCCTCATCTCCATCACTCTCTCGTTCCCTCTGCGCCGTCCGCCCGCTCTCCTCCAGTCGCGTCTTCTTCTCCAGGTCTGCTCTTCCCTCTGAGGATCCAGACAGTTGAATCCAGTCTGGTTCTGCCTGCAGTTTCTCCCTGATGAGCAGATCATGTCTCCTGACCTCTCGTGGCCTCCAGATCTCCTCAGAGGATAAATGCTGAAGGCTATGAAACCCGGGCCAGCAGGGTGACAGAGGGGTCAGCGTCCCATTCATGGGGTTTTGAACAATAATGGGTGATGTTCAAGCTTAAAGGGTCACTTCAGTCCAATTAAGAAAGATAGAATTTCTCGTTCGGTCTAGTCCTGGAGAGGATTCCGTTGTGGCGGAGAAGCTGCAGACATCTACTGTTTTCAGGCTCAAAAAACCTGTAAAAGAAATCTTTTGTTCTGAGTTTATCTGCTGTTTGTCATAGGAAAAGAAGAAAATAAAGCATTTATGACTCATAATTCAACATAAAAGTCAATACTAGAAATGTTTTTTCATTTTCAAAACTTACCCGCATTACTTGAGCTCTTAAATGAAATTAAAAAGCAATTCTCCAAACTGCTGTTTCTATTTCTTGTTCAACCCCCGCTAACTTAAATATTTTCAAACCTCCAGGCTGCGAGCCGGAACCGGCCAGGCGGCGGGACGCGGAGCCTTGTTCACACTGGACGCAGAAGTGCCGCGAAGCGTCCGTCCCGCTCTGCAGACGCACATTTGTCCGCGGCAGTCGACAGGCGCTTCTGCTAGAGCTTTTTTTATTTTACCCTTCATAGGTAATAAGTTAATAACCTAAAAATGTTTCTGCCAAGAAGAACTGCTGCCTGCTTCTCTTGTTGTTCTTTTACACCCAAAACAAGTAAAATACTTTGAAGTAAGCTAACGTTAGCATTAGCTACGAGACGTGGAGCCGCAAAAGTTTCCGTTCTCACATAATCATTGTAAACAGAGCAAAAGTCAATTCCAGCTTGTCTGACATTAAAGTCAAACTTATTACTGTTGTAATGATCTGGAGGGCCGGATAGAATCACCTGGAGGGCCGGATCCGGCCCCCGGGCCTTAACGTTGACACATGTTTAACAAACTTATGTTCATCTTAGCTAATCTGTGTTAAGATCAATTCATATTTCATATTAGTTTAACCTTTTCCATTTAATCTATGGTTTCTCAAACTCTCTTGACTGTCAGTGAATGGCTGTAAAACGGATTAACAATAGTATTAACACAATCAGTACGACTGACTCCAGTGTCTTTGTAAAGACCTAATTACCCAAATGCAGGTCGTGTCATGAGTCTGCACAAACGCCATGGAGTCGGCCCGGAGAAGCTGCAGGACAAATGAGGAGGTGGCGTTTGTCACAAAGTATGAGGTAAGTATGTCGGTGTCTCTGCCTGTCTTTGTCCCGCACCCTCACGGGAGGCCCTGTTGGTTTAGCTGCTAAGCTTTCCCCGGACGCACCAACGATGGTCAGATAGAGAGGTTAAAACACAGCAGAGGAAACACAAACACTGATCCTTTTTTGGAATAAACCTTCCTTTGAGATGTTTGTTTCTTTTATATTTCTGCTCAGCTAATCCCACTTTTTGTTCAAATTGGACATTTTCTTTAGCGTTTTGCCCATTTTCTGCATGAGTCAGCATGTTTGCTGGCATTAGGGGTTTGTTTACGATATAAATCAGATTTGTGAAGGCGCTATTAACTCACTGATTCCTCAACGAGACACCACTAAGACACTGAGAGACTCTGGATTAACAAGTTTAGCTTTTAAGGAGCATTGAGAAACGCTTGTTGTGCGTTTCTTTGCTTTGTGGATTTAGATGAGCCAGAAGAAGAAAAAATGGCGTCTTTAAGACTAAAATAATACTTTCAAAATATACAAAAGCTTTTCCTGTATCCATAAAACATGTAATGAACTCATAAAAAAAACAAACGTGATTTTTTAAGAAGGAAATTTTTAAATGTTCTTTTTCCTGTGCAAAGTTTGACCAAATTGAATTTAAAAAACGAGTTGACTCACTGAAAAATATCTATATTATTAAAGACTCAAGGCTCATTTGCCACAAGAAACACAAAACAACCCTTACACCAATTACAAGTTTACTCAAGTTTATTTTAATTTTTTTAAAATTGATAATAGGACAGTTTACTTTAACTGTAAGTTCTAGGTACTTATTTGAGAGAACATTTACAAGTTTATGTTTACAAGTTCATAAATTAATGTCAAGTATATTTGGATTTTATTTAGAATTATACTGCAAGATTAAATATATCCTGCCATTTGTCACTGTCCTTAAACATTTTCCTACACATTAAAAGTGAAGCATCAATGTTCTTGGGATGTTTCCAAAATATTAAGAATGTATTTTAATACACTAATCAGTAGGATTTTGGTAAGCTAACCTTAAAAGCTACATTACATATACTTTAAAGTGTGCTTTCACAAACTTAAAGTAAACCTAAAGTTTAATGTCAGAAAAGTTACTTTAGGGGAAACTGTTAAATATACTTTTAATACACTAAAAGGAGTTCCAAGAAGTACACTCGTTAGCAAACTGCCAATATACTTTTTAAGTGTACTTCTTGGGGAAATTTACTTTTCTATACTTAGGTGTACTTTTTAACATACACTTTAAGTATTCCTATTTTTGGTAAGACAATCTTGAAAAGTTGCATTACCTGCGCTAATCCTAGTGTGAATGCTTTGCTGAAAGTAGTCGCTAAAGATGCTGAAGCTTTTGGCTGAAAACAGTGATGCAATTTACTTTAATAGCTGAAGAGATTTGCTGAAGATGCAAAAGCTATTTGCAAAATGTTAAATTCCCTAAAATACTGGAAATTTTGTTAAAGAACTATGAAAGAGAATAAAGAGAGCAGATTTGCTTAAAAATCCCTAATACATACTAATTTTGCTAAATGTATTTACTGTGGTGCTCAAGTATAAGCTAAAACTCCAAAATAAATTAAAGGTCGTCTGTAAACTAAATTAATCAAAAACGTTAGCATATTTCTAAAATAGAAGCTAAACTCCAAATTAGCACAACAAAACATGAGTAGATGCCTTATTGGCTAGAAAAAAAAAGTTAGCACATTGCCAAAATACTCCTAAATCTCCTCAAATTCTTTGGTAAACTAAATTATTCAAAAACGTTAGCCTGTTGCTCAAATAGAAGCTAAACTCTGAATTAGCCTAAATGGATCATGTTTTAATGAGAACCTAAAGGAACTGTGAACTAGAGACAGAACCACATTCCCATGCTTTTCCCAGTTATCAAATATAAATATAAAAAAGGTTATTAAAGTTATGTGCAAGTCAAAAAATAAAGATTTTAAAAAATCTCCACAAAAGATGGTTTAGCTACCGAATGCATAAAAACAACAAAAAAATGTTAAAAAATGTCAAGATCAAAGCAGCTAAAGCAGCTAGTTGAAGCATGCCAAATGTTTTGCTGTTTTATTGTGTCAATATCAGCACATTTTTTAGTTAGGATCCAGAACTTTTTCAGTCTTTACAGCTGAGTGTATCCTCCAACATTCTATCGCAGTTTCTTGTTTTGTTTTTTCCCTCTAATTTCCATCAAGCACATTAAAAGTCTAAGTTTGAGTCTAAGTAGCCAATTAAACTTTTCTGTCTGTTTAAAAGGAATCACATCCTCCAAACTTATTCCAAATATTTCAGTATTTTTGAGTAACAATTTTTCAAAATACCTTCTTTTAAAAAATTATTTGAACTGCTGTTGTTCCTGGAATTAACTGGAATAGAGAGATTTAAAATGGTCAAAAGTTCATTTCCACTTTGTTTGAAAAGTTTTTTTTCTTTAACTTTTGAAAATCAGTAATCTTCTATACATGTTATAAATACGCCGAAGCTGAGAAGCAATATTCAAAATCATGACGGTCATCAAGAGGGACCTGAATCTCACCTCACATCAGTCATTAAAGGGTAACCAAACCCTAAATTAACTCTTTTTGTCTGTTGCCATCTATAAATAGGCTTTAAAAGTGCTGTCTGTTGGTCATGGAGAAATTTTTGACAAATTGAAATAAAACTGTTTAATTCTTGAAAATGTAGTCAAAAACCATCTGTGTGCTGCCCCCTACAGGTTGAAATGAGGTATTATAGTTGAATTTTGTGATCGGTCAAACCATATAAGTTTCAGAAGTCTGACGTCAAGATCTGCAGATCCAGTTATGCTAACAGCCCTGCCCCTAAGCCCCGCCCCTTTGCCTGGATTTTCACATTTCAGTTGTGGGTGGAGTCAGCCTCCAACTTCCTGGTTTGGTTACCCTTTGAGTTCTTCCTCACTGCTCCACCTTCAGATCAGAGTCTGCTTCTTACATAAGAGTTAATTTCCACATGTCATAGAATAAAATAATCTTCCGTTTGAATGGTTAATTTGCTGCAAACATTAAAATATGACGAGAGGAGCAGAAAAGCCTTTTAGTTATGATGGAATCCTCAGCATTAGAATAGTTAACAGAGCAGGATATTGTGAACCAACAAAATCTTTATTTTTGTTTGACTAAAACTTATGTTAAAGTATTAGAAATTATTTAAAGAGTAAAATATAATTTAGTTTCAAAAAACATACAGAAACTATTTGCTTTAAGGATTAGTCAGTGTAATTTAAGAGGTCCTAATTACTTTGAACAGATTAAAGTTCTAAATAATGTTCAGGTGAGATGTGTTTCAGTTCTCTGTGTGAAAACATGGAATGAATTGAGTGATGAATAAAAATTAATTACTTCTCTTTTGCAGTTTAAAAACAGTTTAAAACGTAAATGCATAAATCATTACATTATACACACATGTAAAAGAGTTTGACATATGTGGAGACACTTAGCTGGCAATTAACTTCAGCATTTTCAGCTATCAACTTTAGCGTTTTCAGCTATTAACTTTCAATGTTTTCAACTATCAACTTCAGTGTTTTCGGCTATCATCTTTAGCGTTTTCAGCTTTCAATTTCAGTGCTTTCAGCTATTAACTTCAATGTTTTGAGCTTTTCACTTCAGCGTTTTCAACTGTTAACTTATAGGTTTTCAGCTATTAACTTTCAACGTTTTAAGCTAGCAACTTCAATGTTTTCAGCTATCAACTTCAGCGTTTTCAGCTTTCAACTTCAGCGTTTTCAGCTTTCAACTTCAGCGTTTTCAGCTATCAACTTCAAGGTTTTCAGCTATCAACTTCAGCGTTTCCAGCTATCAATTTCAGCATCTTCAGCTATCAGCACTAGCGTCTTTAGCTTACAGCATTCACATTAGAATTATTGCAGTTAATGTCATGTATCTAGCTCATAATTATGTTAAAAAATTACAGTTTATAATGTTGTTAATGTTGTTCAATAAATGTCCTGTTCAGCCTGTGACCTAAGGTGCGTTTCAGATTTTTGCCCCTTGTGTGATTGAGTTTGACATCCCTGCACTAATATACTGTATATCAATGGTGGAAACACTGAATGTATCAAAGTCACATGACCATACAGTGAGGTAGAATGTTTTAATAACGATTATTCTGATGTGGAAAAACAGTCGGCTGAACTTTATCAAACTAAAATGTAAATTGATATGACATTTATTATTGTTTACTTGTTTGTTTGTTCACATATTTAATTTATTATCTTAAGGAAATACAACCAATCTAGAAAGCTTCACCTGCTCTGTTCAGTAC
Organism: Oryzias javanicus; assembly: GCA_003999625.1. Lineage (NCBI taxonomy): Eukaryota > Metazoa > Chordata > Actinopteri > Beloniformes > Adrianichthyidae > Oryzias > Oryzias javanicus. Next base: position 25,191,418 of record CM012440.1, read on the forward strand.
CAGCTCTTTATCTCTGAGTCAAACAGGTGGAAGTTTGGGATAAAGATGTTCTGGATCCATTTTGGGTCAGTGAATCGGGCCGTTCGACAGTAATCAAAGACAGAACACCTGGAATAAAAAGAGAGAGAGAGAGGTGGGGGGGGGGGGGGGGCTTGCCGAGGGAGCGAGACATTGCCAGAGAGAGCACACATGCCTATGAACCGTGAGAGAGGGATGAGAGGGAGGCAGAGGGAGGAGGGGGTTGTTGCAAACAGGGATTTGCATCAGAGTGGAGAGACAGAAAGGGGGCAGTGGCACTCAGTGACAGAGAGCTAAACACATTCACATGGACACACACACACACAAACACACAACTCTGTGTCTCTATCCAAACGTGTCAGTCAACCAGTCGCTTATTTTTTGTGTGAGTGTGTGTGTCTGCTGGGGATGTTGAAAAGAGCCGGCCGCCGTCCTTCACCCCTGTGACCAACGGTAAGACCTCCTCGTCCGGCTCGTTTCAGACCTCCATCTCTGCCGGCTGTCCGGCGGCGCGGCCCTCTCCGGAGCGGCGGTCGGGGATGAATCTGGTCCAGAGCCAGGCTGGGGCCTCCATGGAGCTCCGTCACCGGTTGCTTTCTTTTATGGCCCATTTTGAGCCATGGGGGGGGCAAAACTAATGAGCTCTGGGGCTGAGGCTCTAGTCAAAGGTGGACTTTTAATTAGATGTTCATTTTGATAATAGTTGCAATTAAATCTGAGGCTCTGTAATTAGAGTCGACAGGAACGGCGTCGCTTTCTTTGATGCAGTTACCAGGGTAGAATGGACGGGAAATGTCAAACTTTTCAGTCATATTGTGACAAGATGCTTGTTTGCTTAGTGCAACCCTGATATTTGGACATCAAAAAAATATTTCAATATATCTAACATCTTTATGTTGAGAACAAACTTTGATTTTAAATGTTTTCCAATAAGTTATTTGACTTCATTTATTGAAAGTCTCTGGCTCTGGATTAAAGTCTGAACCTGTTGGTAATTGGATTTGCTCTCTTGAGACTTGTGAATCTTTCTGTCAAAAATGATTAAGCCTTCAACATGTTTCTTCTTCTCTTGAATATAGTTTAGAGAGAAGCTTCATTTAATGAATGACAGTCTTTTCCTGGAAATATAGCATTAGAGGAAGGAGGCTGTTCCCTTACAACAGGGGTCTGCAACCTTAAACAGTAAAAGAGCCATTTGGACTCGTTTTCTACTGACCTAGAAGGAGCCGCAGAGTCTTACTTCAGCCTTTAGGAAATTTAGATTTGCATTTATGACCTTATTTTTTTAATAATAAATATTAATTATGTCTATTTTTTGGCACAAATAAAAACAAAATTATAAAAGGACCCTAGCATAACTCAAAATGTGATTTTTCAAAATAATTAGAAGACAGCTAGTAACAATGTTGTAAGGATAAGATAATATTTTCTTTAAACTCATAAAAGATGAAACTTTTTACCAAAGTTTTGCTTTGCATATAAAATATGTTCATTCTGGAGGTTGAGTTGAACAAACAAGACGTCTTCAGATCAACAGGGATGTAAAAAAATACATAGTTTATCATCTATTTGTACCTCAACCATCAATTCATAAATGTAACTGATATAAATTAAATAAATGTTAATTAAGGAATTCTTACTTTACAAAATTGCATTTTATTTTTCCTGTTTTTTCCCCTCTTCGTCCAATCTTACACTGCTGGGTTTTGTTATTTTAGTTTGAGGTTGGTAGTCTTAAATTTCAGGCTTTGTTTATTTGTTTTCTTTAAGTAGTTTTGGTTAGGGGGATCTGCTGACTCAGACTCGACGTGTCTGGATCAGCGGTCTCCATGACTTATTTTACGTTTGGCCGAGGAGCCACCATGGAGACCTCTGGTTCTGGGTAATTCAGCGGCAGGAGTACAACTTTACCTGTAAAAGGTTTTATTGTGCACGCTCCTGAAGAGATGTTGGGTTTTATGGTGACTGCGCTGTAGAAAGTCAATCAAATCTCTGTTTGAGAAATGACCAAACCTCTTGGTAGTCCTAAAGCATTGTGGGAAGTTCTAGAAAGAAGAAGCTTTGCTAGTGTCACAGAAGTCTCACATTGAGGGAGACGTCACACGATGACCTTCTTTTTATTTCCTTTCTTCAAGGCGAAACAAACGGCGTGAGGAAGTGACGTTTGAGGAAGACTCACAAACCGTTTCCTGGCATCCCTGCTGTTGCTGCCGTCTATGATCCGCTCTGAGGCGGAGGATTGGGCTTTCCAACGATCCTGACACAAGGAGAACCCGCGGTGAAGCTCCCTCCATCAGCGCCAGACGCCATGTCCTCCCCACCCCTCCCCATGCCTTCTCTGCCCCCCAGCCCCCTCGCCATGGAGTACCTGAATGACTTTGATCTTCTCAAATTTGAGGTGAAATCTGACACCCCTCCACTCCCCCCTCCGTGTGCATATCCCAAAGCTGGCGTCGGTCAGGACCCCTCCGGCTCTCCGTACGCCAGCCACCCCCCGCAGGACTCCAGCTTGAACTCCAGTCCTTACAACTCGCTGCCGCCTTCGCCGACGCTCAGCGACGCCCACCCGCCACCTTCAGGCTCTTCCTCCCTCTCCTCATCATCCTCCTCGATCTCCTTCCCCCTCTCCATCTCCAACAGCTTCACGTCTGGCGTCAGCTCGGGCTCCCAGGGGACCGTGGAGGGAAGTCCAGCTCACGGAGGCCCTCAGGGTCCCACCCCTGCCTCCTTGGAGGACCTGATCTGGTTGGCTGCTTTGCAACAACAGTTTGGGGGTGAGATGGCGGGCCCTGCCTCTTTGCTCGGAGCCTTGGGAGGGGTGCCGGACAGAGGGGACAGGGAGAGGGGGCCAGTTAACGGCTTCCTGGGATGTGAGGACGCTGTGGAGGCTTTGCTCAACTCTGCTGCGGCGGCGGTCAGCTCACAGGTAACAACCACGCCTGTGTCCATTTTCTCGCATGTCCAGAAATGGTCGTCTCCATCTTCTTCCTGATTTCGTCCTCAGTTTCCAGGACTTTCCCAAAGTTCGAGCTCCAACCTGGGAGACTCCAGCAGTGACAGCGGCGGAGACATCTCCTGCGCCAAGGCGGCCGACATGTGCCATCGCCCGCTCGTCTTCCTGTCATCGGCGCCGCCGTCACTGTCCAACGGCACTCCCATGTCAGCTCCCTTCCCACAGCCCCTCAGCCCCCAGGGCCGCCTTCATCACCACCCGCACCATCATCAGCATCATCCGCACCACCCCATGCACGGCAGCCATCACCATCATCACCACCAAGGCCAGGTACGCCCAGATGCCAGGTGAAGGCTTCCCATGAGGAAGATGCTGGATTCATTACAGATAAACTTCTTCCTCACTTCTTCATTAAATTATTACTTTAGGGCAAATGGCCCTGGGGCCGGATCCGGCCCTCTGCGTAATTCTCCCTCCAGATCATTTTATTTTATTGTTATTAATATTATCTTGCACTTATTTCTAACTTGTATAATTTTGACAAAATATATTTTTATGGAGAGAAAATATTGAAATTTATTAAAGATTTATAGTTAATTTATTCTGAAAAAATATTCCAGCCTTTTTATTATTCATATTTATGTTAAAAAATTACGTTTTTAAAGTTTTAAAAATTAGTATTCTGACAGCTTTTTGAACTTTTTGGCATTTGTTAAGATTTTTTAGCCCATTTAGGAGTTTAGCTAATATTTCAGTTACATGCTAATTTTTTTAAGGCTGTTTTAGGGTAAGGCTAATATTTACACATTAGCTGTTTTGGCTAATTTAGGATTTTTTTCGGTTTTTAAGGATATTTTGACGTTTATCTATTTTTTTCAGCTACATGCAAGTTGTTTGGGCTAATTTAGACTTTCCTTTTTATGTTTTTTTTAGTCTGTTTTGGAGTTAGGCTAATACTTAAATGCTAGCTGTTTTGGCTAATTTAGACTTTTTTTCAGTTTTTTAGGTTTTTTGAAGTATAGCTATTTTTCAGCTACATGCTAGCTGTTTTTGCTAACCTAAGTTTTTTTTGTTGTTGTTTTTAAGGCTAAATTGGCATTAAGTTAATATTTTAGCTGGCTATCAACTTCAGCGTTTTCAACTATCAGCTTCAGCGTTTTTAGCTATCAATTTCAGCATCTTCAGCAGCAACATTCAGCTTACAGCATTCACACTATCATCATCACATACCTAGTTCATAATTATGTTAAAAAATTGCAGTTTTAAAACTTTAGTTTTAGAATGCTCAATAAATATTTATCCTGTTCAGTTTTGGATTTTGAATTTGACATCGCTGCTTTAAAGGCTATTTTTGCATCTTCTGGAGCACAAATGTTTAGTATGGAATCATCTGCAAATCAGTTGATTGTGTCAGATTATGTACAACAAAGCTATCTGGTTTAATCCCTTGACGCTTGAATTAATTGCCGGTTATTAAAACAAAAACAAAACAAAAAAACTTGTGTTTTTGTTTTCAAGTAGTTGCTAAATTGATGTAATTTTGGTGGTTTGATGCATATCTGCATCAATAGGTGTCAAGGGCTTAAATATGCAGATAGAAAAAAAAATGTATGATTTCCTGCATATATCTTTTCTATCTTTGCTTCCTGGTGATATTAACTTTTAAGGAATCTCAGTTTTCTTCTGCGCCTCCATAGCAGCTCATTCTTCTCCTCATACACTCTTGATCAGTAAACAAACTTTGCGTTCCGGCTGATCAACTGGATGAATCTTTATGTAGAGCACAGTGTGAGCTTACTATAATATCTGCTATTATTGCTGTGCGTAATCCTGATAACTGTCACCCACACTTAGTCAGATTACATGACAGATTATGGACATGTGGCGCTGAAATGTGCCCCCTGATTGACAGACCTGCACCTGGACGGAATCAACTCTTGAGCGCGCACACTTCATGTCACTTCCGCGCGTGTCTGTGCCAATTAACGGTGAGAACGGCGTCTTCTCCTCCTTGTGTTCCCTCCATCTGCTCAGCAAAGTGGAGTGAACGAGCGCTTCTCTGACGAGCAGCTGGTGAGCCTGTCAGTGCGGGAGCTGAACCGACACCTGCGCGGAGTGAGCAAGGATGAAGTGGTGCGCCTGAAGCAGAAGCGGCGCACGCTCAAGAACCGCGGGTACGCGCAGTCGTGCCGCTACAAGCGCCTGCAGCACCGCCACGCTCTGGAGTCGGAGAAGCACGTGCTCACGCAACAGGTGAACATCCCCGCAGCTCACCTTAAAGTGGAGTCACAGAACTGAAGGTTTCTGACAGAGATTCCTGCACTTCAGTCAGGCATGTCCAAAGTCCGGCCATTGGACAAATGTGGCCCACGTGCACATTTCTGTCAGGCGGCACGTGCCTGTCATAAAATCAACTAGAAAAGTTGCTTTACCTGCAATAATTGTAGTGAGAAGGCTTTTTGCTGAAAATGGTGACGCAATTTATTTTAATTCCTAACGGTTTCCCGAAAAAGCTTTTTGCGAAATGTAAAATTTGCTAAAAGACTGTAAATTTCATTAAAGAACTATGAAACAGTTGAGGTTGACCCATAAAATTGTAGTGAAATTGATTAAAAATCCCTAAAACATGCCAGTTTTGCAAAAATATTTATTGTGTTGCTTAAATATAAGCTGAACTCCAAGTTGGCCTAAAAAAAAACCTTAGATGCCAAACTTGTTTCTTAAATTGTAGCTTAACTCCAAAATAGTGTAAAATTCCTCAGAAAACTAAATTATTCAAAAGAATTAGCATGTAGCTAAAATAGAAGCTAAACTCTAAATTAGCTTATAAAACCTCAGTAGATAACAAACTAGCCAAAAACATTAGAATGTTAGCTAAAACCCAAGTTAGCATAAAAAAGCTTCGGTAGATGCAAAATTAGCCACAAAAAAAGCTAGCACATCACATTGCTTAAATACTAGCTAAATTCCTAAATAAACTTAAAATTCCTAAGTACATTAAATTAGTAAAAACTGTTTACCTGTTTCTAAAATAGAAGCTAAATTGGTCTAAAAAAAACGCAGATAACAAATTAGTTAGAAATGTTAGCACATTGCTAAAATATTTGGTAAATCAATTTTTTTTAAAAGATGAAAACATACCCAATGAATATATTTAAAGAATTGTTGATAATCTACTTAAAATGTTGACATTTGAAGACTTTGTCATTCATTTCCTATGAGGCATATTTTGCTTGATATTTCAAAAACTATAAAGTTTATAGTAACCAAAATATATATGTATAAGAAAATATATATACTGTATATATAAACAGTAATGTCCCGAACAAGCTGAATGTTTTGAAACCAAGATTGCTGAAATCGCTGAAATTGTGATTGAGTTTTTATGGGCCAAAAAGCGTATGGAAATGAGTCGGAGAATCACTTTAGGATAATAGTATTATACTAAATATTGTGTAATGTTATTAGTACAATAATATGAGCCCACCCCTAGCAATTGTGATTAGCTAAATTAAGTTAAGGTGCAGCAACAACTTGTGGCTTCTTGACATTCAGAGCCTTAAATGGGTCACACCATGATTTTCTGAAGCATACACTTCTGAATGAGATTTGTCTTATTTTCCTGTTCACATTATTTAAATACATTTATTAGTTACTATTATGTAATTTTTACATATAAACTATCATTTAATGTTAAAGTTTATTATAAAAAGGCATTATATTCATTTTATTTTGGTCTTCAAAGGAGAGATATTTATGGTAATTTTGGTAGAAATGTATTTTTGTTTGTTCATCTTTCGGTACATCCCCTCAGGGGTTACAACAGCCAATCAGCCGTCACGATCCATTCTTTTTAGACAGAGTTTTCTTCCGGATTCCCTTCCTGACTCAACCTTGTATTTTAGCGCTGGGCATCGATAATAATTCCCCATAAATGATTCGATTTGATTCACAAGAGCCTCAATCAATAAGATTCAGATTTATTTTTCAATTCTTCAATTGAATTTTTGAGTTTACAGATTTATACACATTTGTTTAGAAATACATTAATAATTACTATATATTTTAAATATACTTGTATTAATCTGATCCAGTTCACATTCTGTAAAATGTATCAGTGAAATAATGAGATCGTTAATATCATCCAGTGTTTCATGGATTCTCTAAAGGAGAAACTAACTAAAATGTTCAGATTATTAACATTGTAAACATTGTTCTGCTTCTCCTGGAGGACGTTTCAGTTTGACCACTAGGTGGCGATCGTGCTATAGGAGTACAGTTTATTCCAGAAGAAGACGGTATGAGCAAAGAACAGTGATTTAAATAAAAGGTCCCCATGCGTCGACCCATGAGGATTTTACCACGGCCCTGGGGGTGGGGGGTGCAGTGTAAAGTCACATCCAAACAGTATATCTGAAACTGAACGAATTCCCCCTACACACTTCATACTGCGTTCACCATTTTCTAGTGCTGTCCGAATCTACTAATTCCAAAATCAAGTGCACTCGAAATTTCCCAGAAGTCTTTGCCAAAAAGCTAGCTTGCATCAATGCTCACAAGATTAGCGAATATAGACCACAATGCATTGCTGTCAAATAATTTCAAACAAAAAAAGGTGTTTAAATGTAATATATGAATAAACATCCAGATTTAAATCATGTTAGCATTATGTGCTAAATTGATCTATATTTTTATTAATCAATTAGTGAGTCAAATTCAAATCGATCAATTGATTTTACCTAGTAGGTACTTCTAAACACCTTAAAAAACAATAATCAATCCATATTTTACCATAACATGGAAATATAGACATGAAGAGGTCAATCCAGTTTAAGTGACCTGAATCCTGGAATGTACAGAATGACTAGAAAATCATGGATTCAGGTGTGTGGTTTTTTTTTTTGGTCTTCATTTCAGCTTGAGCAGCTCCAGTGTGAGCTGACCCGAGTGCTGAGGGAGAGGGACGCCTACAAGGCTCGCTACGAGAAGCTGCTCAGCACGAACCCCGGAGCCGCCGGAGAGGCTCCTCCGGCGCGCGCCGCCAACCCGGCCTCCCCACCGCCCGACTACTTCCTCTGAGATCAGCTCAGCCCAAACGGAGCATCAGCTGTCGAGTAATCAGACTTTCAGAGGAGCGAAGCGTTTGCGTGGGCCGTGTGTGCGTGACGGGGTTGGGCAGATAGCGCGTGGGGCTGCACCACAGCGAAAACCTCCCTGTGAGGGACCTAGATTTCCTTCACTGTGAATGCACAGCTCAAAAGAATGCACCAGAATCGCTTCATTATGCAAAAAAAAAACCCAAAGCTGAGTATGCTATCTATGCAAAATGACACTCTCCAAATGAGTGGTTGTAGTTAATTATTTTCCTTTTTCTATGCTGCTAAAGCTGCAGAGGTCTGAGTAGTGCAGTGGTGATACACATGGAGTGGTATGGGCTTGGATGAAAGTGTCCACGGTATGCAGTTAAATATTCGCCAGCTAATATTTCACAGTTGCCTACCAAAGTGTTTAAGCTCACCAAGACTTCTTATTCTTTGTAAGATGAATAATCATAGATGAAAGAATGTAAAAGAATACCTTTCATGGGAATCTTCCAGTGATTGTGCTAAACCAGTAGTGGACATATCCTGTAGCGAAGACAAACTCTTTGTTAGTTTTTCTAGTGACAGGTTTGTTGTTTTTTGCTCTTTTTGACTTTTGACTCGTGAGCTGAACGACAACAAACGATAAAGAATAAAAGTGTGGCATGATTTGTGTGGTTTTGTCCAGTTCTCCGGCCTAAATAAGATATTTATGGGGGAGTGGAACAGCTCCGACGTACGTGGACAATCGCTGAAGAGCTGGTGACTGTGGAATACTGATGACTCAGTTAAGGTGCAGGGATAAACAGAAATGCAAAAAAAAAAAAAAGAATTCATGGAGACTCTTTCTTAAATGTCCCATGGAAAGTTTGCCAGGTTTTGTGCATTAGAGCTATTTATTTTGTTTGGGTGTAGGTTCCATAAGTTGTTCTTTTATTTATTCACTTATTTATGATGTATTTATCGTTTATTTATGTACGGATTCTAATTATTTGACTGGTTTTATTCCATTAGCATGTATTTTTACTTTCCTACAGTTTATTCTTTTATTCAGTTGTAATTAGAATTAACATAACATTTAAAAAAATGGCCATTATTCTGGTTTTCTGCTCTTGTTGTAGTGTGGTTTTATATGCCTATGAAATAAACAAAGTTCTTTAACATCCTTTGCAGCGTGTCGGCTGGGTTTTGTGCGTGGCTTTTGACCTCCTCCGTCCCCCTATCGGAGCATCTCCCCCGTTCAGCGGCGTGCGGGCCTTTTCTCTGTGCGCCGGCTCCATGCCTGTCTTTATCCCCGCGCCTCCATAGTGAGGCGGTGACCCTGGCTGTGTGCTGTTTGGGATGACCTCATCTCCAGCTCTGCCTCCCTCTCTTTGGCCCGTACAATAGGACCGGGATTAGGGCTATAATAGCTCACTGCCGGAGTCTATTGTGGCATTGTGTGGGAGGGGCGCACCACTGCTCGTGGTCCCGCTCACGTTTTCACATCCAAATATTGGGTAAGGAGACAGAAAGAGGCCGTGAACCCAAATCTAACAAACGCAACAGCCGCGGTTCTGCCAGAAATGTTTGTTTCCACTTTTTTTTCCCCCAGAAATAAATCAAACCTGAGCTCTAATGGAGCACTGAGACCAAAGCAGCTCAATTCTGTGAGGACTCCTGTGTTACACCGCCCCCTAGGGGTGATGCTCTGTATTGCCCTCTTCTTTTGTGGTGCGGAGCATCTTTGCAGGAAACTACAGCTCTCATCCGCTCTGCTTTGATCGCAGCGGCTTCCCACTCGCTCAGATTACAGTCAGTCAGTGTGATGAATGACAGAGCTGTGGGAAGAACTGGACCTTAACATGAGGAGCAGGAGAGAGGGAAACACGTAAACCGAAGAAGAGGAGGAGGAGGAAGAGGAGAGAGAGAGAGAGAGAGAGAGAGCGCCGGGGAGGAAGCCAAAGAGAAAGGAGAGAGGGAGCTTCCTTTGCAGTTGCACGCAGACACCTGACAGGTGAGAGCTCAGACCCGCATACTCTGGCTCCTAAAGTGAGTAGGGGGGGGGTTCAGAGGGGAGGCTCTGGCTCTCTTTGTGGATTCCTCACAGATTGCTTGATTTCAGTTTGCAGATGCCGACAGATGTGCCTGAAGACAGACTCAGCGTCGAGGAGACTCTGCACAAGGTAAGGGACAAGAGGCGTGATGAGAGGCTCCGCTTCGTCCCGTTTTGATGTCGTATTCTTAGAGTGAGTGGATGCTGCGGGTGGGCAGTGCTCCAAGATGTGGGTGTCCTGCATAACAAATTACTGGATGTGAAGTTTGGACATGGACTCTTATTGAAAATATAAATCCTTTTAAGTCAGCTGTGAAACATTTACCACAAACTTTAGAACATTATTTTACTCTTTTAACCCTTGAGCTACCTTATGGGGTCCAGATAACCCCAGCCTTATAGTGTTGCACCACATGTGGATCTTTTATCTCTCCATTGTGGCTCTTTGGCCAAACATAAAATAATTCTGCTGATCCAGACATGTCGACCGTCAGTCAGCAGCTCCCCCGAACTAAAACTACCTATAGAAAACAAATAAACAAAGCCCACAATCCAAGACTACCAAGGTCCAACCTCAAACTAAAATAACAAAACCCAGCAGTTTAAGACTGCTGAAGACAAAGAGGAGAAAAAATAAATAAATAACCAATGTTTTTATTTAGATATATTTATAAATTGATGTTGAGGTGCACATAGATGATAAACTCTGTATGTTTTTACATCCCTGTTGACCTGAAGACGTCTTGTTTGTTTAACTTTTATCTCCAGAATGAACAGATTTTATGTGCAAAGCTAAACTTTGATCTTTTATGAGTTAAAAGCACAAATTATCTTATGCTCCACCGTATTGGTTACTAGCATCACAGAGCATCTTTTACTTTGAAAACAAGTTATTCAAACGTTAAGAAAAACGTTTTTCGTTCAACGTTTTTAGATTATAAAATAAAATAGACATAATTTATATTTATTTTAAAAAAAAGGTCATGAATGTAAATCCAAATTTCTTACAGACCAAAGTAAGACTGTGCGGCTCCTTCTAGGATTTGTTCAGTAAAACACAAGCCCAAAGGATTCTTTTGCTGTTAAAGGTTGCCGACCTCTGACTTACATTGACGTGTTATCCGTCCCATGACTGATGTGGATGAAGGTGGACAGGATTTCAGATCCAGGGGGTTCCAGATGACCCCACTTCCAACGTAGGATAGCACAAGGGTCAATACGCACACTTAAAGATCTACTTTTTGTTCTCTTTGTGTGTTTTTTTTTTTTTTTTGCAGCTTTTGGAAGAATTCCTGCCCAGCTTGAGCAATAAAATCCAAACTATGTTCTAATGTTTTTTATTTTTATAATTTTCCAAGTTTACATTATTTCCAGGTACAAAATTCAGTGTCCAATCCGATTTTCTGATTTGTATAAAGAAAAATATATATATTTTTATCAAATATAACATCAGTATCATGTGAGAGTTTGTGGCAGCACTTGATGGCTAAAATTTGTAGTAAATGAAGTAAAAACCATCAAATTTTTGCATTTTGTCAGTAAAAAACGCTTTTGAATGACGAGGGTTGGTTTGCGTCTCTCCATTCAGTGTGACAGTATGACTCTGTCCAGCACCCCGACCGTCCGCAGAGGAAGCACTCCTCTGCCGCTGAAGCACCAGCTCCGGCGAGAAGAAGCCGTCCACGATGACGGAGACTGGACCTCAGGGGCGGCTGGACCCTCCGCTTCTCCAAACAGTTTCAGCTCTGCCTTGGACGACATTCCAACTTTGGCTTTGGAGGGCCGGCCCGACGGGCCTCTCAGGATCGCCTTGTTGGGGCAGAACGGCGTGGGGAAGTCTTCTCTGGCCATCGCCCTCGCCGGTGACCTGGACCGAACCGCTTCTGTGGATTCTGAGGGTACACAGTTTTGTGTTTGACAGCGGGAAGGCATTGTGATTACTCTGTCAGCAGGAGGTAAATAAGTAAAAGCTCTCACTAGTCACCAGAGACCTAACTGCTGCTGTCCTTGTCCCAGGGGAGGGTTATGTGCGCACAGTCACGGTGGATGATGAGGAGAGCACCATCATTATCTATGACAACTGGAGACAGGTGAGCTGAACAACACCCTCCCCTCGCCGCTCCTTCCTTCAGAGCTCCTCCTCTGCAGCTGCTCGCGGTTCGCCCGGCCAGCTCCACTCCTCTGCTCTGCCAGATACTTTGCTTCAACAAAAGGAAACTCAAAGTGTCCCCTTTCAGTTTGAATTTGTTCCAAATGACCTGGTTTGGTTTAATTTAAACCGTTTAGTGAGTTGTCAAGGACATTGTTCATTCACTCAAAGGACAGCCGTAGAGAACACATGAAGATAGCATTTATTTTATTATTAAAACAAGATAAATATAGATTGAAAATATACTCTATATTCCTAAAGTAAAGGCGTAACATCTAATAATTAACCCTATAATACCAGAGCTCCAGCGTTTATGTTCTTTCATTTACTGTAATTTTTTAATTCTTAACACGATTAGAGTCATTCCAGCAGATTCTGAAGGAGAAAAGCGGCACGAGCCTCAGATGTTCAAAGGTCAAAATATGGAGATCAACAAAACCTGAAAAAATATGATATGACCAACAAATTAAAAAAAAAAAAGCACGTATAAAAGAAAAAAACTATATGACGTGTAATGAAGTTAATATGAAGACTATAAATATATATATATATATATATATATTTATTTATATTATATATGCCGTTAGGGATTTTGGGCCCCATGAAAATAATTTTTGTAGGGCCCCTAACACAGCGGCAAATTTGAATCTGGGGGCTTTGTGGGCCCTGATCTCGGTCTGGACACCTTTACACCCCCCCACCCCCCACCCCCCTTTTTGGCGCTCCATCTTTCCTCATACAACCCTGTGTTTCATTTGGGCTGGGAACCGACACATGGAGACCCAGACTTGAGCCCAAATTCTGTCCTTCCCCCTATCCCTTCATTTGCCCTTCTAAACTGAAACTTTTGAAAAACTTGTGTCTCATATTTCGGACATCGCTTCCATCGATGACATCACCAATAATTGCCAGTCTGCTAGCCTCAGCACAGAGCTTTAAGCGCTAGAATAGGCTACACAGAATAACAGCTGTTTTATAACTTTAAAAAGGTCGTCCTACAACAAAAGTCATTACTTACATTTAAATATAAACGTCTGTGCTTCAATTCAATTCAATTCAATTTTATTTATATAGCCCAAAATCACAAAAATGTTGCCTCATTGGGCTTCATGCAAGTAATTTTTACTGATGCAAAAAATAGACATGAAATATGAAAAAAAAATCTAAAGACTAAACAGACTAAATAAACTGGATATCCCTGCTCTTAGACCCTCCCTCTCGGTAAGGAAAAACTCCCAAAAAACCTGAATCAGGAAAAACGAAGAAACCTTATGGATTCCCACATGAGGGAGAGATCCCATCCCAGGACGAACAGGCAATACCAGAACTGGTAAGGGAAAATTAGTTTCTACAACTACGTATTTGAATAAAGTTCATTCAGATAAAGCTGAGGGACGAGTGGTGATGAAGTCCTCAGTCAGAGGATGCAGAAGTGCAGTCTACGACCAGGAGCAGGAGCGTGGGGGATCCACCTGGATCTGAAATCTCTCCCGCTCCCCAGAGGGGAGAGAGAGAGAAGAACAACATGTGAATCGAACTGCACCAACAAAAGCATGGAGAACTAAATAACCATAACAGAAAATCCAAAAATTACATTTAAACGTATCAGTATTAATCTAGCCTCTCAAGAGCCACAGCAGAGAGAATATTCTCTGATTACTAGCTAACCTAACAGAACGCTAACCTGTCCAAAGAGGAATGTTTTAAGGCTAACTTTGAAGGTAGAAACTGTGCTGGATCTCTAACATGAGCTGGGTCCTTATTCCAGAGAACAGGGGCTTGATGGATGAAGGTTCTACCTCCAACTGGACTTTTAGAAATTCTATGAACTACAAGCAGTCCTGCATTTTGTGAACCAAGTGTTCTGATTGGTTGGTAAGGAACTAAGAGATCTTTAATATAGGATGGGGCCACACCATTCAGAGCCTTATAGGTTAACATGAGGATTTAGAACTTAATCCTGGATTCAACTGGGAGCCAGTGGAGTGAAGCTAACACAGGAGTGATGTGTTCTCTTCTGCTAGTTCCTGCTAACAAGCTTCAGAGCTCACCCACATGAAGAAAAGCAAAGAAACTTGACTTAAAAGATGACTGAAGTTATTAAAAAAAAAACTTAACCTAAAATGATCTCCACAATACCATGAACATGGCAGATCTATACTGTTTGCACGTTGTATTCAGTGTTCGTTTGCTATCCATCCTCCTCTGTGCAAAAGTTTATGTTCCTGATACCTTTTGGGTTTATTTCTGGTTCCTTCCTCGGTTATTTTTTGTCCCTAGATTTGATTAACAGCAGGGACTTATCCACATAACCCAGTTTGTGTTTCCAGACTGCACGAAGCCTCGCATTGAATGAGTCATGCACACGGCAGAAACACAGCTTTAACCCATAAGAACCCAGACCCATTTCTCCTTAGAATGAAAAGGATGTGGATATGCCACAGTGATGTCACCGTGGGTTCTGGTGGGTTAAAGTCAAAGATTTAAGATCTTTGTGTTCAAATACAGGATAAAAATAATCACATGGGAATTCTTTACATCGTTTACATTACAGTTATTCTTCTGCTCTTTTTAAAAACTCAATCAATGATTTGAGTTGATACCAGTTTTGGTATCAAACCGTTCAGCTCGTTCTGGACATTACTGCTTGTACTTTTAGTATTCATGAACTTTATAGTTTTTGAAATATTGAGCAAAATATCCCCCATATAAAATGAATGGGAAATTGCTTCTTTAAAAACTTCTGAATACTTTTTTGTCAAAATTAGGCTTTTTCAATTCTTTAGGTAAATGTGGAGTTTAGCTAACATTTTAGCATTGTGCTAACTTTTTGTCAAAATTAGACTTTTTTAAAGTTCTTTCGGCACATTTGGTGTCTAGCTAATATTCCAGCATTATTCTAGCTGCATGGTCAAAATTAGTCTTTATTCAAGTTCTTCATGCAGATTTTGAGTTTGGCTAATATTTTAGCAGTATGCTAGCTGTTTTGTAAAAATTAGACTGTTAGTTCTTTAAACAAATTTGGAGTTTAGCTTACATTTTAGAATAATGCTAGCTGTTTTGGCAATATTAAATTTATTTTCAGGTTTTTTTTTTGTTAATTTGGCATTTAGCTAATATTTTGGCAAGCTTTAAACTTCAGTATTTTCAGTATCAGTATTTTAGTTTTAACAGTATTTACTCAAAGCAAAGCTTTGGTACTTCCTTATTTTCAGTAATACATTAACATTGAGGTGATTGTTCTGTTCTGCATTGTGGAATAAGGTCAGATTTGAACTGAACTAGCAAGGAAGACCGTGTCAAACCTGAAATGTTCTTCATTAAATCAGGGGTCACACAGGGGTCCAAAGTCCAAAACATACCTTTGGTCGCTGGTTGAACAGGACAAACATTTATTGAACATACTAAAACTACATTTTTAAAACTTTAAAAACGTAGCTTTTTAACGTGGACAGATCCTCTGGATGTGGACAATCCCGGTACTCTAACCCTGGCCCAGTCCGCATCTGGTACTGCGTCCGGAACAGATACCACATCCAGAAACCGGTACTGAGCCACATCTGGTTCAAGTTAGGGACCAATACTAGTTTGTGGCCCGGACGTTAGGGACCCCTGATGTATTTGGAACAGCCAAAAACTTCGAGCTGGGGACACCCGAAACAGTTTTTGACGATTAAGCCAAACGTCGATTGAGACGATTTAGGAATGAGAATATGTTGCTATATGTTACCAGCGATAATAACAAAGATATAAAATGATAAGCGGGCTGGATCCGGCCCCCGGGCCTGGACTTTGCCTAATTTGTTGTGTGAGTTTCATCCAATACTTACGGTGGCAGTCCTGAGAACTCTGGAAAATCTCCAACAGACTCCACGGAGCTTCTTGATGTGACCACAGAAATGGGAACGGCGGCTCATTTGACCGCACTTGGAAAGGATTGTAAATGAATGAAAGAGCATTTGGATGTTAGCTTCCATTATTTTCTGCTCTGAGAAACCAATGGATTGAATGGATTGATCACAGCAACGTCAAGAAACATCAAAGAGTCTTTGGTGAACTGGAAGGAGAAAGAATCAGGATTTTGGAGGAAGTTCCTCATCCGGATCAGAACCATACGGCTGGACAATAACGATATCTATAGACATTTTCATGTAGAAGAGGTGAAGATTTACGGTAGCGTGACACAGAGCTATTATAATCAGACTGGGGGGTGGGGTGGCTCTTAGGGGCGGAGCATCAAAAGCGACGCCCCCTCGGAGGAGATTGTGGAACTAGAGGATTCAGATCAACATGAAAAATAGCTTTTGAAGACATTTAGGTTGTGGGATTTTGGTTTTAAACTTCATAATCATAATTAAAACACTACTGGGAATGTTTTTTTAAGATAGAAAAAAATAGTCATAGGAAGACTTCAACACTGGAGCTTCATTTTTAATGTTCTTTGATTTACTGTAACTTTTTAACCGTTAACACAACCAACATAATTCCTTCAGAATCTACTGTAATTACTTTGATCACGCTAACAATTAAAATATTACAGTTTGTTAAATATTTTGTATGTAAACCTCACAGTGACGCCTCAGGTGTTAAAGGGTTAAGAAACTGGGCCTAAACTGAGGCGAATTTTGCTTTCAGTACATTTTTATGTCAAAAAGATCTGCCAGTTCAACTAGTGAAATATTTTATTAATTAGAATTCATTGTGTCTGACAAATAAAGTAATTTTTTAAGTGAAATAAATAATTTGGGCCGTTTTTTTTGTAGAATCCCGGGTCTTTCTTTTCTTTCTTTAGTCTTTATTTAAAAGGGACAGTGTACAGATTCATTAAGTTTAAACAAACAGAGATGTTCTGCAAGTATGGAGACTCTCTGTAATGAAAGTAACAGCGTAATAACAGTTCATTTGGGACACAAGCTGTTTGTTTTGTTTTTCTGAAAATCTCCCACATCTGCAAGGAAAGCTGTTTTCCACTTTTCCCAGTATCCCCAGAGAGCGACCGAGAGGCGACTGGAGAGTTTTTGTTTCTGACTTGAGTGGATGGGCGGCGTCTCATGGCCCCGTTTGTGTGGTTTTTCCTGAATTAAACCTGCCGTTGATGCTTGACGCTTCATTTGGCTCCGCAATGACTTCACTTGTGTAATTCCAGCATCACACCCCTGTTTGTCATTACGGCGAAAAGCGAGCTCCCGGTGTGAATATAATCAGAATGAAATGAAAAGTCGATGAACCGTGGCAGCACATGCTGAAGAGACACTGAACTGTGAAGGATTTTTATGTTTCGGTTATTTTTAGAGTGCTGTATGGGGAGGGTTTGTCACAAGGAACAACATAGTGTTGTGTTCCTTACCAGAAAGTCTTCAGCAGCCTCTCTGGTAGCTTTCTCAGCAGGTAATTAGGGATGAAAGTGACAGGACGACGACTCTCTCGCTATTAAACCTTGTAGAAGATTTCTGCTAAAAAAGCAAACTGCATATGTTGCATATTTTGCTGCTGTGCTCCCATAATTCCTCCTGCTCTGACTGTCTGCTTCTGCTCGTTTGTCAGGATCTGTCAGCCCTGCAGTGTGAGGTGTGTGTCCTGGTGTTTTCAGTGACTGACAGGCGCAGCTTCCACCGAACCGCTCAACTCCGTCTCCTCCTGAGAGAGACCCAGCCCCACACTCCCATAATCCTCGTCGGCAACAAGAGCGACCTCGTCCGCACGCGTGAGGTCACCTGTCAAGGTAAGCGGCGCTCCGCCCCCTTTTCTGTCTGACCGCATTTGTTGTTAGTCCTCCTTCACCGCTGACGGTAAACAGTAGCGTAAATGTAAATTTCCTGGCTCATCTCAGCGTGGGAGTATGAAGGGTGCTGTTACTGCAGCCACTGCCGACTCACATTCATACAGTTACACATCCACAATACGCTGTTCTCCAAAGTGCACTTTACTAATGTGATCAGATCAAACAAGAGATTCCATATTTATTGCACTCAGCAACAAGCAACAAAGAACAAATGGAAAGGTCCAAAAACTAAAGACACACCTTTGTTTGTGTTTCAGTCTTTAGCCAACTTTTAGGTAAATTAATGACAAAATATAGATCTGCTGATTGCAGAAGATTTTAAAGCAAATATGTAAGTCAAGGCCCGGGGGCCGGATCCGGCCCTCCGAGTAATTCTATCGGGTCATCCAGATCATTTTATTTTATTGTTATTAATGACCTGATGTTATCTTGTGCTCATTTCTAACTTTTATCATTTTGACAAAATATGTTTTTATGGATCGTAAAATATTTAAAGATATTTAGGTTTAAGTTGAATTATTCTGGAATAATATTGCTGCCTGTTTATTATTCATAGTTGTGTTAGAAAATTACAATTCTAAAGTTTTAAAAATTGACATTCTGCAAGGTTTTTAGACTATTTTGCCATTTACTAAGATTTTTTGGGCTATTTTGGAGTTTAGCTCATATTTCAGCTACATGCTATCTGTTTTGGCTAATTCTGGCTTTTTTTGTTTGTTTTTTAGGATGTTTTTGAGTTTGATTAATATGTACACGCTAGCTTTTTTGGCTAATTTAGTTTTTTGTTTAAGAGTAATTTGAAGTTTAGCTATTTTTTAAACTACATCCTATCTGTTTTGGCTGATATAGGCTCTTTTTGTTTGTTTTTAGGCTGTTTTGGAGTTTGGTTAGTAGTTCTGTAATTTGTTACATTTAAAAATATCAGTTTTTATCAAATTACATTTTGAAGTTGAGTAAACTATCAACCCAGATTTTTAATTTAATGAAAACTAATCATTTTAAATTTAACAAATTTCAGACCTTTTGTTGATTGATCCAATATTTCACTTTTTACAGTGTAGGTGTTGTGGCTAATTTAGGCTTTTTGCTTAGTTTTTTTTTTTTTTTTTGGTCCAGTTTGGAGTTTAGCTAATCTTTTAGCGGCATGCTAGCTGTTTTGGCTAATTTTGGCTTTTTTTTTGTTTGTTCTTTCCGCTGTTTTGGAGTTTGGTTAAAATTTCAGCTACATGCTAGCTGTTTGGCTAATCTTCTTTTAAAAAAATTTTAAAGTTGTTTTGGAGTTAGGCTAACATTTACACGCTAGATTTTTTGGCTTTTTTTTTTGACGTTTTTTTAGGATATTTTGAAATTTAGCTAGTTTTGAAACTATCTGCTATCTATTTTGGTTAACCTAAATTTTTCTTTTTTTTTATGCTAATTGGCACTTAGCTTTAATTTTAGCTGCTATCAGCTTCAGCGTTTTCATCTGTTAGCCTCGTCAGTGATTGATTTCAACTTTCAACTTCAGCGTTTTCAGCTATCATTTTTTAGCTATCGATTTCAGCATCCTATCAGCACGAGCATCTTCTGCGGCTAAATTTAGCTTACAGCATTTACACTAGCATTATCACAGGTAATGTTATATATCTAGTTCACAATTGTGTTAAAACGTTACAGTTTTAAGTTTTGATAATTTAGTTTTAGAGTGTTGAATAAATGTTTATTCTGTTCGGCCCGCAACCTAAGGTGTACTTTTGGATTTTGGGCCCTTGTGTGATTAAGCTTGACACCCCTGTTTTAAAGTGTTTGTCTAAGAAAAAAAATATCTGCCTCTCCTGTGATGCTTTGGTTGATTTTTTATATGAACATTTCTGTGTGTCTCATAGAGCCGACCAGCTTTAACGTAATTTCTGGACAATGTTCTTTTATTTCATCCACATGGTTTCCTCCCACTCAGACCTCGTGCAGGTTAACCAGTCACAACCTCAGGCTCAGTCTAAAAATGTCTCCCAGCACCTGAAGGACCTCCAACACCACCTTTATTTCTGTCTTTGATCAACATAATCTCAAACATTCTGCTTTTTTCTTCTTCTTTTTCATGCAATATCTAAATGCAAGCATTTTTGCACCTGTTTTAGGATTTTAAAGCAGTACATGCAGAAAGCTCATCTTTCTTCTCCTGTCTAAGGCACTCAGTAAAATATTTGGAGGGAATGTCTTCATTTCTCATATTCACCTGGAGGGGAAAAAATAGCTTGTTGGAAGCGCCATAACCCCTGATGTTTACCTTTTCTACAATTGCTTTATTGTTCCCGACAAGCCCTGCAGCGGATTGAGACGCTCTGCAAATTTAATCAAAACACAATATGTAAAAGTATCTTCAATGCTTATGTGACAGGAATAATGAAAGTTAGGCTCTAGTGAAGCAGGTGTAACATCATGGGAGTGATTCTAAAGTCAGGTTTCAATGAAGAAAGGATGATTTCTCCGAACACTCCTTACCTGCTGCATTTGCATCTTTAAATGGTGGGGCTAAGATGCAAGAACAGGAGAGGAGAGAGGAAAGTCCAGATGTCTGCTCTTAGAGGGAAAAAAAATTATAAATATTATCTGAAAAGTTCTATATTTCTAAATGTTTTGACATTTTTTAAGTCACACTCAAATCACCCGTTGATCCAAATCTTTCTCCAGGGTCTCATGAATGGATTCTGATAGAATCAGTTAAGATTTTTTTTCTGAGTGTTTTTTGTTTCATTTATTTTTCTCCAAACATCAAGGTAATTTGTAGATACAACCAGGGGTGAAAGTAAGCCGGAAAAGTCCAGAGTGGCAATCACCAGTTAAAGAATTGGAGGTGAAGTGAAAGCTGGACAGAAAAAAAAACAAAAAATTGACTCTCAAGCTGTGAGCAGGCAGTATGGGGTGCCGCTTGTAAATCTGCAAAGTGAAATTTTATCATCAACATTTTTTAATATTTAGTCTGTTTTAGGAGAAAAAAAAACCCAGGTCTCGTTTTTCAAATTCATACTTTTACCTTTTAAATTAATGTATTTATAAATATTACATTCATGAACTAAGTGTTTTGTAAGCAAGCTAAATATTTAATTTGAAGCTAAATATTAATTTTAAATTCAAACATTTAGCTTATTAACTAAATATTTAATTATATAAAATTATACATTTAGTTTGGACATTATATATTTATGTCTAATCTAAAAATTTATTTTCCAAAGTAAATATGTAAGTTTGTTGCTAAATATTTAGTTGTCCTAATGAATATTTAGTTAAAATTTAATATTTAGCTTGGATCTAAATATTTTATTAAAAACTAAATATTCAATAAAAACGTAATTTATAGTTAAAAACTAAATATTTAACTCCAAAATAAATATTTAGATCCAAGCTAAATATTAAGTTTTTAACTAAATATTTAGTACTGCATCTGGTACTGCATCCGGGTCCAGAACCGCGTCTAGTACTAGTATGTGTCTTGTACTGCGTTTGGTACCAGTTCGGATCTGGCAATATATCTGGCACTGGTTTGGGTCCGGTACGTCTGGTACCGGTTCTGGTCAAGAACCGGGTCTGGTACTGCATCCAGTACCGGGTTAGGGTACTGGTATCGTGTGTCGAGGGTTGCAGACCCTTGATTTCACAAACAGCCAGCACGTCAAAAAAACAACGATGAGTTGTGGAGTCCCAAAAGGTCAAAATGAGACGACTTGAAAAATGAGGATGTATTGTGTGTAAACGAGTCCAAAGCACACGCACGTGCATTGTAAGAAGTAAATGGTGACATGGTGAAATAAAGCGGTAAATTATTTCAAAGAAAAACATAAATTAAAAAAACATGAAGAGAAAACAAATCAGATGTTTAAGAGGAAGATCCAAAGTGAGGATGAAGATGTGCAGAACAAAGAGGATGAAGGAGAGAAAAGGGGAGCTGAGAGTTGTATGGAAAATGCCATCGTGACACCAGCACCATCAAACACACAAACGTTTTCTATGTTGCCAGGTTCTCCTTCAATCTGGACAAAAGAACATCATAAATGGATCTTTATAAAGAATTGAATGTTTGGCTGTCAAAAATGCCACAGCGTCAAAGATCTTTGATTGTTTGGGGGTGCACCAGCATAACAAAAAAAAACTACTTTTACCCCTGGGCGTAACTGTAAATAGTTTGAAATATGATGTCATGTTGTTATGTTGGTTCCTCTATCTGTATAGGTTGATATATCTAAAACATGGTTATAATGGTTTGTTCACAGTGTGCAAGGCATGATGGGACAGTGACACAATTGTTTGTGGAAGTCGTCTGCTAGAGATCCAAAGCATGATATGCAATAGACCTCTATGAATTGATGTCTATCATCTGCATAATATATATATATAGATGTTAGCTTTGAAATGTCCTTAATTTAGAAATCTAATAGATGTTTTCTTGCATAGTGGGTACTGTCCGACATCCGTCTACACCCTTCCTCTAAACCAGGGGTGGGCAAATGTTTGACTCGTGGGCCACAAAGGGTTCTAAAATTTGGCATAAGGGCCGGACAAGGAGCAGATGGAAGGAGAGATTTGGTAATCAACCTCATAAACTAAAAAGATAATATGGAATTTAGAGAAAAACATGCTTTAATTTGGATTCAAATTCACATATATTAATTTAAAAAAAGAAAATTTGGGAGTTTTAATTTCTAAATTTTGATTTTTGTTCTCTTTTGGGTGATCCAATGGGTTGATGTTCTTCAGAGGAAAATGTGAACTCAAAGAAATGCTGCATTTATGTGGTGTAGGAATAATCCGAAAGATCACCATCTGACTCAGAAAGGAACACACACGAACGTCAGAGAAACAACACCATTCATGGGAAGAAACCAGAAATACAGTGAAATAAAACAATAATTAGGATTTTTTGATTCAATGTATTTTAATTTGGAGGGCCACATTAAGTAGCTTAAGGGGCCGCATGTGGCCCCCGGGCCGTAGTTTGCCCACCCCTGCTCTAAACCTAAATATTACCGGTGCAACGAAAAAGACAAAAAATATCAGAGCTGTACAGTTTAGATCCAGATTCCAGCTCAGATAAGCAAAGACGTTCATGGATCAATTTGTCTACGAGTGGATGCATCAGAATGGAGCAGAGCAGGGGAGCGTGGGGCTTGCCGTTGTATTTATGTCAGACCAACAGGCTTTTTCCAACATCATTCTTTTCATCTGCTCCTGATTCACAACAATTTGAATAAAAAAAATATTTACAATCTAGGGCTGGGTTGATAATATCGATTAATCAATTTGAATCAATCTAAGCTTAATAGATCAATAATCGATGCATAAAAATAGAGATCAATTTAGCACATAAAGCTAAAGTCCGCTAGTTTGATGCTAATATTTAATGTATTTCCCATAGGACGGCTAATGCTAACACTCAGTCAACCTAAACATACATTACTGACTAAATGAACATCTTTATAAACTCACAGGCATGAATTTTCCAATCTCTAAGGAAATATTTTCAAAGTAACCATTTATTGTCAGTTTTTTGCTAATTCTATGGTTATTCTTTCCGAAAAAAATGTGCTTCTATAGCGTGAGCTCCACCTAGTGGTCAAACTGAAACTCCCTCCAGGAGAAGAACAATATTTACAATGTTAATGATCTGAACATTTTTGTTAGAACTTCTCCTTTAGAGAATCTGGACGATATTAACAATCTCATTATTTCACTAATAGATTTTACAGTATGTGAACTGGATCAGATTAATAAACATATAGTAGACTACAAAAGTTGCATTACCTGCGATAATGCTAGTGTGAATGCTTTTTCTGAAAGTAAAAGCTTTTTGCTGATAATTTTGACGCAATTTACTTAAATTGCTGAAGGGATTTACCAAAAATTCAAAGCTATTTGCAAAATTTGCTAAAAGACTGGAGATTTTGTTAAAATATGAAAGAAAGCTGAAGGTGACCTAATGAAAAATACGTATTAAAATTGCTCTACATGCCAATTTTGCAAAAATGTTTACTGTGTTGCTTAAATATTAGCTAAACTCCAAATTAGCCCAGAAACCAAATTAGCCAAAAAAGCATAAAATTCCTCAGTAAAATAAATTAATGAAAAACATTAGCCTGTTGCTGAAATTCAAGCTTAACTCTAAATTAGCCTGAAAAAAACATTAGATAACACATTAGCCCAAAATGTCAGCGTGTTGCTAAAATATTAGCTAAACTGCCATTTTTTTTTTAAATTACTATAAGATAGTGATACATAGCCCATGAATATATTTAAAGGTTTTTAGCTAATCTACTTAAAATTTGAGATCTGAAGACTTTCTCATTAATTTCCTATGGGGGATGTTTTTGATCAATATATTGTCAAAAGATATATAAAGTTTACGAATACCAAAAATACTAGCAGTAATGTCCTGAACAAGCTCAACGTAAAACCAATAAAATACCAAGATTGCTAAAATCGTGACTGAATTTTTACTTTCCAAAAAAATTTCAGAAAGGAGCTGGAGTATCACTATCCCACAAAAAATGTATTTTAAAACAAATGTGTCTAAATGTGGAGATTGAATTGAATTGAACAGAGTGAATCAGAAGAGCAGAAAAAAAACAGTAATCAAATCGATTCTCAATTAATTATCGATACTCATCATCAGAAAAATGCCATAAAATCGTGATTTTTTTCAGAGTGAGTCTTTAAATATCTGTTCAATAACAGTATCTGTTGAGCCTTTGTGGGTGTAATACATTTTTCTAATAAAATAAATGTATTTTACTTAATTTTAATATTTTACTTCTAAAGAAAAACAACAGTCTTTTACTTGATTTCCAGACTACTGTTTTATAAATGTGTCTGTTTCATCAACCTATAAATAATTGTTCAAATGTTTTGAATTTATAATACTTGTCAAGAACTAACTAATTCATCCATTCTTCCTCCATCAGAGGCTATGTCCAGCGCTGCTCTTTTCAACGGTCTCTACGTGGAGATCTCCGCCTCCCTGGACCATCGCACTCTAGAGCTCCTGGAGTGCGCCGTGCGACTAGCAAGAGGCCAGTCCCCGTGGCCCCCGGGGGCCAGCGCAGAGGACATGAGCGGGGGTCAACGAGAGAGCATCACCTCACGGGCCAAACGTTTCCTGTCCAACCTGATGCCGCGGTACCCGCGGGAGCGCGAAGTGGGCAAGTTCCTGAGACAGAAGTCCAGATCCTGCCATGACCTGGGGGCGTTGTGATCCAGGAAGCAACAGATTGCTAGTTAGCAGAGAGGACTCGAAGTTTGCCATCGGTGAGGAGGAAGGAGTGACACAACACTTAGTGGACAGAGAGGCGGATGTGAGTGACAGAGGTGGTGCGAAGGTGCTGGAGTAATAACAGGGTGTCAGTACTCTATGTAGTGAGAGGTTGTCATGCACAGTGGAGAGGAGGAAGACGAGCTGTGGAAGAAGTCAGTAAGGATATTTCTTTGAATGACGACATTGCATTTTTGTAACCAGGCCAAACATAGTAAGTACTGATGTAGAAATATGTAAATAAGCTGTAGAAGTGATATTTAATTGCCACCCTCATAGTTTTAAGAGCTAAATAAATGGCTTTTTGAGTCTTGAGAAAAGTGTTGTGTTAATGTACACATTTCCCTCTACCTTGGAGAACTACAAGGTCTCTAACGAACAAAATCCCAACTACACAAACTCATAAGTCTTTACAGCGTCACACTTTAACAGCAACTCCTGTTGCTCTCATTAAATCAAAGCCGGCCAGATATTCATAGCAACGGCAAATAGAAAGCAGTCAAAGGTCAACAAGAACAGATGAGAACTAGAAAAGTTGCATTATCTGTGATAATGCTACTTTAAATGTTTTTTGCTGAATGTGGTTATTGAAGATGGTGAAGAAATTTACTGTAATTGCTGAAAATTGTAAAGTTGCTAAATTACTTAAACAGCAGAAAGTGTACAAAAAATGTACAAAAATTCAGTAAAAATTGAAAAAAATGTTTTAAATGAACTCAAAATTACCCTGAAGCAGTGTCAAACCCACAGTGGGCCAAAATCCAGAAAACACCATAAATTGTGGATAGGATAAACATTTATTCAACACTCTAAAACTACATTTTTAAAACTTTAAAACTGGAACTTTTTAACATAATTATGAACTAGATATATAGCATTACCTGCAATAATGCAGGTACGAATGCTGTAAGCTGAATTTGGCCGCTGAAGATTGATAGCTAAAAGTGCTGACGCATTTAGCTGAAATCGATGAAGTTGAGCTGAAATCCTGAAGCTGATAGCTAAATACAATATTAGCTAAATGCCAAATTAGCAGAAAAAAACTTGTTTAGCCAAAACAGCTAGCATGTACCTGAAAAAATGGCTAAACCTCAAAATAGCTTAAAAAACTGAAAAAAGTCTAAATTCGCTAAAAACAGCTAGCATGTAGCTGAAATAATACCCAAACTCCAAAACAGCATAAAAAATCTTAGTACCGGTAAGTACTTAAATAGTCCAAAAAGCTAGCAGAATGGCAATTTTAAAAACTTTAAAACCATAACTTTTTAACATAAATATGAGCAATAAAAATGAAGGAATATTATTTCAGAATAAATCAATTTTAACCTTGAAAAACTTTCAATATTTTACTCTCCATAAAAATCTATTTTGTCAAAATTATACAAGTCAGAAATAAGCAAAAGATAACATCTGGGCCATTAATAAAAATAAAATAAAATGATCTGGAGGGCCAGATACCAGGAGGGCCAGATCCGGCCCCCGGGCCTTGACTTGTGGCTTAAAACCTCAGTAGATGCCAAATTAGCCAAAAAAACACATTACAAAATACTCGCTTAACTCAAAGTTAGCCCAAAAAAACCTCATTAGATGCAATTTTACCTTTAAAAAAAAGCTTACTCGTTGCTAGGGCTGCCACGATTAGTCGACTAATCGATGACTAATCGACTATTAAAATAATCGACAACTAATTTAATAGTCGATTAGTCGTTACTTTATATTGTATGAAGTCAGATTGTAGTAAAGTTGAAAGTTATAATAGCATTCTGCTAGCTTTTTGGAATATTTGGCATTTATTAAGGTTTTTTAGGCTATTTTGGAGTTTAGCTAATATTTCAGCAGCATGCTCGCTATTTCGGCTAACTTTAGCTTTTTTAGGTTTTTTAGGCAACTTTTGAGTTTAACTTATATTTCAGCTATATGCTAGCTGTTTTGGCTAATATAGGATTTTTCGGTTTTTTAAGGCTAATTTGGAATTTAGCTAATATTTCAGCAGCATGCTAGCTATTTTGGTTAACTTAAGCTTTTTTAAGTTTTTTTAGGCAATTTTTGAGTTTAGCTTATATTTCAGCTATGTGCTAGCTGTTTTGGCTAATATAGGATTTTTCGGTTTTTTAAGGCTAATGTGGAATTTAGCTAATATTTCAGCAGCATGCTAGCTATTTAGGCTAACTTTGGCTCTTTTTATTTTTTGGTAGATTTGGCATTTAACTAATATTTTAGCTGGTTATCAACTTTAGCATCTTTACATCCACTTTGGCCATGAACAGATTAGTCGACTAATCGGAAAAAATAATCGGTGATTAGTCGACTTATAAATAATCGTTTGTGGCAGCCCTACTCGTTGCTAAAATATAGGATTAATCCAGAAATATTACTATGTTGCTGAACTATCAGCTAAATTCAAAATTTTCCTTAAAAACCTCAGTAAGATGTCTTTAACAAGCTGACCATTATGATACCAGTATTGCAGAAATTGCTGAAAGTGTAATTGAGTTTTTACGAATCAAAAAAAAAAAAGAGAAACAGGATCACAATAGTGTGAATGCTTTAAAGCATTCACACTATTAAAGAAAACTCTGTGGCAATAAGGGAAGCAGCAGCAAAGGAAGGACGGATTATTGTCCAGACTGATTGTTGCCACGTTACTGTTGTCATGGAAACCTGAAGTCATACACATTGTGTCCGTTTCAGCACCGAGAATACACTGCTCTTTTCTTATCTTGTAGTGAGAAAGGTGGCTGCATCTTTCACAGCAAGTTGCATTTCCAAAATTCAAGACTAGAAAAAAAAAAGAAATCCAGCTGAGTACCGATCACATTTCAGCCCCCACACATGTGTAGCAACCCACAGCATTTCCATCCTCCCACTGACGCCCACACACCAGCAAGGCTGTAGCTCATTGTAGGTCATTATACCCATCATTTCCATCAAAGGCAGAGCTGCGCTGCTGCGGAAGAAAAGAAGAAAAACGGTGGCACAAAAGTCTGACTCATTCCTTTGGCTGCAAACTCTTGGAACCAAATGAAAGGTTGAGATTTCATTCTTTGTGTTCCCAGGCGACAAACTCCATCTTGTGGTTAAGTTTAAGTCCTACAATATCCACAGCCGTCTGGAGAATTTCAACATTTAAAGATGATTGTTTTTACTCTGAATGTTGGTGTTGGCTGTTTTTAATCTAGATGTATGCACCCAAACACATTACACTGATGTTTACAAGAAAAAAAAAAATCTATTTATTTTGTCACTCTAACACATTTCCAGATATTTGCGTAATCAAATAATGACAGTTTAGTTAAAGATGATTTAAAAGACTAATTGGAAAAATATTTAAAACTGTCAGACATTGTTGAAACTTTTGAAAATTCCATAAATTCCATATATAAAAGTTTACATTTCTTAGCTCAGTTGTTAAACACATACAAGTTTACAGTTTTTCTCAGTCGCTTTGGTGCGTTTCTCAGAACACTATTAACATTTGCACAACAGTTAGTGCATTTCTCAAAACAATTAGTGCAAACTGCAAAACCTAGTAGATAACCTGCAAAAGCACGTCACATGCTCAAAACTGATAATCCATTCCTCAAAAGCAAGTATTCATGTCAATGAAACTGTCAGTGCCATCAAAATGAAAAGTCTTGACACCATCTTTATGAACAAGATAGTCAAATGACTTTGTCATGTTTTCACTATGACAGTTTATCATTTCAGTGATTTCCATTGCAACAATATTTGGTGACACCTGAAAATGTTCAAGACAGAACTATGGCCTGCTTATACAGTCATCTGAAATGTGCAGTAAAGTCACTGTAGATGTTAAACATGAAATCACTCTTTTGGTAGAGCTGTGAACAATATACAGCACATGTAACAGTACAGTAAATTACTGTTTGCATACCTGTTTTCCCTACAGAATGTTTGAATTATTGAACTGACAGTAGTTCTTCCAATATTGGGTTGCACCCTTCGACCAGCCTCCTCCATGGTGAGGCCGTGATTGACAACATGGTCCACAATTGTGGCCCTTATTTCATTAGGAATCCGCCTATATCTGCCTCTTCTCCCTCTTCCCCTTCCCTTTCCTCCCCACATCCTCACCCCTCTTCCATTGACGATTCATAGGATTCATCCATAATTGACAGTGAACAAGTTGTTTGTCGTTGGTTACAACTACTGTAAAATTGCACACACGTCCTCATGAGTGACAGCTGAAATTCACCTGAGATCAATTGTTCAATTTAGGAGACATTTTCAGGAAAAAATGATAAAGAAAGGTCCAGAATTTGCTTGACAGATGGTTAATATTCTACATTTGATAACTAGTTCAACAATTTTGAGTGTAATGACTCGAGCAATGAAAGTAAGACTATTAGTTTTATTGAGAACGAGTATTCAGCATCCATAAGTAGAATTAATTTTGACTGACATGACAAAAGCAAATGAAAATGTCAAAAAACAGCAGAGAATGTATGAAAGAAACTGATTCATGTCCAAAATCATTTGCAGTTTGTTCAGAGAGAGGAGAAATTGCTACTATGATGTGCACAAAAGACTAAGTGTTGTGGAGGTTGAACTAATAGTTATGAGAATTTCAATTCTGATCTGAGAAACGCACCAAAGCCATTGAGAAAAACTGTAAACGTTTTATAGTAAACAATATCCATGTTATGATAATATATCACCTCTGGCTCACAAAAAAACACACCTTTTATGTAATTTTAGTTTTTTTCCTGATATTTTAACTGCATTTGTGACACATTCATCTTAAAAACAAGATTTGTATGGAACATGTTGACATTATTTTAGGGTTTGGTCACATGGTGGGGCTTGTTGCAGCTCCTGAGGACTGAAGCTTGCAGCAGAACTACAGGTCACGTCCAAAAGACAACGATTAAATCAATCATAAGTACTTTCATTTAAAGGGTTAAAATGTTTCTCACAATGAGTGGATTTCATAGTGTGACATGTTGTCATGGCAACAGCACAGAACCACAACAAACACAAAAACAGGGGGGGGGCAATGAGTGAGATCACAAGGGTTGGGGGAGGAGCTTGGGGTCATGTGACTTGATGATGTCACAGATCACAATGAGTGAGATCACAAGGGTTGGGGGAGGAGCTTGGGGTCATGTGACTTGATGATGTCACAGATCACATGATCCCTTTGATCTGAAGGCTATAAATAGAGCCCCCCCAGACAGATCCTCAGTTGCCCTTTTGGTTTCACCAGAGAGTAACATTCTGTTCCCAGCTACGAGAAGCCTTGCATTTCCGCCAAGTACCTTCGACTTACACTGAGGAACACGCAGTTTTTTCACGTTGCAAAAACCTGCATCTACGTCCTTTAGCGTTTACGTGAGCATTTTAAAGATTTTTTTTCACTTATCCTGAAAATCATCTTTTAAAATGTTCTTTCGCCGCTTTAGAGATTCTGGGGTGGAGGAGACGTCCCTCACACAGAATCTTTCTAAACTGGAGAAGCGTCTCCAGGAAAACGCCTCGCTGACCAGCCAGCTGCAAACCCTCGCCGCTGAGCTGGAAAGCAGGAGTAACCTGAGAGAAACTTACGCTGGACTCACCCAGGCAAAGAAATCTGCCTCCAAACTGACCAAGAAGTTAGAAAAAGACTTGCAACGCGTCAACAAGAAGATCCTCGACCAAAAACCCTTGGAGGACCGTTGTAAGATCAAGCAGACAGAAGTCGATCTCCTAACCGTGACCAACACCACCCTGAAGGACACTCTGAAGGAACTCCAGACGAAGG
This sequence comes from Oryzias javanicus, assembly GCA_003999625.1. Taxonomy (NCBI): domain Eukaryota; kingdom Metazoa; phylum Chordata; class Actinopteri; order Beloniformes; family Adrianichthyidae; genus Oryzias; species Oryzias javanicus. The sequence continues at coordinate 25,222,476 of CM012440.1, forward strand.
TCCGGGATCCTGAAGAGTTATCCACTGAGATGATGAAAGTCACGCTCACCGCCAAAGCCCTGGATCAGGAGAACAAGGATCTGCAGAACGAGGTTGACAGGGTCCAAAGCACCATCGTGGCCCTTGAACCTCTGGAAATTCAACTCAAAGACGAGAAAGATCACCTCCAGACACTGCAGGACAAAAACATCGTCCTGCAGAACCAACTGAAAGACCTCCACAGACATCGTGAGGAGGAGGCAGCACTGAGAGAAAGTTATGCTTCCATCTTCACCCAAATGAAGTCTCTGGAGGAGGAGAACTCCACTCTAAACACCGAAGTTCTCCAGCTGCAAAAAGACAAGGAACAATTCGCTCAATTGGAACAAGAATACATTAAAGCCAAATCCCACGTTCTTCATTTGGAACAAGAAAACAAAAACTTCACCAACGAAATTGAAAACCTTCAGGAAAATCTGAAAACTCTGAAAAATGTGGTGGAAAAATTTGCAGCAACAAAAGCCGAACAAGAAACTGCATCCAAACAAAACAAAGTCCTCACCTCTGAGATATCGGTTATTAAAGCTCAGCTGCACAAGGAAAGGGCACGCACCCACCACAACTTTGGTGTTTCTGCAGATGACCTGGAGCACAAGTACGATGAAGAATCTACGGTGCTCCAGTCTCTGCAGAAGCAAAACATCATCCTGAAGGAAAAGCTCATCGCCCTGCAGAAGAAAGAGGAGAAAGACGCTGACATGAAGCTTCAGTATTCCTCTCTGCAAGCTGATAAAAAGGCTGCAGAGACGGAATTCAAAACTCTGAAGCAACAGATCAGGGTTCTTTCTCAGCAATGTGAGGACTTCAGGTCCATGACTGAGAAATATAATGACACCATGGAGTACATCAGCAAACTCCAAGAACGGAATCAATCACTTCTGGAGGAAATTGAGAACCTGAAGATCATGAAAAAGGAGTTAAACGGATTGGCTACAGAATACACACAACTGGAGGCAAACATCGAGGAACTGAAGAGAGAAAACTTTAACCTCACCAAAGATCAACAACAACTACATTTGGAAATCATGGACCAAAAACACCTGGAGGCCAAAGTAGTTGCAGCAAAAGCAGAACATGCAGCAGTTCTGGCAGAAAATCAAGTCATGAAAGCCAAAGCCTCAGAGTCTGTCCGTCAACCACAGCGTGCTGCTTTAAGGGCTCCTCTTCCGGCTCCAGCCCGAGCTGCTCAAAGACAGGTTCCTGGTCTGGGACAACCAGGTCAGCCGGTGTTGGAGGGACTTTCTGTTATCGCTAACAGGTTCCAACAATACAGAGCTGCACGTGGACCCCATCAGGCTGCCTTACCAAGGTTTCCTGGATCCTGGCAGGTCTAGGAACCTACAATAAAATTCATACAAAATTGGCACCTTTGATTTAAAAAAAAAAAAAATAATTGAAGCCTTGCTTATAAAAAAAATAAGCAAGAAAAATGTATATAGAAATAATAATAGACATACATGTAGATAGAATAAAAAAATACATGAATACATTAAAATATAAAAAATTTAAAAAGAGAGAGAGAGAGAAACCTACGTTGGACTTTAGCGTTTATGTGAGCATTTTAAAGATTTTTTTCACTTATCCTGAAAATCATCTTTTAAAATGTTCTTTCGCCGCATTAGGGATTCTGGGGTGGAGGAGACGTCCCTCACACAGAATCTTTCTAAACTGGCGAAGCGACGCCAGAAAAACGTCTCGCTGACCAGCCAGTTGCTGAGCTGGAAAGAAGGAGTAACCTGAGAGAAACTTACGCTGGACTCACCCAGGCAAAGAAATCTGCCTCCAAACTGACCAAGAAGTTAGAAAAAGACTTGAAACACGTCAACAAGAAGATCCAGGACCAAAAACCCTTGGAAGACCGTTGTAAGACCAAGCAGACAGAAGTCAATCTCCTAACCGTGACCAACACCACCCTGAAGGACACTCTGAAGGAACTCCAGACGAAGGTCCGGGATCCTGAAGAGTTATCCACTGAGATGATGAAAGTCACGCTCACCGCCAAAGCCCTGGATCAGGAGAACAAGGATCTGCAGAACGAGGTTGACAGGGTCCAAAGCACCATCGTGGCCCTTGAACCTCTGGAAATTCAACTCAAAGACGAAAAAGATCGCCTCCAGACACTGCAGGACAAAAACATCGTCCTGCAGAACCAACTGAAAGACCTCCACAGACATCGTGAGGAGGAGGCAGCACTGAGAGAAAGTTATGCTTCCAACTTCACCCAAATGAAGTCTCTGGAGGAGGAGAACTCCACTCTAAACAGAGAGAGAGAGAGAGATAGAGAGAGAGAGATAGATAGATATATATATATAGAGAGAGATAGATATATTTATATAGAGAGAGACAGATATATATATATATATATATTTATATATATATATATATAGAGAGAGAGAGAGAGAGAGAGATATCTATATATCTATATATCTATATATAGATATAGATATATAGAGAGAGATAATAGATAATAATAGATAATAGATAGATAAGATAATAGATAGATAAGATAGATAGGTAATAATAGATAATAGATAATAGATAATGGAGAGAGAGATATATATATAGAGATATATATAGAGAGATATATATATAGAGAGATATATATAGAGAGATATATATATAGAGAGATATATATATAAAGAGATATATATAGAGAGAGATAGAGAGATATATATAGAGAGAGATAGAGAGATATATATAGAGAGAGATAGAGAGATATATATAGAGAGATATATATAGAGAGAGATAGAGAGATATATATAGAGAGATATATATAGAGAGAGATAGAGAGATATATATAGAGAGATATATATAGAGAGAGATAGAGAGATATATATAGAGAGAGATAGAGAGATATATAGAGAGAGATATAGAGAGATATATAGACAGTGATATAGATAGAATAAAATAAAACGATATAGATAGATAGATAGATAGATAGATAGATAGATAGATAGATAGATAGATAGATAGATAGATAGATAGATAGATAGATAGATAGATAGATAGATAGATAGATAGATAGATAGATGATAGATAAAAATCAGTCACCAAATAGTATAGTTTATGTAGTTTAGTATAGAATGGCAGTCCTGTGGTTTTTCTCCGAGTACTTCGGTTTTCCCACAGTAATTGTTAGAGACTGTCTGGTGACTGATTAAAAAAAACCCCTCTCTGAATCGACACCTTAACGTGGTGGAGGGGTTTGCGTGCCCGAATGACCCCAGGAGCCGGTAGCCGGGTGGTGTTCCACCTCAAACTGGTCCTGGGAGACGGGCCAGACTAAGGGCGATTCAAACAAAAACATTTCTATTACAGGATCCACTATCTCCCCCCAACAAGTTACCAGGACCCAATCCCAGAGCCAGACTAGTTGTTTCTTCTCTAGTGGCTCCTCCCTGAACTGCTGTGGGGCAACAGCAAGCATGTCGTTCTGAAGGCCCCCCAACTCAGGATCCAAATTAGGGAAGGGTTTCTACAGTTCTTCTTGCAGGTTTGGATGTCCAAAGTTGGCTGCAGGTGGTTGATGTTTGACTCTGATCAACTCCACCTTCAGTTAGATTCTTCACAGTGGATCACTCAATCTTCTGTCTCGTATGAGTTCCCAAGCTCCAAAGAAGAGACCAAATAACTCCTGCCCTGAGTCCTTGTGGCAGATGAGGCCTCCCCACTGCAGAGAAACCTGATGCATTCATTCTCTGAGCGCCTCCTTCCTGAAAGGAGGCGCATCTTGAACTGCGGCATCTCCCCAGCCCAGCTGGTTGTGAAGAATGTCTTTTGAATGAGTGGCATCTGTATCGGGGCCTGATTCAAGTTGCAGTGCAGACTGTGACGTTCACATGTTCATCAGGTCGTCGACACGACAGGAACCTGCAGTGATTGAGGCCCCGTTTACACTGGAACGGGAACGCGTTTTGCTCTCTGATCCGGTAAGCAAGATATCGGGTACACACCAGAACGTTCCTGAATGATATTGCGTTCACGGTTAAAACGAATGCTGACGGAAAACGATGTAATTCACACGCCACGCCGCTATGCGCTATGTGCGCACAATGTTGAACCGTTCCTGCTCTATTTCCCCCTCAACCGTAGTCGAGGAGCAGGGGAGATCTTCTCCAGGGCCGAAGGTTGCTTTTCCTCCGGGGTTCACATCCCTTCTTTGGATCATGCGAAGCCGAATAATTACACTTAGCTATTGTAGAGGAACTGAACTTTTATTACTTTAACTTGCAGACAAACTCGAGAACAACTCTCCGCACGCTAACGTGCGCGCGCGCCCCTCCCCTCTCCTTTTTCTCTCCTTTTTCTCTCTCTGCGCAGCACGCGCTCTCTCTCTGCGGCACCCTCTCTCTCGCTCCTCTCAGAGCGCGCTGCTCCTCACATGCACACGCCCCCCCAGCTTCGTAACAAGCTGAGATGCAGAAGTTGGAGCACACACTCATCTCACAAAAACAAGAAAGTAAATAGATAGGCTGAATCGTAAAAAATCAGAAGAACCGAACTTCGGTGCCCAACCCTACTCCCACCGGATGGAAAAGAACAATAGGAGAAGTACTGCGCTTTACACCCTGACACCGTTCCTGACCGTACACACTAGAATGGGAGGGCTGTGGGAATGGGAACGTTTCGCAACGCTCCACTCTGGAAGGCGTTCTCAAAAGTTGTCGTTTTGGGGGCCCTAAAACGCCGTTCTGGTCTAAACGAGAGGCCCAAACGATAACCAAGTTGTCGGAACGCACGGGAAAACGTTGTAGTGTAAACGGGCCCTGAGGCTGTTGTACCTGAAGAGGAGCTGCTGCTGCACAGGATGACACGGGTTGATGCCAAAGACTCTTCCAGAGAAGCTAACCGTCTGTTTCCTGTCCTCCAAGGAGAAATCCACAACAACTCTTTTGAGAGCCATCCACAAAACCTTTAAGAGCTTGATTTTCTCTATTTTCACAATTTTTTTCAAAACTTTTACAGTTTTTCTCAGTGGCTTTGGTGCGTTTCTCAGATCAGAATTTAAATTCTCATAACTATTAGTTCAACCTCCACAACACTTAGTCATATGTGCACATCATAGTAGCAAGATCTCCTCCCTCTGAACAAACTGCAAATGATTTTGGACATGAATCAGTTGCTTTCATACATTCTCTGGTGTTTTTTGACCTTTTCATTTGCTTATGTCATGTCAGTCAAAATCAATTATACTTATGGATGCTGAATAGTCGTTCTCAATAAAACTAATAGTCTTACTTTCATTGCTTGAGTCATTACACTCAAAATGTGTTACTAGTTATCAAATGTGCCAAATATTAGCCATCTGTCAAGCAAATTCTGGACCTTTCTTTATCATTTTTTCCTGAAAAAGGGCCCCTTTTTACCCAACAGCAAGAAGAAGCCATTTGTGCAATGGTCATTGCAAACAATGCAATAAAGCTGAAAGAAATACAAAGCGTTGTCATATGCGTTGGCTATGTTGAATCTGTTTCAATTTCAACAATTGACAGAGTTCTAAAAAAAATGAAATCCACATGAAGCAGTTGTATAAAGTGCCAATTGAACGAAACAACAGTGAAAGGGTGAAGGAGGTCCGTCACCAGTATGTGCAGGTAAAGCAGGTCTTCTATGTTCAGCACTGTAAACTGTTCTACAGTATTTGTACTTCTTCAGAGTTCATGCAGCACTTGCAATTCTACAGAACATCCTCTACAATTGTTTTTTTACAAATGCATTGCATTACTGTTCGTTTTTGTGTACAAGGGAAATTTGTGGAAATTACATTTCTGTCTCTCTCTAAAGCGTGTACTGGAGCTGGAAGCCAGGGAAACACTGCACTCTCATTCATACATATATGTTGATGAAGCAGGTTTCAATCTGGCCAAAGGCAGAAGGTGTGGAAGAAATCGCATTGGACAGAGAGCAACCACTGAAGTCCCTGGTCAGTGCGGAGGGAATATTACCATGTGTGCAGCCATCTCAGACAACGCCGTCCTCACCCATATGAGCATCCATTGAGCATTTTCAGGTGTCACCAAATATTGTTGCAATGGAAAACACTGAAATGATAAACTGTCATAGTGAACATGATGAAAAGTCATTTAACTATCTTGTTCATAAAGATGGTGTCAAGACTTTTCATTTTGATTGGCACTGACAGTTTCATTGACATGAATACTTGCTTTTGAGGAATAGATCATCAGTTTTAAACATGTGACGTGCTTTGCAGGTTAACTACTAGGTTTTGCAGTTTGCACTAATTTGTTTTGAGAATGCACTACTAACTGTGTGCAAAATGTTTAATAGTGTTCTGAGAAACGCACCAAAGCGACTGAGAAAAACTGTAAATAACATAACACTTTCTTTTTGGATTTTCATTTTCTTTTTTGCAGCAAATAAAACTTGTTAAAACTAAAACAAATTGGTTTAAATCAGGCAGAATTTGGAAGAAATTCTACCCAGTTTTCTAGTTAAAGAGATTGTCTACTCTGTATTATGAATCTAAGTATTTTTTCTTGTGTTAAGAAGAAGTTGTGTGACTGATGTGATGAACATTTACAGAAAAGTTGGAAAAAAAGTGTCAGAAAATGTGTGTTTTAGAGTCATAATCTGCTGACCATCCATGCAAATAAATGAAGCAGACATAACCTTCACTGCAGATCGAATTAAGTCATCTTCATGAACGGGTATCTTTTAGAGCAGTGTGTCAAACTCAATCCCACGGGGCCAAAATCCAAAAACAAGTTCGGTTCCCCGGGCCAAACAGGTTAAGCATTTATTAAACACTCGAAAACTTTAAAACAGAACTTTTTTCAACATAATTATGATGAAGAAAGTGATAATGCTAGCGTGAATGCACTGCAAGATTAATTTGGCAGCTGAACACGCTAGTGCTGATAATTGAGAGGCTGAAATTGATAGCTGAAAACACTGAAGCTGAAATAAAGTTGGTACTTAAAACCCTAAAGCAGATTAGCCACCTCAAATATTAACAAAAATACCAACTTAGCATAAAAAAAAATAAAGGTTACCCAAAACAGCTACAATATAGCTGAAAAATAGCTAAACTTGAGAATGTCCTAAAAAACTGAAAAAAAGGCTGAAGTCCAGAAGTCTAGAACAGCTAGCATGTAGTTGAAAACTAGCTAAACTCCAAAACAGCCTAAAAAAAACTGAAAAATACTAAATATGCCAAACAGCTAGCATGTAGCCAAAACAATTAGCCAAACTCCAAAAATAGTCTGAGAAAGGTTAGGAAATTGCAAAAATAGTCTAAAAAAGTTAGCACAATGCCAAATTTTAATACTTTAAAAATGTACTTTAAATATTTTTCCTCCAAACATCTTAAGGTGTGTTTTGGCCCCCTGTGTGAAAAAAAAAGATTTTTTTTCCCCCATATTTCTCATATTTTTACGTAGCAGAATTGCACAAATGGCAGATGACTGAATACTTTGTCACACTGTATAAAATGAAGACCAGACTCCATATTAACCTACAAGGGACAATGAAATAAATAAGTCATGAAATACTTAAATGTGCTCTTTTAATATTTTACTGCCACATTTATTTATTTCAACATTTATTTAATGCCACATTTATTTATTTAATGGTGTAGGTATTTTATTGTCATTTTGGCTTTGTCCGAGACCTCCATACATTACGCCTTGTGTTTTTCTCATCTGAACTGTAAAAAGACCCCTTATAGTCAATGGTTTTTCTTATGTGAAATGGTTTGGTGACACTTTGTGTCAAAGACACATTGAAGCACAGAGATCAACAAAGTTGCAGAAATTTAAGGCGTTATGTTGTGTTCTAATGCTGCCACTAGGGGGCAATGTAAGAAAACGTAAGAGAGAGAGAGGAGAAGGGGAAGTGAATTTACTGTTCTGTCGATGATGCTGGAAAGAAGCTGGATTAATAAAGTTCATCTGAAAGATACGCCGTCTGATCTGTACGACTTCACAACATAACAAGTGGCGACGAGGATTGATGAGGATCTACTGCGTGTGAGATGGCATTTGCTGCGACGTCGTCTCCACCTCCTTTTCTCCCGTGCCCGGGGGCGCCTAGCATACCGCTAGACACGTGGGAAACGGAATGCCGTTGCTGAGCGCCATGTTTTCAGAAAACGCGCGCAAACTCCGACCGAATCCATTTTGCAGTATGTGGCTGCTTTACGAGATTTAGCTGCAACATGTGGCTTTGATGACAAGCAGGATGAAATGATCCGGGACCAGCTGGTTGAACATGTATGTAGTCAGCGCATACGTGAGCGACTGCTGCTGGAAGCTGACTTGACGTTGGATAAAGCTGTTACACTGGCCACTCAAATAGAAGCTGCTACGGAGCAAGCCAGGTCGATTTCTACTTCCACCCCTACGGCTCCTGTTGCGGCTGTTCATCTGAAACCATCGGCTCATCGGAGGCAGTTCCAGAAGGCACGTCAAAAGACTCCGCCTGCTCCTGCTGTACGGAATTCTACTGCTACTTCCACTTCATCACGTTCCTGCTATCGCTGCGGTGCTGATAAACATCTTGCAAACAGCCCGAAATGTCCAGCTGCTGCCGTTAAGTGTAAAAACTGTCAGAAGGTGGGTCATTTTGCCCGCGTATGCAGGTCAACACAGACCCGCTCTGTGAACGCTGTGGATTTGCCGGAGGTTCAAATCCTCTATATGAACAATGCTGACTCATCTGACAGGATCCGTTGCACAGCTACCATCAAAACTGCATCTACCTCTGCACCAATCCAGTTTACTGTGGACTCGGGTTCATCTGTTTCTATCATATCCAGGAGTGAGTATGAGACCTATTTCAGCAGTGATGCTCTGCAGGCTCCAGATGTTACTCTGGTTACATACTCTCGCACTCCTATACCTGTGCTGGGATGCCTTCCTGTTATTGTGTCACACGATGATGCATGTTACACAACCAAGTTGTTCGTTGTGGACTCTGGTACCACTCTACTTGGCATGGATCTCATCAAAGGACTGAGATTGCGTTTTACTGGGACTTCTGTCGAAGGTAACTGCCCACCTTCACCGGCTACTCCTGTGATGCGTCTGTCAGCTCAACCTCAACTGGGATGTGCAACTAAGTTTGTACATAAAGTTAAAGTCTCCACAAGTGTTGCTCCAGTCAGACAGAAGCTACGACGTCTGCCTCTGTCAGTGCGAGATGCTGTGAGTAAAGAACTGGAAAAACTTTTGCAGACTGGGGTAATAGAAAAGATTGATGCATCTCCTTGGGTTTCCCCCATTGTTGTCATTCAAAAGAAATCAGGTAATATCAGGATGTGTGTCGACTTGCGAGAACCAAACAAAGCTGTTGTCATAGATAGCTACCCACTTCCACATATTGATGAAATGCTGTCAAAGCTTAGAAATGCTACTGTTTTCTCTACTCTTGATTTAGAGTCTGCTTATTTCCAGCTACCTTTGCATGAAGACAGCAGAGACCTGACTGCATTTATCACCCATGATGGCTTGTTCAGGTTTTGCAGGGTGCCATACGGGTTGGCTTCAGCACCATCTGCTTTCCAAAAAATGCTAGCTACAGTGTTGGCTGGAATACCGAATGTTGCTCATTATTTAGATGACATCATTCTGTGGGGTGCAACTCAACGTGAGCATGATGCTACTCTTGCTGCAGTGCTGCAACAGTTAAAAGATGCGGGTTTACAGCTGAACAAGGAAAAGTGTCAGTTTGGCAAGTCCACCCTGCGGTTCTTAGGTCACACAGTTACACCACAGGGGATTCAACCAACTGACGATCACCTCTCTGCTATCCTCGACGCACCACCTCCTTCTGATGTAGCCACTCTGCGTTCTTTTTTGGGACTGGTGTCATGGTACAACAAATTTGTGCCAAACTTTGCTACCATGGTTGAACCTTTACGTGCTTGCATACGCCAGGGAGTTGAGTTTCAGTGGTCCGAAAAAGCACAACAGAGTTTCGACACGGTAAAACGAGCTCTGGTTGACAGTTCAGCCTTGGCTTTGTTTGATCCTGTTCTTCCTACAACAGTTTCCACCGATGCATCGGATTACGGCTTAGGTGCTGTTCTTACTCAGGTTCATGGTGACACAGAGTGCGTGGTTGCGTTTGCTTCAAGGACCTTGTCTGCTGTGGAGCGTAAATACTCCACCGTTGAAAAAGAAGCTCTAGGATGCGTCTGGGCTGTGGAACGCTGGAGAACGTATTTGTGGGGTCGTAGATTCACACTGCGTACGGATCACCAAGCTCTTACCACACTACTCACCTCGAAGGGAAATGATCGTGCAGGCATGCGAATGGCACGCTGGTCTGCTCGCCTGATGTGTTACAACTATGATGTGGTGTACAGACCAGGTTCTGAGAATTGCATTGCTGATTTCTTGTCACGTTTGCCTCTTTCTGCAGATCAGGATGCTTGTACTGACTCGGAGCCGGAATTTGTTGCAATGCTGTCTCCAGCTCTGACTGCAATATCGCTCGCAGACTTCGCTTCTGCATCTTCTTCATGCCCTGAGCTGTCTGCCTTACGGTTGCAACTCATGAAAGGGTTCCCTCGTTCATCTGCTGCATTGCCTGAAAACTTGCGTCCTTATTTCAGGTTGAGGGAGGAGTTTTCTGTTCAACATGATTATGTGTTCAGAGGTTCTCGGCTTGTTGTTCCAGTCAGTTTACGTCATCAACTGATCATTTTGGGACATGAAGGTCATCAAGGCATTGTCAGAACCAAGCAAAGGCTCAGAGATTTGTACTGGTGGCCTGGCATGGATGACCACGTGACACAACACATTAAAGGGTGTCAACTGTGTCAAAGTTGTGATAAGACTGCTATTCCTGCTGCAGCTCCCCTTGTACCAGTACCGTTTCCTTCTTTGCCATGGGAAAAGGTGGCAGTTGATGTTGTGGGTCCTTTTGAGACTGCTGTTTGGGACTGCAGGTACGCAATCACTCTGGTGGATTATCACAGTAAATGGCCAGAGGTGGGTTTTGCGGCTTCTGTTACATCTGAGACAGTGATCTCTTTTCTTACTTCGACTTTCAGCAGGTTTGGAAATCCGCAGACTCTCGTTTCTGATAATGGCAGTCAGTTTATTTCTGCTGAGTTTGCTGCGTTCCTGCGCTCCAGAGACATAAAGCACATCAGAACTTCTGTTTACCATCCTGTGGCAAATGGTGCAGTTGAAAGGTTCCACAGAGTGCTCAAAAGTTGCATTCAAGCTGCCATTCTCGAAAAAAAGCCTTGGCGTCAGACTGTGACAGATTTCCTGCAAGTCTATCGCTCCACATCTCATTCTACCACTGAAGTTTCTCCTTGTGAGCTACTTCTTGGGAGAAAAATGCGCACTCGCTTGCATGTTCTGCTTCCTGATCCAAAGGACAGTGCTGTGACGCGTTTGGCTGACTCAGTAGCTGCTAAACAGAACAAGATGAAACTCTACACAGATAAGAGACGAGGTGCACGTGTTCCTACCTTTCAAGAGGGAGAGTGTGTTCGTGTTCGTAAACCGACACATGTTCTAAAAGCACACCCGAGATTTTCTGAGCCATTACGAGTCATGAAACAGTTAGCCCAAGGAACCTATTTGTTAGAAGATGGCCGAAAGTAGCATGCTTCACGTTTGGTTCATTCCAACATCCCTGCGAAAAATGTTCTTGAATCTCCTGCATTGGATTTACTTCATGTTGATCCACCTGATGTTGTGCAGCCAAATACTGCTGCTGAAGCTCCTGTCATTACAGGTCGTGTAAGAAGACCTCCACGTTGGCTGGAAGATTATGTGAAATAATCTTAGTAGCATGATATGTAAAAAGAATACTGGAGAAGTGAAATGTGTTCATTCGAGACATTTTCTTTAATTGTAAATCAAAGGTTATTATGTTAAAGGTTGAAGGTTTAATTGAGAATTTGTGATGGACATAAATAAATGAAAGATCTTCAGTTCATACATTAGAACAAAAGAATGTAATTATTGTTTAAGTTAAGTATGTTGCATTCTTATTTACGTAAAAGGGGAATATGTTGTGTTCTAATGCTGCCACTAGGGGGCAATGTAAGAAAACGTAAGAGAGAGAGAGGAGAAGGGGAAGTGAATTTACTGTTCTGTCGATGATGCTGGAAAGAAGCTGGATTAATAAAGTTCATCTGAAAGATACGCCGTCTGATCTGTACGACTTCACAACATAACACTTTAGCAATGGAAAGACAACCAGAGGACACAAGAACTTTGAAATCATCTTTTTTTTAATGGAATGTGTGCAGGAAGCATCATTTGTTAACGGCCATAAATTGGCCAATCAGAGGCTGCAGGCCTGTAATTTCTGGTCCGCCTGCTTGAGAGACACCCAGGTGTTCAGCATGGAGGCCCGAAGTTTGGACCAAACCAGATGGTTGGTCAGGCCAAAGATCTGCGCTGCAAACTGAGCAGCAGCTTCAGGAGACAGGATGGTGGAGCATCCGAGACCTGCCAGGAGACGAACACGTGAGGCGGGTTCCAACGACGGACCTTCCTGTTGAGAGGAATGATTCAACTCACCGCTCGGCATGCGCAGCGACGACCACACGTCTTGAGCTCCCCAGTCAGGAGTGAGAGGCGGGCAGTTGATGACAGGATAGGCGGAGTTTCCAGACATAACCGGCCCGAGGCCGTTACTTCTGCCAGCTACGGCCACAAAAACAGTGGGAATGCCGTCACCTGTGGAAAACAGACAACATCAGAATGTGCCACTTTCATTCAGCAGGACTTTATTTTTTCAGTTTTTAGGCCGTTTTGGAGTTTAGCTAATTTTTCCAGCAACATCCTAGTTATTAAGGCTAATTTAGGCTTTTTTGGGGCTAATTTGGAGATAGGTTAATATTAACCTATCTGCTGTTTTGGCTAATTTAGGCTTTTTAAAATGGTATTTTGGAGTCAGGCTAATATTTACATGCTAGCTGTTTTGGCTAATTTAAACTTTTTTCATTTTTTTGTAGTTCAGCTATTCTTTAAAAACTTGCTAGCAGTTTTGGCTAAACTAGCTTTTTTGTTAGTTCATTGGGCTACTTTGCCATTTAGCTATTTTAGCTGGCTATTAACTTCAGCGGTTTCCGCTAATATCTTCAATTATTTCAGCTATCAACTTCAGCAGCCAAGTTCAGCTTACAGCATTCACACTACCATCATTGCAGGTAATGCTATACATCTAGTTTATGAGAATATAAAAGTTTTTTTAAGCTGTTTTTGAGTTACGCTAATATTTACATGTTTTGGGTAATTCCGAATTTTTTTCAGGTTTTCAGGCTATTTTGAAGTTTAGCTATTTTTTTCAGCTACATGCTAGCTGTTTTGACCAACCTAAGTTTGTGGGGTAGTTTAGCATTTAGCTAACATTTCAGCTGGCCATCAGCTTTAGCGTTTTCAGCCATCAACTTAAGATTTTTCAGCTATCAATTTCAGCGTGCATGTAACATTATGTTATTTAAAGCAAAAGTGTAATGTTTTCTAAGTGTCAAAGTTAGAAAAATGTGGTTTCTTGATGCTGATGCAAAACAGCAGCTTTTCAGCAGGACAAAGCAGCGGTCTGACGTGGAAACCCGGATGCTCACCTTCATATTCCGCTTTGATGCGGAGCGTCTCGTCTGGACCCTTGTGAGCCGAGGTCACCCGTAAAGTGCAGGGGATCCCATAGGACACGCAGGCCTTTTTGATCTTTTCACAGTGAGCCACGTCTGAAGTGGAACCCATCAGAACCACCACTCTGCCGCTGAGCTGGGGCTCCAGCAGCATCTGCAGAGAACTCCAGGTCATCAGCTGGTCCTGCTGCAGGCTCATGAAGGTTTGGGGCTCAAGCTTGCTTTACCTTAACCCGTTCAGCCACCCATTCAAAGTTTCTCTTCACCACCTGCATGGCTTCCGGGGTGACTTCTTTCAAATCTCTGTACACCTGGGAAAACAGAAATGTCTCTTTTCTGACTCTTTTAGAAGCATCCTGACAGGAAATGAAGAGCCGGCAGAGACCTGCTTATCCTTCTGCTGGCTCCGGTCGCCTGACGGCCACAGCCTCCACGAGTCATTGTCGATCACGTCAGCGAGGATAATCTCTTGGGTTTTCACGTTTACACCAAACTCGATCTACAAGCAGGAGGAGCAGACGTTTAGAGGAGCATTCTCACGCTTACGAACCAGCAGGGGGCGGTGTTGCGCTACAAACCTTCATGTCCACCAGAGTGCAGTCCTGAGTGGCCCAAGCTCTCTCCAGAATCTCAAAAATGGCCACCGTGCTGCGGTTCATGATGTCCATCTCACACCTGCCAATGGGGAGCCCGGCCAGACAGACCTTAGCCTCCAGCAGCTGCTCCTCAGACCACTGAGGGTCGTTGTTGGCATCGTCCTGAAGGGCAGAAGTCCCGATGGGTCCAAATCTGGAGCCACAAACTTACTCTAAGATCAAAGAGAACCTTACTTTGAAGAACATCTCCATCTTCAGGGGAGAGAAGCGAAAGCCTTCTTTGACTCCAGGATTCCTCTTGAGGAAGGAGCCGGTCGCCACCCTGCGGCACACCCACTCGATGGGGATCATCTCACAGTGGGCTGCGATGAAGGCCGTGTCCGAGTGCTGCTTCACAAAAGCAGTCTTAATGCCTGGAGAAGAAGGGGACGACATCCTCAAAGACCCACTATGAGGGAAAACCTCTTTCTAACCTGCTCTTGTGGTACTTTTCTGATGAGGACATGTTTAAGGAAAGATGAGCAAGAAGTTACATTTCAGAGCACTTATGTATTCAAATCACTGTGAATAAGGAGTTGACAGAAAACAATTCTGTTTGAAAAAGAGCTCCCAGCTCCGCTCCATTCTGATGCTTACACTTGCAGACAAATTAATCCATAATAGTTTTTTCCTCGTCCGAGTTGGAATGTGGATCAAAACTGTACGGCTGGATACCATTTATGTTGCTAAGCTAATGTTAGTTTGGTGTTGTGAGGAACTGTTAGTTAGCAGTAGGGCATGTAAACAGATAGCTCTCAGTAACGTGGGCGGGGTTGCTTCCTACCAATGGCCCCGCCCACAATTTAGAGGTTACTTTCTAATGAACTTCTGCTGCTCAGCTGAAACTAGATCCCAGAAATTAGCTTTTTTTTTAAATTAAAATGGCATATTTAGAATAGGACTTGGTTAATAAATAAATCGATTTGGCACATAAAGCTAAAGTCCGCTAGCTTGATGCTAATGTTTAATGGAATTTCCCATAGGACAGCTAATGCTAACGCTCGGGCGACCTAAACATTCATTCTGAGTAAATGAACTCACAGGCATGAACTTTCCAAACTATCTTAAGTAAATATTTTTTTGATCACCATTTGTGATTTAAAACATTGTTTTTGCTCATACTGTCATCTTCTTCTGGAATAAGGTGTACTGTTATAGCACACTCGCCACCTAGTGGTCTCCTCCAGGAGAAGCAGAACAATGTTTACAATGTTAATGATCTGAAGATTTTTGTTAGAACTTCTCCTTTAGAGAATCTGGATGATATTAACAATCTCATTATTTCGCCGATATATTTTACAGTATGTGAACTGGATCAGATTAATAGAAATATATTCAAAACATAGTTTATTATTAATGTTTTTTTCAAAAAATGTGAATAAATTTGTAAACTCAAAATTGAATTGAAGAATCAAAAAATAAATAAATAGTTTTTCGAAATTATAATTCTGTACCAAGCCCTAATTTTGAATGAAAAGACCTCTGGGAAGGCTTTGAAAATAGATCAAAAGATGATCTGAGTGAGTCTTTAGATCTAGGTTTCGTTGCTCAACTTTTAAGGGGCAGGATCTCTGGATGTGGTTGGTGGTATTCTGATGACTCGTGGGTGTCACCGCTGCAGATCACAAGACCGCATTAGTGCAGCTCGACTGACGAACGCTCCACACTCATCAGCGGCGAGTGGTGGGAGCTTATCCCATTAGATCACGTGTGTCAAAGATCCGGTCCTCCAGATCATTTTATTTTATTGTTATTAATGACCTACGCTTTTTTCTAATTTGTATCATTTTGAAAAAATATATTCTTATGGAGAGTAAAATATTGAAAGTTGATTTATTCAGGAAAAAAAAAAAATTCTGTCTAAATTGGCCAAAACAGCCAGCATGGAGCTGAAATATGTGCTAAAAATCTTGGTAAATGCAAAAATAAAATACAATTTCTGTCTTTTTTTATTCATAATTATGTTTAAAAAAAACACTGTTTTAAAGTTATGAAAATTGGCATTCTGCTAGCTTTTTGGATTATTTTGGCATTTACTAAGATTTACACGCTTGCTGTGTTGGCTAATTTAGTCTTTTTCCCCCCATTTTTCAGGATATTTTGAAGTTTAGCATTTTTTCAGCTACATGCCGGTTTTAGATCACCAATTTTTTTAAGGCTAATTTGGCATTCAGCTAATATTTTAACTGACTATCAGCTTCAGTGTTTTTAGCTATTAATTCCAGCATTTTTACCCATCACCACTAGCATCTTCAGAGCCAAATTCAGATTCCAGCATTCACACTAGCATCATCTCAGGTAATATATTTAGATCATAATTATGTTAAAAAGTTACGGTTTTTATAGATATCAGTTTATTAACGGCTAAAAGATGTATTGTGCAGGCTTGGAAAAATATCAACCGACCCAGCATCAACCAGTGGTTTAAGCAAATGTTATATTGCCTTCCCTTAGAAAGAATAATGTATATTCAAAAAACCAAACAACACCTTTTTTTGATTTGGGGACCCTTTATCATTATATTAAAAATCTAGACCTAACAGATGATCCAACAAATTTTTGATTTTTTTTTTTTTTATTTCAACTGCTTAAAATTTTAAGATGTCAGATTATAAGTTTTTTGTTAAAGTCTGCTGTAACAGTATCATATATTAGTTAAGAGAAGCTGTGTTTATTGTTAAGTTATTATGTTGTTTGTTTAGTTTGTGTATGTTGTGCTTTTGTAGGTGTGGTTTATAGCGAAAAGTCATATGATTCAGTCTCTTGTATTTACAAGAAAAATGTAACTAACATTGCCGAAGTTGCTGTACAATGACTGATTCTTTAATAAAATTTTGTGGTAAAAAAAAAAAAAAGTTACGTTTTTAAAAATGTTAGTTATAGAGTGTTCAATAAATGTGTATCCGGTCTGGCAGGTGTGTTTTGGATTTTGGCCTCTTGATATTGAGTTTGCCACCCCTGCATTAGACTCTCCCAGCACAGGTCACGTGACTGACCTTTCATCACCCCCCCCTCAGAAAAATGCATGCTGCTCCTATCTGGCTTTCCCTAAACACCCCACTGTGATTCATTTGAGGAAAAATTAATTCATGCAAAACTTAAAATCTACAAACATTCTTGACTAAACCAGTGTGAGGGTTTAATTGACGCACAGATGGGCAGTACGGGGCCCCGGAGGGGTCAAATCTGACTTCTGCCAACATTTAAAGATGATTGTTTTTACTCTGAATGTTGGTGTTGGCTGTTTTTAATCTAGATGTATGCACCAAAACACATTACACTGATGTTTACAAGAAAAAAAAAATCTATTTATTTTGTCACTCTAACACATTTCCAGATATTTGCGTAATCAAATAATGACAGTTTAGTTAAAGATGATTTAAAAGACTAATTGGAAAAATATTTAAAACTGTCAGACATTGTTGAAACTTTTGAAAATTCCATAAATTCCATATATAAAAGTTTACATTTCTTAGCTCAGTTGTTAAACACATACAAGTTTACAGTTTTTCTCAGTGGCTTTGGTGCGTTTCTCAGAACACTATTTGTAGCATCCCCGGTTGAAAAGATGGTCTCTCAAACTGATGGTTCACAATCCTTTTATTCAGCCTTGTATGTGTGAACACACCGTAAGAGCTACAAAGAAAAGATAAAATTACATTTTACATCTCTTACAGCTATATTCACCATTTCAACCCTTTTTGTTTTATTCATTACCTTCTAACCTTAAATCTTACACCATCCATTTATTACTTTGAAAAGTTTAACCTCTTATACAACTCTAATAATGTAACCTTATTTTTAACAAACTTATTTAACCATAAACTTAAGTTCCTCTCTATAAAAACATAAAATAAATCCTGTTATTAGCGTTCATTTCAACCATGACTCAGCATTAGTTTGGCATTACAGTGCCATCTAGTGGACAAAATAAAAATGTGCTGACAACGTAGAATTATATGAAAACACAACTAAAATCGCCAAAACATAAAATGTTACAAACCTTGTTCCCTTGTCAACCAGGTGCTATAAGAAAATCATAAACTTTACTTTTTTAAACCTTTAACTTTGTTTTTATAATCGTTTTGGCAGACACGAAGCACATGCAGCCTTCACGTTCGCTTCACTGATGACTTCCGGTTAGCGCGTCTTTACATTCCTTCAAAATAAAAGTCCCAACCACATTATACAAAAAAGGAAATTAGAATTACAAACTAAAAAGGCGATGGGCTGAATCTAGGTCATTTACACTCCCACCAAATCAATCGAGCTTAATCACAAAAGTAAAACAGAGCGAGAGTGATTTATCAACGTAGCAATGACCCTTAAACTGTAACATTAAATAAACCTTTGGTTAATCTTACTCAGTCTCTAGTAGCAAAATCAATCTTTGCACTGGGCGTTCAACGATTGACTGTTTTCCGGAACTATGTCCCTTTCCAGTCTTCCTTTCTCCGTAGCAAATCTTCACCTTTCTCACAAGTCCATCCTTCTCAGTTGTAGTGTCCATTACTCTTGCTAATCTCCATTCATTGCGAGGTAACTCATCCAACTTTTCCATGACAATATCTCCAACTTTCAGGTTTCTCAGAGGAGTGTGCCATTTCTGCCTTGTTGCAATGTTAGCAAGATACTCCCTTTTCCAGCGTGACCAAAACTGTTCTGTTAAGTACTGCACCCGCCTCCACCTTTTGCGAGCATACATGTCCTCTCTGATGAAAGTACCTGGAGGTGGCAGTGCAACCTTGGACTTCATAGTGAGGAGATGATTTGGGGTCAAAGGTTCTGGGCTGTTAGGATCACTCAGATTCTCCACTGTAAGAGGCCTGTTGTTTACAATAGCCATTGCCTCATAAAAGAATGTCCTTAAGGATGCGTCGTCTATTCTGCCTGAGGAAAGTGATGCTGATGAGCGAAGAACATTTCGAATTGTTCTGATTTGTCTTTCCCATACGCCTCCCGTATGGCTTGAATGGGGAGTGTGGAGGATGAAATCACACTGTTTCTCAGCCAAAAATGTGATCAGTCTGTCAGAATCTACTTGTTTCAAGCATTCTTTCAGTTCGTTTTTAGCTCCAATGAAGTTGCTTCCTTGATCGCACCTTATTTCTCTAACTGCTCCTCTTATTGCTATGAAGCAGCGGAGTCCATTGATAAATGCGTCTGTAGTCATGTCATCCAACATTTCAATGTGAACCGCTCTGCAGCAAAGGCATGTGAAAAGAAGTCCGTAACGTTTATGCACCTTGCGAGCTTGCTTTGTTAGAAAAGGACCAAAGCAGTCCATTCCGCAATATGTAAACGGTGGCGATGGGTCCAATCGTTGTGGCGGAAGATCAGCCATTTTTTGCTCTTCTGTGCCTCTTCTTAGTTTACGACACTTTACACATTTATGCACGAAAGATGCCACTGCTTGGTTGACGCCTGGAATCCAGAATCCATTTGATCTGATCTCATTAATTGTTTGTCCTTTTCCCTGATGCTGCACTTCGTTGTGAAAATGAGCTATCAGCAGTTTTGTGATATGGTGATTCTTTGGGACTATGACTGGATGTTTCAAAGCACTTGAGAAGGATGCATTTTTCATCCTTCCTCCCACCTTAAGGAGTCCATCGGTATCAAGAAACGCATCTATTGGATACAGTTTACTTTTGCATTGAAGAGGCTTTCCATTTCTGAGTGTTTTTATCTCTTCTGCAAAGGCATTAGCTTGTAAGTCCTTCAGAATAACACATTGTGCTTTCTCTCTTTCCTGTACTGTACTGTGCGTTGTTGCTTTGTCTTTCCTTGAGAAGCGAATGAGTCGAGCTATGGCTTGAGTGGCTTTGTACCAAGATGAAAACTTGATCAGCTTGTCTGATAAATGTGTGTGTTCTGTTTTGAATGTGTTCAGCGCTTGTACCTTTTTGACTTCTGGATCACCAAGGGGAATGTTCTTGTCAACTTCCACAGCGGGTGGTATCTCCTTTTCCCAGAGTGGCCTTTCAAAATGTCCTTCCTTATTTTTGTAAATGCTTTCCTTGAGTGTGTCAATGAAGAAAATGTTGTCTTGTGACACTGACCTGTCTTTCTTGAAATCAGATTCCAGAGTCTTGAGAGCTTCTGCGGGAGTTGCTTTGGGGAACTCCTTGACTGTAACTCTGTGGCATATGGTTGAACTGGTTAGTGTGTCATTGTTTGAAACTGTGGGGCCAACAATACTCCAACCTAATGCTGTACGAACTCCATAAGGCTCGTCCTCACCTCCTAAGATTACCTGCCTTGGAGCCAGTGCCTTGGAACAATTATATCCAATCAACAAGCCTACTTCACATTCCAACTTCGGGGGAATTTCCTTTTCTATTACCTTGAGATGATTCCACTGCTTTGCTGTTTCACAGGAAGGAATGTGTGCGCGGTTCACTGGGATACAGTCTTTCGTGTAAGCAGGAGGGAGTTCGATTAATTCTGAGGAGTTGTAGCCTCTTACCTTGAGACCTGAGACACGTTTACTTGTCAAAACAGCATCCTTACCAAGCATGGTTGTTAACTTCAACCTTACTGGAGTGGACTTGGGTTTGAGACTGTTTGAAATATCTTGATCAATGAACACTGTGTCACTTTGGGTGTCTAAAAGTGCATAGACAAGTTGTTCTTTACCTGGATGGAGCTCTGAGGAAACCCAAACTGGTACAATCATGGAAGTGCTCACACCTTGTTCGTTTGCCTTAGCGTTGAGAGACAGAGTGGTTGCAGTCTGTTCTTCATTGCTCTGATTTGGACTTGTAACTTGTTTTTCCTTGTCATAGTTGAAGTCGTGGAGACATGTGGGATGCTTCTTCTTGCATATTTCGCACACATGCCTATAGCGGCAGTCCTTTGCACTGTGTCCAGGTTTCAGACAGCCATAACACAGATTTTTCTCCTTTATGTATTTCCTCCTTTCATCAAGTGATTTTCTTTAAACTGTAAGCAACTGTGAAGCTTGTGGCCTTCATCTTGACAGAGCATGCATGAGAGTTTTACATTGAGCCTTTTCTGTTTTGAACTCTCAGTTTCTGTTGCTGTCTGCGTGTGCAGAACGTTACAAGCTGGTCGTTTGTCCCTTTGAGTTTTATTTGCAGTTGTATCTGATGACCGGAGAGCATGGAATGAAGTGATTGGATTGCACACAATCTCTGCTTCAGATGACATAAACTGAGCAAAGTCCTTGAAACTTGGAAAATCACCACTCTCCTTCATGAACTGAGTAGCTTGACGATTCCACCTTGCAACCGCCCAGTCTGGGAGCTTCTGAACAAGTTTTTGGTTCTCTTCACAATCGTTGAGAATGCTTAAGCCTTTAATGTGGGGCATGGCCTCATGACATGTCTGGATGAAATCAGCAAATGCTCTGAAGCCTGCAGCATCTTTAGTTTGCAGCTTAGGCCAGTTTGCAAGCCTTTCTCTGAAGGCTCTTTGCATTACAAATGACTGACCATATCTTTCGTTGAGACGTTCCCAGGCATCTTTGTATGCATCACTGTCATTTCTGTAAAACATGCCATCAAGTGTTTTTCGAGCTGGTCCTCCAACATATTTCTTTAAATAGTGCAGCTTGTCAGCAGGTGAGATGTTTTTTTATCTATAAGGGCAGTAAATGAGGCTTTCCATTCAATGAACTCTATTGGGTCACCTGTGAAAATGGAGGGCTCTGGCATTGGCATGTTCTGTTCATATGCAATACTGTCTTGCACTGCTTGTGCTAAGTAGAAGACGTCTCTTGTGTTGTGGAGGTGAAGGGACTATATTACTGTTGAGCATTGGAGTGGGAGATGATCTTATGGGGATCTGCTGCACTGATCTGCTCACATCAGCAGAATAAACACTGTTTTCTTTTTTCATTTCTTCATCATAAGTCTTCAGTCTAGCTCGAGCAGCCTTTACTTCCTTTTCCACCTTTAGTCTTTCAAGCTCACGATTCAAAAGATCAATCTTTTCCTTTTGCTTCTTTTCTTCTCTTACCACTTCATATTCTGCTTCTTTAGCTGCTAATTCTGCTGCAGCCTCTGCTCTCTTTGCAGCCACCACTGATTTTGCAGATGAATGTGATTTGCTAACAGAAGAGAGTTGATCTGAAGATGTGGCAGAAGAACCATAAACTGAGTGAGCATAGTCCTTTTGAGAAGTTCACGGAGACGGACCTTTACTTTGTTGCTATCATAGTCATCAACTCCTGAAAGTCTTTCATGTGCCACTTTAATGATGTCTGCTGTGACAGCTTCACATGCATCTATGAGACGCCTTGTGTCCGTACTGGGGGGAATGTGATCTCTGATTTCAATATATAACTTTATAACTTGGTCTCTTTCATGTTCTAAATTGTCCAAAAGTTCACCAATATGACTGTTTGGGATGTTTTCTTTAAGTTGCTGACGTGTTATACGTACTTGTTTTTTCCATTGTTCGTAAAGATGATGAAGCCGTTTTTCTTTTCTGTGTGCCTCCTCCTCCTGATACATTTGCATCCTTTCCGTGCATTTTCTTTGACGAGTGGAGCGGTGAAGGTTGTCTTCCTCACTTACTTCATAGTCGTCTGTGAGCTCTGAACTCTCCTTAGATGCTTCCATGTCGTTAATAAGGTGGTGGTGTAGACTCTTTCCGGGACCTCGTGGCTGAAGCTCGTGCTTCAGGGCAAGCTCTTACTGTAGCATCCCCGGTTGAAAAGATGGTCTCTCAAACTGATGGTTCACAATCCTTTTATTCAGCCTTGTATGTGTGAACACACCGTAAGAGCTACAAAGAAAAGATAAAATTACATTTTACATCTCTTACAGCTATATTCACCATTTCAACCCTTTTTGTTTTATTCATTACCTTCTAACCTTAAATCTTACACCATCCATTTATTACTTTGAAAAGTTTAACCTCTTATACAACTCTAATAATGTAACCTTATTTTTAACAAACTTATTTAACCATAAACTTAAGTTCCTCTCTATAAAAACATAAAATAAATCCTGTTATTAGCGTTCATTTCAACCATGACTCAGCATTAGTTTGGCATTACAGTGCCATCTAGTGGACAAAATAAAAATGTGCTGACAACGTAGAATTATATGAAAACACAACTAAAATCGCCAAAACATAAAATGTTACAAACCTTGTTCCCTTGTCAACCAGGTGCTATAAGAAAATCATAAACTTTACTTTTTTAAACCTTTAACTTTGTTTTTATAATCGTTTTGGCAGACACGAAGCACATGCAGCCTTCACGTTCGCTTCACTGATGACTTCCGGTTAGCGCGTCTTTACATTCCTTCAAAATAAAAGTCCCAACCACATTATACAAAAAAGGAAATTAGAATTACAAACTAAAAAGGCGATGGGCTGAATCTAGGTCATTTACACTATTAACATTTGCACAACAGTTAGTGCATTTCTCTAAACAATTAGTGCAAACTGCAATACCTAGTGGATAACCTGCAAAAGCACGTCACATGCTCAAAACTGATAATCTATTCCTCAAAAGCAAGTATTCATGTCAATGAAACTGTCAGTGCCATCAAAATGAAAAGTCTTGACTCCATCTTTATGAACAAGATAGTCAAATGACTTTGTCATGTTTTCACTATGACAGTTTATCATTTCAGTGTTTTCCATTGCAAAAATATTTGGTGACATCTGAAAATGCTCAATGGGTGTTCATATGGGTGAGGACGGCGTTGTCCGAGATGGCTGCACACATGGTAATATTCCCTCCACGCTGACCAGGGACTTCAGTGGTTGCTCTCTGTCCAATGTGATTTCTTCCACGCCTTCTGCCTTTGGCCAGATTGAAACCTGCCTCATCAACACATATGAATGTGTGAAAAAATATTTGGTGACACCTGAAAATGCTCAAGACAGAACTATGGCCTGCTTATACAGCCATCTGAAATGTGCAGTAAAGTCACTGTAGATGTTACACATAAAATCACTCTTTTGGTAGAGCTGGGAACAATATACAGCACATGTAACAGTACAGTAAGTTACTGTTTGCATACCTGTTTTCCCTACAGAATGTTTGAATTATTGAACTGACAGTAGTTCTTCCAATATTGGGTTGCACCCTTTGACCAGCCTCCTCCATGGTGAGGCCGTGATTGACAACATGGTCAACAATTGTGGCCCTTATTTCATTAGGAATCCGCCTATATCTGCCTCTTCTCTCTCTTCCCCTTCCCTTTCCTCCCCACATCCTCACCCCTCTTCCATTGACGATTCATAGGATTCATCCATAATTGACAGTGAACAAGTTGTTTGTCGTTGGTTACAACTACTGTAAAATTGCACACACCTCCTCATGAGTGACAGCTGAAATTCACCTGAGATCAATTGTTCAATTTAGGAGACATTTTCAGGAAAAAATGATAAAGAAAGGTCCAGAATTTGCTTGACAGATGGTTAATATTCTACATTTGATAACTAGTTCAACAATTTTGAGTGTAATGACTCAAGCAATGAAAGTAAGACTATTAGTTTTATTGAGAACGACTATTCAGCATCCATAAGTAGAATTAATTTTGACTGACATGACAAAAGCAAATGAAAATGTCAAAAAAACAGCAGAGAATGTATGAAAGAAACTGATTCATGTCCAAAATCATTTGCAGTTTGTTCAGAGAGAGGAGAAATTGCTACTATGATGTGCACAAAAGACTAAGTGTTGTGGAGGTTGAACTAATAGTTATGAGAATTTCAATTCTGATCTGAGAAACGCACCAAAGCCATTGAGAAAAACTGTAAACGTTTTATAGTAAACAATATCCATGTTATGATAATATATCACCTCTGGCTCACAAAAAAACACACCTTTTATGTATTTTTAGTTTTTTTTTCCTGATATTTTAACTGCATTTGTGACACATTCATCTTAAAAACAAGATTTGTATGGAACATGTTGACATTATTTTAGGGTTTGGTCACATGGTGGGGCTTGTTGCAGCTCCTGAGGACTGAAGCTTGCAGCAGAACTACAGGTCACGTCCAAAAGACAACGATTAAATCAATCATAAGTACTTTCATTTAAAGGGTTAAAATGTTTCTCACAATGAGTGGATTTCATAGTGTGACATGTTGTCATGGCAACAGCACGGAACCACAACAAACACAAAAACAGGGGGGGGGCAATGAGTGAGATCACAAGGGTTGGGGGAGGAGCTTGGGGTCATGTGACTTGATGATGTCACAGATCACAATGAGTGAGATCACAAGGGTTGGGGAGGAGCTTGGGGTCATGTGACTTGATGATGTCACAGATCACATGATCCCTTTGATCTGAAGGCTATAAATAGAGCCCCCCCAGACAGATCCTCAGTTGCCCTTTTGGTTTCACCAGAGAGTAACATTCTGTTCCCAGCTACGAGAAGCCTTGCATTTCCGCCAAGTACCTTCGACTTACACTGAGGAACACGCAGTTTTTTCACGTTGCAAAAACCTGCATCTACGTCCTTTAGCGTTTACGTGAGCATTTTAAAGATTTTTTTTCACTTATCCTGAAAATCATCTTTTAAAATGTTCTTTCGCCGCTTTAGAGATTCTGGGGTGGAGGAGACCTCCCTCACACAGAATCTTTCTAAACTGGAGAAGCGTCTCCAGGAAAACGCCTCGCTGACCAGCCAGCTGCAAACCCTCGCCGCTGAGCTGGAAAGCAGGAGTAACCTGAGAGAAACTTACGCTGGACTCAACCAGGCAAAGAAATTTGCCTCCAAACTGACCAAGAAGTTAGAAAAAGACTTGCAACGCGTCAACAAGAAGATCCTCGACCAAAAACCCTTGGAGGACCGTTGTAAGATCAAGCAGACAGAAGTCGATCTCCTAACCGTGACCAACACCACCCTGAAGGACACTCTGAAGGAACTCCAGACGAAGGTCCGGGATCCTGAAGAGTTATCCACTGAGATGATGAAAGTCACGCTCACCGCCAAAGCCCTGGATCAGGAGAACAAGGATCTGCAGAACGAGGTTGACAGGGTCCAAAGCACCATCGTGGCCCTTGAACCTCTGGAAATTCAACTCAAAGACGAAAAGATCGCCTCCAGACACTGCAGGACAAAAACATCGTCCTGCAGAACCAACTGAAAGACCTCCACAGACATCGTGAGGAGGAGGCAGCACTGAGAGAAAGTTATGCTTCCATCTTCACCCAAATGAAGTCTCTGGAGGAGGAGAACTCCACTCTAAACACCGAAGTTCTCCAGCTGCAAAAAGACAAGGAACAATTCGCTCAATTGGAACAAGAATACATTAAAGCCAAATCCCACGTTCTTCATTTGGAACAAGAAAACAAAAACTTCACCAACGAAATTGAAAACCTTCAGGAAAATCTGAAAACTCTGAAAAATGTGGTGGAAAAATTTGCAGCAACAAAAAGCCGAACAAGAAACTGCATCCAAACAAAACAAAGTCCTCACCTCTGAGATATCGGTTATTAAAGCTCAGCTGCACAAGGAAAGGGCACGCACCCACCACAACTTTGGTGTTTCTGCAGATGACCTGGAGCACAAGTACGATGAAGAATCTACGGTGCTCCAGTCTCTGCAGAAGCAAAACATCATCCTGAAGGAAAAGCTCATCGCCCTGCAGAAGAAAGAGGAGAAAGACGCTGAGATGAAGCTTCAGTATTCCTCTCTGCAAGCTGATAAAAAGGCTGCAGAGACGGAATTCAAAACTCTGAAGCAACAGATCAGGGTTCTTTCTCAGCAATGTGAGGACTTCAGGTCCATGACTGAGAAATATAATGACACCATGGAGTACATCAGCAAACTCCAAGAACGGAATCAATCACTTCTGGAGGAAATTGAGAACCTGAAGATCATGAAAAAGGAGTTAAACGGATTGGCTACAGAATACACACAACTGGAGGCAAACATCGAGGAACTGAAGAGAGAAAACTTTAACCTCACCAAAGATCAACAACAACTACATTTGGAAATCATGGACCAAAAACACCTGGAGGCCAAAGTAGTTGCAGCAAAAGCAGAACATGCAGCAGTTCTGGCAGAAAATCAAGTCATGAAAGCCAAAGCCTCAGGGTCTGTCCGTCAACCACAGCGTGCTGCTTTAAGGGCTCCTCTTCCGGCTCCAGCCCGAGCTGCTCAAAGACAGGTTCCTGGTCTGGGACAACCAGGTCAGCCGGTGTTGGAGGGACTTTCTGTTATCGCTAACAGGTTCCAACAATACAGAGCTGCACGTGGACCCCATCAGGCTGCCTTACCAAGGTTTCCTGGATCCTGGCAGGTCTAGGAACCTACAATAAAATTCATACAAAATTGGCGCCTTTGATTTAAAAAAAAAAAAAAATAATTGAAGCCTTGCTTATAAAAAAAATAAGCAAGAAAAATGTATGTAGAAATAATAATAGACATACATGTAGATAGAATAAAAAAATACATGAATACATTAAAATATAAAAAATGTAAAAAGAGAGAGAGAGAGAAACCTACGTTGGACTTTAGCGTTTACGTGAGCATTTTAAAGATTTTTTTCACTTATCCTGAAAATCATCTTTTAAAATGTTCTTTCGCCGCTTTAGAGATTCTGGGGTGGAGGAGACGTCCCTCACACAGAATCTTTCTAAACTGGCGAAGCGACGCCAGAAAAACGTCTCGCTGACCAGCCAGTTGCTGAGCTGGAAAGAAGGAGTAACCTGAGAGAAACTTACGCTGGACTCAACCAGGCAAAGAAATCTGCCTCCAAACTGACCAAGAAGTTAGAAAAAGACTTACAACGCGTCAACAAGAAGATCCAGGACTAAAAACCCTTGGAGGACCGTTGTAAGACCAAGCAGACAGAAGTCAATCTCCTAACCGTGACCAACACCACCCTGAAGGACACTCTGAAGGAACTCCAGACGAAGGTCCGGGATCCTGAAGAGTTATCCACTGAGATGATGAAAGTCACGCTCACCGCCAAAGCCCTGGATCAGGAGAACAAGGATCTGCAGAACGAGGTTGACAGGGTCCAAAGCACCATCGTGGCCCTTGAACCTCTGGAAATTCAACTCAAAGACGAAAAAGATCGCCTCCAGACACTGCAGGACAAAAACATCGTCCTGCAGAACCAACTGAAAGACCTCCACAGACATCGTGAGGAGGAGGCAGCACTGAGAGAAAGTTATGCTTCCATCTTCACCCAAATGAAGTCTCTGGAGGAGGAGAACTCCACTCTAAACAGAGAGAGAGAGAAAGATAGATAGATATATATATAGAGAGAGATAGATATATTTATATAGAGAGAGACAGATATATATATATATATATATATATATATAGAGAGAGAGAGAGAGAGAGAGATATCTATATATCTATATATCTATATATAGATATAGATATATAGAGAGAGATAATAGATAATAATAGATAATAGATAGATAAGATAATAGATAGATAAGATAGATAGGTAATAAAAGATAATAGATAATGGAGAGAGAGATATATAGAGAGAGATATATATATAGAGAGATATATATAGAGAGATATATATAGAGATATATATATATATATAGAGATATATATATAGAGAGATATATATAGAGAGATATATATAGAGAGATATATATATAGAGAGAGATAGAGAGATATATATATATAGAGAGATAGAGAGATATATATAGAGAGAGATATATAGAGAGATATATATATAGAGAGAGATAGAGAGATATATATATAGAGAGAGATAGAGAGATATATATAGAGAGATATATATAGAGAGAGATATATATAGAGAGATATATATATAGAGAGAGATAGAGAGATATATATAGAGAGATATATATAGAGAGAGATAGAGAGATATATATAGAGAGATATATATAGAGAGAGATAGAGAGATATATATAGAGAGATATATATAGAGAGAGATAGAGAGATATAGAGAGAGAGAGATAGAGAGAGATATAGAGAGAGATATAGAGAGATATATAGACAGTGATATAGTTAGAATAAAATAAAACGATAGATAGATAGATAGATAGATAGATAGATAGATAGATAGATAGATAGATAGATAGATAGATAGATAGATAGATAGATAGATAGATAGATAGATAGATAGATAGATAGATAGATAGATAGATAGATAGATAAAAATCAGTCACCAAATAGTATAGTTTATGTAGTTTAGTATAGAATGGCAGTCCTGTGGTTTTTCTCCGAGTACTTCGGTTTTCCCACAGTAATTGTTAGAGACTGTCTGGTGACTGATTAAAAAAAACCCCTCTCTGAATCGACACCTTAACGTGGTGGAGGGGTTTGCGTGCCCGAATGACCCCAGGAGCCGGTAGCCGGGTGGTGTTCCACCTCAAACTGGTCCTGGGAGACGGGCCAGACTAAGGGCGATTCAAACAAAAACATTTCTATTACAGGATCCACTATCTCCCCCCAACAAGTTACCAGGACCCAATCCCAGAGCCAGACTAGTTGTTTCTTCTCTAGCGGCTCCTCCCTGAACTGCTGTGGGGCAGTGGACAGCAAGCATGTCGTTCTGAAGGCCCCCCAACTCAGGATCCAAATTAGGGAAGGGTTTCCATAGTTCTTCTTGCAGGTTTGGATGTCCAAAGTTGGCTGCAGGTGGTTGATGTTTGACTCTGGTCAACTCCACCTTCGGTTAGATTCTTCACAGTGGATCACTCAATTTTCTGTCTCGTATGAGTTCCCAAGCCCCAAAGAAGAGACCAAATAACTCCTGCACTGAGTCCTTGTGGCAGATGAGGCCTCCCCACTGCAGAGAAACCTGATGCATTCATTCTCTGAGCGCCTCCTTCCTGAAAGGAGGCGCATCTTGAACTGCGGCATCTCCCCAGCCCAGCTGGTTGTGAAGAATGTCTTTTGAATGAGTGGCATCTGTATCGGGGCCTGATGAAAGTTGCAGTGCAGACTGTGACGTTCACATGTTCATCAGGTCGTCGACACGACAGGAACCTGCAGTGATTGAGGCTGTTGTACCTGAAGAGGAGCTGCTGCTGCACAGGATGACACGGGTTGATGCCAAAGACTCTTCCAGAGAAGCTAACCGTCTGTTTCCTGTCCTCCAAGGAGAAATCCACAACGGCTCTTTTAATAAGAGCCATCCACAAAACCTTTGAGAGCTTGATTTTCTTATTTTCACAATTTTTTGTCAAAACTTTTACAGTTTTTTTCTCAGTGGCTTTGGTGCGTTTCTCACAGAATCAGAAATTGAAATTCTCATACTCTCTCTGCTCTTCAGGACGATGCCAACAAGACCCTCAGTGGTCTGAGGAGCAGCTGCTGGAGGCTAAGTTCTGTCTGGCCGGGCTCCCCATTGGCAGGTGTGAGATGGACATCATGAACCGCAGCACGGTGGCCATTTTTGAGATTCTGGAGAGAGCTTGGGCCACTCAGGACTGCACTCTGGTGGACATGAAGGTTTGTAGCGCAACACCGCCCCCTGCTGGTTCGTAAGCGTGAGAATGCTCCTCTAAACCACTGAAGTCCCTGGTCAGCGTGGAGGGAATATTACCATGTGTGCAGCCATCTCAGACAACGCCGTCCTCACCCATATGAACACCCAATGAGCATTTTCAGGTGTCACCAAATATTGTTGCAATGGAAAACACTGAAATTATAAACTGTCATAGTGAAAACATGACAAAGTCATTTGAATATCTTGTTCATAAAGATGGAGTCAAGACTTTTCATTTTGATGGCACTGACAGTTTCATTGACATGAATACTTGCTTTTGAGGAATGGATTATCAGTTTTGAGCATGTGACATGCTTTTGCAGGTTATCCACTAGGTTTTGCAGTTTGCACTAATTGTTTTGAGAAATGCAATAACTGTTGTGCAAATGTTAATGGTGTTCTGAGAAACGCACCAAAGCGACTGAGAAAAACTGTAAATAACATACACTTTCTTTTTGGATTTTCATTTTCTTTTTTGCAGCAAATAAAACTTTTAAAACTAAAACAAATGGTTTAAAATCAGGCAGAATTTGGAATAAATTCTACCCAGTTTTCTAGTTAAAGAAATGTGTACTCTGTATATGAATCTAAGTATTTTTCTTGTGTTTAAGAAGCTGTGTGACTGATGGATGAACATTTACAGAAAAGTTGGAAAAAAAGTGTCAGAAAATGACTGTTTAAGTCATAATCTGCTGCCATCCCATGCAAATAAATGAAGCAGACATGAACCTTCACTGCAGATCGAATTAAGTCATCTTCATGAACGGGTATCTTTTAGAGCAGTGGTGTCAAACTCAATCCGACAAGGGGCCAAAATCCAAAACACACCTTCGGGTCCCCGGCCAACAGGTTAAGCATTTATTAAACACTCGAAAACTTTAAAACAGAACTTTTAACATAATTATAAAGAAAGTGATAATTGCTACGTGAATGCGCTGCCGCAAGATTAATTTGGCAGCTGAACACGCTAGTGCTGATAATTGAAGAGGCTGAAATTGATAGCTGAAAACACTGAAGCCTGAAATAAAGTTGGGTACCTTAAAACGCTAAAGCAGATAGCCACCTCAAATATAAACAAAACACCAACTTAGCATAAAAAACAAATAAAGGTTACCCAAAACAGCTACAATATAGCTGAACAATAGCTAAACTTGAGAATGTCCTAAAAAACTGAAAAAAAAGGCTGAAGTACAGAAGTCTAGAACAGCTAGCATGTAGCTGAAAACTAGCTAAACTCCAAAACAGCCTAAAAAAACTGAAAAATACTAAATATGCCAAACAGCTAGCATGTAGCCGAAATAATTAGCCAAACTCCAAAAATAGTCTGAGAAAGGTTAGGAAATCTCAAAAATAGTCTAAAAAAGTTAGCAGAATGCCAAATTTTAAAACTTTTAAAATGTAACTTTAACATATTTCCTCCAAACATCTTAAGGTGTGTTTTGGCCCCCTGTGTGATTGAGTTTGACACCCCTGGTTTATAACAAAGCATTGAAATGAATTTAAGTTATTGACCAAATTCTTATTTTCCATCATATTTTACAAATAAATTCTTAAAAAAAAAAAAAAAAAAAAAAGATTTTTTTCCCCCATATTTCTCATATTTTTACGTAACAATTGCACAAATGGCAGGTGACTGAATACTTTGTCACACTGTATAATATGGGGACCAGACTCCATATTAACCTACAAGGGACAATGAAATAAATATGTCATGAAATACTTAAATGTGCGAATAAGTCTGCCTCCTATTTCAATCAGGCCACTCCAGTCACATCACATTGTGACATGCTCTTTTAATATCTTAATGCCACATTTATTTATTTATTTCAACATTTATTTAATGCCACATTTATTTATTTAATGGTGTATATATTTATTTCATTTTGGCTCTTTCGAGACTCCATACATTACAGGCTTGGTTTTTCTCATTGACTCTAAAAACACACCCCCCCCCCCCCCCCCCCCCATACAGTCAATGGTTTTTCTTATGTGAAACGGTGACACTTTGTGTCAAAGACACATTGAAGCACAGAGACCAACAAAGTTGCATAAATTTAAGGCGTTAGCAGTGGAAAGACAACCAGAGGACACAAGAACTTTGAAATCATCTTTTTTTTTAATGGAATGTGTGCAGGAAGCATCATTTGTTAACGGGCATAAATTGGCCAATCAGAGGCTGCAGGCCTGTAATTTCTGGTCCGCCTGCTTGAGAGACACCCAGGTGTTCAGCATGGAGGCCCGAAGTTTGGACCAAACCAGATGGTTGGTCAGGCCAAAGATCTGCGCTGCAAACTGAGCAGCAGCTTCAGGAGACAGGATGGTGGAGCATCCGAGACCTGCCAGGAGACGAACACGTGAGGCGGGTTCCAACGACGGACCTCCCTGATTGAGAGGAATGATTCAACTCACCGCTCGGCATGTGCGCAGCGACGACCACACGTCTTGAGCTCCCCAGTCAGGAGTGAGAGGCGGGCAGTTGATGACAGGATAGGCGGAGTTTCCAGACATAACCGGCCCGAGGCCGTTACTTCTGCCAGCTACGGCCACAAAAACAGTAGGAATGCCGTCACCTGTGGAAAACAGACAACATCAGAATGTGCTACTTTCATTCAGCAGGACTTTATTTTTTCAGTTTTTAGGCCGTTTTGGAGTTTAGCTAATTTTTCCAGCAAAATCCTAGTTATTAAGGCTAATTTAGGCTTTTTTGGGGCTAATTTGGAGATAGGTTAATATTAACCTATCTGCTGTTTTGGCTAATTTAGGCTTTTTAAATGGTATTTTGGAGTCAGGCTAATATTTACATGCTAGCTGTTTTGGCTAATTTAAACTTTTTTCATTTTTTTGTAGTTCAGCTATTCTTTAAAAACTTGCTAGCAGTTTTGGCTAAACTAGCTTTTTTGTTAGTTCATTAGGCTACTTTGCCATTTAGCTATTTTAGCTGGCTATTAACTTCAGCGGTTTCAGCCAATATCTTCAATTATTTCAGCTATCAACTTCAGCAGCCAAGTTCAGCTTACAGCATTCACACTACCATCATTGCAGGTAATGCTATACATCTAGTTTATGATAATATAAAAGTTTTTTTAAGCTGTTTTTGAGTTACGCTAATATTTACATGTTTTGGGTAATTCCGAATTTTTTCAGGTTTTCAGGCTATTTTGAAGTTTAGCCATTTTTTTCAGCTACATGCTAGCCGTTTTGACTAACCTAAGTTTGTGGGGTAGTTTAGCATTTAGCTAACATTTCACCTGGCCATCAGCTTTAGCGTTTTCAGCCATCAACTTAAGACTTTTCAGCTATCAGTTTCAGCATGCATGTAACATTATGTTATTTAAAGCAAAAGTGTAATGTTTTCTAAGTGTCAAAGTTAGAAAAATGTGGTTTCTTGATGCTGATGCAAAACAGCAGCTTTTCAGCAGGACAAAGCAGCGGTCTGACGTGGAAACCCGGATGCTCACCTTCATATTCCGCTTTGATGCGGAGCGTCTCGTCTGGACCCTTGTGAGCCGAGGTCACCCGTAAAGTGCAGGGGATCCCATAGGACACGCAGGCCTTTTTGATCTTTTCACAGTGAGCCACGTCTGAAGTGGAACCCATCAGAACCACCACTCTGCCGCTGAGCTGGGGCTCCAGCAGCATCTGCAGAGAACTCCAGGTCATCAGCTGGTCCTGCTGCAGGCTCATGAAGGTTTGGGGCTCAAGCTTGCTTTACCTTAACCCGTTCAGCCACCCATTCAAAGTTTCTCTTCACCACCTGCATGGCTTCCGGGGTGACTTCTTTCAAATCTCTGTACACCTGAGAAAAAAAGAAATTTCCCTTTTCTGACTCTTTTAGAAGCATCCTGATAGGAAATGAAGAGCCGGCAGAGACCTGCTTATCCTTCTGCTGGCTCCGGTCGCCTGAAGGCCACAGCCTCCACGAGTCATTGTCGATCACGTCAGCGAGGATAATCTCTTGGGTTTTCACGTTTACACCAAACTCGATCTACAAGCAGAAGGAGCAGACGTTTAGAGGAGCATTCTCACGCTTACGAACCAGCAGGGGGCGGTGTTGCGCTACAAACCTTCATGTCCACCAGAGTGCAGTCCTGAGTGGCCCAAGCTCTCTCCAGAATCTCAAAAATGGCCACCGTGCTGCGGTTCATGATGTCCATCTCACACCTGCCAATGGGGAGCCCGGCCAGACAGAACTTAGCCTCCAGCAGCTGCTCCTCAGACCACTGAGGGTCGTTGTTGGCATCGTCCTGAAGAGCAGAAGTTCCGATGGGTCCAAATCTGGAGCCACAAACTTACTCTAAGATCAAAGAGAACCTTACTTTGAAGAACATCTCCATCTTCAGGGGAGAGAAGCGAAAGCCTTCTTTGACTCCAGGATTCCTCTTGAGGAAGGAGCCGGTCGCCACCCTGCGGCACACCCACTCGATGGGGATCATCTCACAGTGGGCTGCGATGAAGGCCGTGTCCGAGTGCTGCTTCACAAAAGCAGTCTTAATGCCTGGAGAAGAAGGGGACGACACCCTCAAAGACCCACTATGAGGGAAAACCTATTTCTAACCTGCTCTGCTTTGGGTACTTTTCTGAATGAGGACATGTTTAAGGAAAGATGAGCAGAAGTTACATTTCCGAGCACTTATGTATTCAAATCACTGTGAATAAGGAGAACAGAAACATTCTTTGAAAAGAAGCTCCCAGCTCCGCTCCATTCTGATGCTTACACTTGCAGACAAATTAATCCATAATAGTTTTTTCCTCGTCCGAGTTGGAATGTGGATCAAAACTGTACGGCTGGATACCATTTATGTTGCTAAGCTAATGTTAGTTTGGTGTTGTGAGGAGCTGTTAGCTAGCAGTAGGGCATGTAAACAGATAGCTCAGTCAGTAATGTGGGCGGGGTGCTTCCCCATGGCCCCGCCCACAATTTAGAGGTTACTTTCTAATGAACTTCTGCTGCTCAGCTGAAACTAGATCCCAGAAATTAGCTTTTTTTAATTAAAAATGGCATATTTAGAATAGGACTTGGTTAATAAATAAATCGATTTGGCACATAAAGCTAAAGTCCGCTAGCTTGATGCTAATGTTTAATGGAATTTCCCATAGGACAGCTAATGCTAACGCTCGGGCGACCTAAACATTCATTCTGAGTAAATGAACTCACAGGCATGAACTTTCCAAACTATCTTAAGTAAATATTTTTTTGATCACCATTTGTGATTTAAAACATTGTTTTTGCTCATACTGTCATCTTCTTCTGGAATAAGGTGTACTGTTATAGCACACTCGCCACCTAGTGGTCTCCTCCAGGAGAAGCAGAACAATGTTTACAATGTTAATGATCTGAAGATTTTTGTTAGAACTTCTCCTTTAGAGAATCTGGATGATATTAACAATCTCATTATTTCCCGATATATTTTACAGTATGTGAACTGATCAGATTAATAGAAATATATTCAAAAAGTTAAATTACTCTATTTTCGAATATATCAAATTAAAAATTTCTTTTCTTCCAAAAAATTGAATTGAAGAATCAAAAAATAAATAAATAGTTTTTCGAAATTATAATTCTGTACCAAGCCCTAATTTTGAATGAAAAGACCCTTGGGAAGGCTTTGAAAATAGATCAAAAGATGATCTGAGTGAGTCTTTAGATCTAGGTTTCGTTGCTCAACTTTTAAGGGGCAGGATCTCTGGATGTGGTTGGTGGTATTCTGATGACTCGTGGGTGTCACCGCTGCAGATCACAAGACCGCATTAGTGCAGCTCGACTGACGAACGCTCCACACTCATCAGCGGCGAGTGGTGGGAGCTTATCCCATTAGATCACGTGTGTCAAAGATCCGGTCCTCCAGATCATTTTATTTTATTGTTATTAATGACCTACGCTTTTTTCTAATTTGTATCATTTTGAAAAAATATATTCTTATGGAGAGTAAAATATTGAAAGTTGATTTATTCAGGAAAAAAAAAAATTCTGTCTAAATTGGCCAAAACAGCCAGCATGGAGCTGAAATATGTGCTAAAAATCTTGGTAAATGCAAAAATAAAATACAATTTCTGTCTTTTTTTATTCATAATTATGTTTAAAAAAAACACTGTTTTAAAGTTATGAAAATTGGCATTCTGCTAGCTTTTTGGATTATTTTCATTTACTAAGATTACACGCTTGCTGTGTTGGCTAATTTAGTCTTTTTCCCCCCATTTTTCAGGATATTTTGAAGTTTTAGCATTTTTTCAGCTACATGCCGGTTTTAGATCACCAATTTTTTTAAGGCTAATTTGGCATTCAGCTAATATTTTAACTGACTATCAGCTTCAGTGTTTTTAGCTATTAATTCCAGCATTTTTACCCATCACCACTAGCATCTTCAGAGCCAAATTCAGATCCAGCATTCACACTAGCATCATCTCAGGTAATATATTTAGATCATAATTATGTTAAAAAGTTACCGTTTTTATAGATATCAGTTTATTAAGAGGCTAAAAGATGTATATGTGGCAGGCTTGTGAAAAATAAATTCAAAACCGACACACAAGCTGTCAACCAGTGGTTTAAGCAAATGTTATATTGCCTTCCCTTAGAAAGAATAATGTATATTCAAAAAACCAAACAACACCTTTTTGAGGAAATTGAGCACCCCTTATCAATTATATTTAAAATCTAGACCTAAACAGATGATCCACCAAAAATTTTTGAATTTTTTTTTTTTATTTACAACTGCTTAAAATAACGATGTCAGATTATAAGTTTTTTGTTAAAGTCTGCTTAACAGTATCAATATATTAGTTAAGAGAAGACAAGCTGTGTTTATTGTTAAGTTATTATGTTGTTTGTTTAGTTTGTGTATGTTGTGCTTTTGTAGGTGTGGTTTATAGCGAAAAGTCATATGATTCAGTCTCTTGTATTTACAAGAAAAATGTAACTAACATGCCGAAGTTGCTGTACATGATGACTGATTCTTTAATAAATTTTGTGTAAAAAAAAAAAAAAGTTACGTTTTTAAAATGTTAGTTATAGAGTGTTCAAATAAATGTGTATCCGGTCTGGCAGGTGTGTTTTGGATTTTGGCCTCTTGATATTGAGTTGCCACCCCCCTGCATTAGACTCTCCAGCACAGGTCACGTGACTGACCTTTCATCACCCCCCTCAGAAAAATGCATGCTGCTCCTATCTGGCTTTCCTAAACACCCACTGTGATTCATTTGAGGAAATTAATTCATGCAAAACTTAAAATCTACAAACATTCTTGACTAAACCAGTGTGAGGGTTTAATTGACGCACAGATGGGCAGTACGGGGCCCCGGAGGGGTCAAATCTGACTTCTGCCAACATTTAAAGATGATTGTTTTTACTCTGAATGTTGGTGTTGGCTGTTTTTAATCTAGATGTATGCACCAAAACACATTACACTGATGTTTACAAGAAAAAAAAAATCTATTTATTTTGTCACTCTAACACATTTCCAGATATTTGCGTAATCAAATAATGACAGTTTAGTTAAAGATGATTTAAAAGACTAATTGGAAAAATATTTAAAACTGTCAGACATTGTTGAAACTTTTGAAAATTCCATAAATTCCATATATAAAAGTTTACATTTCTTAGCTCAGTTGTTAAACACATACAAGTTTACAGTTTTTCTCAGTGGCTTTGGTGCGTTTCTCAGAACACTATTTGTAGCATCCCGGTTGAAAAGATGGTCTCTCAAACTGATGGTTACAATCCTTTTATTCAGCCTTGTATGTGTGAACACACCGTAAGAGCTACAAAGAAAAGATAAAATTACATTTTACATCTCTTACAGCTATATTCACATTTCAACCCTTTTTGTTTTATTCATTACTTCTAACCTTAAATCTTACACATCCATTTATTACTTTGAAAAGTTTAACCTCTTATACAACTCTAATAATGTAACTTATTTTTAACAAACTTATTTAACCATAAACTTAAGTTCTCTCTATAAAACATAAAAAAATCCTGTTTATTAGCGTTCATTTCAACCATGACTCAGCATTAGTTTGGCATTAAGTGCATCTAGTGGACAAAATAAAAATGTGCTGACAACGTAGAATTATATGAAAACACAACTAAAATCGCCAAACATAAAATGTTACAAACCTTGTTCCCTTGTCAACAGGTGCTATAAGAAAATCATAAACTTTACTTTTTTAAACCTTTAACTTTGTTTTTAATAATCGTTTTGGCAGACACGAAGCACATGCAGCCTTCACGTTCGCTTCACTGATGACTTCCGGTTAGCGCGTCTTTACATTCTGTCAAAAAAAAGTCCACCACATTATACAAAAAGGAAATTAGAATTACAAACTAAAAAGGCGATGGGCTTGAATCTAGGTCATTTACACTCCCACCAAATCAATCGAGCTTAATCAAAAGTAAAACAGAGCGAGAGTGATTTATCAACGTAGCAATGACCCTTAAACTGTAACATTAAATAACCTTTGGTTAATCTTACTCAGTCTCTAGTAGCAAAATCAATCTTTGCTGGGCGTTCAACGATTGACTGTTTTCCGGAACTATGTCCCTTTCCAGTCTTCCTTTCTCGTAGAAATCTTCACTTTCTCACAAGTCATCCTTCTCAGTTGTAGTGTCCATTACTCTTGCTATCTCCATTCATTGCGAGGTAACTCATCCACTTTTCCATGACAATATCTCCAACTTTCAGGTTTCTCAGAGGAGTGTGCCATTTCTGCTTGTTGCAATGTTAGCAAGATACTCCTTTTTCAGCGTGACAAAACTGTTCTGTTAAGTACTGCACCCGCCTCCACCTTTTGCGAGCAATACATGTCCTCTCTGATGAAAGTACTGGAGGTGGCAGTGCAACCTTGGACTTCATAGTGAGGAGATGATTTGGGGTCAAAGGTTCTGGGCTGTTAGGATCACTCAGATTCTCCACTGTAAGAGGCTGTTGTTTACAATAGCCATTGCCTCATAAAAGAATGTCCTTAAGGAATGCGTCGTCTATTCTGCTGAGGAAAGTGATGCTGATGAGCGAAGAACATTTCGAATTGTTCTGATTTGTCTTTCCCATACGCCTCCCGTATGGCTTGAATGGGAGTGTGGAGGATGAAATCACACTGTTTCTCAGCCAAAAATGTGATCAGTCTGTCAGAATCTACTTGTTTCAAGCATTCTTTCAGTTCGTTTTTAGCTCCAATGAAGTTGCTTCCTTGATCGCACCTTATTTCTCTAACTGCTCCTCTTATTGCTATGAAGCAGCGGAGTCCATTGATAAATGCGTCTGTAGTCATGTCATCCAACATTTCAATGTGAACCGCTCTGCAGCAAAGGCATGTGAAAAGAAGTCCGTAACGTTTATGCACCTTGCGAGCTTGCTTTGTTAGAAAAGGACCAAAGCAGTCCATTCCGCAATATGTAAACGGTGGCGATGGGTCCAATCGTTGTGGCGGAAGATCAGCCATTTTTTGCTCTTCTGTGCCTCTTCTTAGTTTACGACACTTTACACATTTATGCACGAAAGATGCCACTGCTTGGTTGACGCCTGGAATCCAGAATCCATTTGATCTGATCTCATTAATTGTTTGTCCTTTTCCCTGATGCTGCACTTCGTTGTGAAAATGAGCTATCAGCAGTTTTGTGATATGGTGATTCTTTGGGACTATGACTGGATGTTTCAAAGCACTTGAGAAGGATGCATTTTTCATCCTTCCTCCCACCTTAAGGAGTCCATCGGTATCAAGAAACGCATCTATTGGATACAGTTTACTTTTGCATTGAAGAGGCTTTCCATTTCTGAGTGTTTTTATCTCTTCTGCAAAGGCATTAGCTTGTAAGTCCTTCAGAATAACACATTGTGCTTTCTCTCTTTCCTGTACTGTACTGTGCGTTGTTGCTTTGTCTTTCCTTGAGAAGCGAATGAGTCGAGCTATGGCTTGAGTGGCTTTGTACCAAGATGAAAACTTGATCAGCTTGTCTGATAAATGTGTGTGTTCTGTTTTGAATGTGTTCAGCGCTTGTACCTTTTTGACTTCTGGATCACCAAGGGGAATGTTCTTGTCAACTTCCACAGCGGGTGGTATCTCCTTTTCCCAGAGTGGCCTTTCAAAATGTCCTTCCTTATTTTTGTAAATGCTTTCCTTGAGTGTGTCAATGAAGAAAATGTTGTCTTGTGACACTGACCTGTCTTTCTTGAAATCAGATTCCAGAGTCTTGAGAGCTTCTGCGGGAGTTGCTTTGGGGAACTCCTTGACTGTAACTCTGTGGCATATGGTTGAACTGGTTAGTGTGTCATTGTTTGAAACTGTGGGGCCAACAATACTCCAACCTAATGCTGTACGAACTCCATAAGGCTCGTCCTCACCTCCTAAGATTACCTGCCTTGGAGCCAGTGCCTTGGAACAATTATATCCAATCAACAAGCCTACTTCACATTCCAACTTCGGGGGAATTTCCTTTTCTATTACCTTGAGATGATTCCACTGCTTTGCTGTTTCACAGGAAGGAATGTGTGCGCGGTTCACTGGGATACAGTCTTTCGTGTAAGCAGGAGGGAGTTCGATTAATTCTGAGGAGTTGTAGCCTCTTACCTTGAGACCTGAGACACGTTTACTTGTCAAAACAGCATCCTTACCAAGCATGGTTGTTAACTTCAACCTTACTGGAGTGGACTTGGGTTTGAGACTGTTTGAAATATCTTGATCAATGAACACTGTGTCACTTTGGGTGTCTAAAAGTGCATAGACAAGTTGTTCTTTACCTGGATGGAGCTCTGAGGAAACCCAAACTGGTACAATCATGGAAGTGCTCACACCTTGTTCGTTTGCCTTAGCGTTGAGAGACAGAGTGGTTGCAGTCTGTTCTTCATTGCTCTGATTTGGACTTGTAACTTGTTTTTCCTTGTCATAGTTGAAGTCGTGGAGACATGTGGGATGCTTCTTCTTGCATATTTCGCACACATGCCTATAGCGGCAGTCCTTTGCACTGTGTCCAGGTTTCAGACAGCCATAACACAGATTTTTCTCCTTTATGTATTTCCTCCTTTCATCAAGTGATTTTCCTTTAAACTGTAAGCAACTGTGAAGCTTGTGGCCTTCATCTTGACAGAGCATGCATGAGAGTTTTACATTGAGCCTTTTCTGTTTTGAACTCTCAGTTTCTGTTGCTGTCTGCGTGTGCAGAACGTTACAAGCTGGTCGTTTGTCCCTTGAGTTTTATTTGCAGTTGTATCTGATGACCGGAGAGCATGGAATGAAGTGATTGGATTGCACACAATCTCTGCTTCAGATGACATAAACTGAGCAAAGTCCTTGAAACTTGGAAAATCACCACTCTCCTTCATGAACTGAGTAGCTTGACGATTCCACCTTGCAACCGCCCAGTCTGGGAGCTTCTGAACAAGTTTTTGGTTCTCTTCACAATCGTTGAGAATGCTTAAGCCTTTAATGTGGGGCATGGCCTCATGACATGTCTGGATGAAATCAGCAAATGCTCTGAAGCCTGCAGCATCTTTAGTTTGCAGCTTAGGCCAGTTTGCAAGCCTTTCTCTGAAGGCTCTTTGCATTACAAATGACTGACCATATCTTTCGTTGAGACGTTCCCAGGCATCTTTGTATGCATCACTGTCATTTCTGTAAAACATGCCATCAAGTGTTTTTCGAGCTGGTCCTCCAACATATTTCTTTAAATAGTGCAGCTTGTCAGCAGGTGAGATGTTCTTTTTATCTATAAGGGCAGTAAATGAGGCTTTCCATTCAATGAACTCTATTGGGTCACCTGTGAAAATGGAGGGCTCTGGCATTGGCAGTCTGTTCATTGCAATACTGTCTTGCACTGCTTGTGCTAAGTAGAAGACGTCTGCTTGTGGAGGTGAAGGGACTATATTACTGTTGAGCATTGGAGTGGGAGATGATCTTATGGGGATCTGCTGCACTGATCTGCTCACATCAGCAGAATAAACACTGTTTTCTTTTTTCATTTCTTCATCATAAGTCTTCAGTCTAGCTCGAGCAGCCTTTACTTCCTTTTCCACCTTTAGTCTTTCAAGCTCACGATTCAAAAGATCAATCTTTTCCTTTTGCTTCTCTTCTTCTCTTACCACTTCATATTCTGCTTCTTTAGCTGCTAATTCTGCTGCAGCCTCTGCTCTCTTTGCAGCCACCACTGATTTTGCAGATGAATGTGATTTGCTAACAGAAGAGAGTTGATCTGAAGATGTGGCAGAAGAACCATAAACTGAGTGAGCATAGTCCTTTTTGAGAAGTTCACGGAGACGGACCTTTACTTTGTTGCTATCATAGTCATCAACTCCTGAAAGTCTTTCATGTGCCACTTTAATGATGTCTGCTGTGACAGCTTCACATGCATCTATGAGACGCCTTGTGTCCGTACTGGGGGGAATGTGATCTCTGATTTCAATATATAACTTTATAACTTGGTCTCTTTCATGTTCTAAATTGTCCAAAAGTTCACCAATATGACTGTTTGGGATGTTTTCTTTAAGTTGCTGACGTGTTATACGTATACTTGTTTTTTCCATTGTTCGTAAAGATGATGAAGCCGTTTTTCTTTTCTGTGTGCCTCCTCCTCCTGATACATTTGCATCCTTTCCGTGCATTTTCTTT
Organism: Oryzias javanicus; assembly: GCA_003999625.1. Taxonomy (NCBI): domain Eukaryota; kingdom Metazoa; phylum Chordata; class Actinopteri; order Beloniformes; family Adrianichthyidae; genus Oryzias; species Oryzias javanicus. The sequence goes on from CM012440.1 coordinate 25,265,754, forward strand.
GACGAGTGGAGCGGTGAAGGTTGTCTTCCTCACTTACTTCATAGTCGTCTGTGAGCTCTGAACTCTCCTTAGATGCTTCCATGTCGTTAATAAGGTGGTGGTGTAGACTCTTTCCGGGACCTCGTGGCTGAAGCTCGTGCTTCAGGGCAAGCTCTTACTGTAGCATCCCCGGTTGAAAAGATGGTCTCTCAAACTGATGGTTCACAATCCTTTTATTCAGCCTTGTATGTGTGAACACACCGTAAGAGCTACAAAGAAAAGATAAAATTACATTTTACATCTCTTACAGCTATATTCACCATTTCAACCCTTTTTGTTTTATTCATTACCTTCTAACCTTAAATCTTACACCATCCATTTATTACTTTGAAAAGTTTAACCTCTTATACAACTCTAATAATGTAACCTTATTTTTAACAAACTTATTTAACCATAAACTTAAGTTCCTCTCTATAAAAACATAAAATAAATCCTGTTATTAGCGTTCATTTCAACCATGACTCAGCATTAGTTTGGCATTACAGTGCCATCTAGTGGACAAAATAAAAATGTGCTGACAACGTAGAATTATATGAAAACACAACTAAAATCGCCAAAACATAAAATGTTACAAACCTTGTTCCCTTGTCAACCAGGTGCTATAAGAAAATCATAAACTTTACTTTTTTAAACCTTTAACTTTGTTTTTATAATCGTTTTGGCAGACACGAAGCACATGCAGCCTTCACGTTCGCTTCACTGATGACTTCCGGTTAGCGCGTCTTTACATTCCTTCAAAATAAAAGTCCCAACCACATTATACAAAAAAGGAAATTAGAATTACAAACTAAAAAGGCGATGGGCTGAATCTAGGTCATTTACACTATTAACATTTGCACAACAGTTAGTGCATTTCTCTAAAACAATTAGTGCATGGATAACCTGCAAAAGCACGTCACATGCTCAAAACTGATAATCTATTCCTCAAAAGCAAGTATTCATGTCAATGAAACTGTCAGTGCCATCAAAATGAAAGTCTTGACTCCATCTTTATGAACAAGATAGTCAAATGACTTTGTCATGTTTTCACTATGACAGTTTATCATTTCAGTGTTTTCCATTGCAAAAATATTTGGTGACATCTGAAAATGCTCAATGGGTGTTCATATGGGTGAGGACGGCGTTGTCCGAGATGGCTGCACACATGGTAATATTCCCTCCACGCTGACCAGGGACTTCAGTGGTTGCTCTCTGTCCAATGTGATTTCTTCCACGCCTTCTGCCTTTGGCCAGATTGAAACCTGCCTCATCAACACATATGAATGTGTGAAAAAATATTTGGTGACACCTGAAAATGCTCAAGACAGAACTATGGCCTGCTTATACAGCCATCTGAAATGTGCAGTAAAGTCACTGTAGATGTTACACATAAAATCACTCTTTTGGTAGAGCTGGGAACAATATACAGCACATGTAACAGTACAGTAAGTTACTGTTTGCATACCTGTTTTCCCTACAGAATGTTTGAATTATTGAACTGACAGTAGTTCTTCCAATATTGGGTTGCACCCTTTGACCAGCCTCCTCCATGGTGAGGCCGTGATTGACAACATGGTCAACAATTGTGGCCCTTATTTCATTAGGAATCCGCCTATATCTGCCTCTCTCTCTCTTCCCTTCCCTTTCCTCCCCACATCCTCACCCCTCTTCCATTGACGATTCATAGGATTCATCCATAATTGACAGTGAACAAGTTGTTTGTCGTTGGTTACAACTACTGTAAAATTGCACACACCTCCTCATGAGTGACAGCTGAAATTCACCTGAGATCAATTGTTCAATTTAGGAGACATTTTCAGGAAAAAATGATAAAGAAAGGTCCAGAATTTGCTTGACAGATGGTTAATATTCTACATTTGATAACTAGTTCAACAATTTTGAGTGTAATGACTCAAGCAATGAAAGTAAGACTATTAGTTTTATTGAGAACGACTATTCAGCATCCATAAGTAGAATTAATTTTGACTGACATGACAAAAGCAAATGAAAATGTCAAAAAACAGCAGAGAATGTATGAAAGAAACTGATTCATGTCCAAAATCATTTGCAGTTTGTTCAGAGAGAGGAGAAATTGCTACTATGATGTGCACAAAAAGACTAAGTGTTGTGGAGGTTGAACTAATAGTTATGAGAATTTCAATTCTGATCTGAGAAACGCACCAAAGCCATTGAGAAAAACTGTAAACGTTTTATAGTAAACAATATCCATGTTATGATAATATATCACCTCTGGCTCACAAAAAAACACACCTTTTATGTAATTTTAGTTTTTTTCCTGATATTTTAACTGCATTTGTGACACATTCATCTTAAAAACAAGATTTGTATGGAACATGTTGACATTATTTTAGGGTTTGGTCACATGGTGGGGCTTGTTGCAGCTCCTGAGGACTGAAGCTTGCAGCAGAACTACAGGTCACGTCCAAAAGACAACGATTAAATCAATCATAAGTACTTTCATTTAAAGGGTTAAAATGTTTCTCACAATGAGTGGATTTCATAGTGTTACGAATGACTTTTTCTGTCTACTAAAAATTACTCAAAATGTTCTTAAGAAAAAGCCAAGGACCAGGTCTCATCGATCACAGTTGTTTATTACACTTTTGCAAAAGGGAAAAATCTCACAGACAGAACCGAACCGAACCGAGTCACGTCAGTGAGAGTTCTCAGCAAACTCCTCCCAGGCCAACGCCTTTATACTTTTCCTGGGACAGGAAGGACTTCCTGTGTCAGAGGTGGGACTTCCTGTGTCCGAGATCACAAATCCTCAGCCCATGTGGGCCAGCACAAAGACATTCCAGCAGCTTCAGTCTTTAGGGAGGGGTTGCTTCAAGACACACACAGATCCACACAATTCTGCCAATTAATATTCTTAACAGTTCGGCCCTGTTGTGGGTCTTGAAGCACACGAGCTCACAACAGCAATCCTGAAAACATCAGTCTCAAGTCTCCTGCATGAACAGTTTTAACCTAAAACATCATTAACAGATTTTTGTTTTCCAAGCCCGTGGAGGGGGCGAAAACCCAGTGGGGAAAATTCCCCCTCGTCCCACTTAAGGTGCGAACACTTCAAAAGCCACGGGTAGCTAAGAAAAGCAGGGACTATAAAAATGTACTTCAAAAACATACTTTAAAAAAATACATTTATCATCGTCATCATCAGAATCATCATCGTCATCAGCCTGCAAAAGATGTACCATAACTTGACTGTAAGTGAAATCAAAATAGAAGGAATAAGGGTCTTGTACGCCCCAAACATATTTAACCAACCGTCCCACATGGATGTATCAACACCTGAATGTGCCTTCATTTTATTGCTCAGATTACGCAGTCCTCCTACTGCATGAGTCAGGCTTCCATCGGTGGCGGTTGCCACTAATTGTTCTTGACAGCTTCGAACCAGGTTGGGTCCAGTTACTGAGGCTTTGGTGAATTTGTCCTGTCTGTTTTCCCCTTCGCTGAGGGACAACCCATACAATCTTGAGTTGGTTCTGGTAATTGTCACAGAAATCGTCATTGCTCTGGGTTTTGTGACCTGCTGTAAGGACTAGAGCTGGGGTAGGAGATCAGTTGGCTTCTTCGGCACCCAAAGGTTTTGGTACGGGCGTCTTCCACTCCTACCATCCTTCAGAGGTACCAGCTTCTTGCAATGGCTCTGGTGGATCCAAGTGGCTCTCTCAGCAATCTTCACAGCAGTGGAGGTGGTCAGCTGGACAGTGAAAGGATCTCCCACAGCGGGGTGCAGCCCAGGTTTTTCTTTTGATCACCTTGATCAGGATCTGGTCACCTGGCTGCAACAGCTCCACCTGTGGGGAACAAGGAACATCTGGCAGATTATTTGTTCTCGACACTTCTTCACTTTGCAACAATTCTCTCATCCATTCTGCTGTTTCTGTGGTTAGTTGGTTGATCAACAATGTGTATGTGCAGGTGTTTTTGTTTGCATGCGTGGATGAAGATCTGAGTGAGTGTGTGGGAGTTGTCTCTTGACTGCAGGCACAAAAATGTGAACACCAGGTGAGAAATAACAAGACACAAAGAGGACTTAGAAGTTCTGTTAGTCTAAGTCACACAAAGGACTAATAAAGCTTTAAAGGAACATTCAAGTTAAAACTTAAGAGAAAATTAAAAGAGAAAAGAGAAAATTAAAAAACTTTGAAATTCTTGACCTGAGCAGCTACATTAACAGTTAAAAATCTTTTCAATGTGGAAATGTCTCTTCAAAATGTCCAAAATGTCCATCATCCCCCCTGTAGAGACATGGTAAGACCCATGGCTCATCACTGCTGCCATTTTGAAAAAGTTTTTTTTTCCAGGGGAGTCACTTCTTAGTGGTTGATGTCATGAGGGCTTGGTCCAGGGGGTGGATTTGGGTATTGTCCACCTTGAGGGTAAGGCTGGTAGTGCTGGTTCTGGTAGTCGTAGTTTCGCCATTGGTTGAAACCACCTTGGAATTGCTGATGCGGGCCCCAGTTATCCGGGCACTCTCTGGACAGATGTCCGGGCCGGTTACAGGTGTAACAGTTCCTTTGTCCGGTATTGGGCTGGGACCTCAGGTGATGTCCTCTTCCTCTGAAGTTCCCTCCATAATTGTTGTTATTGTGCCAATGTCCACGAGGGGGCCCATGTTGGTGGTAGTAGATGGCGTTCTCCTCTTCTTCCAAATCATCGATGAGCGAACCAGCTTCCGTGACGGCCAGAAAGACGGCCGTATCAGGTTGAGCCTTAGTGTGTTTCTTCTTTTTCTGTATGGTTTCAGCATGTCTGGCATAATTCATAATTTCGACGGGGCCATCAGTGGTATGATTAACGTTGTATTTCTTTATAAATTCAGAGATCATCGGGATGAAGCCATTCAGGAGGGCAGTCTTGAGCTGTTGCTGGTATGCCGAGTTAGGTTGTGGGTCCTCCTCCAGTCCACTGTAGGCTTTAAAGACTTCCTCCAGGCGTCCGAAATACTCGTCCACTGGTTCGTCGTCCTTTTGCTTGGTTTGTCCAATCTTGATAAAGTTGGTGGTTCTCCTCCAAGTTCGTTCAACCCTGGCATATAAGTGATCCAGCTGCGTAGCTAATGTAGGATCACCCCCAGGCAGCCAGGCGTCGTTTGCATCCTTCCCTGTGAAGTCTCCTCTGACTCTCGTGAGATTGTGTTTCAGACTCTTCTTCAAGGTCTTTTCAGTTTCCCATCCATTTAGGACATAGGAAATGCCATAAGGAGTTTATGATTCCTCCACCCACTGTCGAGGGTCCCAGCGGGGTCTATCCCTAATCCGGAACACATCAGTGCATTCCTGCTCGGTCCATGGGCGGTAGACCGACATTATGGACTGGAGCCTTGTACGTTGGGGTCATGGTGAGGGTTTGCCACCTGAACCATGGGAAATGTGTCGGCCATTTGTGGTTCATCAGGTAGTGAGGGTAAAATCCTTGATTGTGAGTCCGAGGAGATCCCTGTGAAGTTGGTCAAGTTCATGGGCAGAAGGATAAATGCCTTTATCAGAATTCAAAGTCTTTGATTTTTGAAGTTGATTGTTGCTTGTCCTCTTGGCCCGCTTTATTTCGCATGTTCGATTTCTTGTTGCTTGCGAACCTTCAATCGGCCTGCTCACAGTGTCAGCTAAGCGGTCATGTGGGTAAGGGTAAGTCTCATGCTGTCGTCTTCCTCTTGAGGAATGTTGGCTGCAGCACCACCATCAGCCTGTGGGTGAAGCTGTTGGGGTAGTTGGTTCACAATCTGTGGACGGATCACAGCAGCTGCACTCCGCCTCATCTTATCTCTGTCCTCTTTCCTCTTCACCGCTTGAGTCAGCCATGCAAGAACAGCTTGCAGTTCTGGGTCACCCTTCTTTCTCTCTTTTTGTCCTTTTTAATGTCCACCAGAATCTTATCGCACAGGGTTGTGCAGGCTGGGACGGAGAGGTTGCCTTTGAAATAATAGGGCTTCTGTTGCCATTTCGCAATATACTTTGCACTTCCAGGGACTCTTTGATCCATAAATTTAGAATCCCCCTTTAATTCTAATTACTACCTTCGTGATTTACTTATACCATGTTTGAGTTAACTTTTATCTATGCAACTGTTTTTAAAATGTCTATGCGACGTACGTCCCTAGTTTTTTATGTATTTTACGTATTTATTTATTTATATATATTTGTTTCTTTATTCAGTTAATTATTCCTTCAAATCTCTATGCTATTTCGATTTAAATGCTTAAAAGCCTTAAGGGGACAAAATTAAAAAAAGGATCTTATAAAATTGAAATGGAATATTTAAGTGAAAACGTAAGGGAAATAAAAGTATAATAAAATGAATTTCAGAGGAATATTCAAGAGAGAATGTAAAAATAAGATTTTTATTTTTATTTAATTTTAAAAAAATTTAAAGAAAAGGGTTTTAATTTTTATGCATTTATATTCATGTAGCCTTAATTGAAAAATATTCAAATGGAAAATTTAAAAGGAGATAAAAAGAGAATAAAATGTAATTAAAGGAAATAAGGAATAATAAAGTGAAATTACAGGAACAATAAAATGATATTAAAGGACCAAGAAACTGAAATTAAGTGGAAATAAAATAATAATAAAATGAATTAAGGGAATGAATTAAAGAAAATAAGGGAATAATAAGATGAAATGAAAAGCAATATTTAAGAGAAAAACGTTATATAAAAAGAGTTTATTTATTATATATATATTTATTTAGTTATCTTATTTTATTTATTTGTTTATTTATCTTTAATTAAAAAGGGAGATTAAATGCTAGGAATAACAGTTCAGGACATACACATAGACATTAAAAGACGCACACACACACACTGAGACAAGTTCCATGCACATACAGCCACACCCTTAGACAAAGACAATGCTGCATGCACTCACACTATTTATGCCAAACACATTCAATTTTTCGTACGAAATTATTTTACTTTATTTACCCAATATCCAGTTTTCTTCTATGCAATTTTATGAGCTCAGTTATCCACAAACCTTAAATTTCACAGCTAAAAACAATAAGTCTCCACCGTCAAAGTCCCCTTAAGCCCCCTTGCGAACGTCCCTGCAAGCAACCTCCCTCCTGTCCTGCGGCCACTACAATTAGCTTAGCTAGCTCAACCACGTGAATTCCTTTGTCTAGTAGCTTAGCTTAGCTGAACCACATGGTCTTTTGTCTGGTAGCTAGCGTTTTTCCACGTGTCTATTCAGTTAGCTTAGCAGCTCCACGAGGCCTTCTGTTAGCGTCTCCACGTGGATCCCTCTTTGTTCATGCCAGTTAGCTTAGCATCTGCACATGGCCTACTAGCGTAGCTCGGCCCAGTTCTTTGTTCGTTCTTCCACAGTCAGCTCCCCCCACGGTGTTTTTTCCCTTTTTAAATGAAAATAAAACCTCTTTAACGAGCGCTTTACCATATTTCACTATTTCACTCTTAAATTCACTTCTTATTTTCCCGACAAAGACCTTTTTTTCTCCACAAACCTTTTATTCCGTCTAACCAACCTATTGTCGACAAACACGTACAACTTTTCATTGGTGCCTGCTGGCGATAGAGTTGATTTAAAATTTACTTCTGCCAATGATGATGCTTTTCCCACGCGCATTCCTGCGGACCTGATCGATTTCTAATCGACGATTACGTACAATGTACCTTAGCGACCGCTAAAAATATTACCATGTACATTGGCAACCGCTGAAAATATTACCAACCAAAATGCTCCTGTGCCGCGAGCGGAGAACGACCCGGCGATTGTATTCGACAACCCCCTAGGATTTAAACTTTTTTCTTATTCACGTTTACCTATGCCTTTTAAAACCTTTAATTAGACTGAATCAATGACTGACCTGTCCGATGGCCCTCAGGAGACGTCACCGCCTCGGAGGGCTGCCGCAGGAGGATCCCTAGCGCCGGGCCTCGGCCTCAAACGTCGTGTCCGAGGTCTTTGTTACGGATCCCGATACCGGTGTCCGCCCACGTGGAATTCGGCTCACCTCCCGCGCAGTCCTTCGTCGACGGATGTTGCCTCCCGGGTTTCGGCACCAACTGTTAAGAATGACTTTTTCTGTCTACTAAAAATTACTCAAAATGTCTTAAGAAAAAGCCAAGGACCAGGTCTCATCGATCACAGTTGTTTATTACACTTTTGCAAAAGGGAAAATCTCACAGACAGAACCGAACCGAACCGAGTCACGTCAGTGAGAGTTCTCAGCAAACTCCTCCCAGGCCAACGCCTTTATACTTTTCCTGTGACAGGAAACTCCTGTGTCAGAGGTGGGACTTCCTGTGTCCGAGATCACAAATCCTCAGCCCATGGTGGCCAGCACAAAAGACATTCCAGCAGCTTCAGTCTTTAGGGGGAGGGGTTGCTTCAAGACACACACAGATCCACACAATTCTGCCAATTAATATTCTTAACACATAGTGTGACATGTTGTCATGGCAACAGCACGGAACCACAACAAACACAAAAACAGGGGGGGGGCAATGAGTGAGATCACAAGGGTTGGGGAGGAGCTTGGGGTCATGTGACTTGATGATGTCACAGATCACAATGAGTGAGATCACAAGGGTTGGGGGAGGAGCTTGGGGTCATGTGACTTGATGATGTCACAGATCACATGATCCCTTTGATCTGAAGGCTATAAATAGAGCCCCCCCAGACAGATCCTCAGTTGCCCTTTTGGTTTCACCAGAGAGTAACATTCTGTTCCCAGCTACGAGAAGCCTTGCATTTCCGCCAAGTACCTTCGACTTACACTGAGGAACACGCAGTTTTTTCACGTTGCAAAAACCTGCATCTACGTCCTTTAGCGTTTACGTGAGCATTTTAAAGATTTTTTTTCACTTATCCTGAAAATCATCTTTTAAAATGTTCTTTCGCCGCTTTAGAGATTCTGGGGTGGAGGAGACGTCCCTCACACAGAATCTTTCTAAACTGGAGAAGCGTCTCCAGGAAAACGCCTCGCTGACCAGCCAGCTGCAAACCCTCGCCGCTGAGCTGGAAAGCAGGAGTAACCTGAGAGAAACTTACGCTGGACTCACCCAGGCAAAGAAATCTGCCTCCAAACTGACCAAGAAGTTAGAAAAAGACTTGCAACGCGTCAACAAGAAGATCCTCGACCAAAAACCCTTGGAGGACCGTTGTAAGATCAAGCAGACAGAAGTCGATCTCCTAACCGTGACCAACACCACCCTGAAGGACACTCTGAAGGAACTCCAGACGAAGGTCCGGGATCCTGAAGAGTTATCCACTGAGATGATGAAAGTCACGCTCACCGCCAAAGCCCTGGATCAGGAGAACAAGGATCTGCAGAACGAGGTTGACAGGGTCCAAAGCACCATCGTGGCCCTTGAACCTCTGGAAATTCAACTCAAAGACGAAAAAGATCGCCTCCAGACACTGCAGGACAAAAACATCGTCCTGCAGAACCAACTGAAAGACCTCCACAGACATCGTGAGGAGGAGGCAGCACTGAGAGAAAGTTATGCTTCCATCTTCACCCAAATGAAGTCTCTGGAGGAGGAGAACTCCACTCTAAACACCGAAGTTCTCCAGCTGCAAAAAGACAAGGAACAATTCGCTCAATTGGAACAAGAATACATTAAAGCCAAATCCCACGTTCTTCATTTGGAACAAGAAAACAAAAACTTCACCAACGAAATTGAAAACCTTCAGGAAAATCTGAAAACTCTGAAAAATGTGGTGGAAAAATTTGCAGCAACAAAAGCCGAACAAGAAACTGCATCCAAACAAAACAAAGTCCTCACCTCTGAGATATCGGTTATTAAAGCTCAGCTGCACAAGGAAAGGGCACGCACCCACCACAACTTTGGTGTTTCTGCAGATGACCTGGAGCACAAGTACGATGAAGAATCTACGGTGCTCCAGTCTCTGCAGAAGCAAAACATCATCCTGAAGGAAAAGCTCATCGCCCTGCAGAAGAAAGAGGAGAAAGACGCTGAGATGAAGCTTCAGTATTCCTCTCTGCAAGCTGATAAAAAGGCTGCAGAGATGGAATTCAAAACTCTGAAGCAACAGATCAGGGTTCTTTCTCAGCAATGTGAGGACTTCAGGTCCATGACTGAGAAATATAATGACACCATGGAGTACATCAGCAAACTCCAAGAACGGAATCAATCACTTCTGGAGGAAATTGAGAACCTGAAGATCATGAAAAAGGAGTTAAACGGATTGGCTACAGAATACACACAACTGGAGGCAAACATCGAGGAACTGAAGAGAGAAAACTTTAACCTCACCAAAGATCAACAACAACTACATTTGGAAATCATGGACCAAAAACACCTGGAGGCCAAAGTAGTTGCAGCAAAAGCAGAACATGCAGCAGTTCTGGCAGAAAATCAAGTCATGAAAGCCAAAGCCTCAGAGTCTGTCCGTCAACCACAGCGTGCTGCTTTAAGGGCTCCTCTTCCGGCTCCAGCCCGAGCTGCTCAAAGACAGGTTCCTGGTCTGGGACAACCAGGTCAGCCGGTGTTGGAGGGACTTTCTGTTATCGCTAACAGGTTCCAACAATACAGAGCTGCACGTGGACCCCATCAGGCTGCCTTACCAAGGTTTCCTGGATCCTGGCAGGTCTAGGAACCTACAATAAAATTCATACAAAATTGGCGCCTTTGATTAAAAAAAAAAAAAAATTGAAGCCTTGCTTATAAAAAAAATAAGCAAGAAAAATGTATGTAGAAATAATAATAGACATACATGTAGATAGAATAAAAAAATACATGAATACATTAAAATATAAAAAATGTAAAAAGAGAGAGAGAGAAACCTACGTTGGACTTTAGCGTTTACGTGAGCATTTTAAAGATTTTTTTCACTTATCCTGAAAATCATCTTTTAAAATGTTCTTTCGCCGCTTTAGAGATTCTGGGGTGGAGGAGACGTCCCTCACACAGAATCTTTCTAAACTGGCGAAGCGACGCCAGAAAAACGTCTCGCTGACCAGCCAGTTGCTGAGCTGGAAAGAAGGAGTAACCTGAGAGAAACTTACGCTGGACTCAACCAGGCAAAGAAATCTGCCTCCAAACTGACCAAGAAGTTAGAAAAAGACTTACAACGCGTCAACAAGAAGATCCAGGACTAAAAACCTTGGAGGACCGTTGTAAGACCAAGCAGACAGAAGTCAATCTCCTAACCGTGACCAACACCACCCTGAAGGACACTCTGAAGGAACTCCAGACGAAGGTCCGGGATCCTGAAGAGTTATCCACTGAGATGATGAAAGTCACGCTCACCGCCAAAGCCCTGGATCAGGAGAACAAGGATCTGCAGAACGAGGTTGACAGGGTCCAAAGCACCATCGTGGCCCTTGAACCTCTGGAAATTCAACTCAAAGACGAAAAAGATCGCCTCCAGACACTGCAGGACAAAAACATCGTCCTGCAGAACCAACTGAAAGACCTCCACAGACATCGTGAGGAGGAGGCAGCACTGAGAGAAAGTTATGCTTCCATCTTCACCCAAATGAAGTCTCTGGAGGAGGAGAACTCCACTCTAAACAGAGAGAGAGAGAAAGATAGATAGATATATATATAGAGAGAGATAGATATATTTATATAGAGAGAGACAGATATATATATATATATATATATATATATATAGAGAGAGAGAGAGAGAGAGAGAGAGAGATATCTATATATCTATATATCTATATATAGATATAGATATATAGAGAGAGATAATAGATAATAATAGATAATAGATAGATAAGATAATAGATAGATAAGATAGATAGGTAATAAAAGATAATAGATAATGGAGAGAGAGATATATAGAGAGAGATATATATATAGAGAGATATATATAGAGAGATATATATAGAGATATATATATATATAGAGATATATATATAGAGAGATATATATAGAGAGATATATATATAGAGAGAGATAGAGAGATATATATATAGAGAGAGATAGAGAGATATATATAGAGAGAGATATATAGAGAGATATATATATAGAGAGAGATAGAGAGATATATATATAGAGAGAGATAGAGAGATATATATAGAGAGATATATATAGAGAGAGATATAGAGAGATATATATATAGAGAGAGATAGAGAGATATATATAGAGAGATATATATAGAGAGAGATAGAGAGATATATATAGAGAGATATATATAGAGAGAGATAGAGAGATATATATAGAGAGATATATATAGAGAGAGATAGAGAGATATAGAGAGAGAGAGATAGAGAGAGATATAGAGAGAGATATAGAGAGATATATAGACAGTGATATAGTTAGAATAAAATAAAACGATAGATAGATAGATAGATAGATAGATAGATAGATAGATAGATAGATAGATAGATAGATAGATAGATAGATAGATAGATAGATAGATAGAGATAGATAGATAGATAGATAGATAGATAGATAAAAATCAGTCACCAATAGTATAGTATATTATGTAGTTTAGTATAGAATGGCAGTCCTGTGGTTTTTCTCCGAGTACTTCGGTTTTCCCACAGTAATTGTTAGAGACTGTCTGGTGACTGATTAAAAAAAACCCCTCTCTGAATCGACACCTTAACGTGGTGGAGGGGTTTGCGTGCCCGAATGACCCCAGGAGCCGGTAGCCGGGTGGTGTTCCACCTCAAACTGGTCCTGGGAGACGGGCCAGACTAAGGGCGATTCAAACAAAAACATTTCTATTACAGGATCCACTATCTCCCCCCAACAAGTTACCAGGACCCAATCCCAGAGCCAGACTAGTTGTTTCTTCTCTAGCGGCTCCTCCCTGAACTGCTGTGGGGCAGTGGACAGCAAGCATGTCGTTCTGAAGGCCCCCCAACTCAGGATCCAAATTAGGGAAGGGTTTCCATAGTTCTTGCAGGTTTGGATGTCCAAAGTTGGCTGCAGGTGGTTGATGTTTGACTCTGGTCAACTCCACCTTCGGTTAGATTCTTCACAGTGGATCACTCAATTTTCTGTCTCGTATGAGTTCCCAAGCCCCAAAGAAGAGACCAAATAACTCCTGCACTGAGTCCTTGTGGCAGATGAGGCCTCCCCACTGCAGAGAAACCTGATGCATTCATTCTCTGAGCGCCTCCTTCCTGAAAGGAGGCGCATCTTGAACTGCGGCATCTCCCCAGCCCAGCTGGTTGTGAAGAATGTCTTTTGAATGAGTGGCATCTGTATCGGGGCCTGATGAAAGTTGCAGTGCAGACTGTGACGTTCACATGTTCATCAGGTCGTCGACACGACAGGAACCTGCAGTGATTGAGGCTGTTGTACCTGAAGAGGAGCTGCTGCTGCACAGGATGACACGGGTTGATGCCAAAGACTCTTCCAGAGAAGCTAACCGTCTGTTTCCTGTCCTCCAAGGAGAAATCCACAACGGCTCTTTTAATAAGAGCCATCCACAAAACCTTTGAGAGCTTGATTTTCTCTATTTTCACAATTTTTTGTCAAAACTTTTACAGTTTTTCTCAGTGGCTTTGGTGCGTTTCTCAGATCAGAATTGAAATTCTCATAACTTCTGCTCTTCAGGACGATGCCAACAACGACCCTCAGTGGTCTGAGGAGCAGCTGCTGGAGGCTAAGTTCTGTCTGGCCGGGCTCCCCATTGGCAGGTGTGAGATGGACATCATGAACCGCAGCACGGTGGCCATTTTTGAGATTCTGGAGAGAGCTTGGGCCACTCAGGACTGCACTCTGGTGGACATGAAGGTTTGTAGCGCAACACCGCCCCCTGCTGGTTCGTAAGCGTGAGAATGCTCCTCTAAACCACTGAAGTCCCTGGTCAGCGTGGAGGGAATATTACCATGTGTGCAGCCATCTCAGACAACGCCGTCCTCACCCATATGAACACCCAATGAGCATTTTCAGGTGTCACCAAATATTGTTGCAATGGAAAACACTGAAATTATAAACTGTCATAGTGAAAACATGACAAAGTCATTTGAATATCTTGTTCATAAAGATGGAGTCAAGACTTTTCATTTTGATGGCACTGACAGTTTCATTGACATGAATACTTGCTTTTGAGGAATGGATTATCAGTTTTGAGCATGTGACATGCTTTTGCAGGTTATCCACTAGGTTTTGCAGTTTGCACTAATTGTTTTGAGAAATGCAATAACTGTTGTGCAAATGTTAATGGTGTTCTGAGAAACGCACCAAAGCGACTGAGAAAAACTGTAAATAACATACACTTTCTTTTTGGATTTTCATTTTCTTTTTTGCAGCAAATAAAACTTGTTAAAACTAAAACAAATGGTTTAAAATCAGGCAGAATTTGGAATAAATTCTACCCAGTTTTCTAGTTAAAGAAATGTGTACTCTGTATATGAATCTAAGTATTTTTCTTGTGTTTAAGAAGCTGTGTGACTGATGGATGAACATTTACAGAAAAGTTGGAAAAAAAGTGTCAGAAAATGACTGTTTAGAGTCATAATCTGCTGCCATCCCCTTGCAAATAAATGAAGCAGACATGAACCTTCACTGCAGATCGAATTAAGTCATCTTCATGAACGGGTATCTTTTAGAGCAGTGGTGTCAAACTCAATCCGACAAGGGGCCAAAATCCAAAACACACCTTCGGTCCCCGGCCAAACAGGTTAAGCATTTATTAAACACTCGAAAACTTTAAAACAGAACTTTTTAACATAATTATAAAGAAAGTGATAATGCTAGCGTGAATGCGCTGCAAGATTAATTTGGCAGCTGAACACGCTAGTGCTGATAATTGAAGAGGCTGAAATTGATAGCTGAAAACACTGAAGCTGAAATAAAGTTGGTACCTTAAAACGCTAAAGCAGATAGCCACCTCAAATATAAACAAAACACCAACTTAGCATAAAAAACAAATAAAGGTTACCCAAAACAGCTACAATATAGCTGAACAATAGCTAAACTTGAGAATGTCCTAAAAAACTGAAAAAAAAGGCTGAAGTACAGAAGTCTAGAACAGCTAGCATGTAGCTGAAAACTAGCTAAACTCCAAAACAGCCTAAAAAAACTGAAAAATACTAAATATGCCAAACAGCTAGCATGTAGCCGAAATAATTAGCCAAACTCCAAAAATAGTCTGAGAAAGGTTAGGAAATCTCAAAAATAGTCTAAAAAAGTTAGCAGAATGCCAAATTTTAAAACTTTTAAAATGTAACTTTAACATATTTCCTCCAAACATCTTAAGGTGTGTTTTGGCCCCCTGTGTGATTGAGTTTGACACCCCTGGTTTATAACAAAGCATTGAAATGAATTTAAGTTATTGACCAAATTCTTATTTTCCATCATATTTTACAAATAAATTCTTAAAAAAAAAAAAAAAAAAAAAAAGATTTTTTTCCCCCATATTTCTCATATTTTTACGTAACAATTGCACAAATGGCAGGTGACTGAATACTTTGTCACACTGTATAATATGAGGACCAGACTCCATATTAACCTACAAGGGACAATGAAATAAATATGTCATGAAATACTTAAATGTGCGAATAAGTCTGCCTCCTATTTCAATCAGGCCACTCCAGTCACATCACATTGTGACATGCTCTTTTAATATCTTAATGCCACATTTATTTATTTATTTCAACATTTATTTAATGCCACATTTATTTATTTAATGGTGTATATATTTATTTCATTTTGGCTCTTTCGAGACTCCATACATTACAGGCTTGGTTTTTCTCATTGACTCTAAAAACACCACCCCCCCCCCCCCCCCCCCCCCCATACAGTCAATGGTTTTTCTTATGTGAAACGGTGACACTTTGTGTCAAAGACACATTGAAGCACAGAGACCAACAAAGTTGCATAAATTTAAGGCGTTAGCAGTGGAAAGACAACCAGAGGACACAAGAACTTTGAAATCATCTTTTTTTTTAATGGAATGTGTGCAGGAAGCATCATTTGTTAACGGGCATAAATTGGCCAATCAGAGGCTGCAGGCCTGTAATTTCTGGTCCGCCTGCTTGAGAGACACCCAGGTGTTCAGCATGGAGGCCCGAAGTTTGGACCAAACCAGATGGTTGGTCAGGCCAAAGATCTGCGCTGCAAACTGAGCAGCAGCTTCAGGAGACAGGATGGTGGAGCATCCGAGACCTGCCAGGAGACGAACACGTGAGGCGGGTTCCAACGACGGACCTCCCTGATGAGAGGAATGATTCAACTCACCGCTCGGCATGCGCAGCGACGACCACACGTCTTGAGCTCCCCAGTCAGGAGTGAGAGGCGGGCAGTTGATGACAGGATAGGCGGAGTTTCCAGACATAACCGGCCCGAGGCCGTTACTTCTGCCAGCTACGGCCACAAAAACAGTAGGAATGCCGTCACCTGTGGAAAACAGACAACATCAGAATGTGCTACTTTCATTCAGCAGGACTTTATTTTTTCAGTTTTTAGGCCGTTTTGGAGTTTAGCTAATTTTTCAGCAAAAATCCTAGTTATTAAGGCTAATTTAGGCTTTTTTGGGGCTAATTTGGAGATAGGTTAATATTAACCTATCTGCTGTTTTGGCTAATTTAGGCTTTTTAAATGGTATTTTGGAGTCAGGCTAATATTTACATGCTAGCTGTTTTGGCTAATTTAAACTTTTTTCATTTTTTTTAGTTTCAGCTATTCTTTAAAAACTTGCTAGCAGTTTTGGCTAAACTAGCTTTTTTGTTAGTTCATTAGGCTACTTTGCCATTTAGCTATTTTAGCTGGCTATTAACTTCAGCGGTTTCAGCCAATATCTTCAATTATTTCAGCTATCAACTTCAGCAGCCAAGTTCAGCTTACAGCATTCACACTACCATCATTGCAGGTAATGCTATACATCTAGTTTATGAGAATATAAAAGTTTTTTTAAGCTGTTTTTGAGTTACGCTAATATTTACATGTTTTGGGTAATTCCGAATTTTTTCAGGTTTTCAGGCTATTTTGAAGTTTAGCCATTTTTTTTCAGCTACATGCTAGCCGTTTTGACTAACCTAAGTTTGTGGGGTAGTTTAGCATTTAGCTAACATTTCACCTGGCCATCAGCTTTAGCGTTTTCAGCCATCAACTTTTTTCAGCTATCAGCTTCAGTGTTTTCAGCTATCAGTTTCAGCATGCATGTAACATTATGTTATTTAAAGCAAAAGTGTAATGTTTTCTAAGTGTCAAAGTTAGAAAAATGTGGTTTCTTGATGCTGATGCAAAACAGCAGCTTTTCAGCAGGACAAAGCAGCGGTCTGACGTGGAAACCCGGATGCTCACCTTCATATTCCGCTTTGATGCGGAGCGTCTCGTCTGGACCCTTGTGAGCCGAGGTCACCCGTAAAGTGCAGGGGATCCCATAGGACACGCAGGCCTTTTTGATCTTTTCACAGTGAGCCACGTCTGAAGTGGAACCCATCAGAACCACCACTCTGCCGCTGAGCTGGGGCTCCAGCAGCATCTGCAGAGAACTCCAGGTCATCAGCTGGTCCTGCTGCAGGCTCATGAAGGTTTGGGGCTCAAGCTTGCTTTACCTTAACCCGTTCAGCCACCCATTCAAAGTTTCTCTTCACCACCTGCATGGCTTCCGGGGTGACTTCTTTCAAATCTCTGTACACCTGGGAAAAACAGAAATGTCTCCTCTGACTCTTATAGAAGCATCCTGATAGGAAATGAAGAGCCGGCAGAGACCTGCTTATCCTTCTGCTGGCTCCGGTCGCCTGAAGGCCACAGCCTCCACGAGTCATTATCGATCACGTCAGCGAGGATAATCTCTTGGGTTTTCACGTTTACACCAAACTCGATCTACAAGCAGAAGGAGCAGACGTTTAGAGGAGCATTCTCACGCTTACGAACCAGCAGGGGGCGGTGTTGCGCTACAAACCTTCATGTCCACCAGAGTGCAGTCCTGAGTGGCCCAAGCTCTCTCCAGAATCTCAAAAATGGCCACCGTGCTGCGGTTCATGATGTCCATCTCACACCTGCCAATGGGGAGCCCGGCCAGACAGAACTTAGCCTCCAGCAGCTGCTCCTCAGACCACTGAGGGTCGTTGTTGGCATCGTCCTGAAGAGCAGAAGTTCCGATGGGTCCAAATCTGGAGCCACAAACTTACTCTAAGATCAAAGAGAACCTTACTTTGAAGAACATCTCCATCTTCAGGGGAGAGAAGCGAAAGCCTTCTTTGACTCCAGGATTCCTCTTGAGGAAGGAGCCGGTCGCCACCCTGCGGCACACCCACTCGATGGGGATCATCTCACAGTGGGCTGCGATGAAGGCCGTGTCCGAGTGCTGCTTCACAAAAGCAGTCTTAATGCCTGGAGAAGAAGGGGACGACACCCTCAAAGACCCACTATGAGGGAAAACCTATTTCTAACCTGCTCTTGTGGTACTTTTCTGATGAGGACATGTTTAAGGAAAGATGAGCAAGAAGTTACATTTCCGAGCACTTATGTATTCAAATCACTGTGGAATAAGCTCCGTGAGTTGCAGACAAATTAATCCATAATAGTTTTTAGCTCCGCTCCATTCTGATGCTTACACTTGCAGACAAATTAATCCATAATAGTTTTTTCCTCGTCCGAGTTGGAATGTGGATCAAAACTGTACGGCTGGATACCATTTATGTTGCTAAGCTAATGTTAGTTTGGTGTTGTGAGGAGCTGTTAGCTAGCAGTAGGGCATGTAAACAGATATCTCTCAGTAACGTGGGCGGGGTTGCTTCCCACCAATGGCCCCGCCCACAATTTAGAGGTTACTTTCTAATGAACTTCTGCTGCTCAGCTGAAACTAGATCCCAGAAATTAGCTTTTTTTTTAATTAAAATGGCATATTTAGAATAGGACTTGGTTAATAAATAAATCGATTTGGCACATAAAGCTAAAGTCCGCTAGCTTGATGCTAATGTTTAATGGAATTTCCCATACGACAGCTAATGCTAACGCTCGGGCGACCTAAACATTCATTCTGAGTAAATGAACTCACAGGCATGAACTTTCCAAACTATCTTAAGTAAATATTTTTTTGATCACCATTTGTGATCTAAAACATTGTTTTTGCTCATACTGTCATCTTCTTCTGGAATAAGGTGTACTGTTATAGCACACTCGCCACCTAGTGGTCTCCTCCAGGAGAAGCAGAACAATGTTTACAATGTTAATGATCTGAAGATTTTTGTTAGAACTTCTCCTTTAGAGAATCTGGATGATATTAACAATCTCATTATTTCACCGATATATTTTACAGTATGTGAACTGGATCAGATTAATAGAAATATATTCAAAACAGTTTATTATTAATGTATTTTTCAAAAAATGTGAATAAATTTGTAAACTCAAAATTGAATTGAAGAATCAAAAAATAAATAAATAGTTTTTCGAAATTATAATTCTGTACCAAGCCCTAATTTTGAATGAAAAGACCACTGGGAAGGCTTTGAAAATAGATCAAAAGATGATCTGAGTGAGTCTTTAGATCTAGGTTTCATTGCTCAACTTTTAAGGGGCAGGATCTCTGGATGTGGTTGGTGGTATTCTGATGACTCGTGGGTGTCACCGCTGCAGATCACAAGACCGCATTAGTGCAGCTCGACTGACGAACGCTCCACACTCATCAGCGGCGAGTGGTGGGAGCTTATCCCATTAGATCACGTGTGTCAAAGATCCGGTCCTCCAGATCATTTTATTTTATTGTTATTAATGACCTACGCTTATTTCTAACTTGTATCATTTTGAAAATATATATTCTTATGGAGAGTAAAATATTGAAAGTTGATTTATTCAGGAAAAAAGAATTCTGTCTAAATTAGCCACAAGAGCCAGCATGGAGCTGAAATATTAGCTAAAATCTTAGTAAATGCAAAAATAAAATACAATTTGTCTTTTTTTATTCATAATTATGTTAAAAAAAAAAATACTGTTTTAAAGTTATGAAAATTGGCATTCTGCTAGCTTTTTGGATTATTTTGCCATTTACTAAGATTTACACGCTTGCTGTGTTGGCTAATTTAGGCTTTTTCCCCATTTTTCAGGATATTTTGAAGTTTAGCATTTTTTCAGCTACATGCTGGTTTTAGATCACCAGTTTTTTTTAGGCTAATTTGGCATTTAGCTAATATTTTAACTGACTATCAGCTTCAGTGTGTTTAGCTATCAATTTCAGCATCTTCAGCTATCAACACTAGTATCTTCAGAGCCAAATTCAGACTCCAGCATTCACACTAGCATCATCTCAGGTAATATATTTAGATCATAATTATGTTAAAAAGTTACGGTTTTAAAAATGTTAGTTATAGAGTGTTCAATAAATGTGTATCCGGTCTGGCAGGTGTGTTTTGGATTTTGGCCTCTTGATATTGAGTTTGCCACCCCTACATTAGACTGTCCCAGCACAGGTCACGTGACTGACCTTTCATCACCCCCCCTCAGAAAAATGCATGCTGCTCCTATCTGGCTTTCCCTAAACACCCCACTGTGATTCATTTGAAGAAAAAATAATTCATGCAAAACTTAAAATCTACAAACATTCTTGACTAAACCAGTGTGAGGGTTTAATTGACGCACAGATGGGCAGTACGGGGCCCCAGAGGGGTCAAATCTGACTTCTGCCTGCACGGGAACTTGTTTTGCAGGAATTTTCAATCTGCTGCAGCTTCACTGACCAGACTCCTGCAGCAGCTGGAACACGCAGCTCGTCGTCTTGTTGGCCATGGTGGCCTTTCCCTCCATCTGGTCTTTCCTCACCGCATTCCAGGCGGTGATCTGGTCTTTGGACTGGACCAGAACCAGTCCGGGTTGGTCCACGATTTCAAAGATCTGCTTAGTCTTCCCCTCATTCAGCTTCTTCCCAATGTTTAACTCTGAAAACACACAGACGGGAGCGGGATCAAACACACCTGGAGAGAAAAACCCCGCGTGTACAGCGTGCACGTGCGCTACCTGGAGCGGAGGCCATGGCGCAGACGGATCTCTCCTGAAAGACAAACCAGAAAAGTTGTTGGGAGAGACTGCAGGAGGAGCGCAGGCATGCGGAGGAGCACGCCGCCAGCGGGGCCCGTCTTACGTCCTCCAACAGCCAATCACAGCTCTCCCCCGATCCCCTCGGCCAATCACTACTCATCGCGTTCCCCACGTGACCAGAGATGACCACCATCGTTTTAAGAGGACGAAAAACTTTAGAATGCTCTCCATGTTCGCTGCTGATGAAAGGATCGATTCAGTCTAAACTTAATCAACACCAAAAGGCGTCCTCTGACCGGATCGATTGATCTGTTTGCACACGTGACCAGAGAAAAACTTGATTTCAAACGGTGACCCCCTTTATGAAATTGGTCATCAAAGTCATTGTTTTGGCCTCGTGATCCTTAAAAAAAAAAAAAAAAAAAAAAAAAAGACCGTCAGGTGACGGTTCGGTTCGCAACCTTCCCGCACTTGGAGCACGTGCTCGGGTGCACGCTCGCAGGCACGCGCCCGCCTGTCGGGAGAGAACCGTGGCGACATGGAGTTCGAGGAGTCCGGGATCGGGGAGGAGTGCGGCGTTTTCGGGTGTGTGGCTGCGGGAGAGTGGCCCACCCAGCTGGAGGTGGCCCAGGTGTTGACCCTGGGGCTGGTGGCTCTACAGCACAGGTGAGGAGCGACCATCATTACAGCTTTGGAAAATGTCTTTATGTTTAAAACTTTGAGTTTGATCTAAAAAGTCCTAAAGAAATAAAGTTAGTTTTGATTTCTGTGTGGATGGGACATTGAAACTGGTCCAGCTGGTTAAATGAAAAGATCATTTTTATGGTTTGCTGGACAAATGTAACTTAATGAATACCACGTGGTTCAAAATACATAATTTTTCCCTTTTTTGGGGATCAAATTGCAGGGGAAAAGAACATGTATCATTTAACAGACTTTCAGATTGACTAAAAAGAGAGAGAAAAAAATAGAAAACTTGTATAATATCACTAATCAGAAATATTCTAATAATATTACAATATCATAAAAGTTTTCCTCAATTTTTTCCCCAATTCCACAAGGGGCCAAAATCCAAAACACACATTAGATCACGGGCTGAACAAGATAAACAATTATTGAACACTAAAACTATGTTTTTAAACTTTAAAAACACAACTTTTTAACATAATTATGAACTAGATATATAACAATGTTGCTAGTATGAATGCTGTTAGCTGAATTTGGCTGCTGAAGATGCGAGTGTTGATAGCTGAAGATGCTGAAAGTGATAGCTGAAAACAATGAAATTGATAGCTATAAACGCTGAGCTGAAATCACTGAAAGCTAATTCCTAAAGACGCAGAAGCTGATAGCCAGCTAGAATTTCAGCAAAATTCCAAATATATATAAAAAAAAGTTTAGCCAAAACACCTAGCATGTAGCTGAAAAATTGGTTAACTCCAAAGTAGCCTAAATAATCTTAGTAAATGCCAAAATAGTACAAAAAGCTAGTATAAAAATAGCTGATCTTCAAATAACTTAAAAACAGGAAAAAAAAGTCTAGATTAGCCTAAACTGTAAATATTATCAAAACAGTCTAAAAAACTTTTTAAAAAGTCTTAATTAGCCAAAACAGCTAGCATGTAGCTGAAAAATTAGCTAACAATCTTAGTAACAATCTTAGTAAATGCAAAAATCGTTCAAATCAAGCATAACACATTTTTAAAACTTTAAATCCATAACTTTTTGCATAATTATGAATACTAGAAAAGGCAGGAATATTATTCCAATCAACTTTAACCTTAAAAAACTTTCAATGTTTTAACTTCCATAAAAATATATTTTGTCAAAATTATACAAGTTAAAAATAAGCGCAAGATAACATCGGACCATTATGACCTGGAGGGCCGGATCCGGCTGAAACATGTGGTCTGTAGCAAAACTCATTACAGTTTTAATTCATTGTTGAATAAATTCTATCAAGATGGATATAAATTATCAGCAAACACTATTAATCACATTTATAGTATTTTGCTAACTTCTTTCATACTGCTCGATAAATTCTTATGTAGCGCTCCTTGCTTTATGAAAATGTTGAAATCCGAATCTTCTCTTAATCAATATTTCCTCTACTTTTTTTGCAAGATAAAACATTTGTGAGAAAGAGAAAAACAATGGGTTCATAGTCTAATTTCACTCTCTCCCCAACCCCCCCACCCCAAAAAAAATAAATATTTTATTTAAAGTTAAAAACTTCTGCTTTAAAAGAAATGTATAACGTTTAAAAGTTTCCAAATTGTCTACATTGAAAATTGACTTTAAATAAAAAGATGATTTATTTTTTTCCTATAAAGGAGTCTGCTGCAACATCTCACCGGTCTTGTTGGAGCTGGATTGGCCATGGAGTAGACAGATTTGATCTTTATTATGGGGATAAGCTCCTGCTCCTCTTTGCATCGAGTCTCTGCTTGATCAAGGCCGGGGTTGACTTTTTTCGGAACAGTGCAGGCTGACGAGTCTGCAAAGACATAAAAACGCAGTTTGTTTGTAAAAAGAAAAACTTTTTATCCGTCGCATTGAACTTTTGTTTTTTTCTCAAACTAAAATTAGGTTGCAGTTGGCCGTGCCTGACCACAATTTGATTTGATTTGAAGGTTTCACGGCAAATCACGCGACTGAGACAGAAATGACAAAGGCTGCAGTGAGTTGAGATCATGTGACGTGCAAAGTGATAGCAGACGCTGTCGTATTTCAAACCTTGATCTGCAGCTTTCCTCTTCAGCCCTCTGTTGGCTGAGGAGCTCGTCTCTCTGTCAGAAACCCCTGCAAACACGGGAAACTGTTACAATGGAGGAGCAATTGAACATTTATTGAACACTCTAAAACTACATTTTTAAAACTTTAAAAACGTAACGATGTAGCTGAAAAAATAGACAATCTTCAAATTAGCTTATAAACCGGAAAAAAGCCTAGATTAGCCAAAGCAGCTAGCAAGTAAATATTACCATAACTCCAAAACAGTCTAAAAAACTAAAAAAAAGTCTTAATTAGCCAAAACGGCTAGCATGTAGCTAAAATATTAGCTAAAAATCTTAGTAATAATCTTTGTAATGCCAAAATAGCCCTAAGTTTGCATAATACAAATTTTTAAAACCATAACTTTTTAACATAATTACGAATAATAAAAAGGCAGGAAAATTATTCCAATCAACTTGAACCTTAAATAATTTTCAACGTTTTCACTTCCATAAAAATATATATTTTGTTAGAAATGTCAAAATAATATTGGGCTATTAATAAAAATAAAATAAAATGATCTGGAGGGCCGGATATAATAACCAAGCGGGCCGAATCCGGCCCCCGGGCCTTAAGGTTGACACATGGATTTTCCCATCGGATGCTAATGCTAACGCTCAGTCAACCTAAACATACATTGCTGACTAAATGAACATCTTTATAAACTCACAGACTTGAATTTCCAAATTCTTTGAAGGAAATATTTTCTAAAGTAACCATTTGTGGTCTAAAACTGTTTTTTTTCTCACAGTCTTCTTCTGGAATAGAGTGTAATTCTATAGAGCGATTTCCACCAGGAGAAGCAGAACAATTGTTGGAGCTTATCCATTTGAGAATCCATGTGTAACCCTGAAGGGAAATAACAATCTCATTATAATATCACGAATAAATTTTACAGTATGTGAACTGTATCCGATTAATATGAATATCTTCCAAACATATAGATAATTCATGTATTTCTAAACAAACGTGTCTAAACTCAAAATTGAATTGAACTGGATGGAATGGATCGAAAAAATCAGAATAAAATCATTTCTGGACATTATTGCCAATATCCAGCCCTAGATTTCTCACATTTTTAGAGACAGAGTTTTGTTCTGTGAAGTTGGTGTTTTAGAGTTAAAACTGTGCTTGTAAATGAAATCTGTCTTGTAGAATTGATCAAAGTTGAAAGAACAGTGATCGGCTCACTTGTGTCTTTTTTTTGTGCGGTGGCTCAGACTGGTCTCTGTTGGTTGGTTGAAGCTGCGGGTGGTTGGCGGTTTTTCCAGCTTCACTGGGTGTGGAGGAGGCTGAATCTGAGCTGGAGGTTTTCTCCTCCGTTCCTCCTGTGTTCGTCTTCCTCGAGCAGATCTCCGCCCGTCGGTCTTCCTTTGGCGCAGTACCGTCCACAGCTCCCGCGTCACCGTTCAAAGAGTGTTTCATTATGGCGTCTATTTCGTCGTAGAACCTCATGTTGCCTCTCTGGTCTGCTTCGTCCGTCTTCCCCCGTTGAAGAGTCCGGTACAGATACTTGAGGTTCTTGTACTTGGTGTGGCACTGTTTCCAGTCGCGTTCGATGCCCTGCTGCAGCAGCCTGTTGGAGATCTGGACAAAGATGTCCCTCTTTCTGGTGGAGCTCTCCAGCTGCTTGCATATCCGCTCATCCGACCAGACTTGAACCAGGGCTCGCACTTCTTGGTCGCTCCAGTTGCGGCCCGGGTCTGACAGCGTGTTCACGTGAATGTGATCGGAACCGGGGGAATCCGTGTGGGGTAAGTGGACCTCTGGAGTGGATCGAGAAATTGCAGATCAATAGAAGCTCAATATGTTCTTTGACTTAATGTAACCTTTCAATCCTTAACAACGGTTTAAAAGTAATGGTATGTTAAAGAGAGTTTCCCAGCCAGGAAGGCCAGATGGACCCCATATGGTTTCAAATTGGGCAGAAAATGTGGGCCACCAATGGATTTGTCAACAGTTTTCACAGTGGCCTACATTAGCTGTGTTTGCCCACATTGGTTTAAGTGGGCACTCAGTGGGTTAGCTAGCCAGCTGGATGGTTGGCTAGCCAGCTGCCCAGTGGACAGCAGAGCTTGCTAGCTCTCTACAGCAGAGCTAGATCGCTACAACGGAGCTAAGTAACTCACTAGAGCGGATCTTGCTTGCTCGATCCAGCGGAGCTAGCTAGCTCACTACAGTTGCGCTTGCTAACTCTCTACAGCAAAGTTTGCTAGCTCTCTAAAGCAGAGCACACTTGCTCACTACAATAAAGTTTGCTAGAATGCTACACGCCCACTGGGAGACTGGCTGGTGAGCTAACCCACTGAGTGCCCACTTAACCCTTCCGCTCTCCTTGGGGTCCAGATGGCTCCAACCACATATTGTTATGCGATTCCTTCCATGACAAATGTGGACGAAGTGGGACAGGTTTTTACGTCTGTCATGGACATTAGTGAAACTCAAAAATCAGTGAAAAAAAAAGTTCAGCGCACTGTCCTGTGGTGTCCAGATGACCCCACTTTTAATGTAAACAAGCTAAGGAGAGCGGAAGGGTTACACCAATGTGGGCAAACACAGGTGGGGCCATATATTCTTCCCCCTTTAAAACCACATGGGGCCCACATAGGCTTGCTGGCTACGTTGTTATTTAAGCATAACCAGTTGTTAAAGGTTCAAGGCATGTGTATTCTATGAGTACTCACTTACCTCTCCATTGGTCTCCATCAATTTCATAGTCAACACTGTTATCATCTGAAAATCAAAGCAGTCTTGTTAAAGTCTCCCAAAGCCAGGATGTGTTTCCTCACATATATATACCCACCATCATCAATTTCTATCACCATCTCATTGTCTGTGGTCTGCGCTGCCGGCGTCTGCAAGCTCTCTTCTCCCGCTTCTCCGTTATACAACCTCTTCCTCATTTCCTCCGTACCGTTTTCCAGGCCTTTGTTGAGCAGGATGGCCTCCACCTCTTCAAAAAACTTCATATACTTCCCGGGGGTTCCCATGCTGCTGCCCGTGGCCGCGTAGGCGCCCTTGGCGGTCTTGTAGTCGTACTTGAGGTTCTTGTATTTCGTCCGACACTGCTTCCAGTTGCGCACCACCCCGAACTTCCTCTGCATCTGGCACGCTATTTCTTGAAAGATGCACTTGTTGCGGAGCGTACTTTTCAAGTGTTCCCGAATGTTCCCGTCGGCCCAGACGCACAGGAGCGCGCGGACCTCGTCATCTGTCCAGTGGCGGCCTCCCTCCTCGGCCATGTTTGAGGTGAAAGGAAGACTTGGGCGACTTCGACCTTTGGCTCCTGAGGAAATTCAGATGCTTTACACTTTATAAGATACATCATTTTGATGGATGCTTTAGTGTGGCGATTTTGTAATGGAGGGAAAAATTAAGAACTCGACATTAGACTGGGGGCCAATTTTGCTGAGAAAAAAGAGATAAACTGAAAAATACTGTTTTTAATGACTTCAATGACCAAGTGTAACTTGTACAGTTAATGGAGCATAAGAATAAACTGAGCAAGATGTAAATAGGGCTGGAAATTACTGGTTACTAGGGATGCAACAATATTCAATATAATATGAACAGCAGTGTCACCAAATTGTTCTAAACCAGGGGTCCCCAACAGTTTTTTTCTGAGGCCAAGGCCAGTTTGAAGGCTAACAGAAAAAGTGTAACAATCACAGCCTAAATGTAAACATTTACAATTTTCCAGAAAGCTACAAATAGCTCAATTTTAAATCATTAATTTCTGTAATTTTAATTGAAAAAGAAAAAAAGAAACATTTTAAAAACTAAATATATAGCATTACCTGCAATAAGTGTGAATGTTGTAAGCTAAATGTAGCTGCAGAAGATGCTAGTGCTAAAAGCTGAAGATGCTGAAGTTGAAAGCTAAAACGGTTGAAGCTAATAGCTGAAAACCCTGTAGCTGATAGCTAAAATTACCCTTAAAAACTGATGAAAAATAAAAAAATAGCCAAAACAGCTATCATGTTGCTAAAATATTAGCTTGATACTAAATTAGTTTTAAAAAAATTGGTAAAATATCTAAATGAGCCAAAACAGCTAGCATATAGCTAAAATATTAGCTAGACTGCAAATTAGCCTTAAAAACAAAAAAAAAAGCCTAAATTAGCCAAAACAGCTAGCCTTATGCTAAAATATTAGTTAAACCCCAAAATAAACTACAAATCCTGAATAACTCCCAAAACAGTCGAAAAAGCTAGCATTAAAAGAGCTGAAAATTTTAATACCTGAATGAGCGAAAGAGCTGAAAGAGCTGCAGAGCTATAGACGTCCAAGGAAACATACGGAAGAAATAACTAAAGAAAAAGTGAATCACTATTACTCCACTAAATGGTCTATCCTCTCCCGTCATAGTTCTGACTGCAAAACGGTGGAATAAAAGTCACGTTCTATGTGATTCTCGATCTTCGTCGGGGGGGCGGGCTAAATGTGGAGACGGGCCTGATCTGACCCGTGAGCCGTAGTTTGGGGACAAAAATTAGACCATTCATGTAGCTGCCAGATACATTGGTGCAACATGCGCCCCCTATCTACCCCTAAAGAACGCCTCACCAGGGATGACCAATATAACGTTTTACAGCCTCTCTTAAAGAAAATGAAAGATCGAGACTTGGTGAGGTTCTAAGCCCCCTCCGTGATTGCCCAGATCTTCTACTCGTCTAGTAATTGTATAATTTGACAGATTTATTTCCTCAAACTTTTTATTTTGCTATGGGAAAACAATGTCATCTCCTTTCAGCATACATTCTTTTCCAAACTTCCCATCACTGAAGGGCTTGCTAGGCTGGGTCAACACCAAAGCCAAAACATAGCTAGCTTCTGTCACAGCTTCACTGGATTTGGTCATTTTTGTAAACATTATCGGCTGTGCTGCGTAGTCTCGTTGCAGTTGTTGGAGCTTATTGTTGCGCTCCTTGCTGGTAAATTTGTCATAGTTTGTATGATTTGTAACATGGTGATGATTTATATTGAGTTCTTTGAACATTTGAAGAGCAAATTGTGTACATGACTATATCCAGCCTCTGAGGTACGACAAAGTGAGCATTTGTCCACTTAGCTTGACAGCGCCTTCTCTCTTCGCCAACACGTTTTTTTCCTCAAAAGAACCTGCTCTGACTCTCTCCAGATCCCGCTCTTCCTCATCCACTGTTGTCTGCCCCCTAGTGGTGGAATTAATACACTGTGCAATTGACATCTACGTGTAATTATCTTTTTTCCCTGCAGATATCACCACAAACCACAAAACAAAAAAAACATTCCAAACAATGTAAAGCTGGTTATGAATGGAAATTTGGTTCCAAGTATGAACCGTTATGACTTACACAATACTACTGAAACCGAAAGAAGCTGCTGCAGTCGGTTCCTCGTTTCGATGAAGGTCTATTTGTCTTAGGACATGTCAATCACTTCTACTCTGTTCAGTACTTTGAAGTTCTAGTCAATTCCTCTGCCTTTCCTGCATGGGGTCATATGAGACTGCTGACGGGGCGAGCACGAGCATGCAGCGCTGGAATGTCTGGCTGCCTTTTTCAACAGGTCACAGAAGTTTGACAGGTCGCTGCGTCGCATCAGCCAATCAGGATCTCGGCTTTGGGCATGTGACATTTTCATTGACCTGATCAGTTGGTAAAATACTAATACAAGATGAGCGTTTTGTCCTGTTGCAACATGGCAGTTCTCTGGCTGCAGCCAGCCTCTCAGACTTTAGTGAAGCTCGCTCGGTCCACACGCCGGCAGACAGACAGCCGCTGCGGGGAGCAGGGGCGGCCTCCTCGGGTCTCCTGACCTGTGATCTTTTACTTATTTTCGTCAAGACAATAATAAAAAAAAAAAGTCCTCTTGGATTAATTATTAAAACTCTGTCACAGAGACACAGAAACACAGTGGGAGCGGCTGTCATCCAGACAGTGAGATCAAAGCTCTGGTAACAAGAAATTTTCTTTTTTTTGGTAGAACTCCTCACAATAGATAAACCTGATTAACGTCATTCGTGTCTTCCATTCAGACACCCACACGCGTCCACAATGTCTAGTTCAGGATCACATTTTTGACAGGTGGCTAGCAGCAAATTCGCGAAAGAGCAATGGCTCACCGGTTTGCGGCTCAGAGGTTGGGGAGCTCTGATTTAATAAGAACAGCCAGCATTTCAAAAACCGACGACATTCAAAACATCAGTTTTTGATGCGGAGGTCTTAACCATGCGTCAATATGTGACGACTTGGGAAAGAAAATGTGTTGATTTGGGAAGATGTAGTCAAAATTTTTTATTACTTGAGTACCAAAATTGGCACAGATTAGGAACCGAACCGTTTTGGCACCGGAACTGAATAAAACCCAATCGGTGCCCAACCCTAATTATGATTAATTGAGGACCGCAAAAACTCTCCCCGCGGGCCGCATTTTGAGAACCCCTAAAAAAAATAGATAAAAATCCCCTCATGGTTAGTTGGTGCCAGACTCATATTTACCTTCGTGCATTGGTATCGGGGCCGAGGAAGGGCAGCTTCGCCTTTGGTGACCCTTTCCTTCTTCCCAGCCCTCCACCAGCATTCCCTCCACTCCTGGACTGTAGTTGGGCGTTGCGTCAGGCTTCCTGCTGGGAAGTCCCAGGCTCCTGCTCTTGGCCCGACACTCCCTCCAACTGCGCACAACGCTGAGCCGCCTCAGACGCTCTGAAATCAGCTCAAATGTGGCTCTGTTCTCTGCTACGTGCTGACTTCCTACTTCATCCCACGCTGCCACCAGAGCCAGCACCTCCTCTTCCCCCCACTGCCTCTCCACCGAGCCCTTCTCCTCCTGCGCCTCCCTGTCATCCACCCTTTGTCTCTCTGCTCCTCTCTCCATGTTTGAGCTGACCTGGAAACGCTTTCTTTTCCTCAGCCCTTCTGTCTCTGCTGCCCGGTTCCCCTGGCAACCAGGCGGTTAAGCCTGAAAGCAACGCCTCCGTGCCGAAAAGCAGCCTCACCACTGGCTTAAGCTGTGTGCAGGGGGGGAGGGACCAGCTGTAATCTGAGAAGCAGCTTGGTAAATGCACTGAAACTGCAGCAAGACGACTCCATTATCATGCAGCTCCGAGACAGGGCAGCTCTGGGGTTTTTTTTTTTTCTGACTTGTGTGTCAGTCCTGATCATTTGAGTTTAACCGGTTTAATCTGCCTGCAGGCGCCCGGCAAACACCGATTCACGTTTTGTCTTGTAGACAAGATTGCATGTTTTATCATCAGTCACATTCCTCTACCCACGTTGTTGTTTACTCAGGGGTCAGGAAAGTGCTGGCATTGTCACAAGTGATGGAGGCAATCCACCCACATACATGAGCCATAAGGTAACACGGAAATCACTGATTTTACGTTTCACCCGATCTTTCTGTCTATTTTGTGTGGTAATGGTTCATCTCTGTGGCCCCTCTCAGGGCATGGGGCTAGTGAACAGCGCTTTCCCGCCCGACGCTCTCCTGAAACTGCGCCACGGTAACCTGGGCATTTGTCACACGCGGTATTCAACCACCGGCATCTCAGAGCTGCTGAACTGCCAGCCGTTTGTGGTGGACACGCTGCATGGCCGCATTGCTGTGGCGCACAACGGGGAGTTGGTGAATTCTCGTGCATTGAGGAAAAAGGTGAGCGTGACCCTGACTTTACCCGTCTCCTTCTGTTACAAGTTACAGTTTGTGTGCATGTTTACAACAACAGGGAATAGACATACATTCTCTGTGTAGAATGTAGGGCTGCCATGATTAGTCGACTAATCGACTATTAAAATAGTCAATGACTAATTTAATAGTCGATTAGTCATTATTTTATATTATATGGAGTCAGAGTGTTGTAAAGTTGAACAAAGTTGTGAGCGTTCAGCACCATAAAATGTACTTTTTTCATTATTTGAGTCACTGAGACCAAAACTTGATCTTTACTTAAAAATTGTTTCTTGTTTCAGATTCCGACCTCATTAGAGAGATAAGGAATATACTTTCCATCAAACTTATTTTGACAGGTGACCTTTGACCTTATATACCCTTTATATATAAAATTGATATTAATTGTTACGTCATCTTGAGCAATGGGGCACCTGTCAAAACGAGTTTGATAGATGGTGTGGGGTCAAAGGTCACCTGTCAAAACGAGTTTGATCCATTATATTCCTTATCTCTCTCTCATTTGATTTAATCTTGTTTTAGCCACAAAACTAATGAAGGACAGAGAAAAGTTTAATAAACTATCATCTTTATTGTCTTTATTCTTAGTTAATTTAAACTAAGGGGTGTCAAACTCAATCACACAGGAGCCCAAAATCTAAAACAAACCTTAGATTGCGGGCCAAACAGGATAATGTATTTAATGTATTAAACACACTAAAAGTGAATTTTTAAACTTTAAATGTGTAATTTTAAACATAATTACGAACTAAATATATAGCATTACCTTCAATAATGCTGGTGTGAATATTGTAAGCTGAATTTGTCCACTGAAGATGCTAGTGCTATTTGCTAAATACTAACTAAATGCCAAATTAACCTAAAAAAATAAAAATAGCAAAATGACTTAAGTTAGCCAAAGCACCTAGCACGTAGCTTAAAAAATGACTCAACTTCAAAATATCCTATGAAACCAAACGAAAAACTAAATTAGCCAAAACAGCTAGCGTGTAAATATTAGCCTAACTCTAAAACAGCCTACAAAAACTTTAAAAAGCCTAAATTAGCCAAAATAGCTAGCATGTCGCAGAAATATTAGCTAAACTCCAAAATAGGCTAAAACATTTTAGTAAATGCCAAAATAGTCTGAAAAGCTAACAGAATGCCAATTTTAAAACTTTAAAACCGTAACTTTTTAACATAACCATAAATAATTAAAAGGCAGGAATATTATTCTAGAATAAATCAACTTAAACTTTAAATAACTTTCAATATTTTACTCCATTAAAATATATTTCGTCAAAATTCTACAAATTAAAAATAAGCACAAGATAACGTCGGGAGGGCCGGATAGAATTACCCAGAGGGCCGGATGCGGCCCCCGGGCCTCAACTTTGACTCATGTGGTTAAGATGTGTCCTTTACATCCACTTTGCACATGACCCGATTAGTCGACTAATAAAATAATAGTTTGTGGCAGCCCTAGAGGCTTTTATGAAGCGCGCTTTGACTTGTTTTTCATGTGAAAAACGTCATCTTTACGACGCTGTGCAGGTGATGCGCCATGGAGTCGGCCTCTCTACTTGTTCAGACAGCGAGCTCATTACTCAGCTGCTGGCCTTGACTCCGCCCATGGAGGAGCTTGACTCACCTGACTGGGTTGCCAGGTGGGTTCCAAAGCCCTGATATCACAGTATTCCTTCACTGCTCGTGTGTAACGCCTCTTTTAATTACTTGCAGAATAAAGAACCTGATGACGGAAACGCCCACGTCCTACTCACTGCTGATCATGTTCAAAGACGTAATATACGCTGTTCGGGACCCCTACGGGAATCGGCCCCTCTGCATTGGACAGCTTGTTCCCATCTCTAAGCTTCATAGTTCAGGTATTGGTTTGACGTGGTTTTGGAGGGCAGAGTTGCATCCTGTCTGTCTTTCAGAGAGCACGCCACACAAGCCTGCAGAACTTCTGCTTTTGTTTTTACCATGTTGCCGTTTCCTTTGATGTTTCTTTTGTTGAACAGTTAATACTCGGTACATTTCTGGCAAGTTTGGTGTCCCACACTGTTTGACTGTATAAGAGAACTGGATCGAGTGAGTGTGACATCACTCTTACCTCCATCTCCAACGAAATCAGTCGACATTTTTTCCTCACATTAGAGCTAGAAAGCACCAGTAATCAGTAGAAGTATCACGTATCACAAAACTCACGACTCGGATCGTGTAACGGTTTTAGGGTCACTCGCCCTTAGTGGTGAGTGTGTGTAACTGCAGTTACAAATGACTGAAAGATCGCGTCAGGGGAACACTTGATCATGTTTTTGGTTAAATGAAAGGAGATGGTAAATGAAGTGGTGGCGGCCACCCTGCACGCATTATTGAAAGAAATTGTCTGTGCACTAGGGCTGCCACAAACGATTATTTTAATAGTCGACTAATCACCGATTATTTTTTCCGATTAGTCGACTAATCGGTTCATGGGCAAAGTGGATGTAAAGATGCTGAAGTTGATAATCAGCAAAAATATTAGTTAAATGCCAAATTAGCTAATAAATAAAAAGAGCCAAAGTTAACCAAAAATAGCTAGCATGCTGCTGAAATATTAGCTAAACTCCAAATTAGCCTTAAAAAAATGGAAAAATCCTATATTAGCCAAAACAGCTAGCATATAGCTGAAATATAAGCTAAACTCAAAAGTTGCCTAAAAAACGTAAAAAAGCTAAAGTTAGCCGAAATAGCTAGCATGCTGCTGAAATATTAGCTAAACTCCAAAATAGCCTAAAAAACCCTTAATAAATGCCAAAATATTCCAAAAAGCTAGCCAAATGCTATTATAACTTTCAACTTTACTACAATCTGACTTCATACAATATAAAATAACGACTAATCGACTATTAAATTAGTCGTCGATTATTTTAATAGTCGATTAGTCGTCGATTAGTTGACTAATTGTGGCAGCCCTACTGTGCACACCGAATGTACACTGTCTTTGTTAAAGTGTCAAAGTTGCTGCTCGACTGTTCTTAAAACCTCCCCGATTTCGCGCGTGGGAGGAGCTTCCATCAAAGGCGTTTCTCGACCTCATCGCGGAGAACGCAGGTGGGTTTATTTATTTTGAAGAGCCGAGTAAAAGCATCGGTACACGTCTCCATGTCTGGTTTAAGGGAATCTTTCAGTGAGGAGCAGCAGCCGTCCCGCACTGTAGCAGGACAAACCCGCAGCTCCGTCTAGAACAGGGGAAAGCGGTACGGCAAGCCAAAGGTGTCATAAATCGCCGGCAAAAGAGAGCAGTGCAGCGCCTCACCTGGACATGTTCTATGGATAATAATTATCATTTTAAATATTTAAATGTTCCTGCAGTTTCAATAAATCAATTAGTACCAAATAAGTCATTTAAGTTTAATTTAAACTGTTTGATTTAGGATTTATTTTGGGCATTGGGGGATGGAGGGCACGAGAAAAAAAATTACTGCAGATAGATTTGGATTTCCAAACTATTGTCAGGCATTCTTCTCTCCTGGTTTTTGTTGATTTTGTCTCAAGACGTGTAAATGTCACCAGAAACGACATGTTTTAGCTTTTTGATTGTGTCCAAAGTTCAAAGATATTTTATTTTGAAAAATAGGCCTCAATGAGCAAATGTTTTGATGTGATAAATGAGGATATATCTCTTTGAAGTACTTTATATATGTTTCATCAAATATATGTTTTGAAACTTTTCAAAGGAGTATTTTATGCTTTTATTTAGTTAGTTTTTCCAGCTGTTGTTTTCTTTTTTTAACTTTTTATTGATCCGAAAAATGATCCGAACCGTGAGTTTTGTATGTATGTGTTCATGAATTAACAACAGGTGCACTTCAGTGGCAACAATTAGAAAACCCTCCAAACAGGACTGGTGTTACATGTGGAGGTCATTTCAAGTTTCTCCTCTTGATCTTTTTTGGCTGGTTTTCCACTCGTGCTGATTTTGTCTCGTGTAATTCTCTCTACTGGCAGTATGAGGAGATTCCTTAACCCTACAGAAGTTGTACAGGTTGTCCAACTTCTCCAGGATGGAACATCCACACGTGCTGCAGCAAGAAGGTTTAATGTGTCTCCCAGCACAATCTCCAGAACATGGAGGAGGTTTCAGGAGACTGCTGGTTATTCTGGGAGAGCTGGACAGGGCTGTAGAAGGTCCTCAACCCCTCAGCAGGACCCATACCTGCTCCTTTGTGCAAGGAGGAACAGGCTGAGCACTGCTCGTGCCCTACAGAATGACCTCCAGAGGGCCACTGGTGTGAATGTCTCTACCCAAACAATCAGGATCAGACTTCATGAAGGTGGCCTGAGGGCCCCACGTCCTGTAGTGGGCCCTGTGCTCACTGCCCAGCACCGTGGAGCTCCACTGGCATTTGCTCAAGAACACCAGAATTGGCAAGTCCGCCACTGGCGCCCTGTACTTTTCACAGACCAGAGCAGGTTCACCCTGAGCACCTGTGATAGAGACCTCTACTGCCTAGGAAATGGTGCTCTGACTGCCATAAGGTATCCAGATGAAATCCTTCAACCCATTGTCAGACCCTACGCTGGTGCAGTAGGTCCTGGTTTCCTCCTAATGCACCACAATGCCCGGCCTCACGTGGCAAGAGTCTGCAGGCAGTACCTGGAGGATGAAGGAATTGAAACAATTGAATGACCTGCACCATCCCCTGACTTAAACCCAGTAGAACATCTCTGGGACATTATGTTTGGGTCCATTAGGTGCTGCCAGGTTGCTCCTCAGACTGTACAACAGCTCAGGGATGCCCTCACACAGATCTGGGAGGAAATGTCACAAGACACCATTCGTCGTCTCATTAGGAGCATGCTGCCACGTTGTCAAGCATGCATACAAGCTCGTGGGGGGCACGCAAGATACTGAAAAGCATTTAGAGTTGCAGGAATGAAGTTTTGGAGAAAATGGACTAGCCTGCCACATCTTCATTTCTCTCTGATTTGATGGTGTCTACACAATTGAGCCTCTGTAGACTGAAAACTTTTATTTCATTAAAAGACTTGGCATCCTTTTGTTCCTAAGACACTGCCCTGTTGTTATTTGGATAGATATCCAACTTTATACTGAGATCTGATGGATCTAATGTGTTTCTTTAAAGTGATCCTTTAATTGTTGTGAGGTGTGTATATATGTATATACATATTGCGTGTCTGATTATAAAAGAACCAAGAAGAAACCATTTTGTTCAATCTGTGGATCATTGACGTGAGCTTCTTCTTTCCCCTCAGGTGCAGGAGAGGAAGACACTGAAGGCTGGGTGGTGTCTTCAGAGTCCTGCAGCTTCCAGTCCATTGGTGCAAAGTAAGTTTGTTCTGGTCCGTTTACCGACACCTGCAGTTCTGTCAGTCCTAACCGGATCTTCTCGTCCTCGCTCAGGTATTACAGAGAGGTCCTACCAGGAGAGATCGTCCAGATATCCAAACACGGCATCAAATCTCTGAATGTCGTGCCCCGCCCTGAGGGAGACCCCCCCGCCTTCTGCATTTTTGAATACGTCTATTTTGCCAGACCAGATTCCATTTTTGAAGGTGGGACTGTTGATGCCATTTATTTACTTAGTGTTCTGTATGCTGAGCTGCTAAAATACGAGTGTACTCCAGGACAGATGGTGTATACCGTGAGGCAGCGCTGCGGTCGGCAGCTCGCCATCGAGGCTCCAACAGATGTAGACTTGGTCAGCACTGTGCCTGAATCTGCCACCCCTGCGGCCCTGGGCTACGCTCAGCAGGTCTGTCCCACCTCTCTTGAGCGCTGTCGCGCCGTCTGCCGGCCGTCCTGTAACTCCTCCTCCTGTGCTCCCCTCAGTCTGGGCTTCCATACACGGAGGTTCTGTGCAAGAACCGCTACGTTGGGAGGACGTTCATTCAGCCAAACACCCGCTTGAGACAGCTGGGAGTGGCGAAGAAGTTTGGAGTCCTGACAGACAACTTTGCAGGGAAGCGCGTGGTGCTAGTTGATGACTCCATCGTCAGGGGCAACACCATCTCCCCCATCATTAAACTGCTGAGAGAAGCTGGTGCGAAGGAGGTCAGTCACGCCGAGCACCCGAATAAAATCTGATTCAAACATTTGTAAATGGTATTTGTTTGATCTGTTGGATCATTGATCCTGAATGAACAACACTAACTTTAACTGTCTCAAAAATACTTAAAGTCCAACTCTGATCATCTTTGGATTTATTTTTACCCCCCTGGGGTTTTTTAGTTATTATTATGCAGTTCTTTTTAACAAAATCAAGAAACTTATGTCATTTTCTTGGACCTAGTTTCTGCAGATCGGCAGGATTCATTTCTGAGCTGTGGGCGGAGACTGTTAGAGCTCTCTGTTTAATCTACCTGGATCAATCTAAGCTTCATAGATCAATTATCGATGCATAAAAATAGAGATCGATCTAACGCATATAGTCTGCTAGCTTGATGCTAACGTGTAATGAAATTTCCCATAGTACGGCTAACGGTTGGTCAAAGTAAGCATACATTGCTGATTAAATGAACATCTTAATAAACTTATAGAGATGACTTTCCAAACTCTTTTAAGTACATTTTTTAAGTAACTATTTCTTGTCTAAAATACTGGTTTTTGCTCATAGAAGGTCTAATGCTATAGCGAGATCGCCACCTAGTGGCCAAACTGAAATGCCCTATTAACAATCATTATTTCACTAATAAATTTTACAATATTTGAACTGGATCAGATTAATATGAATATATTCAAAACATGTAGTAGATTATTCATGGAAATAAGGAAATTATCTGCGATATCCAGCCGTACTATTTGCATCCTCTCTCGTTAGCTTACTCCCAACCTAATATTAGCGGTGCAACAAAAATGGTAAACAATATTGGAGCTATTTATCTGTACAGTTTAGATCCAGATTCCAGCTCAGATGAAGAAAACAGACGTTCATAGATCTATTCATCTACTTATAATGGATTTGAGCAGGGAGCTTGTGCCCCACTCAGTGTATTTTCTAATTAATGTCTTTAATCTCTTTTTCCAACATCATTCTTTTTTTGTCTGCTCCTGATCTTCTACCATTTGAATGAAGAAATACTCAGAAATCAGAAATACTATTTTATTTAATTGTGTCAATGCTTAAAAACTCAGTCACACAACGATTTCATCAATCTTGGTAACAAAACATTCTGCTCGACATTACTGCTTTTGATAGTCATAAAGTTTATGAAATATTATAAAATAAACCATAGGAAATGAATGAGAAAGTCTTCAAATTTTAAAATTTTAAGTAGATTAGCAATAAACCTTTAAATACATTCATGGGATATGTTTTAATATTTTATAGTAATTAAAAAAATTTTTTGAGTTTAGCTAATATTTTACCAACATGCTAACATTTTTGGATAATTTACAATCTACTGTGTTTTTTTTTTTTTTTTTGTTGATTTAGAGTCTAGCTTCTATTTTAGCAATAAGCTAAGTCTCTTGGCTAATTTAGTTTACTGAGGAATTTTAGACTATTTTGGAGTTGAGCAACAAACTAAATATTTTTGCAAAAAACACTGAAGCTGATACATTGAATCACTGAAGCTAATAGCCAGCTAAAATATTAGCTAAATACCAAATTAGCCTAAATAAACGTTAAAAAAAATAATAATAAAAGTTAAAAAAAGAACTAAATTTGTACAAAACAGCTAGCATTTAGCTGAAATATCAACTAAAGTCCAAAATAACCTTAAGGAAAAATACTAAATTAGCCAAGATAGCTACAATGCAGGTGAAATATTAGCTTAACTCCAAAAAAAGACATAAAAAACTGAAAAAAAAAATACTAAATTAGCCAAAATGGCTCATATGTAGCTGAAAAATTAGCTAAATTTCAAAATAGCCCTAAAAAACAAAAAAGCCTAAATTTGCCAAAATAGCTTGCATGTAGCTGAAATATAAGCTAATTACCAGATTACCCTATAAAAAAAAACTAAAGTTAGCTAAAACAGCTAGCATGTCGCTGAAATACTAACTAAACTCCAAAATAACCTAAAAAACTGGAAAAAAAAAATACTAAATTAGCCAAAATGGCTCATTTGTAGCTGAAAATTTAGCTAAACTCCAAAATAACCTAAAAAAAAAACTAAATTAGCCAAAATAGCTAATATGTAGCTAAAAAAAAATAGCTAAATTTCAAAAAAGCCTAAAAACAAAAAAGCCTAAATTTGCCAAAATAGCTCGCATGTAGCTGAAATATAAAGCTAATTAGCCAAGATTACCCTATAAAAAAAACTAAAGTTAGCTAAAAACAGCTAGCATCATGTGTAGCTGAAATACTAACTAAACTCCAAAATCCAAAAATAAAACTAAAAAAACTAAAACCTGGAAAAAAATAGCTAAATTAGCCAAAAAATGGGCTCCATTTGTTAGCTGAATTTAGCTAAACTTCCAAAACAAAAAAAAAAACTAAAAATTAGCCAAAATAGCTAATATGTAGCTAAAAAAAAATAGCTAATTTCAAAAAACCTAAAAACAAAAAAAACCTAAACAAAATAGCTCGCATGTAGCTGAAATATAAGCTAATTACCAGATTACCCTATAAAAAAAAAACTAAAGTTAGCTAAAACAGCTAGCATGTCGCTGAAATACTAACTAAACTCCAAAATAACCTAAAAAACTGGAAAAAAAAATACTAAATTAGGCAAAATAGCTACCATGCAATGAAGCTGAAAATTTAGCTAAACTCCAAAATAACCTAAAAAAAAAAACTAAATTAGCCAAAATAGCTAATATGTAGCTAAAAAAAAATAGCTAAATTTCAAAAAAGCCTAAAAACAAAAACACCTAAATTGTCTTCTGAAAAAGTTACCTTAAACCGTTACTTGACCCTCTCCAGGTTCACATCCGGGTGGCGTCTCCCCCCATCAAGTTCCCGTGCTACATGGGCATCAACATCCCGACTAAGGAGGAGCTCATCGCCAACAAGCCTCAGTTTAAGGACATCGCGGGTTATATTGGTAAGTCGCTGCGTTCAGTTTCTGGTAGCAGATGATCCTTCTACTCTCACCGTGTCTGCTGTTGGGCAGGTGCTGACAGTGTGGAGTACCT
The DNA here is from genome assembly GCA_003999625.1 of Oryzias javanicus. Classification (NCBI taxonomy): domain Eukaryota; kingdom Metazoa; phylum Chordata; class Actinopteri; order Beloniformes; family Adrianichthyidae; genus Oryzias; species Oryzias javanicus. Next base: position 25,306,190 of record CM012440.1, read on the forward strand.
GTGTAGAGGGGCTCGTCACACCGCCGTCCAGGAGGGGGTCGCCGCCATGCAGGACCAGATGGGCTCCAAGAAATCCAGAGTTGGCCACTGCACTGCCTGTCTGACGGGGAAATATCCAGTGGAGCTGGAGTGGTAGCTGCTGTCCGGAGGACGACCTCTAGATGTCGTCTGTGGTGTAGAATCTGCTTAGGACGTTTTTACATCCTGAGAAACTTGTTTTGTGTAGAAACTGCCAGTTCCAGATGGATCTAAACCATCTTATGTTATGGAGTGCAAGGAGAAACTGTGACCAAAGAGTAAATTTACCTTTATTTTATACTTAAAATGAACCATTACATTAGTACTTTGTTTTCCATTCTCTCAAAAAAAGCATTAATAAACAGCATTCACAGAACACAAGCTGTAGAATTTCCAACAAGATGCTTTTCAGCCTCGATAGGGAATTTAAAAACACTTAACTGCTTCTCTCAAAGTGAACAAACTGACATTAAAAAAAGGGGAAAAATTCAGGGGAATACGAGCATCTTCAACAGGTTTGTTCCTGTGGGTCTCTTCATCTCCAGCTTCAAGTTGGGAGATTACCAGAACCAGCAGGAGTTCACTTTTCTGTTAAAGCAACTCGATGATGATATCCTTGCAGTAAAAGAGCCTGAGCTCTTCATTTGGGGGTTAGTAGAAGAGCTTTAGGGGACTGCAGGGGTTTGATGCGGAGAAGGGCCTGGCGTCCTGCGACGAGCCGCGTTTGGAGGGACTCTGGGAGGACGGCAGAGGCCAACGCCGCAGCGCCTCTCCCCTGTGATGTTTCGACCCGGGGGAGAGGGAGGAGCCCTCCTCCCTGAGGCGTTTGAACTGGGGGCTGGCGTCCCACCTCAGCTCCCACCGGCGCTTCCGGAAGATGGGTCGGTGCGGCGACAACGCAAGAGCGGCGAGCGCCGAGGAAGAGTGACACCTGCTGGCCGCAGAGCTCCGGACGCAAAGGCGGCACGGAGGGGCGTTGGAGGACGCCATCTTGTTCTGACACACGAACTTGTGGTAAAGTTTCAGGAAGTCTTCGTCGATTTTCTGCGGGGAGAAGGAGGCGGGGCTCTGGGGCTGGGAGGAGTCGAAGGAGAGGTGTCGTCTGAAGCGGCGGCGCCCAGACGAGCGAGGAGAGTCAGGAAGCGGCGGCTGGAGACGCTCTGGATAAAAGCTCCTGAGAGGAGAAGACAGAGAAGCAGGCCTCACTTCTGTGGAAGCGTTTTCCTCCAACTTTCTGGAGAAGGAAAACAGACTGGTCTTTCTATCCTTCAGAGGACTCGGCCTGACTGGAGAGCTGTAGATTTCAGGTCTTTCTTTCACTCTAGATTCTACTGGAAATGTTAGAAGAGCCGCCGACTGAGAAAACGAAGGCTTTTTGAGGGGGGATTTAGGAGAAAGGCTGAAGCTGTAAGTGGAGACGGGCGCCGGTTTTTCTGGAGACAGCATGATGAAAGTCTCGTTCAGTACGGCTTCTGCTGGTTTGGAGGGTTCAGAAAAATCCATCACCAGAATCGGAGGCTTCTCCCTCGTCAACGGAGACCGCAGGTGAGCTGGACCCTCCTGGAGACGGCAGAGCGCTTGTGCGGGGACGAGGTCGCTCCGGTCGTGAGGATTGGACGGGGCGCCGGATCTCACCGTGACGTCAAAAGTCTGGTCGAGAGGGCTTCTCGGTGGCTGCTGTCGCCAGCGGCGGTACTTCCTCAGCACCGAGTCGGCAGCCTGAGAGAGGTTCTGCGTGTGCCAAGCTCGCTCTATTCTTCGGACCATGCTGGGGTAGACCTCTCCCAGAGAGCAGCCGCGACTGCTCAACGACATCTGCAGCGTCTCGTCTTCGTCCTCCGGCTGCGAGAGGCAGCTCCAGCCCGACTCCAGGGAACTGCCGCTGACGTCTGCAGGAGGAGTTTGGAAACGAGAGCACAGTTCACAGCAGCTTGGATTAAAAGTCGGAAATGTGATCTCTTACCGTTATTTTCTACTGCCAACCAGCAGGTGGAGCCCAAAGTCTCATTTTTACAGGTAGATTGCAGCGAGTCTCTTGTTGTGTTAGAGGCTAAAAATAAAAAAGTCTAAATTAGTTTTGGCCAAGACAGAAAATGCCTTTTATTTCTAATAAAATCTTACAGCTAAAGGACTCCCTGCTCTGGTCAGCCAGGCTCTAAAAAAGAAAACACAAATAATTAAAAAAGATCCTGAGATCACAATTTAACAATGAATGCAGAAGTGGAACCCAAACCTCGGCTTCCAGCCTGGTCATCTCTTGTGTGCCCTTTGACATGTAGTAGTAAATCACTTTAAAACAATTGAGAAAAAAAAAAAAAACAATTAGACAAAACTTTGGAAAAGCAAGAATCAAATAATCTGACTATTGAATCCTCTCCACTGAGGTCAGCTTTAGTTAAGTATGAAAAATTCTACATAAATTAAAATTGATTTTACATTTAAAACTCGCATTTATAACAAGAAAAAGAATTAACACTTTGAGAAGAGGTAAGACGTTAATTAAGTTAGATTGACTTGAGATAAAAACTAAGATTCTTACATGGTATTTTTGCTTTAATTAGGGCTGCCACGATTAGTCGACTAATAAACTTAAAATAGTCAACGGATAATTTAATAGTTGTCAATTTATATTATATGGAGTCAGAGTGTAGTAAGGTTGAAAGTTATATTAGCATTATGCTTGTTTTTTCGACAATGTTGGCATTCATTAAGGTTTTCTGGACTATTTTGGAGATTTGCTAATATTTCTGCAACATTTTAGCTGGTTTTGGCTAATTTTGGCTTTTTTGTTTTAGTTTTTCAGGCTATTTTGGAGTTTGGCTAATATTTCTGTTACATGCTAGTTGTTTTGGCTAATTTTTCTTTTTTTTAACTTTTTAAGGCTAATTTGGTATTTAACATTTTTAGCTGGCTATCAGCTTCAGCGTTTTCAGCTATCAGCACTAGCATCTTCAGCTTAACCCTTCCGTTCTCCTTAGCTTGTTTACATTAAAAGTGGGGTCATCTGGACACCACAGGACAGTGCGCTGAACTTTTTTTTTTTCACTGATTTCGGAGTTTCACTAATGTCCATGACAGACATAAAATCCTGTCCCCCTTCGTCCACATTTGTCATGGAAGAAATCGCATAACAATATGTGGTTGGAGCCATCTGGACCACAAGGAGAGCGGAAGGGTTAAAGCATTCACACTAGCATTATTGCAGGTAATGCTATATATCTAGTTTATGGATAGTTTAAAGTTAATGATGGTTAATTTGTGTTCTTTACATCCATTTTATGCATGACCCGATTGGTCAACAAATCAGAGAAACTAATCTGTGATTAGTAGTGGACTATTAAAATAATCGTTTATTGGAGCGCTATTAAATTAATATTTAATTAAATTGAATCTGAAAATCAATTATACTCCAGTGCGAGACTTTATTTATTTCACTTTTGGTAAAAATGCATTTATGCTCATTTCTAAATTAAAAAAAGGAAAAAAAAAATCATACATTATTTCATTCAAAGATTCAGTTTTGATTATAACTGGAAATTTGAGGAAATGTATTTTAATGAAATAAAATACTTAATATATGGACTTGTGCAGCTGCGTGTGTGAATTTATTTTATTTTTTCGTTTAGCACATTTTATTTCCAAATCTGACTTTCATTTATGCCACAAGTAAGGTATTAACGCAACAATATATTTATGTATTTCTATTTCAGTAATTTGCTCTATTTTTTATTAGTTTGTTGTTAATATTAAGAAAAATTAAATATTTTTACAGATTAGTTTCAGAGGAAAAACATTTTTTTAAGTATTTTTTGGTCTACAACACACGTCACCGTTAGCTGCTAATAGCATTAGCATTAGCCGCATGAAGGAAGCAAATGTTTTCTAACACCTTTAAAGCAACTTACTCCTAAGACTGGATCTCCTCATATCCAGTTCAGGTCCTCCATCATGATGCTGAAGTTTTGTATACTGTTGAAAAATCAGATTAGAAAGTTCAGGCCTTTTTCTTTTCGCGAAGTGTATTTCGGCTTAAGCTAGGGCTCGTTAACTTGCTCGGCGCAATAGTTTACAAACCTTCTCTATGATTCTGTCGAGTGATTTCATAAAGACACGGCCATTGTCCGATAAACTGGATGTGGGCAACATTTTCGCTGTAAAAGAAAACGAGAAACCGACGGAAAACAGAAAAGGAACAGCTCGGTTGTGTCGTTCGGCGCCTTTCAATTTAAAAATTCTGTCTAACAGGAAACAGTGAAATCTGATTAGTCCGTTTTCTGCGTTGCCTTCACGGGATCATACAATGCTCGGGAAAAAAATAATTCTTGATCCATTGCGGCGTTAAAACAAACTAGAAAGTGTTACTAAAATATAGTAATACATATTTTTGTCACCAACTTATAAATAACTACAAATATAGATTTTTTTAAAGGTGTACTCTGCGCTTTTACTGAGTATATCATGGGTTATATTTTAGTGTTTGAGCTCATTGAACCTGAAATCTTAATTACGTCATCAACGCGCGACTGCCCAGATCAGTCTCCTGTAAACACTAGAGCCGTGAGGTTTAAATTCCACGCTCATGAAGAGTTATTTAGAGATTCCTCACGATTGAAGGCTGACATAAGAAGACCCGGAGGTGATTACCGGTCACCATGGCCGCTGGGACGCTGCAGGCCGCGGTGTCCGCTGCCGCATCCCTGCATGCTGACCGGACGGCTGTGGTGTTCGACAGCGGCGGCTCCCCGGCGTCGCTGCTGTATAGAGAGTTGGTGGATCTCAGCGGGGAACTTTCAGGTGTTCTTCTGAGGAGATGCGCTCCCATCGACGGCGTTATTGGACTGTACTGCAGCGATGATCTGCTTGTTCCTGTCTGGATCCTGGGGTAGGTCTGAACCAGCTTCTGTTTACCTCTGCTGGACCAGAGCAGATTGTGACTCGGAGCTCTCCCGACTTTCCTCCAGGATCTTGCAGTGTCCTGCTGCTTATATGCCGCTGGACCCCGAAGCTCCTGCACTCCTGTCGGCTCAGGTAATGAGTCGGTGTGGACTGAAGTACTGCGCCGTGAAGACACACCTGATGCAGGTTGGTTTATAACTTCCTGGAAGAAAATGCAATTATCACACGCGATTAGTAATCTTTATGGAGATGTGTGGACTAAAATGTGGTGAGCAGAATGTGTTAATGCACATGTCAAAGTCAAGGCCCGGGGGCCAGATCAGGTGTTGTGCCAAGGTAAGTTCCCCCTGCCAGAATTTGTATCCCCTGTCTCTGGGATCATTGATTTGTCCAGTAACACTCATATTTCCCCCCCAAAAGTACAAAAAGGAAATGGATGATAGCAAAATACTTTATTCTGGGGCTTTTGGGAGTTTACTGTCATGTTTGAATTATTTTTTCCCCCTCATATTCTACGTAATATATTCTACGTAATGGATCAGCCTGACAGAATCTGTGCCTTCAATAATTTGCAGTAGAAACAACAATTATTTAATAATTTTTCTGTTTTATTACATGCTTCCATCACAAAGTTACTTTAACAAATTCCGAGTTTTATCGTAAATTGGTCAAACAAGTCATTTTTTTATTTCTTAACATGAGAAGATGTCATTGCTTCACATAGAAATGTGAGGGGGAAATGCAAATGTAACCCAAAAAAACTCCAAAAAGCCTCAGAATAGTGTATATTAGTCATTCACCTTCTTTTTTATGCTTTTGGGGACAAAATAGGAGCATTACAAAACAAATCAACAATGCCTAAGACTGGGGATACAAATTCTGGCAGGGGAACTTACCTTGGCACCACACTGGCCCTCCAGTTAATTATATCCGACCCTCCAGATTATTTTATTTTATTTTATTCATAGCCCGATGTTATCTTTCGCTTATTTATAACTTGTATAATTTGGACAAAATATATTTTTATGGAGAAGAAACTATTGAAAGTTAATTTAAGTTATTCTGCAATAATATTCCTGTCTTTTTATTATTCATATTTATGTTAAAAATCTACAATGTTAAATTGGCATTCTGATATCTTTTTGGAGTATTTTAGCATTTAACATTTACTACCATTTTAGAGTTTAGACCATTTTAGAATTTGGACTTTTTTTTTTTAGCCTGTTTTGAATATTTCTGCTACATGCTAGCTGTTTTGGCTAACCTAATTTTTTAAAAGTATTTTTTAGGTTAATTTGGCATTTAGATAATGTTTTAGCTGGCTATCAGATTAGCGCTTTTACCAATCATCTTCAGAAGCCTTCAGCTTACAGCTTTCACACTAGCATTATCTCAGGTAACGCTGTATATCTATTTCATAATTATGTTAAAAAGTTACATTTTTTAAATTTTAGTTTTAGTGTTCATTAATTGTTTATCCTGTTCGGCCCGAGATCTAAGATGTGTTTTGGATTTTGACCTCCTTGTGTGATTGAGTTTGACACCCCTGACTTTGCAAAATTGTTTTAAACAACAGAACAAAAATTAAGTCATTCAAGTAGCTGCCAGATAAATTGGTGAGACATTTGCCCCCTATCTATCTCCAGACGAATGTCTCATCAAAAGAAGAGGAATATAACGTTTACAGCCTCTTCAAACAAAAATAAAAGATCAATACTTGGTGAGATCCCATCAAATCTATCACAGGACTAAATATTGCAATATATCGTAATATCGATATCTGGGCACATCCCTAATTCATACTGATCAAAATGCAGTGCTTTTAAATGTCGCTAAAGAAAAAGAGAACAGGAAAAACGTCACTAGGAAATGTTAAAAACAACATTTTGGGACTCAGTGTCTCCCTGCTTGACACTCAGCATTAAGGGGTTGGATTCGGGGTCTAAACGACCAAATGGTTCCTGAGTGCAGCTGTGTCTGCAGCTCACCGCTCCCCCAGGAGATGAGTCAAAGACATTGACTGTATATAGGAGAACTGTGTTTTCACAGTCTATGGTCAAAGAGCAAATTTCACACACTGCAGTGCGTGCCAACTAATGAAACTTAAAGGTTAGATGCAATTTAATGCAAAGAGTATATTTTGAATGAAATATATTTTTCGTGCTTTTCTGTAAATTGTCACCTGTGATCTTTTTTCTTTTCCAGCGGTTCCAGACCGCTCTCGGCAGATACCTAACCTTTGAGGTTTGTGCGACACTGCCAAAGTTTAAGCTGACCCTGATCCACATTCACAAGCTGTCATTTGCTGAAGCTGAACCTGGAACACAGCAAAACAGCCATCAGCAGGCTGGTTGTTCTGCATCGATGTTGGAGAGCGGTACCGCTCGCGGAGAGCTGGCGTACGTGCTGCACACGTCTGGAACTACAGGCCCTCCCAAAATGGTGAGGGTGCCCCACAGGTGTATTGTTCCCAACATACTGCACCTGAGGTAGGTGGGATTTGTTTGTCTGCTTTGTAGGGCTGCCACGATTGGTCGACTAATCAACAACTAATTAAAATATTCGACTATTAATTTAATAGCCGATTAGTCGTTACTTTATATTATATGGAGTCAGCGTGTAGTAAAAGTGAACAGAGTTACGTGATTTTTTTAGGTTAATTTAGAGTTTAGCTTCTATTTTAGCAACATGCTATCGTCTTTGACTAATTTAGTTTACTGGAGAATTTTTCGGCTGTTTTGGAGTTTAGCTAATGTTTAAGCAATGTGCTAGCTTTTTTGGCTAATTTGTAATCTGCTGGGATTTTTTGGCTAATTTTGAGTTTAGCTTCTATTTTTGAGCAGTTTGTTTTACTGAGGAATTTTAGCTATTTTAGCTAGTTTAGCTATTTTCTCTTTTCCTTTATTAACTATTTCAAGGATAATACAATCCCAGACTAGTTGAAACAACAGATGCACGAGGAATACGATCAGAGAGAGAAAATAATAATAAAATGAAAACATTATAAAATAAGAACAAAGATTTAAAAAAAGAGAAAAGAAAACAATATGAAAATAAAAAGAAGCTAAAAACTTTCTAAAGGTCCATTATTTTCTGTTTCATTGTAAAGTTTCACAGCAATCGAGAAAAAAAAGTTGTAGTTTGGAGTTTAGCTAGTATTTAAGCAAAGAGCTAGCTTTTTTTGGGGGGGCTAAATTGGCCTCTGCTGAGGTTTACTTGTTTTATCTGGAGTTTAGCTAATATTTTAGCGACATGCTAACATTTTTAAATAATTTAGTTTACTGATGAATTTTGAGCAATTTTAGAGTTTAGCTAGTATTTAAGTAATAAGATAGCTTTTTTGGCTAATTTGGCATCTAATATAGTTTTTTGGGATAATTTGGAGTTTAGCTCAGATTTAAGCAACAAACTAATTATTTTTTCCGAAAAGTAGGTCAACTTCAGCGCTCTTTCAAAATTTCCAATCTTTTAGTAAGTTTAACATTTTACCAACAGTTTTTGCATTTTCCTCAAATCCCTTCAGCTATTCAAGTAAATTCCGTCACCATTTTCAGCAAAAAGCTTCAGCATCTTTTAAGCATCAACAACTTTTAGTAAAGAGCATTCACACTAGCATTATCACAGGTAATGCAACTTTTCTAGTTTGATTTGATTTTGTTTTAATAGCAGAAACTAATAAAGGAAAGAAGCTGCACGATTCATTAAAAGATTAATGAATTATCAACTTTATTGTCTTTATTTTTAGTGAGTTTAAAGTTAATGATGGTTAAGTCGCGTGTTTTACATCCTGTTTGCGCATGACTCGATTAGTCGACTAATCGGAAAAAATAATTGTTGATCAGTCGACTATTAAAATAATGGTTTGTGGTTGCGGTTCTGTTCAATAGAATCGTCTCTTTCTTCTCTCAGGTCTCTGTTTCAGATGAGTGCGTCCGATGTGGTTTTTCTCGCCTCCCCTTTAACCTTTGACCCCTCGGTGGTGGATGTTTTTCTGGCTTTGTCATCTGGGGCTCAGCTGCTCATCGTGCCCAGCCTGATCAAGAAAACGCCTCGTCGGCTCGCTGGGATTTTGTTCAAAGACCACAAAGTTACAGTCCTTCAGGTAAAGCGTCCGTCCTCCCGCCGGAGGTCACGTCTCAGCTTCTTTTGAGAAGGACCTTCCCCGTGTCTCCAGGTCACCCCCGCTCTGCTCCTGAGCTTTGGCCACCACACTTTGAAAGAGGAGGTGCTGTCGCCAGGCTCGCCCCTGCGGGTGTTGGCTCTGGGGGGAGAAGCCTGCCCGCCTCCAGCTCTGCTGAGGAGCTGGAAACACCAGGAGAATAAGACCTGCATCTTCAACCTGTATGGCATCACGGAGGTCTCCTGCTGGGCCTGCTGTTACAAGATACCCGAGACTCTGCTGCGCCCCAGCAACCTGTGAGTGTTTGACATCATCACTTATTTTCTGAGCTCATTCTGGGTTGAAGTCCTCATGAAACGTCGCTGGGTTCCCAGCGGAGAGCCCTCGGTTCCTCTCGGAGCTCCTCTGATGGACACAGAGGTGGAGGTCAGGGATGAGCTGGGCCGGGTCGTCACAGAAGGGGAAGGACAGCTCTTCCTCGGTGAGCAGCTGTTAGTAAAAGCATGAATGAACCGCAGGCCGATGAGGCTCACTGATCCACGGCGTCGCTGCAGGTGGAGGGGGCAGGGTGTGCCTCCTGGACGGAGAGGGCACTGTGGCTCCCGGGACGATGAGAGCTACCGGAGACTGGGTGAAGATCAGAGAGCAGCAGCTGCACTTTCAGGGCCGGACGGACCGAACCATCAAACGGAATGGAAAACAAGTAAACCTGGACCACCTGCAGCAGGTGAGATGGTTCAATCACTAGAAACAGACCGTTCATCTGCTCAAGTGGTTCCTGTCCTGAAAGAAGCGGCTTCTCATTCACTTAAATAGTTTTTATTTCACCTGGAAAATGTTTCCTCATTTATCAGGAGATGTGTTCTAAAAATGACCCGAGAAGGAGGAGTCTAGATGTTTTAAAGAGACCATACCATGCTTTTCTTTATCCTTTCAGAGTAACTATATCTATATATGATCATATATTATCTTTGGAACACTAAAAAACAAATTATTAAGGAAATATTAGTTATTTTTATGAACTCTTTTCATACGTGGAAGTAAAGCGACTCCATCTCTGAGGCTCCGCCTTTCACTCCTTGAGGGTTCTGCCCATTTCATGACGTCATCATAGAGCCGTCCTCGTCAGCGTGTCCCCCATTAAAGCAACCATCCATTTATTAAAAACAACAAATGTAAATAATATATGTAGATACAGTACAGACCGGGCCTCTAACCCCAAAATTTTCTACAGACAGAATGGTGATGACTAATGGGTTTAATTTGTGAAATTAGGACACAAAATGCAAAAAACATCAGATGAACATTTCAGGATTTATTAAAACGATGGGAAACATTGTTCTGATTAGCACTGGCTAAGAATGTTTCTGTTCTCTTTGAAGCATCATTTATCTCCTTATCAAAAATCGTTTTCATGCAGACCTTTCTGCTTTTGCTCAGCAATTCACATTCAAACTAGTACCGTACTCCTTATTTGTTGCTCAGTTTTTTCTTTAGGATGTAGTCTGCCTCCTTTCTCAACCAAGTAATAGTCTACTCCATTTCTCCACCAGAAAATAGTATGCTCCATTTCTTTACCAGGAAATGGTCTAGTCCTTGTCTGAACCAGAAAATAGTCTGCTCCCTTTTATCCACCAGGAAATAGTCTGCTACCTTTCTCAACCAGAAAATAGTCTGCTCCATTTCTCTACCAGGAAATGGTCTAGTCCCTTTCTCTTACACAAGGAAAATAGTCTGCTCCCTTTATCCACCAGGAAATAGTCTGCTCCTACCTTTCCAGCAAACCAGAAAATAGTCTGCTCCATTTCTCTACCAGGAAATGGTCTAGTCCCTTTCTGTACCAGGAAATAGTCTGCTCCCTTTTATCCACCAGGAAATAGTCTGCTCCCTTTCTCAACCAGGAAATAGTCTTCTCCATTTCTCTACCAGGAAATGGTCTAGTCCCTTTCTCTACCAGGAAATAGTCTGCTCCCTTTTATCCACCAGGAAATAGTCTGCTCCCATTCTCAACCAGAAAATAGTCTTCTCCATTTTTCTACCAGAAAATGGTCTAGTCCCTTTCTTTACCAGGAAATAGTCTTCTCCCTTTTATCCACCAGGAAATAGTCTGCTCCCTTTTATCCACCAGGAAATAGTCTGCTCCCATTTGTCCACCAGGAAATAGTCTGCTCCCATTCTCATCCAGAAAATAGTCTGCTCCCTTTCTCTACCAGGAAATAGTCTCCTCCCTTTCTCCCGCCATCAGCTTGCGTCATTCTCGGATACATTCAGGATCTATCCCAACTAGATCTGGGAATCTCAGGGTGACTCACGATACGATTCACGATACATGACTCATGATACCAATAGTATCTCAATATGGCAAGCATTGCAATAACTGATATATTACCTTGGTAATCTATCATATATAACTATTTTAAAAGGAAGTGTCTATTCACATGAAATTTTCGAATCACGTGCGGTCAATGCAAAACTATTTTCTTGGTCGCACTTTTTTTAAGAGCCCTTCAGGAATCTGTGAGCAGCCCCGCCCCCCATCCTTTTGTTGAAGAGTCCGGCGGATAAAGGAGCGCCGGACCTTTCTGTCGGGAAAATAATTCAATCATTTGCTCGTTTCGGAAATGCTATATGAAGGTGCAGTCTATTTAAAAACGTATGGTTCTAGTAAAAACTGATGTATTTCACTGTCGTGAGATTAAAAATAACACGCTAAGATGTCTGTAATTAATTAATCAATCAATCGTGATTAACTTTTTGATAGCCCTAAAATAAACCTAAAAATGCATAAATATAAAAAACCATCTGGAGAGCAGAGCGCTGACTCCGCCCCTCTTCCCTCAGCTCATCCTTGCCCTCCCTCAGGGTGGCGGCCTGTGCGGTGGGCCTCCACAGCAGCTCGCGACTCCTTGCTTTTGTAGTGAGCTCCTCCTCGGTCCGGCAGCATTCGGAGGAGGTGGGAGGAGCAGGTGGAGATGAGGAGAGGCGGATCCTGGAGCAGCTGTCTGCGCTGCTGCCTTCTCACGGCATTCCGGACACGCTGGAGCTCCTACCGGCGTTACCCCGGACTCCTCATGGTGAGAGTTGGAGGCCCGGTTCACTCCTGAGAACGTTCATCCGTTCTTCATTTATTTAGTTTGTTTTCAGGTAAGGTCGACATGGAGGCTCTGATGAGATCATATGAGAGACAAAGGAAGCGTTTAGGATTTCCACGAGGAGACGTCCATAAACTGAAGCAGAGGCTGCAGGCGTTATGGAAGGTATGTCCTCAGTGATGCGTTCCAGGATCTGTTGATGCTCAGACTCACTGTTTGGTCTCTGAAGGATGCAGTGGGTCTTCCTGGAGATGCAGACTTGGACGAGCACTCGAACTTTCTGCTGAGTGGGGGGGACTCCCTGAAGGCTGTGCGTCTGTGTGAAGACATCGGCGCCGCTGTGGGAGCGTCCTCGCCACAGCTCCTGGAGGTGCTGCTGGAGGGGACGTTCTCAGAGCTGTGGCGGCACGTCACGCCGATGCTCGAGGGCTCCCCGCCCACATCGCATCAGGCCAGGAAGAGAGGCGCCGATCCTCCATCTCCATCTGCCGTGGCAGCCAAGAAGGAGTGGAAGCCGGCGGAGAAGCGGGCCGTGAGGGTGGTGCAGCGAGCGGGTCGGGTGACACAAATGAATATGACGGACACAAGCAAGGAGGACGGCGGACTGAGGGGGGCGGAGTCACACAGAGCTGTGAAGGTGGAGATGAGTGTGAGCTGGGCCTCAGACACCGGCAGATGTGTGGACGCCTCCCCGATGCTGCTGGTCACTGACGGGGCGAATCAGAGCTCCGACGGCTGCAGGACGACGGTGTTCATTGGCTCCCACTCCCACAGGGTGCAGGCTCTGGACCTCGGTACCGGCAGGCTTCTGTGGGAGCGAGTCCTCGGGGACAGAGTGGAGGCCTCGGCTGCTGCGTCTCCCTGCGGCTCGCTCATAATTGTAGGTGAGTGTCAGGTCTGCATAAAGCAAGATTTCTGAATTCATGATGAGTCGACTAATCGGGTCGTATGCAAAGTGGATGTAAAGAACACATCTAAACTAAAGACGATTAAGATGATAGTTTATCTAACTTTTAATGAATCTTGGAGCTTCTATCCTTCATTAGTTTCTATTACTAAAAGAAGATTAAATCAAACTAGAAAAGTTGCATTACCTGTGATAATGCTAGTGTTAATGCTTTTTACTGAAACTAGTTGCTAAAAATGTTGAAGCTGCTTGCTGAAAATGCAAAATCTATTTACAAAAAGTTGAATTTGCTTAAAGACTAGAAATTTTGATGACCTATTAGAGAGCGCTGGGGTTTCTGAAAATGTAGTAAATTTGCTTAAAAAATCCTAAAACTTGCCAATTTATAAAAATATTTAGTGTTTCTTCAATATGAGCTAATCTCGTAAGTATCCCAAAAAAACCTTAGTAGACATCAAATTAGCCAAAAAGTTAGCTTGTTGCATAATACTAGCTAATCCACAAAATAGCCTAAAATTCCTCAGTAAGTTAAATTATTTAAAAAATGTTAGCATGTTGCTAAAGTATTAGCTAAACTCTAAATTAGCGTTAAAAACCTCATTAGATACCAAATCAGTTGATAAAGCTAGCTTGTTGCGTAAATACTAGCTAAACTCAAAAATAGCCTAAAATTCCTCAGTAAACTAAATTAGCAAAAAACTTAGCATGTTGCTAAAATAGAAGCTAAACTCTGAATTAACCTAAAAACCTCATTAGATGGCAAATTAGCCAGAGAAGCTAGCTCGTTGCTTAAATACGTGCAAATTTATCAAATATAGCCTGAAATTTCTTCAGCTAAAACTAATTGTATATATAATCAAATAAAATGTTAGCATGTTGCTAAAATAGATAAAGCTAAACTCTTGAATATAAGCCTAAAAACTTCAGTAAGATAACAAATTAAGCCAAAACATTAGCATGTAAATTGCTGAAGGAATATTCTAGTAAACTCACATCTTTCTTAAATCAGACTAATTTTTCAAAATGACTCGCTATGCCCATTGACTATATTTCAAATCTTTTGTTGGTAATCTACCTAAATTTTTACATTTAATGACTTTCTCATTCATATTTTGCTCAATATAACACGAATACCAAAAATACAATCTGAACATTTTGATATCCAGATTGTTGAAAGTGGGATTGAGTTTTTTTTTATTCTTGTTGAAAAGAGGCAGGGAAAATCAACTAAATGAGCATGTTAAATACTAGCATATTATACAAATTTACTAAATGAGGTCGGCATCTGAAACAAAAACTATTTTTCACTAAAGATAACATTTTGGTCTCACTGACTCGAATATAAAAAAAGTTCATTTTTTGGTGCTGAACGCTCACAACTTTGTTGAACTTGACTACACTCTGATTGGCCGAGTAATCGTGGCAGCCCCATCTCCCTCAGGCTGCTACGACGGCTGCATCTACTTCTTAAGTGCCGACTCTGGAGAGACCCGGTGGACGTTTGGGACGGGAGACGCGGTGAAGAGTTGTCCCGCTGTCGATGCTGTCAGCGGTTTGGTGTTGGCAGGCTCACATGATGGGAATGTTTATGCTCTGGACCCACAGGTGAGGGACCGACGCACCCTGCAGACCTCCCCTCCACTTTTAAGCTTCACACAACCTTCCTTCAATTAAGAATTTAATAGCAGAAAACGGTTTAAAGAAAAAAAAAGTAATTTTTTAAAAAATAAAAAGGGTATTAAACAAAAGCGCCTCCTGGTGGCCTCCACACCAATTATGTAAATGTGAGGATTTTATCATTTTTGCTGAATAAATTATTCTAGAGAAAAGTTATTTTACCAACTGAAATAATTGAAAAAAAAAGTCCAAAACAGATTGTAAATTTCTGTAAAGCCTTTCTCTGTGTGAACATGTCAGGCTTAAGTTGATTATTAGACAACATAATTGTGACTTAAATCAAACCACATATTTTAATATTAACAGGTTAAATGTTTTAGGCTCATGTTTGACTTCTCTTTTGTCCTTTTAACACACTTTAGAGGACAGTTCAATCCATGGTTTTTATAATTATTAGAAAACATTTTCAGAAAACGTCATGATTTGTTAAGTTATAGCATGGAGTTTCCTCTGTGTTTCCGACTAAACTGACTTCTGTTTTCAGGCTCAGCGGTGTGTTTGGAAGCGTCACTGTGGCGGCGGCGCCGTGTTTTCCTCTCCGCACTTGCACGATTCCCCGCGACAGCTGTATGTGGCGACCCTGGCAGGACGTCTGCTGAGCCTGAACCCCGTGAGTCAAACGGCTCCAGCGCTCTCTGTCACAACCCCGTTGATTTACTGTTTTTAAAGCGCCGCCGTGTCTTTCTAGGACAGCGGAGACGAGTTGTGGTCGTACTGCAGAGGCGTCCCTTTCTTCTCCTCGCCGAACTGCTCCTCCACCTGCGTGGTGATCGGCTCGGTGGATGGAAACGTCTGCGGCCTCACACACACCGGAGAACTGGTGGGAAGAAGGCCTCAAACGTCCTTTCTTGATGGTTTCTTTTGGTTTTTTCACTGACACTTGGCAAAAGTGACACAAAATGTATTACTTTGTTTGGAAAAAAAGGAAAAATTATAGGGTACTTTTAAGAAAAACTATGTTTTAACATAGGCCTGAATACAAAGTCCAACTAGATATATAGCATTACCTGCAATAACGGAAGTGTGAATGCTGTTAGTTGAATGTCGTCGCTGAAGATTCTAGAGCTGACAACTAAAAAAGCAAACTTGGAAAAAATGCCATTTTTTTCCAAAACTGTTAGCATAACGTTAAAATATTAGCTAAGCTCCAAATTAGCCTAAAAAAGTGAAAAAAATCAAATTTTTCCAAGGCAGCTAGCATAAGGCTAAAATATTCGCTAAAGTTCAAATTTTCCTAAAAACTTGGAAAAAATGACAATTTTTCCCCAAAATGCTAGCATAACGCTAAAATATTAGCTAAGCTCCAAATTAGCCTAAAAAAGTGAAAAAAAAAATCAAATTTTTCCAAGGCAGCTAGGATAAGGCTAAAATATTCGCTAAAGTTCAAATTTTCCTAAAAACTTGGAAAAAATGACAATTTTTTTCTAAAACTGTTAGCATAACGTTAAAATATTAGCTAAGCTCAAATTAGCCTAACAAAGTGAAAAAAAAATCAAATTTTTCCAAGGCAGCTAGCATAAGGCTAAAATATTCGCTAAACTTCAAATTCTCCTAAAAACTTGGAAAAAATGCAATTTTTTTCCAAAACTGTTAGCATAACGTTAAAATATTAGCTAAGCTCCAAATTAGCCTAAAAAAGTGAAAAAAACAAATTTTTCCAAGGCAGCTAGGATAAGGCTAAAATATTCGCTAAAGTTCAAATTTTCCTAAAAACTTGGAAAAAATGACAATTTTTCCCCAAATTGCTAGCATAACGCTAAAATATTAGCTAAGCTCCAAATTAGCCTAAAAAAGTGAAAAAAAAAAATCAAATTTTTCCAAGGCAGCTAGGATAAGGCTAAAATATTCGCTAAAGTTCAAATTTTCCTAAAAACTTGGAAAAAATGACAATTTTTTCTAAAACTGTTAGCATAACGTTAAAATATTAGCTAAGCTCCAAATTAGCCTAACAAAGTGAAAAAAAAAATCAAATTTTTCCAAGGCAGCTAGCATAAGGCTAAAATATTCGCTAAACTTCAAATTCTCCTAAAAACTTGGAAAAAATGCAATTTTTTTCCAAAACTGTTAGCATAACGTTAAAATATTAGCTAAGCTCCAAATTAGCCTAAAAAAGTGAAAAAAAAATCAAATTTTTCCAAGGCAGCTAGGATAAGGCTAAAATATTCGCTAAAGTTCAAATTTTCCTAAAAACTTGGAAAAAATGACAATTTTTTCCCAAATTGCTAGCATAACGCTAAAATATTAGCTAAGCTCCAAATTAGCCTAAAAAAGTGAAAAAAAACCAAATTTTTCCAAGGTAGCTAGCATAGTGCTAAAATATTTGCTAAACTTCAAATTCTCCTAAAAACTTGGAAAAAATGACAATTTTTTCCAAAACTGTTAGCATAACATTAAAATATTAGCTAAGCTCCAAATTAGCCTAAAAAAGTGAAAAAAAATCAAATTTTTCCAAGCCAGCTAGCATAAGGCTAAAATATTCGCTAAACTTCAAATTCTCCTAAAAACTTGGAAAAAATGCCATTTTTTTCCAAAACTGTTAGCATAACGTTAAAATATTAGCTAAGCTCCAAATTAGCCTAAAAAAGTGAAAAAAATCAAATTTTTCCAAGGCAGCTAGCATAAGGCTAAAATATTCGCTAAAGTTGAAATTCTCCTAAAAACTTGGAAAAAATGCCATTTTTTTCCAAAACTGTTAGCATAACGTTAAAATATTAGCTAAGCTCCAAATTAGCCTAAAAAAGTGAAAAAATCAAATTTTTCCAAGGCAGCTAGCATAAGGCTAAAATATCCGCTAAACTTCAAATTCTCCTAAAAACTTGGAAAAAATGCAATTTTTTTCCAAATTGCTAGCATAACGCTAAAATATTAGCTAAGCTCCAAATTAGCCTAAAAAAGTGAAAAAAATCAAATTTTTCCAAGGCAGCTAGCATAATGCTAAAATATTTGCTAAACTTCAAATTCCCCTAAAAACTGGGAAAAAAATGACAATTTTTTCCAAAACTGTTAGCATAACATTAAAATATTAGCTAAGCTCCAAATTAGCCTAAAAAAGTGAAAAAAATCAAAATTTTCCAAGGCAGCTAGCATAAGGCTAAAATATTCGCTAAACTTCAAATTCCCCTAAAAACTGGGAAAAAAATTTCAATTTTTTCCAAAACTGCTAGCATAATGCTAAAAATATTAACTAAAGTCTAAATTCTCATAAAACAGTGGGAAAAATGTCTAAGGCTCTGTCTGAATTCCCACCCCAATCTCTAACTAATAAAAACTATGTAGTACGGGACTATCTAGTGCTCTGGATTTTAAAAGCAATTCGGACACTAGACTCACTACTCTTATTTTGTTTTTCTTAACAGCGAATATGACGCCACATATTCAAAATGAACATTTCATGATGTTTATGTGTGACTCCACTGTGATCTGATGGAAAAAAGAGGATGGTTTATTAAAAAATCACATTTAAACATGTTTATTTTAAAAGAATTGTTCAACCGTAATGCATTGTGGTCTATATTTCCTAATGTAGTAAGCATCGATGCACGCTAGTTTTTCACAAAGACTTCTGGGAAATTTGGGGGATTTTGGAATTGTAGATTCGGACAGCACTACAAAATGGTGAGTATGGAAGGAATTCGGATATAATGTGATTGGGGCGGGGCTAACACAAAGGACCAATCAAAATCCATGAGGGTGGTAACTTCAGTCCCGGTGCATTCACTGACTCTGAGAATTCGTACGGTTACGGTCAGTTTATAATGCGCCACAGCTCGGTCAAAAGTTTTGAAATTGAAATTTTGAGATTCGAAACCTAAAAAATGGAACATTTGAAGCTGAAAATAATTAAGTTTATTTTAGAATAGTTTTTTTTTTCAATTTGTTTCATTGGGATGTGAAATAACATTGGCCTTAATGTAGCTCCATATATTTCCAGTTTTCACTCGCTGCATTGTGATTTACTGAAATGAAACGGTCGACTTTTCTGGGATGTCTGCTCCCTCAGTGGCTTGACTGCATTTGTTGTCGTCCTGCAGCTGTGGCAGTTCCCCACACAGGGACCCGTCTTCTCCTCTCCGTGCTTCCTCCGGGAACAACACCGGCTTCTGTGCGGCTCTCACGACGGCCGCCTGTACTGTCTGAGCGCCGCCGACGGCTCTGTAGTTTGGACTTTTCAGACCCGGAGCAGGGTGTACTCCTCTCCTTGTGTGTGGGACAGCTGCGGCGGGGGGGCCCTGGTGGCTCTGGCCTCCACAGACGGGACGGTCTGGATCCTGGACGCCGCTAACGGACAGACGCTGGCCTCGCACGCTTTACCCGGGGAGCTGTTTTCATCCCCGGTGGCGTGTGGCGGCTGTGTCGTAATCGGCTGCCGTAATGATTATGTTTATGCCTTAAATCTGACCATTAAAGTGGAAACCTGACGTCGTTTTTGGTGTTTTCAGCCTCAGAAAACGAAAAGACAACAGTGTGGTTCAGACATCAGTGTTTAATTTACAGTTTTCATGACAATGTTTTTGATCTCTTCGAGTTTTTTTCATGAATATCTCCTAAGTGAGACAAAAAAGTGCAAATAATACCAAACATTGTTGTTACACATAACACTGCGTACACTACACTATTGTGCACCATCAAAGTCAGAAACAAAACCAGAGTGAGTTTGCTGCAGCTGATTACCGGATGGACTTCAGACCATGAATGCATGGCAGGAAATGAAGACGGGAAATGCTCACTCTCTGTAGGATTGTATCACATTTAGGAGGAAGTGATGGAGTAAACCAATAAGCTTATTAGAGCTGCCACAAACGATTATTTTAATAGTCAACTAATCAACGATTATTTACTAATCGGGTCATGCGCAAAGTGGATGTAAAGAACAAATCTTAACCTTCATTAGCTTTAAACTAACTAAAAATAAAGATGATAGTTTATTAAACTTTGAATAAAACGTGCAGCTTCTGTCTTTCATTTGTTTTTGTGATTAAATCAAATGAGAGAGATAAGGAATATACTTGCCATCAAAGTCATTTTCACAGATGCCCCGCCCTTCAAGATGACATAATTTATTATCCATTTTTTATATACAGGTATATAGCAGGGGTGTCAAACTCAATCTCACCATGAGGCCAAAATCCACCTGAGGTCACGGGCCGAACGGGATAAACATTCATGAAACACTCTGAAACTACATTTTTTAAAACTAACTTTTTAACATAATTATGAACTAGATATGCAGCATTACCTGTGATAATGCTAGTGTGAATGCTGTAAGATGAATTTGGCTGCTGAAGAGGCTGAAATTGATAGATAAAAACGCTGAAGCTGATAGCCAATTAACATATTAGCTAAATGCCAAATTAGCATAAAAAAAAGAAAACTTAGGTTAGCCAAACAGCTAGTATTTAGCTGAAAAAAATAGCTAACTTCAAAATATCCTAAAAAATGTTTTTAAAAAGCCTAAATTATCCAAAATAGCTAGCATGTCACTGAAATATTAGCTGAAATCAAAAATAACCGATACCCTAAACTTCAAAATAGCCTAAAATAAATGCCAAAAAAGCCCAAAAGCTAGCAATTTTTCAAACATTAAACTGTAACACTTAAACCATAAATAACTTTCAATATTTTGCTCTCCATTAAAATATATTTTGTCAAAATTATACAATACATCGGGCTATTAATAACAATAAAATCAAATGATCTGGAGGGCCGGACGGATAGAATTACCTGGATAAGGCCCCGGGACTTTTGGTATATAGGGTCAAAGGTCACCTGTCAAAATGAGTTTGATGGGAAGTATATTCCTGATCTCTCTAATGAGGTCGGCTTCTAAAACAAGGAACTATTTTTCACTAAAGATCAAGTTTTGTTCTCACTTACTCAAATATAAAAAAAGTACATTTTTTGGTGCTGAACGTTCAGAACTTTGTTCAACTTTACAACAGTCTGACTCCATATAATATAAAGTATCAACTAATCGACTATTAAATCGACTATTTTAAAATTAGTCGTTGATTAGTCGACTAATCGTTAATAGCGATTAGTCGTTTTGAGTTAAATCATGATCAGACTTTTTTTAATTTTCTGTATGACAAGTTAGCACCCCCTCTTTTAATCCAGTTTTGAGTTTGAAATCATGATGTCAGACTTTTTTTAATTTTTCTGTATGGAGAAAATATTTTACTAAAAGAAAATTAGGTATTTAGTCAGGAAATGAAAGACTCCTTTATTCTTTCTTTAGGATTTGGGTTACAGTGAGGGGCTATGAAGCTGATTATCAGACATTCCATCCTGTGTATAGATCAAGTTTGGTAACTGATCAAGTCCAAACGACATGAACAGAAGAATGGCTCCACAGAACAACCGAGATAGGGCTGGGTATTAATTATCATTTTCAAAAACTATTTGATGCGATTTTATTTAGATTCTTTTGATTCTTCAATTCAATTAAATTTTAAGTTTAAACATTTATACACATTTGTTTAAAAGTACATTGATAATCTACTATATGATTTGAATATATTTATATTAATCTGATCCAGTTCACATACGTAAAATGTATTAGTTAAATACTGAGATCGTAAATATCATCCAGTGTTACATGGATTCTCTAAAGGAGAAACAACTAAAATGTTCAGATCATTAACGTTGTAAACATTGTTCTGCTTCTCCTGGAGGATGTTTCAGTTTGGCCACTAGGTGGCGATCGCGCTGTAGAATTACACCTTATTCCAAAAGAAGAAGAAAGTATGAGGAAAAAATTATGTTTTAGACCATAAAAAGTTACGTTAAAAATATATTCCCTTAGACGAGTTCGTAAAATTCATGTCTGTGAGTTCATAAGATGTTCATTTAATCAGTAATGTATGTTTAGGTGAACTGAGTGTTAGCATTAGCCGTCCTATGGGAAATTCCATTAAACATTAGCATCAAGCTAGCTGACTTTAGTTTTTTGTACTAAATTAATTTATTTCTATATGAATCGATTATTGATCTATTAAGCTTAAATCGATTTTATCCACCCATCCCTACAAAGTAGTCATTTGTTTAGCTGAGAACTAGAAGAGGATTTCAAAATCTGCTCAGGACAGAATTAAATGAGGGTGTGGTAACTCCAGCAGGACGTCTGAGGAAGAAGCCAAACTCCAGCGTCTCCGTCATGATTTTGCAGCACAAACAGCGTCTTGGACAGTTTTCACAGTCGTCACGGCGGGCAGAACCCTTCTGTTTCCCAAAATGACTTTTTTTTTTTTTTTTTCTTTACAAAAAGGTGCATTTTATCACACGACAAAGTTTAGAGAAAAGAGCTGGAGAGCAGATCGATCTGCTGCTTCACATGAACAAAACCAAGGAGGGCAGAGAAGATGCCTGTTAGACTTCAGTTATTATTTTCACTTTTAGCCCTTGAAACACAGTTCAGACGCACACCTTTGATAGATTAAATACTGCCATTCATCAGAGCTTCAACACTATAATACAGAGAAGTTATACTGGGATTAGTGAAGGATTTATTTACATCATGATGACACAGTTGGCTCCAAAGTTTAAAAAAAAAAAAAGAAAGAAAAGGAGTTTAGGGTTATTGGCTACTGCATTGGCCAACCATGATGGTGATTGGCTGCTGAGAACGTTGGTCATACACTGTTTGGATAGAACATATGCATGCTTGCAGCCACTCTTTCCATATATCTGTGCGGTTTTAGTGGAGTAAAGCGCACTTCAAGAGGACGGTGATAGCAGCCGGCGTGGTGCGTCATGAAGGGTTTACCTGCTTCACAGTCAGCGACGGGGAGCGATCGGGGAGGGGGCAGGTGCCTCGATACAAGCTGGAGGGGGGGAGGGGGTTATTTGATGATCTGGGGACAGTCGCTCCAGGCTTTGGCCTTCCGTTTGGCCAGCGCCAGCCAGGCCGGCTCCGTGGACACGCCCGGAGAGTCGCTGGACGGGAAGCGCTTCGACAAGTCCTTGACAGCAGGTGGTGACGGTGTCGAGTCGGCAATCTCAACTGGAATGAAAAAAAAAAAAAGAAGAGGTGAAGGTTGGACTCTCCAGCAAAATGATGGGTTAGGTTTTTCATCTGAATCCAATCAAATGTTTAAAAAGGATTCTTCACTTCTTCTGGTGAAATGTATGGAATCACATCAGGAACAGCTCAAAGTGAATGAAAAACAGACGGAAAATGTGAAGGAAACAGACGTCGTAACTGAAAAAAATGAACATTTGGAAAACAAACATTGTGAATTTGAAAAAATAAAAAAGAAAATTGAATTAAAAACTTGAACATTTTAAAATACGTTGTAAATTTGAAAAAAGAAATCTTAAATTAAAATAAAAAACCAGACTGAAAACATATAAAACAGGCATTGTAAAATTTTAAAAAGAATAACTTGGAAGCAGTTTTAAACTTGAAAATACAGATAGAAAATTTGAAGATATAAAATTGAACATTTAAATAAAATTTTGAAAACTTGAAGGAATCTAAAAAAACCAGGAAATTTAAAACTTGAATAAAAAAGAACCTAAAACTGTTATCAAGTAAACAAATGTCTGTTTGTACTTTAATCTTTTCCTTTTTCGTTTCTCATTCTTTGCCTTAAGTTTTTTTGTTTTCAGATTCAATTCAGAGTTTTTGAGTTTTCGCTGCTGAGATTATCCTAATGTTACATGGGGGCGGGGCTTTGAGCCGATTGGCTAGCGGGTTATGCAATCATGATTCCCAAAGAGGTATTGGTGATGTGACGTCTTTTCTGCTGCAGAGCATTGTCTGTTTATGTCTCCGCCTGCGTCGCTCCACTCCGATCAAACTTAGAGAGAGCAGAATCAACTGTACAGTTTTTTCGCCGCTAATGTCATGGTGCATCTTTCGCAGTAGTTTTTTTAGTATGACTTTGCTGTTGATCTTGTCAATCATCTTCTTGCTGTTTTTCACGCAGACGTGCAGCTTAATGTTCCATAAATCTTCATCGTGATCAGATCCTTGTTTTCATTCTAATGCTAGAATTATTTTTCTATCAACATTTGAACAGTGAGAGTAAAAAATGAGAGAAAAGTGTAAAAATATTCATGTGTTTCTGAGAGAAGTGTAGAAAATGTGCAGTGAGGAGTTCTCTCTGTCACCCCACGGGAAACATGTCCTGGTAGCCAATGAGCTCAAAGTCCCGCCCCCATGTAGAATTAGGATCAGCTCGGCAGCGAAAACCCGAAAATCAGAATTGAAACTGTAAACTCAGCAAAGACAGAGAAGATTCAGACAAGCAAAAAAAAAAAAATTAATTAAGTAAAAAATTTAAAACAGCAGCTGTTACTAATGGATACTAAGGCTGGGTTGATAAGATTGATTAATCAATTTGAATCAATTTAAGCTTAACAGATCAATAATCGATTCATAAAAATACAGATTGGTTTAACAAAAAAAGCTAAAGTCCGCTAGCATCAAGCTAGCGGACTTTAGCTTTAATGGAATTTCCCATAGGACGGCTAATGCTAATGTTAACGCTCAGTCGACCTAAACATACGTTGCTGACTAAATGAACATCTTTATAAACACACGGACATGAATTTTACAAACTCTTTTAAGGAAATATTTTTAAAGTAACTATTTATAGTCTAAAACATTTCTTCTTCGTCTGAAATAGAGTGAAATTCTGTAGTGCGATCGCCATCTAGTGGTCAAACTGAAACATCCTCCAGGAGAAGCAGAACAATGTTTCCAATGTTAATGATCTGAACATTTTAGCTAGAACTTCTCCTTTAGAGAATCTATGTAACACTGGATGATATGAACAATCTCAGTATTTCACTGATACATTTTACCGTATACCTAAACAAATGATGTGTAAACTCAAAGTTGAATTGAAAGAATAGAAAAAAATCAGAATCAAATTGATTCAGACTCTTGTGAATCAAATCATTTCTAGAAATTATAATCGATACCCAGCCTTAACGGATGCATTCATTTCTATTTGATACTTTTACATTTATACCTTTTTTTTTCAAATTTAGAATAAAAATGATATATTTTATGTATGTCGCGCTTTTAAAAGATTCTAAAAGATGCTTGAATTTGAATCAAATTTACAAAATATTGTTTAAATTTTAATGTTTTACTTCAAGTTTTCAATTTTTTTTCAAATTTACAATGTCTTGTCGCCATTTAAAAAAAAAAAAAAAAGTTTTCAATTACAATGTCTTTCATTCACTTTAAGCAGATCCTGATTTGAGCCCATAGAAATGCACCAAGTGTTGTATTTTGATGAGCAGTGATAACAGGTGCTGCTTACCTGTGACAGAACCCGGTAAGGTGTTGGCCTTTTTTAAATGCTCCCTGCGCTCAAACCGTCCCAGAAGGCTGTCGGGTCTCTTGAGCTCCTCCGGCGTCTGGGGCTTGGAGGAAGGACTGGTGCTCCCACTTCCTTTACTGTCTGTGGGGCTCATCAGTGCGGCCTGCAGAAGAGTTGGGACAGCAGGTTCAGGACGCTGTGGGGCAGTGGGGAACGGGGGAACTGGGGCACTCACGGCCTCCTTTTCTCGACTCTGCTTCTCCGCCAGCCTGGTCTCTCTTTGGCTCCGGCGCTCCTCGCGGTTCTGCTGCTGCTCCCTGAAGCCTTTCTGCTTCTGCAGAGCCAGAGTGATCCACAAGGGCCCGGCTTCCTTGTCTTGGACCTTTGGGCTGTCCAGAGAGTGCCTGCTCTGGAGGGACGGCTTCTCTGCTGGAGAACACACAAAAACACCAGAGTTCAATGTTTCTGTTCTTCGATCTACTGTAAATTTTCAACCGTTTAGTCAATAACTCCAGTAGATTCTGAAGGAGAAAAGAGGTTCGTCGTGGTGCTTACTTCTAACTTGTATCATTTTTACAATATGTATTTTATGGAGAGTAAAATATTGAAAGTTATTTAAGGTTTAAGTTGATTTATTCTTGAATAATATTCCTGCATTTTTATTATTCATAATTATGTTAAAAAGTTACGGATTGAAGTTTTATAAATGGGCATTTTGCCAGCTTTTTGGACTATTTTGGCATTTACTACAATTTTTTCAAGACTTTTTTGAAGTTTAGCTAATATTATAGCTAGCTGTTTTGGCTAATTTGGACTTTTTAAAAAGTTTTTTTGTCTATTTTGGAGTTTAGCTAATATTCCAGCTACATGCTAGCTATTTTGGCTAACCCAGTTTTTTTTTTTTTTTTTTTAAGACTAGTTTGACATTTAGGTAATATTTTTCCTGGTTATTAACTTTTGGCATTTACTAAGATTTTTTTAGGTTGCTTTGGAGGTTCTCAAACTCAATTTAGGGCCACTGAAGGCGGAGTCTGGGCCATATGGGGTTCCAAAATATGTTTTTGCGTCGACTGTCTATATCAGGGGTAGGGAACCCTGGTCCTCGAGAGCCACATTCCTGCATGTTTTCCACCATACCCTGCTCTGGCATGTTCTTATTGGCTGAACACACCTGAACCAGGTAATCAGTGTAGGGACTCATGACAATTACCTGGGTCAGGTGTGTTCAGCTAATAAGAACATGCCAGAGCAAGGCATGGTAGAAAACATGCAGGAATGTGGCTCTTGAGGACCAGGGTTCCCTACCCCTGGTCTATATCTTTGGTCCATTGTCTATGTCTACTAAACAAGTGAATTGAACATTTGTTCACATCTATGTTCTACTAAGCAATATCTTCTGCTTGTCCTGTGAAACGACAGGAGCTAATGATGCTAGCAACTGTTGCTACGGACTTTTCGGATCCAACCACAATAGAAAATGCAAAGTTTTAAACACAAAGCAAGCTAAAATATCACAAAGCAAATACGAAGACGCGTGGACATGCTGAAGATATTACTTAGTAGTACATAGACATGAACAAAATTCACACCAAATTTGGATCTTCTGCTTGTCAAATTTACAGCTCAATGCCTTGAAGTTGTCCTGGAATTCATTTGTTGTCACATCATGGATGATGTTGAGCGAGTATCTTGGGTTTATTTGTTTTGGAGAGCTCTGCAGAGGCACCAGCAGGCACATCGCTGTGTTATTTCTACTCACAGGTCAATGCAACACAGAGAACATACAAATGCTTTATTTGTGGAGTCAAGATAGCTGAAATTTGAGGACTTAGTAAAACAGCTAACTTTATTAGGGATGCTTAAAGTTAAAAATAGAGAAATGTCAGAGGGTCTGCAAAAACGATTTGTTTTCAACTCAGAAGATGAAAATCACAGGAGGAAGTATGAAGTTTCCAGTTGCTCGCACTGCTGTAAAGCAGACATGTTTTCCTTTTGTTGGGGTACAAATCTGGAATGCTCAACAGGACATTTTGAAAAGTTGTACTTATACAATATTATTTATAAATTTGGAAAGAAAAAACTTGATGATTATGTAATGTGTAGTTAGTGTGTCTCACTGCTCCTTTCCTGTCATGTAGACATGTGGACTTATGTTGTGTACCGATTATGTTAGTGTAATGCTCTCTTCATGAATGGAACAAAGAAATGAAAAATATATACTCTCCGATCTAGTCACTGAAAACGTCACATGCCCAAAGCTGGTCCTTGATTGGTTTTCGCGTCATATCTAAATCGCCCACCCAAAATCACGCTTACGTCTTGAAGTTGACAGCAGCCCTAAAGATGCGCTCCAAAAAATCTCTGTAAGAGCTCCAACACATCGGTTGTAGTCATAGTCATCCACATAGAAGCTAACTCTTTAGCAGATAGCGCATTCTCTTCTGAAACTACAGAACTCCATTGATTGGTTGAGTTCTTAATATTTTTAATTGTTCGACCAAAGGAAGTGGAGGGGTGGCGGGATTTACTAAATGTAGGGGGTGGGAGGCCCCGCCCTGATGAGCGTCTGACAGTTTGCATTAAAATTTGAATTTTGACATGGATAAAGCGCAACGCTATGCAAATGAGAATGTATTACAGGAGTTTTACAAGCTGATTTAAGTTTTGACATAAACAGAGAGTGGGATTAGAAATATGAATTTAAAGCAAACAATGTATTAAACATTATATTAAAATCTTATTTATCTTATTAAAATCACATCAAAAACACACGACAATTTCACAATGGAGTTAATATAGTTTTTATTCAATATTTTATTTTTTAAATTGTTATTTTGAATCGCAATTTTTCATATAAAATTGTAAATTGCAAAATGAATTTTAAAATTGCTTGATGAATTTGCGAATTGATGGCTTGAGCAACTTATGGTAAAAAAACACTTCCATAACAAAGACATTGATATTAGAGGCAAAAACATATTTTTGGCCCAAATGGAACCCCATACAACACTGGCTGCTGCATGTAAAGAGAAGATTACACGCGAATAGTCACTTTCTAAAAAAAAAAAAAAAGAGTAAGGAACTCATTAATGTGGTGGTGGTGGTGGTGGTGGTGGGGGTATGTCAGGTTTCCTGCCCAAAAAAGTTTCCCCGCTTCAACCCCAGTCAGTAGGTGTGTTTGAGATCATGCAGGCAGACGCAGCGCTGCGCAGATCGAATGGTTTGCAGTGCATGTTGGGTATTTTTGACTCTGATGTCACTTGTTAATCATCATATAAACATCGCAAGAAAGAGGCGGGTGCAAGGCGCCTACTCAGGTGAGTGCAGCTGGAAATCTGGCACTGACTCCAAGCCGCCCTGATGACTATAAAACAATGCATTGTGGGAAACCGTGTCCTGACACTTCTTGTAGTTCTACGGGATGCTGATCAGGAATGACTAGCACTAATGAAGGAAATCTGTGTGTTTTGTAACTCTTTCTGGAAAGCAGTTGTTGAACTTTTCCCGCTTTGTTCTCCGACTCAGTGAAGATCTTCTCCCCGAAGCTGCTCTTCCTTCAGGGTTCACCCCCCTGTCCGGACCCTCAGAGCCTCCGGGCCGTGTGAAGTTAAAGAACCAGTCTCCGTTCTTTTAGAGGAACTGTCTTTATTACTTTTTCTTGCACTCCATAAAATGAGAACATAGTAATGCGCTCTGCCTTTTTCACAACACGCTACCTGTCTCATAACACCCCCCCCCCCCCGCCCACCGCGACAAGCTGAGACGCACAAGTATCAGCCAATCACAGATGTAAAAATAAACAAGATCTCAAATCATCTGTGGTTATGGGTGTTATTATTGCCTTTAAACTTAAAGGTTAACTTTAATCTAAATTTTATTCATTTCTCTGGAACAGTAAATATTAAATTAACCTAGCGGCCCCGCGGACACATATGGAGAGAAAATAGACTCACTCCGATTTGTGGGTGCGTCATTCTTGAATTGTAACTCGTATAATACGATTTGTGCATAAGTAAAAAAAATTTTAAATTTTAAAAAAAAGGACAAAGTAAAATTTACACATGCAAAAATTAAAATTACAACAGCTTAAAACTACTTACACACATGAATCACCTCTCATGCACACACGAAACCTGAGTTACGCACGAATCTGTGGTGAGACTTATTTCACGTCTCAAGAAATTCATCTGTGAGTGATGTGTTTAAATACTATTAGAATGCTGGGTCATCAGAGTTTTCTTTTCAGCTGTTTTGAACTTAGATTGTGAACAATATCCGGGACTTAAAGTCTCCCTATGAGAATTGTTTTAATCTAAAAGAACGTTCTCAGTAGTGTTTTAATTATGATTATGAAGTTTTAAATCCCACAACCTAAATGTCTAAAAAAGCAATTATTCTTGTCGACCTGAAGCCCTCCTCTGGAAAAATCTCCTCTGTGGGGGCGGGGCTTTTAGAGCTGAGAGGAGCTGCTCTCTGTAAAACCTCAATTCAACCTGTAGGGGGCAGCACTCAGCCGGCTTTCTACTATATTTTCAAGAATTAAGCAAGTTTATTTTAATTTATCAAAAACAGACAGACAGCACTTTTAAGGTCCCATTTATAGAGGTCAACAGCCAAAAAGGTCGATTTCGGGTTTGGTTACCCTTTAAACTTTCATATTGAAGCAGGGGCCACAAATGGCCCACCAGTTTGAGACCCCTGCTCTAAAGTTAAAGATTGTTGAAGTTTGAGGTGACAGCCACACTGACCTTTCTTGATAAGCTCCGCCTTCCTGTCAGCCTTCTCCCTCCAGGGGATGTTAATGGAGGGGAAGAATGATCTCTTCTCCTTTGGCTCCTCCTCCTCCTGGCTGCTCCGGTACGGTTGGCCAGCGGTTGACGGTTCCTGGCTCCTGCTGGCCTGATCCAGACCCGATGAGCCCGCGTCCCTCTGGACCGCATCGCCACAGGGAGCCTCGTGGCCCGCCTTCGGTAGAGGGGACGGAGGAGGAGTTGGGATTCCACCGGACGGTTTGGGTGACGTTGGAGGTCGTCTGTGGAGCGGAGGTTTGGAGAGCGCTTCGCTGTGTGAGGCGGCGCTGGCGGACCTGGTCGGTTTACCCTTGGGGAAGGCGGGGGAGGAGGCGGGCGGGAACTTGCACGCCGCTCCGTCTTTCTGAGGCGAACTGGATCTGTCGGAGAAGACCGAGGACGCGTCGGAGTCCGGCTCTATGGGGGTCAGAGGAGACGGGACGCCGTCAAAGCTGTCTCCAGCGCTGTAGCGCTTCTTCCTCTTCTCAGTCGACTGCTCGCTGTGGAATCGCAGAGAGTAGTTAGTCCTTCTCAGCTTAATCCCAAAAGGAGAGGGCTTGTCTTCGGCGTCCCGTCCTCGCTCCTCTCCCTCGGACTTCTCCGGTTCGCTCTTCGGCTCGTTCCCCTCAGGTCGTTCTCCTGGGCTGGGAACCAGAAAGGATGGGAGATCTTTCGCAAACATACACTCCTCGGACCCCCTTTCCACGATACGGACCGTTTTTCCGGTCCTGTGGGGGGGTTTAGAGGCAGAGGGTGGGGAGGATGCGGGGGGGCTCGACGCTTCCTCTTTTGCCTCCTTTTCAAACAGTTCAGAGTTCCTGTTTAAATCTCCAAACTTCTTCTTTGCAGGCGTGATGGAGAACTTGGCGCTGGAGGACACGGTCTTTCTGAGGCTGGCGTGAGCAAACGGAGGCTGCTCCTCGCCGGGGGGCGGAGCCTGGTTCCTGTTCTGCGGGTCTGGGTACTCGTCGTACTTCCCATCTTCCACCCCTTTGAAGATCTTTGATCTAATGCTGGCCCACTCCGCCAGCACCGCCGCGCTCGCCTGCTCAGTGGAGAGCGCGGACTCGGTCAGCGATTTGGTTTTCCCGGACCGGCGCTCTGGAGAGGTTTTGCTCGGAGTCGGCGGCGTTCCTTGAATTTTCCGGTCTTCACTCAAACCCAGCAGAGACTTGCAGGCCGTGTCTTTGATCTGGTCTAAATTGACGGCTGTCCCGCAAAGCTGGGCGCCCGTCACCAAGATGGCGGTATGGGGGACGTACGGAGAGGTTGGCAGGTTGGGGGGGTCGGCTCCTTCAGGGGGCGGGGCCCTGGCTCCCTCTCCTTGAGGAGCGACGGCCGCGGTCTGGGGGCTGGAGGCCAGCGTGACAGGAGTCAGGTTGACCTTCTGGAAGAGGATCTGCTTCTCCCCGGAGGAGACTTTGAAGGAGAACGGCCTCTGCCGCTCCTCCATCTCCTTCCAGCGCAGCTCCTCGGCCCTCCTCTTCCTCTCCTCGGTGTCCAAGCTCCCGCACTCTTCCTCTGAAGACATTTTTCCCTGCTCCTCCTCTTTTCTCATCTTTTCTTTGTCCAAAATCTCCTGTAACCTGAGTTTCTCCTCTTCCTCCTTTCTCTTCCTCTCAACTTCCAGCCTCTCCTCCTCCTCCTCTCTCTTTCTCCTCTCTTTCCCTTTTCCTTTTCGCTCTTGCTTTCCTCTCCCTTTGCTCCTCTTCCTGACGCTCTCCATCGTCTCTCTCCTCTCCTTCTTTCTTCTCCTCTCGTCCTCCTCTTGTCTCTTCCTTTCTTCTTCCTTTCTCAGCCTCTCCTCTTCTTTTCTCCTTCTCTCAGCCTCCTCCTGCTTCTGTCTTTCTAACTCCTCCCTGACCCTCCTTTCCTCCTCTTTCCTTTTTCTCTCCGCCTCCTCCCTTTGCTTCTTCTCCTCTTCCTCCTTCCTCCTCTTCTGTTTCTCCTCTTCTCTGACCCTCCTCTCCTCCTCCTCCTCCTCCTGTTGCTTCCTGAACCTCTCTTCCTCCAGTTTCTGAAGCCTCATCCTCTCTGCCTCCTCTCTGAGGTTCTGCTCCTCCTGCTCTCTCCTCCTCTTGGCTTCCTGTCTCTCCTCCTCATAGAGCCTCTGCTTCTTTAAGCTTTCCCAGTGGAAGTCGTCAGCAGATGCTCTGCGCTGGTCGAACGAGGAGCCGCCGGCTGCCTCCAGCTCCTCTTGCACTAGTCCAGGGATGGAAACCTCCTGGAGATCCTGGGAGATCAGAATCAGAATGATTGAAAGCGTCATCAAAAATGAGGAACCTCATCGTTGAACGTGATCTCACCTGTGTGAATCGTCTGTGTTTACGCGAAATCCTCTGGTTTTTCGGTTTGACTGACAGCTTATGCTTGGCGGCAGCGTTGTCCAAAAGAGGAACCGACTGGGGGACGGCATCCAGATTGACGGACTCTATTGTTCCGGTTGGTGGCAGAACCTGTTTGGACCTGGGGGACTTCAGTGGGGTGCTGACCTGTTTTTTTTCGCATGACAGCAGAGCAGATGTTCAGATTTTCTCACCGCCTGTTGCTTCTCTTGTACAACATTTAGGGCGGGGGGGTCAAACTTAATCGCACGAGGGGCCAAAATCAAAACACACCTTAGGTCGCGGGCCGAACATGGAATAACTTTACATAATAAATCATAAGTAGATCGCTTGAAAGGGAGTGGAAGGAAGCGAACTTATATAATCCCACCCCGGCTCGACCATACCATTTTCTCTACATGAATTATCAATATCCAGTTCAGGACTTAAAATCAAATATCAATATAGTTTCAGGTAATAAATAGCTTTACCTGTGATAATGCAGGTGTAAATTCTGTAGGCTGAATTCAGCCACTGAAGATGCTAGTGCTGATAGCTGAAATAACTGAAGCTAATAGCTGGAAACATTGAAGCTGATAGCAAGCTAAAATATTAGCTAAATGCCAAATTAGCCTAAAAAACTAAAAAAAAAAAAAAAAAAACTTAGGTTAGCCAAAACAGCTAGCATGTAGCTGAAAAAATGGCTAGACTTCAAAACAGTCTAAAAACTGACAAAAGCCAAAATTACACAAAACAGCTAGCGAGTAAATATTAGCCTAACTCCAAAACAGCAAAAACAAAAGAAGCCTAAATTAGTCAAAACTGCTAGCATGTAGCTGAAATATTACCTAAATTCCAAAGTAGGCTACAAAAAACTTCTTTTTTTTTTAAGAAAAAAAGCCCAAATTAGCCAAAACAGCTACCATTTTTGCTGAAATATTAGCTAAATGCCAAAAAAGCCCCCAAAAAACTTTTTTTTAAAAAAGCTTAAATTAGCCAAAACAGCTAGCTAGAATGTAGCTGAAATATTAGCTAAACTCTACGACAGCCTTAAATAAAAAGCTTAAATTAGCCAAAACCGCTGGCATGTTAATGCTAATTGCCAAAAAAGCCTAAAAACATTTTTTTAAAAAGCGTAAATAAATAAAAAAATCTTACTAAATGCCAAAAGCCTACCAGGATACCAATTTTCTAAACTTTAAAACCGTAACCTTTTAACATAATTATGAATAATAAAAAGGAAAGAATATGATTCCAGAATAAATCAACTTAAGCCTTAATTAACTTTCAGTATTTTACTCTCTATAAAAATATATTTTGTCCAAATTATATAAGATAGAAATAAGTGCAAGATAACATTGGGTCATTAATAACAATAAAATAAAATGATCTGGAGGGCCGGATAGAATTACCCTGAGGGCCGGATCCGTCCCCCGGGCCTTGACCTTGACAAATGCGATTTAGGGACACAGCTTGATGTAAAAAGAAAGCTCTTTGCAGCTTACCTTTGCCTCTGTTTTTTGTGGTTCTGGTTCAACCTGAGCCAGAACCTTCAGAGGGCTCCGAGGAAGCTCCTCCTCCTCTGAGCTGCCTTCATCTCCCTCGCTCTTTCGAAGTGAAGGCGGCCGCTGGCCGAACTTGATACCCTGTGCTATCTGCTTCTGTGTGGAGAACAATTAGGAAAGCATAAGAAAACAAACAATTAAAATAAAGTAGACAGACAAAGAAACGTTAAAATCCTTTAGGGTCTGACCTGCAGATGCTTCACTTTGTCGGAAACGTTTTCCTGGGACATGCTGTGGTTTAGAGCGAGCTCCCTCGGCGCCTCCTCCGGGATAAAGATGCTGTCATGCGAGAGAGCGCGAGAACCAACAGGATGGAACTCCCTGGAAAGTGACAGGGCGGCATAAAAATCACTCCACAAATTAGAGGAGTAATGGTTGTGGATGTAACGATGCAATCAAGCCACGATTTGATTTGATTCACGGTTTAAAAATTACAATTCCAATTATTTTTTTTTAACCAAATGAATTAAAGGTTAATCTTCTTCTTGCCCCTTACATCAAACTGTCTGTTTTCCAACTAACAGAAAGAATTCACTAAAAATAAACAATTAGACATGATATTGAAATGCTTAAGACTACACGAAAATACTAAAAAGTTACAAAAAATTATTTTTCTGTAAAATAACAAACTATCCGTCCCAAACTGTAATGTCCCATTTACTTCTTTAGTACTGGTGACTTTAAATGAGAAGAACCTCCTGCACCTAAAAGTCTGTTGCTTTGGCCACCATGCTTCTAGGTTATTCACGCTGCAGTAAACTATAAGCGCACAAACAAGATATGTAATGACGTTTGGGGAAAGCGTGTGAGGTACAGTGTGTCCCCCATAGATGTGGTGTTCCCTTTCACATTTGCGTTTCTTTATTTGTGGTTTCATATATTTGTGATTTTTTTTTTTTCCAGTCACAAAACTCCCAGCCAGCAAGGCCTGATGGACCCTTTATGGTTTCAAAGTGGGTATAAAATGTGACCCCACCTGTGTTTGCCCACATTGGCTTAAATGGGCACTCAGTGGGTGGGCTCGCCATGCTAGCCAGCCGCCAGATGGACAATGGACCTCCCTGGCTTGCTAAAGTGGCGCTCGCTAGCTCCAACAGAGAAGCTTGCTAACTCAATACAAGGAAGGTCGCTAGCTCAATACAGTGGAGCTTGCTAGCTTGCTACAGCAGAGCTCACTAGCTCAGTACAAGGAAGGTCACTGACTCAATACGGCTTGCTAGCTTGCTACAGAGAAGTTTGCTAGCTTGATAGAGCAGAGCTCACAAGCTCTCTGTAGAGGAGCTCGCTAGCATTCTGCACCAAAGCTTGCTAGCTTGATGCCGCACAATGCACTAGCTCGCTATAGAGGAGCTTGCTAGCTTGATACAGAGAAGTTTGTTAGCTTGATACAGCAGAACTCAATACAGCGAAGCTTGCTAGCACAATACAGCAGAGCTTGCTAGCTCGCAACAGAGAAGCTTGCTAGCTTGATACCTCAAAGCTCGCTACAGCGGAGCTTGCTTCAGCAAAGCTCGTTAGCTCGATACAGCAGAGCTCGTTAGCACGCTAAAGAGAAGCTCGCGAGCATGCCCCAGTGGAGCTCGCTTACTCAATAAAAGGGAGGTCGCTAGCTCGATACAGTGGACCTCGCTAGTTCATAACAGAGAAGCTTGCTAGCAGCGGAGCTCACGAACTTGCTACAGAGGATCTCACTAGCATGCTGCCGTGAAGCTTGCTAGCTGAATGCAGTGGAGCTTGCTAGCTTGCTTCAGAGAAACTGTTAACTCGAAACAGCGGAGCTTCCTAGCTCACTACTGTGAAGTTTGCTAGCTTGATACAGTGGAGCTCGCTACATGTCCACCGGGCGGATGGCTGGCGTAGGAAGCCAACCCACCGAGTGCCCACTTCATCAATTTCCAGCAGGGAAGTGCAGTTGAAGAGAACACCAGCCAGTCCGCTACAAACACTCACAGCGATCCTGCATGGAGAAATGACATCTGCTCTGCATTTCTTGATGTAAACACAGGCCGAGACAAAACAATTTTTTATTTTCTGTAACGATGAACATGTTGACAAGTTTGAATAGGTTTTTAACCAAATCACGAAGAATCTTTACATCGTTTGAAGTTATAAATCGAATCAATCCATATTCCTGCAATCCAATCAGATTGATCCGTAAACTGTTGAGCGAATCGACCTATACGATTATAAAATCATTAAAAGTGAAATATATGAATTATGATGGCAGCAGAAAGTTAACAATCATTACATTATCTCTGGTTGAAGTTTTGGCTAAAGAAGTCCTGGATCCATTTTAGTGAATTGGATCAAATCGGATCATTCAAAATAAATCAAGCTCAAATGTGGATTAACAACCACAAATCTGAATAGAATAAAACCGATTGCTCCACTCCTAGCACATGATTTCCCGCTCAGCTCAACACACCGGAACTTTCCTCATATCTCAAAAGACAATCACGTTTTATTGGTTAGGCTATTTTTAGACCCAATTTTGCCTCTTTTTTTCTCCAGACCATAGAGACTGCACAGTTTTTTAAACAGTGGAAACTTGGTTTAAACTGCAGTAATACAGCTGGTTTACGTATCTACTGAAGTACAAATGTTGCAGCACTCACCTCAGATGTTGATTGGACTCCTCATCCTCAGAGACGACTCCGTTGCACACCTCCCCAGAGGAGAAACTAGCTTTTAGCTGCGCTCCATCAAAGTTCCCCTTCGCCTCCCTTTTCTTCTTCTTCCCAAACAGCTGCCTGAAAGGCTTAAATTTCCCCTGTCGTCTTCTGTCTGCAGGCAAAAGACAATAAACGATAACCGCAGCTCCATCCAGTTAAATAATCAATCACTCTCACTCTCAGGGCAAGATAACCAAGCTGGATCAGGGGGGCGTGGCTTATCCAGGAGCAAACAATGAAGTGAAACTGACAGACGACAGACCAGATGAAATGAGAGGAAAACCTTGGCTCTTTGGATCATCCTTAAAAGCAGAACACCCCAGCAGATAAATGCTCCAGAGAGAACGTAAAACAATAAAAAGTGACACAGACAGCCTTGAAACTCCCACGAGCGCTCCAGATGATGTCAAACGTTTGACTCCTATCATCTGCAGTCCAGTAGATATCTCTCAAAGTTCAAGCCTTTAACTGTTTATCGCTCGGGCAGATTCACTCGCAGACTCTAAATATGACATGACAGAGAGAGAAACATGCTGACAAAGGAAAAGCTGTCGTGAAACACGGCTATAAACGTGCAGCTTTGTGAGAAGATATCCAGCCAAAGGTAATAACTCAACTTTGGACTCTCAGCTGATATATATTTATATATCTTTTTCCTCCCCGTCAATAAATGTAAATAAAAAAAAATCAACTCCTCTGCTTCCTCAATCGAATTATTAAAGTTACTGTCTTTCGAGGAAATGTTAAAGTTCAACAAACAGAGAGACAGTGATCCCTCCGAGTTTGTTTTGTTTTTGTGTGTGCGTTTTGTAAGAGTCTTGATGGGTGAAATTGTAGACAGACTAGGTGGGCTACTCTACACTGTGCTCCGTAGAGCCCCGCTCAGGCTCGAGCGGGCCGCTTTCAAGCTAAAAGTAGCAACTGGGGTTCAATTTCACTTCACATGCAGCTCGCTAAACCAGAGGCATGATGGGAAATGATAACCTTATTTGTTTACTCAAAACTTTTGACCTCAAACATTGTTTCTGTGGGAAAGTAAGGAGGCTTTTGACTTTACTGTTCTGAATTGGAGAGACGAAATATACTGCAGAGCATTACCACAACTGTCAGCAAGCTTTTAATTCATTTGAAGATAATAAACACAATGGTCACTGAATAACTTGAAACTGACAAACTAATTATTAATAACGGTGTAATAAAGTTACTCAGACTTTTGTTATGAATCATTTATGAAAGCAAATGAATAGAAATGGCTTCGTGAACAGAGGGGTGAGAATAATTTAGTCCAGGGGTCGGCAACCTTTACCAGTAAAAGAGACATTAGGGATCGTTTTCTACTGATCAAAACCTGGAAGGAGACGCAGAGTTTTACTGTAGCCTTCAGGAAATTAGCATTTATGACCTTCTTTTTTAAAATAATATAAATTATGTCTATTTTTAGGCACAAACAAAAGAACAAAGATTAAACTAGAATCTCTCAAAATGTGATTTTTATAACATTTGACAGAAGCTCAAACAACTTATTTTCAAAATAAAAGAGGCTCTGTGCCAAACAGGATCAGCAGCTAGTAACCAATGTGGTGCATCTTAATATAATATGTGCTTTTAACTCATAAAAGATCAAACTTTTTACCACAGTTTTGCTTTGTACCTGTGTATTGCGAAAAGCAAAAGCTATTTGCAAAATATTAAATTTGCAAAAAGACTGGAAATTCTGTTTAAGAACTATGAAAGAAAGCTAAGAGTTTACCTAAATTTCTGAAAAATTTGTTGTAAAATTGCTTAAAAATCCAGAATACTTAGTGTAGTATATTTGTAATATATTACATTTGTAATATATATATATGTGTAATATATTAAAAATATTTAGTGTGTTGCTTAAATATGAGCTAAACTCTATAATATCCCAAAAAACCTTAGTAGAAGCCAAATTAGCCAATCAAGCTAGCTTGTTGCTTAAATATTAGCTAAACTCAAAAATAACCTAAAATTCCTCAGTAAACTAAATTAGTCAAAAATGTTAGCATGTTGCTAAAATAGAAGCTAAACTATAAATTAGCCTAAAAAAACCTCAGTAGATAACAAATTAGCCAAAAACGTTAGCATGCTGCTAAAATATTAAATAAGCTCCAATTTTTTTTGCAAATGACTATCAAAGATTAAAACATAGCTCATAAATATATTTAAAAGTTTTTTGCTTATTTACTTAAAATGTTGAAATTTGAAGACTTCCTCATCCATTTCCTATGGGGCATGTATTGATCAATATTTTTAAAAATGTAAAGCTTATGAATACCAAAAATACAAGTAGTAATGTCCTGGACAAGCTGAATGTTTTTATACCAAAATTACTGAAAGTGTGATTAAGTTTTTATTTGCCAAAATACGTACAGAACTGAGAATCACTATAGGGTGAATGCTTACAAAACATTCACGCAAATAAATGAATCAATGTTTCATTTCTGCATTGACATTCAGCTTCTGACTTTTACTTTTTTTGAGACATTTTGTGATTTTATTCAGGACCCTTTGGTAGAATGACATAACAGTGTGGCGGATTTCCTTGGGTAATCTCTGAATGGTGAAGAGAGTGAGCAGGAGAGCTCACTGATGTTTTTATTCTACTGTTTTGTCTCTTCAGGATAAACCGGATGGCTCGCTCAGCAGTCTGTGCGCCCTCTCCACTGAGGTCTAAATGCACCTATGTTCTGTTTTCCTGCAGCATGTTCTCCCAGCATCACGCCAGTCCAGCCGCTCAAAGCCCATAATGCATTGCCGCGGGCGTGCTCGCACACTCATGCATGAAACGCGACAGGACACTTTTTCTGCAGAGCAGCCGACTTGGCAGGAGCACTCCAGCTCTGTGGAGCACAGCTCAATGTGAGGTTAACTCTGCGTTTTACTCTTGCTGGTTTTTTCCCATAAATAAACATCTACTTCCCTAAGAATATATTCATAAACATGTTACAGACCCTACATAGTGCCGGGAACAGAATGACAACACGGGAGAAAAGTTCAAAAAATTGTCTCGTGATTTGATATATTTTTCGGATTAAACTGTAGATTATAATCATTTTAAATGAACTTACATCTCTAATAAACCTGGAGTGAAGGCTAAACCTCCCACACATTACAGAGACAGCAGATCCTGGGTCATCAGTAACTTTTCATCCAGCTCTGGTGATAATTTAAAAGTGGTTTAAAAAAAGTCATAAATGCACTAAATTTATAATCAAATGTGCAAGTTTTTTACATTTTTCTCGCTTTATATAAATGTTAAAATAAAATGTTATCTTTGAAGTCCCTGTAAGACTTTTTTCTTTATTATAAAAACGTTCCCAGTAGTGTTTTAATTAAGATCGTGAAGTTTTTAGCCAAAATCCCACAACATAAATGTCTTAAAAAGCTATTTTTTATGTTGATCTGAAGCTTCTGTTTCATCTCCTCTGAGGGGGCGTGGCTTTTGGAACCGACTTCTTCTTGGATGATCCCATGCACATGATTGACCTCTGCCTGTCTGACCCTGATTTAGCTTTGTTAAAGCTGTGCTTCGTTCCTGTCTGACATGATAAACCTGCTGCACGTGTAACCAGCTGTCTGCCCATTTGTGACAAATTTAAGTGCGTCCAAAGCTAAATATTGTTGTCGGTAGAACGTATTAACCAAACTATGACCCTCCCTGAACACTTCCTCCAAGACCGTACGGCCAAGTTGAGCACAAAGGAAGAAAATGATTAATTAATTTAAGAAAAGGATGTTTGAATAGTCACTTTAAAACAAAAAATACTCAAAGCATGGTGCTGTGGCTGCCGCCATCACAGTACCACCAGGGCAGTAAATGTGTGAACCACACCACATTTATCGTTCTGTTGTTGTTTAAGTTCAATAGTATTGTATTTGTCTCTTTGAGTAGCTGGTTCCAGAAGACCACTACTCTTGCTGTTCACGATGCTATCTGCTCAGGCCTGACGAAAGAACATGAGAAGTTGGCAGGAATCAACCAGGACAGCAAGCAGCTGATAGCAGCTGATGGGACTTTTTCAAGGTCAGGATTGGGGGGTGGGGGGTGTGAGATTCATTTGTTTGTGTAAATCACATGTGTCAAAGTCAGGGGCCGGATCCAGATCATTTTATTTTATTGTTTTTAAGGCCCGATGTTATCTTGTGCTTACTTCTAACTTGTATAATTTTGACAAAATATATATTTTATGGAAAGTAAAATATTGAAAGTTATTTAAGGTTTAAATTGATTTATTCTGGAATAATATTCCTGCCTTTTAGTTATTCATAATTATGTTAAAAAGTTACAGTTTTAAACTTTAATTCAAAATTTGTCAATCTGCTCGCTTTTAGGACTATTTTGGCATTCACTAAGATATTTTTTTTACCCATTTTGGAGTTCAGCTAATATTTCAGCAACATGCTAGCTGTTTTGGATAATTTAGGCTTCTTTAAAAGTTTTTTTTAGGCTTTTTTTGGAGTTCATCTAATATTTAAACTCTAGCTGTTTCAGCTAATTCAGGCATTTTTTTAGGCTGTTTTGGAGTTTAGCTAATATTTCAGCTACATGCTATTTTTTTGGCTAATATAGGCTTTTCTTTTTTTATGCTGTTTAAGAGTTTAGCTAATATTTTGGCTACATGCTAGCTGTTCTGGCAAATTTTTAAAAAAAGTTTTTTTTAGGCTATTTTGAAGTCTAGTTATTTTTTTCAGCTACATCCAAGCTGCTTCGGCTAATTTATGCTTTTTTTTTTTTTTAAGTTTTTTTATTCTATTTTGAAGTCTAGTTTTTTTTTCGGCTACATGCTAGCTGTTCTGGCTAACCTAAGTTTTTTTTTTTGTTTTTTAGGCTAATTTTGTATTTAGCTAATATTTTGGATAGCCATCCTCTTCAGCTTATTTAGACATCAATTTCAGCATCTTTAGCTATCATCACTAGCATCTTCAGCGGCCAAATTCAGCTTACAGCGTTCACACTAGCGTTATCACAGATAATGCTATATATCTAGTTCATAATAATGTTAAAAAGTTCTGTTTTTAAATTTAAAAAATTTTTTTTATCATGTTCAATAAATGTTTATCTTGTTCGGCGCACGATCTAAGGTGTATTTTGCATTTTATCCCCTTGTGTTTTTGGGTTTGTCTGGTGTAAACTATTCTCATTTGCTTTAATTTCTAATTATTGTCATTAATTTCTTAAGGGCTTATATTAGATTTTGTTTACATTTAACAAATTAATTTCATGTGTTTACATATTTCAGTAGTTAGGGTTCGTTCTTTTCCGTTCCCATTTGAGTGTTTGATCACCCATCAATAACACGTTAGGTCAGGTCAGTTCATGCTACTTTTTTAATATATGTTGCCTTTTTTGTTGTTAACTTCTGAGTGTCCTTGTTGTTTAGTTGAGCTCTTTGAAGCAATCAGTG
Source organism: Oryzias javanicus (assembly GCA_003999625.1). Classification (NCBI taxonomy): domain Eukaryota; kingdom Metazoa; phylum Chordata; class Actinopteri; order Beloniformes; family Adrianichthyidae; genus Oryzias; species Oryzias javanicus. Next base: position 25,347,951 of record CM012440.1, read on the forward strand.
CGGTTATTTGCAATATATTGTAGCATGAAACCATGGATCCCAGAACCTTAACTAACAAAGGAATTTTGCTGAGGCCATAAAGATCACCTCCCCCCCCCCCTTTCAACAGGCATTGGTCTGCACTCCCGTAACACCTCTCAACCAGGATAACGAGATCCTGCGACAATCAGAGGAGACTCTGTTGGCTCAAAACTCCCACCTCAAGAGAGTGATTGAATAAACATCTTTTTACGAGGTTTAGCAGAGACTTTCTGGAACCACAAGAGACAAATGATATACATGTGCCACAGAACAGGACCTTTTGGTGATACGGTTGCTTTTGATGTAGACCAAACAGCACCATTTGTTGACAATCGACATTTCACAGGTTGAGGATCACCAACCCACCAGATCAAATTTACAGCCTTGCAGCCAACCCCCAGCTTCACTCACACCAGATGTGGGTTGAGAAGAATCCTCCTTTTGTTCTGGTCATGGAATGTTTTTATAACTTGTTACCTTAACCGTTGTTTTTTTTTTTCTTAGTGAATTTAACTAAAGTTGTTCAATCTTTCCACAGGAAGAGTTTCAAAAGAAAAAAGAACAAATCATTTCGCTTTTGATTCTCGCTTCATTCTTGTGTGGAATTTCAGTGTGATTGCCATTATCTTTTAAATGTGGATGCTTATTATTATTTTGTTTTCTTTCCAGAAAAAGGAGGTTTTCTTTATGAGACGAGTTGATTAAAAAGGAATTAAATGTTTCTGTTTATTTTAATGTTGGTAAGAGATGTTGGCTTAATAAGGGCTTTTTCTCTGATACACACGCACACGCCCACAAACACCCCCTAATTAGGACCCACCACCCAGATTAGGAATTAACAAGCCTATTGGAGTATGTTAATTAGATGAGGGCGTAAGACCGGCCCAACTCGTTTCTGATTGGTCAGTTTCAGGGCCTTTGTCCCTCGCACGTTCAAACTGAAAGTCAGTTCGGGATGGAGTTCTGAGGTCAAGGAGGAAAAGAAATCTCAGAAAACAAGATTAGCAATAAATAATAATTGGAGAGGGAAAAAAAATAGAAAAAGAGAGAGAAAAAAAAAAAGAATTAACTTCTAAAGATTTTTATAATTCGAGATGAAAACTTCTGTGAGATTTTTCCATCTTTAAGATTAAACAAACCGAACCGTCAACCTTTTTACGTTTTATGCAATTTTAACTTTTCATTTTTCTTTCTAATTTTTATAAGTGACAAAATAATTATTAAGTTTTTGTAGCCCGGCCAGCTTTGAAAACTTTTAATTTAGTCGCTAATTTTTGGAAACAAGCGTGACTTGACCACTTGAGACTAAAAACCCTGGACAATAACCTGAATCTTCCTTTGGGGACAGATTCTAACTTCGACACCTGGCTGACTTCTCGGGAGAAGAGCAGCCTCTCAAAGCTGAAACTAAAGAGAGGCCTTCCTGTGCTCTTTGGAACCAGAACCCACAGACCGCATGGTGAGAAGACTTGCTCCAGCGTTTTACTGTTTGTGGTCAGAGAGACATTTTCTTTGATTTAGAATTCAACTAAGTAACTATTGTTTCAACCACTAGAAGGACATTTATCTCGATTTTATTAAAACATTAATTTTGCATTAGATCAGACACATCAGACATTGCAGTCATACACCTTCAGCCCATTCACATAATTTTAATTTGTTTTAAATTTCATTTTATTGCTCTCTTCACGTATGCATTTTGAACAGTATTAGAAAAGTTCTTTCTTTCTTCTTTTCATCTCTGCAAAGTATAATCAATGCTGTGCTTTCACACTCAATAATCCTTCTTGTTAATCCACTTTTATGCAATAAATGAATGTGTATAAGAAGTCGTTGTTCTGTCTCATAATTTCCATGGTTCACAAAACGTCCCTTCAAAGGTAAAGACACTCACGTTTCCTTTTGGATAAGTAGACTGATAAATTTGAGTATTACTTTATTAATTAGAAATAATAACTAATAATTAAAGTGATAATTTCCTCCTTGCAGGAGGTGGTGCCCCCTACAGGTGAATCTGAAAATTGCAGATTAATAAACTGTATAACTTTGACCAGATCTGAAGGCGAATATCACATATTCAACCCTTCATATGGTTGTTAATTATTAGCCATTCATGCTACAGGTTAATTTATGGCGCATCCGTGCGAGGCCTCTGAAAACGTTTTGTGAACTTGGAAATATTGAGATAAACAGGTTAATTAGAAAGGTTTGTGCATCTAAAACGTAACTGCGGTTCTGAATGAAATTCCTGAGTACTCTGAGCTGTGGACTTTTCCCTTATTTAAGACTGAGAACTTGTGTGTGTCTTTGGTAGGAAGACGCTGTGCGCTGTGCGTTTCAGGGTTTTTTGTGAAACAGAACTTTTCTGCACGGAGCAGAACCGTGATAATTTGCATGCATTTTGCGCATTTATGCTTATGCGTTTTAATAAGTTGAAAGGCCTTTGGAAAGATTACAGAAGTTCAGCGTGTTCCTGTCTTGTGTAATCTTTCCACGGAAAGTTCTGGCTGTGTACCTGCGTGTTCCAGGACACAGGCCCGACTTCCGTCGTCCCAGCGGCTGAGGATTCCGCCGGACCTCACCCCATAGATTTATCTATGAGTGGACGTTTATAAGACGTAAACGTCTTATGAAAGTGCAGGAAAGCACTCTTGTCAGCCGTAGCGCGGGTTACTAAAATTAACAAGGATTTTAGGATATAACTGCGCGTTTGGGCTGTGTGATAAGCTCTCTGAAGGAGAAAATCGTCAGTCTGTTGGACCTGACCCCCCTTTTTCTTGTGCTGATAGCACAAGGCACACGCAGACGCGGTCTGCAGACTCTTTATCAGTGTAAAAGACACCTTAGAGATAGCAAGTTGTTACACCAAACTAGCTTAAATCCAAAGTTGCAATCACTCCGTTTTTCCAGTTAGGGTTTGCTGTGAGTAACTGCTTTGTCTTCAGGACGTTTAGCTGCCTCTGCTAAAAAACTGCCTGCTTTAGGTGTGTTCGCGACGAGCGCTGAGTAAAACTGAGGAGAAAGGAAGGAGGAACTTCCGGGTCACCCAAGGGGTGTGGCTAAAGCTGTGACGCAGTCAGGGTCATAGGAGGTGGACCTCTGAGCCAGAGGTGTTACCCTCTTCTAATAATAATCAGAAGTTGTGTGTTGAACCAAGTTACAGGTTGGGATTAATATCCTAGACGTACTGGCCTAGAGAGAGGTGTGTGTACGGACTGCATTGAACCAAAGCAGGTTGACTGTGGAAGCATAGATATAGAGACCTATATTTTAATCCACTCAGAGACTTGAAAGTTTGTGCATCTAGGTAGACAGCAGTAGGTGGAAGGTCTGCTAAGTCAGTGGTTCATTGACTCCCCCTTGTGGCTTGAAATAGGTATCACACTGTGTCATCTCCCCCTACTGGCAGTGAGGTGTAAATGCTAAAAGCTAAAAGGCTAAAGCTAACGCTAATGCTAAAAGCTAATGATATAGTGATTTGAAAGCTAAAAGCTAAAGTTTCGGTACTTGCTAATTGAGGCTAAACAAAGCTGTCTAAACCCTCCAGCTTCATTCCTCATCAGCGGAGCAACAGATTTAGAAATGACTGACGCAGTTTCTTCTGAGGCCTCTAGCCATAGGGACCTTTTTGATGATCTCGAAGCTGCCTTGACAGAAATCACTGAAAATCACATTCCAGGTTTTGAAGATCAAGTTCAGAACTTAACCGCATCTGAACTGGAGACTAAGCTCTCTGAGGTAGTGGCAGAAATTACCCATGATCCACCGAAGGATAAGGAGTTGACCAAAACACTTGGTAGCCTAGCCATACTGCTCACAGCTCGACTCAAAACCGCGCTCATAGTGTTAACCATGCGCTAGGGAAACTCGACACGCGCTCGCAGAGAAACTTTCTCAACCCAGGAGGAGAATAAACTTTTGCAGCATCAGCGCGGAGGTTGCTCAAAGACAAACAGATGATTTGGAGCGTCAGGTCACTGCACTGACGACTCAAAATGAAGAACTAAAAACTGAAAATGATCAAATTAAAGAGAAATAAAAAGACTGCGAATCCCAGGGCCCCAGCCTGGCAGCATGAACTGGTAGCAAAACAGCTGCAACTCATGGAGGTTAAAGAAGCTTACGAAGCTTCTCAAATAGGACTACATGCAGCTGAAGACGACATAATTACATTGCAACAAGAAAATGCTAATCTAACCAGACAGTTAGATGACCAAAAAGGACAGGTTGAGCTAATGCAAGAGCAACTAGCTTACACCACCACCAAACGAGAGGCCTCCGATGAACAATATGAACACTTGATGGTGGAACCTAAGTCTGCAACAGCAGACATCAAGCCATCTTTTTGAATCTGACACCTGTCAGCCGATTCATCCAACTTTCAAAGACGAAAGGGGGGTGCACAGGCTAAAAGGGATTAGTTCTGGCGATACCTCTTTTAGCCCCTGCACCTGCCTCCTTTTCTGCACAGACTCCAAGGTACACAGGCGCGAATCGATTCCATGACTTTAGGGCAGATGAATCGCCGTCATCATGGTCCTTCTGATCGAGATTTAGACAAAATTTCTCGAAATCTTACCAGATTGAGACCAACCCCTGGTGGCTCTAATGATCCTCGAGCATACCTGGATGACATTGAGTTCTATCTCAGGAATATCCAGAGGCCACCATTCCAGATAAGATTTATCTTATCAAACGCACTTCGAGCCGTGAGGTAATCGGTTTCATCGAAAGGCAGCCAGCAGTTTACCAGACGCGAATGGTATTTTTTGCGACAGCGGCCATCGAGAGGGGAATTCTCTGATTGCGCCCTACACAGTCAGGTTTAACGGTTGCAATGTCGGTAAAACAAGGTAGACAGGAGTCTCCACAGCAATATTATTACCGATTGTTACGAGCATACTTTTGGTACGCGTAATGAACCAGGAATGGAGGAGGACTTGAACTTCAAATTTCTTTTCCTTCAGAACCTCCATCCTGGAACCAGCCATCATTTGGGAGTTTTTGCGAACCCCCACACAGCAACGATCAGTCACCTTCGTGAATTTGCTGCTCTTGGTTTCCAGAAGCAGCAGCAGACAAATAGACAGGTGCCACAGTCCGATTGGCTCGAGAGACTCGACGGAGATTTACTGAAAGAAGATAACAATGATAGCGACAGGTCAAGGGGGGGGGCCCCTCGAGAAGAACATTAGAACAGAACCTCTCTCTCCAGCCTTTCTCAACCTCATCCTCTGTGAGGTTGCAGGCACTCCTGCCTAACCTGAACAGCTACTCGTATTTCTCTTTCTTCTTCTCTTCTCCTCTCTGTGTTGTTTTCTTCATTATAGAACACTTAGATCTAGACACTAGACTATTACACTACGCTAGTAACTAAGAGTAAGTGAATATATAGACTTATTTTAAGATTTGAGTCACGCCTCTGACCACAGCAGTAAAGTTGCAGGTACACCCACACCTGCCTGAGGATCCCCGGAACGTCCAACGCTCCCAGAAGAGTCGCCCAGCACCCCTGGTGGCTCTCGTGAGGATTACTCGGATGTTTGACCCCCTTTCACTGACTTACTCTGACCCACTGTTTTCAGCGATTACTCTGGCGTTCCAGCGGCTTCCAGAAGGTTCATCGGGAATCCCATGTTTCTCTGTATCTTGTTGTTTCAACTAATTCCACAGGAACAAGTCGAAACAAAAGGGGGGATATGTAGCATGAAACCATGGATCCCAGAACCTTAACTAACAAAGGAATTTTGCTGAGGCCATAAAGATCACCTCCCCCCCCCCCTTTCAACAGGCATTGGTCTGCACTCCCGTAACACCTCTCAACCCAGGATAACGAGATCCTGCGACAATCAGAGGAGACCTCTGTGGCCTCAAAACTCCCACCTCCAAGAGAGTGATTGAATAAACATCTTTTTACGAGGTTTAGCAGACTTTCTGGAACCACAAGAGACAAATGATATACATGTAGCCACAGAACAGGACCTTTTGGTGATAAGGTTGCTTTTGATGTAGACCAAACAGCACCATTTGTTGACAATCGACATTTCACAGGTCTGAGGATCACCAACCCACCAGATCAAATTTACAGCCTTGCAGCCAACCCCCAGCTTCACTCACACCAGATGTGGGTTGAGAAGAATCCTCCTTTGTTCTGGTCATGGAATGTTTTTATAACTTGTTACTTAACCGTTGTTTTTTTTTTTCTTAGTGAATTTAACTAAAGTTGTTCAATCTTTCCACAGGAAGAGTTTCAAAAGAAAAAAGAAACAAATCATTTCGCTTTGATTCTCGCTTCATCTTGTGTGGAATTTCAGTGTGATTGCATTATCTTTTAAATGTGGATGCTTATTATTATTTTGTTTTCTTTCCAGATAAAAGGGGTTTCTACTTATGAGACGAGTTGATTAAAAAAAGGATTTAATGTTTCTGTATTTCTTTAATGTTGGTAGAGATGTTGGCTTATAAGGGCTTTTTCTCTGATACACACGCACACGCCCACAAACACCCCCATAATTAGGACCCCACCCCCAGATTAGAATTAACAAGCCTATTGGAGTATGTTAATTAGATGAGGGCGTAAGACCGGCCCAACTCGTTTCTGATTGGTCAGTTTCAGGCCTTTGTCTCGCACGTTCAAACTGAAAGTCAGTTCAGGGATGGAGTTCTGAGGTCAAGGAGGAAAGACCTCTCAGAAAACAAGGAGATAGCTTCAAGCAAAAGATTTTTGGAGGGAAACTGAACAGAGAGAGCTCAGAACAAAGAATTAACTTCTAAGATTTAATAACTTCGAGATGAAAACTTTGCTTTGAGATTTTTCCATCTTTAAGATTAAACAAACCGAACCGTCAACCTTTTTACGTTTTATGCAATTTTAACTTTTCATTTTTCTTTCTAATTTTTATAAGTGACAAAATAATTATTAAGTTTTTTGTAGCCCGGCCAGCTTTGAAAACTTTTAATTTAGTCGCTAATTTTTGGAACAAGCGTGACTTGACCACTTGAGACTAAAAACCTGGACAATAACCTGAATCTTCCTTTGGGGACAGATTCTAACTTCGACACCTGGCTGACTTCTCGGAGAAGAGCAGCCTCTCAAAGCTGAAACTAAAGAGAGGCCTTCCTGTGCTCTTTGGAACCAGAACCCACAGACCGCATGGTGAGAAGACTTGCTCCAGCGTTTTACTGTTTGTGGTCAGAGAGACATTTTCTTTGATTTAGAATTCAACTAAGTAACTATTGTTTCAACCACTAGAAGGACATTTATCTCGATTTTATTAAAACATTAATTTTGCATTAGATCAGACACATCAGACATTGCAGTCATACACCTTCAGCCATTCACATAATTTTAATTTGTTTTAATTTCATTTTATTGCTCTCTTCACGTATGCATTTTGAACAGTTATTAGAAAAGTTCTTTCTTTCTTCTTTTCATCTCTGCAAAGTATAATCAATGCTGTGCTTTCACACTCAATAATCCTTCTTGTTAATCCACTTTTATGCAATAAATGAATGTGTATAAGAAGTCGTTGTTCTGTCTCATAATTTCCATGGTTCACAAAACGTCCCTTCAAAGGTAAAGACACTCACGTTTCCTTTTGGATAAGTAGACTGATAAATTTGAGTATTACTTTATTAATTAGAAATAATAACTAATAATTAAAGTGATAATTTCCTCCTTGCAGGAGGTGGTGCCCCTACAGGTGAATCTGAAAATTGGCAGATTAATAAACTGTATAACTTTTGACCAATCTGAAGGCGAATCTCACATATTCAACCTTCATATGGTTGTTAATTATTAGCCATTCATGCTACAATATATATATATATATATTTAAAAGAAAACATTTTTTGAACATTTTTTCCTCCTGTCCTACTATTTGGCTGCCTGGTCCTCCACACACGCTCAGAAGATCATCTCACTCCACCTTTGTTTACAACGGAACTCGCCTACTTTTTCTTCGATAAGCATTTCCAGTATTTTAGATAGTTCTGCGCATGTCAAAAAGATTTCTTCTGATCTAATGTTTGATGGATGTAAACGTTTCTTCTAATCATTGACACAGTTCAGTTGTAATCTGATCGGATTACAGATATTTTACACATTTACACAGAGCTAGTTTTATTCTTTGCTTAGTGAAAATAAGATAATTTGAGTTTTCCAGCAGTTTGTCCTTTACTGTTGTGTGATCTGTGTAGTAAATCGCATTTTGATGCAAATCCCATAAAAAACTTTTAAGAGTTTTTGAATTCCACTGGTTATCTTTCCAACATTGTAAATAATTCATCTGCTTCCAAACGCCCGGAGAAAGAAAGCATTGAAAGGAAGTTGACAGAGGCCAGAAATGTGGTCACAGCAAATCACACGCCATGCTTTTCTAAATCCCTGCCATCACTTCAAACTCAACACCACATCACGCAGCTTTCAAAGAGACAGCTTAAGCAGAGCTTCAGTCTGAGGCCGAGGCGTCGCTCGCTTTAAATGCTGTCGCTTTAAAGGTCTTTAAGAGCGCTTATTTGTTTCTGTTTACCTGGGCTTTTGGGGTCGTTTACCTCTAAAAGCCTGTGATGCTTAGAATCTGCGGCGTCCGTTGCCATGGTCACCACCCGTCTTGTCTGTAGTGAGAGAAGGAGGTGATGATGAAGATGTCCTCGTGTGTTTTCACGCTGGATGTTAGTGAAACATCTACAGGGATGAGCTGAACTTCTACATCCTTTACATTTATTTATTGCTCTGCTGCCTCTGGCTTCATCATCAAAAAGGTCAGCGCCGCTGCTGTGATGCCTCGTGGAGAAATGGGGAGGATAAAGCCCCCGCTGTGCTAACGGCAGCATGAGCGCTGTAAGAGGACGACTGAGGTTTTCCAGTGAAAAGCAGAACATATAATTGTGTGAATGCTATCAAAACATTCAGCTCGTCCAGGACATTACTGCTTGTTTTTTTTTTGTATTCACGAACTTTATAGTTTTTGAAATATTGAACAAAATATGTCCCGTGGAATATAAATGAGAAAGTCTTCAAATTTCAAAATTTTAAGTAGATTAGCAACAAGCCTTTAAATATATTCATGAGCTATGTTTTCATTTGTTATAGTAATTTTTTTTTAATTGGAGTTTATTATATATTTTAGCAACATGCTAACGTTTTGGGCTAATTTGTTATCTACTAGGGTTTTTAAAGCTAATTTATAGTTTAGCTTCTATTTTAGCAACAGGCTAACGTTTGTTGACTTATTTAGTCCACTGAGGGATTTTAGGCAATTTTGATCTTTAGCTAATAATTTAGCAACATGCTAATATTTTGGGCTAATTTGGCATCTACTGGGGTTTTTTAGGCTAATTTTGACACAGTTCAGACGTCAGTTCTCCTCTCAAACCACCAGAGGGAGCCCTCGCCAGCGTTCTGACCCCTCATCTTCCTCACCACAGCTCCCATCAGCCACTGCCATGGACTCCTTCCTGCTCAGCTGTTCATCATCATAGTCATGGTCACACAGCATATAAATCCACTCCAGTCTCCTCTTCAGTGTGAAGTCTGGTATTACTTGTGGTCTGAGCAGGTTTTGACATTGCCTGGGTCACTGTGCCTTGACCATTCCCTCCTCCTTATTGTGTTTTGACTCTTGCCTTGACTCTGACTACGCTCATGTCGTATCCTTGCTCATGAAACCATTTGCACATGGATACAAATGTCTCAGCCTCTTATTACAAATTTAGATTTAGCTTCTATTTTAGCAACAGGCTAACATTTTTGAATATTGAGTTTACTGAGGAATTTTTGAGTTAACTAGTATTTGACATCTACTGAGGTTTTGTTATGCTAATTTGGAGTTAAGCTTAAATTTTAGCAACATGCTAATGTTTTGGGCTAATTTGTTATCTACTGAAGTTTTTTTTAGGCTAATTTAGAGTTTAGCTTCCATTTTAGGAACAGACTAACGCTTTTGAATAATTTAGTTTACTGACGATTATTAGGTTATTTTTGAGTTTAGCTAGTAATTAAGCAACATATTAGCTTTATTGGTTAATTTGGCATCTACTAAGATTTTTTGGGCTATCATGGCTATTATGGAGTTTAGCTCATACTAAAGCAACACACTAAATTTTTTGCAAATTTGGCATGTATTTGGGATTTTTAAGTTTTTAATTTAGAGTTTAATTTACATTTTATCAACAGGCTAACATTTTTAACTAATTTAGTTTAAAGGAATTTTAGACTATTTTGTAGTTGAGCTAGTTTTTAAGCAATGTGCTAGCTCTTTGTGGTCAATATTTTAACAACATGCTAACGTATTTGGCATCAACCGAGGTTTTCTTATGCTAATTTGGAGTTTAGCTAGTATTTTAGCAACAGGCTAATGTTTTTGGCTAATTTGTTATCTGAGGTTTTTATAGGCTAATTTAGAGTTTAGCTTCTCTTTTAGCGTTTAGGAATTTTAGGTTATTTTGGGGTTTAGCTTTAAGTAACAAGCTAGCTTTTTTTGGCTAATTTGGCATCTGCTAAGATTTTTTGAGCTAATTTGGAGTTAACATATATTTAAGCGACACACTAAATATTTTTGCTAATTTGGCATGTATTAGGGATTTTTAAGCAATTTAAATTTAAATTTTTCGGAGATTTAGGTCAACCTCGGCGCTCTTTCATAGTTCATAGAAATTTCCAGTCTTTTAGCAACTTTAACATTTTACAAATACCTTTTGCATTTTCAGCAAATCCCTAGGACAATTAAAGTAAATTGTGTCACCATTTTCAGCAAAAAGCATTCACATTAGCAGTATCACAGGTAATGGAACTTTACTAGTTTGAAATGTTTCTCAATTTGAATGTATTATTCAAACAAAAATACATTTTTAAAGACTCAATAATCTACAAACTGTTTCCCTGATATCCCCTAAAGGTCTCATATCACACACATAAAGACACGCTTTAACCTAAAAGAGCATTCATTTGGATTTATGCAAAAATATTCACATCAAAAGCTTCAGCTGAACACCAAAACTAACTTTGAGGACATCAAACATGCTCGGATTTGCATGGATCTGTGACATCAGAAGACTTAATTCAGCCTCTCTTTTCCCCCGTTATGGGTGTTATTCTCACTGTACTTGCAAAGCATGTTTTCAAGAGGCATATAAACAGAAAAAGAAGTTTTCCTTGCATTTTATTCCACAGATATTTCCCTAAGACCTTCTTTACCTAACAGCCGATGTCGTGAGCCAGAGGTTTTCGAGCTGAACACAAGCAGACTTTAGGACAGTTCTGAGAAAGCTGAAGACGAGCTTCCAAACCAACCAGCACGTTCTTCCTGAGGGCGACTCTCTCAGAAATGTCTTGCAGCACAGAAACTAAAAGCCTCTTTGTTCACTCTGACTCCAGCCAGAACAGAACAAGGAGAAAACAAGCATGTTACACTGTTTGAGAAAGAGAGAGTACACAAAAGTGTCTGCTGATGGAAAGACAAATATTGTTGATCGTTCTCTGTCATACTCTGTGCTTGCTTGTGAGGTCTGAGGACAGATAGATGGGATGAGAGAAGCACAAGAAAGCATCCGTGTGCTCTACAGAAGCTGCATCACTCTGGGGAGGGGGGAATGGCACCGTGCAGCTTTTAAAAAGCCTTCCAGAAAAAAACTCCACATCCACCCTGCCACACAACTACCAGCTCAGTGTCAAAGCCCGACAGAGGAAGGAGCTTGCTGACGAAGCAGACAGACCACCGCGGCGAGCCGATTACCTATTTCAGCAGCGCAGCTCGAGATGGCTGCGCACCACTGCAGCAAAACCTTTGGGAACATCGATCTGCTCTCTATCGCAAAGCTCGTTTTACCCTGATGGACGCTGGAGCCGCCTCCGCTGTGGCTTCGGGAGAAAACCGTCAAATAAACAAAAACAGAGAACAAAACAGCAGGTTGGGGTTCATTTGAGGTGTTATTTATGAGGAAGATCTCTAAGAAGATTCATAAAAACCACAGAGATGGCTCAAGATCCACAGAAACTTGATTTCATCACCAACCACTTTCTTCCAGCTTCATCCCTCCTTATCCTCTGAAGTTTGAGCTGGTTTCCATAGCAACGTGCTGCAGCTAGCATCAGGACACCCAAGAATTCCTGATCACAGACAGACTTATACAGTTCCTCTGCCTTGGTTTCTCCTCATGTGGCTAATTTGCATCAGCTGCAGGTCACCAGCACAGAGACGAGCAGAGAGCCGCCAAGTGCTCTTGACATTTAGTTAAGCGTTGGCTAAAGCTAAATATAGAAGAAAATAACAGAGGTTTGCTGTGATTAATCCCCATATGCTCTGTCAGAGGGGAAAAACCGCTTTGATGTGAAGGCATTGATTCCTTAAATCACACGTGTCAAAGTCAGGGCCCGGGGGCCGGATCCGGCCCTCCAGATCGTTTTATATTATTGTTATTAATGACCCAGGTTATCTTCTGCTCATTTGTTTAATTTTTATGGAGAGTAAAATATTGAAAGTTATTTAAGGTTTAAGTTGATTTATTCTGGAATTATATTCCTGACTTTTATTCTTCATAATTATGTAAATAAGTTACAGTTTTAAAGTTTTAAAAATGGGCCTTCTACTAGTAATTTGGACTATTTTAGCATTTACTAAGAATTTTTTAGGCTATTTTGGAGTTTAGCTAATATTTCAGCTAGCTGTTTTGGCTAAATTGGGCTTTTTTTTTAAAAAAAAAAAGGTTTTTTAGACTGTTTTAGAGTTAGGCTTCTATTTACAAGCTAGCTGTTTAGGCTAATTTAAGTCTAACCTAGTTTTTTTTTTTTTTTTTAATGGGGGGGTGTTAGGCTTATTTGGTATTTAGCTAATATTTTAGCTGGCTATCAATGTCTGCATCATCAGTGGCCAAATTCAGCTTACAGCATTCATAACAGCATTACCTCAGGTAATACTGTATATCTAGTTCATATTTATGTTAAAAAGTTTTAGAGAGTTCGATAAATATTTATCCTGTTCAGCCCACAACCTAAGGTCTATTTTGGATTGGCCCCTTGTGCGATTGAGTTTGACACCCCTGCTTTAAATGAATTCACATGGAGATTATGAAGACCTACGCACAACCATGAGTGCATACCTGCGCCCCATGAGCACCTGTCTGCTGTGAAGCCGGTTAAGGCATTAGCATTTACAAAAACCTGCAGCAACTTTTGGGATTGTCGGTGTGCATTTGCTTTGCCCTGTTCGTCTTTTATGATTGTTTTAGGCCATAAAAGCATGAACTTCATTTCAGAAATTATGTTTTATGGATATTAAACCGCTGGCTGACTAAAGTTCTGCCACATTCTTCATTTTGATTTCTGTGGACACAGATGATTTGTTATTTGCATTCCACTTTTTAAAGCGCACATGTTTGTTTTACAAATGCAAACAACATGGTGATTCCATAGTTTGGGAGGGGTGTTAGGGTTGGGGGGGCTAAATGGAATCGTTATTATACTTGGCTTCTATGTTTTTTTTTTAAAGCCTGTACTAAGCAAGTTTATACATTTTTAATAGCCAGAACTTTTCCAATTTGTGGTTATGAGAGTTATTTCCATATCTTTTAATGGACTATAACATCCCAGCCAGCAAGGCTAAGTTGTCCAATTTAGTTTAAAAGTGGGCAAAAAATGTGGGCCCCGATTGGGTTTGACCTCAGTTTCTGAGGTGACCCCACCTGTGTTTGCGCACATCAGCTTAAGTGGACACTCAGTGGGTTGGCTCGATGAATGTGTGGGATGCTTTTGAGCTCCACTGTACCGAGCTACTGAGCTCCGCTGTGTTAAGCTAGCGAGCTCCGCTGTATTAAGCTAGTTAGCTTTGCTGTATCGAGCTTCACTGTGGTGAGCTCTGCTGTACCGAGCTAGCAAGCTCTGCTGAAGCAAGCTAGTGAGCTCCACTGTATTAAGCTAGCGAGCTTAGCTGTTTTGAGTTAGTGAGCTTTGCCGTATTGAGCTAGCGAGCTCCGCTGTACCGAGCTTGCACACTCACAATGTGCCGATCTAGCGAGCCCTGCTATCCACTGGGAGTGTGGCTAGCGTAGTGAGCAAACCCACTAAGTCTCCACTTAAGTCAAAGTGGGCAAACACAGGTGGAGCCTCCACAGAAACTGCGGTCAAACCCAATTGGTGTCCACATTTTCCTTGCTGGCTGGGATTCGCCTCCACGAGGGTTCATCCACATGGAGCTGCGTATGTGAACTGTTCGTGCTATTTCTATGGAAACGCTGGAACAAATGTAGATTTACTGAACCTTCAACAGAAAATAAGCAAACTCAGCTGAATGAGTTGCAGGTTTTCATCCACCCTGCTTAACCAAAGAGTTGCTGAAGCGAAACAATGGATTTCAGTGTCACATGCAGCGTGTATCACATGACCGTGGTTATATTTTCCACATTAGCCTAGGTGTTCAAACAAACAACAAGCTGGCCCTCCTCACACACATACAGTACGCTGAAAGAAGATGATCTGTAAAGCGTCTGGAGAACAAACTTCATTAAACCTCTTTGAGAACAGCAACACGTAACCTACACACAGGTCGAACATCAACGCTTCTTCCTAAACATGCATGTGTGCAAAGAATGTTCTCTTACCGTGCTGCGGTTACCTGTGAGCGAGGCACAAGTGCAGCCGTTCCACCTGCCTGCTGTCACTGAGGATCTAGGGCATCACCTGGAGTCAGGTGTCAGATGGATTACCCGCCCGCTTGTGTGCGCATGTGTGCGTACAGGAGCACCACAAAGCTGACACCTCTGCATTTCATGATTTGGATGAAGACTTCATCGCGCTCGTCAGGCGCCTGCTGCATGCATGCGAGTGTTTGGGGGGGCCACATGCAGGGTCTGAGGAGGAGTGACAGAGGTGACGCTCAGCGAAGAGAGATGGGCGTTCTCTTGTGTCTGCTTGTGCTGAGGAAGCACAAAGTGACACTTTGTGTTTCTGCCAAAGAGCCGGTGCAGGAGGACAGAGCGGCATTCATCACTTCCACCGGCTGATGCACACAAAGCCTTTCATTGTGGGTCAACAGCAATATGCACATGTGTGATTGAGAGTGTACTGCAGCAGCTCACAGCTGGTTCACAGCAGGATGGCCGTGCATTTCCTGCACCGTCAGGTCTGTGAAGGCTGTGGGGGGTGGCTACATGAAAGCCCTCCTCTGATGAAAATCCTGGTGTTAAGTTTTTAACAAGAAATCATGAAGTTTTTGCATTTCCGAGCTGACGGCTGGATGATGGATGTTTTTATGCAGCAGTGTGGAGACACAGAGCTATCATAATCGTACGGGTCAGGGGTGGAGCTCCAAAAGCCACGCCCCCTTAGAGGAGATTTTGGAAACAGAGGCCTCAGAGCAACACAAAAAAATGCTTTTTTAAACATTCAGTTTGTGGGATTTTGATTAAAAAACTGCTGGGAATGCTTTATTAAATAAAAAACTTCAAACACGGTTTTATTTGTAATCTACTTCTGTACATTTGTGTTCAGGTTTTAATCAAATTTTAAAAGTGTTTTCCTTATTTACCCCTCCCCTTTTTAAAAACCTGGTATAGATTGATGGTGTCTGTAAGAATCAGCACAGTGTTGCCGGGTAACAAGGACCGCTCCCCATATCTCCAGCTTTGGCAGGATCACACTGCAGCCTCACAGGGATACGGTAATGATGGGGCTTTACCGCTCGGCTGCAGCCTCCACTACAACAAAGACCGACGGCTCTCTAACTGACGACGTTCAGGAATGGAAACCTGGAGGAAGGCTGATCCGCACATTCACAAAGAGCCAGCAGAGGGTCCTCACGAGACGGAGCCTCAGCGCCGACGTACATAAAACCGTCAAGTGCATTGTTACACTGTGGGAATTCACAAAGGGGACATCCCAGAAATTCAGCAAACATCCCAGGAGACGTCTGAAAACACGACAAACCGGGAAAACCTCATCCCAGGTGACTCTGAGCAGAAAGGAGTGCCGGGGAAGGACAATTGTCCCCTCAGACTGTGCAACACATCAGAGAAACAGCCCCCGCACCAGATCCAAAGGCAATCTCACACATCTCTTTTCCAACCAGAACATCAGTTTTTGTGTAATCACCAGTTAATTTTCCTAAAATCCAACCAGACTGATCTGCATGGGGGAAAGTTGTTAATCAAACTGAACTACAACATTATAAAATTATTTCAAAATAATATGAATTGACTATAATCGATTTTGGAAAATATAATTTGTATTACTATAACGTAAAAACGACTAAGTATCATCATAGTGGACAACAAACAAAAACGGATCATTCCGGTCCAACATGTGGAAACACTTTGAATTTAAAAATCATGTGACCATACAGTGTGGTAGAATGTTCTAATAATAATAATGGATTTTCTGATGTGGAAAAATAACTTTATCAAACTAAAATGTGAATAGATTTTACATTCCTGTTGTGTCCAATTCATGAACCTGCATTGTCATTCATGACTGTTGTCACGGTAGATCGGTCAAAGTTGCAGTAAAGTTGTGATGAAAATCTTGGGTTTGCTTGAATTTGGGTTGAAAGTTGCAATCGCAACATCGCAAAATCCTGGAGGGTCACACTCACAGGTGCGCACACACTCACAGGTGCGCACACACTCACAGGTACACACACTCACAGGTGCGCGCACACTCACAGGTACACACGCTCAGAGGTGCGCACACACTCACAGGTACACACGCTCACAGGTGCGCACACACTCACAGGTACACACATTCACAGGTGCGCACACACTCACAGGTACACACATTCACAGGTGCGCACACACTCACAGGTACACACGCTCGCAGGTGTGCACACACTCACAGGTACACACACTCACAGGTGCGCACACACTCACAGGTACACACATTCACAGGTGCGCACACACTCACAGGTACACACATTCACAGGTGCGCACACACTCACAGGTACACACACTCACAGGTACACACACTCACAGGTGCGCACACACTCACAGGTACACACACTCACGGGTACACACACACTCAAAGGTACACACCCACTCACAGGTGTGCATATGCTCATGTGAATCAGGAGCAGACGAAAAAATTAAGTTTGTGAATTAAAACGCTAGGTGGGCCGGAAGCTGTCCATCCATCCATCCATCCATCCATCCATCCATCCATCCATCCCTCCCTCTGGAGTCATTGCTCTGTCTCCTCCTCTAGCCATCAGCAGGAATCATCTCCAGAAAATACTGACTGTACTCCATCTCCCAGCAGCCCCAGCACACAGTTCCTTGACTTCCCTTAGCTGACTCTCATCTGCTAACCAACCTCTTGTTACTTAAGCAGTGCGAAGGATCCTGACTTCTCAAGGTTCTACTCTAATGCTCGTTGATGACTTCTGCCCTCCACTCATTTAGATTTGTGGACTTTCAGCTGTGCTAATAAACCTGCTGCACTTGGAACCAGTGGTCTGCCTGTTCTCTGTGACACCAGCTACTGTTGTGGTATGTTTCCACTAAGCGGTCCATACCGGACCAGACCAGACTGGACTGGACTGGACTTCTGAGCGTTTCCATTACAAAATGGACCTGTTAAGCAGGACCAACTGGTACCATTTCTGGTCCCCCGTTGGTCATAGGTCCATAGAAAAATGGAATGGACCCATGAGGGCGGAGCTTCAGTCATCACATGATGCAACCCATTGACTGATGAAAAGGTATTACGACAACAGGAAGTGTCATGAGGTTTTGTCTTCTTTTAGGCTAGATTCTTCTTTGCCTCCCACTCTTATAAATTCTTTAAACACAATATTCCATCTTATTTTCGGGGGTTGGGGACCGGAGACACAGCAAATCAAGGACTACGGAGACGCGCCCCGCTTCCATCTCACCCGACTCCCACAGCCGAAGAATGTCTGTTACAGATCAAAAACATCAAAAACACTTCTGATTGTGCTTTATAAATATTTATTGAAGAACATTGGAGTATTGATCACCATAAGGAGTTTTTATTTTCTTTTTATTTCAGATCAATAGACTGTTCTTCAGTGTAGAGTCCGGCTTCATCCATAATAAACACCTGCTCTGGATTCTAATGATCCTCCGCGGTTGTATTTTTAATTTTCCGTCCGTTTCTGAGTCAGCTGATGCTGCTTTTCTTTTACGCTATCGGTCTACATAAAATGGTGAACATGGTCAAACATAAAATAATGACTCAGGCTGACTCAGCCCTAACCAAAACTACCTAAAGAAAACAAATAAACAAAGCCCGAAAACAAAGACTACAAATGTCCAACCCCAAACTAAAATAACAAAACCCAGCAGTGTAAAACTGCTGAAGATTGAGATTTTTTTCATTATGTACATGTACCGTGAGATTTTTAATTTTACTATGTATACTTATGTAAGCTGCTGAAAAACTTAATTTCCCAGAGGGTGCCATCCCAAAGGGATCAATAAAGCCTAGTCTAAGTCTAAGTCTAAGTCTAAGATAAAGAGGGGAAAAAGAACAACAAATGAATAATTTAAGAAAATAAAACAGATTTTTTTTTAAATAAGGATTACTTCATTCATATTTATTTAATTTGAATTAGTTAAATGTATAAATTGATGACCAAATTGATGGATAATAAACTTTGTAGGTTTTTCCATCCCTGTTGACCTGAAGACGTCTTGTTCGCTCAACTCTACCTCCAGAATGAACAGATTTTATATGCAAAACTTTGGTAAAAAGTTTGATCTTTTATGAGTTAAGAGCACATATTATCTTACTAGCTGCACTGAGATGATCCAGTTTGTCACAGAACAGCTTTTATTTGAACATAAGTTAATTGTGCTTTGTCACAGGTTAAAAAATGAAATAAAATATCACATTTTTAAAATATGCTAGGTTCTTTATATTTTTGCTTTTGTTCGTGCCAAAAATATTTAATATTTAAAAAAAGATGGGCATGAATCCAGTTTTTTTTTTGTTTAAAGTGAGACTGTGCAGAATCATCTCTTTACTTGTAATCTACATACAATCCAGTGGACACAAATAAACTGTGCCTGAATAAAAGATGCATCTCTGTGACTGTCACACATTTCTAAATAGAATTTTAAAAACAGATATGTTTACTTAGCATTGCAGCCTCCTCTCCTCTGTGATTTATCAGCAGAGGTGAAGACGGTCCTTGTCTGCTTCCCGGTGATTAAAATCAAAACCATTCCTCCGCTTTTATCCGAGGTCACTGGGTAACCCATGACTCAGATCAAATAGATGTCTGGACCTCCTCTCAGATGTCTCTGGAAGAGGAGGAGTCCTTCTTTCAACAGCAACATCCTGATGGTTGCTGTCTGTGACAGTGCATCATCAGTCATTTGGGTCAGAGGAGGTAACTTCACATATTTGATGAACAGGCCTGAGGATCCATCCACTCCAGGGTCTCAGCTCCACGGATGGAGATGTGAGCATGGATGGAAGCCTCAAACGTCTTCAGAAGGCCTGTGCCGCGCGCGTGCGTGACTTCAGCATCCCGACATCACCGGGGCTCGAGCATCATTACCGCACCGGGATCGCACGCGCAACCGCGCGCGGAGAACAAAGAATCGGGCCTCAGCTTTCTCCACATTTGGACCCAAATGACGCGCAGACGGGTTGGATTTGAGCCGCTCGGCTCTGGATGCAGCCCGCAGAGGCGCTGACATGGCGTTTGCGCATTTCCAAGCAGATCAAACTGACAGTCTCAGCTCAATTAGGAGCGCGCGCACACGCAGACGACGCACATCTGGCGGCTGATGGAGCAGCGGATCCCAGCGGGTCAGTGGGGGATGAGGGGGGGTGCGGTGACAAGGTCACCGGCGTGGTGAAAACCGGAGAGGCGTGCGCTCAAACACGGTCAATAATGGAAGAAGAGAAGGAAAAGCCACCCACCTTTTGTCTGCGCGCGCGCGCGCTTCCTCCCTCGCGGCGGCTCGGAGGTGAACCCAGCTCCGGCTCCGGCTCCTGCTCCTGCTCCGGCTGCGGCGGCGACTCCTTTTGTGTTGCTGATGCTGCGGGTGCCCGACGCGCGGAGACACGCACCGAGCGACGGCCCCGCACAGCTGCACGCGTGCGAGATGGAGGAGGGAGGGAGGGAGGGAGAGAGGGAGGGTGTGGCAGCCAAGATGAGCGCGTTAGCTGGGGGGGGGGGGGGGGGGGTATCTATGAACAACCTATGAAGGAAAATCTGACAGTGTTATTATTATACAACATTTTTGCAATATGTCACAAAAATAAAATGATGACTGTTACCATGGAAACGACTTTGTCTCTTCACTGTCTGGACTTTAGGGAGCTAAACCACAGATGGAGCTCCAACCACAGAGACATCACACCGTCTCAGTCCACACTAAATATGAAAAAAAGATCCTCAAACCTGGAATTAACCCCAACAGCGAGATTCTCCTGCTCGTTTCTGTATTCTTGATATTAAATTTCATAATTTAAGTAGACAAGCCTTTAAATATATTTAGTCATAGCCAATGTTACCATCTTTTAAAGTGATTTTCTAATAATTTGGAGTTTAGCTAATGTTTTAGCAACATGCTAACATTTTTGGCTAATTTGTTATCTACAGAGGTTTTCATGCTAATTTCGAGTTTAGCTAATATTTTAGTAACATACTAGCGTTTCTGGCTAATTTGTTATTTACTGAAGTTTTTTTAGGCTAATTTAAAGTTTTGCATCTATTTTAACAGGCTAAATAGTTATTCTTCTACCTGGAATTAAAACGACTGGATTCCTGAAGCTCCGCCTGCTGCTGCGTGTGGTTGTAGTCCATTTCATGACGTCATCCCAGGGAAAGCAGTCTGTCTGCATTTCTACGACGGAAATAACCTAAACTTTTTCAAAGATGGATGTAAAGGAGCTTCACGTCTAAAATAACAAACTCCTGTTTGAGCTGGAATTTATTGAAGACAGAACACAACTGGAAAATATACGGTATTCTGCATCTAAAATTAAAGTTTTTTTTTTTGCTGATAATCACTGGAAAAGGGGGATAAAATGAATGTTGTGTTAGTCTGGGGGCGGAGCTTTCAGAGCAGACTCTTCCTGGAGGGAGCTGTCGGCATCGATCTTACGTCAGCACTTTTCCAACCGCTCTTTTTCAAAGGGGCTGCTGCAGACAGTGCAGGTTTTTAAAGGATTACTCTTAAATGCATGAACAGATCAAAATACCTCTTTGGGGTTCTTTATAGTGAGGAATGAACAGTAAAATGCATTTAAAACCTCAAAAAGTAGAATTTTCATGGTAGGGCCCCTTTAATTCAATTCAAAAGTACCCTAAAAAAAAAAAGGTAAATAAAAAAATAGACAAAAAAAAAACGTTGGCATGTTGCTAAAATGCTTTAAAAACCTTTGTAGATGCCAGATTATCAAAATGTGTTAGCATAATGATAACCTATCTGATCATTGGAAAATTATTTAAAAATTACTTATAACAATGGTTTCAAAATCCACAAAGTTTTTGAATAACGTGGAAAACTTCTTAAGTGAATTTCTTAAGTGAGTCCCAGTGAATTCTCCAGCAGCCCTGAAGTTGGATATTATGGATGTTTGAAGTGATCTTAGAGGCTTTCATGAAACATTTGATTCTACTTTGGGAAGTTGAGCTCCTCTGATATCAAGTTTTAGCTATACAAGTTGGAAGGCCAAAGATTCTTATTTGCATGAAGTTTATAAAATGATGTAGAATGTGGGTTGAATCCTCCAAATAGGGTAGAGACGTAAATCCAGTGAAGTTTGACATTTGTGTTACACATGATGACCACATGGTGGCGCTGTTGAGCCAATTTTGTTGAAGCTTGGGTAAAGATGCTGCAACAAGATACCCAACATTTGCTTCAGTAGCTTTTGAGATATTTGCTAATAAGGATTGGATAAGAAGTACAGAGCAGAAATTCAAACATTAATCTCAGAATTCTGAATTTTTCTTTTTTTTTTTTCAGATTTCTCCCTTTAATCTCAGAATTGTGAATTCATGTAAACCACTTCCTTCTGTCAGCAACATGCAGAGTGGAACTAATGAAAACGTCCTCTTGAAGTGTATCTGCTGTTGGAAAATGTCATTTCGTTTATGGACAAAAAAAAGAATGTTTCGAGTTTTTCTTCATAAAAGACTAAACGCTAACGTTTTGTAGCTTCTATCAGGCGTTTAAACTGCTTTGAGTTCATAAAACATCTGT
The DNA here is from genome assembly GCA_003999625.1 of Oryzias javanicus. Lineage (NCBI taxonomy): Eukaryota > Metazoa > Chordata > Actinopteri > Beloniformes > Adrianichthyidae > Oryzias > Oryzias javanicus. Next base: position 25,370,145 of record CM012440.1, read on the forward strand.
GCATTTGAGCCGTTAAATGATCAGGTGCCAGATTTTTGTGCTTGTTTAATGTCTTCAACCAAAGATCTCAGCTGGACAAAGATGCAAAATAGGATTTTTCACAAATCGAGTAGAAAGACAAAAACTGCAAGATGAAAAATGAGTTATGTTTTACACACAGTTTAAAAGTAAAATTAATTTATGATAGTGATTCAAAAGTTTTTTATTGATTTAAATGATTTTAAGTGTTTTTAATCAATTGCATTGTTTTGTTTGCGTGTTATTTCAGTTTTGTTTGTAAAAAATGTTAATAAAAAATTACAAAAAGGTATTTTGTTTTTTTTATGAAAAAACACAACACATTGCAGCTTCAATCAAACATAAAAAAAACCCTCCATATGTTTATTTAAAGATCAAACAAATAGTGGAAATTGTAACACTTGAACTCAGTTACCGTTGTGACAATGTTCAAGAGGAACTTGTGGAGTTCTCTGAAAGTGGGTTGTTCCAGGTTGTTGACTCCGCTGGCTCCGTGTTGCGTTTCCATCTGCCGCTCTGGTGCTGGTGGCTCTTCAGGAGGAGCTCCGATGAGCTGGAAACAGTCGGGGGGGCTCTTGTCGGCTCGACTGGTCTGCAAGCCGTTGTCCTTGAGAACCACTGGAGAATCTAAGAACAGCCATATCCATCTTAGTATATTTCATTGGGTATAAAGTGTTTGTATTTTCTACAGGAGTTTCAGTGATTTGGACTTGTTAATCGCTAAAGTTTACCTGTTAACTCATGAAAAGATCTTCTGGATGGATCTTTTCTTCACTTCGCTGGTCTGTCACTAAACTGAAACCATAAGATGTTTTAACCATCAGTAAAATCATTTAACGAGAGAGTTGTGAAAGCAGAAAAAATGAAAATAAACTTGTGGAAAGATTGACGCAATAATACTTGTTTCCACTAGGGGTTTGTGTGTGCAAAAGCCTAGCGATACATTATCCCATTATGTCTCACAATACCATACATATTCCACTACACGTCTCATAATATGATATGTATTCTTCTGTCCCACTCCCCTCTGGGAGAGCGAGAGAGATTCCCGTGCTCCTGCCCTGACCGTGGATCACGCCCCGACCCCGTCCCGCATCTCTGAGTGAGAGTGATTCCTGGTGGGTCGTCTGTCCTCCTGCACTTCTGCTTCGTCTGACTGAGGACTTCATCACCACTCGTCTCTCTATCTGAATGAACTCTATTCAAATACGTAGTTGTAGAAGCTCATTTTTCTTTAACAGTTCTGGTAAATCGCTTGTCTGTCCTGGGACAAGATCTCTCCCTCATGTTGGCATCCCTAAGGGTTCTTCATTTTACCCGACTCAGGTTTTTTTTTTTAGGAGTTTTTCCTTACTGGGAGGGAGGGTCTAAGGGTGGGGAGAACCAGTTTGATCTAGTCTGTTTAGTTATCAGCTATTGTTCTTATTTTATGACTAATTTTCTGCATCTGTAAAATTACCGTCATGAAGCCCAATGAGGCAAATTGTCTTATAAATAAAATTGAATTGAATTGTATCCCAAAACGTGTCTCACGATACAATCTTCTTCTTTCCCTTTCGGCTTTTCCCCTCAGGGATCGCCACAGTGCCTCTCTGACTTTATCTCCAAAACCTCTAACATGTGCTGTCCCTCTGATGGATTCATTCCTGATCCTATCCATCCTGGTCACTCCCAAAGAGAACCTCTGCATCTTCATCTCTGCTACCTCCAGCTCTGCTTCCTGTCTTTTCTTCACTGTTTCTAGTCCAACAACATGGCTGCTCTCACCACAGTCTTGTACATCTTTCCTTTCATTTGTGCTGAAACTCTTCTATCACACATCACACCTGACACTTTTCTCCACCCATTCCAACCTGCTTGCACTCACCTCTTCACTTCTTTTCCACAGTCTCCATTACTCTGTACTGTTGACCCCGTTATGTGTCTTGTAGAAGTATAAAGGAGAAAATGACGATCTTCAATTTTATTTTATTTTATTTTCTATGTTCACACCACCTGGTCATACAGCTCATTAAATCATTGTGAATGACAGCTGTGCAGATTTCTTCTTCTCTGCCTAAATACTGTCAAAGCTGCACACGACACCACCTAGTGGACAGACAATTATCACTACACCCCCCTTTTCTTTGAGTGCTACAGAGTTTAACAAAATTCTCACAAGCAGTAAGACAGAATACATGTCACAGGTGAAGTCTGTCTGGTGGTCTAACAGTCCTTGGAGATGTTCGCAGCACAACAGGAGACGTTTGTGTCTGCCCAAGTGATCCATTGTTCTCTGGATCTGGTGGTGACACTTCAACTGGCACAGAACCATCTGGAGCAGGGGTGGGCAAACTACGGCCCAGGGGCCACATGCGGCCCCTTAAGCTACTTAATGTGGCCCTCCAAATTAAAATACATTGAATCAAAAATCCTAATTATTGTTTTATTTTCATTGTATTTCTGGTTTCTTCCCATGAATGGTGTTGTTTCTCTGACGTTCGTGTGTGTTCCTTTCTGAGTCAGATGGTGATCTTTCGGATTATTCCTACACCACATAAATGCAGCATTTCTTTGAGTTTACATTTTCCTCTGAAGAACAACAACCCATTGGATCACCCAAAAATGAACAAAAATCAAAATTTTGAAATTAAAATTCCCAAATTTTCTGTTTTTAAATTAATATATGTGAATTTGAATCCAAATTAAAGCATGTTTTTCTCTAAATTCCATATTATTTTTTTAGTTTATGAGGTTGATTACCCAATCTCTCCTTCCATCTGCTCCTTGTCTGGCCCTTATGCCAAATTTTAGAACCCTTTGTGGCCCACGAGTCAAAACATTTGCCCACCCCTGATCTGGAGCATGCTCACGTTCTGGAAGGTCTGAAGTCTCCTGTGTTTTTATCAAACTCCTTCGATTTCTCCTCAACACTACTCCATCTTCAGTTTTAACCGTGTATGACCTCGGACCAACTTCTTCCAGGACGGTGGCTTCATCTTTCCATCCAAATGTTTTCATCCTGTAATCTCACCGTGTCATCCTTTCTTATTGGCTCCAGTGGTCCAGAAGATTTGTCGTAGTGGAACTGTAGTTTGTGTTGCAAAAGCTTCATTCTGCTCCTTTGTGTCTTAAGTCACTGTTTTGGTGCAACATAGGGAAGCGTGGTCCTCAAGGTTCTCCCCATCAGAAGCTCAGCAGGTGATTTGCCATGTTCTAATGGTGAGGCTCAATAACTCAGAAGAGCAAGACTGTCTTTTGCCTTCTGAAGAAACTTCCCAAAACTTCCCGAAACTCCCATTTCTGCCTTCCCATTAGACTGGAGGTCAGATGTTCAAAAATCATATGTTTCTGCAAAATGTTTAAAGTCAATGCAACTATAACAAGGTCCATTGTCACTCAAAACAATCTGAGGAACCCCATGCCTCGCAAACTTAGTCTTCAAGTGCATGATAACAGAGGTAGCAGACATGCTGGACAGTAAAGCTAATTCTGGATAGCTAGAAAAATAATCAATCAAAAGCAAATTGTTCTTTGAGTGAAACAAGTCTGTCCCAACCTTTTGCCAATCATAGGTTCTTTTAATCTTTTTCTACGTCCCTCATGGAGTCTTCGCAGCATTTCTGGTCTCAAAGACTAAGGAACGACAACTCTGTTGTTTCTGAGCAGCGTCCATTAACAAAACTCAACTCAGCTCGAATACTGAAATACTCTGGACATTCACCCTTTGGCCAGCCGTCTCTCATGCACTTAAAGACTCTCTGAAGAGAACAATCTTTTTCAGTCTCAGCTGCTATCTGTCTGAATTTCATGTCAGACATTGGTCACGTCCACATGAAGTTAAACCGTCTTCACCACTTGGATTTCGTGTCGTCGCTCTTGAAAGGGCATCAGTAAAAATAAGGTGTTTACCTGGAGTACAGGGCAGATCAAAGTCGAATCTTTGCATCATCATTCTCTGGACATCTCACAGAGATTTTTCCTTATGATGGCAATTAACGGCTTGTGATCTGTCTCTGCAACAAAAGTTGGTAAACCATAAACAGAAATTATGAAACTTTTAGAATCCAAACAGGTCTCCAGTTGTCCCCTTGAGCCTGTAGTAACACAGCTCCAATTCCATTTTTGGAGAAATCTGTAGAGATCATTTGATGGATCAAATTTGCAAGCACTGGTTCTGTTGTCAAAGAGGCTTCTCATGAGACTCAGTCCAGATATACTCAGACCCCTTATGCAGCAATAATCTCAGGTTCATGGTTTTTGAGGACAAGTCTGGTATAAACTTTCCAAGGAAATTAATCATCCCAAAAACTCTTAGACAACCTTTTTCGTCTCCTGGTCTTGGCATATCTAGAATGGATTTCATTTTATCTTTATCTGGTTTCACACCAGCACTAGACAGCTTATCTCCAAGAAATTTTATTACTGGCACACCAAACTGACATGTTGCTTTGTTTAATTGAAGTCTTGACATTCTAATAAGTTCAAGAACCTTTTTGAGTGTGTTGATCCACTGTAGAGCCCCATAAAACGATGTCATCCACATACACACGAACTCCATCAATCCCCTCAATTATTTACTCCATTGTTCTGTGAAACACTTCAGGAGCAGAAGAGATTCCAAAAGGCATAAAATACATGTCTCACTATACGGTACGTATCCCAATACGCATCTCACGAAACGATACATATCACGATATATCTCAAGACTATACCGGAACAGTTTTTCACTTTTTTTCTGAGTATGACTTAGAAAAAAAAAATTCTATATCAATATCTATATGTCCCTCAGTCTAATAAATTGGTAAATTTGATTTTATTTAATGGTTACAACACTAAGCACTGTAACTGTATACTGATACTGGCAGCAATGCGGCACAGAGATTCGGTTCAGTACCCATCCCAAGTAAAATCTAAGTGGTACATGTCTCGTAACAACAAGGACTCGAGGTGGACTGAACTTTTAACTCAAGCCGGTTCTGGTGAGATCTTCTTGCTGCTTTGGTCGTGGAGTTGAGCTGCCAACTAGCGGTCGGGAGTTAAGGTGGAAATTGCTATCGCCAACCCAAATATTGCAATGTGGTGTCCAATCGATTTCCTCTACAACCCTAGTTACCATGGTAACGGTGGATGGAGGACGTCTTTCATGTGCAGAGGAGACTGGCTTGAGGGGAAATCCATCCATCTGAACCATTTTGTCTGCTGAATGTGGAAATGGAGCACGAGTGTCAGACTGCTAAACAAAAAGAAGACATTTCTATAGCTGGATTGAATTAGCTCAATTGTTGGTCACCTTTTTTTGTGCGTCATTCCACCTGATGCTCCTCCTCCTTCTCCAGGAGCTCCTCGGTGGCCTTGGTTAGTCTGAAGATAAGCTCCTCCCTCTCCAGCAGGCCTCGTGGCCTCCATCTTCTTCTCCGTAGCTAGGAGCTGCTTTGCTAAGGTTTCACGGCCAGCAAAGGTTTCATCAAGTAAGTTAGCCAAAGCCTTGACCTCCCTCTTGTGGTTGGCTGTAATCTGAGAACAGATCCAACAGAATCATGTCAGAACAGGAATGCTGATGATACAATTGGAGAAATAGAGGGAACTTCAGCTTTCTGCTCAGTCACATGGAGAGAACACAAATGATAAAAAATACTTTTGGCATCAGAACGCACAACTTTAACCGTACCTCAATAATGTCGTTCTGTGGGTCCTGGTGGAACTTGAGCGCCACCGTGTGTTGATGCAGGTCCTTCCTCAGCAGCATGTTCTCAGTTCTGGCTTTGGTTCGTCAGATCCTGATTGTTTTTCATGGTTTCATAGAATTGTCATTTTTATCTAAAACAATTATTGTCAACATGAGTTAACTCACTTTGTCAGAGACTTGGAGGATATCCAAAGTAATAAACACTAGAGACGCTTTATTTAGGCTTTGTGCTGCATGATCATCCACAGTGGTTGACTTTACTGTCAAGAAATATTAAGAAGTATTTTCAATGTATAGAGGGTCTGGGTTTTATTTCAATATTGTCAGATCATCTCTTTGTCTGCTCTTTGTTTCTACACAGATTTTTTTCTAATTGTTTTATTTGGGTTTTGTTAGGTTTAAGCTCTAACATTTGTAAAGAAAAACAACCTGCACAGAAAGAGACACAGAGAATTGATTAAAGTTTAAAACTTTAATCAATTCTCTGTGTCTCTTTCTGTGCAGGTTGTTTTTCTTTACAAATGTTAGAGCTTAAACCTAACATTTAATTGGTCCTTCGAGCCGGATCTCCAAGACACCTGATGGTTCCAGCGCGAGAGTGAGACCCAGAAAGTCTGTGGCCACAGCATACGATCCGTTTCCAGGGCTGGCCCTCACTCGCGGGCTGGGACCTGAAGGTTGACGGAGGATCCACGGACACAGAGAATTGTGAGTAGAGTCTTATTTAAAAGGAATGACAGAATGAGAGATTCTCAGAAGGAGAATTAAAACAAAACCCTGACAATTCTAGACACTATCAGGTAAAATAGAGCAAACAGTTAAAGTCCGCGGGAGGAGTAGACTCCCCTAGTTTACGAACTAGTTAAATTCTACGAAGGGCGGCGGCGTCCTCTGTGCCTCTGTGAAAAGAAGAATTATTTCAAACAGTTAAAGTCCGCGGGAGGAGTAGACTCCCCTAGCTTAACTAGTTAAATTCTACGAAGGGCGGCGGCGTCCTCTGTGTTGAAATAAGAAGTAATAAGAGAAATAAAGTAAAACAGCGCGCAAAAGTGTGAAAGTGTGAGACTGTGAGTGTGATTGGAAATACAGATACCATTAGGTATTTGGATTTCATACCAAATCAACAAGGATGGAAATAGTGAACCTTCTGTGGATGCACTAGGCAAGAAAACTCCACCTCTAAGGTTGAAGTGAGTTTTACCACAGAAGGGGTATTAATCACTATCTTGTTGAAAGAAAAGCTTCCAGTATTAGAATACCCTAGGTATTAACAAACTACTGGAACCAAATTTTATTCAAAATGGGGAAGGGGCAAAGTAAACTAAAACAATAAGTCCTTGAGACATTACAAAGATTACAGAATAGTAGAAAAATGAAAACCCAAATGCGATAAAACAACTTCCATATTGGATTGATCAATATAACTTTAATGGTAAGCTCAACTGTAAGAATAGTAGAATTACAAAACAAGATAAAACAAAAAATGCAAAAATAAACGAAAACAAATGGATAAAGAAGGATTTGAAGAAACAAAAGTATGGATAAAAATAGCAAAACAGAGGGAAAATGGAGAACGTAAAGCCAGGCAGAAGAAAGAAGAAAATAAAAAAAATAAAATAAAAAAAGAAAGAGAACGCGAAAAGGAAGAAAAAGAATGCCAGAAAGCAGGAAAAGATGGGATGTTTCATAGAAGAGAGGATAATGAGTGTTCGGGTCCTTATGCTGCTGCACGCAGACAAATGGAGCAGGCAGCAGACGGAATATTTACAGGAAATGCAGATGGTCATCCTTTGATAGAATTACCTAATCTCAGAGCAGGAGAAGACGGCGTGGAGCTGGTGATTAGAGTGTACAGAACATGGACTTTAAGTGTTATGATTAAGAGCAAGAAAGGAAAAGATGCAAATAAAGCTGAAGTGTTTTTTCAAGGTCCAGATGAAGAGGAGGAAATGATCTATTGCTTATACTCTAGAGGTAAAGGTCGTGGTAGAGGAAGAGAGAGAGAGAGAGGAGGCCGTTTTGGGCCTCAAGTTAAACGCCCCATAGTCTGTTGGTCCTGTGGAAAAGAAGGTCACATGGCACGGGACTGTGCAAATCCCACACCCCCTACACATCAAACAGCATGACTAGCATGCTCTTACACCAGCTGATGCTCCAAGTGTTGAAAATAGTTCCACAGAAGAAGAAGTGATTTTAATCTTAGAAGACTTGTTTTTTGTGAAATGAGCCTCTCCTGTTATTATAAGGCCTAAAACAGAGCACAGACCGAGAATTAAACATTATCCATTGAAGCCAGATGCTGTGGACGCATAGCACCTGTAATCAATGATCTATTAAAAGCCCGTGTACTGATAGAGTGAGCTGACTCTCCTGTAAATACACTAATATTCCCAGTTAAAAAAAAAAAAAAAAAAGCACCCCCATCCACAGGATGGAGGATGGTGCAGGACTTGATTGCTGTAAATAATGCTGTTATTCAGAGGTCACCCTGTGTGGCTGATCCTCACACCTTGCTTAATTCTTTAGACCCAGAGGCCAAATATTTCACAGTAATTGATATAAGCAACGCCTTCTTTTCTATACCAGTACATAAAGATAGTCAATACTAGTTTGCATTTACTTTTAAGGGTAAAAGATACACCTATTCCAGATTGCCCCAGGGCTATTGTGAAAGCCCTACTATTTACTCCCAAGTCATGGCTTCTAGTCTGTCATCCTTCGAGCCGCCGTGTAACAGCCAGTTACTCACCTACGTGGATGACATATTAGTAGCATCAAAAGAGAAGATGAATGTCTTAAAGATACATTAGCTCTGCTAAAGCAGTTAAAGAATAATTATCTAAGGAAGTAAACATAAGTTGCAATTATGTCAAGAGAAAGTGAAATATTTGAGCCACCAACTAAGTGCAGAGGAAGAACTATTCTAGAAGAAAGAAAGTTGCTATCCTACAAGCTCCCAAACCCTTAACCAAGAAACAAATGATGTCATTCTTAGGATTAACAAACTATTGTAGAAGCTGGGTTCCAAATTATGCAGAAATAACAGCTCCATTACAAGCATTAGTGTATACGAAAGAATTAAAAAAGTCAGATAAATTAGACTGACCCCTGAAGCGGAAGAAGCAGTCTGTGACATAAAACAAATTATGGTAAACAGCAGTACTTTGGCCTTACCCGACTAAAAAAAAAAAAAAAGAAAAAAAAAGTTCATACGAATGGTTGATTGAAAAGGTCGTTTTATGACCTCTGTGTTAACTCAAAATGCATGGTAGTAAACTCAGACCAATAGCTTACTACTCCACTAGAATCACAGCCACATCTAAAAATAGAACGCTGTACAGTTTTGAACCCAGCCACATTAGTACCAACAGGAGGTGAAGGCTTATCACATGACTGTGAAGCCCTTGTAGACAAAACAGCTAAAGCAGCAGCACAAGGGGAAAATGATGTACTGCAAGTAAAAGGAACTGATTTAAATGAGGATATACCCAAAAGCAGAGTATCCTTTTCAACATACATATGGATTTTATAGAATTAAACAAAAATAAAGGAAAGAAATATTGTTTGGTGATAATAGATTCATTCTCTAAAAGGATAGAGCTCTTTGCTACTGCTCATCCAGATGCATTAACGGTAGCCAAAGCCTTATGTAAAGATATAATTCCAAGATATGGTATACCTGAAATAATCTACAGTAATAACGGATCTCATTTTGTGAATGATGTAGTTTTTAAAATAGGACATGCCTTTCATATTAATCTAAAAAGAATTACTGTGCTTATCATCCACAAAGTGCAGGACTGGTTGAAAGAATGAATGGAACAATAAAAAGAAAAAACAGATTAAGGAAATGTATGGAAGTAACAAAGAGACCATGGACAAAATGTTTGGATTTGGTAAAATTATATATAAAATATAACAAGCACGAATGGATTGGTTCCATATGAAACCTTGTTTGGAAGACCCTATAGATTACCTTATTTTACAAACGAATGGGAAACTGATGATGAAAGTACTCTAGCAGACTATATGAGAAAGATGCTTCAACAGCAAAAACAAAAATCAGACCAGACTAATGATGATGTCACATCTTCTGTATCTTCACAGGATAGCCAAATTAGTCGAGCCAGGAGACTGGGTTATTATTAAAACAGAGTAAAAATACATCACCACCACAGATTAGTGGAAGGCCACAGAAATCTGAAGCTCTCCGACAGCGCCTCCAGAGCAAGGCCGACTACAAAGGGGGCTGTGAAACCATAGGTTACAGTCGTCTCAAACCCGGTGAAGATTGTCCACAACTCTGTGCAGGTGATAGGGGGAGGCTTCAGGACCCTAGACAGGATGTTGACCCCAAAGCAGCAGATGGTGGTGATGGGAGTAATTCTTTTAGGAATGGTAATAATAGTTCCTTTACTATATTGGTTTGAACAAAAAGAACTGATGGAAGATGTGACACATACCAACATAAATAATAATAATAATAATAATTATTATTATTATGCCATGAGGCTGCAGCAGCTCAGAGATTTAAACAGGTGCCGAGCCATGTAAGGATTTAAAAACAAATAAAAGGATCTTAAAATTAATTCTAAAATAAACAGGTAACCAGTGCAGTGAAAGCAGATTGTGTTGTGTGTTTAGGACCAAGACCACTTCTTAAAGTAATACCATCCATATTACCTCCAGACTGTCTTTTAAATGTTATGACTCAATCTGTACCTTCAGATAATTGTTCTGTAAGGGATGAGGTTTATCGCTCACAACAGCTGAAAAGCAGAAAACCACTCTTCTCCAGTAAGATACCTAAAGCAAATTACACATGTATTTACAGAAAAGGCACAGGACCTAAACTGGGGAAATTAAATTAAAATATGTATGTTGAAACTCTTGAAGTAAACATAACTTTCAAACCTCTGTCCCACAGAGACAACTGGTGGTGGTGTGGAGAAAACAAGCTGTATGACAGACTGCCTGACAACACCACAGGACATTGTGCCCCTGTGAAGTTATTACTTCCTGTTTCTATAACCCCACTTTCTGTTGCAGACTTTCTGACCTGACGACAAGAAATTAACTAACCAGGTTCTTGCAGGTTTCGAGTCATCCATCTGTCCGTGGTGCACCATTAATAAAAATGTTGATGAGATAGAACAACGTTCACTACAATGTTCAGAGATTAGGCAATTAAACAAAGGCAGAACACTGCCGTCCCGGGTGATTTTCAGCTACCTCACTTATGGCTTTCCAAAGCAGAATGGCTGTCGACACGGTGCTGTCACAGCATGGAGGAGTTTGTTCAATATTTGGTGATCAGTGTTGTACCTTCATCCCAAACAACACTGCAGCGGACGGGAGTCTCACCAGGGCCCTGGAGGGCCTCCGAACTTTGAACAAAATGATGAAAGACCACTCAGGAGTTGATACATCGCCCTGGGACGGGTTTGGTGAGATGTTTGGTAAAAATAAATAATTGGTCATGCCCATTTTACTCTCTTTTGCTGTCTTTGCAGCCACCCTGACCTTGTGTGGATGTTGTTGTATCCCTTGTATAAGAGCTATGTGCACCAGGATGATTGAAAAAAGCCATTGAACCACAGGTGTCCGAGATGTATGCTCTCCTGCCTCAGACTGACAAACCTCATGGTGAAAATGACAACAACAATGATGATGATGATGTTGATGATTATAACTTTCCAGATTTGTTTTCAGCTCCAGAACCCAGCTAACCACCCCTCTGAGTGTAACATTTTAAGTTATGACAATGATGCTGTGGCTGAAAATCTCCAAAAGTGAAGGGGTCATGTGCTGAAATAAAATAAGCAGAAAACGGAAAAACAGGGGGGCGTTGTTGGGGTCGTAAATATATGTTATCCTATTTTCATCCCTTTCCTGTCTGGCCTTCCTTGGATGTGGTAGCCGTTTCTCAGGCTCCCTCTCCGGAATCGAACCCTGATTCCCCGTTACCCGTTGTCACCATGGTAGGCACAGAAAGTACCATCGAAAGTTGATAGGGCAGACATTCGAAAGAGACGTCGCCGCCACGGAGGGCCAGCGATCGGCTCCAGGTTATCTAGAGTCACCAAAGCGGCCGGGGCGCCCCCGGAGGAGCGGCCCCGCATGGGTTTTGGGTCTGATAAATGCACGCATCCCCGCAAGGGTCAGCGCTCGTTTGCATGTATTAGCTCTAGAATTGCCACAGTTATCCAAGTAACGTTTGAGCGATCAAAGGAACCATAACTGATTTAATGAGCCATTCGCAGTTTCACTGTACCGGCCGTGTGTACTTAGACTTGCATGGCTTAATCTTTATGGCCCCAAAATAGCTCCATAGAGATCTTGAACCCCGCCCCTTTGGGTCAGATACCCAAAAAGTGACCTCAATCACAGTCATCAATCCATCATTCCAGGACTTTTATTGTCTTTTAGAGATTTAGAACAAAAATGAACTAAAATCATTTAGTGGTTGCATTTTTTTCAAGTTTCAGTTCTGCTTTCAATATAATTTTAATTAATCTTTTACATATAGTTCCTGTTCAAATATAGCTACAACTTTTAATACCATCACTTTGCGAGCTGCTAATTTGAATTTGATGAATATGCAAATTTGCAAAGTTTTTTTCTTAAGTCAAAAATATTTCATACATTTTTCCCTTGTTACCATCCCCTTTCTGGCCGAAAAAGCTCCTTGAGCCAAAGTACAGTGAGGGGTTTAGGAAGTTACATCATTATATACAACAGTTCTTCAAATGTAGACCAGATTCCCTCATGATTGCATTTTAAGTCAATCTGGATATATTTGATCTGATTACTCAGTTATTCAATATTTGCAGGAAAAGGGAAATATTTACAACATTTATGTTAAAGGGTATAGTAACAAAGAAGCTCTATTTATTTGTTCTATATGTGTTTTTACATTGATATAGAAAAAAATTCATGTGACCAATGTTTTATTATTGTATGTTTCTTTTGTGAAATACCCCCAAAAAACTCAATAGATGCAAAATTAGCCAAAAACGTTTGCATGTTGCTAAAATCAAGAATTGAAAAAAAAAAAAAAAACTCAATAGATGCTTAATTAGTCAAAATGTTGCTAATATTTTTGGGTAATTAAGCATCTGCTGATGTTTTTAATTAGTTTACTGGAGAGTTTATCCAGTATTTAAACAACAAGCTAGTTTAGCTAACATTAAAGCAACAGACTAAATATTTTTGAAAAAATTGGCATGTATTAGGTATTTCTGAACAGTTTAACTTTCAATTTATCAGAAATTTAAGTCAACTTTAACACACTTTTATAGTTCTTTAACAAAATTTCCAGTATTTTAGCAAATTTAGCATTTTCAGCAAATCCCTTCAGAAATTTGAGTAATTTCAGCAAACAGCCTCAGCATCTTCAGCGACTACTTTCAGCAAAAAAAAAAAAAAAAAAAAAAAAAAAACATTCACACAAACATTATGGCTGCAACTTTTTTAGTTTTATTTTGAAAATCTACGTTGAGGAAAGTTCAGTTCTAAACGGAAATAGGAATTAAAAATACACATATAAAATACAAAAGTGAAAAAGACTTAAATAAACACTTTACAACAAACTTTTCTAAGTATTTATCAATAAATAATTTTAAAGCAAGTTAATTGGTGTATTTTATTGTGACAGTTCTAACAGGAAGCAGTTTGACAGCCTCGCGGGGATTGATCTCTTTTGAACTTGTAGCATGGGGACGTGGTAGTTACTTTTGTTGCAGTCACCAGAGCGGTTCGATAAAAGCTGCGGGCAGGACTCGAACCATGCCCCCACACAGACAGGACTTGGGGCTGAGCCGGCCGGAGGGAGGCCGCCGCGGCTTGACCATCAACTTCAGGAGCGCCACGAGCTCCGTGCGCCGCGGCTCCACCGTGCTGCCGTCCGTGCTGACGTTCCTGGTGATCGTGGCGTCCGGAGGCCTGCTGATGATGATCGAGAAGGGAATGCTGAACGGCATGGAGACGCCTGCTCCGCGGGGCGGCGGCAGGCGGCCGGAGCTGCTCCGGCAGAGACGCGGTCCGGGCGGCGTGGACGTGGAGGCGCAGGTAAAACAAAGAGCAGCGGGGACCGGGGGCAGAGGGACCGCTCATTTACGGAGGGAAGAGTTTCAGCTGCAACTAAAGTTGACTTTTTCATGTTGTTGGTTCAACTAAAGTTGGTAAAGTTACACTGATGATACTAAAATAAATGCTGTAATCCGATTAGTTTTTTGAGCAATTCATTAATGATCTAATTAATCTAACATTATAATTGCTGTGGAAAGCCTATTTTTGAGGTATTTTCATTTAAAATATGACATTTTTGTAGATTTAAGCAAGACGTTTGATACCATTGATCACTCTGTTGTTACAAAAAAGCGAATAGACTTTGAGGTAAAACAAACCTATGGTTGAGAAGTGACTTTGGTAAATGAATTCAATATGTAACCATTGAAAATGTAGAGCAGGGGGGTCAAACTCAATCACACTGGGGGCCAATATCCAAAACACACCTTAGGTTGAGAGCTGAACAGGATAAACATTTATTGAACAAACTAAAACTATATTTTAAAAACTGTAACCTTTTAACTTAATATGAACTATATATATATATTATTACCTGCTAGTGTGAATGCTGTAAGCTGAATTTGGCCGCTGGAGATTCTAGTGCTGAAAGATGCTGAAATTGATAGCCCTGCTAAAATATTAGCTAAATGCCAAATTAGCCTTTAAAAAAAAACTTAAGTTTGTTAAAACAGCTAGCAAGTTGCTGAAAAAAAATGACTAAACTTCAAAATAACCTAAAAAACTGAAACAAATCCTAAATTAGTCAAATCAGCTAGCTATCATATAGCTGAAATATTAGCTAAAATCCAAAACGGCCTAAAAAATAAACATAAATTAGCCAAAACAGCTATAGCGTGTAAACCTTAGGCTAACTCCTAAATACCCTAAAATTTAAAAAGGCCTAAATTTTCCAAAACAGCTAGCATGTAGCTGAAATATTAGCTAAACTCCAAAATAGCCTAAATTAGCCAAAACAGCTAGTATATAGCTGAAACATTAGCTAAGCTTGCTGCTAAACTCCAAAACAGGCAAAAAAAAAAAAAAAAAAAAAAAACCTGGAAAAATCTTTAATTAGCCAAAACAGCTAGCATGTAGCTGAGATATTAGCTAAACATCAAAATACTGTAAAAAACCTTAATAAATGCTAAAATTATCAAAAAAAAGCTATCAGAATGCCATTATAATTTTCAACTTTACAACATTCAGACTCCATATAATAAAAAAGTAACGACTAATCTACTGTTTAATTAGTCGTTGATTAGTCAACTAATCGTGGCAGCCCTACAACTCAGAAGTAAATTTCTGAAACTCATGCTACTCTGCAGAAACTATGTCCTGGAAAACAACACAGATTTGGGGATTTGGCCTGAAAACAGCATAATCATAATGACAATACATTAAAAGATGATCGGAGTGTTATTTCAAGGCTTTACAAATCCATTTCGATATAAAGTATTGAACCCTGATGAGTCTAAAAAGCTTTGTTACGAACGTCTTAGAGCCCCTATTTTTTAACCTCCTAATAAACAAAAAATGTTTTCCTGCATGAAGTGTTTACACAAATGAGAGATGTTGAAGTGTTGTCCTTTTATCTGCAGAAAAACACATTTGTTCATCACACAAACACATTTCAACTTACTTTTAGATCCTCCAGGAGATCCGCAACCGGACCATCAAGACGATGTGCCGGCAGAGGAACATGCCTCACAGCATCTGGTCGCTGAGCCCGCTGCAGAAGAAGACGCTGCTGCAGCACGTCCTGGTGAACGACGAGTACCGCTTCCTCTACTGCTACGTGCCCAAGGTGGCCTGCTCCAACTGGAAGAGGGTCCTGAAGGTCCTGAGCGGAGCGCTGGAGAGCGTGGACGTCAACGTCAAGATGGACCACCGCAGCGACTTGACCTTTCTGTCCTCTCTGAAGCCAGAGGAGATCCGCTACCGCCTCAAGCACTACTTCAAGTTCATGTTCGTGCGGGAGCCCATGGAGCGCCTCCTGTCGGCGTACAGGAACAAGTTCGGAGAGATCGAGTCCTACCAGAAAAAGTACGGCGTGGAGATCGTGAAGAGATACAGGAAGGGCCACGCGAAGGTCCAGTCTGTGAGAGGAGACGACGTGACCTTCGCGGAGTTCATCCGTTACCTGGTGGACGAGGACGTGGAGCGGATGAACGAGCACTGGATGCCCATGTATAACCTCTGCCAGCCTTGTGCCGTGTCGTACGATTTCATCGGCTCCTATGAGCGCCTTGAAAACGATGCGGACTCCGTGCTGCGGCGGGTCAACGTGCCTCATTTTGTTCACTTCCCCGAGAGGCAAACGTGGTACAAGCCGGTGACCACGGAGACCTTACACTATTACCTGTGCAGCCTGCCGCAGAAGCTCCTGAGAGAACTCCTCCCAAAGTACATCCTGGACTTCTCCTTATTCACGTATCCTCTTCCCAACATGACGGCGGAGCACTGCCGGCATTGAGGAGCAGCGCCTCCGTTTTACAGACAATCATCTGTGTTTGCTGAGCTGCTGCTGCTGCTGCTGCAACGCTGTTGGAACAGACTTCAAACCACTAAAGCTTGAAAAGTGTTTAAACCGGCCGTACAGGATCTGTTACAATACACTTATTTCACTACCGTATTTTCCGCACCGTATTATAAAAAAACCCAAAACGTGACAGAAGTAAAACAGTGAGTTTGGCTAAACTTGATTCCAGTTTAACAAACCACTCTTCTTCTTCTTTTTTAATTAATCTTCTCCCACAAAACGTCTTCAGTGTTTGAATTAAACAGCATCAAACATTCCTGTTCTCTCATCGTTGTTGGAGTCGGTCTCATTACCAGGCAGTTGTTCAGCTATGATGTCGACGGCTTTAGCCAAAACTCGGACAACAGTAACAGCAGATCTTTACCCAGGTGTCAACAATCTCTTCACATATGAAGGCGTAACTCGCCCGGCGCTGCTTCACAGTTAACGAGCAAAGACTAATTTAGATGTTATTTCCAGTGTTTAAGGCAAATTTGAAGTTTAGCTAATATTTTAGCATTATGCTAGCTGTTTTAAAAAAAACAGTAATTTTTCAATTTTTTTGAGGGAAATTTGGGGTTTAGCTGGTTTTAACATTATGCTAGCTGTTTTTGGCTGGGGGTTGAGGATAATTTCGACCCCAGCGAGCGCTTCTCTGCTCCTGTCCGCGCTTGTTCAATCTCCCGCGAGCAGAAAAAGGAAGAGACGGTCTACTTCACGTGTCAAAGTCCAGGCGTAGGATCTGGCCCCCTGGTCCGGCCCAGCAGATCATTTTTATTTTATTGCTATTAATGATCTGATGTTATTTTGCGTTCAATCTTGTATAATCTTGACAAAATATATTTTTGAGTAAAATATTGAAAGTTATTTAAGGTTTATGTTGATTTATTCTGAGAAAAATATTCCTGCCTTTTTATTATTTATAATTATATTAAAAAATATTGTTTTTAAAAAGATTTAAAAATTGGCATTCTGCTAGCTTTTTAGGCTATTTTGGAGTTTAGCTAATATTTCAGCTACATGTTAGCTGTTATAGCTAATTTACGTTTTTTTTTTCTTTTTAAAAATATTTTTAAGTTTAGCTATTTTTTTAAGCTACATGCTAGCTGTTTTGGCTAACCTGTTTTTTTTAGGTTAATTTGGCATTTAGCTAATATGTTAGCCAGGTATCAGCTTCAGCATTTTTAGCTATTAGCTTCAGTGTTTTCAGCTATCAGCACTAGCATCTTCAGCAGCCAAATTCAGCTTACAGCATTCACACTAGCATTATGCTGTATATCTGGTTCATAATTATGTTGATAACGTAGTTCTACAAATGTTTATCCTGTTCGGCCCTCAACCTAAGGTGTGTTTTGGATTTTGGCACCTGTGTGATTGAGTTTGACACCCCTGATTTACTCCTTCGTGCGTGAGCTGGTCCTCGTGCACGATTGATGCGTGCGCTAATTCACTACTGTTGAACCAGAGTGACTCTTGCGCAGGCGGCAAACATACTGGAAACACGTGTGTAGAGTTTAGTTTGGCTGTATCTCTGCGCAGCCGTGCATGTGTGGCGCACGGACTTTCTGGAGTCCTTGCAGTTTCACCTGGCCGGGTAAAAACGTCCATTTTCAGCTTAGTAACACGATCGTATTCTGAACGAACAAAGGAACGCTGTCAGACAAATCATCTGCGTGTTTTCAGGACGCGCGCGTAATGGCGCAGGCCGGGTGAAGCTTGCGCTCTGAATGACACTAAGGTGGTTTCTGCAGTAACTTGAGACGTGATAAACTTCACCAGCATCCACACGACTCGCCAGAATCACTGTCTGTGACCCACCAGCGTGATCATCTGTGCGCTCGCCACTCCTGGTCCGACAGTCAATTGAGTGAAGACTTCCCAACATGAAAATATTTTACAGAATTTGGTACACACAAAAGGCACAACAGATTTAAAAAAAAAAAAAAAGAAGTTTTGGCTTTTATGTGCGCCTTGTAGTGCGGAAAATACGGTACACAATGACTGGTATGGTCCAAACTGTTTTTTGTATTTGTTCATGTAAAGACTTTAAAGTTCAAAAGACTCTTTTAGCAGACGAAAGCATGTAAAGGAATTTGTTATGTACACCTTTATTTTGTTAATAACTTAACATAATTATAAAAAAAACATATAAAAGAGGAGTTTTGCAACATGTATGTTTTGTAACGTGAAAGAAGTGCTGGAAATGGAAGGATTTAAAGAAGAATCTGCTGGAAACATCCTCTTGTTTTAAGCAGTAGTTTCAGCTTATTTCTAGTTTCAGATTTATAGGAGAACACAGTAAAGTAATTCTGTGGAGTGGTAGAATCCTTCGTTCAGGAAGGGTTTGTGTCCGACTCACTTATCAGCACTTGTCTTTTCTTTGCAGTCCTTGAAGCTGACACTCCTAAAACAGAGCGGGTCATTGTCCAGAGTGAGTTCAGAGAGGAGGGATGTAAGGACGCTGCATTCTCACATCTTACTTGTCTGCTGGCTTATCGGAGGAGCGCTCAAGAGTTCGGAGGGTGGAGTGTTCGGCGGCGCCGCTGGAGGCGCTGAGGGGCGAGGTGCTGTCCAGGGAGGAGAAGGACAGACCCTGTCTGCGCATCTCCTGAACCGCCCTTTCTCTGAAGACGCACAAAGTTGAAAGTTTTACATTTTCAGATCAGGTTCTAGAGCGGCAAAAATGGTTCAGGTTACTGTTGAGGAGCTGAAGTGAAAAGTAACTTCAGTACTTATATTGTGTAAAAATACTCTTAGCTGCTGTTTTAAAAAGGTTGTTTTTTTTAATTAAAAGTTAGGCTTAATTCCAATCTTTTGAACTTAGAGCCTTATCGGTCCCTCTAAATAAAAACTTTATTTACTCTAAAGGAAAACTTCTCAAATATAACTATCACATATTTGTATCATATCTGATACAGCAGGTCATACAAATGTTTTTTTCTCTTAACTAACGACAAAATTGTGAGAACCAAACAACTAGAAGAAAAAAATGTCATTTCAAATATAAAACAATGCTACCACATTGTATCAATGAAAACTCCATGAATGGAATTGGCTGAGTGGATTTCTGGAAGACCTAATATTTCAGTTTCTTCCACATTCTGCAGTTCTCAACCATATTGATTTTGCATGGTGGTTTTCTGAACAGTTTCCAGCCTTGCTCGGGTCATACTTTTACCTTTACTGTGCTCATGAAACTGGTTCCAACAGAAGCTTGAAACCTTCGTAAGGTAAGGGATTTCTGCCTGGACTGCAGTTTTTTAAGGTTTCTTCTGTAGCAAATCCATTAGGGCTGCCACGATTAGTCGACTAATCGACTATTAAAACAGTCGACAACTAATTTATTGATTAGTCGTTACTATTATGAGGATCAGAGTGGAGTAACGTTGAAAGTTTTAATGGTATTATGCTAGCTCTATGGAGTATTTTGGCATTTATTGAGGTTTTCTAGGCTAATTTGGGGTTTAGCTAATATTTCAGCTGCATGCTAGCTATTTTGGGCTATTTTTCGGTTTTTAGGCAAATTTCTCTTTTAACTAACATTTAAGCTCTCTATTAGCTTCAGTGCTTTCAGCCATCAACTTCAGTAAATTTATCCATCAATTTCAGCATCTTCAGCGGCCAAATTCAGCTTAAAGCATTCACACTAGTATTATCACAGGTACAGCTGTATATCTAATTTTTAGTTAGTTTAAAGCTAAAGAATAAAGCTATAGTTATGTTGCATTAAAGTTCAGATTTCAAAGATTTCTGTCAAATTGTCTTTTACTCTAAAGCATAAAAAAATCTGGATCATTAGAGTTTAAATGTGATTATTTTAAGCAAATCCCTTTGATCTTTTTGAGACCAAAAAGATCATTATAGTGGTCAGAAAGCAACTTTAAAAGAGCAGCTTCCTCAGAGTATCTCACCGCTCGAAGCGCTCAGTGGTGACTTGTCTCTTGAGGACGTCCATCTCCGTCTGCAGCTGAGACACTTTTCCCCGGAGCTGGGACACCTCCCTGGCATGCTCGGCACTTTATTCAAAAATACAAACGGCATTCAAAAGGAAATCTCGACCTGGGCGGTGAAAGAGGCCGATTTCTTACGTTTTGTTGTCAGCCGTGGTGAGCCTGTCCCGCAGGACCTTCAGCTCAGACTCCCGCTCGCTGGCAGCCAGGTGAGACTGGAACTCTTTCTGCCGGGTGCTGGAGATCAGAGTTTCGAGGTTCCGCACGCTCAGCCGCTCACTGGCCAGCTGCTTCTTGAGAAGCTCCACCTCTGATCGAACATCTTCCAGTTCTCCTGTCAGCTGTGACGGAGCAGCGACACAGCGAGAGGTGAAGCGGGGCTAAAGACGTTTCCAGGAAGACCAGAACAGCTCCAGGCCTCACCCTCTCCAGCTCCATGCTTTTGGCGGTGAGTTGTCTTGCTGCGACCTCCTTTCCCGAGTCCAGTTTGACGCAGAGCTCCCTGACGGAGGCCAGGTCGGAGAGCGCAGAGGCCTTCTCCTGCTGCTCTTTGAGGAGCTCCTCCTCCAGCTGGGACATCCCACGAGCCAGAGAGGACACCTTGGTCTCGTAGGCCTGGAGCGCTTGGAGGTGCTGGAAGAAAACGCAGAGTTTAAAGACACCGGAGGAGAAAAGAGTGCCTGATCCGTGCTCCGGAGGCGCAGAGATGGAGTCGGGCTCAGGATGGCTCAACTGAAAACATTATAGGGTTAGTGTTGGCCACATTATTGTGAGGGCCACATAAATGTTTTCTTCTGTGATGTGGGGCCGAGTCGGTTAGTAGGATAACAGAAAAGTATAACAATCACAGCCTAAACGTTAACATTTACTATAGAAATACTTTAATTATCTCAAGCTGGGAAATCTGGCAAATTTACGGTTTTCTAGAAAGCCACACAAAGCCAAATTTTAAATGATTTATTTTTGCATTCTTCATTGGATAAAAAAAAAAAACAAACTCCCTCTTCTCTGATCAACGGCATATGGACTCACTTTCTCAGTTCTCCAAACATCTGAAAACTCACCTTTTCACTGTGAATTCAGTGGATGACGTTTAACTGTAGTTTAAACTGTTGACTTTTGATTTTGTTGTTGTTTTCTAATGAACTCTAATTTTAATTAATTCTAATTTTATTTATCTTATGTACTGTGAGGCCTTGAAAGGAGTCGTAGAAATAAAATGTATTATTATTATTACTGTTATTATTATGTTTCTAAAATATGAGCTAAATGCTAAATTATCACAAAAAAAAAAACAATTTAAATGTCTAGTTTAGCCAAAACAGTTAGAACAAGACTAAAATATTAGCTAAACTCCAAATTAGCTAAAAAACAGAAAATGAAGCCAAACTTATCCAAAACAGCTAGCGTGTAAGCTAGCGTGTAGCTGAGATACAAGTTACATGCAAAAACCGCCTAAAAAAATCTCAGTAAATGCCAAAATAGTACAAAAATCTAGCAGAATAACAATTTTTTAAAATGTAATTTTTTAACACAATCCTGACTAATAAAAAGCAGGAAGATTATTCCAGAATAAATCAATTTAAACCTTAAATAACTTTCAGTATTTTACTCTCTATAAAACTATATCTTGTCAAAATTAAACAAGTTAGAAATGACAAGAGACAATAACAATAAAATGATCTGGAGAGCGGGACAGAATTACCCGGGGGGCCGGATCCGGCCCCCGGGCCGTGACTGAGGGTCCTCGGCGTCTCACCTGCTGGATCTCGGCCTCCTGTTGCCTGACGGCGTCTCTCAGCTGTCTGCGCTCGGCATCGGAGGACAGGAGCTCCATCCGGATGGAGTTGTTCAGGCCTGCGGCCCGCTGCAGCTTCTGCTCCCGCTCCTCCACCTCAGAGTGGGCCGTCCGGAACCGCTCCAACAAATCCCTGTTCTCCTGCTCCTGCGAGTCCAACCCGACAGTGAGCAGAGGAGGTCTGCGGAGGACGACCGCGCCGGGACCCTCTTACCTTGGAGGCTATGAGCTTTTCTATTCTTGACACTTCAGAGATGTATGAGTGAACCCTCAGCTTCATCTCGTCCTTGTCATGGAGAGCCTCCTCCATCTCTGCATGTACGGCCTGGAGAGCACACATTCAGTACCAGAAACACCTGGAGCTCTGCGGGGACAGAGGAGCATTTTTTTTTACTTGGTTCTCGCGGGTCATGGTGGTCAGATCATCTTGCAGTCTCCTGTTCTCTCTGATTATGATCTCTTTGTCCCGTTTGAGAGCAGCCAGCTCGTCCTGGTGGGCGTCCAGCTGCCGTCTCTGACTGCTGATCTCCCTCTCACGGCTGTTCAAGGCGCCCTGCAGCTGGCTGAGGGGGCCGAATTCACACCAGGATTAGTCGGTCACCACGTCAGTCACATCAAGACTGACCTGAAGGGGAGAGACTCACGCCAACGAGACATCCATGTTTTTGACGGTTTGCCTCACATCTTCCAGGGTTTTTTCCTGTGGACATAATGAGCGCACCTCAAAAATCATTTCTAATGGACATTTTTAGCTAGACCCCACCATTTTCATCGGAGTGAGTCTTTAAAAACCAATGTTGCTCTTCACCTTTTTGGATAATTCCTCCTGGAGCGCGACCAGTTTCTCCGTCTTCTGATCCACGTCATCTTGCAGAGCGTCCTTCTCTCTGTCCAGAGCAGAGACGGCCTTCTGAAGAGCAGAAACTTCCTCTCTGTGCTTGGAGCTCTGCTGACTCAGCTCTCCTGCGAGGCAAAGACGTTCAGCTAACAGAGCGGGCAGGGCAACAGCAGTGTGGGGACATTTACCCAGTCTCTCCTCAAACTCTCCAATCTGCTGATGGGCCTTCTGCAGCTCCATCGTCTTCACAGAGAGCCTGTGTTGGGTGTCGGAGAGCGACCGCTCCATCTGCTCCTGCAAAAGCCTGCAAACAGGGAACGCAAAGTCAAGTCTAAACAGGTCGGTCGTTTGTTTAGGCCTCAAACTCCCACAGGAGTCAATTATGAGATCTTTTAGCTCCGCATTGATGGAGATGCTGTCCAGCGTCAGACCTCAGAGCGTTGGCCTCGGCCCTCAGCTGCGACGCCTCCTCTGCGTTCTGGAACAGCGCCGCGGACCGGAGCTTCAGCTGGTCGTCTGCAGCCTTCCCGCTCTCCTTCAGCGCGCTCAGCTGTGACCGCAGGTCCAGCCTCTCCTGCTCCAGCTGCACCTCGGCGCCATAGGAGTAGAGGAAACCCCGTCAACTGAACAGTCTGACCTGTTTGAGTTCTCCTCTCTTTTTTTCCAGTGACTCACATTCTGGACGGTGCTCTGCAGGTCCAGGATCCTCAAGTCTTCTCCTTGCTTCTCTGCGAGAGCTGAATTCTGGGTAAGCACACGTCAGCAGTGTCATAACTTCATGAAGGAGGGAGGACAATCATCTGTGATTTGGCTAATGTTTGTGGTTTCAATGGAGAAGTT
The DNA here is from genome assembly GCA_003999625.1 of Oryzias javanicus. Taxonomy (NCBI): domain Eukaryota; kingdom Metazoa; phylum Chordata; class Actinopteri; order Beloniformes; family Adrianichthyidae; genus Oryzias; species Oryzias javanicus. Next base: position 25,393,845 of record CM012440.1, read on the forward strand.
CCAGACACTGAACCGCCTCACAAAGCTTCTTCCCTTCCTACAAAGACGCCAAACACTTCCTGTTGAAATACATTTATAACGGAATCAGAGTCAATGACTGAAGTGGATTCTGTTCCGAGAGAGGTGGGATGATAAAAGTAAGAAACTAGAAAAGTTGCATTACCTGCAATAAATAAAAATCCTTTTTTCAGTAGTCGCTGAAGATTTTTGATGAAAATGGTGACGCAGTTCACTTTAACTGCTGGAGGGATTTATTGAAAATGAGAAAGCTATTTGTAAAGTGTTAAATTTGCTCAAAGACTTGACATTTTGTTAAATAACTATGAAAGAGCGCTGAAGATGACCTAAAGTTTCTGAAAAATTTGTAATAAAATTGCTTAAAAATGTCTGATACACGCCAGTTTTACAAAAACATTTAGTTTGTTGCTTAAATGTGAACTGAACTCAAAATTAGCCCAAAAAACCTCAGTAGATGCCAAATTAGCCAAAAAAGCTAACACATTCTTTAAATACTAGCTAAACTCTAAACTAGCCTACATTTTTTTAGTACATTCAATTAGCCCAAAACGTTAGCATGTTGCTAAAATAGAAGCTAAAGTCTAAATTAGCCTAAAAAACTTCAGCAAACAACAAATTATCCAAAAATGTTAGCATGTTGCTAAAATATTAGCTAAACTAAAACTTTTTGAAAATTACTATAAAAGATGAAAACATAGTCCATGAATATATTTAAATACTTGTTGTTATTCTACTTAAAATGTTGAAATTTTAAGACTTTATCATTTATTTCCTGTGGGGAATATTTTCCTTAATATTTCAAAAACTATAAAGTTTATAAATACCAAAAGTACAATCAGTAATGTTCTGAACGAGCTGAATGTTTCGATCGTTAAGGGTGATGTATCACTGGGTATCTCACGATACAATGCGATACATGGCTCACGATATCGATCATATTGTGGTACTACGGTAATAGTTAAAGAAAATCATCTCTAATAACTCTCAATATATAAAAGAACTGACATTTTTTAGGAAAATATTTCCACATTTATTTTCCAGTTTTAACACAATCATATTAAAACAACATTTGTGCTATTTTGTCCAACAAAAACTAAACACTTTCGTACAACATTGCTGAAATCAGTAATACTATATCTTTGACGAGAATTTACACCAACTGAATTTTAATTATCTGTAAAATTCAGTGTTGACAAAACATCAGTGGCTCTGCTTAGTGCAAAACTGTTGTAAAGAACAGAACAGAAACTGAACAATTCAAGAGGCTGGCAGACATTTTGGTGAAACATTCGCCCCCTATCTACCTCCAAAGAAACGTTTCACCAAAGGATGAGGAATAGAACGTTTACAGCCTCTTCAAATGAAAATAAAAGATAGATACTTGGGTTAGAGCCCACTGAGAATCAATCGCAGGACTCAACGTCGATATTTTAGAACACCCCTATAAAAATCGTTTCAAAATTAATCAAATCGATAATATCTTTTCTGGAAAAAAACAGTTGGATTGAGACAAAAGGAATCTGGAAAACGTGTTTATCTCTGAGTCACAATGGTGGAAGTTTGGGATAAAGATGTTCTGGATCCAGTTTAGGCGAGTGATTTGGATCATTTGAAATGAACCAAAATCAACTATGAATCGTATCAACAAACACAAATTAGGATTGAGGCAGTTCTGAAGGGTCCCAACCGGTTCTAGCAAGACGTACCTAATAAAGTGACCTGTGATTGACCATTTATTTGTTTTCTTTAGTTCTTGTTGCTTTGATTGCTTGAAATAAACCAACTCCAGATCCAAAAAGTTCTGGATTAAACTGGAGTCACTCTGATTCATTTATGAAAGGTCAGAATCAAAGGGAGGCCCGTGGACTGACCTTTAACCTCTCCATCAGCGTGTCCCTCTCGGTGGTCATCTGCTCCAGCTTCACTTCTGCTTCTCTCAGCTCCTCCTGCAGCTTCGGGACATCAGCGGACACGTTCACACTGCGGTGTAACCTGAGGTCATCTTGAGCCTGATCCAACAGAAACTCTCAGTTATTATGGAATTTAATCAGACGGGAAAAATGGTCAGATTTAGTCATTTTAAGCTTCTCTTCATTATATTGTCTGAACACATTTCAGAGTTCTTTCACAAACACGTTTGGCTTCAAATGAACAAACTAAGTTTGATCTCAAGGAGCTCATGGTTTAAATCAGGGGTGTCAAACTCAATCGCACAGGGGGGCAAAATCCAAAACACTCCTTATGTGGCGGGCCGAACAGGTTAAACATTTATTGAACACTCTAAAACTACAATTTTAAAACTTCAAAAAAAAAAAGTGACTTTTTAACATAATCATGAACTAGATGTATAGCATTACCTGCAATAATACCTGTGAGAATGCTGTAAGCTGAATTTGGCGGCTGAAGATGCTAGAGCTGATAGCTGAAGAGGCTGAAATTAATAGCTTAAAACGCTGATTCTGATTGCTAACTAAAATATGAGCTAAGTGGCAAATTAGTCTGAAAGCCAAAAAAATAAAAAATTAGGTTAGCCAAACATGTTAGCGTGTAGCTTGCAACAGCTAGCATGTAGCGGAAAGAATAGCTAAACTTCAAAATAGCCTTAAAAACAGACGGGCGGGGGGAAATGAGGGACCTCGTCCAGGTGGGCTTGTCTCTTGGGTCTCGGTCTCCTGGGCCCAGCAGGAGTTGGTATTGTAAATTAATCCATTTTATTCCTAAAATCCAACCAGATGAATCTGTCTGAGGCAAGTTGTTGATTAAATCGATCTAACCATTATAAAATCAGGGCTGGGAATCACTGGGTGATGATATGATGCGAAATGACGAATTTTGGTAAAAATTTACCAGAGAACTTTTGAAAACGACATGTAAAATGTTATTTTCTTTATCATTTTAATTAAGTTACAGAATGAGCTGTGTTGAAGGAGAAAAAGCTGTTCTGACAATTACTTTTTCATTTCATTTAGGAGACATGTTACACTGGTCTATTGTGAAAATGAAAAAGCATTTCTGGAATTGTCTTATTTTGAATTATGAGTCACAAAGGCTTCCATAGATAACGACGGTATTGAAAATGATACTGTATCTATTTTTAAAGACTGTATTACCTTTATACTGTACAAGCCTAATGTGCATAGTTCTAGTCTAATCCGATCCAGGACATTTTGCACATGTAAATGCAGCAACTGTTAACCAGAGCTGCAGATCCGACTCACGTGTTGAAACAGGGCTTTGAAGTGGTCCCGCTCACTGCTGAGGACCTTGACGTCCTTCTGAATCTCCTCCATGTGCTTCTCAAAGTCCAACAGCGCTGCCTTAAGTTCGTCTCGCTCCTTTAGCGCTCGATACAGTTGTCCCTCTGTAACACTTCCCTAAAGCAATGTAAAGTCGTGACAGAGTTTAAGCAAAAGTTGCCCGACAGTGGCTGGGTGTGCTCCAGTGACCCTGAAAAGGACTCAGCGGGTGGAGAAAATGGGTGGATGATTACCTTCCTCCCTCTGGACCTTACAGCGCTGCCTCTGTCTGGGCTTCGGCTGGGGCTCAAAGCCGGACTGCCGCCTCCTTTAGCCTGCTTGTATTTCTCGGCCTCTCTGCGGTAGAAATCCCTCTCCTCCTCTAGACTCCTGACAAAAGCGTCCAGCCTCGACGGGGAGCGCTCTCGACCACAGACGCCGTGTCTGGCACGCATTCTCTCCAGCTCCAGAACCAGGTCTTTTTCTAACCAGACATCACAAACAGTGACGTACAAACACGATTGAAAGCTGATGTGACTGCTCTTCCTGAAAATGTCCCTCACCAGCTGCCATCATCTTCTCCACTTTGTCCTGCAGTCTAGCTTTCTCCCCCTCCAGGAAGTTCACCAGCCCCTCCATCTTCTCGTTCTGACCTTTCACCTCCACCAGCTCATCTTGGAGACGGCCCCTTTCAAATTCACCTTCAGACTGCTCCTGAAGTCCAGGAGAAACACACTTAAACCACAACTTCTTTTCATAGAGAGAGCAAAGCATCTCTCATCATCTGACACGCACCCTCCTTGTCTTAGTAATGATTTCCTCCAAGTCCTCGATGGTCTTCTGCTGCCTTTGGATTTCCTTCTGTTGGCAGGAAACAAAACATCTGTTTTTGTTGCCCCACATAAAAACAGCCATCAGTTTTAATCTTCTAACTTTAGCTTCTAGAAGCTCCATGTCAGCAGTTTCCAGAACCCGCTCCTTGTCCACCTCCAGACGCTTCGCCAGGTCATCAATGTGTGTCAGCTCCTCGCATAACTCCAGGTTCTTCAAGGACAAGCTGGCCATTTCTGTGGAGACGTCCTTCTTTTTCTGCTGTAGCCCCTCGATTTTCTCTTCCAGACTTTGGTTGCTCTCCTGTAAGTATTCAATCTGCACAAGAAGAGCGTAAGTCACATTGTTTTCTACCATGTGAACATCACTGAGACGGGTCTGCAGCGGCGCTCACCTGAAGGTTGAGGTGAGCGATCAGCTTCTCATTGCTAATGTTCTGAGCTTCGAGGGAAATGACGTCGTGTGGACGTCCTCCGTGAAGCACGTTATTCAGTCGACTGATCTCTCTGTCCCTCTCCTCCACCTGAGTCCCAAACGTCGTTTTTATCCATGCAGTCACAACAGTCATGCAGCTCCAACCAATCATGTCCTCACCTGAGTGGTCAGATGTTTAACACAATCCTGAGCATTCTCCACATCGAGCTTGAGCTTGATGATGTCTTCCTGAAGTTCGTGAATTCTGCACATCAAAGACACTGTGAGGTGGTGCTGCCACAAATGATTATTCTAATAGTCGACTGATCCTGATTATTTTTGACGATTAGTCGAGTAATCGGGTCATGCGCAAACTGGATGTAAAACACACATCTTAACCACCATTAGCTATAAACTAACTAAAAACTAGATTACCTGCAATAATGCGAGTGTGAATGCTGTAAGCTAAATTTGGCCGCTGAAGATGCTAGTGCTGAAATCACTATCAGCACTAGCCTAAATATTAGGTAAATGCAAAATTTGCCTATAGAACTGAAAAATTCAGCTAAAACAGCTAGCATGCAGCTGAAATATGAGCTAAACTCCAAACTAGCCAAAAAAAAGGAAAAATCCTAAATTAGCAAAAGTCGCTAGCATATAGCTGAGATATTAGCCAAACTCTACATTAGCCAAAAAAAAAAAAAAAAAACCTGAAAAAAAATCTAAGTTGGTCAAAATAGCTAGCATGTAGCTGAAGTATTAGCTAAACTCTAAGTTAGCCAACAAAACTGGAAAAAAAAAAAACATAATTTAGCCAAAATAATTAGTATATGGCTGAAATATTAGCTTTTGTTTTAGTGTAAAGCACTTTGTGTTATTTTTATATGAAAAGTGCTATATTAATAAAGTTTGATTGATTGATTGATTGATAAACTCCAACATAGCCTAAAAAACAAAAAAGCCTAAATTAGCCAAAATAGCTAGCTAACAGCTGAAATATTTGCTAAACTCCAAATTATCCAAAAAAATTAAAAATCCTAAATTAGCCAAAATAGCAAGAATATAGCTGAAATATTAGCTAAAATCCAAATTAACCTAAAAAAAATCTTAATAAATGCCAAAACAGTCCAAAAAGTGCCATTATAACTTTCAACTCTACTACACTCTGACTACATATAACGACTAATCGTGGCAGCCCTACTGTGATGTTTCCACTGTAGGGCTGAGATGAAACAGGACAACAACAAAGAAACAGACAAAAACGTTAACAAGCAGAAACTGGCAGAAAGAAATGAAAGAACAGACCTTCCATCTGCTAACTGAAGTAGATCGGTTATGTATGGATCATCCGGCTGCACAACAGGATACACTGATCTACCAGAGGAAGGCAGGAGCTCATCGATCTGCATTCTCTGTCGTCTGAAAGGGATGCTGCGCTTCTTCCCTCCTGGGAGAGCGTGAGGAAAGAGGTCAGTAACAAAAGTCAAAAATGACCGCCAGAACCCATCGGAGCACCGCATACTGCTGCCCGTTACCTGGTGTCTGCACAACAGCCTGCAAGTTCTTCTCCTGCAGCTGCTGGATGCGATCTGCTTTGGCCTTCCCATCCTTCTCCAAACACCGAACCTTGTGCACGTACTGGTTGTTTAAAAACTTCAGATCAGATGTTTCATGATCCAGTCTCCTGATGTGAGCTTTGAGCTCTGAGAGGATGAGATTGAGAGCAGATCAAACAGGTTTCAGTGTGCTGGGATGAGGAGGACCTGCTGCTGTTTACCTCTGGTGACTCGATCCTTCTCCTCCCTCAGTTTGAGGAGGTCGAGGTGCAGCTCGTTGTTCTCCCTGACCAGCCGGGCGTTCTCCGCTCTGTAGGGCTCCAAGAGGGCGTCCACGTTCCTGCTCTCCTTCTGGGTCTTTCCAGCTGAGAGTTTGGCATTGCGTAAGCTCTCGGTGGTGTGGACCAGATCACTGGAACGACAGAAAGCGTCACGCCTGGCGTCGGGTGGAAGGACAGAGGTGGAGGAGAAGGCTTCACCTGAACAGCTTATCCACCAGAGGCAGAGACTCGATCCCAAGCGGCTGCCGGTAGCCCAGCTGGTCCAGACGTTTCCGTAAATTAACAAATTTCCTCTCTGCGCCGCTGTTCATGGCTACAAACAATGTTTATTACATTTTTTTTTTTTTTTTTTTTTTTAAATAAAATTTGCTTTGAAAAGTTTTTTTTAAATTAAGATGGCCTTGAAAAGTTTTGTTAATAAAGTTTGCTTTAAGAAAAATTGTCAATAAAATGTGCTTGAAAAGTTTGGTCAATAAAGTTTGCTGTGGAAAAAATTCTAAATTAAGTTTGCTGTGAAAGTTATGTCAATAAAATTTGCTTTGAAAAGTTTTGTTACGAAAGTTTGATTAGAAAAGTTGTCAATTAAGTTTGCTTTGAAAAGTTGTTTTAACAAAGTTTGCGTTATAGTTTTATAAAATAAGTTTGCTTTGAAAAATCGTGTTACTAGTTTGCTTTGAAAGCTTTTGTCAATAAAGTTTGCTTTGAACAGTTGTGTTAATAAAGTTTGATTTGAAAAAGCAGCAAAGCTAGCTAGAAAATCTGTAAAACAAAGGTTTTATTTGTTACATTAAAACGTTACGGCACATTTAATTTATTTAAAGCCACTTGCTTTTCCAAACCTAACAGAAACACAATGAAAGAAGATTCTAGATTACCTTGTTAGAAAAGCCTTTTCCACTCTGGCGGCTAATGTTAGCTAGCACCGTAAACCATCCTGTTTAAACGTCCGGGTTAACCAGGCCGATAACTTGTTCCAGCTTTTGTTTATGAAGCGATATGAACTCCCTAAAGAGTCGTGAAGAATCCAGTGTTTTCGCGGTGAAGCTGTTTAAAAAGAGCGCCGTCCGTTTCGCCGTCGTCACCATAGAAGTCAAAGGCTTGTCTGAACCGCTTGTTTTACTACTCGGCGTTGTCCGCGGGGGCGGGACAGCGACAAACCACACACCGAACTGTCACGCTGCTTCACTGACAATAAAACAAACATGTCTCCAGCACCGACGCTTCAATTGTAAAATTTATTATGTACATGTGATATACAGACACGGACAAACATTTTTAAGTGTAGCAGAAGCTTTTAAATGTGGAGAAAAACAGGCACACAGATGAGGATGCAGCATCTGCAACACACTTCAGTCTACAATTCCCTTTTTTTTTTCTTTCCAAAAACACACAATGAAATGTTCATAAGTTGCTGTTTTGTTTGCAGCCAGCAAGTGGCAGTAGTGACTCATTGAAGGACAGCGGGAAAACTAATGTGACTGAGCAATGCTGGAGAAGTACTCCAGCACATCCTGGATGGTGAATTCCATGGTGATGCCAGATCCAGGGTAGCATCTGCCGATCAAATCCTCAAAGTGCTTGTACTGACGGATGAACTCATCTTGCATGGAATGCCACACCACCTGGTGAAATAAAACAAAAAGCCTTTTAGACTCAAGAAGAACAAACCTGTCACTGTGTCTTGGATCTTGCAGTTTTCTGACCTGGAGTAAACTTTCTTCTTCACATAGATGTTTATCCACCTTCTTGTAAAGGTTATCCAGCCCCTTCTTCACCTCTTTCCCAGGGTACTCTTTGATGACTTTGCGCAGCTCCTGCTTGTTGAAAGCCAGCTGGTAGCTCACCTCCTCCTCACGGACGCCCTGAGCAACGCGGGCTTCAACTCCCTCGAAGAAGTGCTGCGAATCAACCATAAAGAAAACCTCAGACAACACACGTGTGACCTCCAGATCATGCGATGAGGAGAACTCTCCATACGTTGAGTTTTTCCAGAGGCTGGCCCAGCGAGTAGATCACATAGGACTGCAGGTGGTCCGTGTATTTGTGCTTGGCCTCTCGTTTCTCCGCATCCAAGCAGGAGATCTTCAGGCGGGACAGAGTGGAAAAAATGTGGTGGAAATTCTCCATCATCACGACATCCCGCGGGGTCTTCTGGCTTTCATTTGCCACCTTTTCCACTAAAAAATGAAGCACACGGTGTCAATCACAGCTCGTTTGCTTTTGCCTGTTTAAGAGTCAAATATTTAAAGTTATTTAAGGTTTAAGTTAATTTATTCTGGAATAACATTCCTGCCTTTTTATTATTCATAATTATGTTAAAAAGTTACAGTTTAAAAAATTTAGTTTTAGTGTATATAAAAGTTGAACGTTTAAATGTAAATTTCTGTGCTTCAGCACAGACTATTGATGACATCATCAAGTGGAAGTGACGTCCAAATTAAGAGACACTGTTCTTCCATAACTCCCCGTTTGCAAGGCTAAATGTAGGGGTAAAGAGAAGGGAAGAATTCTGATTCAGCTCATAATTCTATCAACTGTAGGTGGCAGACGCGAGCCTGTAAACAGTACAAAAAGAAGAAGCCCCTCCCTGCTTGTCCAGTGTGAACACCATGGGCTAATGTCACATGTGAAGGTAGCATCAGACCAGTGGTCTCACCATTCACGAAGACAGCCTTGATCAGCTTGACATAAGCCTTATCCAGGTCGCCTCTGCGCTCCGCGTTTCTGAAGATGGTCTCAGCGAGCTCTGCAAACTCTTCAAAAGCTGTGACAAATGGGAGGATTCCCACTTTGCTTTTCTTTGGAATCTTCACCTCCTCCATCTGTCTGATTTGACCCAGCTGCATAAGAGAGTTTATTATATTAACACAACTTATTCTAACACAAAATGCAGTCTGTGCTGACTCGTATGGACGCCACTCACTATGCATTTGTCAAAGTTCCTCTTGACCGTGACCAGCACATTTCCCAGAGTGGTGCTGAGGAAAGAGGCGGGGTCCACATTCTCCGCCGTCCACACATGGTGACTCATCTTCACCAGCATGTACAGGGAGTGGAAGCTGTCAATCTTGTCGCCCAGAGCAATGAGGGTGTTCAGCTCCGTCTCGATGCTCTGGAAGATTTTATTCATCATCAGCCGCACCATGTCCTTCCTTCAATCAGAAAAACAAGAGAACAAGTTCAGTGAGAACAGTTTGAGTGTTCCTGCAGGTCACAGTTATGAAGGGAAGGGAAAGAACTGACTCTGACGATGAGGAGTGTCTGTGTTCGGTCTGTGGAGGGATTCTGGATGCAGCGCTTCCATCAAACTCCTCTGACTCGGGCTGATGACAAATTAACAAATGAGAGAATATAATAAAGCAGATGAACATATGCAGGTGAAACTAGGGATGTAATGATACACCCCTACTTCTAGTAGAGGTTTTATCTGTAGGAAAAAGCTTGAAATATACAGAGTTGATCATAATGGAGAAAAAACTAGAAAGGTTGATTTACCTGCAATAATGTGAATGCTTTTTGCTGAATGTGATCGCTGAAGATGCTAAATTCACTTATTATATTTGTTGAATTAAGTCATGAATGTGTTAAACGTTTTAATATATTTTTTCAGAAAGTGCACAAAAATTCGAAGAATTTCACTAAAACATTACTAAAATATTAGCTTTACTCCAAATGATTCCAAAAAACCTCAGTAGATAACCACTTTAGCCAAAAAAGCTAATACGTTACTAAAATGTTAGCTTATTTCAGAATTAGCCAGAAAAACTTCAGTAGTTGTCAAATCAACCAAAAAAGCTAGCACTTTGCTAAAATACTAGCTTAGCTCAGAACTTGCCTGAAAAACCTTAGTAGACTTCATAGTAGCCAAAAAAACCTCATTAGATGTCGAATTAGCCAAAAACAATAGCCTGTTGCTGAACTAAAAATTAGCCTTAAAAACCTCAGAAGCAATAATGATAGATAAACGTGTAGGTGACATTAGGGATGTCCGGGTCAGGTTTTTTGGGCCTGATCCGATTCAGATACAGAGTCCTGATCTGATATTTTTGTAACACATTAATAAAATGAGCTCATTTTTTAACACATCCAGGTTTTCCCCTATTTGTCTTCCAATAACCTTCTTTTACCATTTAACACTTAAACAGAACACTTCTGTGAAGTAGCTTTATTTAACAAAAAGCGATGAAGAAGTAAAAATAGGTAATAATGAGTCACGTAGCTTTAGGGTCTTCAGAACTATAGAATATTTTTGATCACATGTGATTCGTATTTCCATTGAAAGTTCTAAAAATGTATGATGACTGTCTTTCAAAATCATCTTAGTAGCATAAATATGATGATGCATATTCATGACTAGCTCACAAAGATTTGGGATTTCTTCTTTTTTAATTACTTGCACTTTGCAGACGGTCCCTTGGCAGCTGTCTTACAGCCGTTTCTGTTGGCATCACGGTGAAAGCAATTCTCATTAAAAAGAAACCCCAACTTTTTTTTTTTTTAATGTAGGTCGTTGTCTGTTAAGACAAACCAATAGAGACACCTGCTGTCAGTTAAAAACGTTTATTAAAAAGTTCATGCGCCCGGAGGTCTGAATCTGTGAATATCTCGCTAACTTTACCAAACTGTGTTTGTGTACTTGCTGCTCAGTGTAGAGTCATACTCTGCTGCGTTTTACGACAGTAAAATGTTTTGACCCGTTCATGATATGCAGACTTCTAGTTAGGGGTGCAAAGGATCACAAAAATCACGGTTCAGATCATGTCAAGGTTTTAGGGGCATGGTTCAGATCATTTTTCATCAGTTAAAAGTAAAAAAAAAAAAAAAAAAAAAACAAGTTTTGAAAAGTTTTAAAACACATATTTGAGAAAACATTTATGAACTTTGAAAATGTAAAAACATGACGTTTCTGATTACATTTACATGTCTGGAGACCATATTTACAAAAACTGAGAGAAAAGAATGCTGAATATGCAACCCCCCCCCCGCAACGTCCAAATTAAATCTGTAATGAAAAATTCAAAATTAAACTATCATTATTTTATTGTATTAAATGTAGAATTGACACTAACTGTGGGAACATTAAAGTGTTTCAAATTATTATTATCATCAGTAGTACATGTACAATGAGGCACTGCTATGCCCACTTTTCCTGTAGATTTTTGATCCTTTGAGCTTGCCGTACTGCCCTCCCCTGATGGCACGTCCCTGTTGCTGCTCCTCACTGGGAGATCTGAACCCAGACATGGAGATGTGTACAGATGCTTTGATTCAGCTCATCAAAATAAACAAACCTGATCACTCAGTATCTGCGTCCTCCATGATGAATTTGTGAAGTTTTTGAGAGAAGCTCCTCCCACACGCGGCTGGAGCTCATTAAAACTAAGACGGTGTACGGTACATGGATTTGACGCCAATTGCATTTGGTGTGGACCACTGATTTAAAAAAACCGCGCCTGCTAAGTATGCTGCAACTATGGCTAGTGATCCGTTACACCCCGACTTCTAGCAGAGGTTTCATCTGTAATAAAAAGCTTGAAATATACAGAGCTGATCAGAATAGATAATACCTAAAAAAAAGTCGCATTACCTGCGATAACGCAAGTGTGAATGTTTTTTGCTGAATATAGTCGCTGAAGATTTGTTCTGAAGAAGCTGAAGGCATGAACGTGTTGAACGTTTTGATATAAAATTTAAAACCATAGCAGGGAGCAAAATATTAGCTCAACAAAGCACATTTGCATAGTTTGCAGAGTGCAGAAATATTTGAAGAAATACATGAAAAAAAATCACAATATTTGTGTAAAGTTTCAATAATTGCGTAAAATTTCAAAAATTATGCAAGTAAAAGTAAAGGCAGGAATGTCCTGAACATGCTGAATGTTTTTAATGCATAAATTGGAGAAAAATTGTATTCATTTTAAATAGGGCTGAAAAATTGCATAAAATCTTAAAAAATGTCAAATGTAGGAATACCAAAAGTACAAGCAGGTATGTCCTTAACGCACAGAACATTTTGATACCAAGATTGCAGGAAATGCTGCGATTACGTTTTTACAAATCAAAAAACATACGGAAGAATAAATAAGGAATAACTAGAAAGGTTGTATTATCTGCAATTATTCATCCTCCATGTGCAATATATGTAAATAACGTTCCTTCTACAGAGGGATTTTTATATATTTTATCTTTACCTTTTATTTTATTGTCTAGAGAGCTACTGTTTTTTCGTTCTATCACAAGATCCTTGTGCAACAATGATATTAAAGATGATTAAGATTCTGAATTATGCTCGTGTGAATGATTTTTGCTGAATCTGGTTTCTGAAAATGCTGAAGCAATTTCCTGTTTGGATTTGCTGAAAATGCAAAATTTGCTAAAAAGACTTGAACTATGAACTATAAGCGACTGCTGAAATTGGCCTAAATTTCTGAAAAATTTGAAATAAGTTTGCTTAAAACTCCTCAATACATACCATTTTTTTCTAAAACACGTAGTGTGTTGTTTTAATATGAGCCAAACTCTAAATTAGCCCAGAAAACCTTGGGAGATGCCAAATTAGCCTTAAAAGCTAACACATTGCTAAAATACCAGCTCAACTCCAAAATAGCCTAAAAATGATCAGGATCAGAAAGTGCAAGCCATTTTCCGATCAGAACATCCTAGTTGAAACTGTTCAGTACCTGTGCAAGTGGGGGCATAACCGCCTGGTGCTGCTGCAGCTTAAAGAACTTGCTGATGAAGTCCTGCTCTGCCAGACACAGCGGCTCCAGCTCACTGAGGACCTGCTCAAATATCTGCACAGACAAGCAACTCATTATTCTGCTTCCAACAAGTATCTTCTAATTCTGCATTCTAACGGCGTGTTGCCTTGTCAAACTTGGTCCTGTCTGCCACATCCAGGTCCGAGGCGGACATGTTGCCCATATCCAGCAGCGAGGACGACTGGGAGCGCCGGCTGTTGGAGCCCTGCACCGTGAGCTTGTTCAGACTCGAGGTGGAGCCCGTCAGCTTCCCAGAGCTGCCATGCAGGCCTGACAGCAGACACCATCACACGGAAGCATCAGTGAGATGGGAGGATACCACAGAATTTATCTATAGTCGTGAAATAATTCAAATTTGGGGGCGTTTAATGTGGAATGAAATGATCATTTTTACACGAGATATCAAAAACCACCAAAACAGTTAAGTTAAAAAGTTAACAGGTATGAGTAACTGGTTGTGCAGCAATGTATTAACCCTTTAACACCTGAGAGGTCGACGGTGACGCTTAAACAGAAATTCTTTAACGTCCTGTAATCATTAACACAATAATTCTAGAAAATAATTCCAGCCGATTCCTGCAGAATCTACTGGAATTAGAAAAGTTGCATTATCTGTAATAATGCTAGTTTGAATCCTTTTGCTGAAAGAAGTCGCTGAAGATTCTGAAGCTTTTTGCTGAAAATGGTGATGCAATTTAGGTACTTTAATTGCTGGAGGGATTTGCTGAAAATGCAAAAGCTATTTGTAAAATGTTAAATTGTCTAAAAAATTGGAAATTTCGTTAAAGAAATATGAAAAAGAGTTGAAGTTGACCTACATTTCTGAAACATTTGTAGTAAAATTGTTTTAAAATCACTAATACATGCCAATTTTGCAAAAAATTTTAGTGCTTTGCTTAAATATGAGCAACACTCCAAATAAGCCCCAAAAAAACGTAGTAAATACCAAATTAGCCAAAAAAAAGCTAGTATATTGCTTACATATTAGCTAAACTCCCAAATTGCCAACAATTCCTCAGTAAACCATATTAGTCAAAAACATTAGCCTGTTGCTAAAATAAAAGCTAAACTCTATATATTATTAGCCCTAAAAAAAAATCTGAGTAGATAACAAATTCGCCAAAAACGTTAGCATGTTGCTAAAATATTAGCTTAACTACAAATTAGCATGAAAAAAAAAACTCAAATTAGCCAAAAAAGCTAGCTTGTAGCTTAAATGTTAGGTAAACTCCAAAATAGCTTAAAATTCCTCAGTAAACTAAATTAGCCAAAAACGTTAGCATGTTGCTAAAATATTAGCTTAACTCAGAATTATTTGAAAATTACTAAAAAAGATGAAAGCATAGCCTATGAATATATTTAAAGGTTTGTTGCTAATCTACTTAAAATGATTCAATTGAAGAATTTCTCATTTATTTCCTATGCTTAATATTTCAAAAACTATAAAGTTTATGAATACCAAAAGTACAAGCAGTAATGTCCTGAACACGCTGAACGTTTTAATATCAAGATTGCTGAAAATGCTAAAAGTGTGATGGAGTTTTTACGTGCCGAAAAAGATACAGAAAGGAGCAGCAATGCTTACTAAGCATTCACACAATTATTGTGTTAACAATTAAAAAGTTACAGTAAATCAAAGAACATAAACACTGGAGCTCTGGTGTTAAAGGGTTAACACAAAGACGGGGCTTGAAGGTTTTTAGAGCAAAGAGATGAGAAGCAGAGTGACAGCTGGATCCGAGTGTCGTACTCACTTTCTGGTTCCTGTTTGAGCGCGCTCTCTTTCCGCGGAAGCGTGGCTGCAGCCGGTTAGAAAGGCAGGCATCAGAGACAGACACAGGTTAGGCTTGAACATGCAGCACGGAGGAGGTTAGACGTGACACGTATACTGCCGTGCACAGCAGAGGCTTTGGAAGGAGCTCAGGAAACACTAACGGCTCCCGTTTCATAACCGTTGAACGTGAATTCTGCCAAAACTAGAGCTCAACCAAGGGGTCCGATTAACACATAAAAACATGAGAACTGAGCGAGTAACGGGCCTGTGCGAGATAAAGAAAGATAAAACAAGACAAGGACACTTTAGAAATGCAAACAAGTTCTGTCAAACATATTTAGCCAACAGGAGGGATGCAAAAAAAGTCGAAAAAGAAGAATCCACTTGAATGTTGCACTCATCTTTGGTCGCATACATCATCGTCGGCGGGCGGGGCTTACCAAACTTGTTTTTTGCTTCTTTGGATGTTCCTGCCATCTTTATCTTGGCGACTTCAAAGAAATCTTTGATTTCTCGCTCATACAGTCTGCTCATGTAATCTACATACGTCTGTGGAAGACAAACGAGGTTCAAATTACAAGGAGCAAATACAAAAAATGATTGAGAATCTGAATTTCAGTTTAATATTTCTGCAGAAATGATTTCCAATGATGACTTTTTGATCGTCAGTAAGACTGAGCGCTTTCATAAAAGCTAATCGTTTGTTGGCGTCCGGCATTATTTAGCAGAGTAATAACGAAGCTAGGGAGCGAAAACATGTCCACGCTCAAAGAAAAACCAAATCTTGCCAATCATTTATTGATGAGACACGTGAGGCCATTTGCACACGCTGCCCAGAGTGAGAGTGTAATTTGGCTAAAGGTTAATGGTCGCTGTGAAACAATTACAAAAAGGCTGGGTGAGTCAGGTAAAAGCTTTTTCTTTCTAAATTACATAAATAAGATAGCACAGTTTAGGGTTAGCAAAGTTTTTCTCATTGGACACCCCCCCCCCCAAAAAAAAAAAAAAAAAAGAAAAAAAAACAGCACAGAGTGACCTTTGGTTTTTGGTGAGAAAATCTGAACTAGCTTTGGAGTGTAAACATAAAAAAGCAACTGGAAAACTCTGAATGAATCATGTGAGTCAATCTGTGAATGACTTCACGATCGATGAGTTAGTGTTTGTTTATAAATGATCACTTTGTGGCAAGTTTTGAAGAGAGCATTTTTTGGAGAGCTCTGCCTTCTTCCAGTAGAATCACTTTAAATCCATCAAAAGTATTTATTTAAAGTAACATTTTTTTTTTTAAATTAACATCTGCTTAAATGCTTGATGGAACAATGGCTTTAAGCATGGAGGTGGCAGCATCATCATCTGGGATTTTTTACAGTCAGTGGACCATGAATATTGGATTACTTTTTTTTTTTTATCTTTAGCATCATCTCTATGTATTATCAGTATTCTATAAAATAATTTGACCATCTAAAGCAGTGTATATATATAAATACATATATACATACAGTATATAGATATACACATACATACATATATATACATCCTGTCTTAAAATAAGGAGGTGGTGTCTCATCACGACTTCAGATTTGTATAGCGATTTTTTATTTTAATAAATGAGGCGGAAGACGAGAGTCGACCTGACGACTGCAACGGAGAGCAAAAGATCTGCTGCGGTGGGCGGAGTCAAACGGAGTGGTGTGCTATTAGAAACCCAACAACGAGGAAACCGATTCTTTTTCTATTTTGGGATGGGGACGAACAATAATTTTTCTACAATAATATTTATTTTATTAATTTTCACAAACACAATAGGGAATACTTAGGAGAAAAGAGAAAATGAAAAACGGGGCTGAAAAAAACTGAATTCCAGGATAAATATCAAATGGACAGCAGTGCTCTTAGGAGAGAAATTCTTATTTCTGATAGCTTAAGCTCCAAAGGGTTAAAAAATTAACTTTCTAAGTGTGTGAGTGATTTTATATTGTGATTATTTGCAGACATTAAGTGGCTGGCAAATACTGTCACAAAAAAAATAAACAATTAATCTGTGAAAATACTGTCTGGCAATAAAGCGGTCCGAACCGGAAAAAGGTTGGAGACCGCGAGTCTAAATGAGGGATACTGGATTCTACACAATGAAGACGATCATTGAGAGGACTTTGTGCACTGACCCTCGACAGGCCCTCATACTTCTCCCTGTGGGTGTTCTTCAGCCACTCCATGAGCTTGGCGTAGCGCAGAAGGTCCCTGTGGAGGGGGCTGTGTTTGGGCAGGGTCAGCTCGGCCGTGTGCTGGGACAAGGTGGAGCTCTGATCGTGACCCTTTCAAAATAAAACAGAGAGAGGAAAGCTTAAAGTTAGCATTCCGGGATGTGAAGGACCAACGTTGTCATTCATCCGTGTACACACAAACGCAGCTTTCCTACATAAACATCCAGAAATCCAGTGAAATTCGTCAAAGTTGTTCTTTCAAACTGGGAATCCCTCTCAGATCAGTAAGAAGCACCCATACATTTGTTCTCCCCCAGCCCCATCAGCATGTTAGCTCTCTGTGTAAGACATGCAGACAGGCGCAGTCAGAGACACAAGCCAGACATGAAAGAACCCCCCCCGCCCGCGAGCTGGTTAGTGAAGGAAGATGGGCGGAGCCTCTTAAACTCCTCCTCCCTCAGGTGGAAAATGTTACGTTGTTAGAGACATACCTCATGCAGTAAAGGATGGCAGAGGAGGGGGGCTGAAGCGTGGATGTGTGGGCTTTTCAAACATTAGCAAAGAGGAAGCGGGGGTTGGGGGGGTACTCACTGGAAGTGACAGACAGGAGGACCTATAGAACTGAGGGATGGACATTTTGAAGTGACTGAAGTGGTTGAACTGACACAGAAAGAGAGCAGAGGGGGATGATTCAGAGGGAAACACACTACAAGTCAAGAAAAGGTGGGACACAGCGTGGAGGAAACGACACCAAGGAGACCAGGAAACGGCCACACAGGAAGTTCACGAGGAGAGAGAACAAAGCTCTCAGGGTTCTCCAGCTGATTCTGACAGGAAGATGACAAGCTGGGCTTGAACTACACTTAAGAACTTGCTGATCTGAACAGATTTCATATTCAGTTCAAAGTCAGGACGAGTGAGGGTTTGATCTTTTTCTGATTTTGTAGGTTTGTCTACTTAAAAAGAAACTCGTCATCCTAATGGTAGATTCATTTGAACAGTGAGAGATAATCAAGAAAATCAAGAATTAATATTCTACTTTACATTTATTTGTACTTCATTGAGGTAAATAAGTATTAGATCTCTCTTGCTGGACAGATTGGTAAAATTTTTATTATCAGCACAGAGGTCAGAGGTTTCTTGTAGTTGATGATCAGATCTGGAGGAATTCTGGTCCGGTTAAATAACTGTTCACGTCCAGCTTGCAGAGAAAAATAATAAGAAAGCTAAAGAGACTTAATAATAAAGAGCACGGCTTCCGGGAAGGAGTCAGAAGGGACACAGTTGTGAAGCTGTGTCGTCACCATGACTGTTGTCACGGTAGATTGGTCAAAGTTGCAGAAAAGTTGCGATGAAAATGTAACATTACAGGGTGAGCGATAAATCTCGGGTCTCTTGAATTTGTGTTAATAATTGCAATCGCAACATCAAGAAATCCTGTAGGGACTTACTTATGTGAAACTTTGAAATCTTAAGGAACTGCAGGAATGTCCCAGGAGGAAAGGGCAGCTGAAGAGCACTCTGCTACGCGCACACAAACACAGGTGCGCAGATACCCACAGGTGGGCCCACAGGTGCGCCCACAGAGGCGCGTACACTCACAGGTGCGCCCACACCCACAGACGCGCGTATACCCATAGATGTAGACAACTCCACAGGCGTGCCCACAGGCAAGCCTGCATGGAGGAATGTCATCTGCTCTACATTTAGGCACAGACCATGACCAAATGATTTTTTAATTTTCTGAATATGTTGTTGAGTATAAATAGTTTTTTTTTTTTTTATAACTGATTCACAAAGAATCGTTACATCCTTATCCATGACCTGTTTAGGTCCTTCTGGTAGAAGGGATTCAGGATTTGACGGTACTTACTCCCATTAACACAGTAAGTTTCCACCTCCGTGTTTGACAGTGGGGATGGTGTTCTTTTGGTCATCAGCAGCATTTCTCTTCCTCCAATCACAACGGGTTGATTTGATGCCAAAGAGCGCCATGTGACCACAGCACCATCTCCAATTATTCCCTGAATCATGAAGGTGTTCTTTGGTAAACTCCAGACGGGTCTGCACGTCTTCCAATCCAAGACGTTAAAGCGTTGTGGTGTAAAGTGTTCTCATTGGTCTTCTTGGTGACTGTGGTTCCAGATGCTTTCAGATCATCAACCAACTCCTTCTGTGTTGTTTTAGGACGATTCCTCTCTGTTCTCATGATCATGGAAACTCCACCAGGTCAGATCCTCATACCTACATGTGGATTGACGCTCTTGCTCTTTGATTTTGGTAGCAACCGTTGTGACCTTTAACCCTCAGCTTGTTGCTGATGGTGTTGTAGTCCATTCTGGTCTACAATCTTCTCCCTTGAATCCACTGTAAGCTCTAGAGTCTTTCAATATTGGAGAGTTTAATTCTGTGGCCCGGTGATTTTTCTACAGGTATCCAGTTCAAACAGATGTCTTCAGGTTAAAGGAGTCTAACTGGTCAGTGGGAACCAGAACTATTAATAGGAGATAAAATACTTATTTCTCTCAATGAAACGTAAATAAATTCTTACATTTTCTGTCTCTCACTGTTCAAACGGTCTACCTTTAGGAAGACAGACTGTCCATTTGTTTTTAAGTGGGAAAACCTACAAATCAGCAGCAGATCAAATACTTATTTCCTCCACTGTTTGAATTTGGAGACATTTTAGCCATCTCCGACTGTATTCCTTTATTTTATTGACATACTAGGGGTCGGTTACCTGGTGAACAAACACGTTGTTGAGGTGATTGGTGAGGCGGCGCGCAAACGTGTCCCTCAGATCAGTAAACATCTGCTGCTGCTGTTTCACAGACAACAGCTTTTCATGGCCTGAGCAGAGAACAGTGTAAAGTTTTCATTTGAAGGACGGATTCACGACAGCAAGGTTTGGAGTAAACTAACCGGGCCGGAGGGCAACATTCATGCACTGCAGCAGGGCCTCGGAGGCGTTGATGCAGGCTTCTATTCCTTTGGAGGAGGTGAGGTCTCCATCCTGCAGAGCCCTGATGTGTCCCTTGGACAAGTCCATGTAATTCTGCACAAGAAAGTGAGTAAAAGCCCGTCTTAGAAACTCAACCTGTGACACCTGCGAGGCAGAAACGGCTCTAGTGTTCACTATCTGCACTGATGCAGAGCGTTTGTTACCACTAAGAACTGGATCTCATCCAGGAGTTTGCCGTTGTTAGTGTTGCTGATTTGAATGAGGCGGTTGCTCTGAGAGATCTGGTCCATCTGCTCCTTGACGCTCTGGAGCATCTCCTCATAGCTGCTCAGCTTGCCCTCGATGGTGTCCACCTCTCCGAGCGCCTCGTCCAGCAGCTGCATCAGGATGTTCACCTGCTTCTCTGACGCCATGATGGACTGAATGTTGGCCTAAGAGAGACGCGAGATGAATATTTACAAAGAGGATGGACGAGGTTCTGACGCATTAGTTCGCTTTACTCACCCCGTCTAAGACCTGCAGCTCCTTGAAGAGCTTCTCCGCAAAAGCCTCGGCGTTGGAGATGGCATACTCACACATCTCCATCATGCTCTCGATGTCCTGCTCCTCTCGGGTGCTGAGCTCCTGGTAGTCATCCAAAGCATCCTCATCGCCCCCTGCAACACTCTGACTCTCCCCACTTGGCACAGACTCTGAACCAACAAACAGAAAAACAAACAAACACGACATGAAGTCGTATAAACACAAGTGGAGATGTCAGGACAAACTTGCATTTCCTCAGATCTGGGACACCTGAATGTGAACTATTAGCTCTGAGGATGGGCACGTTTACTGGGACTAAAATAATCACACAGTGGAAAGAACCTAAAGTAGTGGCATGACGTAAACTAGTAAAAATGTTGAAATATGAAATAAAACGAGCAAAAAGAATCAGGAACTTCTAAGGTAAAAGAAGCTGAACTACAGCCTTAGTCACATGCTCACATTTAGGGGATGACCTGTACAGGTGCTGCAGGTTTTTGGGTTGTCCGGCCAAAGTCAAGGCCCGGGGGCCGGATCCGGCCCTCCGGGTAATTCTATCCGGCCCTCCAGATCATTTTATTGTTTTAATATTAGTGCCCCGATGTTATCGTCCGCTTGTTTCTAAATTGTCTAATTTTGACAGAATTTATTTTTATGGAGAGTAAAATATTGAAAGTTATGTAATATTTGAGTTGATTTATTTTGGAATAATATTCCTGAATTTTTATTATTTATAATTATGTTAAAAAGTTACAGTTTTAAAGTTTGGAAAATTTCATTCTGTTAGATTTTTTAGGCTTTTTTAGAGTTAAGCTATATTTCCGCTACATGCTAGCTGTTTTGGCTAATCTATGACATTTTTTTAATAATAAAAAAAAAAATTCCAAGTAGTGTTTTAATTATGATTGTGAATCTTTTAACCAAAATCCCGCAAGCTAAAGGTCCTAAAAAAGTCATTTTTATGTTGATCTGAAACCGGCATCTGCAAAATCTTCTCTGAGGGGGTGCAGCTTTCGGAGTTGAGTGGAGCTGCTCTGTCTCGGTGTGTGCACATGACCCGCAAGTATTTATAGAATTTCCTCATTTCTAACAATCAGGTTGAACGCACTTATCATCTGTACAGCACTAGGGCTGCCACAAACGATTATTTTAATAGTCGACTAATCATCGATTAATTTTTCCGATTAGTCGACTAATCGGATCATGGATAAAGTGGATGTAAAGAAAATCTGAAATATGATTAGCTTTAAAACAAAAAAAATCCTAAATAAGCTAAAATCACTAGCATATAGCTGAAATATTAGCTAAACTCCAAATTAGCCTAAAAAACTGTAAAAAAAATTCCCAAATTAGCTAAAATTGTGAAATATTAGCTAAACTCCAAATTAGCCTAAAAAACTGTAAAAATTCCAAATTAGCCAAAATAGGTAGCATGTAGCTGGAATAATAGAAAAACTCCAAATTAGCCTAAAAAACTGTAAACATTTAGAATTAGCTAGCTAACATGTAAATGAAATATTATTTTAATTCCAAATTAGCCTAAAAAACAGAAAAAGCCTAAATTAGCCAAAATAGCTATCATGAAGGTAAAATATTAGCTGAACTCCAAAATAGCCTGAAAACCCTTAATAAATGCCAAAATAGTCTAAAAAGCTAGCAGAATGTCATTATAACTTTCAACTTCACTACAGCCTGACTCCATATATTATAAAGTAACGACTAATCGACTATTAAATTAGTTGTCGACTATTTTAATAGTCGATTAGTCATCGATTAGTCAACTAATCGTGGCAGCCCTATACAGCACTTCAACATGCAAGCTATTGGTGGGTTGAAAAACTACCAATTCACGTGTTACATAAGTTTTTACTTCAACGTGAGTCCCGCAGCACGCCCGTAGGAAAAAATATAAGCACAAACATTTTCGGTTTACGATCTTAAAATTTCCACCTACAGGTTTGCCCATTTCCCGCCTGCAGACAGCCCATATCCACCTGTACGGGCAGACGTGACTAAGGCTAGAGACGTGAGGAAAATTCGATGATGCATTAATGAACTGATGCCTCTAAATAATTCTATAAATCCAACTCGAGTTAAATGGATGTTTTCATGGCCAACAAGATGCTTTAGAGCAAAAATAAAACAGACCCCCCAGATTTAATGACATAAGTGAAATGAGAGGAGTCACGAGGACATGAGTCTGTAGGAAATGCAGTGAGGTCATGAAAATGTGACAGAAAAGGGAGCAGGGAATTTGTCCTACCGACCTTCCGCTTTAGGAAGTTCTGGCCAGAGAAAGTTTTAGAGAGAGAATAAAGAAGAATTTAACACAGAAAAAATACCACAAAGCAAGAAACAAAAGAAAAGAATGTTCTTCAAACATCCTGAAAATCACAAAAATAAATAACACAGTCATGAAAAAATAAAAAATTAGAATTAAATTCAGATAAAAAGATCGCCTACATGTGAAATAGAAATACTGCTTTGAGAGTTTTTAAAAAAGTCATAAAGAACCGACTATACAGAACTATGGCTCAGTTCTTTATTTGTTTCAAATTTAGAAAGTTTTGGTCTTAAAAAAAAAACAGAATTATTGATTTGACTCAATCAAACAATGCAATAAAATAATACAAAATTTTACAATTAAATGGTTATTTGCACAAAATAACTGAAAACCAATCTATAGAAAAGTCTTTCAAATTAATAGATGAGAATCTCAGAATATCTCAATTTCATCCTATTATAGCTGCTAAAAGAAACATCAATATGTCCAGGTGAGTCTTTTTCTTGTTCAAAGCTATTTTATTATTTTAAGTTCTGCTTTTGCCAACTTTTTTTTTTTTTTTAGGTTTTTTTTTCCAACCAAACTGAGTAGCCACAGAGAAATTCAGTGTTTGGTTGCTCAAATATCAATATCATACCCCAGTATCAACTCTAGTGGTGAATGAAGAGGAGCAACAACATCCAAAATTTTACAAACTTACTTCTACCTTCATAGAAAAGTGTTAAACTAGATTAATCCTGAAGCTGAACTGTCAACATGAGGCAGGTTAAAGGGGAACCAAACCCTAAATCAACTTTTTTTGTCTGTTGACCTCTATGAATGAGGCTTTCAAAGGGCTGTCTGTTGGTCGTTGCCAAATCTTTGACAAATAAAAAAAATCTTGTTTAACTCATAAAAATATAGTGTCAAAGTCAAGGCCCGGGGGCCAAATCTGGCCCTCCGGGTATTGAAATCTGGGCCCCAGAGCATTTTATTTTGTTGTTATTAATGACCCAATGTTATCTTATGCTTATTTCCAACTTGTATAATTTTGTATATTGTATATTTTGACAAAATATATATTTTATGGAGAGTGAAATATTGAAAGTTATTTAATGTTTAAGTTGATTTATTCCGGGATAATATCCCTATCTTTTTATTATTCACAATTATGTTAAAAAGTTACAGTTTAAAGTTTTAAAAAAGGCATTCTGCTAGAATTTTGGACTATTTTGGATTTTACTAAGATTTTTTTTATGGCTGTTTTTGAGTTTATTTTATATTTCAGCTACATGCTAACTGTTTCGGCCCAAAAAAAGAAAAAAAGACTAAATGAGCCAAAACAGCAAGAATGCAGCTGAAATATTTGCTAAACCCTAAAAAAAACTTATAAATAGTCCAAAAATGTAGCAGAATGCCAATTTTTTAAAATTTAAATCATAACTTTTTAACCTAATTCTGAACAATGAAAAGGCAGGAATATTATTCCAGAATAAATCAATTTAAACCTTAAATAACCTTTAGTATTTTACGCTCCATAAAAATACATTTTGTCAAATTTATAAAAGTTAGAAATAAGCGCAAGATACCATCGGGCCATAAATAACAATAAAATAAAAGGATCTGGAGGGTCGGATAGAATAACCTCGACTTTGACACGTGTGATTGAAATAATCTGAATGACTGGAACAGCGTCAGAGCTGATCAAGCTTTAGCTACATGCTCCTCCTCACTATGCTAACTGTTTAACTGGTGGAATATTTCAGTGATGAAGTTTGGTTCTGCTAAACTCAAACTGAGCTGCATTTGCTTCAGTAGTTGATACATTAATTGCTCTAAGGTTTGCTGTTCTGGATGCTAAGACTGATCATTTTTCTGACCTAACCTTAAAATCCTGGGAATTGTTTGGAGTAAGTATATATTTCTACTTCTAAGACCAAAAAAAAAAGTTTTATGTGTAAAAATGTTAGGTTTCACTGTGGAGAAAATGATGAAGAGGTAGTGCGGCCTGAGGATTCACGCACCTTCCAGCAGCTGAGAACTGACATTCACAAACTCCACCTTCTTCCTCAGGTAACGCTGATTCAGCTTCCAAATGCAGGAAATAAAGGAGTTTTTCTCCGCTGTGCTACTAGCCAACCACCGATAGACCTTCTCAAAATGCAGGTCAAATTCAGGGTTTTCCTAAAGCAGAGGAGCAACACCGTCAGCACTCATGTGGATTACAGAAACACAATGGAAGGAAAGGTTATTCTCTCACCTTGCTGGCATCTTTAGCGTCTACTACTGTCAGATCTCTGAGCTCCCAAGTTTGCTGTCTTTTGTAAAAGTCTCCTTTGTCAGATTTTTTCACCTTTACGACTTTAACCTGGACTGGTCTCTCCGTGGTAACTAGAAAAAACAAAAAAGGGAAGAATTATCCTCCATAAAGAACTGCAGACAATCATGTAGCCATGAGGGTACCTGTGGCACACAAGAAGCAGTTCTTCTTTTTCTTCCCAGCCTTGCACACATTAACAATGCCAAGGAGGCGCTCGTCGTTTGGAGTGAAGATGTCCCTCTGGAGAGCGTGTTTGATGGCTGTCATGGTGGATGGACGCTATCACACAGAACAGATGCAGCATGAGGGATGCATATAATCACACTGTCTCATCCGCATCTTTTACTTCTTTAGGTCTCCAACAGAAACAGAACTATCACTTATTACCACAGACTGAATCATCATTTTAACATATCAAGTAGAAGAAAAAAATACATTCACAGATGCACTATATGTATAAATCTGTAGTTATCTGTTATAGTTATCTGTGTTTTGGTTTAATACATATTTCATGCCCTTTTAGATTAAATTTGTTTTTTCTTTTCATGTAACTTTTCATTAAATCAGGAGGAAGGCATTTCATATTTACACGATACATACATTTTGAAATATTAAAGTTAAAAAGATCATACAATTTAATAATTTTTAATTTATAAATAAAGGATTAGACAGGTCCCTATAATTACTTTTTATAATAATGCTTAATGCCTTTTTGTAATATGTAAATTGCATTACTACGTTTTATAAGTTGTGCCTCAAATTTCCATAAGATAAAAACCATTAACAGATTTCCTGATTTTATAACATCCCTTTTTTAAAGATCAATTTCAATCCATTCCAAGCTATTTTTTTTAACTTAACAGAATCAGTCGTAACATCATTAATTTCACTGACATGCTGTTATTTCGAATTAGATTAAAATGTTTGATTTTTACTATAATCCTCCTAAATTAAAAAAAAAAATCCAACAAATACATTAGTAAATGATTTAAATGTGAATTTCTGCTGATGTTATTCACACATGTTTACGTGAAACCAGCACAAAAACTGATGGAAATGTGTGAAAAATGTAAGTCAAGTTGTACACTGCTGGAGTTTTAACTGTGTTTAAAGGTTGAATTTTGTTTTTGGTCGCACATAATTATAAATAAATTTAAACTTAAAGTCCTTTTTTTTTTTACAAAGTTAGTAGTACAAATAATGCTATGAACAAACTAAGTGAATATTGGAATGAATAAATTAAATACAACATTAATCGATATTTGTTTTTATATTGTTGTCACTTTTCCTTGTTATAAACTCAATGAAATTTCGAATCTATTAATTAAGTATTTAGCCGGTCATACCCATTAAAACTATTGTTGAAGACAAAATAACTGTTAATGGGTTCTTATGACAATAAAGTTAATCAACAGTTTAATCTTAGTCCACAATACTGACTCATAAATGTATGAAAACACACAGAAAAAGATGAGCAGAGCAATGACTGCCACACAGTTATAGCTGTTTTTATAGCATAATCAAAAGGTAATTTATAATGAAATAAATTTAGACTGAAGGGCAAACATACAAGAGAAGCAAACGCACCTTCTTCTGTGTTTTGATTATTTGGTTCTCTTTCTGAATCTGTAACTAGAACTTGTTTTCCCTAACAAACCAATAAATAACAGATACTTCTGTTTTAAGAATAGTTGAAATGTGGACGAGGACAGCTAAGACCATAACAAACCGGGATAGCTTCAGATTTCTTTTCCATAGTTCATTTTAAAGGGTTAGCTTACCAACGGCTAACGAGCTTGCTAACAGCGCAAGCTAGTGGTTTTAGACATTTAGTAATAAAACGTGGATTTAAATGTGTTTGTTGCACCGACACAAACTATTAGCACAAATAATTTGTTCTGCCGATTAAATAGCATCTGAAAAACATTTAAAACATATGTAAAGAATTTGCCCCCGTACCTTATTTTCATCAGCCCTTCGAAGCTCCGCCCAAACACTTCCTGGCTTTTAGCAGGGAGTGTCATGTGACACTGCTTACGTTAAATTCAAGCGACACTAAAAGCGACAATAAAATAAAATAAAATAAAATAAAATAAAATAAAATAAAATAAAATAAAATAAAATAAAATAAAATAAAATAAAATAAAATAAAATAAAATAAAATAAAATAAAATAAAATGTGACATTCAAAAGCCTTTTGTCCACCTGATTGACACTAATAGTACTTTTTTGTTTTGAAAAGCAAATGCAATTTGGAATACACAGAATATTCTGAATTTCATATATGGAGTCTCGAAAGAGCCAAAATGAAATAAATATATACACCATTAAATAAGTAAATAAATGTGCCATTAATTATTTAAAAGTGGCAATAAATAAATAATTGTTGAAATAAATAAATAAATAAATGTTGAAATAAATGTGGCATTAAAATATTAAAATAGCACATTTAAGTATTCCATACACAAAGCCATAATACAATATTTACAACATTACTCAGTTTTATCTTCCAAATTTGCCTATCAACAATGTTTGCATTTACAGAATCACTATGTAAATAATAAATAGATGAAATATAATAATTACAATGTCCCCGACAGATCAAGATTTCACCATTTCAGTCAGTTTTTTTTTCCATAATCGTATTTAAAGTGTATTTAATCGTGTCAACTTAATTTTATTTAGTCAAATCTTTTATTTTCTAGAATGAAAGAGGTTGTCAAAACAAATAATAAAATTACACGCTAAGAATTTTTAAGAATTAAATACAACATTCAAAGTAATGTATGTCCTTTGTGTAAAAACCCAGAAACATCTTTTAATTTTTATAATTTGGTTAATATTTTAGGCACGATTTATACAATTGGCTTTCGACAACATTCCTTTATTTACGTATGATAAAATTCAATTTTATATATATATATATATATATATATTATATATATATATATATATATATATTATATATATATATAATATTATATTATATATATATATATACACACACAAACAATTTCTAATTAACAATTTGATCTTTTTAGGAGCATTTTTTATTAAAATTTTTTTAAATCTTTTTTTTAACTGAGCACCAATTTTTTTCTTTTACAAAAATGAAATGAAATGAAATAAAAGTCCAACTCTGTCAACCATCTTTGCCAGGACTTTTCATGTTCTTCTGCGATGGTTTCATCCCACCCGCATTTGGATTTGCAAAGTTCTTGATGGATTTGTTTAGCTTTTAGCACAAATGGTGCGAGAAACCCAAGAGGATCATAAGCAGAACCTACAACAGACAAGATTCCTCATTTCGTGGCAGGTTTTTCTTTTGCAGCAGTCTTAAATACAAACGTATCCTCTTTAACGTTCCACTGCGATCCAAGTGCTCGTTCAATCAGACCGTGCTCTTCACACAGATCCATGTCTTGCATCAGCGGACCTCGGCAACAGGCAGGAATTGATTCCAGAACATTGCGGATGTTACTGACTCAACAGAAATCCACCTCTTCTGCAAGCATTTTCCAGATCTTTACAGCACTTGGTTGCATGATCAACTTTGATCAGTGATTTGAGACAATCATCAACGTAAAACACTTCTTCCTCATAACTGGATTTGTTGTCTTCTGCCGTTTGAAGTAGTGCAAAGTTTGCTATGCTTGGGGAGGACACTGCTCCAAAAAGAGAAGCGTTCATCATGAACACCTCCAATAATTTCTGTCTGACTCATCGACGCGTACTTAGTAAAGCATTACTTCAATGTCAGCCACAATTGCAATTTCTCCTTGTCGGAATCTCAGAACTTCAATGAGTGCATCTGTCAAGTCAGGTCAGAGCCATTCGGTCTATTTTCTGACAGAGCAGAACCCAACAAGAGCCACAAAGTCCAACATAATCATTAAAAAAATGCACAATATTTATGCTTTAAAGTTTATAAATCACTTTTTTGTTGCTGTTGCAATTCCTTCTTTTTAGTATACCACAGAGTTGCTAAGCCATGATCCAATATCTGTTAACTCTTTATGATCTTGTGGGGTGAATGTGTAACTGAAGCATTAGTCACTTTTCCTGTTTTGTTGCCCCTCTGGGACGGCATAGGGAGATGTTGTGTTACCGAAACACACTGAGGAGTCGAGCAAGTGTCAAAGCTGTGAGTCAGACATGTGATGAAGATGAGAGTCAGGGATTAAGTGCTCTGTTCACAATGCCTCGAGGTGCAGCTCCGGCGTCTGAAGTTATTGTGCAGAAACCAAGTTGGATTTCCCAGTTTGGCACCGTGACACTCTCTGTCACCATCATTCATCGTTCGTGCTCCCTTGCTGCGGCTGACAGCGGCATCAGAGAAGCTTATTTCATGGACCTGACATCACTGACTTAAAGATGATCGTATGAAGGTTCTTAGCTGTCGTTTTTCAAAAATCTGGTGAAACTCATGGGTGTCGTACGTTGTGTAAATGTAAAGAGTTTCATGCTTACAGACTTATGGTTTTAATTTGGAAACAGTAAAATGTATTGGAAGTGAATTTAAATCCACAGAGCTTAAGTCAATGAAATTTGTGCAAATACTCGACTTAAGAAGAGAAGTCAGTCTTTGTTGTGGTCTATTTTTGTTACAGATATGGGTTAAAGATTAATTTTGGCAACAATTTGATTCCTATTATTATTTGTGGTTGCTGATCCGATTCACTGACCTCAAATGGATCCAGAACATCTTTATCCCAATTTTGCAGCATTGTGACTCAGAGATAAATAGTGAAGTTTTCCAGATTCCTTGTATTTCTTCAAGATAATAAATTCAAACACTCAAAAGGCTTTATTGTAACTGTCAGTAACAATTAAATAGTGGGTGATCCACCAGCAGCACAATAAGACAGAGAAAAAAATAAGAATAAGATCAAATAAATAAAGTAAAATATAATGTATAATTACAGTAATAACAATAAAAAACTGTACATGCATTAGGCAAAAAAGAAAAATACAATAGATGTAATAATTGCTAACAGGAAGTACAATAGTAAATACTGTTAAAGCGTGGTGTGCGGTTTGTGCAAAAATTCACAATTTTACAGCTTAAGTGTAAAAAGTAAGAATTTGTAAATTAAGTGTGTACAAACAAACAAGTAAACAAGAATGAATGTCATATCCATTCATATTTTAGTTAGATAAAGTTGTTTTTCAACATCAGAATAATCACTGTTAGAACATTCCATCACACTGTGTGGTCACATGACTTTGATAAATTCAAAGTGTTTCCACATGTTGGACCCAGTGTGAGGAATGGTGGACCTAAACACAGGAGACCAGGCTAGGTGACAGGAGCGTTAAATATTTAATAAATTAACCCAAACATCACAAATACCCAAGATGACCAAAATGGTGACTGAACAGAGCAGATGAAGAACTGAGAACCAGACGCTTCAACAGACTGAGGGTAGTTCACTAAAATGGAGACAGCTGGGAATCTGGACAAAACTGACGAGACAATTCAAAACAGAACATGAGCAAAACCCAAAAACACAACTGACAAAAAATCAAACCAAAATCGGCAATCCTCACAGTACTCCTCCCCAAAAGGGCTGATCCCAGATGCCCAAAATCAAAACACTTGTCAGTAAGTGGTGGCGGAGGTCTTCTGATCAGTTTTGATGTGTTGTCCGCTGTGATGGTCGTTTTTTTTACGTTATAGTAAAATAAATCAATCCCCCCAGCCAGCAAGGCCAAGTGGGCCCCATATGGCTTAAAAGTGGGCGGACAATGTAGGCCCCAATTGGGTTTGTCCGCAGTTTCCATGGTGGCCCCAGCTGTGTTTGACCACATTGACTTAGGTGGCTACGCTAGCCAGTTGCCCGGTGGACAACATAGCGAGCAAGTACTGCTGCCCAGGAGTCAGCAGAGCTAGCAGGGGCGCTGTCCAGGCTTCCAGTCCATGGGTAGTGGAGCCAATGTGGGCAAACACACCTGGGGCCACCATGGAAACTGCGGACAAACCCAATTGGGGCCTACATTGTCCGCCCACTTTTAAGCCATATGGGGCCCACTTGGTCTTGCTGGCTGGGCCTCAATCCAAATGGTATTTTCCAATATCTATTATTGATTTATCTCATTTAGAAACTATTTTCGATATTTAAAGACAATTAACACATTTTGTTCCTATCCAATAAAAAAACAAATCCTCGCTCATTAGTCTTTAGCATTGGTACGACGGTTTCTTATCATAATCAAATAAAGGTTGAGATTGTGTTTAAATTGTTTTTCTTTTGGGGCGTTGGGGGGGCAGCACCTACCAGATAAAGGACGATGGAACAACTCATTTTTCTCATAAAGTTGTTTGTAAAGCGCATCACAAAATAATGCTGACACCCCGGATTTATTGGGATCTTTCTTATGCTTTTAGAGTGATTTAGGTCAGACATAAGACAAACGTCTTGAAGTAAATCGTTTTGTAACTCATCAATTTAGTGCTCAAGCATAGCAGAGTAAGAATGATGATTCAGGCTTTTCCTGAAACCTATAATGAGGTTGTGCAGCTGTGTAAAAGTATGTGTGGGTTCAGGGTGCCAAAATTGAGATGCACTAGAAATTTCCCAGAAGTCTTTGTGAAAAACTAGCATTCATCGATGCTCACTAAATTATCAAATATAGACTACAATGCATTGTAACTTTGAACAAAAAAAATGTGTTTAAATGTATTTTTTAATAAATCATCCACATGTTCACAATTAGAACACAGTGGAGTCATAAATGAAATATTAGTATTGATCCGATTTTGACTTTGATCACCGATTTTGAAATCGGTGATGTCATATCGGGTGTTTGGAAAAACGAAATAAAAAATAGTGAGCATCGTGTCTGAATTGAAGGATTTCAGACACAATCACGGAGCTATTATAATCTGCTCAGCTCAGCTCCAAAAGCCACGCCCCCTCAGAGGAGATTTTGGAAAAAAAAAAGCTTCAGATCACCATGAAAAATGGCATTTTAAGACATGTAGGTTGTGGGATTTTGGTTAAAAACTTCCTTATCATCATTAAAGCACAACTGGGAAAGTTTTGTAACTAAAAAAATAGTCATGGGGACTTTAAGCATAACAGCCAACAAACCACAATCTTTGAAACACGTTACATTTACCGGAGTAGAAAAAATATATTTTTTGTGAGTTTTGTTTATAAATCAAATGTATCTGAAACTGCAAGGATGAGGGCTCAGTGCTTTGTTAGGCTTTCAAACACAAGTCCAACTTTTCAAGTTCATCTGAGAACTTGTTTTTAGGTTTTGGCATCTAAATATAGAGAGGTTTCCCCCTGCAGAGCTGCTCTGTCAGGGAGCTCCAGTGACATGCACACCGCATACCGAAGGGCTAGAAAACAAAAGAGTATTTTATTAATGGTGCCGCAGCGTCAGGAGAAGGTGATTACATCCATGTAATCTACATTTGACATTAACACTGTTGATTAAAGGAAGATAGCATTTTGTCATTTGGTTTGGAATCACAAAGATTGGAGTTACTATCTGGATGGCATTTCCCGCAGCCTTTAATGCGCTAGAAGAAGTGTTATCAGTGTTATTTATTCTATTTTCAGAATGCACACAAGTGAGCACACCTGTATACATGCTGACCTAAAGATCCCATAGAATAAGTTTTTTGGCTTCTAAATTTTATTTGTTAGAAATCTTTAAGGCAAACTGACATTCTGACAATATTTCAGCTACATGCTAGCTGTTTTGACTAATTTAGACTTTTGTTTTTAAGTTTTTCAAGCGGTTTTGAAGATAGATTAATAAATGCTAGTTGTCTTGGCTAATTTAGGCTTTTTTCAGTTTTTTAGGATTTTTTTTAGAGTTTAGCTATTTTTCAGCTACATTCTAGCAGTTCAGGCTGACCTAAGTTTTTAATTGTTGTTGTTGTTTTTAGGCTAATTTGGCTTTTAGCTAATATTTTAGCTGGCTATCAGTTTCAGCGTTTTTAGCTATAAATTTCAGCATCTTCAGCGACCAAATTCAGCTTACAGCATTCACACTGCTGTAAATCTAGTTCATAATTATGTTGAAAAGTTATGGTTTTCAAGTTTTAAAAATTAGATTTTGGGATTATTTTGGCATTTACTAAGATTTTTTAGGCTATTTTGGAATTTAGCTAATATTTCAGCTACATGCTAGCTATTTTGGCTAATTTAGACTTTTGTTTTTAAGTTTTTCAAGCGGTTTTGAAGATAGATTAATAAATGCTAGTTGTCTTGGCTAATTTAGGCTTTTTTTCAGTTTTTTAGGATTTTTTTTAGAGTTTAGCTATTTTTCAGCTACATTCTAGCAGTTCAGGCTGACCTAAGTTTTTAATTGTTGTTGTTGTTTTTAGGCTAATTTGGCTTTTAGCTAATATTTTAGCTGGCTATCCGTTTCAGCGTTTTTAGCTATAAATTTCAGCATCTTCAGCGACCAAATTCAGCTTACAGCATTCACACTGCTGTAAATCTAGTTCATAATTATGTTGAAAAGTTATGGTTTTCAAGTTTTAAAAATTAGATTTTGGGATTATTTTGGCATTTACTAAGATTTTTTAGGCTATTTTGGAATTTAGCTAATATTTCAGCTACATGCTAGCTATTTTGGCTAACTTAGACTTTTGTTTTTAGTTTTTCAAGCGGTTTTGATGTTAGGTTAATAGTTGTCTTGGCTAATTTAGGTTTTTTTTCAGTTTTTTTGATTTTTTTAGAGTTTAGCTATTTTTCAGCTACATTCTAGCAGTTCAGGCTGACCTAAGTTTTTATTGTTGTTGTTGTTTTTAGGCTAATTTGGCTTTTAGCTAATATTTTAGCTGGCTATCCGTTTCAGCGTTTTTAGCTATAAATTTCAGCATCTTCAGCGACCAAATTCAGCTTACAGCATTCACACTGCTGTAAATCTAGTTCATAATTATGTTGAAAAGTTATGGTTTTCAAGTTTTAAAAATTAGATTTTGGGATTATTTTGGCATTTACTAAGATTTTTTAGGCTATTTTGGAATTTAGCTAATATTTCAGCTACATGCTAGCTATTTTGGCTAATTTAGACTTTTGTTTTTAAGTTTTTCAAGCGGTTTTGAAGATAGATTAATAAATGCTAGTTGTCTTGGCTAATTTAGGCTTTTTTCAGTTTTTTAGGATTTTTTTTAGAGTTTAGCTATTTTTCAGCTACATTCTAGCAGTTCAGGCTGACCTAAGTTTTTAATTGTTGTTGTTGTTTTTAGGCTAATTTGGCTTTTAGCTAATATTTTAGCTGGCTATCAGTTTCAGCGTTTTTAGCTATAAATTTCAGCATCTTCAGCGACCAAATTCAGCTTACAGCATTCACACTGCTGTAAATCTAGTTCATAATTATGTTGAAAAGTTATGGTTTTCAAGTTTTAAATATTAGATTTTGGATTATTTTGGCATTTACTAAGATTTTTTAGGCTATTTTGGAATTTAGCTAATATTTCAGCTACATGCTAGCTATTTTGGCTAATTTAGACTTTTGTTTTTAAGTTTTTCAAGCGGTTTTGATGTTAGGTTAATAGTTGTCTTGGCTAATTTAGGTTTTTTTTTCAGTTTTTTATGATTTTTTTAGAGTTTAGCTATTTTTCAGCTACATTCTAGCAGTTCAGGCTGACCTAAGTTTTTATTGTTGTTGTTGTTTTTAGGCTAATTTGGCTTTTAGCTAATATTTTAGCTGGCTATCCGTTTCAGCGTTTTTAGCTATAAATTTCAGCATCTTCAGCGACCAAATTCAGCTTACAGCATTCACACTGCTGTAAATCTAGTTCATAATTATGTTGAAAAGTTATGGTTTTCAAGTTTTAAAAATTAGATTTTGGGATTATTTTGGCATTTACTAAGATTTTTTAGGCTATTTTGGAATTTAGCTAATATTTCAGCTACATGCTAGCTATTTTGGCTAATTTAGACTTTTGTTTTTAAGTTTTTCAAGCGGTTTTGAAGATAGATTAATAAATGCTAGTTGTCTTGGCTAATTTAGGCTTTTTTCAGTTTTTAGGATTTTTTTTAGAGTTTAGCTATTTTTCAGCTACATTCTAGCAGTTCAGGCTGACCTAAGTTTTTAATTGTTGTTGTTGTTTTTAGGCTAACTTTGGCTTTTTAGCTAATATTTTAACTGGCTATCCGTTTCAGCGTTTTTAGCTATAAATTTCAGCATCTTCAGCGACCAAATTCAGCTTACAGCATTCACACTGCTGTAAATCTAGTTCATAATTATGTTGAAAAGTTATGGTTTTCAAGTTTTAAAAATTAGATTTTGGGATTATTTTGGCATTTACTAAGATTTTTTAGGCTATTTTGGAATTTAGCTAATATTTCAGCTACATGCTAGCTATTTTGGCTAACTTAGACTTTTGTTTTTAAGTTTTTCAAGCGGTTTTGATGTTAGGTTAATAGTTGTCTTGGCTAATTTAGGGTTTTTTTTCAGTTTTTTATGATTTTTTTAGAGTTTAGCTATTTTTCAGCTACATTCTAGCAGTTCAGGCTGACCTAAGTTTTTTATTGTTGTTGTTGTTTTTAGGCTAATTTGGCTTTTAGCTAATGTTTTAGCTGGCTATCAGTTTCAGCGTTTTTAGCTATAAATTTCAGCATCTTCAAATTCAGCTTACCGGTACAGCTTTCACACTGCTGTAAATCTAGTTCATAATTATGTTGATATTATTATGCTAATTTTGGCCCCTTGTGCAATTGAGTTTGATGAAGAAAGTTCTTTTGCAACGAGCATCATTTATGTTTGATTTAAGATACTGGTAAAAACTGGCACAGAAACACAAACAAACATCAGTTATAACAGCCTGAGTCAGAGCTTAGCCCCGTTTGTGACCTCATTCCTGCAGGTCGGGTCTTTGCTCGTCACCTGCAAATTGCAGAAAATGAAGCACATAGTCATCCGAGTACAGGTCCTGCCTGAACACGGTCCACAACAGCACTATCTGCTCACTGTACTGGTCAATCATGTGTGTTATTATTTTTGTTTTAAAGTATTCACGTCATCCAGAGTAAAAAGCTCTGCTCGTCTTTTTATGGCGCTGCCTGTCCTGAGTTTACTGTGATTTGATCGGGAAACTGTGACCCAGTCATGTTTTCAGAAAGGCAGAGTTCCTCCGAGAGTCACCTGTCAGACAAACGGGACAGTAGAAACTCAGAAATGACTTCAAAGTGAAGATTAAAGGGGATGATTGGTTAGAATCAAAAGTAAAAACTCCCGTTTTGGTCAAGGAACAAAAGATTCATTCTCTGAGGGTTTTTCTTTTCCTTTTTGTGTCTGTCTGAGGTTTGGTGATGTCAGCGTTTTAAATGTAATGCTTTGGTTACAAAAGCTGACAGGAAACACTCAAATACCTTTGGCATGATTCCAGAACTCTTTCTTTGTCATTGTCTAAATGGTTCTGATGATGAGCTTCATTTCCTCTGTGAAATACTAATTATTCCACAGAAAGCAGAGAAGAACATTCATTTGCTACACCAGTTACAGCCATCTTCATAAAACGAGCATCATCTTCATCACCTGTACGATGATGTTCTGTCATTTCAAGAGAATGTGTCAAAATGATTCTGTGTTGGGGCTTTTACAGGGCCAACCTCCAAGTAGAGGGACGCAGAGGCCTCGCCAGGGGGTTCCGCTTCGAGCTGAAGCGAAGGACAAGTGTATGAAGTGATTTTTGCCACCATATTGCAAGCAAAAGTCACAGTTTTGAGATATAAATGTACTAAATTGCAAACAAAATGTAAAGTGTTAAGAATAAAAATTGTTAATTTGCGAATAAAAATATTTAATATTTGCTTTCAAAGTTTTTTTTGTTTTCAAAAAATAATTTTTCAATTGCAGTACAAACATTTTACATGCGTAGTGCCTCATCTCACTTTCACCCATCTTTGATTTTGCGATTTTTTTTAAAGCAAAAAATAAAAAGCTTGCAAGTGCAAACATAATTTTTGAAAGCAAAAGAAAAGTTTTGACAAGAAAATATCAAATATATTTATTTTCAAATTTCCATTTTTCTATTTATTTTTATTTTTATATATTATTCACATTTCATTTACAATTTAGAAAATTTTGATCTCAAAACTGTGAGTTTTGCATAGGTGGGTGCGCTCTTAAGCACAGAAGTTTACATTTAAATGTAATTAATGACTTATTTTTTTAAAGAGGACCTCTTTACAGTTATAAATCTGTTGTTTTTACGTATATTCGAGGGCTGAAAGCTCCTCACTAACCAGCGACTATTGATGACATCATCGAGTGAAAGTGACATCTGAATTTGGAGAGACTATTTATCCCATAACTCCCCGTTTGGAGGGACGGGAGAAGGGAAGAACTCGGACTGGGCCATCGTCCAACTGTTTTTACTTCCACTGATTCTCATGATGTTGTTGAAGCCTCACTAACTGCAAACGTGCAGATGAGTCCAGTCCAACCCCCATGTTACAAAAGGAAGCCACGACAAACAAAAACGAACTTCACTTAACTTAAACTTGGGAAAATGTCATATTATGGAAGAAAAACCTTCTCTCATTGGAGTTTTTTTACAGCACAAACAACAGAATGTAGTACATCCACCAACTACTTTATAGTATAACAAAGTTGCAATAAAATATTTTTATCATATTTTTGAAAATCAATTGAACTTGAGCAAGCAAAACCAGAATTCATGCTTACATCTCACCAGATTACAATTTAGATTTTCTATTTTAGAACAAATTCAAGATTTTTAAGTGGAAATACGGTTAGTTATCTCTAATTTAATTTAATTGCTTAGATTTTCAATTTCTGCCTAAGGTGCACCACAACATTTTTTTTGTTAAATAATTTAGGAAGTTACACCATAATACGACATTTGCTGCAAGATGTGTCTAATATGATGCAGAGTATCTTTCATTTTTAAAGGAAGTCATGTGATCCTCTGCATATTTTAGGAAATAAAAAGGGGTATTTTCTTTGTTTGGTTACATTTTTTTGTGCAAAAAATAATACCTAATTTCTATTTATCCTAATAATGACAATAAATATCAGTGTTGTAGTTTTCTAAAGGCTGAAGTAAGACTCCTCGATGGCTTTTGTTCAGTATTAAATTGACCTAAATGGCTCCTTAAGAGCCGACCTCTGACCTATAAGAACGTTCTTTACAGCATCCTATATTTTCACTCAGTCATCATCAACCAACTGTTGAATCATCAAGTTTTAACCTATGTGAACTGCACTGGACCGTGCCAGAAAAATCTTTCAAATTCTATTGTTTTAATGGTGTATTTTTTACAATAAATAATACTTTAATGGCCCGTCATTGGGGAAAAACCCTTCCTACAGCACCATATTTACAGGTTTTCAATTAGAAAAAAAAAATTTTTTATGTCACATCCCACAACATTATATGATTTCCTTTTGCACTTTGGAGGCGGAACTGAACTTGATGAGAAATAAGGACGGAGAGTCTGAATCTTTTCTTAAACAAGGTCACATTTGTCAGAGCGATGGGGGAAATGGACCGCTTATTGCTGACGTTCATTTAGTCGACTCTTCCCACACAGGAAACTGTAAATGTGCCTGATTGAAAAGCAGCGCACATGATGACATTTCATGAGAATTAGAACTTCTTAGTGACACAATTGAGGTTATTTGAAAAGGAGTCGAATTTGACTCCTGTACGAGCGTCACATTTTAAAGACTAGAAACGGACACCAAAGTAAAAAAAATTATGAATTCCTAAAGATGAAAGCAATAATCTGGATAAAGTCCTCTTAGCAGTGAGAACAATGACTCTGAGGTGTTGGTTAAGACACTGTTTTTCACCTTTTTTTGAGTCAAAGTACACTTTTTCCTTGACAAAAATTCAGTGGCACACCAGCATCCAACTATAAAAAAACATTACATACAGTTCCTCCACAATTTCGCGACAACTTTTTTGTAATAATTCAGGAAGTTAAGCTTTAAATTGTGGCTGTTTAGTAAAAAAAATGTGTGATGGTTTTCAATAATGATTATAAATTAGTTGAACGTTTGCTCAAGTAGTTGTTTTTCCCCTTTATAAATGTATTAATAACTTTATTAATATGCTATTTAATCTGACGTCACAAAAAACAATAAAAAATTATTTCCAAAGAGTGATTTATTTATTTGTTTTTTTAAATATTTCTTTAAATGTTTGTGCCAGAGCAACTGTAATTTTTGAACAATTATGTGATCACATGATGCTTGTTTTTTTTACACACAAAAAACATGATATTCAAGTTTGTGTTCAATTGGAACAACACAAAAAAAATGAACATTTTGAAGTTTTATTTTTTATTTTGACTTAACACAAAATGTAACTTTAACAAAAAATGTTTTTTTTTTTTTTTAATTTTGGGTGAATAAATCGTTTTATTTTTGTAGCATAGAACATAAGCACTGTCACTTTAACTCAATGCATTATGGGAGATGCAGTGCATTAACTGATGCTGAACAAACTCACGTCATTATTTTGTTCACGTTTTCCACCATCAGATCCCACAGGAAGCTGCACCACTAAACACAAGCTTTTGCTGTTATTTTTGTTGGAACTGTGAGACTTTATGAGAACAACAAAGTTAGGATGTTAACAACTCTTATTGGTCACACTGACAACATGATTAAGCCTCCAAGAATGATTGGTGGAGACAGTTGGAGGAACTTTTCCAAAAAACAGTTAGCTTTGGCTAAATCGCGGGACCGTCATTCTTATTAAAATGTCTTTATTGGAATCAAATAAAAATGTATTCTATGGTCTTTTACTGCATATTCCCTAATATTCAGTATTTTTATCAGGGCCTGTTTGGATGAAAACAGAGCTGATAACCTGGTGATGGAAAATGTTTTTAAATCAGTCAGAATGAACAATTTCCCATGGTGCACCTGAACATCTCTCACGGCACACTGATTGAAAAACATTGGGTTAAGATAGTATTATTTCATTTAAAACTGAAAACAGAACTACAGAAGAGAATAACACGAATAAAGAATAAAACAATTAACTAGTTTTTGTTTGCAAAAGAGATTCAGAAGAACAAGAGAGGCTGCTGAGCATCAGCTTCTTCAGAGCAACTCTCTTCTGGTCCACCTTGGCTTGAGGATCGAGCGCTGTGAAGCCTTTAATCTGGACCGTTGGGTTGAAGTTGATTTTTAATTTTAACAGTTAGAACTCAAGGGTTTATAAAATCCAATTAGACAGGACTATAGAAATGCCAATCAGCTTTATACTCACAGAAGTCTTGAAAGGCCATGACATTTCAGACTTCTCCACAGTAAAAAGGACCTAAAGGAAGAGTCCTCCAGAGCGTCAGGAAGACGGCAACAACAGTTATTTCAGCAAACAAAGCCAGTGAAACCTCTGAGGGGAATCAATTAATGCAAGCAGTGCGCAAATGTATTTATTTCTTCGTGCATTTACTCCACTTTCCTGTTGACTTTCAGAGTTTGGTCTTAACTGGAGATTAGTGTAGGAGGACGCCAGGGTGGAGATGAACAAGTTGATGCTTTGATTTTCCCAGTGGTCAAAGAGGAAGTCTTGAGTGTCTCTTATCTCTGGATATATATGTCTCAAAACAATGTTTTTATTTTTAAAAACAAAACATGACAATATACTCGCATTTAATGAAGGCAGTCATTCAAAACGACGGAGGAACCTCACAGGTGGGAGGAAGAATGCTTTTCATTTCTCCACTTTCTAAATCTGTAGAAATATCTCAATGAGGTCAATAAATCTTCAGCAGCGTCTGTGTTCCTGCTTATTTCTGCAAGTGCTTCTTCACTGCTCTCATCTTCACTCTAAAATCTAAACGCCCCAAAACAGCCAGTCGGAACTGAACTGGCTTAAAATAAATAAAGTGTTTATTTGCACGTAATTTTTGAGAAACATAAGGCCAGAGGAAGAGTTAGGTTTATGGTTACGGTTAGGATTAAACAACCAAACGGTTCCTGAACGCAGCTGTGTCTGCAGCTCAAAGCTCTGTGGTGTGCTGTTTGTAAATCTGCCAGGTAAAATTTTGACATCAATTATTCAGGATATTTAGCGTGTTTTAGGAGAAAAAAAGCAGGTCTCATTTTTAAAATACATATTTTCACCTTTTAAATTAATGTATGTATAAATGTACCAACTAAATATTTAGTTAGCAAGCTAAATATTTAATTTTAGGCTAAATATATTATTTAAAATCACATATTTAGCTTACAAACTAAATATTTAATTTTATTAAATAAAGTATTTAATTCCCACATTTAATATTTAGTTCTAATCTAAATATTTATTTATTTATTTATTATCACTAAATATTTAAGTTTGTAAGTAAACATCTAGTTTGGAGTTAAATATTTAGTTCTCGTACTAAATATTTAACCAAAAACTTAATATTTAGCTTGGACCTAATATTTTGTTTTTATTTAAATATTTAATTTAAAAATAAAAAATTAAATATTTAGCTTGGATCTAAGTATTTGGTTTGAAAGTTGAATATATACTTTTAAATAGATATTTAGCTTGCTTACTCAATATTTAGTTAGCAAGCTAAATACTTAATTTTAAGCAAAATGTTTGATCTAAAATTACATACTCAGCTTATTTGGTTAAAACTAAATATTTAATTTAAAACATATAATTAAAAACTGAATATTTAGTTTAAAAAACTAAGTATCTGGTTAAAAATTAAATATTTATTTTGGATTTAAATATTTAGTTTTTACAAATGACCTTTTAGCTTGCTAACTAAATATTCAGTTAGTAAATGTGACTTTTATAAGTACATTAATTTAAAAGGTGAAATTATGTGTTGGAAATAGTAGACTGTTTTTTTTTTTCTCCTAAAACAAGATACATTTTCGATTTTGGATTTCTAAGCTAGTAGCCCAAAGTTAACAACAAAAACCAAAGACTATAACGTGTTTGGAAGGGAGAAAAGAGTCAGTCAGGAAACAAACGAGGAGCATTCGACTTCAAAGAAAAATAAATCTGTTTATAGACAAAACCTATTCCTCCACATACAGATTAGTTGTTTACATGTAGCATGTAGCTCTAGCTCATTCGCAGTGACAAACTCTCGACAAAAAAAAGATGGAGACACAATGGATTCACATTTATATTATATTTAGAAAATACCAGTTTTACGACGGTTGAGTCATTTTATTCTGCTTTATTTGTCCATCTCACCTTAATAGTCAGATGTCGCTGAAGCTAGCATCTGCTTGTTAGCCTCCACTTTGACGTTAAAGTGAAAATCTTCACAAAGTTTTAACATTTTACGGAGAATGAAGATTTAGACAAATAAAGTTGCTGATTTGTGGAAACTTGTAATTTTTCTACATCAAGGCTAAATTAGACAGACATCCATTCAGAAATTTTTGCATAAAAATGGTCCTTTGTGTTGAAAAAAAACCCCCAATGAATGGGGAATGATGTAAAGACAACATACGATCAGTAATTTTACTGTGAAAGATAATTTGAGCCTGGATAAAGGATTAAAAAGGCATTATGGGGGGAGGGTGTCATGTAAAGTCTTCTTCATGGAAAACATGGACTTAAATTCAAATTAACAACTTTGTTTTATTAAATCTTCATCATCTGCATAAGAAAGTATCCACTGATATATATATTTTTTTATTTCTTGTAGTAGCATTTTATTATGTTTTTTTTTTTTTTTTAAACAAAAACTGGAAGCTTAAAAATTGTAGTTTCGCACCTGTCCGTGAAAATATTGTATAATTTAAACCGTCCCGTGGCCTGGAAAAGGTTGTAGACCAATGCTTTACTAAATAAAAGTAAAATGTCAGGTTATGACACAAGTACTGTTTAATGCAGGAAGCTGTCAACCCCTGAATGTCACAAATAAAACTTTCCCAGTGCCAGGTTTTTCTGGGGGCCCAAAAAGGGAACAATTCACACCAATGTTCTTGCATTGTAGGAGTAAATCTCCAACTGAAAAATATTTGTGGTTTATTTCAGTTTAATCGTATTCTTGGTCATGATCCACAGCTGCATTTATTTCAATTGTCTGGTTTTTGGTTGATCTTTTTCAGGTGATCTGCTCATTTTTGTTGCTCCCATGTTTTTGTTTTTTGTCTTGTTTCAGTTCAATGTCTTAGTTTCTGCCACCAAGCCAAGTCTCCTGCATCTTGGGTCCCACACCACCGCTCCCTGACACTCTGTCACAAGCAGGCAGACGGCTGGATCCAAGTGCAGCAGGATTTATTGGTACAGACAGGAGAACAGAAGTGAAGCACAGCGAAAAGTCCACAAAGCTAAATCAGGGTCAGGCAGTCAGAGGTCAAGCACGAGCATCAGAGCATCAGAGAGAAACCAGAGTAGTCAGGGTCAGGGCAGGCAGCAAAAAGATTACAGTCAAAGACAAAGCAGAAGATCAGGTCAGGATGAGAATGCAGAGTGGCACAAACAAGACTTCGCACCGAACAGAGATCAATGCTAAATAATGCTGAGAGTGATTACAAATGAAAACAGCTGTGGGGCTTCTGGGAGTGACATCAGGGGCTGATGGGAGGTGTAGTGTGGAGATCCAGGAAGTGCTAGTACTCAGGTAATAGATCCTGGCGTTCGGGAAGACATGGGACGGATTCATGGAAAACACCTTCTACCTTGTCTGATGCTAAATTATTGGCAAAAGCAAAAAAACATTTTACAAACCTGATTTCCAGTACGGTGATTACTTTTTTGGGAATTCTTTCTGAAATGTCAACTTCAGCTGGGTCCTCTCTG
The DNA here is from genome assembly GCA_003999625.1 of Oryzias javanicus. Lineage (NCBI taxonomy): Eukaryota > Metazoa > Chordata > Actinopteri > Beloniformes > Adrianichthyidae > Oryzias > Oryzias javanicus. The sequence goes on from CM012440.1 coordinate 25,437,708, forward strand.
AATCTATTAAATGAAAATGATATTTATGATTATTTTATAATAATATAATTATTTTATAATTATATTATTTTTAACATGTTCTTGTAGAATTGATGGAGGACATGTATAAATTAAATTAAGATTTTTGATAAAATGCCTCTTGTAAAACATGTAATTGTTACATATTAACTACAATCAGCAGACTAGAGTCTTCTTGCTCTGATCCACTCTGATGGATCCAACTACAGACAAATAGATCCATGAACGTCTTTGTTTTCCTCTTCTTAACTTGAATCTGGATCTAAACTGTACAGCTTGATAGCTCTGATATCATTCAACATTTTTGTTGCACCGGTAATGTTAGCTTGGGGTTGTGAGCAGCTGTAAGCTAGAAGGAGAAAGTGCAAATAAAAGGATGATGGGAAATAGACGGCAACAGTCCCGCCCAAAGCTCAGATGAATTTCTAATGAAGTCCTGCCGCTCTGCAGAAACTATTCTTAGAAAACGACACTGGTCTTTATTGGTTTTGGCTAAAAACAGAATATTAATAATCAATAGACCACTGGGAGCGCTCTAACTACAGATCAAAAGAAGACTTTAATCATCCTGATGATCAGCTGAAATCTACTTTCTAAGATCTTTGGTGGTTCTCATCTAAGAAACCAGAAAGGCCCTTAATGAAAGGAAAACAGGAAATGACTCCTCATGAGTACACCGGTGAGACTGATTAAAACAAAGTATTGGTAGAGAAGATAAACCTCTTTACATTTTTATCTACTTTAATTATTGCTAAAATATCACATTCCATTAGCAGCTTAAATTACATAGAAGTGTGGCTGATGTGTGAAATAATACTTTCCATTGTGTCAGATCTGTGAGGTGTTTCTGATGATCTATACAGATTTAATAAGGTTCAGTTTCAAATAAAGACACTCCTTCTACACAAGTGCACAAAGATGTGCACACAGGCAGTGTGTGCCCTTATATGGAAAAATTATCAATGAATTTAGACCTTTGAAAGTAACATTTGATGCATTTAAATTGGTGTGTTTATTTATTACAGCGTTTCAAGGACAATGTCATCACTTTACAGAGCAAAAAGTATGTCACTGTATTTAGTGTTCTAGCCTATTTACTCAGATCTTTTAGTCAAACTAAGAGAAAAAATTCTTTAGAGGGGAAATTATTTTGTTTGGAAATGAATATAAAAACTTTAAACATTTATTTCAACATTAACCACAGTAAAAACAGTTTATTACACTGAGAATAACAGCAGTGAATGATTACAGTAAATCGGTTACAAATTTCAAACTCATTCATTGTATCAATCACTGATATTTGTGTGAATACTTCAAAGCATTCACACAATAAGAAGCTCCTGCTCCTTTCTGCTTTTTGGCTAAATTTGAAATTTTTCTATTTTTTTTTTTTTTTTTTTGCTAACTTGAATTTAGCTAATATGTTAGCAGTACTAGGATGTGGGTAATTTTATGACAAAATTTGACATGTTTCTAATTATTATAATTATTATTATTTGATAATTTGGAATTTAGCTTATAGCATCATTGCTAGCTATTTTTTTTTTAATTTGACATTTTTATAGTTTTTTTTTGCTAATATGGAATTTAACAAACATGTTAGCATTATGCATAGCTGTTATGGCAAAATTAGACATTTTTCCCATTGTTTTTCTTTGTTTGTTTTTTTTAATTTGGCATATTGCTAGTATTTTAGCAAGCTTTCACCTTCAGCATTTTTAACTATGGCCTCTTCAGCAACTGAATTCAGTTTTCCAGCATTCACACTTGCATTTTTGCTAGTAATACTATCTAGTATAAAATCAGCAATTGATACTACAATAAATGTATTTATTTAAGTTTCATAGTACACAGTAATAAATTACTTAATGTTCTTGACTTTGATGCAAATTAAAGTGGACAGAAAGAAGAAAGCTCATAAACAAAATTATTTCACAAAATCAATCAAACTATTTTAACCAAATATATCTGGAATTAGATAAAAAAAAAATGTTTATTTACCCATAGGTTTTTTTTATTTGACAGTAAATAAATTGTGGAAGCCCATAATGTCACATTTGAATGAGATATTTAAAAATATATCTGTAAAACTTAAATGGTCTGACACCCTGAACAGCAGTTTAAACAAAGTTTTTTTGCTTTTCCTCTTCTTTGTCAGTTCTCTCCAAAAATACAAACACAGGAAGAATATAATATAGATTTATGGGTATTTACTTTATAAATGAAAGGTAGTTAAACAAACAAATTATGTTTTAATATGCTGTAAAAGTTTTAATAGATTTAAATAGATTGCAAACATGTAATTTTATTATTTTATGTACGCTTGCAACAGCGGAGAGAACTTCAGACTTTAGAAAACAAACCGGAAGAGTTTTTAGAACTTCCAGTTTTAAGAAGTTTCTTTCAGTGTAGTTGAAACCATCACCTGTTGCTCCGGCCGAACTTCCACGCGCATGACGCAGCCACGTGCCGCTGCGGTGGGTGTGTGGCGCGCGAGCCTTCATCCTTCTCTGACGTGAGACAGAAACTGTCAGGAGAGCTCGGAGTTTAAAAAAAAAAAAGAAGGAGGGAAGCCGCAGAAGACGAGAAAGAAGAGTCAGAGAGGGGACATGAAGACCTGCCACCGCCAGCCTGCGCAGCGTGGAGCCCCCAGCAGCAGCATGAGCCCCCCCAGCACGGCCAGCATCACTGTCGCTGCCCTCCTCATCCTCTCCATCCCAGCCTGCACGGGTACCCCTCTATCTATCTATCTATCTATCTATCTATCTATCTATCTATCTATCTATCTATCTATCTATCTATCTATCTATCTATCTATCTATCTCTATCTATCTATCTATCTATCTCTCTATCTATCTATCTATCTATCTATCTATCTATCTATCTATCTATCTAGATGTAGAATGACAGGCTCGTCATCCTCTCCTGTCAAAGTGATCTTTTCTTTTCTTTGGAGGATCAGAGTTTGTCACATTGGAGTCAAGGATTTGTCAGTCTGTTATTTGAAAGACGTTGATGCTCCTTTGCATCCTCCTCATCTTCTGATGATGATTGTTGGATAGAAACCCTGAAATATAATCTCTTCCTGTGAAGGTGCTCCGGCAGACTTTCAGCTGGCTCCCACAGATCAGAGGCAGCTGCTCCGCCAGGTAACTTCTAGTTTCTCTCCGCCTGCGTCTTTGTCTGTTCTCTTTTGCATCCCATCATCTCCGGTGCTCCACAGATAGATGCCGTGTGCACATCCTATCTTCATACAGACCTGAAGTTCTGGGTGAGTGAAAGGAAAGGACGTTTTGTGTTCATAAACTGACATATGCAGCGTTTATAATGAAGTTTTGTTTTTGTTTTCGCAGGCGTCGGATCTCATAGGAGAACTCTGTGTGACGATGCTGGTTCAGAACTCAAAGGTGCCAAATGTTTGTTGAAGGTTTTCAAATGAATGTCAGGAAATGTCAAATCACAGATTTAGAAGATAGAACTTGAACGTATCCCACAACGATTGATCAACAATGTATATTCATTTTAGGAGCGGAGAGTGCAAGAAGACACTAAAAGGGTGAGTTTGATGTCCTGCACTGGAATTTTGATTCTGTTACTGGAGACCACACGCTGTTTTAAAACACTGCCTTCAAATGACAGAAAAGCTTAACCCCTTGAAAAAAGAGGCTTTTGCTTTAAAGTAAATAATACATTTAGATAATTTTGTAACTAATTTGGTTTGTTGCATATTTGAGGCAACAGGCATTGCAACAGGCATTAAGGGGTTAGTGTCAAACCTTTGATGCACCAAGACATCAAATAAATGCAGGCAAATACTTTGTAACGCAATGAGTAGAAAATGACATTTTGACGCGTCTCCTCTGTGTCCTGCAGGATGTTTTGTATGGAGACAGCAGAAACATTTGTTTTCCTTTTCTGTATTTACAAATTCTTTAAAAAAAAGTAAAAAAATAAGATCATGTAAAAAGTACAAATGGGATTAATTCATTTTTAAAGTAAGGATTACTTAATTAGCATTAAGTTCATTTAGATTAATTAATCTAACAAATATCGCGCACCCCGGTGCATGACAGCAAATGGGACCTCAATGTTAATAATATTCTTAATTTGCATTATTATTGATTAATATTTTTGACTGAACAAATAAATGGATTATAACAAATTGACAGCAAAAAGAAAAAAAGAAACGGAAAGAATGTAAATGTTAAATATCGATGGTTTAAAATAAAGTAAATTATTAATTATTAAAACTGTTAAGTTATAATTTGATTGTTGCTTTATTTTTTCTTTTCTCCTTTCAAGTAGTGCAAAAATAATAAACACATTATGAAAAATCAAATAAATTCCACACTAAAAAAACAGTAAAAAAATGTAAAATGCTAATTTTATGTACAAATCTATAAATAGATATCTGTACATTTATGTAATTATCAATATTGAATGGTTGTTAAACAGGCTTTATTTATTACATTTTTAAATTTAACTTAACTTGCTTTTCACAACAGTATTTATAGTATATAAATATTTTTGAAAAAGGTAAATTTTTGCTGAATAGACACATTCTGCCTGTTGACTTGCTTGAATTTCTCATTTGTTTATTGAAGGAAGCTGGGGTTGGAATGTGTCCTTTCTCTGTTACTGCTGTTAACAATTGTCTTTTGCTCTTTCTCGGCGTGTTCTTCAGACCTCTGAGTTACATCCTCTCCTGTATTTATTCTCCCAACTCCACACCAGAAGGGAGAGAGAACTGTCCATGCGCGTACGTACCGCCTGCCTTTTCGTTTTTCCTTTGTTTTTCTATCAAATGCTCACATTTACTCATCAACATAGCAAAATTAAAGACCTTTTTTGTCATTTAAATGCAAACAATGGGGCAAACTTTGGGGATTTTTTTCAAAAATACATCCTGAAAAGTTGCATTCTGGGATATTATGTGCTTAAGTACAACATCAGAAGCAGAAACACGAGCCGTACAAAATTCCTCTTGTAATTTGCCGCACATGTTGCCTCCATCGTGTGTTTGTTTCCGTCTGCAGTGGGTTCCTGTCCTCACCTTCCACGTCACTAATGTGTAACGAGCTCTAGCTACATTAGCTGTTCTTTCCTAAGCTGGGAATAATTATGGTCTAAAATTGGTCAAACTATCAGGCAAAGTAGATACATAGGAACAGTGTGCAGGAAATGTGTCGACTGTTTGTCCTGGAGAATCCATAAGCGAGCGTCTGCTGGTGAAGCAGCGCTCATCCGTGTCCATCTGTGTCCACTCAGGCTGAACTCCAGGGGCCTGGGGGAATCGAGAGCAGAGGCTACTTTTTATACCGGGTATGTTTGCTAAGATATAGCAAGAATTACAAACATATAATCATGTAAATACCTAATCACAAAATATTTACTGTTGCAGCCACGAAATGGACGAAGATCTTTAGAATATGAATGAAGAAAAGGTAACTTTAGTTATTAATTTGTTACTTTTTTTGTACTTGAATAAAGCAAGAAGTTTACTTTTTTAGGAATTATTGCAAGTTAATGGAGAATGTTTATATAGTCATTATGTTAGGATTGTTTTTGACATTTTATGTGTTTATAGGTTTTTATCAATTTCATGCTTAATTTCCCTGCAACTCCACATTTTACTGTGTTCTTTAGCCCCCACCTAAGGGCAAGAAGATGACCCTGAGACCTGAACCTCTGCAGCATGCCAATCCAGACTCCAACCACAGCCTTCTGCCACTGCTGTACAGTGATGTTTGAATGTGCAATATCAAAACAAACTAAAGTACCACTTGTTTGTTCAGATTTCTTTTGTGTGTGTGTGTGTGTTGTGTGTGGGTCATTTGCATTAAACAGCTACAAATTAAACTTGTGTAGTTTGATTTCTTTGCAACCTTGAGAGCACTGGAAACAGGGATTTTTGAAAATGTTAAATAAACTCCAAAGATCAACATATTTTAAATGATCTCATAACATGGTCAGCATGATGTTTCCATTACATAAAGTAAGACGTAATTGTAAATAAAAAGTGTTTTAGTGGATGAAATTTAAAAAAATTCTTAATTTGACAATTAAGCCCAAAAACAAAAATCATTTCAGTTTTTCACGTTTTACAACCACGTTTTTCGCATATTTATGTAATACCTAACGTGAACAGCAGAGGGCGCCACTATCCACGACTTCATTCTTGTATTTGGTATTTAGTGTTGTGGTAATTCTTTAATCATACCATTTGCCACCATAGAATTTAACAGTTAAAAGTAAGAAAATTCAGTTGAAGCTCTTATAATTTCAGCTTTTTTGATTTCATAAACAAAGGTGTGTTTGTTTTAAATTGTACTATTTGTTTTTTCCACATCTTATTTTATGATTTTGAGTTAAGTTGTTGCGTTTATTTATATTTAACTTGTCAAAAACTTAATCTGATAGTACCAGGAGCCTTGAGTATTTCTATGAAGACATGAAATGTTCTTATCTAAAATGAGGTTTGTACTGAACTTTATTCTGGCCACTCTTTAGTTAGGAAACAGCGCCACAGTGGCCAGAATGTGTACTGCAGTTGTCTCCTTTCGTTTGTTGCCATGGTGATGGTACCACGCTGGAGTCAGAATAAATCAAATGATGGTCTTGTCCAAAAAAAAAAAAAAAAAAAAAAAAAAAAAAGTTGGTTCAGTAATTGGAAAGTGCAATTTTACTCACAATTAAATATGATAAAGTTGAATCTAATGTAAAACTAAAACTAAAAAAAAAAAAAAGTTTTAAATGTTGTGGCTCATGAAGAGAAAACAGGTTTTGTGCATCTCTAGTTTTTAAAAGGAACAAATTATAACTAATAAACAGTGGAGAATAATGATAGAAAAGTGTAGGAAATCGTGGATGTATAAACCAAAGCTCCAGGAACCCTCCGCCCGTGTGTTATCTGGAGTGCAGGCCTTCTTTGGCTCCAGTTTCAACTCGAGTCGCTCCGGCTCTTCGGCGCTGCGCAGTGAACTGTCAGCGGCGCCGCTCGCTGCGGGAATATCCCAGCGAAACAGAGGGCTGCTCGGGGGTAAGAATCTCGTCTCTGTCTGTGTTTCGGTTGCTTTTACCAGCGGGGTCTGGAGTGTGCTGTTGTCAGTCATGAATGTGCGGAATGAGGAGTTTTTCGTGACAGAAGGCCCGGTGACCCACATTCTTATCTAAGGCAGTCTGTTAGCCGGCTAGCTTAGCCTAAAACTGGGTTAACATTCCGCGCGGACAGTAACTCATCACCGAGAGGCTAAATTACACTGTAATTCAGTTTTATTGTCAGACAAACTCTAGATTGTACTGTTTTTCTTCATCTGCGGGCCCTCTGTTGATGGCGAAACACTTGTTTTGACCGTAAACCGCGAAACTACCGCTGTTGTTTTGACGTTAGCATGCAAGCTAGCCGGCGGAGCCTCGCGGCGAAGGTTTCCCGGTTTGCCGGCCGGCCGGCAGGAAGGGGGATAGATGCCTTGTGGCTGGATTTTGGAGGGGGAAAACTGACCTGGGTTCAGTTTGATTTAAATGCCTGACATTCATGTCATGCCAACAACAAAGTAGCTATTTATTTTATTTTATTTTTAGTTTTATTTTGAAAAACTGGACATACGCGTCCCTAATTCTTTTTTTTTTATTAGTTCCACTGGACGCTTTTTTGTTCTATTTTATTTTACATTTTAAAATAAATGAACTTTTACGTAAGTTCTTTTTGAATTTTTTTGTCGCATGTGGGTGTCATTTGCATTAAAACGTGTAATAACTTTTTAAAAGTTCTGAATAAAATTCATGTTTTTGTAATTTAGGATTTTTAACTCTTAAAAAAGTGCATTAACACATTAGGAAGAAGTGTAATTTTTTAAAATAAATTTTGAAATATATGATTAAGAAATGATAGATTTAATATCTAGATTTCATTTTTGGTAATCAAGATTTTTTTTAAGTTAATTTTCAACAATATTCTATTTTTATCTAAATTTATTGACACTAACCTTGTTGGTCAGAATTTGTAGAGCTTTTTAAGCTTTTTATCTAGCTGCCTAAACAAATAGAAGCGTATAATTAGAATGATACTTTGACCTTGTTCACATGATCCTAGTTTTGACATGGAAAAAGTAATGTGATAAGTAACAGGGTCAGTAGGGAGGCACAAACTACAGGTCACTTGAAGGCTTTGGCACCTTTACATTGTTTCTCTATTGAATTAGTGATGGTTTACACTGTAAAATGCAATCACTTACTCGTAAAATGCCAGTCACTAGCTCTTAAAATATCAGTTCAGTATGGAAAGGGTTGAATTAGGGGAGGAAAGTTAATATGAAGCATGGTTGTATGGTCAGTTTTGTATGAGAAGAAGATGGAAAAGAGCATATATCAAACAATTTTAAGATTAGAAAGTGTCTATTCGCATGTAAAAAACGTGTGACTGGGAAAAAAATACTTTTTTCTTAGTCGCACAGACCCAGAGTAAAGGGTTAAGATTAGGATTATGGTTAAAAAATCAAATAGTTCCTGAGGTCGGCTGTCTCTGCAGCTCACGGCTCCACCAGGGGATGGGTCAAATGTGGAGAAGACATTTACACATTTAGGAGCGGGACAGTTAATGGGACTTTAATTTTAAGTTGAATTTTAAATATGTGTGGCCAACAAAAACATCCAGCCTTGGATACACTTAAAATGCAGCAATGAGATCTTGGCTGCACATATTATGTGTGGCCAATATAAATTTCCATCGCTTTCTATGCTGGTCGCACGGAAATACGTGGGAATAGCAACAGATTAAAACTGCATTTCTGTGCATTTCTTTATTCAAATGGTGATAGATTAGGACCAGATAAAACAAATATTTAAAAAAAAAAAAGCTCTCTTTTGTGACACAATAAGTAAAATGGGCCGGTTGTAAGCCCCCTGCTCCGCTCCATTCTGATGCATCAACAGTTAAATCCTGTCTGAGCTGAAATCTATGGAGCGATTCATATTTGAAACCCAAATAAAACATTTAAAAAAAAATATTGGTGTAAAATGCTGTAAAATGTCCAAAACTTTTTGCTTTTCTAAAATAAACATAATTATTTTCAGCTTCAGATGTTCTGGTGTTTAGGTTTTAAAACTTCAATGTCAAAACTTTTTTTCACTTTCAACTCTTTTTTTTTTTGTTTGTTTGTTTTTGAATCTGAAAATTTCAGTTTCAAAACTTTTGGGCACGTTGTGGCACGTTGTTGTGGGGCAACATGAAGGACCAATGGAAATAAATGAGGGTGGTAAATCCAGTCCTGGTATATTCACTGATTTTGAGAACTGTGAAACTGTGATAATTACGGTCATATAATGGCTGGATTATCACAGTCTGAATTTGTCCCATAAAGCAGAGTTCGAAATGCGGTTCTAGCCCGTTTATAGCGTCATCTTACTTTGTTAAATACACACATTACAATACATAGTGTGGATACAATACATTTGAAGCTGAAAATAATTAAGTTTATTTTAGAAAATCAAAAAGTTTTGGACATTTTTACATTTTTTTTGGCCAAACACAAATATTTTTTTCAAAATGTTTTATTTGGGTTTTAAATATTTATTGCCCCAATTTGGCTCCATAGAAATCTGGATCAAAACTGTATGGCTGGACAGCGCCGATACTGTTGACTGTCTTGGTACCTAATATTATTAATAGCTAATATTAGCTTTTGGCCGTGAGGGTCAGTAAACTAGCGGGAGAGAGTGTAAACAAAGGGATGATGGGATATCAGTGGAGGGTTACTTCTGCACCAACATGTCCGAGGCAAATTTCTGATGAACTCCTGGCGCTTTCCAGGAACTATGGCTTAAAAAAAAAAAAAAACTTTTTTTTTTTTTTTTAAAATTGTCTCTAAACTCTGCATAATCATAATTTAAAGAGCACTGTGAATGCTTTTGCAAAAGATGAAAATATAGTTGGAGTGGAAATGAAATAATCAGTGTTTGATGGGGACATCATCACTTCAAGCTCTTCAAATACAAATATTTAGTGTAGGAATTTTTATGATGTTTTCTAGCTTCAGGCACTCACACAGATAAGAGGAAGTGAACCTACTATGGTATTTATTTGCTACCAGTTGATAGTATTGACTACAGGAGCTCCCCTCATTTTTCAGAATTGACCAACACATGGAATGACAACAGGTCTTGGTATAAAGTTGAGACTTCACTTTTAAATTTTAAATTGCTGCAACTTATTTTGCATTTAAACCATTTTTTTAGGAGATGATCCAGTTACCATAAGTATCCTCCTCCTCCATGCATGTTTTTACTACGATGTTTGAGTTTTGTGTTGTAAATCTGGAACTTTCTGTGGAGTTTCATATTTTACTGGTTGTTTAAGTGAATCTTGTAGAAATCCCCTTTCATATTGTACTAGAAAGCAGCAGATCATGTGTTGGATCTTAGTTTGTAGTAACCAAGTGATGCAAACATTGGGTTTAGTTTGCCAGGCAGAGGAACACGCCAACAATTGAACAATAGATATATTTTTAAGACATAACAAAACAGTTGACGTGATGTTATTTTTCATACCATCAGTAGATCTTACTATCACAAAACGAGGGATCCTTCCTTGACTTGTCATGCTTTAGGAAGAGCAGGCAAAAGAAAAAGAAAATTGCTTATACTTCATTCTATCTGCATGTCTTAAAACACGTGTCAAAGTCAAGGCCCGGGGGCCAGATCCGGCCCTCCGGGTAATTCTGTCCGGCCCTCCAGATCATTTTATTTCATTGTTATTAATAACTCGATGCCCCACCATCTTGCCCTTATTTTTAACTTATATAATTTTGACAGAATATATTTTTATGGAGAGTAAAATATTGAAAGTTATTTAAGTTGATTTATTCTGGAATAATATTCCTGCCTTTTTATTGTTCATAATCATTTTGATAGCTTTTTGGACTATTTCCTAAGATATTTTAGGCTATTTTGGAGTTTAGCTAATATTTCAGCTACATGCTAGCTGTTTTGGCTAATTTAGGTTTTTTTTTTTTTTTTTTTTTAAAAAGAAGTTTTTTAGTTACACGCTAGATATTTTGGCTAATTTAGTTTTTTTTTCAGTTTTTTAGGCTATTTTAAAGATTAGTAATTATTTTTAATTTTTTTTTGTTTTTTGAGTTAATTTGGCATTTAGATAAAATGTTACCTGGCTATCATCTTCAGTATTTTCAGCTATCAATTTAAGCATCTTCAATTCTCAGAACTTCAGTTTTTAAAGTTTTATCCTGTTCGGCCCGCGACTTAAGGTGTGTTTTGGATTTTGGCCCCTTGTGCGATTGAGTTTGACACCCCTGTCTTAAAAAAATCTGTTTCTTTGAGGATCTGATTTTTGTTCTTCTATTAGATAGGCATCGACATAACATCGGGTTTCCCTCCGCGCTGAACTCGAGCACTCTCAGGAAATTTTTCGAAGACGGTTTTATCAGCAGCAGAAAATTCCTCTTGCCACACAGCATTGTTTTTGTCAAGGTGTCCTTTCTCCAGGGGCCAAAGGGACTTTCCTTTCAGACTCACAAACTTCATCTCATTTCACATTTTTTACCCCTCTAAACTTACTTCCGTCTCTTCACATGTTTTAAGTGTTTTGCTCTGTTTAAAAGGAAGATGAAGAGTTGAGAATAAAGACCGACGGGATTTTGTTTTGATATATTTCGGTTTTTCATTCAAGGTGCACACATTTCTTTCTTTAAAGTTGAGTTTATTTATAGTTTATTTTATCCTATTATTTTGTGTGTTTTATATTTCCACACCTAACATGGAAAACAGTTACAAAAACAAGAATCTGTTTTTCTGAGAAATGTTTGAACTGTTTTCTTAAATTGTGTTTGGAGTTTATTGTTGTAATTTTGGCCCATTATTCAAAGGTTTTTGCAAATTTAGGGTTTAAGGATTTTATATTTACTTATTTGTTCTTTTTCAATTAGAAAGTACAATCCATACAATTTACTTAATAACAAGGTTTGGATGAAGTCTTATAAATAAATAAAATAAATATACCCCATTCTTATTATTTCAGATGATAAAAATAGATGTCTCAATTAGTGGATATAATCAAAATAAAAACCCATAATAATAACAATAATACTATCTGGAACAATATACTTAGATAATGCTCCATTAAAATCAATCATTTTGTTTTTACATGTAAAGTTAAAAAAGACAATACTCAAACACTTTTTCATGTCATTATCCAATGAATTCCATTTTTTTATCCCCGGCAAAGTAAAAAGTTATTTGTTTAAGTGTAGTTTTTAATTTAGGTACTTTTAAGTCATAATTCTTCTTCATACTATTTTTATTATTAATGGCAACTATAAATTTATGTATACATGTGGCGAACATAGTGAAGGTTTATCTTATATCTATTACTATCTATCTATTATATTAACATCAATCTATATGTGTATTAATTCAATTTCAATGGTTCAAAGGTGTTCTCATTGTCGGGATTCAAATGCATTATCCATAAAGATTTTTTTTTTTTTTTTTGCAAAATTATTAAAGGTTTTATTCATAAGAATTTCCTCAGACTTCCAAACAATACAAAAACACGGTAAAATCAAGGAGAAATGCAATATATGCTTAGCTTTGTAATTTAACAAATATTTAGCTTTGTTAAAAATGACAAAACTTTTACTTTTTTTAATATAAGGAATATGTTGTCTCCATTTTATATTTTCATTAACAATAATCCCCAAAAATCTAAGTTCATTACCTCTTTCTATATTAACATCATTCCATGAAGTAGATTTTTTGTTACTGAACAACAAAAATTTTGTCTTTTGTTTAAATTGAGACGGTTTGTTTACTATTTAACCATTTCTGAAGTAAAATCATTTCTTTCTCGATAGTGGAAACTGATGTGTCCAAGTTTTTCCCAGAAGAAAAAAAAATGGTGCCGTCTGCAAACAGAATAAATTACAATATTTTTGACACATCACAAAGATCATTTATGTAAAAAATAAAAACATTTGGACCCAGTACTGAGCCTTGTGGAATACCATATCACAATGTGTTTTTTGGTGTTTTGATGAATATCCTTCATATTCCAAATACTGCTGACGATTTTTTAAGTAACTAATCACCCATTGTAATGCAATACCTCTAATACTATAATATTGAATTTTTTACAAACATAATGTTGTGATCAATTGTGTTAAAGGCATTCTCTAAGTCCACGAAAACACCATTTGTATGATTTTTTTTCTGTCTAATTTTGTACTAATATCTCAGTCATTTTCAGTGATGCTAACGCCGTTATCTCGCAAAACCAAACCGATTGTCATTTAAAAGAGAATATTTTTCCAAGAAATTATCAAACTGGAAATGAATTGGGCCTAAATGTTATAAATGTAATTATGTTTATAAATTTATGAGTATAAATGTTATAAATGCTGTGCTTGTCTCCATATTTGAGTACAGGTACTATTTTTGACTGTAGTTGTGGATCGTCAACACTGAAGCGACCTGCTTCTTCCATTCATCTGTTTGGCGTCATTCATGACGTGGGGAAAATTTCCCAAGTTAGTTAAGGGAATTTTAGGAATGCTTCAAATATTTGAAAAATGAGCTTTCAAGTACATAAGAATGAGCATCCTCAGGGCTGCACGGGTGTTTCTACTCTTCAGCGGGACACACACACTGACCGACCCACAGGTTTCACTTCAGATTCGGTTATGTGACTCTGCTCTGGTTTTTGGTCGTCAGTGGAGTTGTCGTGTTTCTGTTCCGCAGGTGAAGACTGGAGGAGTGCAGACTTCCCCGGATGTAGATGAGAGTTAATCTTCCCTCAAAAACAAGAGGTAAGATTTTTACAGCAATGCTTTTATTTTGTAGTTTTGGATTTCCAGGTAGATTTTTAGAGCTCTGTTGCAAAGTATCTTTTTCATCAGTTTTATTTGTTGTTCCTGTTGCTGTTAAAGTGACCACAGCTGAGAGGAACCTCCAGATTTATCAGATTCTGATATTAGTCCTTGTGGGTTCAGATTTTCACGACCTTCAGGAGAACGAGGTTTATAGAATGTTTGATGTAAATTATGATTCTGAAACGCAGTTCTACCTACATTTACCTGACCCATGCCATTACATGGTTTGATGTGCCTAAAATAAAACATCAGATCTTCATCATAGCCTTAACACACATAATTCATTGTGTTTGGGGAATAAAGAAATTGAAAGTGACTTTAAAACTGTGAATCAAATCATGGCTTGACTGAATCGTTACATCCCTGCATCATAGAACATGTTATATGTTCAGCAATTCTCAGCCAAAGTTGTCCATAAAAAAGGAAACAGCATACAAACGTGCACCTTAATGTCCTTTATTAACCTGTACACATCTGTGTCGGCTTTTAGAGCAATTTTAAGTGAATTTTGTTTAGAGATTGACCTTAATTTGCTTGTTTTCCTTTTCTGCTGGTATCCATTAGGGCTGAGAGTCACTGGTTACCTCACGATACGATGCGATACATGGCTCACGATATTAATAATATCATTATACTGCGATAATTGGTAAAAATCCTCTCTAATAACTCACATTATATAGAAGGGAAAATATATCCTCCTTTATTTTATTTTATTTTTTTTTAGCTTAAACACAATCATAATAAACAATTTTGTCTTATTTTGTGCAACAAATTATAGACATTTTTGTGCAACAAAACACCAATCGGAGTGGAATTATCTGTTAAATTAAATGTTAACAATAGTAAACATGATCAGCAGTGCCAATATTTAGTGCAGAATTGCTGTTAGCAACAGAACAAAAATGAAATAATTCAAGTGACGACAGCTATTTACCTCCAAAGGAACGTCACACCAAAGGATCAGGAATATAACATTTTACAGCCTCTGTCAAGTGTTTCCTAATTTTTCGTGCACTTTTCCCACATTTGAAAATGACTGAGCATCCAAAATCGAAGGCTGGTTTACTCAGACTGACACTTGAGATTATTTTTCTAATCTTTATCTATTTTCTATTTGGTCAGTCAGCAGACAATAGATAAAACCCCTAAAACACACAAAATAATGGCAATAAATATTTACAAATACAAATTCTATTACAGATTAGCAATAAACAACTTTAATCAATAATGATTTATATAATTTTAAGTGCTTCAATTAACTAGCAAAATCCCTACTTTACAGTGAATTCATGTACTTTATTTTAATTACATTTTTATTTAAGTTCATACATCAAATCCAACATGTTTTGTTTAAGAATGACTTTAAAATAACATTAGCAAAAAGTAACTACATTAATTTGAAAACTTCACACCATAAATTAACTAAAGTTACACCGTACACCAGCAGGTTAAACATCAGAGTGCATTAAAACGATAATAGTATTATCTCTGTGCTTTTCTCAGTGAAACCGTTGAACCTCTTGTTATACGTTCCAAACATTTAACAGATTCTCCCGAACTCGCTTCCTTGTGTAATATGTAATATGAAGAAAATTCAATTCACTCCTGATTGGTTGGAGTGGTTGCCATAGAAACCATAACTTCGACTGATTTGGACCAATGATTGTATGAAAACTTCAAAATTTAGATTTAGGTGGAAATTTTTTTTCAAAAGTGACAATAATTCTTTCCTCATCGAGCCAGTTAATTATGATTTTTAGGAGAAAGACTAAACACAAAAACAGACCTCAACTGTTCAGTAGATTGAACCCTTGACTGCTGTTAACACTGAAGAACATGTCAAATATCAAAGAGAGCAGGATCCTTGAATGCATGCGGTGTTGGGCTGACGCTCTCTGTAGAGGTCTGGTTTGTAAGTCGCCCGCCAGCCTTTGTAGCCTGAACCTTCCTGTGCGTTTGCTGTGGAGTGAAAACACAACACAGGCTCCTTTTCTGTGTGCACAAGAGTGCAGGAACTCTGTGTGTGCTCCGTGTTGAGAGGTTCAGCTGTTTAGCAGCATGGTGGCTCTGGTCAGTGTTTACCATCTGTTTTTTTATTGATGCAGCACCAAACAACATGACCTTTATTGACACTGTCTTGGAGAACCATCTATTTGATCTCCGTATGGACAATATTTGGATGCAGTAAAGATGTTCAGGATTTTAAACTTCCAATCCCATGATGCCACAAAGTACTGTGTTTTTATGAAATGTTTTGTTTGTTCAGCTGCTAATGACATAGGGCTGGGCGTCGATTATGATTTACAGAAACGATTCGATTCACAAAAGCCTGGATCGATTCAACTCCGGTTCTTTAATTCTTCAATTCAATTTTGAGTTTCCACATTTACCATACGGCTGCCACAAACGATTATTTTATTCCGACTAATCGGGTCATGCACAAACTGCATGTAAAGCACACATCTTAACCATCATTAGCTTTAAACTAAATAGTAAAAAAAGAAAATTAAGATGATAGTTTCTTAAACCTTTAATGTCCTTCATTAGTTTCTGGTATTAAAACAAGAATAACCCTTCAACACCGGAGCTCCAGTGTTTTTGGTTTTTGATATACTGTAACTTTTCAACCGTTTACTCGATAATTCCAGTAGATTCTGAAAGAGAAAAGCGGCTCGACGTATGTTAAAGATTTCACCAAAAGTGCCTCAGGTGTTAAAGGGTTACGTAAAATGTGGTCGTCATCTGAAACAAAAAAATATTTTTCATTAAAGATAAAGTTTGAACTCACTGATTCAAATATTAAAAAGTATGTTTTTGGTGCTGAATGCTCATAACTTTGTTCAACTGTACTACACTCTGACTACATATTTTTATACTTATACTCCGTAATTTTTCTGAGTATAAGTCGCTCTGGAGTATATGTCTAATTTTTGGGAGAAAAGTCTGACGTTTCAGAATGAATCAGCCAAGGCCATTGAAGCTAAAATAAATAAAGAAATACCAGAATGCTAATATTTTGATTGTATAAGAAAAATATCAAAGTTTAAGAGGAAAACAATCAGATTCTCTTCCATGTTTGTTTTGGATGAAACTTATTCTGCCACTGTCAGTAGTAAATACTAATACTCAGACGCAGCGCCCTCTAGTGAACGTGTGTCAAGGCCCGGGGGCCAGATCTGGCCCTCCGGGTAATACTAGCCGGCCCTCCAGATCATTTTATTTTATTGTTATCAATGGCCCGATGTTATCTTGCGCTTATTTCTAACTTGTATAATTTTGACAAAATATATTGTAACGGAGAGTAAAATATTGAAAGTTATTTAAGGCTTAAGTTGATTTATTCTGGAAAAATTTCCTGCCTTTTTATTCATAGTTATGTTAAAAAGTTACATTTTTAAACTTGTAAAAAAATTTGTTTTAGTGTGTTCAGTAAATGCTTCTCCCGTTCGGCCCGTGACCTAAGGTGTGTTTTGGATTTTGGCCCCCCAACGGTTGGGTTTGACACCCCTGATCTAGTGGTTGTTGGAGGAAACGACCACTAAAGGACAACAGGTGTTTACTGGGACAACAACAAATATACGAGCCTATTTATGACTAAAGAAACACAAAGAAGTCGCTCCTGAGTATAAGACACACCCCTGGCTGAACTATGTAAAAAACTTTGACTTATACTCCGGAAAATACGGTAATATAAAGTAGTCCCTTCATCCAGTCAGCGATGTATGTTCACGTTGACTGAGCGTTAGCATTAGCTTCCTATGGGAAAGTCCATTCAACATTAGCATCGAGCTAGCAGACTTTAGCTTTATGTGCTAAATAGATAAATATTTTTATGAATTGATTATTGATCTAATCAATTCATTTAAGCAGCCCTATAATGACATAGTTTCTCCATCATATCAGTGTAAGAAGATGTTTACAGCATCTCAACGGTTGACTGGTCCGTCTCTGTGGTGGTCGGGATCGTTGAGGGTTCACAAATCCCCGGCTCTCAGGTGTCAGGGTGTGACGTAGGTGATGGAGAAAGTACAATGGTTGCTATGACACCAACATTAACCGCAAGCATGTGAGGCCAGATGGTGATTCTTGAAGTCGGAGCTTAGTGTTTGAATCTTGTATCCACAGAACTCAAAGACAAGGTTTCCAAAAAAAAGACATGTTTTTGTTTGGAAATTTTGTTTTTTTTCTTTTTAGTTTTTTTTAAACAAAGGTTTATCATAGATTTGGTCATGGAACTTTTTTCTCAGACCCTCTAAAAATATAAAGCACCTTCAGCCTAGATGTGATTCTGTTTGTCCACTTCTCCTGATCCAAACATCTGTTTAGTCATAGTTTTTCTGCAGAGTTAAATCAAATTATTGAAGCTATCTTACACTGCTCCAAAGCTTCATTTTATAATAAGGAAGTTGGAGCAGTTCGGACATAAAAACACCCTTAAAATGACTTTACTGTTTTAAAGTTTTTTTTTAGTTTTTAACTTGTATGTGTGGCATTTTTCTTATAAAAGAGAGAGTATTTCTCTTTTTAAATCGCTGTCAATCAAACTTTCTGTGACAGTTTGATTGACAGCGATTTAAATGCAAAAACCAAACGATCTCTTATTGTCTGATTGCTGAAAGCAATCAGAGTATGTGATCCTACTACTTTATTATTCTTACTTATTATTATTGTCTGATTGCTGAAAGCAATCAGAGTATGTTATCCTACTACTTTATTATTCTTACTTTTTATTATATTTTCTTATTCCGTCAAAAGTTTGTCCCGCATCTCCTCCTACAGTTTTATAGTTAGAAAGTTGAAACTTACACAGTTTGTAGTGCTTGGTGGTGTGAGTTGCGCTATTATTCAGTTTTTTGATTGGAGTTATGGTTGATTTTATATTAATATTTTTATGAAATATTTTTCCCATTGACTTTGCATTGTAAGCACCTAAAAATGCTCATATCTTCAAAAATACTAAAGATAATTTCATGAAACTTTACAATATTGTAGCCTATAGTAAACTACACGTTCTATTACATTTCTAGTTCAATGGTACTCTATAGCGCCACCAGGTGGTCGTTTAAGTGCAAAATTAGTTTTTGGCCTCTATCTCGAATACCGTAAGTCAGAAATTTATGCTTTCTTTTTCTGTGTGTTCCTTGGATGCAACTGAACGTTTTTCAAATTGGGACCATAGACTTCCGTCTAACTAGATTTTTCGCAATTTGCGATTTTTCATAAAACACGTTTTTGGCTCCCTATTCAACATAGTTTAACTAAACTCCACAAAAAGTGGTACATACCCTATTTAGACTACCCCGAATTCAATGGTACCACTCAATCCGCGAAATTCCTTACCGTTTTGAAATAATCGTAATGTAAATGAGGTGGGTGTGGTCACTGATTTTTAACATGCTCTAAATCCTACAAAGATAGTCAAAACTTCACAAGTTTTGAAATATAACTTTATCCTACAGTGATGAAGAAGTATGAAAAATTTTGTGAAAATATTCCAATAGGTGGCGCTATAATTTAGGAAATGGTGTTTAAGCCTTTATCTCAAAAACTACTCAACCTAGCTATGTAAAATTCAACGCATAGGTTGCAGGAGGAGACTTGTATAACATACTAGAAATAGGGCACTGCTGCGCCACCTAGTGGTGACTTAAGAAGGATAAGTTAAGTTAAGTTTGGATTGGTCCTGTTATTTTCCAAATAATTGTAGATATGAACATGCAACCACTTGTATTTTGTTAAGCTTATGAAGGAGATGTTTGGTTTAAAATTTCGTACCATTTGGGTTTATGGTTGATTTTATATGAATTTTTAAAATTATTTTTTCCCCCTATCAAAATACATGGGACAAACTATAAATCCCTATTATCTTGAAAAGTAGTTGATCAACTGGTATGAAACTTTGTAGGTAGATACTTCAGACCAATCTTTAAATGCTCAATCAATTTTGGCTCTATTGCGCCACCAGGTGGTCAGTTGGAGCACTAAAGTGTAAAGGCCTTATACTCCAAGTGCATTTGTCTTAAGCACTACCTTTTACTGCTTTGTGATTCATTGGATAGTAAAAACAATAGCCTATAATCATTTGCGATCTCTATTGTGTAAGACTTTTTCGCAATTTACGATTTTTAGCAAAACACTTATTTGACTCTCTTTGTCACATACTTTGACAAAACTTTGCAGTTTTCTACACGTCCCCTATTTGGACTACCACAAATCCAATGGTAATATCCGTTTTCCATAGTTCCGTACGGTTTATGCGTTACACGTCGTGCAATTTAGACAAGCTGAGATTGTAATGTTTGCAACGCTGCAGCTCTTTGACAGTTTCACATAACTTCACCAAACTTACAAGACTTCTTCCACAGTGTAAGATGAGCAAGCGCAACATCTTTCACAACGGTGCTCCCGTAGGTGGCGCTACAGCCAATTCCTGTCGTTTTCTCTAATATCTCCAAAAGTACTTGATCTACGCGGACGAAACTTGGCGTGCGCGTCGAACGGGAGTTCTTTAACATGCCTGAGGCTGTGCAGTGTTTTAGATCGGTATTGCTTTCAGCAATCAGACGCAATTTCTTCAGGGAATTGCAAATCTAGTTGTCTGATTGCTGAAAGCAATCAGAGTATGTTATCCTACTGCTTTATTATATTTTTTTCTTATTCTCTTTTCTTATTCCGTCAAAAGTTTGACGCACTACTCCTCCTACAGTTTTGTAGCTACAAAGTTGAAACTTATACAGTTTGTAGAGTTTGGTTGTGTGAGGTGTGCTATTATACAGTTTTTCGATTGTACCTATGGTTGATTTTATATTAATATTTTTATGAATTATTTTTCCCATTGACTTAACATTGAAAGCATCTTTAAATGGTTATATCTTCAAAAGTAGTAAAGATAATTTCATGAAACCTTAGAATATTGTAGCCTATAGTAAACTGCACGTCCTATTAAAATTCTAGCTCAATGGTACTCTATAGCGCCACCAGGTGGTCGTTTTAGTAAGCAATTCGTTTTTGGCCTCTATCTCGAATACCGTAAGTCAGAAATTTATGCTTTCTTTTTCTGTGTGTTCCTTGGATGCTAATGAACGTTTTTCAAATTGGGACCATGGACTTCCGTCTACTTAGATTTTTCGCAATTTGCGATTTTTCGTAAAACACGTTTTTGGCTCCAAATTCAACATAGTTTTACCAGACTTGACAAGATATCTTACATACCCTATTTAGAGTACCCCGAATCCAATGGTACCACTCAATTGGCGATATTCCTTACCGTTTTGGAGATAATCGTAATGTTAATGAGGTGGGTGTGGTCACTGATTTTTAACATGCTCTAAATCCTACAAAGATTGTCAAAACTTCACAAGTTTTAAAATGTAGATTCATCCTACAGTGATAAAGAAGTATGACAAGTTTTATGAAAATGTTCCAATAGGTGGCGCTATAATTTAGGAAATTGTGTTTAAGCCTCTATCTCAAAAAGTACTCAACCTAGCTACATAAAATTCAACGCATAGGTTGCAGGAGGAGACTTGTATAGCATACTAGAAATAGGGCTCTGCTGCGCCACTTAGTGGTGACTTAAGAAGGATAAGCTAACTTCGGATGGGTCCTATTATCTTCCAAATAGTTGCAGATTTTAACATGCTACCACTTGTATTTTGTTAAGTTGATCAAGGAAATGTTTCGTTTAAAACTTCGTACCATTTGGGTTTATGGTTGATTTTATATGAATTTTTAAAAATATTTTTCCCCCCAATCAAAATGCATGGGACAAACTTTTAATCCCTATTATATTGAAAAGTAGTTGATCAACTGGTATGAAACTTTGTAAGTAGATACTTCAGACCAATCTTTAAATGCTCAATAAATTTTGGCTCTATTGCGCCACCAGGTGGTCAGTTGGAGTACTAAAGTTTTAAGGCCTTATTCTCCAAGTGCATTTGTCTTAAGGCCTACCTTTTACTGCTTTGTGATTCTTTGGATAGTAATATAATAGCTTATATTCATCAGCGATCTCTATTGTGTAAGACTTTTTCGCAATTTACGATTTTTCGCAAAACACTTTTTTGACTCCATGTGTCACATACTTTGACTAATCTTTGCAGTTTTCTACACATACCCTATTTGGGCTACCACAAATCCAATGGTGATATCCGTTTTGCGTAGTTCCGTACGGTTTTTGCGTAACACGTCATGCAAATTAGACAAGCTGAGATTGTAATATTTGGAACGCTGCAGCTCCTTAACAGTTTCACATAACTTCACCAAACTTACAAGACTTCTTCCACAGTGTAAGATGAGCAAGTACAACAACTTTCATGACAGTGCTCCCATAGGTGGCGCTACTGCCAATTCCTGACGTTTCCTCTAATATCTCCAAAAGTACTTGACCTACGCAGACGAAACTTGGCGCGCGTGTCGTACAGAAGGTCTTTAACACTTGCAGCTAGAGGATGTTTCAGATCGGTCTTGCTTTCAGCAATCAGACGCAATTTCTTCAGGGAATTGCAAATCTAGTTCTCTTTTCTTATTCCGTCAAAAGTTTGCCGGGTATCTCCTCCTACAGTTTTGTAGTTAGAATGTTGAAACTTATACAGTTTGTAGTGCTTGCTTATGTGACCTGTGCTATTACTTTGTTTAGCCATTGTACCTATGGTTGATTTTATATGAATATTTTTATGAATTTTTTTTCCCATTGACTTAACATTGGGAGCACCTTTAAATGGTTATATCTTCAAAAATACTACAGATAAAGTCATGAAACTTACTAGTATGATAGAGTATAGTAAACGACACAGGCTATTAAAATTGTAGCCTAAAAGTCCTTTATAGCGCCACCAGGTGGTTGTTTTAGCAAGAAATTCGTTTTTGGCCTCTATCTTGAATACCGTAAGTCAGAAATTTATGCTTTCTTTTTCTATGTGTTCCTTGGATGCTAATGAACGTTTTTCAAATTGGGACTATGGACTTCCGTCTAACTAGATTTTTCGCAATTTGCGATTTTTCGTAAAACACGTTTTTGGCTCCCTATTCAACATAGTTTAACCAAACTGCACCAAAATTGGTACATACCCTATTTGGACTACCCCGACTTCAATGGTACCACTCAATCCGCGAAATTCCTTACCGTTTTTGAGATAATCGCAATGCTAATGAGGTGGGTGTGGTCACAGATTTTTAACATGCTCTAAATCCTACAAATATTGTCAAAACTTCACAAGTTTTGAAATATAGCTTCATCCTACAGTGATAAAGAAGTCTGAAAAGTTTTATGAAAATATTCCAATAGGTGGCACTATAATTTAGGAAAAGGTGTTCAAGCCTTTATCTTGAAAACTGCTCAACCTAGCTACATAAAAATCAATGCATAGGTTGCAGGAGGGGACTTGTATAACATACTAGAAAAAAGGATCTGCTGCGCCACCTAGTGGTGACTTAAGAAGGATAAGCTAACTTTGGATGGGTCCTGTTATCTTCCAAATAGTTGCAGATTTTAACATCCAACCACTTGTATTTTGTCAAGTTTATCAAGGAGGTGTTTGGTTTAAAACTTTGTACCATTTGGGTTTATGGTTGATTTTATATTAATTTTTAAAAATATGTTTTCTCCCTATCAAAATACATGGGACAAACTTTAAATCGCTATTATCTTGAAAAGTAGTTGATCAACTGGTATGAAACTTTGTAAGTAGTTACTTCAGACCAATCTTTAAATGCTCAACCAATTTTGGCTCTATTGCGCCACCAGGTGGTCAGTTGGAGCACTAAAGTGTATAGGCCTTATTCTCCAAGAACATTTATCTTAAGCCCTACCTTTTACTGCTTTGTGATTCATTTGATAGTAAAATAATAGTCTATATTCATCAGCGATCTCTATTGTGTAAGACTTTTTCGCAATTTACGATTTTTCGCAAAACACTTTTTTGACTCCCTTTGTCACATACTTTGACTAATCTTTACAGTTTTCTACACATACCCCATTTGGGCTACCACAAATCCAATGGTGATATCCGTTTTGCGTAGTTCCGTACGGTTTTTGCATAACACGTTATGCAAATTAGACAAGCTGAGATCGTAATGTTTGCAACGCTGCAGCTCCTTGACAGTTTCACATAACTTCACCAAACTTACAAGACTTCTTCCACAGTCTAAGATGAGCAAGAGCAACAACTTTCACAACAGTGCTCCCATAGGTGGCGCTACTGCCAATTCCAGACGTTTCCTCTAATATCTCCAAAAGTACTTGACCTACGCGGACGAAACTTGGCGTGCGTGTCGTACGGAGGGTCTTTAACGCTTGCAGCTAAAGGATATTTCAGATCGGTCTTGCTTTCAGCAATCAGACGCAATTTCTTCAGGGAATTGCAAATCTAGTTACATTTGTTCTCTTTCTGATCTCGGTGGTCTAATCGTTTCCACTGAATGAAAGGGGGATTATCAGTTGTGGAGAAACTGGAACAGGCTATTTTTACTCGGCATGGCGAGGCTGGTTGCTATGGTGCTGCCCGTTGGCGGCGGGCCTCTGCTGGCATCTCGGTTCAGGGTGTGGCGGGTGCGTGAGGAGGGCCGCCACAGACCCGCTTCAGCGTGACTCAGAGCTCTGCCGGCGTGAATGCGAGCCGCCGTGCACGCTCACGCCCACATGCAAATGTGTAATCGAAGACATGCGGCAAAGTGTGAGAGCAAAAAAAATTCTGTCTGTGATTTGATATCATAACTTCAGTTTACACGAGTCTCTAATCGTCAAATAGTGCTGTTATGGTAATGGCTGAAATCTAAAACATCACAAATTCCTGCTTTTTTCCCACATGTTTAGCATTCTTTCTTCTCTGATGCCGGATTAGCTTCTCTTTGTATCCTGTGACTTGAAACTCTGACGGTTTGTGAAGCTGCTGCCCGCTCCCGAAGCTTTTTGTTGTCAAAAAGCGCGCTGTGTTGCTGGCGAGGGCTGGACGCGGCTGCCTGTGGAGCTGTAATTAAGTTAGATGGGAAGAGGAGGAAAGTAGGTCATTGGGCCAGCAGGCCAGTGAAGTGCAGATGACATCACAGTTATTCAACCCCTGCCTGCCATGTTGCACAACACTTGCTCTGCACTGAAACTAGTTTTCAGCCCGTGGTTACATTTCTACTCCAGAATAGTTTTGTTTTAGTGTATCTTAAATTGTGGCTGATTATTCTGATATTGACTTATTTGCTTCTCAGAATGTCTTCCTGTTTATTCAGTTTCTGTAAAACCAAAAAGCTTTATATAGATTAGCTTAAAGTCCCCATATGACAATTCTTTTAATTAAAAATAAAGAAAAAAATATTCCCAGTAGTGTTTTAATGATGATTATGACATTTTTAACAAAAATCCCACAACCTAAAGCTATTTTTCATGTTGATCTGAAGCCTCTGTTTCTAAAATCTCCTCTGAGGGGGCGTGGCTTTTGGAGCTCCACCTCTGATTATCATATCATTCAATAGCCTTAGAAATCTTTAGTCAAATAATTTGACTTTATTTTAAATAATTAGATCAAAATAACAAATTTTAATGTAAACTGTTTTAGGATTTTCTCAGAAATGACACGGAGGTACCAGAACCTCCCAAACAGGTTCAAAGAGGAAGTAGGTCAAATATTTCTGCTATGGAGTCAGCAGACACTCACTTTGGTTTGAATCTGGGGTAAACTTTCTTTCACAAGATAACTGATAAAGTCTGGGGGCAGAAAAAGAACTCATTAGTGAACACTGCATCTGTGAACAGTGGAGATCAAACAAACTTTCTTGTTCTCCAACAGTAACAACATCTTACCTTCCTTTGCTGTATTTTTTTAAACTTGGCATGATTTCCATTTTCAAACTCAAAGGTCTGTTCGTGTCATTTTCTCCCACAGACTCAGATGTTGCTGCCATGTGCAATACTTGCAACCAAAGCAGGCCAAAATCCCAGCTCACTCAACACCTTCTAGAATCATTCGGCGCCCCGACTGAAGAAACGCTTCGCCATTGTCCTCCGAGACTCCTGGAGGCTCCCGCCCAGCACAGCGCGAGTGCTCGGGGCCGGCACTCGTCCAGCAGCTCGGTCCTCCCCCAGGACCGGCTATACAGTCGGTAAGGTCGGCTCCGTCTGTCGCCACTGGACGGCAATTCTGTGAGATGACACTCGCGATGTTTTTTTTTTTTTTTTTCCCGCATCCTTCAAAGGTTCAGTCACAAATGTCTACCTCACGATTAAAAGATCCTTCTCCAACTCCACAACCCTGCACACAGTAGAAAATGACCTCCAGCATCGACCTGTGAGTGAACCGTTTCAGAGGATCGCATACTTTTGATTCCTGCTTTTTCCATTTATCAAACTTTGAAAATTCATTTCGCAGTCTTTTGGTATCGTGATTGTGACATTAAGGTGTTTTTTAAAACACGCTTAAGGCGAAATATTTATGGTGCATTATAGCAGCACAATCTGTGCTTTAAAATCAAACTCTTCAGGAATGCTTCATTTTAAGCTGAATTTCACTACATATTGTGAAAATGACGAGTTAAAGTTCTGGTTCTGCTGTGCAGAGATGACCGCAGTATCTTTGATGAGTTCATGGAAGAAGATGAGAAGGACCGAGCCAAACGGTAAGATCCCGCTGGATTCTACTGCAACACTTTCAAGTTAAAGAAGAAACCAATTCAGAGTGAAAACTCACTGCTGGATTTACAGCAGTTACATACGTCTGACATCCACAGAGTTTATCAGTGCTTTAAAGCTCCACATCTTTTTAGACCACACACAGATTGAGGCACTGATTTCTCCAAATTTCATCCTAGTTTTATATAAAAGTTAGACTGCTTTGGGAAACTGAAACTTAACCTTTCAAAACACATGACTTTGACTTTTACCTCAATGTGACTTTTTTTTTGGCTGATGACATTGGGATAAATTGATCAGTTTAAAGCTTTCACTGTTCAGGTTTTATTTTTATTCATAATAGTTAGGGCTGTGCCAAAGTATCGATATTGTGATGTATTGCAACATTTAGTCCTGTGACATATTCGTCATCCTTTTGTGTTTTCTATATAATGTGAGTTATTAAAGAGGATTTTTTAACCAGTTACCCCAGTATCGCGATATCATCGAGTTATGTATCGCGTATCGTATCGTGAGGTACCCAGTAATTCACAGCCCTAATAATAGAAATTTTCCAGACGTTCAAAGCGCTTACAATGTGTGTCCACATAACTGATGATCATGAGATACTGATGTAGCCACAGCTGCCCGGGCCACGCATTAATTTGACTCATTAAATATTGACACATGGTCAAGGACCCCTTCGTGTCAAAAATTGACGTTTTGAGTCTCCTCAATTCGTCACTTTTTGACATTCTGGCTGTTCCCATTAAATCTAGATTTAGATCATTTTGTTGGACGTGCTACCAGACACAGACAAAACCTCGGGCTGGCCGGTACCAGTACCTTATATCAGTCCGCATCCAGTACCGGTACCTTATCCCGTTCTGCATCCGGCACCCGATCCCTGACCGGGTCCGGTACCACTACCCTAACCCGATACCCTATCCCGGTCCGCGTCCAATACTGCGTCCGGAACTGGTACTGATGTGCTTCCAGCCCCAGTACTGATCTGCATCTGGTACCGGGACATGGGCCGCAGCAGTGCCCTAGCCTTAACCTGGTACCGGTTTGCAGCCCTGAGGTTGGGGAGCCTTGATTTAATTGGAACCGCTAGCACGTCAAAAAATAAGTTTGGGACTCCCAAAACCTCCATTTTTGATGCAGAGGGAAATGATAAATATGAATATGTTCTTAATAATGTGACTCTGCTGGATTGATTGGATTGTGTATCTATACATATAATGTATATGTGAGTACACAGGTGCTGGTGTTGTCTTGGGATTCGAGGTTTGAAGAAAGTCCATGTCAAATGTATTGAAGTCAAAGAGTGGTTTTTTTTTTTTTTTTAATCCTCTTTAACAGCAAGTCCCGAAACAAGTCGGAGAAAAAACGGCGAGACCAGTTCAATGTCCTCTTCAAGGAGCTGGGGACCATGTTGCCTGGCAACAACCGCAAAATGATCAAATCTACCATTTTGCAGAAAAGCATCGACTTCCTGCACAAACACAAAGGTAAGCAGCTGCCACAGGCAGGAGGAGTGTGTTTCTTCCGTGAGGTTCAGCCTTTTTCTTGTTTTCTGTTTTGTCAGAAAATGCTGCACAGTCAGAATCAGCCGAGATCAGACAAGACTGGAAACCTCCTTTTCTTAGTAATGAAGAATTCACCCAGCTCATGTTAGAGGTGAGGGGGAGTTCCTGATGGAACTTGTTTGGTTTGCAGATAAGTTATCAAGATAAGCTGTAACATCCTCTTTCTTTCAGGCCCTAGATGGATTTTTTCTTGCAATTATGACTGATGGGAATATAATCTATGTTTCTGAGAGCGTGATGTCCCTTCTAGAGCATTTACCTGTGAGTATGTCTATGGTATTCTCTCTACTAACAATGACTTATTTAAGCTTGCCTCTGCACTTGTTTCTCATGGAATTTATGGTTTCAGTCGGATCTTGTGGACCAGAACCTCCTAAACTTTCTACCAGTGGGGGAGCAGTCTGACGTCTTCAAAGCTCTAACCTCTCATGGGACGGATGACCAGATACCAACACCCGACTGCCTGAAATGTACGTGGGTTGCCATGATTAGTCAACTAATCGACTATTAAAACAGTCAACGAAAATGTAATACCCGATTAGTTGTTGCTTTCTATTATATGGAGTCGGAGTGTGGTAAAGTTGAACAACGTTGAGAGCGTTCAGCACCAAAAAATGCATTTTTTCATTATTTGAGTCAGTGAGATCAAAATTGTATGTTTTATTAAAAAAAAGTTCCTTTTTTCAGATCCCGACCTCGTTAGAGAGAGATAAGAAATATGCTTTCCATCAAACTCATTTTGACAGGTGACCTTTGACCCTATATACCAGGGGTGTCAAACTCAGTCGCACAAGGGGCCAAAATCCAAAACACACCTTAGGTCGCGGGCCGAACAGAATAGACTTTTATTGAACACTCTAAAACTACATTTTTAAAACTGTAACTTTTGAACTTAAGTATTAACTAGATACATAGCATTATGTGCAATAATGCTAGTGTGAATGCTGTAAACTGAATTTGGCTGCTGAAGATGCTAGTGCTGATAGCTGAAGATGCTGAAATTGATAGCTGAAAACATTTGAACTAAAAGCTGAAAGCGGAAAGATGTGATATTTCTAAAACATTAGCTAAATGCTAAATTAACCTAAAAAAGCTTAAAAAAAAAAAGCTAGCATGTAGCTGAAATATTATCTAAACTAAAGGCAGGAAATGTATAATTCCACAATAAATCAATTGAAACCTTAAATAACTTTCAATATTTTACTCTCCATAAAAAAAATATTTTGTCAAAATTATACAAGTTAGAAATAAGTGCAAGATAACATCGGGCCATTAAAAACAATGAAATAAAATGATTTGGAGGGCCTGATAAGAGCATTGACTTTGACACCCCTGCTATATACCCTTTATATATAAAACTGATGTTAAAATGTTACGTCATCTTGAGGGGCGGGGCATCTGTCAAAACGAGTTTGATGGAAAGTACATTCCCTGTTTTAATCTCATTTGATTTCATCTTGTTGTAATTCCAGAAATAAAAGCTCCATGATTCATTGAAAGTTTAATAAACTATCATCTTAATGTAGTCAGTTTAAAGCTATGGATGGTCAAGATGTGTGCTTTACATCCACTGTGCATGACCCGATTAGTCGACTAATCAGAAAAAATAATTGTTGATTAGTCGATTAATAAAATAGCACTCATTTGGAACTTGACTTTATCAAGCTGCTGTTTAGCATTTCAGATTTTTAGTTCTTGCTTTTTTTATCTCTCCATGACTAGCAAAAAATCATCTCGAGTTTTGCTGTCACATGCTCCGAGGGGCCGTCGATCCCAAAGAGCCCCCCGTGTATGAATACGTCAGGTTCATTGGAAACTTCAAGCTCCTGAAAAACGGTAAGTTCCACTAAAACTCTTTTTATTTATTGTTTTTAAGTTTCATTTGAACAGTTTACCGTTTCTCTGTTCGTCTCCCCCAGTGCCTAACTGTACTAGAAGTAGTTTTGAAGGAGTGATCCAGCGCTCCCTTCACTCGTCTTTAGAGGGCAGAGTTTGTCTGGTTGCCACGGTGAGGCTGGCCAAACCACAGTTTATCAAGGTGAGAAGGAGAGCCGCCTCTGGCTTTTGTTGTCTGTTTGATGTCCACCTTAATGTGCCACGGAGTGATAATAATACCAGTTTTATTGGTGTAAAGACCCACTACAATGAAAAGAGTTTTGGGTGTTTTTAACGTAGCATTTTCTCCTGATGGAGGAGACATATAAAGAAGATTAAAACAAAAATAGCTTTTCTGAGTATTTTTATTCCAATTGTGATGTATCAGGAGCAGATGAAAAAATGCAGTTACAAAAAAGCTAGAAAAGCCACATCTGACAGGTTACAAGCTCCCCTTCTCCTCCACCCACTTGCAGATAAATAGATCCATGTATGTTTTTGTTTTCCTCTGAGCTGGAATTTGGATCTAGCTGGACAGCTCTGTAATTTCTTGCTAATTTATTGCACCAATAATGTTAGCATGGGGTTTTGAGGGGCTGTAAGCTAACAGGAGGGAGTATAAACAGATGGATGATGGGAAAGGGGAGGGCTTACTTTGCACCAAGAGTTCTTCCCCACAACTCGGTGGGGAATTTCTAATGCAGAAACTGTCCCAGAAATCAACCCAAGTTTTTGGATTTACCTTATAAAGAACACATTCATAATTAAAGCCGCAAGCGGCGTTGGATGGCCCGCAGTCGCTACCCGGCCCCCCTTCCTCCCACGTTACCCGCCCTCTCCCTCGCTGCACCCACCGCCGCTGGACCAACGCCGCCGCACGCACGCCGCACGCGCCGCACGCTGCCGCCGCACGCACGCGCCGCCGCACGGACGCGCCTCCGCACGGGCCGCAGCCGCCCTTGGTGGTGACCTTTGACCCCGAACTCACTTGCTTAGCACTCACTGTTGAACCCTAAGTCCCTCAATATGCTTTCTGTATAGCTGGTCTGAGATGAATGTGAGAAATTGATCAAAAAAGCACTTTTTTCAAAATGGCGGCTTTTCTGTTGGTTTTATCTCCATAGCAACCATTTTATGTTTTGTTCGTCTGAGGTCACCGAGCAGTTTGACGTCAAGATCATAAGGATTGGAAAAAGTACACTTTGGATTACCTTAGCAACGGGGGGTTATTCGCTAACCACGCCCACATTCCTTATATGGTCATATTATATGATATTATGCCAGTTACAGCTTAAGTCTGGGATCAACATATCAAAGCCCCATAGGAATGCATTGAAATATGAGCGTGTATTAAGACTACGCCACTTTGCGAGCTCGCCATGCCCATGCCGTTCAAAATCTATAGCTTGTGATACCATTTTTCTTTCGCCATTGACTTCCCATTGATGCTAAAAGCGTTAGGAAACGATTGCTAAAAAATCCCTACAAGTGAAATGTGATGAAGCTAATGCTAACGCTCGTTTTTTGTAAATTCAAGATGTCCACTTCCCAAGGTCAAAGTCAACAAACTTTAGGGGTTGTTGAAGACTCATGCTAGCGGCATGTGGGTCAAATTTCGTGAATATATGACAAACTAAAGTCTCGTATCACCTCTCTGAAATCCCAAATTTTCAGATTTCGAAACAAAATGGCCGCCAAACCGTAGGTCGTGGAGCCATCCCATAATAATGTAAAAAATAGCCATGGAAATAACAAAATTTTGAAATGCGAAATAAAAAATTGCTGAGTCAGCACTTTTTTTCGCGACGGTTTTTTGCGTACCAGAGGCGCACCGTACGCATTTCGGTTTCGTAAGTTATGTCATTTCGTGCAGCTCGAGCCTCCGGACGCGCAAATACCACTTTTATGCAAATCGGGCAAAATATGTTCGACCTAGCTAAAACCGTGTCGGTCGCGACCTTGCAACATGCACGCCATTTCATATTCTACAACTTCTAATTGCAACATTTTTCTCCCAGTAGGCTCCCATTAATGCCCAACTAAGTCACATAACAGTTGATAAAACCCCCTAGGAGGTATTTCTTTTTGTAGCTCGTAGCAAACGTGCTTTTTTCGTTAATTTCAAGATGGCGGCAACTTCCCAAGGTCAAAGGTCAATCAAAACTTTGGGTGTTTGTAGTCTCCGGCTATGGACATGCTTGTGAAGTGTGAAAATCGGAAAATCAAAATGTGTCGTTTTCCTATATTGATGAAAACCGTGAAAAACGCCATTTTTTCAGTTTTCGGCGCCACATTGCCGCCAAGGCGTGGGTCGTCTGGCCATTCCCATAATGATTTCAAATGTTCCTGGGCTTATCCCCAAACCTTTCATTGGCCGAAATATTTTTTTTGTCGTCCATAAGCGAAAATCGGCCCATTCATTTTTTTTGCGGGAACGCCCCCGTGATGTCATCGTTTTGGGCGGGGGTAACGCGCACTATGCCAAAAATTCATTTTCAATTTTCCCTACGTGTGGTGCGATTTTGAGGTACTTTTCGTTCATTGTGGCGGGGTGTAATTTTCGTTCAAAGGCGCAGAAATTTTACGTTTTTTCACTCTAAGCAAAAACAATATGGTCCTTGCAGTCAGTAGACTGCTGCTGCGGGCCATAATAATGAAACAATGCAAAAACAATATAGAAAAATTTGCGGTTAGGATGAGGGGCGTCGCTGTGTTTCTTTTTTGTCCTGCTATACACTGGTCGGGTCCGTTTGGGCCTAGGCCGGTTCTTTGAGGCCTTTTTTGGGCTTTTTACGTTTTTTCACTCTAAGCAAAAACAATATGGTCCTTGCAGTCAGTAGACTGCTGCTGCGGGCCATAATTAAAGGACCACTGAGGACACTTTTACAAAAGATCAAAATATGATCAGAGTGGGACTTTACTGCAGTAAATTAACAACTGCAAATTACATGTAAGAGTATGTAAAAATGTTTTCACAGTCAAACTTTTTTTTTTTTAGAAAAATAGTTGTAATTGAGTTTATGTTCAATTTTTTTCTCCTGAAGATGAAAGTGTTTCATGAAGTTAGTGAGTCTGATCAGAAACACCCGCATCCTCAGGGCCTCCTGGTCAGTAAAAGGGAGGACTGAGGTGTTTGGACTTCCTGAATTCGTCTTAGTGGAGTTCATCTGCAGATCCGTCTCTTTCAGATTGATGTCTAAGATGTTTACTTATTCGGAAAGTTCCTTTTGTTGCGGATTTATTAATTTCTTTAGTAATGAATGAAGTTTATTTTTTAAGTTGAAAATTCTTTTTTCTGACTGAAAAGCTGAAAATTAACAAGATGAAATCTGACTGTAGAGAATTTCTTTTAGCTTTTCTTAAAGCTTTTGGTGTAAACTATATCCATATGAGACCAATGAGCACAATGAGAGCCTGGCTTGGGCCCCCTCGTGGCTACATTATCTATATCCAGGTAATCAGTAGCAGGTGAGGCAGGGTTTCTGGAAAACCAGCCGGAGGCCGGCCCTCGAGGGCTGGATTTGGACACCCCTGGTTTATGCCTTTTAAAAGTGTACATGACAAAAAACTGAGATGAAAGTGACGTGGCCAATATTAGTATTTTCTAAGGTGCATTTCTTCCATTTCTCATAGGAGTTGTGCACTGTAGAGGAACCCAATGAAGAATTCACCTCCAGACACAGTTTAGAGTGGAAGTTTCTTTTCCTGGACCACAGGTACGGTTGTTCAACTCAGTCTTGGTGTGTCTGACAGATGCTGAGCTTTGCTGTAGCCGACATGTTGTTCCTGCTTCTTTTAGAGACGCTCGTGACCCGTTAGTTTGTGGTTTTAGCCCACAGAATGAAACGTTTAGAAGAACAGTCGGGGCGGCCTGACCTGCTGCTAGCCACCAGCATGTCTGCTCCCTCAGTGTTTCATGATGCTGAATGAGAGTTTCTATCAGAGGCTAAACCTGTTTGACCAGCGGCTGCACGCTGACTCACGCTGGTCTGTTTGCTGTGATCTCCTGTGAACAGCAGCCAGAAAAAAAGTCAAAAACCACATTTGGCTTTTTTTTTAGTATTTCCAACTGGGTTCCAACTTTGCTGTTTCAGTAACTGAGCAGTCCACAGTCAGGTAACCTCCTGCAGGGCGTGGTTCCTCTGTGGAGCAGCACCAGAACACAAACTGTTCAACCAGTCTGGCAGTAATGGGCTGTTCTGGTTTGAAAGTTCAAGTCCCGTATAGACAGGATTTAACCTAAATAAGACGGTGTTTGCTACCCCACTGTGGCGCCCTTGAGCAAGACACTTGACCTTAAATGCTCCATTTAAGCTGGGGAGTGTCTACAGGTTATCTGTGCTTTACTGGGGAGTTCCCAGTGTGAATGTGAAACTGTGAATGACGACGGGCCGCTCCTGAAGGGGAGTGCCGTCTAAAAAGACTTTCCCCAGTGGAAAAAAAGAGGAAAGAATCAACATCTCTGAAAGAAAGACCACAATGCATTGTGTTTAACCCTTTATCGTTAGAAAAACTAGATTTAAATGTGTTTTTATAAATATTCCATCATCAGAACAAAGTGGATTCATAAATATTATTTGTATTTATTAGGTTTTAACTTTGGAAAAAGAATGATGGGATATTATATCAGGCGGTTAAAAAAAGAAGTGAGCATGTGTCCAAATTGCATTAAAATCTAGGAAACTGGATAATCCCGTATTTTATAGTCTTTTAGGGCTCTTGTGTCGTGGTCAAGGTCCGGGGGCCGCATCCGACCCTCTGGGTATTTACCTCCGGCCCTTCAGATCGTTTTATTTCATTGTTATTATTGGCCCGATGTTATCTTGCACTCATTTCTAAGTTGTATAATTTTACATTTTTATGGAGAGTAAAATATAGAAGTTTATTTAAGGTTTAAGTCGATTTATTCTGGACGATTCTATTAACGTGACTTCCTTTCAAAATAAAACACCACATTATATCATCTCAGTGCAGGATTTTTAGTAGTAGGTTGTATAATGTCAAGAGTGATTTTTTAAAAAAAAAGGTTATTTTACCATTTTTGGTGCCTCCCAGGCAGAAATTAAAATGTAATCTTAGTTAAGTGACCATTAAGGTGCACTTAAAACCTTTGAATTTGTTCAAAAATAGACAATTAGCCTGATAACTCGGCGCGCCTCAATTTGCTGACTGATCTCCATTTGATTTCAAAAGTTTAACTTCTCCCTTTTGAGAAATCAGATACTGATTTGTATTTTTTTTATGTTATCATGATACATGTTAATGCACTATTGGATTTTTTTTGGTATAAATAAAACACAAATATAGATTTTTTTAAATTAGGAACTTTTGACAGAGGGTAACAACTTTCTTTCAAAATAAGTCACTTTATGTCACAAAGGATCAGTATAGCCTCATGTCAGCAGTGTTTTAAAAAAAACATGTTTTTTGTACATCTTATTGAGAAATTTGTAAATCTAACAAACCAAAATTAAATGAAAGCTAATTTTTCAAATCATGAAGACGCACCTAAAAACTTAAAACAAAAAAAAAGTGGCTAAAGATGAAGAGATTTTGGGAAACCGTGGTTAGTGATTTTACAAAGGAGCTGTGGAACCAACAATTCTGCATGACACACTCGACTTTTGATGAGCTCTTGTGGCGCCCGCTGTGATGCACTCGGGACAGCCAGTTCCCAACAAGAAGCAAACTTGATAACAAAAAAAGTGTGTCCATTGCAGTTTTGCTAAATATGTCAATTTCAATATGACCTCCTCCAAGTGCGAAAACTGACAAGTTATTTTTAGACATTGTGGTGTTTCCATTTAGAGAATTTATTATCACAGATCCAATTTGCACAATTTCCTAGTAAATGGAAACGTATCTGGTGAAAAATAGTGCTCTGAAAACTAATGCAAACTCTCACCACTGTTGGTTACCCTATTTTCTATATATTTAATATATTTTCTATTTATTTTATATATATTTTCTATTTATTTTATATATTTTATATATTTTCTTTATAGGTTACAGGAGCCAAAAGTTGTATAAGGAAGAAAAAAACATCTTTAAGTCACTTTAAGTCAGAAATCCAACATTTATGAACACATTTGTAGTTGAAAGTTATGATTGCATTCTGCTGGCTTTTTGGCATTCATTAAGGTTTTTTAGGCTAATTTGGAGTTTAGCTAAGATTTCAGTTACATGTTAGCTATTTTGGCTAATTTAAGCTTTTTCAGTTTTTTAGGCTAATTTGTTATTTAACTAATATTTCAGCTGGCTATCAGCTTCAGCATTTTCAGTTTTGAACTTCAGTGATTTCAGCTTCAGCTTCAATGATTTCATCTATGAGCTTCAGCGATTTCAGCTATCAATTTCAGCCTCTTTAGCTATCACCACTAGCAAATGTAGCGGCCTAATCCATCTTACAGCATTCACACTAGCATTATCACAGGTAATGCTATATATCTAGTTTTTAGCACGACCAGATTAGTCGACTAAAATAATCAGTAAAATAATCATTCGTGGCAGCATTAGTGAGAATTCACTTTAACCCTTTGGATTTTCTAGAGCCCCTCCCATCATAGGTTACCTCCCCTTCGAAGTCCTGGGTACATCAGGTTATGACTACTACCACGTGGACGACCTGGAGACTCTGGCCAAATGCCACGAACACTGTAAGTTCTCCTCTCTCAGCAGTCTCTGTGGACTTTTCATCAGTTTTCTTGCAGCAAATGTTTTTGTTTGTCTGCAGTAATGCAATACGGCAAAGGAAAGTCCTGCTATTATCGGTTCCTCACTAAAGGGCAGCAGTGGATTTGGCTGCAGACGCATTACTACATCACCTATCACCAGTGGAACTCCAGACCGGAGTTTATTGTCTGCACACACACTGTTGTGAGGTTTGTGGAAGAACTTTTCCTCTAAAGCTGAAAGAAAGACGTTCTGCTTCCTGTTTACGTACATTAAAGCCCAGTCTGTCTAAATCTGATCTTGAGATGGTCATCCATGCTTTTATTTCCCCTCATTTAGATTATTGTAACTGGCTTTTTATCTGTCTCCAACTTGTCCAAAATGCGGCTGCGATGCTTTTCACTGGAGCCAACAGGAGGGAACACATGACCCCGGTTTTATTTTCACTTCATTGGCTACCGCTCAAATTTAGAATTGATTTTAAAATCTTAAATTTTAACTTTTAATGCGCTAAAAGGTCAGGCTCCCAAATATGTTTGTGATCTGATAACACCTTACACCTCTTACCATTCTCTTCGGTCTTCAGATCAAAATTTGCTCAAAGTCCCTACTACAAAATTTCAAACCCGTCTTTTCAAGCTGTAGCCCCCAGACTTTGGAATTCCCTTCCATTAACCCTCCGTATGGCTGAATCGGTTGGTTCTTTTGAAAAAGCTTCTTAAAACATTTCTATTTAGACAGGTGTTTTAGTTAACTTTTCATTACTTTTAACCGGTTTTTACTTTTTCTGTTCTTTACCCATCTGGCTCTATTTGTTTTACCCTATTGTATTACAAGTGTATTGTGTCTTAATAATGTCTTGTAAAGCACTTTGTGGTTTTTACTTGTGAAAAGTGCTATATAAATAAATTTCTTCTTCTTCTTCATCTTTGTCCTGCAGTTATGCTGCTGTTAGGACAGAGCACCGTAGGGAGCTGGGAATCGAAGAATCGCCACCTGAGACCACAGCTGACAAGGTGAGGCCTTTGCCCCGTGAGCGTTACGGTGTGTCAGGTTATTGGGGGGAGTGCATGACCTGTGTTCTGTTACAGAAACCACAGGATTTGGGCTCAGAGACCCAACTCAACGCTTCCAGTCTGAAGGAGGCTTTAGAGCGCTTCAGTCACAGCCGGACCCCCTCAGCCTCATCCCGCAGCTCGCGCAAATCCCACCACACCAATGTGTCTGACCCTGCCTGTGAGACAGCCAGCTGATCACACCGACAGCCTGGAGTTGAGGCTCCATTCCCTCATCCTGGTTGTTTTTCCCCGCAGCGTCTCACGGGAAGCTTCAGGGAGAAAGAAGCGCTCTAAGTCGACAGGCTTCCTCTGCCATGGAGACGACATCGGAGCGCCGGGCTTCAGTCAGCAGTCAGGTCAGTCGAGCGGCTGAGAAAGCTCCGGCCGTGTTTGGTTTTCAGCGGGTCTGGATCCTAACAGGTTTTATGTGTCTTTTTAGCCACAACAACAGCCTCAGCAACAGCTCCAAAACAGCCAGGTAAAACACCCCTCACCGTATTCTCACCATAAACAACAGAGAGCTGAGCAAATAAAGTCACCCTCCAACTATACTTGTATCTATTGGTAAAGCATTTCTGGTTATCTTTTAATTATTATTATTATTTTATAGTCAAAAAAAAAAAAAAAAAAAAAAAAAAAAAAAAGGTACAAAAAAAAGTTAATAAAAAGGTGACGGATGCAAACCAGTGAGTTTAGTTGATGTTTATTCCACTATCTAACAAACCACTCTTCTTCTTCTTTAATCAACTTTTCTCCCACAAAACCCTTTGATGATGGAATTACAGCTGTTTAATTCAAACATGCCGGTTCCCTCTCATCGTTGTTGGAGTCGGTCTCATTACCAGGCAGTTGTTCAGTAAAAATGTCGACGGCTTTAGCCAAAACTCGGACAACAGTTACAGCAGCTCTTTACCCAGGTGTCAACAATCCCTTCACATATGGAGGCGTAACTCGCCCGGCGCTGCCTCCCAGTTAAAGTACGCCATCCATCACTCCCATGATCCAAGATCCGTGCTCTATTTAGTTTTTCCTCCGGTGCCACCGGGAACTAGGGCTGGGAATCTCATGATAACTCACGGTAATTCTCGATACCAATGTGTCTCAATATGGCAAACATTACAATAATCAATATATTACCTTGGTAATCTGTGATATTCAACTATTTTTAAAACAAATATATATTTTTTTTATTTTCTTCAAAACATTTTTTAGAACAATTTAAAACAATATGTCATTTATCACCTTTTCCAACGTTAGAATAAAATGATCAATAAATACCAGCTTGTCTTTCCAATAATTACTTACATTATAAGGTAACTAATAAACAAAGCTTTAGTTAAGAAACAAATGAAGAATATATTAAATGAACCTCTCACTTCGAAGTGCAGTACATGTGGAAATAAAAAAGTCATAATGCGGCATTTAAATTCATTTAATGTCAGATTATTTATTATTATTGAGACACAATATTAATGTTTATCCTGTAAATATAATATGATTATTGTTTTTTACAGTGCTGGTATCCATATTCACTTTCTACTCCTTTAATTCAAATTTCCTGCACTTTTTCTTTAATAATCAACACTTTCTGCTGGCGTTCTCACTCGTTGGATCAAAAATCTCATTTGGACGGTCAGACGCTGCACAGCTCTCCGCTAGAGTCTGAAGTGCAGGGTTTGAACAGGTTATGCTTTTGTTGTATTAGAAACCGCGCACTGAGAAAAATTCTATAAGAACATGTTTAAAACTCTGTTCTTATTGGAGTTTAGTCTTTAGGTTTGTGAACTAAACATATAGATTTATTTATTTGTTTTCTCTCTCTTGTTTCCTGACAGCAGATGCAGTTTTCAAGAGAGGTGGAGGCCATGCAGCACCTGAAAGACCAGCTGGAACACCGGACTAGAATGATTGAGGCCAACATTCAGAGGCAGCAGGACGAGCTGCGGCAGATTCAAGACGAGCTGCAGCGGGTGCAGGGACAGAGTCTGCAGGTGCAGGAGCACGCCAGCAAACTAACCCTGCAGTTTCTGCTCAGACGTTCTCCAGCTCCTCCTGGTTTCTTACAGATGCTGCTGCAGAAAGGAGCTGGAGGACAGAGTCTGGTCTCCACACAGAGGAGCCAGGGGAGCAGTGGACCGCAGGCAGGGGTTCTGAGCGTGCAGAGCCAGGTGGTCTCTGCAGGACCGCTGCAGAACAACATGCAGCAACAGGCTGTCCCGCCTCAGCAGCAGCAGAGCGCAGCGATCCCACAGGTCAGACAAACTGCAGCTTCTCATCTGAGCCTCACCTCAGTTATACATGAGCTTTTCATGGATGCTCTCATCCTTTGAGCAGAGGACCGTCACTCTGCAAACCCAACAGAACCCCCTTCCTGCACCGCTCTACAACACCGTGATGATCCCCCAGCAAAATTCTGCCAATGTGGTCCAGATCGCTGCCAGTCTGGCACAGAATCCCGGACCCAACACCCCCGCTCTGGCAACGTTTGCACAGGACCGCTCAGCTCAGATTAGGTTTGATTGTAAATGGAGTCACTTTAAAAACTCCCATCATCTTTTTGATTTGACCGAGTTCTCCTCTGCTTGCTGCTGTCCTGCAGGTTTCCCACAGGCCCTCAGCTGCTGACCAAACTGGTCACGGGGCAGATGGCGTGCGGGGCCGTCATGGTTCCTACGCCCATGTTTATGGGTCAGGTGGTGACGGCCTTCTCTCCACAGCAGGGTCAAACTCAGTCCATCAGCATTTCTCAGCAGCAGCAGGAGCAGCAGCAGGTACAGCAGCAGTCTCGGGTTTCAGCCATGCAGGCGGGACAAGCTCAGCTGACGCAGCAGCAACCACAGTTCCTGCAGGTACCACTGCCGCCCCAAACCCAACGTAGATGAAGTTCTGCTCAGCAGATACCTGAAGTTCCTGGATCTTAGTTCAACGAGTGAATTATCTTTCCAGAAAGACTTTGAGGCCATCCGTTTGGTTGTTTTGGTGCCAGACACAGTTAAAAACTAATGTGAATGATACTTTTCCCATCTATTGATCACGTTATGAAGCAGAGAACAGATTAGGTAAAACCGGATTAGAATCAGCTGACTCCAATACATCAGTTAAAACTTGAATAAGTTCATAGAAACCTGATGGACTTATGTTACACGTGTCTCGCTTCTAAAAAAAAAGTCAGAATATATCTGTGTTCAGCAGCAGGAGGAGGTCTTTATAAATTGGAATCTATGGAGTAAGATAGCTGTCAAAAAAGAAATAACAAAGAAAAGCCGTATTCATAAATTCAAAAATGTGACAAAAAAATTAATATTTTGTGCACAAAATTTGAATGCAGCATTTAGGCTATGTCTGACTTCCCACCCTAATCTCTAACTACTAAAAAACTATAGTGCAGGACTAAATAGTGCCCTGGAATTTAAAGGCAATTTGGACACGATGCTCACTACTTTTTTTTTTTTTTAACTTTATTGAAAGCAAACCAATTTACAGAACATTTAAACCAGGTGTCCCCAACGTTTTCTTGCTAGGGCCACATACCTGTTTTCTTCTTTGATGTAGGGCCAAGGCCGGTTTGTAGAATTAAAAAAAAATTGTAAGAATTACAGCCTAAATGTGAACATTTACAGTCTTCCAAAAAGCTACACATAGCCAAATTCTAAATGATTAATTTCTGTTATATTCTTTGAAAGAAAAAAAAACAAAACATTTGAAAAACAAGATAAAGCATTACCTACAGTAAGCTGAATGTAGCCGTTGAAAATGCTAGTGCTGATA
Source organism: Oryzias javanicus (assembly GCA_003999625.1). Lineage (NCBI taxonomy): Eukaryota > Metazoa > Chordata > Actinopteri > Beloniformes > Adrianichthyidae > Oryzias > Oryzias javanicus. Next base: position 25,479,166 of record CM012440.1, read on the forward strand.
ACTGAAGAGGCTTAAATTGATAGCTGCAATGGCTGAAGCTAATAGCTAAAAATACGGAAGCTGATATCTAAGTAAAATATTAGCGAAATGCCAAATTAGCCTAAAAAACTGGACTAAAATTCTAAATTTGCCAAAATAGCTAACATGTAGCTGAAATATTAGCTAAACTCCAAAATAGGCCAAAAAAATTGAGAAAAACCAAAATTTGAAAAAAACAGCTAGCATGTATCTGGAATATTAGCTAAATGCCAGATTAGTTTAAAAAAAAAAAAAAGACAGGTTAAATGTCTAATTTGGCCAAAATAGTTAGCATAAGGCTAAAATATCAAAAATTCAAATTAGCCTAAAAAATTGAAAAAAGCCTAAACTTCTAAATAAAAAAAAAGCTAGTATGTGGCTAAAATATTAGCTAAATGTCAGATTAGCAAAAAAAAAATATGAAAAAGTGTCTAATTTAGCCAAAGCGGTTAGCATAAGGCTAAAATATTAGCTAAACTCCAAATTAGCCTAAAATACTGAGAAAAAGCCTAAATTAGCTAACAGAGCTAGCATGTAGCGAGAATAGTAGTGAAGTTTGCAGAGCTCAACATGAGCCCAGTTTGACTGCAGAATGGTTGAGCGTAGCTTCCACTCTCCAAGACTCAAATTCTGGCTTCATGATCCAGGTTTGTGTGCTGGAACTAGTCTGAATGTTTTCCTGCAGGCGTCTCAGCTCCTTCACGGGAACCAGTCCACCCAGCTGATCCTCCAGGCGGCGTTCCCCCTGCAGCAGCAGGGCAGCCTCGGCGCCGCAGCCCAGCAGCAGCAGCAGCAGCAGCTGCAGCTGCAGCAGCAACACCTGGGCCCCCACCGATCAGACGGTCTGTCCGACCGCTCCACCACGCAGCCGCAGTAACCGTCTGAACCCGGCCACAAATGGAGCGCCGCGGGAAGAGCAGCACGGAGAAGTGACGGGATGGGCGGGCCCGCCTCTCACAGGGATCCTCTGCTGCCCTCCTGAAACCCCTGACCGACAGATCCAGGTTTGGGCCTGCTGCCGCTCTGGTGATGCGGTCTGAGTCCAAACCTGTAGCATCACCCCCCACCTGGACCTCTACCTGCGTGAGCTCACACAGAAACGGCCATCTTCTCTGGAAGGACAGCCGACAGCCGCACGGTCGTAGGGAGGTGTCCTTCTGCTCCTGTGTCTTTGTACAAAAATAATTATTGGTCTGAAAGAATTTTACGAATGTGACATAGATTGAAATGTTACTGTACAAAATATAATTTGTAATATAGCTTGTAAATATACTGAAAGAGAATATTTTATATGAAGCATGAGGTGAAAACATAGTTTGTTATTTTCATCTTTGAAAATGCGTTTTGTTTTCTAGTTTCTGAGAAAGTTTTAAAGGAATTTTCAAAAAAAAAAGTCATGGATCTTAGTGCCACGAGTTTCTCAGGAAACAAGGAGATTTTCATTTCGTTGGTTTCTCCACAAGATTTACCCCTGAAGTCATTTAAAGATCTTTGAATCTGTGATGACATATTTCAGACGATGATCTCAGATCCCTCTCTGCTTTTATCACAGGAGGTCTGTTGATCTCGCTTCAGTTTTACAGACATAAATCACACAAACACCTTTTTCTTTGAACTCTCACTCGTGCGGAGTCGCGCCTGCAGCAAGCTTCAGGCTGGGTCTTCTGTGAAACATATCTGCCTTCATCTGTAAACCGTAACGGTGAGCTCATCGCTGACGCGTCTGCGTCGGCAGAGGTCGGTGGGGTGTCGGGTTCCACCTGAAACTGAATTCTGTCAGCCAACATGACGGAGGCACGTTCCACAAGGAAAAGAATCCTGTTCTGATGTTTGAGTCTAACAGGAAACGCCTCATCTTCTGCTTCAGGGATCAATTCTGCTCTCGTGGATTCTGTTGAAGTACTCAGGCTGCTGGTTTGTTTTTATTTTTTTACGTTGGTGATGTTTCATCTCCAACCATCACTGTAATGCTGGTTCTAGAGCTCCTCAGGTGGAGGGAAGTCGACGCGAAGCAGCTAAACGCCCAAATGTTGAATAAAAACACATCTGTCATTCTGATGCAGTCTGTTCTTCTTTTTTTATGACAATAAGCCAAAATGCTCTTTTGTATGGAGTCAAATCAGGATCAGCTTAAAGGGAACTAAAAAAAACAGATTGAAAAATAGACATTGTAAATGAATATTTGAAAACAATATCTTGTGAATTTGAAAATAAAGGAAAATTTGAAAAATATGTTTTAAATATTTGTTTAAAAAAGAAACTAAAAACTTTTAAAAAGTCTAGAAATTTGAATTAAAAAATGAAAATTTGAAAATCCCTGAAAATTTGAAATAAATCTTGAAAATATGAAAAAAATTAACATTTGGAAAAAGAAAATTTGAGGGAAAAAAATACTGAAAAATTGAAATAAATCTTGAAAATTTGAAAACAAGGAAAGCTTGGATAAAAAAAAAACTATAAAAGTAAATTTACCAATTGAAAAATCATTTAAGAAGATAAAATTAGGCTCAGATCAGCAACGAATACTCAAAAATCAGAATTGAAACTGTAGACTGAGGACTGAAAGTGAAGATTCAGAAGATTTATCGTTTAAAAATGCACAATATTTTTGCTTTTTGGCGCTTAAGCATTCATTTATAGTAGGGTTGGGGATCGATTAAAAAAATTAAGTAATTAATCGCATACCTGGGGGAAATTAATCGCAATTAATCCCCATTTTTTTTTTTTTTTTTTTGTTTTACATTACTTGACAACCACTTATCTGCAAATAATCTCAACATGAAATCACACAAACACATTTAGAACATTTAGTTTTAATTAAAGCTGTCAGTTGATTAAAAAAAATCATATTAATCACACTTTTGTGTGGTGATTGATCACGATTATTTACAATCTTTTCCTTTGTACATTTTTAAAACTTTAAAAGCAAAATTTTTAATTCGGTAATAGCATTACCTGCGATGATGTGAAGATGTAGCCTAAATATTTGCCTAACTCCAAAACTGCCTAAAAACCTGTGAAAAGGCCTTAATTAGCCTAAACAGCTAGCATATAGCTACAATATTAGCTAAACTTCAAAATAGGCTAAAAAAATCTTAATAAAATCCAAAATATTCCAATAATCTAGCAGAATGCCAATTTTCAAACTTTAAAACTGTAACTTTTTAACATAGTTATGAATAATAAAAAGGCAGGAATATTATTCCAGAATAAATCAACTCAAACATTTAATAACTTTCAATATTTTACTCTCCATAAAAATATATTTTGTCTAAATCATACAAGTTAGAAATAAATGCAAGATAACATCGGGCCATTAATAAAAATAAAATGAAATGACCAATGACAGTTTCTGCAGAGCGGCAGGAGTTTATTAGAAATTTACCTGTGAGTTGTGGGCGGGACTGTTGAAGCAGAGTAAGCCTGACCTGACTTCCCGTTATCCATCTGATTACTTGCTTTTCTAACATTTCTGGTCTAACAAAAATGGCAGCAATATTAGATCTATCTATCCGGTCGTACAGTTTAGATCCAGATTCCAGCTCAGACCAGGAAAACAAAGACGTTCATGGATCTACCTGTCTGCAGGTGGATGTATCAGAGTGGAGTAGGAGCAGGAAGACTTTGGCCCCGCCCATTTCACTTTGAATCTTCTAATATTTTTATTAAAAAATACTCAGAAATCCTGCAAGAACATGTTAAAAACACCAAGAACATCATATTTAGAGTGGGTTTTAAATCTTTCAGGAAATATATATATATATGAAATATTTTGTCTTTGGGTCAAAATATTTGAAGACGCACTCCAATAAAAAATGTTTTTAACAAGTTCTTGTGGCATTTTTGTCATGACAGAGAACATTTTTAAAGAAAATTTAGCTTAAAATTTAGTTTTTGATTTTGTCTTAAATTGTATAATTATGATAAAAGAACAGTGGGAAAACTTTAATAATAGATCAACAGATGATCAGAGTGAGATGCTTCATGTGTGGAGATGACACTCCAGAGATTAGATTTACATCAATCCCGATCACATCACTGTATGAACACAGATTTATTATTGATCTGTTTGAAATTAACTTTTTGGAATCATTGAAGCAGTCACGTTTAATGACTTTACAGCAGAAATAAAGGTTCAGTCCTTTACTGCCACCTCCTGTTAGTTTACAAACATCACACTGATTTATTCTTTAAATTAAAAAATAATCAGTGATTGGTCAACTTATAAATTAATTGTTTGTAGAAACCATATTCTTTAAAAAAAACCACAAAATCCAAGTGATGCTGAATCCTTCTGCCCTTTATTAATAATATTACCCAACAAAACGGATCAGAGATCCAGAAAAACATGAAACAAAACATTTCAGGTTTACAGTCATTTCAGAAAACAAACAAACCGAATAGTTTCACAGCATCTGTACAGTCTAAAAATATTCGTATTCTCTCTTTTGTCACATCTCAGTAGGAATACTTGCAGGGTTAAAAGTGTCTGATGAAACGGTGCTGCAGCAGCTAAAACACATAAAAAGGAGGCGACATTCACCGCTGGAGAGGCAAAGCCAGGCCTCACCTTCACTACCGCTGGAATAAACCAAGACAACGGATCAAAAGAGAGGAAGCAGAGCTGAACCTGTGAAAACATGAAGTACCCTGACAGAACCTACGAAATCCTTCTATGACAATGAAAAGAAAAATCATTTTTAAGGCGGCTGGTATGTAAAACTACAGGTAATATTCATGGATATACACACTTTTTTTAATGACCTACAGGCCTCAAACCCCCGATGCCGGGTCTGCTGGGTTCCCTTCTATGATTGTGTGCATGTATGTGTGAGGTTGGGTCAAATCAGGATCAGCTTAAGGTGAAGGAAAATACAGACTGAAAATTTCAAAAACAGACATTGTAAATTTAAGGGAAAAATGTTAAAGGGAATATTGTGAATTCGAAAACAAGAATACAGAAAACTTTAAAAAAAATTATAAATGTATCCATTAATAAAAGCTGCTGTTTTGATTTTTCAACTTTTTTTTGGGCTAAACTGAAAGCAAAAAATGAGATTAAAGTACAAACATTTTTTGTAACAAAATTTGTAACAAATTTTCGTTTTTTATTGTAATTCAAGTTTGAAATTTACATTTTTTATTTCAATTTTTTTTTCAAATTTTCAATAATTCCCTCAAGTGTTCAATATGTATTTTTGAGTGTAAAACTACTTTCATATTTTATTTTATTTTAATTAATGTCCATTTTCAATGTCGTTCATTCACTTTAAGTTGATCCTGATTTGACCTCGTGGGGGGGGGTCACTTAGTAGAAAAAAAACCAAACATTTAAAAGAAGACTTAACAAAGATATTGATAATGTCCTTATTGCCTAACAGAGTGTACAGCATGTGGGCCAGTCTTCATCTGGATCCCGGAGTCTTCCTCCCGCATGTCATGATGTGGGCAGTTGAAAGGCTGGAGCCCTGGTTCGGTGCCAGTCTTTACCTGAGTGGACAGACACTTGTGGATCAGAAAAAAGGCCTTCGGGGGGGGGAGAAGCGGGAAGGACGTGGCTCCGCCCACGTCTGCTGGACACAGACCCGGTCACACTGCCGTCGCTTCACTTCAACTTAACGTATTTACAGAGAGAAAGCGAGTCCTTCGTCCCAGGTTACAAACCATCGTCTGGCTTGATGAACAGCGCCGAGATGGCAAACGCCAGGAAGACGATCCCTCCGATGATCGTAACTACGGAGACAAAAGCAGGAAGTCTCAACCGGATGCTTTGTGTTCATGTTAGGTTCCATCCTCAGCAGAGAAGCAGTAATCCTACAAGTCTAGAAAAGGTCTAATATTTTTCTGAGTTAAGATGCTGAATCTCAAGGATCTTCATTCGTTTTTCTGAACTCTTTTTTTTTTTTCAGATAAACGTTCTCGTGGAGCAGGAGAAAGATCAGAGGAGTGAACCCACAGGTTCAAGGTGAGATGGAAAATTATAGAACTGCTAAAAAACTAATTATTCTTCTTTATGATGACATTTTTTATATTTTAAGACCAAAACTGTTTTTCTGACCATGTTTAATGTCAGAACTCCTAACATCTACCATCAGTTCATCCTTTGTTGAGCTTGAATCACTAGTTAAGGAAGAATGTTATTAGTTATCAGTACTGATTCACTAGTTTGGCATAACAACCCATGATAATAATCAAGTAAGGGAGCTGTGAAGGACCAACATTAATCAATGAGAAAAGTGCAACACTGAATGTAAATGACAGTAATTTCTTTCCAATTCTGATTGGTACTGAAAGTCGTTTTGTTTCTGGTGTGTGTGCTGTTCTCTCTGAAACCGTCTAAAAACATCTATATATAAACACTAATTCAAAAGTAAATCCCCCGAGTTTCTGCCTTCTCTCTCCTCGAGCTGAACTTGAATCTTCTGAGACTTTCATTATAATTTCATGTATTTTCATTAATTTACCATTTATACAGATTTTCAATGAAAATGTCATTTGATCCGACATATCCTCCATCGTTTTACTTCCTATTTTCATATACTTTTTCCTATTTCAGTGTTTTTGATGCAGGATGTAATAGCAGACTGTAAAACTCTTCAAAATAAAAGCATTCGACAGCAAAGTCACCTGTAAAAGAACCCGTCAGGTTGTTTTTGGCATCTACTCTTATCTCTTGGGGCCTCATTGCAAAGCAGTTTTTTTTTAACTCACTAGCAATAAACTGTTTTGGAAATAAGAAAAAAAGCCTAATAGCAGCAAAACTGTGCCCTTCATGACAGCAGATTTTGAAACGTCTGAAGCCAAGCTTCTTTTTGTTCAGAGACGAGGGGATGACATGTCCAGCACAGATACGATTCTGCAGAACTCTGCAGGTCAAACTACTCACCTGTTCTGACCGATATTCTCTGAGCGATCATTCTGCCTCCGATCACGGCCAGCCCGGTGCACAAAACGTGTCCCAATGTGCCCCCCACTGCCACTCCAAACGGGTTCTGGAAAACAGGACTCTTTCAGAATAAAAGCCTCCCCGCTGGAACGCCCCTTCTCTTAGAGCCCCTCACCTCTCTGGCGGCTAGAATGATGGTGGTCAGCTGCGAGCGGTCGCCCCACTCGGCCAGGAAGGACAGGGTGAAGGCCTGGATGAAGATCGGTGAGATGAAGCTGTACCACTTGGTCTGAGGTAGAGTGATCCCTGTTCCTGCCTCCACATCTGCAGTCCCGTTGACAAGTTTGGAGCGTTGTAGCTGCAGGCAAAAAATACTGAATGCTTTCTTTGAAACACGCTCCAATTAAATTGTGTTTAAACATGTAGCATTTTTGCCCTTGATGGAGGACATGTACAAATAAAATTCAGATTAAAACTGAAGTATTTCACAATCTTCCTGCTCCACTAACAGATCCTAGATCTAGACTACTAGATCCATGAACGTCTTTGTTTTCCTGGTCTGAGCTCGTCTGGATAGATCTAATATTTCTGTCATTTTTGTTGCATCCCTGATGTTTGGTTGAAGCTTTTCTGATATTTAAAGTTTAAATGGAAACCTCGTGAGCTGTCACAAACAATTAGTTTAATAGTCGACTAATTGTTGATTATTTTTTCTGATAAGTCGACTAATCTGGTCATGTTCAAGCAGGATGTAAAACACAAATCTTAACCATTATTAGCTTTAAACTCACTAAAATAAAGACATTGAAGCTTATCGTTTATTAAACTTTTAATGAATCTTGCAGCTTCTGTCTTTTATTGGTTTCTGATATTAAAACAAGATTAAATGAGAAAAGTTGCAAAACCAGCAATAAAGCTTGAGAGGATGTTTTTAGCTGAAAGAAGTCACTGAAGATGCTGAAGCTCTTTGCTGAAAATAGTGACACGATTTACTTGAATTGCTGCAGGAACCTACTGAAAATGATAGATCTATTTGCAAAATGTTAAATTTGCTATAAGACTTGAAATTTAGATAAAGAACTATGAAAGAACGCTGATGTTGACCTAAATTTCTGAAAAAAAGAAATTGTAGTAAAATTGCTAAAAATTTGCAAAAATATTTAATGTGTTGCTTAAATATGAGCTTAACTCCAAATTAGCCCAATAAAACCTTAGAGATCAAATTAGCCAAAAAAGCTAACACTTTGCTAAGATATTATCTTAACTCAATTTTTTAAAATAACTATGACAGATTAAAACATACCCCAATAATAAATTTAATGGCTTGTTGCTAATTTACCAAATATTTTGAAATTTGAAGACTTTCTTATTCATGTTTTATGTGGCATATTTGGCTTTATGTTTCAGAAACTATAAAGTTTATAAATACAAGCAGTAATGTCCTGAACGAGCCGATACCAACAGCAGGAGAAACACTACGGTGCACGTGTCAAGGTCGCGGCCCGGGGGCCGCATCCGGCCCTCCAGATCATTTTATTTTATTGTTGTTAACGGCCAGATGTTATCTTGTGCTTATTTTTAACTTTAACAAAATATTATATTATATTTTTTTTTAATGGATAGTAAAATATTGAAAGTTATTTAAGTTAAACCTTATGATTTATTCTAGAATAATATTCCTGACATTTTATTATTCGTAATTTTGGTTACATTTTGAAAGTTTTAAAATGACATTCTGCTATCTCATTGGATTATTTTGGCATTTACTAATATTTCTAAGGCTATTTTGGAGTTTAAATATTTTTTAATCAACAAGCCTGCTGTTTTGGCTAACCTAAGTTTTGTTTTTTTTAGGTTAATTTGTCATTTAGCTAATAACTTGGCTATCAGCTTCAGTGTTTTCAGCTGTTGAATTCAGCTTGTAGTATTTACACTAGCATTATTGTAAGCAATGCTATATAACTAGTTGATAATATGTTAAAAAGTTACAGTTTTGAAAATGTATCTTTAGAACGTTCAGTAAATGTTTTTCCTGTTCGGCCCACAACCTGAGGTGTGTTTTAATGGTTTTTAAATGTCTTAACGGCCAAGCGCCTTCTTATCTGTCAGATCTTTTAGTCAAATACGAACCCTCGCGGACTCTAAGATCTTCTGGCACTAGTCTTTTAGTAATTCCAACTGTTAAAACAAAAACATATGGAGAGGCATCTTTTAAGTATTATGGCCCCCGTTTGTGGAACGGTCTGCCAGAGGACCTGAGAGCCGCAGAGAACATGGATGCTTTTAAGAAAAAACTCAAAACTCATCTTTTTACCTTGGCTTTTAGTTAATTTTTTATGTTTTACTGTTTATCCATTTATTGATTGCTTTTATCAGTACGTTTACTTCCTCATTTTTAATTCTGGTGCTTCCTCATTTGGGTTCTCGCCCTCTGGGTCGGCTGTTGTTCAGCCACTGCGGCTCTGGATGGGGGCCTGCATCGCCACCCAGCTGTGGTGAGGCGGGTCCCCGGCTGTGATGCTGCAGCTGGCTGGCTATGCCGCTATTCGGAGAAGGAGACCCCAACTATTAGCGTACAAACTTACGTGCTCAGCCTATTCCCTGTTGTCCATTTTAATCACCTGTGGAGTGGGAAGTAGAGGGTGGGTGGGGGGGCTATTGGACCCTGTTTTATTTTTAAATTTTATGCTTGCTTTTAAAATATCTATTGTTTTTTTTTGTTTTAGTGTAAAGCACTTTGTGTTATTTTTATATGAAAAGTGCTATCTAAATAAAGTTTGATTTGGATTTTGGCCTCTTGTGTGATTCAGTTTGACACCCTGATACTAAATGAAGTCGGCATCTGAAACAAAGAACTATTTTCTACAAAGATGAAGTTTTGGTCAAACTGACTAAACTACGACATTCTGGCTCCATATAATATGAAGTAATGGTGACAGCCCTGGAGCTGCTGGGAGATTCATACATAGATCTGCAGATCCTGGATGAACGCACCTCCTCATCTTTTTTCTTGATCTCAGCCTGCACCTCCTCCAGCTCCTCCTGGCCCTCATCTGGACTCATCTTCAGCCCTTCTCTCAGCATTCGCAGCCCAAAGATGGCAAACAAAGCGGTGGAGACGTAGTAGGTGTAAATTCTGGGGATGATGGTGGCGGCGTAGCCGAACAGAACTGGGAGAAGGAGGAGGCAGAGGATGGAGGTCACGGCACTGCGTGGAAAGGCTCGGCGGGTTAACAGGTGGAACTTTACCGACCGGAAAGACAGGTCATGATTCCCAGAGCCAGCATGGCTCCCGCCAGCACCGTCAGCCGGTTGTAGCGCATGGCCATGATGGCCGCGATGAAGAAGGTTTTGTCCCCCAGCTCGGAGACGATGATGACGGAGAAAGCGGCCACGAAGGCGTGGATGAAGCCCAGGTTGGCTTTGCTGGAGCCATCCCCGGAGACGGCGGGCTCAGCCGGCCGGGCGCTGGGGGCGTTCTGGAGGGAGGAAGCGGCACAAGTCAGCACCGTGTGTCTGGGCTTGCATGCCCGCAGAGCACATCGACTCCAACCGAGCGTGTCAGAGCAACACCTGGAATTAAAAACAGCGGAATGTTCCGACTAATGGGCCCGACCCGGTAACGTGACACCCGAACGCAGCGGCTATGTAGCGGCTAGCTTGTGCCGGCTAACTCCAAGCCGACAGAAGCGGCGATGGCGGCCTCCGAAAACAACACTGAACCGGTCTGGGTTCGAGGCGAACTCTTACTTCCTGTTGTTGTTTGTGCTCTTGAAGGGTTTTGGGCTCCTCTTGAATGGCAGCAACTCCGAGCGACCACAGCAACACGACGGCGAGCGTAACCACCACAGCTCTGCTGTCCCGTCCATGTCCGCCTCCGACCGACGGACGCATCGTGGCCACCGAAGCCGAGTTCACTGTTCCGGTTCGAGTTCAGCCCGTCTCGCTGTCAGAACTCCAACATCATTTTCATAAACTACACCGAACGACGGAGTCGGCGGTTGCCCACGTAAGTAAGTATCCTCTAAACCCGGAGCCAAGTCTAGCAGGAAGTCAGTTAGTCGACAACGCAGCTGGCTGCTGATTGGACAGCTCCATGAGCCAGATGACGTAGGCGGATACATAAGCTCACTGATTGGCAATTGTCTGTATCACATATAAACACAACCGGCACTAGCTAGTAAAACCATCATGTACAGAAATTAAAATCCGGAAGATGTTCACATGTTCTCGAAAAAAACACGAACAAGACTATGAAAGTTAAATAAAAATTGTTATATAAATTACATTTATTCTTTTTCGTTTTCATTTAAATTTTTATTCGTTTTCTATTATTTTTATTTTATTTTTATGTATTTCCTTTCCTGTATAGATTTTGCTAAGAAGAAAAACTATTAATAATTGTGGGATAAATCCAAATGCATTTAAATTCCACACTTACAGACACATTTCTCTCTTACCAGCCCTTTAGAACCACAGTCTTATTTAAAAAATCCACCAAGGGGCCAAAATCCACGGATTTGTATAAATATCATTGCTAGTATTCTGATATAATGACAAATGTTGCTTTAAAAAAATAAATAAAACATGAACATTAAGAGAATATAGCCCCATCCCCCAAAATATGAACGATAATTACTTTTAACACAAAGTCACGTGACTTTCTTTCAAAATAAGACACTCCTGTGTCACAGGATCATCTCAATGCTGCAAATGTGGTAGTAAAGGAAGTTGTATGATGTAAATATATATGTAAATATATAAAAACACAACTTATGTTACCTTTTATGATGCATCTAAGCAATAAATTCAGACAATTAACATACAAAAAAATAAAAAATAAAATTGGAGCTAGTAAGGCGACCCTTCCTGTATTTTTATAACCTTTAAACAAACTTAAAATCGTAGAATTTGTTAAGAGGAAAAAAGAAAATTTTTTAATTTGATCCTTTTCGATTCTGGTTGTGGTTTTTGACCCCCACTTGGTTTTGCGGTACCCAACGCTGAAAAATCTGTTAAGAACTGTTTTATGAGTTGAATAAAGTTCAAGTTAGTTTACTTTCCTTTTTTCCATTGCTACTTGCTTACCTTTTACTTTACAGCTACTTTTAAACATTAAAAGTTTATTTTTCATTAAGAGCCCCAATAGAGGGCTTCAAGAGCCTGAGGTTGCAGGGATCTGCATCCTTCAACACTAAAAGAGCCGTTTGATTCTACCTAAATAACCAGAGAGACACACATTCCAACTTCCTGTTTAGAAAAATACAATTTATTCACGCATTTTGACTAATAAGCCATTCATTTATAAAAATGTAGGTTTCAAATACTTACAATAATTTACTTCAATTAAAATTTACTTCAATTAAAAACAGATTTTTTTTCATCATTATGACTTTTGTTCATCTTCATAATTTTTGTCATTTTAGTATCAAATACAAACATGACCATGTTGGTGTACAATTTAATCTTTCTTTTGAAACGTGTAAAAGCGTTTTCTTTAAGAACTCTGGAAAACATAATAAACTAAAAACAAATAATCAGATCTACAAAACTGTTATTTTATTTAAATTATTAGCATTTTCTTCAAACTCAAATAGCCACAATGGAGGGATGAAAGAGCGGCATGAGGCTCCGGAGCCTCAGGTTGCAGACCCCACTTTATAAAGACATTTTTCTTATTAAAAATGTTTTTTTTTTCTTGCCTAAAAAAAATCTCTTATATATATTTTGATGAAGACATGTTACACAACAAAAACCAGTTATGAAAACGGCTGAAACATTCTGTGGAGTTTTAATCACACCTTGCATAAAATTTCCTGTTTGGACGCGTCTCCGGTGGCGGGTCAGGATGACTAACCGCCGCATCAGGGTGTGGTAACCATGGCAGGCTCCCTCTGAAACCGTTCCCCTCACACCTGAGACTCAACACCTTCTCCATTTCACTTCCAACAATGACGACATTCTTCATCTCCTTTCCTTGCAGTCTCCATTCAATGAAAATCCAGTTTTTTGAGTTTTTAACAAGTATTTATGGCATTTTTATTCTGAAAGAAAACAAATGTTATAAGAAATTTTTCATTTCTGAGTATTTCTCCTTTTAAATCAATCCAACAGTCTTGGACAGACTCTGTTTTTCATCAATCATCTTCTTTCTGCTGCACATGCACTAAACCCTCATCTGGTCCGGCTAGCGTGTCTAGTTCAGCTTCTGGAGAAGAGAAGATGCTATCTTCACATTGACTGCAGTCAAATGAGCCGCCGTTCACATTTCTGTGGTCCAATCAGCCGTCACTGGATTTTTGGTGTGAGTTTCATCCAATACTTACGGTAGCAGTCCTGAGAACGCTGGAAAATCTCCACCAGACTCCACGGAGCTTCTTGATGTGACCACGGAAATGTGAACGGCGGCTCATTTGACCGCAGATGGAAAGGATTGTAAATGAATGAAAGAGCATTTGGATGTTAGCTTTCATTATTTTCTGCTCTGAGAAACCAATGGATTGAATGGATTGATCACAGCAACGTCAAGAAACATCAAAGAGTCTTTGGTGAACTGGAAGGAGAAAGAATCAGGATTTTGGAGGAAGTTCTGTCCATGAAGATCTTCACTTCCTCGTCTGAGGTCAGGGGTGGTGCTCCAAAAGCCACACCCCCTCAGAAACAGAGGCTTCAGATCAACATGAAAAATGTCTTTTTAAAACATTTAGGTTGTGGGATTTTGGTTAATCAACATTAAAATAATAAAAAAAAAACTTTATAACAGTGATGATGCACAATTTGTTCTCCATCCTCCTATCATCACTAGAGCCCGTCTGCTGGGTGAAGACATAAATTTGCTCTTAAATGGTTTTCAGGTATAGTAAACAATGCATCAACAAGTAAAAGCTTTTTATGTACAACAAATACTTTGACCAGAAAACCTTTGAAAAGTTAAATTATTCATACGCTCTCACAGGAACACGTCACCTGGACGATACCTGAGGAGACGAGTCACACTCGGAGCTCTCACAGCACAAATGGTATCAAAGCTTTTCTGTGTTTTGGATACAACTGGTATCTGCTAACGTAAAGCTCGTGACTCAGCTGTGCGGCCAGCGCCTGGTTGAAGAGCACGTAGAGAACCAGCAGCCACCACGTGGAAGAGCGTCCACCAAAGACGAAGCCCAGAGAGACGTAGATGAGCAGCTCTGCAAAGTAGTGCGGGCATGACACCCAGTGGAAGCAGCCTCCAGTCGGCATTCGATGAGCAAGCGTCTCCACTGCTCCTGCGGGGGAAACGATAGGATTCCATTGCTATTTCTGGCTGAGCAAACGGGAAAAATCAGCTTTAAATACGACTGCAGCAACTTCTTCTGTTTGGTCTAAAAGAGTTTTTCTTTTTCCCACGAATAGCTTGAAACTAAAACAGCAATTTAAATAAATCAGTGTTTTTGTTGTCTTTAACATGCGTTTATGTCAACAGAGGGGATGTAGATTAGTCGACACATCATTTATAAACAGAGTTACAAATATTTAGTGATGGTAAATGAGTAAAATCACGTCGTTCATGTTTTAAAAAGAGTTTTTCACAGATTGAAGATTATTTTAGATTCCCCTCACAGACATAATCACAGCTATTGAGATGACTGTCTAGGCAGATCCGCTTCAGTTATCGTGGAAAATAATTTAAAAAAATCTTATGTTTGTTTTAATACTGTTCTGCAGCTTCTTGATACCCAAGTTGCTCAAATGTATATGATTAAACTTTTGCAAATCCTTAGCGATGAGAAAGTTCAAAAGTTAGTTAGAAACATAAAATATGGAGGACATCTTGTTTTAGGGTGTTTTTATGTGCAAAAAAAAACAGATAAGGACATGAAGTGAATATGGAGATTTTAATGATCCACTCTGATGGAAACTGTGTTTTTAACATGTTCTTGTGGTATTTTTCTCATGATGGAGGACATGTATGAAGAAAATTAAGCTAAAATTTCTTTATTAAAAATCTTAGGAAACCAGAGTAGATTAAAAAAGCCAATAGAAAGTAGACATCCTGCTCTGATGCATCCACTCACAAACAGATCCATGAACGTCTTTCCCTGACTGTATAGCTCTGACGCTACTCATCATTTTTGCTGCGTTTCTAATGTTAGTTTGAGGTTTTCAGGGGCTGTAAGCTGGCAGGAGAGCATGTAAACAGAGAGCTCTCTCAGCAATGAAGAGGTGAAAGGAAAGGGGGCTGGGGTTGTTGTGAGATATATCACTACAGAGGGCATGCAGGCTTTTTACTGTTGTAGAAGACACGAACCAATGAGACGTATCTTAGCAGACATAAAATGCTTCATTTTGGTCCAAATTTAAAAAGGAAAAAACAGATCTTCAGAAAAAGAACTCCCAGGTCGTGGCGATAATGTTTTTGTACAAAGTGCAACAAACGAACGACATTTCAAACATTTAAAAACAAAAGGTTATTATTAAATCCATACCTGATGCATGGTTGTGATTTTATTCAAACCAACACACAGATTAATATTCCAACAAACTGTTTCATGTGTTTATAAACGGATCAGTGAGTAGCCGACATCCCCGTAGGTCCGCCTTAAAGCACGCGGCGGCTGGGACTTATTATAGAGCCGGAGCCGGTCGCGACCCAACGCCGTGGGATGAATTCACCCAGCGGGCGCCAACACGACAGTGGGCAGGAGGTCTTTCATACGACACATGACCCGGTCCACTCATTGGATGAAGATTCGGCGCTGAAGGACTCTTCCCTCTTCACTACTGAGGAAGTCCTGGTTAGTTTATTTTTCTCCATTCAGTAATCTGATTACCAGCAGGTCGTCTGGTCTGATCTGAGGTCTAACACACATAAAAAATACCACGACTTTGAATAGACCACAAGATCAGCCTAAACCTTCACCATATGAACAATATAGTGACGTATAACCAATATGGACTACTGCTAGAAAAAGCAAAGTCCAGGTGATGCCAAATAAAGCTGCCCGTCTCAGATAGACATACAACACCAGCATAAATGAGATGCTGAGCTCAAATGACATCATCATCATTACTCAATTCTACCTGGAAAGCATTAAAGCTGCAGAATCCTGAGTCGATTTTTATCCAGTTTCAAAGAAATCTAGACTCATCCGGTTATGCCACCAGAAATGCAACAAATGGACGATTTCAGATTCCAGGAGCTAAGATAAATTTTATTTAAAAAACATTTGTTTTTAGAAGAAATAAAAGCTTGGAACTTTAATTAAAATTAATTTTAATGGAAAAATGTTCAAATTATGCTTTTAAAAAACAACTAAGGTCACAGTTTGCACATTTTAAATGAGGTGTATGTATATATACAGTATTTGAGTAAAAGCTGAATGAGGTGTACATTTTGATTGTCTAATTGATTTAATCATCAAAATTCTGGATGTAGTAACTCTTTTTTTTAAATTGCTGTTTAAAATGTGATGTATCCGTAATGTCCGTAATGTATTAAAATGGCTTTGGTGTTTTGTGTTGTTGTGGGATGTTTTTTATGAATTACCCCAGGAAGAGTAGCTGTCTGATAAGCCCAGCTAATGTGAATCCTATAAACACTATTGAGAGTAAACTCACTCAGATCTAGAAGTTCTCCTTTATCAGCTGACAGCAATCATTTACTAGGGAAAATTCACATTCTAGTTTTTCCAGATCTGTTTGTACGATTGTAACACAGCAGGAAACAGACATCTAGACCATTCCAATATGGTGTCCAACCTCACGAGCGCAACAAGCGAGCACGCCATCTCTAGTGAAATAAGTCATTGTGTGCACCAACAGCGCTGCTCACAACTCAGAGGTAAATTTCTAATAAACTCCCATGTCCTAGAAAATGACACAGATGTTTGATTTAGCCTAAAAACAGAATCATTCTAATTAAAAGACCAATGCTTTGAAAATAGATTAAAAAGATGGTTGGAGTTGGACCCAAAACTAAATCAGAGATGTAAACTTGTGCAGTCATTTCTCTTGAAGAGAACCACAACTCACAGCAGATTTAGTGAAGTTTCAAAACTGCACAAATGAAGTGTAACAGAACAAACAGAGAAAAAGAGCAAATGTGGAAAATGAGGAAATATTTTATTAATTTTTGGTTCTGGTTTTATATATATATATATATATGGGTGTGCGTGTGTGGGTGGGTGGGTGTGTGTGGTTATCTAAATACTCTTCCCTGTAAAAAACTGTAATATTACATACCTCAAAGATTTTTTTTTGCACATCCATAATATACATATCTGCACATAGTCTGGATACTATGATGGACATTTACTCTTATACTGCATAATTCTTAGTATATATTTTTACTTATTTTTATATTTAATATCACTGTAACGGTTCCTGCAACTTCAATGTCTTTGTGAGAATGACAATAAAGGCCTCTCTCTATCCCTAAATACTAAAGAAGCAGAATTTGAAGGGAAGATAAATGAACTTTCTGCCTTTGATAAAACCATTTAACAGGCAGAATTTCACAAAGAGAGAGTTAATTACAGTTATTATAAATGTAGCGATTCAGTCAAGCCACGATTCAATTCACAGTTTTAAGGTCACGATTTCATTTTTTCACGATTTTTTATTTCAACACAATAAGGCCAACTATGTTTTCTTTTTTCCCCTTACATCAAACCGTCTGTTTTCCTACTATCAGAAATGATTCAATACAAATAAACAATTATACATAATATTGAAATGATCACAAATCATTTCATACCACTCAGGTGCGCGAGTGCAACGAGCCTGCATGAATAAATGTCATCAGCTCTGTATTTCTATTTTTATGGAGGCCGAGACAAACCAATTTAAACATTTACTGCGTTGATGAACATGTTGTCGAGTTTGAATAGTTTTTTTACCGATTCACAAAGAATTGTTACATCCTTACTCCTTATATTCAACATTTTTAAAGCTTACTGTATGTGATATTAATATCAAAATAACTGAATTAACAGGAAAGCAGTGACCGTTTGACTCGTATACCTGTTGCTCCAGTCCGCAGTCGAGCCAGAAGGACTATAGACTGATGCTGCAGCAGTGAGGCGCAGACGAAGAGGACAAATCCAGTCGTCTGAACCCAGTCCAGCTGTGAGAGAGAGCTGGTTCCTGGGGGAAAAAAAAAAAAAGAGAACGGACGATCAAACCAAAAGGCAGAACTAAGAGAAAAACAATAGTAAGTGACATCCATCCAACCTTTTCCAATGCGGTCGACACAGAGAACTGTCAACCCCAGAGCGATGTAATATACGAGGCCGAACCCATACTGCACGACATGCATGACCCCATCAGAGAAAACGCTGACAAACAGGCACTCCAGCAGCCTCCTTAGGGAGTGGACCCACACCAGCAGCTGCACCAGAACCGTGGACAGCTGTGGGACTGCAGACAACAGCAAAATGAGGAGGAATTACAAATGAAAACATGTGGATCAGATCTACTTACCTTGACTGTCTGGGCTGGACACGCCTGACAACACATCTAATACAGCAGTCAGCCATGTTGGGAAAGACTGTCGATGGTAAATAAAGTTGACGTTTAAAAACAGAAGAAATCCATTCCAGCAGACAGAGATGATGTAGAAATGCCAAAACCACCTAACACGAGAAGAAGAAGAAATAATTAAGATCATTTTTTTAATCTGACAGGAAACAGAATTTCACAATAAAATGTAAATTTAAAAAAATATTATTTATTTAAATTAAAGATTGTCATTCTCCCTACCGTTTTGGGACGTCAAACAGTCGCAGCCAGCTGGTTCGTTTGAGGTTTTTCGTCTTTCCGTAGCGGATAAGATCCTGGAATATCAGGAAGAAATTCAAGGATTCGTGATTATTTCCTGATATTTTATGGATGCAAAACGCTAAAAGAAAACACAAAGCCAAAGAAAGCCACAAAACATCTATCAAGCTCCAATTTAAAAAGCTCCACGACATCTTGGAGCCAAAGGGAGGCGTGTAGTTTGTTTTGTGCGACGTTCAAAATCCACCGGCTGAAAACAGATCTCAAAGGTTCCGAGGGGAAACAGGATATTTTTAACGGAAGCTTTCTTCGTGCTAGTTAAAAATCAATGTTTAATATCAATTATATAATATCAATATTAAAAAGTAAAATTGTTTTGCTTGTTGAATTCGATTACACGGAGTCTAAACAATAATCTATCAAACCGCAGTTACACAGTCCTCCAGCAGAGGGCAGCACTAGCCCTGTGAACTGACTGCAAAGGATTCTTACTCTTCAATTAATATCTGTAGCTTCATTAGCAGTCAAACCTTTGAATATTTGCTGAAACAGAAGAAAATGATCTATCTAGTTTATTGCTGTGCTCTACAGTCAGAGATAAAGCATTTTCTATTTATAAATAATCTTATTTTCGTCTGACTTATCAGCAAATCCTGCTTTAAACACTAATGTGGAAGGTTTGCATATTAAAAAAGTAAAGCAAACAACATTTAGAGTTATTTTATAATCAGTAACTGTAAAAGAAGAAGTTTCCTCATTAAAGGATCATTTTATGTCTGAGGATTCTTTTAATATTTTTACACATCATCAGTTTGCGTCCTCCCTCTACAATGTGATTCAATGAAAAAAAAAATACTTTTTTTCCTCCTTTTGCTTGTTTTTAAGCAATGCTTTCAAGCCAAGCAAATTCCTCTCCTTGGAGGAACGCAGTATCCTGGATGAGGAAGTGGGGAGTCTTTCCTGGCCCCTTCCTCCTTTACACTTGGTGTCTTTTTTTCCAGTCAGTCAAGGAACTCCCCAAAGTCTAAAAGATGTGACAAAAAAAAAAAAGAAAAAAAAAAGAGAGAGGCCAGAATGTGTGTGAGTTTATTTAAGCGTGAGCTCTGTGAAGTCTACTTTTCTTTAGTTGGACAACTTTTTAATTCACTGAGCTGCACAGATTCATGAGATGCTCGTCTGAATGTCATATCTTGAATTTGTTTTTGAATATATTAAGAAGAAATGTGTTTTTAAATAGACTAAAATGAATTATTGGATTATTCCAGCTGTATGTTAGGATTGAGCACTGAGCAGATTAAAATATGGCACTGTTCTGTGGGAAATAACACTAATAATAACATTTTATGCAAACAGTAATAATACTGTTACTATTTTATGTTCTAGAAAGAAAGTTACTACAGAGAGATTTTAGTCTTTTTAAATTAGAAGATTTGGGTGTGTGCACTCAAACTTACTCTTTTCCAAAAAATCTGCAAAAGTCTTCATAAAACACAGTAAACAAGTGAATCGTTCTAATAAATCACTTTATCTAAAACCTTATTCAGTATTTAGAAATACCTGAATTTGCACACTGATTTTTTTTATTGTCTTCCTAATTTAGTATGTTGTTTAATCCTTTATTTATTTATTTTTATTGATCCATTTACTGTAACCTCCTTTATTTTTCTTTCTCAAGAGGAAAACAACTGTTGCAAGGCCATGTTTTAATATTTTTTCTTGCTTGGATAAATAAATGTTAAAAAAATAAGTAAAGGGTCTTGACTGAGTGTGGCTAATACTATATAAATCACACATTCAAACTAGTCACTAATTCTTGAGTACTATTATTTGCAGTAATGGCACTCTTATTTAAGATCAGCTTTTTTTTACTTACAATCTGAGAAAAAAAATCTGACTGTGAGACAAAAGGTGAATAAATTCATCACAAAAGATACAAATGTTTGTAGAAAATTACCTCCAGAGCGTCCCACTGCAAAATATCTTGATGTGGAGCTCTTGGTTTTGGTAGCTTCACATGTGATCCAAAGATTAAGAAGACTGTCACAAGATAGTAATAATATTATAACTACTAACATCAATTTACTTTATTTTAATTGTTGACTTTTCATAATAAAGTGAAATTTAACAACAGGAAAAAATAGTCAAACTACAGCATTTTGATCACAAATAGCCAATAATAAAGGAGCAATTAGTAACGTAATGAAGTTTTCATGTCAATAAAAGAGAATCCAGGATTAGTCCAAATGTTCTTATTTGTCGTTTTATTTTGTTTATTTATCTGAATACTCATATTTATGTCAGAAGTCAACATGTGGGTGTTTTTTTTTTGGTTTTTAATTAACCCTCACGTGCATGTGTGGCTTTTCTCCAGACACTCTGGCTCCTCCCACAGAGCAATAGGTTGATTGAGGACTCCAGTTCAGGGGTGGGCAAACTACGACCCAGTCCATTTGCAGCCCGATATAATATTTCATCTGGTCCATCAAACTGGAGTAAATCACTTTGATAATCCTTAATGTCTGGTTTCCCTGTAATTCTGGTGTCTCCTCATAGATTAGTGGTGTCAGACTGAATCAAACAAGGGGCCAAAATCCAAAACACACCTCAGGTCATGGGCCGAACAGAATAGACATCTGTTAAACAGACTAAAATGAAACTTTTAAAACTTAAAAACTGTAACTTTTTAACACAATTATGAACAAGATATATAGCATTACCTTTGATAATGCTAGTGTGAATTATGTAAGAACAATTTGGATGCCGAAGATGCTGAAATTGATAGCTAAAAACACTGAAACTGATAGCTGAAATCAGTTAAGTTAGCTAAATGACAAATTATTCTAAATAAGCACTTAGGTTAGCCAAAACAGCTATCATGTAGCTGAAAAAAAATATCTAAACTTCAGAATAGCCTAAACAGCTAGCATGTAAATATTAGCTAAACTCCAAAATGGACAAAAAAAAAAGAAAAAAAGCTTAAATTAGCCAAAACAGCTAGCATGAAGCTGAAATATTAGCTAAACTCAAACAGCCTAAAAAAATCTTAATAAATGCCAAAACAGTCCAAAAAAGTAAGCAGAATGAGAATTTTTAAAACTTTAAAACTTCCTACTGTAATTATGAATAATAAAAAGCCAGAAATTTTATTCCAGAATAAATCAACTTAAACCTTAAATAACTTTCAATATTTTACTCTCCATAAAAATGAATTTTGTTAAAATTATACAAGTTAGAAATAAGATCAAGATAACATTGGACCACAAATAACAAAAAAATAAAATGATCTGGAGGGCCGGATCCGGCCCCCGGGCCTTGACTTTGACAGTTTGACAGATGGTGCACTATAAACACACCGGCATTTGTTGATGCAGAACGTTATTCTGCTTATATGTGCTGGTGTAAAATGTGTTGTTTTCGTGACAGTCGTGTGTTCTTTGAGTTGGACAGTCATGTTTCCGATCATTCAAACAACACACAAACGCAACATTTCTATAAATTTATGTTTTTCCCTGAAGGACATCAAGTCGCTCTAAAATGACAACAAAAATCATAGTTTTGAAATGAAAACTCCAAAATGTTCTGTTTTAAAACATATTTATATGTTAGTTTTCAATCAAAAGTGAAGCATATTCTTGTCCAGATTTCATGTTTTTTCTTTCTATTATGAGGTGGATTACCAAAACACTCCACACATCTGCTCCTGGTCCGGCCCTTCTGTCAGTTTTAGCAACCTTTGTGGCCCAAAAGTCAAAAAGTTCTCCCACAACCATAAAGAAAATGGTTGAAAATAATCAGCAATTTTCCCGTTTCCTCTTTTTTTTTGCTTTTGAAAGTAGGGCAAAAATAATCATTTTTTTCCTCTGATTCCATCAGCAGTGTTCCCTTTTTAATGGTTCTCAGAAATGTTCTCACTTATTGTGCACGACTTGGGTTTGTGGCTATTCTTTCTCCACTGAATAGTCGGACACTGACCTTTGAAACTGTGATGTCAGAGCAAAACTCCCTGGTGCTGAGGAGATAAACAGCCCCGATGTGGGGCTGCAGTGTCTGGAGCAACAGCTGCTTTTAGGAGTCGCTCTGAGGTAACGGCAGTTTGACCTCCTCAACCAAGGATTGAACCAGCAAGCAAAGTTTATTTATTCAGCACCATTCTCTGAAAAACAATCCCGACTGCCTCACAATACAGGTCACAATCACATAAATATAATTGAACATGAAATCATTAACTCTCTCCAAAATAAATCAACAAATAAATAAATTGTCCTGGGAGCTTGAGGGTCATTTGCAGTATCTTCAGCCACTTCAGTTATTGTCAGGTGGTACCTCCCATGTCGGGGCTTATCCTCCCATGAAGCTCTGTCCTCCAGCATCACATCCTCTACTTTCCACATCCTGAGACATTCCCTGAGTACGCTGTCAGTTGGGGTCTTGAACTTGACATATTCATGCATCTTGGATGTTTCATCCTGGATAGTAGCTTCTACGCTCACTAGTCCTCGGCCTGCTTCCTTGCTGCTAGCATACAGTCTCAGTGGGATGGATTTGGGATGGAACCCTCCATGTATGGTGTTAACATCTGTGCTCTGTATCTCTTCCTTTGGCCATCTTATTATTCCTGCAGGGTATCTGATTACTGGCAGTGCGTAACTTGTTCTTGCCATTGAGTATTTGGTTGTTGCAGCTTTCCTTGTTGTTCCAGGTTGTCATTGCCGCTGGAATTCCAAGGTACCGGTACTTGTAACTGTCCTCCATGCCTGCTATTGTTCCTTCTGGGAGTGAGACCTCTTCTGTGTGGTCTACCTTGATTCTCTTTGTCACCATCTGACTGCATTTCTCAAGCCCGAATGACATCCCAATGTCAGTGCTGTAGATCCTGGTGGTGTGGATCAGGGAGTCAGCGTTACACTCGCTATTAGCGTATAGCTTGATGTAGAGGAGGTGACTGATGGTGGCCCCATTTCTCAGTTGGTATCCATAGCCAGTCTTATTAATTATTTGGGTGAGGGGGTTCAGAGCTCTGCAGAACAGCAGAGGGACAGAGCGTCACCTTGGTGTATGCCACATTGATGATGGATCTTCTTCAGTGGCTATTGGCTTGCAGGTGGTTAAGTGTGTCGGTTTATCCTTCATTGAGTAGGCTGTGTCTGTTCGGTGTTGGTGTTGTACATCTCCAAGCATTCAGCGATCCAGGTGTGTGGCATTGAGTCTGTTAAAATTAGTTGATAACAAGACAATTACATAACAAAAACAGCTAAGCTAACTTGAAGCTAAACTATGCTAACTAAAGTCTCGGTTTGTACGCAATAAAACTCTGATTTTTAGATCAGTCTTAGGACAATTTCAGACTATGATAGTACAGACTAAACGGCCATTTTCTGACCGTTATTATCTACGTTCTCAGAGTCAGTGAATGCAACGGGACTGAAGTTACCGCCCTCATTGATTTTGATTGGTCCTTCGTGTTAGCCCCACCCAAACGTGCCACAATGGAGCGGACGGTTTTTAAACTGAAATTTTCAGATTTGGAGACAAAGAAAAGAGTTGAAAGTGAAAAAAAAGATTTGAAACGGAAAAGAAAGTTTTGAAATTGAAATTTTGAGCTTTGAACCAAACAAAAAAAAGCATTTGAAGCTGAAAATAATGACGTTTGTTTTAGTTTCTGACATTTTAGATTTTTTTTGGCCAAACACCAATATTCTTTTACTTTGTTTTATTTGGGCTTCAAATAATATTGGCCCTAATTTAGCTCCAAAGATCCCTGTTCATTTTAGAATTCAGTTTCAATATTTTACCATTGCTGGACCTCAAGTATGGAATAACATTTCTGAAGAATTGCCATGATGTCAGACTAAAGGGAACCGGAAGACATACCAGTATGGTGAGAAAATAGACTCACCCCGATTTGTGCGTGTGTAAAATGGAATTTACAAATCCACAAATTGAGAATGATAACACCTTGAGACTGAATTACGCGCAAATATTTAAATAAAACATGCACAGATCACTTGCTATACTCACCCAAAACTACGTTTAGACACAAATCTGATGTGAGACTCTTTTCACGTCTCAGATAGATACAAGATTTTTTGAACATTTAGATGCATTGATACTTTTTAAAATGTATAAGATGTATTTTTGGACATCATTAAACAGAAATAGATATTGGAAAATAAGTTTTTCTAAATGTAAAATTTGTTTTTAGTTCCTTTCAAAATAAAATACATCCTGTGTATTCTTTTTCCTACTTACCACTGATGTTAACCTTCTGAAAAAAAAAACTCTTTACTGGTTTATCATTCAATATGTATATATTTTCTAATCAACTGCCTTCTGTACAGCTAATAAACAATTTTGTGCAGCTTAAAATATGTACTTTAAACTCATAAAATAAGATCAAACTTCACAAATGTCAACAGGGGTGTAGGAACAGTTTATCTTACTGTAACTGCTAATCAGTTTTTGCTTGAGGTGCCCAGGTTGCGACAGAAACGCTGGGGTGACCGTGCTTTTTCCGTTGCCGGCCCTCAGCTATGGAATAGTCTTCCAGCAGAACTGCGCATGATGTCAGACCTTAACAGTTAAATGTCATTTAAAAACACACCTTTTTAGAATGTTTTTTAATGCTCAGTAGTTGGTGGCATCTTATTTTATTTTATTCTATTTGTATTAGTTTTATTGTATTTGTATTGATCTTTTATGTATTTTACTGCAGACTGCTTTTGTAATTTTATGCTGTTATTATTTACTTTTGTTTTTAATTTGTCTAATTTTTTTAAATCTCTTCCTTCTTTTATTGTGAAGCACTTTGGCTTGCTATAAGCAGTTGTAAAGTGCTATAGAAATAAAGTTTCTATTCTATTCTGTTCTATTAGCAC
The DNA here is from genome assembly GCA_003999625.1 of Oryzias javanicus. Lineage (NCBI taxonomy): Eukaryota > Metazoa > Chordata > Actinopteri > Beloniformes > Adrianichthyidae > Oryzias > Oryzias javanicus. The sequence continues at coordinate 25,504,702 of CM012440.1, forward strand.
CTCTGCCATAGATGCATAAACCTGGCCCGCTTCCATCTGCAGGTCCGGCATCGCTTGGTATCTTCGTGACTGTGACCAGCGCCTGGGAGGACAGAGCTCCGTGTTGGAAGCGCTGTCAGGGGAGCTGCTGTAGATCGGAGGCGCTCTTTCCTGGAAAATACTTATACTTTTAAAACGCGTATTTAGGCTTTTCTATATTAATTATCAGGCATATCTGTTTTATGAAAGTCTCACCACAGATCCATGTGTAACTGAGGTTTTGTGCGTGTGTAAGAGGTGATTCGTGCTTTATTTTTTAAATATTTGCATGTGTAATTAGTTTTAAACTGTTCTGATTTTAATTTGTTCATGTGTAAATTGTATCTTAATGTTTTTTTGTTTGTTTTTTTTTTACTTATGCACAAAACGTATTATATGAGTTACAAATAGGGCTGGGCGATAAAACGATAATTATTGATATTGCGATAGAACATTTTTTCGATAGAAGAATGAGTCTATCGCGATAGACTTTTATTTTGAAAGGTCCGCAAAAAACACTTGCTAGCGAACCGTTTCTCCTATTTGACGAGTAAAAGTTAGAGAGTTAGTCGCCACAGGGCGAGTAAGTGTTTGTATCTAATTATTGTGTTTATTAGCTCTCATTTCGGTCATTTTTTGGACTCCACTCCGCGTCCTTCGTCTGCATGAAAAGTAAACAAACGCGCACGAGACCCCCGCTGCCGCTGCGCACCTCGCGCGCTTTACTACAATCAATTCTCTGTCCATGCCGAATGCATTTGGGGTCAAATTTATTTACTGTACACTGTATTGGTTTTAACAAGCGTCAGATTTGATGCTCGTCAGTCATCAGAAAGTCTGTGGCTCTGAAGCCTCACTGAGTTCGGGAGAAGCTTCTGTCAAAACTTTTCTGGAACTCTTCGTGAAGAACGCGGATACCGAGAGATTGATTTATTTTGAAGAGCTGAATTAAAAACATCGGTAAACATCTCCGTGTCGGATTTGGGGAGACCTTCCATTGAGGAGCGGCCGCTGTCGCACTCCTGCACCCAGCTGGCAAGAGCCGACAGGGGAAGGTATGGCAAGCCGTTAGGGTCAAAAAACGCTGGTATGGCAGTGCGTCACCTGGACATGTGCTATGGTTAATAATACTTATTTGACATATTTAAATGTTGCCACAGTTAGTTTCAATACAACAATTAATACCAAAAATAATGAAAGTTTAATTTCAAAATTGCAGTTTAATTTGGTGGGATAGCATATGAAGCATTCCTTTCTTTCTCCAGACATGTACATGTAATCAGAAAATACATGTTTTGTTTATATATTCTTGGTTATTAAAAAAAACTAGTTGCATAATTTCCATTGGATCTGTTATACTTAGTGTGATTGGAAATAAATATTTACATTTAAACAACCTGCTGATGAGTTTACATTTCATTTTTGAACCACAAAGTGTTCAAATATAGTTATTTGGTTTATATCGTGATCAATATCGTTATCGCGCAATATGTAAAAAGCTATATCGTGATATAAAAAATCCCATATCGCCCAGCCCTAGTTACAAATCAAGAATCACGCACGCACTAATGGGAGTGAGACTGTTTTCTCTCCATACACATCGGCGGTCAGAAGAGCCACGCGTGGCTCCGGAGCCTCAGGTTGCAGATCCTGGATTACTGATCAAAGGGAAGGAAATGTTTTTATTGTTTAGTTGGATCGGCATCGATGTGAATCCGTATCGAATCTCTAAAGTGGATCTTTCCAGCAGCAGCTCCGCTCTGACGCTCCTCCCTCCAGCGCGGGCTGCTCACGCGCCCGTCCGCATCCTCAGCAGCGCGCGGACACGCACGCACACGCATCTGATCATCTGTCCCTCTGGCTGGCCAGGACCGACAAACTTCAGCTGAAGTTAGAAGGAACAAAACAGCAGCAGGACTTTTTTTTTTTTTTTTTTTTTTTAAGGATTGAAATAACTTAATTCTTTGAGGATAATCTGCTGAAAGTTTGATGAGGACTCTGCTGTCGCCTCCTGTCCGATGATGGCGCGGGCAGTTACCGTTCTCTCACTTCTGATAACACTGGAGATCATTTATGTTTCTGGTAAGAAAAAGTTGTTGTTTCCTTTCGAAAGCGAAGATTATATTTTTTGTATAATTTGTGCAGTTGTCACTTTTGAAAAAAAAGAGCACAACCCTCACAGTTTATTTATTTATTGAATTTATTAGTCCTTGTGTTTCTAGTTTACTACTTGTTTTCTATTGTAACATGTATAAATGATAGTCATTTAATTCATTTCATACTGAGAAGCTCAGATCTCTCTCTCTATATAATAATATTAATAATAATAAAAATCCCTCATTGGTTGTATCATTTTGAATGAACAAAGGAAGCAGAGTTTGATGTTTTGAGGTCATTTTAGAGAAAAAGATCCTGGCCTGGTTGATATCTTGGTCCAGGTCTTTTCTTTTTTCCACACAATGCATGTTTGAAGGCCTCACAGGGAGGAGGCGGCGGGCAGCCTGCATCCTCAGAAACAGGAACTCCACCTAGGCCACACTGTGCTGGACCATTGAGCCTCACCCAACCCATCTCCCCCCCGCTTCCTGTTTTGACACGACTTCGCCATTTTCTGCAGGAATAGAAAAGTGACCCTTTCCAGACCCAGTTCCAAAACAACCTCATTTTGAGATGTTTTTCAAGCTTGTGTTTCTCCTTCAAAAGCAAAATTGGGAGAAATGCCTCATTGTTGTCACTGCTGACTCTGGACTTGTTCTCCTAGCCATCGACCCGCGGTTCATGTCTGACCCACCAACTCTTAACATCAACGGGACACATCGGATGAACAAATCGGACAACCTTGAGCTGATTTGCAGGTACAGGTGGACCCGCCCCGCTGTGGTTCCGTCCTTCAGCCCCCTCAACATCTAACTCTGAACTTTCTGAGCAGAGGTCGGCAGTACGTGAAGTGGTCGACCCCACCAACAAGCGCTCGCTTCTCCATCAGCGACTGCAGCGGATCGGGATTTTTCTGCTCAGCGCTGAGCATCACCAATGCTACCGTCAATGAAACGGGAGAGTACCAGTGCTCGTACCCAGACCTGAAGGCTGGAGATGGCAGGAAAGCGGTCTACGTCTTCGTCCACGGTAACGTCTCTGTTGAAGCCTCTCTGCCTCTCTCTCAACAGAAAATGTTTAACGCTCGGGCTTCATTTCAGATCACAGGGTGCCGTTTGTTCCATACGAGAAGGAGTACGAGGTGGTGTTCATCCGGGAGGGGGAGCGGGTGGTCATACCGTGCCGAGGCTCACTAGAGAACCTTAATGTTACTCTCAACATCGTAAGGAGAAGCTGCTTGTCTTGTTCTCTGTGTTCGCTGTGATGGAGACATTTCCATAAATCTCAGAGCAACCTAAAACGATGAGGAGTTGAGACACTGAGAAGAGGTTCAGCTTTTTCAAGCACTTCCTGGTGCAAAACAGGGGTGTCCAACTCAAGAGCACAAGGGGCCAAAATCCAAAACACACCTTAGGTTACGGGCCCAACAGGATAAACATTTATTGAACACTCTAAAACTTTTTAGTATAATTATGAACTAGATATATAGCATTACCTGTGTTAATGCTGGGAATGCTGAAGATGCTGAAATCGCTGAAGCTGAAAACCAGCTAAAATAGTAGCCAAATGCCAAATTAGCCTAAAAAACAAAAACAAACAAAAATAACAAAAGCTTAAGTTAGCTGAAACAGCTAGCATGTGGCTGAAAAATGGCAAAACTTGAAAATAGCCTAAAAAACTGAAAGAAGACTAAATTAGCCAAAATAGCTAGCATGTAAATATTAGCCTAACTCCAGAACAGGCTAAAACTATTTTTAAAAAGGCTTAAATTAGTCGTAACAGCTAGCATGTAGCTAAAATATTAGCAAAACTCCAAAACACTGTAAAAAAACTCCTACTAAATGCCAAAATAGTCTTAAAAGCTAGCAAAGTATAAATTTAAAAAAATTAAAACCATAACTTCTTAACATAATTCTAAATAATAAAAAGTCAGGAATATTATTCCAGAATAAATCAACTTAAACTTTAAATAACTTTCAATATTTTACTCTCCATTCAAATTTTGTAAAAATTATACAAGATATAAATAAGTACAAGATAATATTGGGTCATTAATAACAATAAAATAAAATGATCTGGAGGGCCGGATCCGGCCCCCGGGCCTTGACTTTGATATGTGGCGTAAAGCCAGAACAACCAGTTCAGAAATGTAACCAGTGATTGAAAGTTTTAATTATTTATTTTATTTATTTGTACGCATATTTAATGTATTATTTTGAAAAAATATGAGGAATCTGGAAAACTTCATCTGCACTGATCAGTACCAGATATTTATTTCTGAGTGAAGTTTTGGATAATCCTGGATTGATTTTGGGTCAGTGAAATCACACCCATACCTGCCTGATCGTGTTTTCCCTTTCTCTTCTTTTTTGTCAAAACCCATGTGTTCCTGTGTCTGTCAGAAGTATCCGATCAAAGAGCTCCATCCCGATGGGAAGGACTTGGTATGGGATGCCAAGACGGGCTTCACCGTGCCCACTCATCTGATCAGCTATGCTGGTGTGGTGTCCTGCCAGACCCAGATCGGAAACGAGACCTTCAAGTCTCCCCTCTACATTGTGGCTGTTGTGGGTGAGTCGTAAACGAGACCTGTGTGTGTTTGAGTGAAGAAACCCAGAAAAAGGTTTGTTTCTGAGAGGGCTGTGTGCAAAACGTCTGCATGTAAAGTCTCAGGAGAACAATAGGCTGTCCGCCGACCGCCTTCCCTCCCTTTTCCGCAGGATACAAGATCCACGACCTCACCCTGACCCCCGTGCAGCAGAGGCTGGTGGTGGGGGAGCGGCTCGAGCTCATCTGCACTGCCAACACCGAGCTGAACGTGGGCATCGAATTCAACTGGACCCACTCGGGTGGGGCCCTGGTCAGTCTCACGCCTCGTCTGCTCCCCCACCCACCTCTGGTGGAAACACGTTAGAGATGGTCGAGTCCTGAGTCTGACTGTCAGGGATCCGTCAGCTGGTCTTGTTTGTCCAGGTCAAAGGTCAAGATCCACCTGATGTGATTTTGATGCTTTGACTAAAAACAATACTTAAAAAAATAAAAACAAAACAAAAACAAGACTAAAAATGACTAGAAGAAGTAAAAATTACAGTTTTTCATCATTTATCACATGGTTACACTCTAAAAATAACACGTGATAGAGGAAATCCACAAAGAGAGGATTTAAGGCTGTAAAACTCCTTATATACTTTTCCCTGACAGACATGAAGATTTTCAAACTGTTCAAACCTTCATAGAAAAACCAATCCAGTTTAATAGAATATAAACAGAAAATCCATGTGAATGTGGAGAGCTGATCACATCTGTCTTTATGGCACGGAGGAGATCGATCAACAAGCTCAGCAGCCAATCAGGATGCGGAACACAGTGCACTGTTAAAATAAAACAGACAAAGTCGCATTGAAATAAATAAGCAAAACAGCGAGACCGTAAAAGAATCCGATACCAGTTAATATTCTCAATATCAATACCAATATCGATATTTTTCACAAATGTTGTGGATGTGACACAAACCTTAAAATCTCAGCTGTTTTTAATTGAAGGACTTTTGTAAGTTTCCCTTTTTTTTAAATTACTTGATAAACATGACAAACATAATCAGGACAATATTTAAGTTTAAATGTAAAATAGTTCATTAAAATTAAAACTTATTGAAATTAAATGAAAAGTGAAGAAGTGAAGAGAAAACAGACAACAAACCAAAGAAACAAGTAACTACGATATAAAAAAATCTAAATGATTGACGATTAAAAAACAGCAACTGGTAGGAATATAAATAATGTGTAACTCCCTAGTCTTTAAATAAAACAATAAAAAACTGGTGAAAAGTAACAGCGACTCAGCGGGTCCTTTTTGCTGACACAAAAATGTTTCAAACAAGTGTGGAAATATAGATATTTGTAGACTGGTATCAATCCAATACCAACTTAAAATCAATACTATTGATATTTTGAATTGATCTGCTCAGCACTACTGTAAAAAGTAAACCAATCTATAGATCTAGAAAAGTTGCATTACCTGTAATAATGCCAGTGGGAATGCATTTTGTTGAAGCTTTTTGCTGAAAATGGTGACTGTTTACTTTAATTGCTGAAGGGATTTGATTTTCTGAAAATGCAGAAACTATTTTCAAAATGCTAAATTTGCTAAAAGACTGGACATTTTGTCAAATAACTATGAAAGAGCGCTGAAGTTTACCTACATTTCTAAAAAAAATTATAGTAAAATTGCTTTAAAATCCCTAATCCATGCCATTTTTGCAAAAATATTTAGTGTGTTGCTTAAATATGAGCTAAACTCCAAAATAGCCTAAAATTATTCAGTAAACTAAATTAGTCAAAAACGTTAGCATGTTGCTAAAATAGAAGCTAATTTCTAAAAAAAAATCCAGTACATAATAAATTAGCTAAAAACGATAGCATGTTGCTAAAATATTAGCTAAACTCCATAAAAAAATTAAAAAAAAGTATAAAAAAATGTAAAACATAGCTCATGAATATATTTAGCTAAAAAACGTACGGAAAGGAACAGGAGAATGTGTTTTTGTACTTCAAGAAATTCCCAGTGAGCAAATCTCATTTTAATGAAGTCATTTTCTGTGTCTTGCTGACTCAGACCTCCAAGCCGCTCCACACGGTTCCCCACAAGAAGAAGCTGTGGAATTCTCTGGAGCTTTCCAATACTCTCATTGTGGAGAACGTGACAACGGAACACACTGGCGAGTTCAGCTGCACTGCCTCCAGCGGGAAGATGTTTAAAACTGCCTCTGCGCATGTCAGAGTGTATGGTAGGTGCACTGGAACATTGTACCAGTGAAAAACACCGGACACACGGGAGGTTTCTGTTTTAATCTCTGGTCATGCAGATCAGCAGAAAGTTTGGAAGCATATGGAAGACATTAGTGCAATATGGGTTGAACATAAGGGAAGGGACACTAGAAATATTACTAACTATTCATAAACTTTGTAGTTTTTTAAATATTGAGCAAAATATTTCCTGCAGGAAATGAATGAATCATTTTTTAAAATCTTTAAAAAATGTGTGCACTTTAAAATCATTGTCAGTGATTTTGAATTGATTGTAATTTTTGAATAATTTGGCAATGAGTTGTTATATTAGCATTATGCTAGCTCGTTTTGGTAATTTAGCATCCACTGAGGTTTTTTATGCTAATTTTATCTAGATTATAGTAACATGCAGACGGTTTTTTGGCTAATTTGTGATCTGTAATGTTGTTAGGCTACTTTTAAGTTTAATATTTTAGCAACAGGCAACAACGATTGGCACTTTTGTCGTCAGTTTATATTTTTTTGGATTAGTAAAGAGTGACCAGCTCGTCTCTGAATGATCTTTGGTACTCCATGGCGTCACAAGGATCCATTTACGCAGCGCTGCGACTTTGACCCCGCCCACCAATACAAATACTGTGGGGTTTTTCTTTTAACTTTATAGTTTCACACAACGCACGTTACCCTCCGCGTCAGCCTTCATGACCGGGTGATTGAAATTAATGCACACCGAAGGAAATAAAAAAGTTTCCCGCGGTGAAATTAAAAAGCTGTAATAATTCTTGTGTTTGTAACTGTTGAGATGACAGGTGTGGGGATGTGAGCGTGTCTCTGTGGATGGAACGAGAGCGCGTCCGTGACTGGGAAGAGCGGGAAGCTAAAGTTTATGATGCACAGCTTTTATATGTTCATGTTTTTGGCATCACTGACTTTAATGAAGTTCTGTTTCCACATGGAGATCTTTGTATCAGTATTTGCTGGTTTAGTTGTGTTTATATTCGCGGGGTTCACTGTTGTTGGAGCGGTTCCGGTCCAGCATCCGGCCTCTGTAGTGGACCTGTTACCGTCCGGTTCTGGTGGGTTCTGTGGTTGATCTGCTGCTGGTTTAAGAGATTCCTGAAGTAAATGGGTGTTGGTTTGATTTTTTTTTCTCCTTTTCTGTATTTAATGTTTGTTTTTAATTGTAAATCTCTCTGAGCTGCAACACATGAGAAGTCATTTTAACAAATAAAGATCGATCGAGAAGATCAGTTCGTTAATAATAACTAAATAAACTCAGATTATATTCAGGCTTACTTTTCTGCTACATGTCAATATGAAATATGAACAACTTTTTAATATTAATATTACTGCTGATCTTCACTGCATTTACTGGGGCGGAAAATGAAGAATGATGCTGTCCAAAATCAAACTAACAAAAAAGTAAAAACATTTAGTTTTACATGCAATAAAAACATCATCACAGAACGAATTAACAAGTTACACAGTTCCTGTCTCATACTGTCACAAAAATTAAAAAAGCCAAAAGCATACAACAGTATATATATATATATATATATTATTAATAGTTGTAAAGTATTTTTTCCAACATTCTCATAAAAGTACAATTTTGAGCTAATACGTAAAAAAAAAAAAAAAAAAGTCTTTGACCTCCTGCTTGTGAATTACATTTTTTTTTTAGATATATTGAATTTCTTGTATTTCTTTGCATTAAAGTTCCCATTATAGTTCGAGGTGACTGGATAGCTCAGTTGACTGGTGGAGTATATTTATATAAAAGCTCTTCCTCTCACCATACAATAGCTAGGATTGTAGATACCTAATAAATGGTTTCCTCCAAACATCTTTATATAATCTTAATTGATGATTCTTTATGCAGCTTAATTCCATAATTAACCTGTTATTCTAAAACTCAATCTTTTTATTTTTTCAAGATTAGAAAATTATAAATCTGCAATGGAAATATGAATAATATTTGTGATAATTCAGAGTAAAAACACTTCACATACATGTCAGTTAAAGGTGGATATGTTTGTCCTGGTGTATTTTTTCCTTATAAGTAGAATTATGATTTTTAGGGATATGAATCTTACAACGACTTAAATCGATTCCGATTCTTGGGGTGCCGATTCGATTCCAAATCGATTCTCGATTCAAAGGAAATCTTTTGATGAAGAAATGGCATTTATTTATGATACTGTGCAAACTTTTACTATTCAGACCCTCCAGGATTTCACAGCAAATTTCTATGATCGTTGTGGCCTGAAGTGACTGATGTTGCTGCCACTTTTGAGAAAAGTTGCAATGTTTTTTAATATATAATTTTTTTTGAAAAGTGCCTAAAAATGTTCATTCATTCGTTTTCTTGTCCACTCTGTCCCTTTCGGGGTCGCAGAGGTGCCGGAGCCTAACCCGGTTAGCCGCTGTGCGCCGCACAATATGACAGACGCTCCACCCCGTGGGTGAGGGTGTTGGTGACCCTCAGTTGTTAAGGGGAACATTTTGAATTGGCACTTCAAGTCATAAACGTTGCTGACCCCTGGAGTAGAGTATATTAGTTAGCTAGGATATTAGCAATGTGCTAGTTTTTTTTGGCTAATTTGACCTGAACTAAAATTTTTTGGGCTAATTTAGAGTTCAACTCATATTTAGGCAACACACTACATGGTTTTGCAAAACTGGCATGTATGGATTATCTTTAAGCAAACGTACTAAATGATTTTTTAGAAATTTAGGGCCAATTTCAGCAATCTTTCATCATTTTTTAGCAAAATTTACTGTCTTTAAGCAAATTTTACATTTTGCAAATAGCTTTAGCATTTTCAGCCAATCCCTTCAGCATTGGAGGAAACCGTTTTAGCATTTTAAGCAACCAGATTTAGCAAAAGCATTATCAGAGGTAATGCAACTTTTCCTGTTAAATTAGTATCATTTTCAGGGCACTGACTTAGTTAACTGTTTAATGGGAAATATTGTGTGTTTTGTCTGGCTATATACTGTAGGTGCTGACTCTAATTTTAACATTTTGATTTCAATGATTGCAAGCCATCTCCTCTTGGCCGGATGACGTTATGGGATGTCGACGTCTTGCTTGAACTCCAACTCTTTTTCAACCAAATCAAACGAGAATGAATCTTTGTGTCATTTGTCTGCAGAAAAGCCTTTCATTGAAATAAAGGAACCCTGGCAGAAGGTTTGGGAGGTAACGGTGGGAGCTCAAGCGAGTTATCTTGTCAGATACTCTGCGTACCCCGAGCCCAGCTTTAAATGGTATGTCCATGCCACAGCGGCGGTTTGTCATCAGTCATGTTTTTTTTTTCTTTATAACACATGAATTCACACTTTTTTAATCCTTCTGTTTAGGTTAAAAGATGGCCAAACACTTAAGGAAAATTATAGAATCAAGCAGAAGAGCGACGCTCTGGTCTTCCGCGGTGGAGTCGTGGAGGCAGACGGAGGAAACTACACAATGATCCTGAGCAACAAGGCCACAAAAGAGGAGCAGAGATCCTCCTTCCAGCTGCTGGTCAACTGTACGAATGATGGCGCCTCTTCTGTTTTGTTCCTGAGCTGAAATCATGGTGTTAGAGGGTGATGACTTCTTGTTCTCTTCAGTGCCTCCTCGTATTATTGAGAAAGAAGTTCCAGTGGACATGTACTCGTATGGTGGGAGCCCCGACCTGACGTGCACCGCCCGAGGATTTCCCGTTCCCGAGAGCATTCAGTGGCAGTGGATGCCTAAGGAGGACTGCAGGGAAGCCTTCGTGTAGGTGGTCTGTGTGTGTGAAGAAACGTGACGGCTGGATGGATGTCTCCAGTCACATGACGCTCCGTCATTTATTGTCGTAATGTTGGGAAAAAAAAGAGCAAAAGGGTGCGCTCTGATGGAGATCAGAGAATGTGATTCATTCTCTTCACAATGTCTGTTTTTACAAGACTTCAGACTTTCTTGTACAAATCATAGTTTGAGAGAGAGCACTTCTCTGCAGTTACACAACGGGCTGCTCAGTGACGCCTGGAGGAGTTGAATGGGTGTTGATAGAGAGGAGGTTTGTGCTTTCGTGCTGGAGCGGCCGCTCTGACCAGAGAAGACCGTGCGGCAGCTTCCTTATCTTCTGCTTGCACATCCCAGTGTTTCCTTCATCCTGATCCATGTTTCCTGTTGTTCCTGTAACTCTTAAAAAAAAAAAAAAAACATTCCTCCTAGAGGACCATTTTTTTCTTTAAAAAAAAACTTTTCCAGTTGTGTTTTAATGAAGTTTTTAACCAAAATCCCACAACCTAAATGTCTTAAAAAGCCATTTTTCATGTTGATCTGAAGCCTCTTCTCTGAGGGGGTGTGGCTTTTGGGATATCTCTTTTAAGTATACTTAATTGTTTTACTGTCAAGAACAATTAAGCAGTAAAAGAAGAAAAAACAAGATGTCGGCCTAATACACGATCTGCAAATCCGGAATCATCAGAATCCTTTCAAGAACAATCATATAAAGAAACTAACAGAAAAACAATCTTAGTTTGAGAAAATATGTTTTAGGGATTAGATTTTTTTTTTCTTAAATAAAGAATTCTTGGTAAGACCATTTTTCTAACCCATTTGCAGATTTATTTTTTTCCTATTCAAATAAAGATTTAAGATTTTTTTTGTTTATTTTTAGGGGAGGTGTTTTTGCATTTACTGAGTGTTATATTAAATAACCTAATTTTTATAGCAGTTACCAAAAATATATATATGGTACAATAAGAGTTTTCAGTAAATGAACTCAGAAATGGTAGCTGTAGCTGAAACTAACAGTTTTTTTCTTTATATGAATCATGAAAGAAATATTCCAGATTGGTTTGTCTGTTTCTATTGCATCAGGCCTGGAGTGATAAAGCCAGAGGTGGTGGATAAGTGCAAAAACTGGAGAGACATCAGCAACAGCAGTGGATACAACCATATAGAGAGAACCACGACTGACATCGATCCTCATGCAAAGGTAAACCGCCGACGGATCACTAACCGCTGGTTACTGTCGCTTTGTGTTGGGATTTATAGCTTTTGAAGAGTGTTTACAAATAGATTTAAATTCATTTGTTTTTTAGAAAATTGTCAGCACTTTAAGGATTCGGAACGCAGACACCCACTCGCTCTACAGATGCACGGCCTCTAATAAAGTTGGGAAGGATCATCGGATCATTATTTTCCGTGTGACAAGTAAGCATTATGTCTGTTTTTGCTAACACTTTATAATAAGATTCCTTAACTAGCTTTGTTAACATATTTATACATTTTATTAATGTGTTTATAGGGTGTTAGTAAGACATTTATTAGCCCAATAACCCAAATAAGGTTTATTAACATAATTAGAAAGATTCTTTAACATCTAAAGTGAGACATTATCTACAAAAGCTTTCTTAAAGAACTGTTTACAAGTGGTGCTGCCACAAACGATTATTTTAATACTTGACAAATCAGCAATAATTTCTTTGAAGTTGATAGCTGAAAACGCTGAAGCTGATAGCCAGCTGAAATATTAGTTAGCTTAAAAAACAAACAAAAAAAAGGCTAATTTAGCCAAAACAGCTAGGATGCAGCTGAAATATTAGCTAAACTCCAGAATAGCCTAAAAAAACAAACAAAAAAAAGCCTAAATTAGCCTAAATAGCTAGCACGTAGCTGAAACATTAGCTAAACTCCAAAAAAAACCTTAATAAATGCCAAAATTGTCCAAAAAATCTAGCAAAATGCCATTTCAACTTTCAACTTTACTACACTCTGGCTCCTTATAATATAAAGTAATGAATAATTATCTATTAAAATAGTCGTCAACTATTTTAATTAGGTATGTAACGGATCACAAAACTCACGGTTTTAGTGTCATGGTTCGGATCATTTTTTGGATCAGTAAAAAACAAAAACAGCAAAAAACAACAAGCTAAAAATTAAATTAATTTTTGGAAAATTCTTCAAATCATATATTCATAAAGTACTTCACTAGTGCTGGGAATCTCAGGGTAACTCACGATGTGATTCATGATACATGGCTCACAATACCGATGACATGGCAAATATTCCAAAAATCTTTATATTATCTTGGTATCTATGATAGATAACTATTTTTAAAGCAAAGATAAACTATTTATTTATTTAATTCAACGCCCTTTCTAACATTACAATAAAATTAACATTAATTTGAATGTGTCTTTACGACAATAACATGTTTTAAGGAAAATGAGCAAAGCTCCAGTTAAGAACTAACATGCAGAGAATATCAAATGACCTTCTCACTTCAAAGAAGAAAAACTGTGGGGAAAAATGTTTTTAATCCTTTTAACCTTTATGTCAGATAATGTATTATTATTAAGGCATAATAATGTCCAGCCTGTTAATCATTGTTTATTGCCGTTTCCATATTCATTTCTCCTCCTTTTTATTATATTTTCCTGCACTTTTCTCTGATAAACAACACCCGTTGGTGTGGTCCGCGGTACACACGTGTGCCGAACCGTGGCTTCTGATCCGTTATCCGTTACACCCCTAATTTTAATAGTCGATTAATCATGTCAGCTCTACTTACAAGCTTAACATATCTTTGTTCAGAGATTAATGAGGGCTTTCCAGCTCCTCATTTAAAGTGTTACTCTTTCTGTTCCATTTTCTCTCTGACAGGCAACCTTGAAGTGAGCATGTCTCCATCTGATAAGCCCCTGGAGGAGGACAACGTGGCTCTGAGGTGCAAGGCGGACAAACTGGTCTACACCAACCTCACCTGGTTCCTCGCCACCAACGTGTCCAAATCCGAGCAGGACGCTCCGATCCAGCCCTGTCACTCCATGAGCCTCCTGCCCCTCCCCCTGTCACAAGCTGCGCTGCCCTCTCAGCAGGGCACCAACATCACCCTGGAGCTGATGCTGCCCAACGCATCGTTTCAGGATGAGGGCCTGTACGCCTGCCAGGTGGTGAACATAAAGACGGGGGTGAAAACCTGTCTTCTGCGGCGCCTGGCGCTCCGAGGTCCCTGCCCTACAGCGCGATTGAAAACACGCCGAGTCTTGACGGAGCCTAACTTCAGTTTCTCTGGCTTCAGATCTCATGCCTGCAAGAATCCGCAATAATTTTACGGACCAGAAGGTGAACGTGAGCGCGACCATCACCCTCCACTGCGATGCCTTTGGGACCCCAAATCCAACAGTGGTGTGGACCAAAAACAACAACACGGTGGTGGAGGGCTCAGGTGGGCTTTTCCCTGATCTGTCTCTTCTTTTGGGATTTACAAACCTCCTTAATAAACTCTCTGTTGCTTTCAGGTGTGATTTTGAACCAGAACAACCTGACGATTCAGCGCGTGAAACAGCAGGACAGCGGCCTGTACACCTGCACCGCCTGCAACAGCCGAGGCTGCTACACCTCACAGGCGGTCCTGACTGTTGAAGGTCAGTGTAACCTTGAACCTTTGACACAAACATCGCTTTTCAAATCAAATCAAACTTTATTTATAAAAAAATAGTGCTTCTCAAAGTGCTTTAAATTAAAAACAAAAACACATACAATGAAAGCCGACTGCCCAACATGATCCCACACACAATGAATACTTATAAAAATGATTGTAAATGAGAATTGTAAAATATTTTCTGCTTTTATATCACAGCATTGATTACAAACACTTCAATTATTTTAACAATAGGTTACAATATCGTTTATTTCCTAATGGCACAGTTTCTGTCTGGCCCATAATTGAATCTCTGATATCCAAACTAAATGTGGATATTTTTACTTTACTTTGTTATTTGCTTGTCAGAGAGATTAGTTAAAGTGTGGTTTTGATAACACACTTATAACAAGAGTGAAACAAATGTGAAAAGAAGCAAAGACAGGAGCCAAAGCTGCTGCACTCCACAATCATCTGCAGTGAATTATTTCAGATTCATTTGCGCCATTTGTTGGGGGTTTCAAAACTCAAAATTTAAATGTCAAAACTTTCTTTTCACTCTCAACTCTTCTTATTAAATTTTTGAATCTGAAAATCTCAGTTATTTATTTGTGTAGAACAAATCAGACCTACAAATTAAAACAGTAAAACATAAAGGAGAACAAAGGATAAAATATATATATATATATATATATATATATACATATACGCACATGACTTTCTTTCAAAATAAAAGAAACCGTATACCACATAAAATCTTTTCTATGCAGGGAAGGTTGTTGTAGGTAGTGAAATGTTAGTAGTAATAAAAAATAAACACACACAAAACTACCATTTGTTCTGCATTTCAACCAGAAATTAATAACCTTTAAATAAAAAATAAACCATAAATAAGCCAAACCCCTACCATGTTTTTCAGAATTAATATTCTTGATTTTTTTTATTAAAAAATGGAGAGCTCACCTTAAATTCTGGTTTGTGATTGACTTTCTGTGGTAAACAGTACTCAATTATCTGTCAAAATGTTTCAGTTTTGATAAACTATAAATCCAAAACTGCTTAATGGATTGTTGGAGCATTATGGGTACTGTAGTCAGGATCCTGGTGGAGGGATACATCCTGTCCTTCAATTGTTTGTGAAGCAGTGAAAAGATGTTTATCACTTAAAAAAAATGTTTGAACAAGAACAACAAAACTAACAAAACCAGTAAAACAAACAAACTATAAATAAAACTATAAATAAAAAGAGACAATGTATTGTATCCCAAAAAACAATCTTGGATGTAATAAAATATGTTCAGAGTTCGAAAAGCCCCTTTCTTCTGTTTCAGCCTAATTCAAATATACAATTTTCTCATTAACTATGCTGAGCAATATCAACAAAAAGAAAATAAATTTCATTTATGAAACGTACAGAAAAATAATAATTCCGTACATTTATACTGTATATACACTAATAAACATATAACAATCAAAGTATTTGATCAGTTTCTTCATATTATCAATTATTTACCATTAATGAATGCTTTTAATTTATTTATGGTTGGAAGATTTTTGATGTCTTATTCCATAACTGCACCCCCCTTAATGTTTGTTTTTGCTTAATAAATACATTAAAAATATTGTAAAAGAGCCACAGGTTGTCCTAAACCTATAGGTTCTCTGGCTCGGCTCTACTTGTTTGTCAGCTAATGCTTTTCTTACTTTGCTGATTATCTGGATCCAGTCAATCAGAAAGTGGAGAAGCATTTAGTGAGTGACATAATATGTCATCTGGGTGGGCTCAAACAAGGTTATGACATGGTTATTTGCTTCTTTCTTTGTGACCTCAGATCTTACTACGGTTATGTGGTCATTCTTTGTGGTCACATGTTTTCCTGTTAGTGAGAGCTCTCTTTGTAGTTTTGTTGTCCACTATCTCTACTGTGCATGGCATTGAACAAAAGCTCCGGCCCTGAGGCTCCGTTACCCCTCCAGCACCTGGGCTTGTGCCCACTTGGACAGTTCTGTGATTCATCTGAGGACATCGGAAATGGGCTTCATAGCTGAGAATGACGACCTCAAAACTCATGGACACAAATTCAAGATAACAATCTGACAATAGAGTTCCTTTAACTCACGTCACGCAATTGAAATGTTTGATATCAAAGAGACAGAATGGAAATAGCTTTTTGTTCGCATGGAAGTTGGACCAAATAATGGACGTCCGCCTGGGAGTTTTGAAATTCAAACAATGAGGAGATCGCAGGACAAAGAGAGAGGCCAGCCCTTCCCCAGCTCCACTTGTGCCCTCTGTCTGGGCTTCTCTGTCCCGAGCAGAAGGACACGACCAAAAACAAACAAGCGCTGTGACTTGAAGCAGAGCCTACGTGACCCCGTCCCCGCCTGCGCTGGGGTCCAGTCACAGGAAGTAGAACTCCTATGCAAGAAAGCTGCATAAAACAAACTTCCTGTGTATAAAACATTTTTATCACAAACATACAAAGACCAATGAAAATTGTACTTTTGGTATTTTTAACATGTTCTTCTAACATTTTTCTCATGGCAGAGGTAATATACAGAGAAAATTACGATTCTTTGTTTTTTTATATTCAAACCGTGGTGAATCAGAAGCAGACAAAAAAATATTACTTGAAAAAACAAGCACCCCGCTCTGCCCCATTCTGAGGCATCAACTTACAGACAAATAGATCCATGAACGTCTTTGTTTTCCTCGTCTGATCTGGAATCTGGATCAGAACTGGATGGGTAAATAGCTTCAATATTGGTTGCTATTTTTGTTGCAGTGCTAATGTTAGGTTCAGGGTGTGAGGGGCTGTAAGGTGGCTGGAGAGAGTGTAAGTCCACAAATCTGAGTTTTCTCCGGAGGGTGGCTGGGCGCTCTCTCAGAGATGGAGTGAAAAGCTCGGTCACCAGGAGAGCTCGGAGTAGAACCGCTACTCCTCTGCATCGAGAGGAGCCAGTTGAGGTGGCATCTGGACCGGATTCCTCCTGGACGCCTCCCTGGAGAGGTGTTTCCTGGGATGTCCCACTGGGTGGAGACCCCGGGGAAGACCCAGGACACGCTGGAGAGATTACGTTTCTTGGCTGGCCTGGGAACGCCTTGAGATCCCCATGAGAAGCTGGAGGAAGTGGCCGGGGAGAGGGAAGTCTGGGCATCTTTGCTTAGACTGCTGCCCCCACGATCCGGTCCTGGTTGAGGGGAAGAAGATGGATGGATGGATGGATGGAAGTGAGGCTCTGTGCAGTGATGAAGTGTCCTATATGGGTGATAAGCAAGGATTTCTGGGAGATGAAGTGCATTCTGTACTCTGGAGACTTCTCCCGCCCTTGTTCACCCTCTTGCTGAACTTTTTTTTCAATGATTGTCGATCTTTACTGGTGTCCAGTGACAGACGTGAAGTCTTGTACGTCTTCTCCACCTTTGTCATGGAAGGGCTAACACCTGAATGTGAGGGTGGGGTCATCTGGACCCTATAAGAGAGCACGAGGTGAAATCATTCTAACGCTGGTTCACATTGGAAATGCCACACAGCGGTGTGGAATGGTGCCCTTGTTAACCTATGGTGTGGTTCACACCAGGCGCAAAGCGCTGTAGTCCTCTGTGGAAGGCTTGCGCTGTGCAGCAGATAGTTTCGGTGTCTGGTCTCTTTTGTGTGCGAGCCGCAAGCAATCCAAGCAGGAAGTTACATCCAAATACATGAGAAAATCTGGTTTATTTTCAAAATATAACCAATTTTTCACAATAAAACACAGTTTTTCTGTATTATCTTGTCCTGTCCAACAGCTAAGCAAACGGATACAAGCTGACAAGCGGAGTGCCTCTTGTGTTAAGATTTTACTGTCACAACAGGGTTATTGACCTTCTGACACACAAGGTGTTTATTTGCATAAACCCCTTTTGTGTTTTATGCTAAACTTTATTTGTATTGATGATTATTGATTATAAATGTATCTTTTTTTTTTGTTGTTGTACTGGACGGAAACGAAGAACTGGGAAGGAGGGGGTTAAGAGTAGAATAGCAAGGTGAAAGATGGGTTTTTAGAGAAAGTTGAAGATGGTAACGGAGGGGGTCAAATCATAGAACAAGTACTTACTATTTACAGGTGTAAATAGTAGGGGTGTAACGGATCACAGAAAATCTGTGGTCCATACAGATCAGAGGCCCTGTTTCGGGACACGTGTGTACCCCGGACCACTCCAACGCCCATCCCCCCACACGGGCACACCTCGCGCTAGCATAATTTAAATCAATTGTCTGTTCACATCAAATGGAATTCTTGTCAAATTCATGTAAATCCTCTTTGTTTTGACAAGCACTAAAGTAGCTGATTCATGTTTATCTTAAAGTCTGTTCATCTGAAGCTGCGTGTGGGAGGAGCTTCTGTCAAAAACTTTTCTCGACTTCATGATGAAGGATGCGGATCGATAGATATCAGGTTTATTTAATTTTAACAGCTGACTAGAAGCATTTCTATTACTGGGTTAAAAGAATTTCCCAGTTGAAAGCAGCAACTGTCCCGCACAGGAGAAAGACGCTTTTCCGTAACGGATTTGCCGGTACCGTCAGGGGACAATTGTACGGCAAGCCAAAGATGTCAAAAATGACCAGGAAAAGCGAGCGCAGAAGTTTTACAGATAATTATTATTTAAAACATTTACATGTTCCTACAGTTAGTTTCAATAAAGCAATTAATACCAAAAAAATAACTGTAACCATTTTATTTATGATTTAATTTTAAGCAATAATCCAGATAGATTTGGTATTTTCAACACTATTTTTAAGCATTCTTTTCTCTCAGTTTTAGTAGATTTGGTCTAAAGACATGAAAATATAATCAAAAAATGCATGTTTAAGCATTTTGTTTATGTTCAAAGTTTAAATATGTTTTGTTTTTAATAAATAGGCCTCAAAGAGCAAATGTTTTGATGATGCATTTATAAATATTGTGTGTGAAGTACTTTATATGCTTATTGAATATATGATTTGAAGCGTTTCCAAAAATTAATTTAGCTTTTATATTGTTGTTTTTTGTCGCTTTTTTATTTTTTACTTTCACTGATCCAAAAAATGATCTGAATCATAACCCTAAAACCGTGACACGATCCGAACTGTGAGTTTTGTGGTCCGTTACATCCCTAGTAAATCTGAAATGGGTGGGGCCTGTCTACACACACTCAGGTGTTACAAATATACTAGTCAAAATGTACACAGTACAACTGCAGCTCACACACAGACTTATACATATAAACCCACAAATTTAAAGCCTTTTATTCTGTCATGCATATTATTAGTACAAAATGTTGATTGTATCAAATCAGACTGTAGAGATGAAAACAAACACACAATTACAACAGTGTCTCAACAACAGATACATTAAAGAAGTGTATGCCTACTGACTATTTGCTTCTCTTAGCAGAAATATGGGTTCATATTTTTAGGTTATTAACTCACCCATGATGCAAAACCAAATGTGCGTCTGGTGTGTCTGATTGGGCTTCATGCTGGTAATATTACACATGCAGAAAAAAACTGTCATAAAATAAGAATAATAGCTAATAACTAAACAGACTAAATAAAACTGCTTATCCATGCCCTTAGACCCTCCCTCCCTAAGGAAAAACTCCTAAAAAAAAACCTGAATCAGGAAAAAAGACGAAACATCAGGGACGCCCACATGAGGGACAGATCTCATCCCAGGACGGACAGACGATTTACCAGAACTGTTAAAGAAAAATTAGCAGACGACCCACCAGGAATCCCTCTCATTCAGAGATGCGGGCTGGTGCCGGGGGCGTGGTCCACGGCCAGGGCAGGAGCACGGGCGATGCACCTGTGATCTGAAATCTCTCTATAGTTATCTCAGGACTGTTTTTCAGCTGGTTTTGCTTGTGTACACTGCAGGTGCTGAAGAGAAGACTAACGTGGAGCTGATTGTTCCCATTGGCTCGGTGGTCATAGCCATGTTTTTCTGGCTGCTGATCGTCTTTGTTATCCGCGGCAGAAAGAGGGTAAGAAGTTCCTGGTTTCCATCATTCTCATTCTTCTTTTGCCACACTCTTCCTTCCTTGGATTCTCCCCGCAGTAATTAAAAACTAAAGCAGAAGAATGCAAACATCTACGCATGTGCTCGCACGCCGAGGGTGTGGGGAGTTTGATTGATGAGAAGTGACTGTTCTGGCGCTCAGCGGCAGCTCGCCTTTGTGCTCACAAACAACGCGTCCACTCTCAGCTCTCATAAGTCACGTAGGCCCTAAACTCTCACTGGGCCTCTTTTATGAGTTTTACTAGAAATCTTCTTGTGGACGAAGGGAGCTCGCACAAAAAGTGGCTCATTCATTCTGTCTTTTTTTCTAACTTTCTCCTCATCCTTGGTTCAGCCAAACGTGGATTTGAAGACGGGCTATCTGTCCATGATCCTGGACTCGGAGGACATGCCCATGGATGAGCAGTGCGAAAGGCTCACCTATGATGCCAACAAGTGGGAGTTCCCTCGGGACAGACTGAAACTGGGTGAGACTCTGCTGTCTCCTGGATTCCTGTGTCGCCTAAACACTTCCTCATGGAGATGGTTCAGTTTAAGAGCCAGTTATGCAGTTAGATACAGTTTTAAGTGTCAAGAAAAAAGAAAGGAAACCGACATCAAAACAAATGTGTTCACTTATTTAGAAAAAGCGACCAAAGCTTTCTTTGTTGTTTTTGACTTGAAATCACCGACATTTCGCTAAATGATTGATTCAAAAACGTTCTCAATAGTGTCTTATTTATGATTATAAAGTTTTTAACCAAAATCCCACAACCTAAATATCTAAATGAGCTGCTTTTATGTTGAACTGAAGCTACTGTCTGAAAAATATTCCCTGAGGGGGCGTGGCTTCTGGAGCTGATCTGTCGGATTATGGTGGCTCCGTGCCTCGCTAGCATAAATCATCACCGCTGCTCCACAAAAATGTCTAGCAGTATCGTTCTGAGGTGGATGTCAGCTCGGACAAGGAAGTCAAGAGCTTCATGGACTGAACTTTCACCGATCCTTTCCAACTGCGGTCAAATGAGCCGCCGTTCACATTTCTGTGGTCACATCAAGAAGCTCTGTGGAGTCTGGTGGAGATTTTCCAGCGTTCTCAGCCCTGTTACCGTAAGTATTGGATGAAACTCACACCAAAAATCCAGTGACGGCTGATTGGACCACAGAAATGTGAACGCCGGCTCATTTGACTGCAGTCAGTGTGAAGGTAGCATCTTCTCTTCTCCAGAACCTGAACTAGACACGCTAGCCGGACCAGATGAGGGTTTAGGCATTAGAGCAATCGTGACGTATCAACTGCTCTTTAATTCAAACAGAGATTTTCTGCCACAGTTTGATTGACAGATATTTAAAAGGAGAAATACAAAAACTAAATGATTTCTCACTACATTTGTTCTCTTTCTGAAGAAAAACACCACAAATAAATGTTAAAAAGTAAAAATACATGATTTTCCAGTCTAAAGGGTGACTTTAAATTAATGTATTAAATTAATGTATTCTGGCATAGTATTCCTGTCTGTTTTTATTAATATTTATGTTTAAAAAAACATACATTTTTATAACTTAAAAAGACAGAGTTTTTTTTATGTGTTCAATAAATGTTTGTCCTGTTCGGCTCGCCACCTAATGTGTGCTTTTGTATTTTGGTATTTCAATATTTATTCATTTTAATTCCAAAACAATATTTTCCTCTCAAGGGGACAGTGAAAGTTCTATTTAGGATGTTACAGTTGATTGAATAGTCTTTACATTGATCATTTTATAAAAAAAAGGACTTGAGAAAAATGTTCAATCTGTAATAGTTGATCTCTTTTTATAAAACTTGGCCTTTAGAAGGTTGTTTGAGTATTTGGGGCAACTTTTTTTTTTTTTTTTAATTCAACTTAAAATAATCATAAATTTACGAGAAAAAAGTCGTAACTGTTAAACTATGAGAATAAAGTCGTATATTTACGATTTAAAATCTCATACATTAATGATTAAAGAACCAAAGTTGTCTGTTTATTGGAGCCGTACTCAAAGTTGGAAGATGTGGAGCAAAAAAAGAGAAATTCTGAAACTATTACCAGTGAAGCTAACTTTCCAGGGTTGGGTGTTGGTAATGCGGAGTTTCATTTGTAAAATAAATGTTGGCAGAACCACCACTTATTCTGCCCTATCCATTCACACACCCAGAAGGACCAACAAAGCAGAATGTAAACAGTGATGCATACGCCCCACCCCCTTTCTCCAAATAAAATATTCCGTTTCAACACAAAATAACAAAGAGTCTGTTATGGTAGCACAAGAACATCCAAAATTCCCAAATCGAGGTCTCTTCTGACGGAAACACCACACAGATTTAGAGATTTTTACTTTCATGGAGGAAGAAATGACTGGAAGTGGACGGCTGCGGGGTATAGACGGCTTCATCAACGGCTCTGCAGAGATCCTGAAGTGAATCAAACAAAGAAGCTTCCAAGCATTTGTAATGTTTTAAACATTCAGTTTACAGCGTTCGTTCGCTGGACTCTAGTCTCTCTTCCATTTAAATCTCATAAATTTACAAGAAAAAAAATTGTAATATTACTTTTTTTGTGTCCCTAATACTCTGTCGTATATTTGAAATATCTCTGCAGTTAACGTCCACATGAAACAAACAGTGCGGTGTGTGTTTCCAGAAGTTATTGATAAATAAACCTAAAGCATCATCCGTACCTGTGAGGAGCTTCAAAAGGAAACTCAGAACACAAATAAATATAAAAAGTCATTTTTGTTTTAATCTTCTTTCTTTTATTTATTTATAAAAAGTTATGAAAATTTTTTTTCCCTCTAAATGTTGTCTTTATTTTTAAACTACATTCCAAACTACAAAAGCGTATTTTGGAGCAGAAGTTTTGATGCTGACATCAATAAAACAGAGACTTGTGTTTTTAAGACAAATGTTTTGCTTTCAAAGGGGAACCACTGGGCCGAGGTGCGTTTGGGCAGGTGGTGGAGGCCGCAGCATTTGGTATAGAGAAAGTCACCACCTGCACCACGGTTGCAGTTAAGATGCTGAAAGGTGAGCTCGTTCTCCGTTTCGTGTCGGTGCTCTGAACTCTGTGGCTCACACATCGAGTGTTTTCCAGAGGGAGCCACCACGAGTGAGTACCGCGCCTTGATGTCGGAGCTGAAAATCCTCATCCACATCGGACACCACCTCAATGTTGTCAACCTGTTGGGAGCCTGCACCAAACCCGGGGGTGAGTCAGTCCTCCAGAACAGATTTGAAAAATGTAAAAAAGGGGGCAGGGCTAGGGCTGAGCGGAGGAGGCGTGGTCTGGAAATGTGACAATGAGGTTAGCTTGAGGTAACTAAAGAATCTTTTTATCATTGTCTCAATGAAATTGAACACTTTTAAACCCTCCCAGCCAGCAAGGCCAGGTGGGCCCCACATGGTTTAAAAGTGGGCAGAAAATGTGGACCTTAATTGAGTTTGTCTGCAGTTTCTGTGGTGGCCCCATCTGTGTTTGCCTAGCTTGGCTAAAGTAGGGATTCAGTTAGCCAGCCGCCCGATGGACAGCGTCGCGTGTTAGCGAGCTCCACTGTAGCGAGCTAGGGAGCTTTGATATAGCAATTTCCACTGTAGCATGCTACCACGCTCCTTGGTATCGAGCTAGTGAACTTTAATGTAGCAAGCTCCGCTGTAGCATGCTAGCAAGCTCATCTGTATCGAGTTAGCGAGCTTCAATGTAGTGAGTTAGCAGGCTCATGTACATCTAGCTAGCAAGCTCCACGGTAGCAAAATAGCTAGCTCCTTTGTATTGAACTAGTGAGCTTCAGTTTATCAAGCTAGCTAGCTCCACTGTAGCTTGCTAGCGAGCTCTTTTGGATCAAGCCAGTGAGCTTTTCTGT
This sequence comes from Oryzias javanicus, assembly GCA_003999625.1. Classification (NCBI taxonomy): domain Eukaryota; kingdom Metazoa; phylum Chordata; class Actinopteri; order Beloniformes; family Adrianichthyidae; genus Oryzias; species Oryzias javanicus. Next base: position 25,528,916 of record CM012440.1, read on the forward strand.
AGAGAGCTTGCGAGCTCCCCTGTAGCTTGCTAGCAAGCTTAGCTGTAAGATGCTAGCGAGATCATCTGTATCGAGCTAGTGAGCTCTGCTGTAGCAAACAGACCTACTGTCCACTGGGAGGCTGGCTAGCGTAGCGAGCCAACCCACTGAGTGCCCACCTGAGCCAATGCGCCCAAACACAGGTGGGGCCACCACAGATACTCTGGAAAAACCCAGTCGGGGTCCACATTTTTTGCCCATTTTTAAACCAAATGGGACCCATCTGGCCTGTCTGGCTGGGTAATTTCAGAAATTAAACAAGTTTATTTTAAATGATCAAACATTTGTCAATGACTAACAGACAGCGCTTCTAAAAACTCCTTTATAGAGGTCAACAGACAAAAAAAGGGGATTTCATGTTTGGTTACCCTTTTTAGTTGCTTTTGCATCCTGTCACCTTTTCAACAGAACCTTCTTCTCTGCAGGACCGCTGATGGTTATTGTGGAATACTGTAAATATGGAAATCTGTCCAGCTACCTGAAGTCAAAGCGAGGAGAGTACAGCCCCTACAAGGTAGGTGATGAGCAGCACTCACCATCTGGGATGTTGCTCTTCTCATCGCTGCCTTACTTGTGTTTTCATAACAGAGGAAGCGGCTGGACAGTGTGAGGTGGGTGTCTGCAGAGGAGGACGTGACTGAAGGGGATCTGGGTTTGGGAAAGGTCGCTCAGCTGGACATCTGCACAGGAACCGCTGAAGACAAGCTTCCAGGCAACAGCGCGAACACTGATGAAGGTGCAGAGAGTCCTCCGACTGAAGGCTTTGGTGCATTTCCTGCGTGGAGTTGTAACGTCCGTCTCATTATTCCAGAGAGCGCCGTTGATGACCATCTGACCATGGAAGACCTGATCTGCTACAGCTTCCAGGTTGCCAAGGGAATGGAGTTTCTTTCCTCACGCAAGGTGAGATGTCGGGTGTCTGAAACCTGACAGTGATGCGATGCCTCCGGTGTAAATTCCTCCTGTTGCTCTGCAGTGCATCCACAGGGATCTGGCAGCCAGGAACATCCTCCTCTCAGAGAACAACGTGGTCAAAATCTGTGACTTCGGTCTCGCGAGAGATGTTTATAAAGACCCTGACTACGTCCGCAAAGGAGACGTGAGTCCTAAAACCGACAGATGCACAATAAACAGAAACAGTCAGTAATGCAACAGAGTTTCTGCTGCAACAGGCACGTCTCCCTCTGAAGTGGATGGCTCCTGAGACCATTTTCGACCGAGTCTACACGACTCAGAGCGATGTTTGGTCCTTCGGGGTCCTTCTCTGGGAGATCTTCTCTTTGGGTAAGCCTAAAAGAAATCACGTATTACAGCTGGTGCTATCATGCGATTAACTAGTTATGACCTGTAATTAATTAATCTAATTAATCAATTTTAATTACAACTTTTTAACCTATAATTGCTTTTAAAAGCCTCGGTTTGATGTATTTTATTTAAATTTGTGCGATAAAAGATGAAAATACAACTAAAAAGGTAGTTTTATTTATTTTTTAAATTATAAAAGACTTCCAACCTTTAATTAGACATCACAATGATGTAATTAAAAAAAAAAATCTTGAACAATTAACAAACTAAAATGAACAACAATAAATCATCAGGTCCAGAATGCTCTAATTGCTCTTGGAACACTTTTTAGAGCGATCAAAAAAAAAAAACCTGAACACAAATTTCTTATTAAAGCCAAAATTTTAATGTTAATTTACATTATTCTACAGTTTATCACAACAGCAAAACATTGAATGAATGAATGAAATGGTTTATTTCAAGCAATCAGGTTATAATACATGGAATAACTTCACATAATAAATCACAAGTAGATCGCTTGAAAGGGGGTGGAAGGAAGCGAACTTATATAATCCCACCCCGACTCGACCATACCATTTTCTCTACATGAATTATCAATATCCGGTTCAAGATTTAAAATCAAATATCAATATAGTTTCAGGTAATAAAAGATCAATAATATCGGTGATGTAATAGAATTTCAAAAACATCCATAGACAAATCATTTATATTAATCATCAACAGTAATCTAGACATTCTCATTAAAGATTAAAAAAATATCAAGTAGTAATCAACTTCATTTGTTACTGCAGGAAAATATATCAAAATATTCTTATTAAAAAAGACAATTTGAGCAGAATGCATTTATCAAAAAACGATTATTATAATGAAAAAGTGCTAAGTAAAAAATCATGATTTATTAATAGAAAACTTCAAAATATTCTCATTAAAAGACAGTTTGAGCAGATCGTATTCAGATCAGAGCTACATCTTTGTTTAGGAACAGGTTTAAGGCCACGTAAACCATCTTCCTTGTTTTGACTGAGAGACTGTGAAGGTCTTCTTTCAAGGGAATTGTGCTCGAGTTCTTCAGAATTGGGTCAGAGTTCGTATTCAACGGTTCCGACGGTTTCATGAGTCCACAATTCACATTTTGCTTGAATTAGAGGTTCAAACAATGTGTAATCCCACAGTTTCAAAGTCTTTCATGGATTTTTATTTCCAGAGGCTTCGTCAGGTCCGGTGGTCCGAGTGGTTTGACAAAGATTCTGGAGTTCATAACCCACGTGGACTGGATCTGTCGTTTGGATCGGAGGATCCTCGCGTGTTTTGCCAGATCAGCGTTATATTTGCAAAGATGATCATTAAGAAATGTCTTCGTATTTTTTAATTGTTTACGTTGTTTCATCATGGCAATCTTATGTTTTTGATTCACGAACCTGATCAGGATCGCTGGTTTATCCGTGGTCTTTCTCCGGGGAAGCGGATGACAAACTTCGACCGTTTCCAGGTCCAAGGAGATTCCTTTAGACGAGAAAAACATTTTAACCTGATCCTCCACGGTCGCATCAGCTGCTCCGTTAGCATCCATGCTAGCGCCGGTAGCACCAGGTAGCACCTGTAGTTGGAGTCCCGTGAGAATCACATTATTCATCCGTGCCTGTTGGTCCAAGTCATGCATCCTTCTTTCCATCAGATCTTGGCGATTGTCCCGTTGTTCGTTGCGTGCCTTTTTTTGGCGGAAATCTTCCACAAGATGCAGCAGCGGCGTTAGTTTAGCCTCCAGCTGGAGCACAGCTGTTAGCTTAGCTTCCTGTAGCAAAGCAGGAGCTAGCTGGGATTGGATGCCAGCTAACGCGGTCTTCAGCTCAGCCAGATCGGCTTCAATATTTTTCTTCGGTGCCATGATCAGCTCTCCTCGTTGTGGTAGCTGTGTTGCAGCAGCCCGGTGATCAAGGTCACTTGCAGACGACTTTAAAAGACTTGAAAAGCCAGAGAGTTATGGAGAGCTGGAGGCACACGTCTGCTCGTGATGACCCGGAACCGGAAAATCCCAACGATCAACAGACATCACTAAAGCCTCATTTATAGAGGTCAACAGAGACAAAAAAAGTTGATTTAGGGTTTGGTTACCCTTTAAACTTGTAAAAATGATAAGTTAAGTTTTATTAATTTATTTATATTTTTCTTAAATGACCATGGTATGAACGGGATAAAATCTTCATGCAGGTGTGCATAACATGGAAGTGACCATCCAACACAAAAATTAGATTTACACGATTAAAAAAAATAACACCCTAAAATGTCTGTAATAAATAAATCGTGATTCGTGCTAATTACGGCATTCAAAGTGTTCTTTCCTAAAACACGCTGTTCCTCTTGCAGGTGCGTCTCCATATCCGGGCGTTTGCATCGACGAGTCGTTCTGCAGGAGGCTTAAGGAAGGCACCAGGATGAGGCCTCCAGAATATGCAACCTCTGAGATGTGAGTTGAAAAGTAAAGCATTGAAGCTACAGGTCGATTATCAGCTCACTCCGACGCCCCTTGTGACCTGAACTGCATTATTACAGATACCAGACCATGTTGGACTGTTGGCTGGATCGTCCCACAGATAGACCCACGTTTGCAGAACTGGTGGAACATCTGGGAAATCTGCTTCAGGCCAACGCTCAACAGGTCTGCCCCAGACTGAGCAGAAGAGACTTTCAACTGTGGACAGTTACTTCATTAACGTTCTCCATCAGCAGCACACTGCTGCAGCGTAAACGTGGGCCTGGATCACTCTGGTTTTGTTGGTGGACATGTACGGGTCAGATGAGGATCAGCTTAAAGCGAACGAAAAAACAGATGGAAAATTTGAAAAAACAGACATTGTAAGGGAAAAAAGGGAAAATTTGAAAACAAGACATTGTAAATTTAAAAAAAAAATAAAATAAATGAAACTTGAAAATGAGAAAATATATTGAAAATTAAAAAAAAGAACGTAAAATTTGAATAAAAAAAACTATAAACGTAAAACTACCAATTGAAAAATGATGCTAGTAACAGTTGCTATTTTAAATTTTTTTAACTTTATTTTAGTTCAATGAGTTCAAAGCCCCGCCCCCATGTACCCCGTGCAAAATTAGGATCAGCCCAGCAGTGAAAATAAAAATGGATGAACTTGAAAATGTGAAAATATATTGTAAATTAAAAAATAAATACTGAAAACTTGAATAAAATAAACTATACATGTAAATTTACCAATTGAAAAATAATGTATCCATTAGTAACAACTGCTATTTTGAATTTTCAACTTTTTTTTAGCTCAATGAGCTCAAAGCCCCGCCCCCTTGTGAAATTAGGATCAGCTCAGCAGTGAAAACTCGATATCTGTTCATTGAAATTGAAAATGGAGAACTAAAAGCAAAAAATGAGAAACAAAAAAGTCAAGTTGAAACCTTTTTTTTTAATTGGCAACAGTTTTATTTATTTTTTTATTCAAGTTTCGAATTTACTTTTTCCTAATTTTCAGTATTTAAATTTTTCTATATATTTTTTAAATGTTGCATTTATTTTATTTTTTTTTAATTTTCAACAATTCCTTAAAGTTTACAATCTTTAGGAGTTTCAAACTTCTCTCAAATGTTCCTTCTTGTTTTTCATTCCCTTCAAGCTGATGCTGACTTGACCCCGTAGACGTGCTATTGTTACAGGTGTCAGCTCACTATGAATGCTCCCGTTTGGCACGGCTGTTACTACAGATTACTGAACATTGCCAAGAACTTCTGGAAATTGAGGAAGTCATTAAATAAAAGACAAAACAGATGTAAACTCTTGCTGCAGCACAGCATGGAGTACACACGTTTTTAGGAGGTGTTTGTCAGCCTGCTCCTTTTAAATGTTACTGTAAGGTTTGCAGAAAGATCTTTTGTTGTGAGACTGAAATCTCATCTAAAAATACACATGACTTCTGCTTACTTTGCCTGATTTTTGGGGGGGTTACATTGTTTATTTAGCTGTAGTCACTAAAATGCTGGTTTCCAGGATGGAAAGGACTACATTCCTCTGACATCAGATGAAGTCAAGCGATGCTCAGCTCCCACTGATCCCTGCAGCAGGCCTCAGAGTCAGGAAATGCTGTCCTGCCACTATGACCACCCGTCGTCACTGGGGTCAGTTTGGTTCTGTTGCCTGACACTGGTTCCTGCAGCTGCTGCAGCACTCATGATTTCTGTCTGCGCATGCAGACTGTCCCAGCAGAGCGAAAGGTGCAGTCAGCCTGTCGGTGTGAAGACGTTTGAGGACATCCCCTTGGTGCGCAGCAGTGGAATGGTGAGACTCAACATGCGGATGGATAGTTTGTTGCCATCGAGTTGTGAATAGAGCGGGGCGATAAATTTATTTCATTTATTAATTCAAATTTGTTGTTCTGAACCAGATGTCTGCAACCTGAAGCTCCAGATCCACATGTGGCTCTTTTATCTCTCCATAGTGGCTCTTTGGTCAAACATAAAATAAGTCATGGAGACTGATCCAGACATGTCGACCGTCTGAGTCAGCAGCTCCCCCTAACCAAAACTACCTAAAGAAAACAAATAAACAAAGCCAGAAAACTAAGACTACCAACCCCAAACTAAAATAACAAAACCCAGCAGTGGAAGACTGCTGAGGACAAAGAGGAGAAAAATAAAAAATAAAATATCAATGTATTAAAGTAAGAATTGCTTAATTAGCATTTATTTAATTTAGTTTAGTTAAATGTATAAATAGATGTCTGAGGTTCACATAGATGATAAACTCTGTAGGTTTTTACATCCCTGTTGACCTGAAGACGTCTTGTTTGTTCAACTCTACCTCCAGAATCAACAGATTTTATATGCAAAGCAAAACTTTGGTAAAAAGTTTGATCTCTCATGAGTTAAAAGCACAAAAGCACAGATTATCTTATGAGATGATCCTGTTAGGAACAGAGCAGCTTTTATTTTGAAAATAAGTAGTTTGATTTTCACTCAAACATTAAAAAAAGAATTAAAACAAACTAAAAAAAAAAATTGAACGATGAGAGGTTCTTTTTATGTTTTTGCTTTTGTTCGTTCCAAAAATTAGAAATAATTCATATTATTTAAAAGAAAGAAGGTCATGAATGCAAATCTAAAGTTCTTAAAGAAGAAAGTAAGACTCTGCGGCTCCTTCTCGGTTTTGATCTGGAGAAAACAAGTCTAAATGGCTCTTTTACTGTTAAAGGTCACAAAGGTTAGCTTGCCCGTCTCTCACGAAGCACAGATGTGAACGCGGCAGCTGGCAAACAGGATCTTTCTGGGTAAGGCGAGAAAAGCACAACAACGGACGCACGCGCCGCGAGAAATCGAAGGACCCCCCCACACATACAGCCTTTGCTAATCACCTCCGTTATACCGTTTAGTTTATTTTTTGTCCACATCGCCCAGCCCTAATTGTGGGAAAACTTCAGTAAATTCGACGATATTTCAATTTAGAGGTTTAAAGCGTCGTGCTATGTTCACGTGTGTCGCCCGTTCAAGAAAAAACACCAATCTGCAGGCTCCTTGAATTTAAGCTTTTTTACATTTTAAAGCATCATAATGTAAAAGTTTTAGTTGATATTTTTAGATTAACAAATTTTAAATAATGTGTAAATAAGCCTAACTGAAGACGTGCAGCTCTAACCAGCGTCTGTGGTGCTTCTGCAGGAGGGACACTCGGGCTGCAGGACGGGCTTCTCACCAGAGGAAGGAAAGAGTTTAAACCATCACCCGCAGGCCACGCCTAACTTAAGGTGAGGGAGGAACATCCGCGGTAAACCCTCTGTCACTGCTTTCTGCCAAGTGCTGCAAGTCCACTGCTCTGTTCCAAGACTTGGTCAAGAGAATTCAACAGCAACAAAAATAAAGAAAGAAAATAGTCATTGCTGTGTGATAAAAGTCAAAGGTTTAATCAGTCTGATGACTGTATCTTATATCAACAGTTTATTAATTGACAGTAAAAGTGGGAAACTCGTAATTTAAAAACAAAAAAAAAATATTTATGGAGTTTTTGATGAAGTACTTTGATACCTGGATTTATTTCCAGCTATGTAAACTTGCTTCAAGTTATTTGATGCGTGTTTGCATCAATAGGCATCACGGGGTTCATCTTAAACACACGTCAAAGTCGAGGGCCGGATGCGGCCCTCCGGGTAATTCTATCCGGCCCTCCAGAACATTTTATTTTATTATTATTAATGGCCCGATGTGATCTTGTGCTCATTTCTAACTTGTATATTTTTGACATAAAGAGTAAAATATTGAAAGTTATTTAAGGTTTAAGTTGATTTATTCTGTAATAACATTTCTGCCTTTTTATTATTCAGAATTATGTTAACAGGTACGGAAGCTGAAAGCGGCCTGCACTACTTTTTATTTTTTGGGATCGTTTTCTCGTGATAACGAAATAATCAATAATGAAGAAGGAAGCGTCCCGCTCTCCCTTTCCCGCACGGAGATGCTGAGACTTCATCTGTTTAAAGCCTCTTTATTTAGTGGTTAACAAGTAAAACAGCAGCAGAACACTCCACAAACGTTGGTTTTAGTCTATTTTCTCATTTCATTTTATTATTGAGTCCTCAAACTCCTTCCGTCCGTCTCATGCACCACCCCTCCTCCCTTTACAAACCTCCAAACAGGCTGATTGACAGATCCAAAGAGAATCTGCGCATGATGTTTTCAATGAACTCCGGACATTAGAGCACCCAATCCTCAGCAAAACAAGCAGTTTTTCAGAATAAACGTGGACAGCATTTAATCCATCAATTTTATAAGCATCAGTTCTGATGTTTGACGTTTTCTCTGGTCAGTGAACACACCATGCAGAAACGCTGACAGACTTGAATTCTATCAATCTGTCCATGTTTGTTCTGGGTTTTGGGGGAAATTAAGAGAGAGGCTGGTGCATGAGACTGAATTAAGATGTTTAAAGAGCAGAGATCCACAAAGAAATGAAAAATAGACTAAAAACATCTTTTGTGGAGTGTTTTCAAACAGGTGAAGTCTCTGTGTCTCCGTGTGGGAAAGAAAGAGAGAGAGAGAAGCTTCATTCTTCGTCCTGGATTATCTTGTTATAACGAGAAAACGGTTAAAAAAAAAAAAAGTACTGCAGGCCGTTTTCGGCTTCTGTAAAAAGGTTACAGTTTTACATTTTTAAAAAATGGCATTCTGTTAGATTAATGGACTTTTTTGGCATTTAATAACATTTTTTTAGGGTATTTTGGAGTTGACTAATATTTCAGCTACATGCTAGCTGTTTTAGCTTATTTAAGCTTTTTCAGTTTTAGGCTATTTTAAAGTTTAGCTAAAATTTCAGCTACATGCTAGCTGATTTGGCTAATTTAGGTTTTTCTTATGTTTTTGAGGCTGTTTTTGTTTGGAGTTAGGCTAATATTTACACACTAGCTGTTTTGGCTTATTTTGGCTTTTTCAGTTTTTTAAGCTATTTTGAAGTTTAGTTATTTTTTCAGCTACATGCTAGCTGATTTGGCTAACCTAAGTCTTTTTTTTTCGTTTTTTTGGCAAAGCTAACATTTTATTTGGCTATCAGCTTCAATTTTTTCATCTTTTAGCTTCAGTGATTTCAGCTAACAACTTCCGCATTTTCAGCTATCAATTTCAGCATCTTCAGCTATTAGCACTGGCATCTTCTGCGGCCAAATTGAACTGAGAGCATTCGTACTAGCATTATCGCAGGTAGTGCTCTAGTTCATAAATATGCTAAAAAGTTTTAAAAATGTAGTTTTAGAGCGTTCAATAAATGTTTATCCTGTTCGCCCCGCGACCTAAGGTGTGTTTTGGATTTTAGTTACCTGTGCGATTGAGCTCTAAAAGATGTAAAAATGAAATAAACGTTTCTTTGGTGGAAAAACTGAGTTCACCAAACACTGTTTATGTTGTAACATGTAATATGCTAAAGGGATTAGTTGTGAACTAAAGCAGAAAGAAACTTCTTTTATCTGGGTATATTTCTAGAAACAAAGAGGAACTAGCTTCAGATCCATCTCCAGGTTTGATCTGAAATATTTTTTTCCTTAGAGATTAATTTTGAAAATCTCAATTTGACACCCCCCCCCCCCCCCCCCCCCCCCAGCCAACTGCTGCGCTGCAAGAGCAAGGAGTCTCTGGGTTCAGAGTCGTCCAATCAGACGAGCGGCTATCAGTCGGGCTACCACTCCGACGACACGGACACGCCCATCTACGCCAACGAGGAGATGATCATGAAGCACAACAAGCTGAAAAAGCCTCCTCCGCCCGGGACGCCCGACAAGTTCAGCACAGAGATCCGCTACAGCACGCCGCCTGTCTGACCCGCGCCGCCACGTTTATCCACGTTCCTCTGTGGGAATGACGGCGTCACGGCCAGAGGGGGGCAGCACGGTGACCAGCAGAAAAAACAAAGCTGCATAATGACGCATGCGTTGCTTTGAAGGAGCGAAATATCAGGAGCCCAAACAGGACGCCATGCCCACCTCCCGAGGCCGGATATATCCATTTTCTCTCCTGACTTGGGAATTTTTAGATAAATGAGTCAACAAATGGCTTCTGCATCAGTCTGTTTGTACAGTTCTCATTACCTACATTATTTTATTAAAATTATTTTACTAGACCTGCATTTAATGTAACAAGTTTTCAAAATAAAAAAATGCAAAAATCTTTTTTTCTTCCTTTCTTCTTCATCCGATGTGGAAAGTTCTGATCCCCGTGTGTTTGTCTGTTTCCATCCAGGTGAAATGTCATGTTTCCTCTGTGTGTAAGAGAAAACAATGCTTTCTCAGCCTTGGTCATGTGTGACTGTGGTCCCATCACAAAAACAACAAAACAATGCTCCTTCAGCCTTGGACACTAGTTTAGTGTCTTCAGCCAATAATAGCAAAGCCGAGGTCAACGTGGTCCAGACAGCTTTAAGCACGTTTATGAAAGCTAACAGAAGCTTCATAAATTCATGAACGACTGAATCCTCCCATCAGAAAACGACCACGAAGGAAAGAGAAAAACCTGAAGGAAATGTTTTATGGAGGGTCTGAATGGGAAGTGAGCAGGAAGCACGCGGACAAAACGTCATATCTGCAATCAAGGAAAACAAATGTGCCTAATTACACTCAGAGGAAACGATCTACAACCTAATGGACTGCTTGAAAGCTTTCACAAGTTACACTGGAGGTTAAATTTAGAAGTTCTCCCTGTTTTTGTTTGTGGAAGTCAGTAGGACCTCCTATGTTTGTGCTTTTATTTATACAGAAGAGGATTAGGGCCATGGAGGAAAAAAAAACATGGAAAATTCTGACTTTAATCTCAGAATTCTGAGTTTTGGGTCAGAATTTTGAGACTAAAATCAGAATTCTGAGATTAAAGTAAAAAAAATTCTGAGATTAGAGCTAGAATTCTAAATTTAAAGTCAGAATTCTCAGATTAATGTATAAATTCTAATATATAAATTATGAGATAAGGTCAGAATTCTGAGAAAAAAAGTCAAAATTCTGAGATTAAAGTTAGAATTCTAAAATTAAAGTCAGAATTCTGTGGAAAAAAGTCAGAATTCTGAGGTTATGATCAGAATTTTCCCTAATCGAATCTAATCCTTTTGCATAGATTTATGTAAAAACATGCTTTATTGCAAAGTAGATTTATATAAATTGTCCAAGAAAATAAAAACTGTAAAAATTAAAACACACAGATCATCCTTTTAGGCAGATTTTTCTTGGATAATTAAACAATTGCGCCCTCTGCTGTGCAAATTAAGACATGATTTCTTCAAAGACAAATATTAAATGATGGCATAAAAAAAGATGCACCAGTCAAATGTTTCATGACAGAAACAGTGTCTGGACTGCTCAGAAGACAGGGACCGCTGTCGGATTTGGAACTTTGGAATTCAGAGTAATTTCCTCAGGAATAGAGAAACAAACAGGAGATATAACAGTTTCTGATGGTTCCTCGTCTTCGGTCGGCAGCAAACCCGGGACATTTCTGCAGCTGGGTCAGCGGCTGCAGACAGGAAATGGATGCATAGAAACCCGAACGCTTCACAACTGTGATGATGCACTGAAGTCAGCTGCATGAATATTTACTAAGCATTCACTCTATAGTGATTCTCCAGCTGCTTTTCTTGCGTTATTCAGCACATAAAAACTCAATCACACTTTCAGTGATGTCAACAGTCTTGGTATATAAATATATTAATGCTTGTATTTTTGGTGTTCATGAACTTTATAGTTTTTGAACTATTTAGCAAAATATTCCCCAAAGGAAATGAATGAGAAAGTCTTCAAATTTAAAAAATTTAAGTAGAGTAACAATAAGCCTTTAAATATATTCATGGGCAATATTTTCATCTTTTGGAGTTCATCTAATGTTTTACCAACATTTTTGACTAATTTAGTTTCCTGAGGAATTTGGAGTTTAACTATTATTTAAGCGACAAGCAATTTTTTTGTGACTAATTTGGCCTCTACTAAGGTTTTTTGGGCTAATTTGAAGTTTATCTTGTCTTTAAGCAACAGACTAGAAATTCCGTTCAGCAATTAAAGTAAATCACTTTATTTTTAGCCAAAAGCTTAAACACTTTCAGAAACTACTTTCAGCAAAAAGCATTACTCTCGCATTATTGCAGGAAATGCTACTTTTCTAGTTATTCCTTATTTATTCTTCCCTATGCTTTTTGATTTGTAAAAAATGCAATCACAATTTCAGAAATTTCTGCAATCTTAGTATCAAAACTTTCAGCTCGTTAAGGACTTTCCTCGTTGTACTTTTGGTTCTCTTGCATTTTACAGTTTTTAATATTTTACGTTATTTATTAGATTTTTCAATAAGAAACTTTTTTATGCAAATAAAAACTTCTAGCATGTTTACAACATTCATGCTTTTACTTTTACACCATTTTTGTGATTTTTTTCCACAAATCTTACTATGTACGTCATCATGTTGTTCACACATGTATGTTTCTTTTGCTTTTCCCTCCAGTTTTCTGAATAAACATGCCAGAGCGGCTAAAGAAGATTACTGCCTTCACAGCGTATTTCCTCCGAGTTTCTCACCAGGAAAGCTGAACATTTTCATAAAAACATTCAGTATGTTAGGAAGATTATTGCTACTGAGGTTTTAAAGGATAATTTTGAGTTTAGCTCGTATTTTAGCAACATGCTAACGTTTTTGGCTAATTTAGCTTCGAGGATTTTTGCACTGATTTGGAGTTAAGCTTTTTATGTTTTAGCTTTTTTGGCTACTTTGGCATTTATTGAGGTTTTTTCTGGGCTAATTCTGAGTTAAGTTTGTGTTTTCATGACAATATTCAGCAATTAAAATAAAATGATTCAGCATCTTTAGCAAACAACTTCAGCATCCAGTAAAAAAAGCATTCACGCCAGCATTATCGCTGGTAATGCAATTTTTTTTCGTTAATAAAGAGTTTAAAAAAAATAAATAAATAAACATGTTATTTTAAGAGAAGAGGCTCAAAACAAAGACTTCACAGTAGCAAGGCGATGATGCAGGTCAATTCTACATTTTCACCACCATGTGGTAGCAAAGCTTCACACTTCAGACCTTTATAATCTTTACCATTCTCAAAGACAAGTGACAGACAAAAAACACATGAGAAACGCACAATGACACTGCGGGAAACGCTCAAATCCCCCATGCGAAGCCGAGCTTTCATGTTTCCTCGCGTCTGTTTGATGCTTTCGGAAACGCTTTATTTGAACCCAAACACATGTAAACTCACAGCCGTCCTTTAATTGTTGTTTCAAATGTCAGCTTGTGACTAAGAGATCCCAAAGTGTGATTTCCTGGAATCTCTTGTAATTTTCAGCTTTTGACAACAAGGCCGGGCTGCATTTCAAAAAAGACAAAGCCGCACATGCACATCACACATGAGCGGACAAACCCATTTAACAGATAAGGTTCAGTTTTCACTGTTCAGCCTGCAGCAGCTTTATCTGCTGAGGTTGTCACATGCTTCGAGCTTTTTACAGGCTTTAAATAACAGCCCGTCACTCACTGGGTGGCAGTGGAGATTACCTGCTTCGATACCAAAAACATTTCAGTGACAAAAACTGTGCTGGTATTTGAAAACAAGAAGCGAATGCAAGGAGTCAAATCAGGCTCGGCTTAAAGTGAATAAAAACAAGATTGGAAATGTGAAAAACAGGCATTGTAAATAAAAAAAAATGAAAGCAAGTTTAAAACTTAAAAATACATATTGTAAACTTGAAGGAATTAAATCGAACATTTGAAAAAAATTAAAACTTAACATTTGAGAAAAAATATTGAAAAATTGACAGAAATATTACGAAGTTGAAAAAAAAACTAACAAAAAAAACTTTACTATTACTGAGTAAAAAAAATTGTATTTGTACTTTAAGCTAAAAAAAATTCGTATTTGTAGCTTTATTGAGCTTTTGCTGCTGAGCTGATCCAAATTTGACATGGGGGCGGGGCTTTAAGCTCATTGGGGTCAAATCAGGAACAGCTTAAAGTAAACGAAAAAATAGATAGAAAATTTGAAGAAAAAAAAGGAAATTTTATAAAAAGAAAATGTAAAAAAATATAAATTTTGAAAAAAAAACTTAAATAAAAAACTATAAATGTAATATTACCAATTGAAAATAAGGTATCCATTAATAACAGCTGCTGGTTTGAATTTTCAACTTTTTTTGATGAATGAAAAAAGGAAAAGATGAAAGTACAAATAATTTTTTTTAATGTAAGGAATTAGGTTTTTTTTTTTAACGTTTTTCTTCAAATTTTTAATATTTTTTTCAAATGTTCAACAAGATTTTTTCAAATTTCAATAATTCCTTCAAGTTCATTTTCGAGTTTAAAACTGCTTTTTTAATTTACAATGCCTGTTTTATACATTTTCAATCTGGTTTTTATTCACGTAAAGTTTTTCGTCTTTTAAAAATTTGCAATAAATTTTCAAGTTTTATTTCATGTCTTCAATTTATTTTTCTTTATTTTTTTCAAATTTACAATTTCTGGTTTTCAAATGTTCATTTTTTTTTTTCAAATTTTCCTTTTTTTCAGTTACAATGTCCATTTTTTCCTTTGAATCTGCTTTTTTCGTTCACTTTCAGCTGATCCTGATTTGACCCAATACAAATGTTTTAGTCTATTTTTGCACAGAAGAAGGCAAAATAGTTTTTTTATTTATTTAAACCTGACTTTAATTTGTCTAAATGAACTGTGCCACGCAGTGGAAGCCTCGGCTCTGTGGGAAACGCTTCAGTAAATCTCATCAGCACCCTGAGAATAAAGCTTTAACTCCACACCTCCAGTGATAATAATTCACGTCTATCTATCAGTACTTTATTACACCTGTTGTTTGAACTGCTATCCTGAATGTCGTTTATGTAAATGCTTGTTTTTGAGTGTTTTCAGGAGGACAAACTCGAGGCTCCAACCAAGTTAATGAGTGACTCGTCGTGGCCTCTCTTCCCTCGGCAGACTCTTCTAACATGTCACGGCAGGGAAAGCACAAAGGTGCTAATGAAGGGTGCATTCCTCCCGGGGGAAGGTCCAGCTGTGACATTGTTAAAGACGTTCCCCACCTTTGCTTTTCTTCCCGTCTTAAAGGCTAAAAGCTAAACTACCACCTTCAAATGTCACAGATTAAGTTGAATCTTTGCTTCTTTGTCAAACTCCTTTTCTCACGGGGGGGAAAGTAACAAACACCCACATCCAAATGCTTCAGATGACATGAGAAAAGGCTCTGGCGTGGTCACGTGTCATCAGTTCCAGTCATGACAGCTGTCAGTGAAGGATGTAGACGCCCTCAGTTCTCTGGATGGAACGTTCATCTGTCTGGTGAGCCTCACCTTCGCCCTGAAGGAACAGAGATGGATGGATCCTTCATGTAATCAGACTCATTTTAAACTATTTGAAGATAACATCTACACTCTATCCTTGTCCTATCATTTGAGATAATAGCTGCAGTTACTGTAAGTGTTGGTTTACCTGTCAGGCTTTCACACGTCTGTGGAGACGATGTGATTTACTCTTGGAGTACATCTGCTTTGATTGATCCTCAGTCTGCTTAAAGTCTCACAGTCTGTTAGATTTAAAGGAGAGCATTCATAGATCTTGTTCATGTTTTTGTTTCCTGGTGGATCTTAAAGTCTATCAGAATAGAACCTAAACTGGTGACAGGACCAGACATACGTATAGTGACTTCTGGTGTTCAGGTTTAGAACGACAAAGATGACAGCTGAACGCTGTTTGACACGTAAAAAATAAAAGGTAATTTTACCATTTCAACAAAAATATGTTCTATATGTATCTTATGAATGTCCTTCTGAACTGTATCCTCATTTTGTCTCAGATCGTTCGCAAATCTAAATACAAATTTGAATAATTCTTCAATTTTTGAGATTTCCTTGAATAAATCGACCTTTCATTTGAGCAGATTTTATTCCAACAGGTTTTATTTTGCTTGATGTTATTCGTACGTGTTTTAAGTGTGATCAGCACAAAAGCTGATGGAAATTCATGTTGATAACGAGAGCAGCTAAGACGCTCATCGCTGCATGTTGGTCACACGTGTTTTAACTGAACCCAAGTAAATGTAGTTGTTGTAGTAAGAGGTACTTGTTGATTTTTGAGGTATTTTAAGTGGTCTTTGTAAAAATAAGAATGCTTTTAATATGAATGTTTGTATGAAATGATTTTGATCCTTGTTTACATTTATTATCCTGCAGGGATCAGACAGGATTATGAGCAACAGCAACGAGGAGCTACGTCAGACAATAACAGTTATTAGTTTTTCTTTATTGCCAGGTGAGGAGGGAACTGGAGCGACTGAAGACCAGGAAAGCTGCAGGACCAGACGACATCAGCCCCAGACTGCTCAGGAGCTGTGCGGATCAGCTCTGTGATGTACTCCGGTACATCTTCAACCTGAGCTTGAGCCTGGAGAAGGTCCCTCTCCTGTAGAAGACGTCCTGTGTGGTTCCGGTTCCGAAGAGGAGCTGAACCACTACAGGCCGGTCGCCCTCACCTCCCACCTCATGAAAACCATGGAGAGACTCGTCCTCAAGCATCTCCGCTCTGTGGTGAGCACCACAATCGACCCGCTGCAGTTCGCCTGTAGGCCAAGAATCGGGGTGGAAGACGCCATCATCTACCTGCAGAACCGGGCCTTGACTCACCTGGAGACTGCTGGGAGCGCTGTGAGAATGATGTTGTTTGACTTCTCCAGCGCCTTCAACACCATCCAGCCTGGACTGCTACGAGGGAAGTTGGAGCGAGCAGGAGTGGATGAGCGACTGGTGGGATGGTCCATGGACTACCTGAACAACCGACCACAGTACGTGCGTCTGCACTACTGTGTCTCTGAGGTGGTAGTCTGCAGTACTGGAGCCCCTCAGGGAACAGTACTGTCACCGTTCTTCTTTACACTCTACACCTCGGACTTCACCTACAACACCAACAGCTGTCATCTGCTGAAATACTCTGATGATTCAGCTATTGTGGGCTGTGTGTCTGAGGGAGACGATGCAGAGTATAGGTCGGTCATCGTGGACTTTGTGAGCTGGTGTGAGAACAACCACCTGTGTCTGAACACCAGCAAGACCAAGGAAATGGTGATCGACTTCCGTAGAGGACGGTGACCACACACCGGGTGAACATCCAGGGAGATGAAATAGTCACTGTTGACAGTTTCAAGTACCTGGGTGTTCACCTGAACAACAAACTGGACTGGTCCCACAACATCGACGACCTTTACAAGAAAGGTCAAAGTGGCCTCCACCTCCTGAGGAGACTGCGGTCCTTTGGGGTGTGCAGACATCTGTTGAGGACGTTCTATGATTGGGTGGTGGCCTCGGCTGTTTTCTACGCTGTTGTCTGCTGGGAGGCGAGCTGCTCTGACCGGGACAGGAAGAAAATCAACAAGCTGGTGAGGAGGGCCAGCTCTGTCCTGGGCTGCTCGCTGGACTCTGTTGTCCAAACTCAGATCCATCATGGACAACAGCTCTCACCCTCTGCATCAGATTCTGATGGGGCTGAAAAGCTCCTCCAGCAGCAGACTGAGACACCCCCAGTGTAGAAATGAGCGCTACTGCAGATCATTCCTCTGCACAGCCATCAGACTGCACAACACTGCTGTTTAAATCGGCTTATATGTAAATAAAGTCATTGTAGATAGGTGTATTTATTACTTATGTTTATAGGAATATGTGTGTTTGAGAATGTGTATGGGTGCCATGACAGATGAATTTATCCCTTTGGGATATGAATAAAGTTCAATTCAATAAATTTAGGTTTTTAGGTAATCAGAAACCAACAGCATCTACTGTATGATTCAACAGAACACCTGTTACCATCTGCAGGATGTAAAGAGTTTTATTCATACACAGTTATTTCCAGTATTTTCACTCTAATGACTGACAGAACTAAACCATAAACTAAAAAGAAAAAAAAACACACAAAACAAAACTCTGTAATTGTTCCTTTAATGTAAAAAAGTGTGTTTTGCTTCAGCCTCATTCTGAACTAAAGTAAAGCGGTTCCTGTTCTGTTACATTCTCCACATCAGAGTCTGGTTCTTTCATGCTTAGAAGCTTCAGCATTGATCCTCATCACCACCTGGGATCAGATCCTTCAGCATCTGTTTGGACTCTCTGTGGGGAGGACTTTGGCTGGACCTCAGAGGTTCTTCCTCTCAAACGGACGTTCTAAGCTGGTTTCCTCCTTCAGCTGCTGCTCTGATGCTTCAACGTTAATGTCTTCATCACTGCTGCTTCCATCACCTGGTTTAAAACAAATAAAGCTGCATTTTATCTGTTCAATATACTTACATAGTTTCATTCATAAGGATCACAAACAAGCAGAAACTCTGCTCCACATGGTTTTGGAATCACCTGCTGGTCCATGAGGAGACATCTGTCCTGACTGTCTTCAGGTGGAGCGCTGCACCAAAGTCCATGTGCTGTTTTCTATAGAATGAAGCCAAGTTCATTTTTAAAACACATCTATGGAACAACAACGGACAGAAATCTCATTTACTCCACTACAATATTTGTAAAGTGACCATAAATACTCTGTGAAACATCAGATTCTAAATAAAATACGCGCGAGTCTCAAATGTTGTTTCGGCGCTGCATTTACGTAGATATGTGACTAAAATGTTTTCATTTATTGGATTGCTCTGATCTGTATGTCACTGGAAATGACTTAAAGAGACCTTTCCAATGGTATGGAGATAATTCAGATAGGTTAAAGAATAAGAAACTCAAGGCATTTTAAGTGATCACATGATTCCTGAATAAACAGCAAAACAATAAAAATGTTGTGACCTGGATCAAACATTAGAGTATTTAAGGTGTCAGAACGTTCTCATTATTTGTCAAATTCTGGAAAGGAAGTTGTCATTGTAAAGTTAGTAAAAAGAACTATACAAATTATATATTTATTTCCTTTTAAAAAATAAAAAGATGACAAAATTTCGTCTGAAAATGTCTTAACTTCTACTTCACAGATGCCAGAGGCATTTTAAAGACCAAATTGTGGATTATATTATCACTAGATGTGTTTGCATGTTTGCTACCCACTGATCTCGTGACGTCATTCTAAGAAGACGAGAGCGCTGCAGCCGCGCGGGTCTGGGGAAAATATGTTTGTCCAGTTATCCCAGAAAAAATAGTAAATCCATAAGAGCATTATTTCAAATGAATATTGTATCTCTACCTCAGAGTATGTTTTATTGGAATATGTTCATGAAAGATATTCCATGGAAGGAGGTTTGGCAAACTCTTAATAGATTCTTGGTCACCAATAAAGTAAAAGAAGTGTCTTTTAAGATTATCCATAGAGTTTACCCCGCTAAAGTTTTTATTCAAAGCAGATTTAGATTGAACATTAACACACTTTGTAGTTTTTGTTGTAATTCTCCTGAAACAGTTATACATCTTTTTTGGTATTGTCCTCAAGTTAAAGTGTTCTGGCAGGAAATTTGTGATTTTATTCATGACAAAGTGAAAGCTTCTTTTGTTTTGGAAGGATGTTTTGTTGGGTCACATATCAAAGAATATGCCAAAGGATTCTGAACTGTTCATAATAAATCTCTTGCTTATTTTGGCCAAATATCATATTCACAAATGCAAATTATCTGGACGAAAACCTTGTTTCATTGTATTTTTTTCTGACTTCAATTTGTACATTATAGTATCCAAAACTCTGAGAAACAAAAAGCAATCAAAACTTTGTCTGTATGTGAAAGATTTAATCTTATCTTGACATGAAAACGAATCCCCTGGCTTATTTTTTGTTCCTTGTTTTTTTTCTTTTTTATTTTATGTTCATTTTATTGCCAAACTGACAGTGAATCTCTGTATTTTGGAGAATGTGCAATAAAGTTTGTGGAAAAAAAAAAAAAAGCCGCGCGGGTCTGAATTCTCGTCTGGCAGAGAGCAAAACATCCGCACGTGTTTGTAACCAAAATGATCACATATCTTTTAAAGTATAATCATAAATACCCAACTGCTTTGTAATAATGAGACAAGTATTCAGTAAACATTTGCATCTTTGCTCAACTTACCTTAGATTGGAACATTTTGCCAGAAAAAAGACGCTGAGCGGTCTGTAAACAAGATCGGAACGTGCGTCTCTCTTATCGTCCTACGGGAAACTAATGCTTGAAAGAAAGTTCCTAGGTAAATATTGAAATCGTTTTGGACGGTATTTGAATGCATTTTCAGGAAAACTAGTTTGAGAAGAGAACTTCTCTGTCGGATTAGGAGATTTTTTTGTCAATATTGACTTAAAAATTGGGGTTGCAAAGCTTTTTGCAAACGCAGCACATTCGCCTTCCTCTTGACTGAAAAGATCTTCTGTCACGTGGTTGGCTCAACGATGACGTCACAAAATGGGCGGGGCCAACGAGGAGCAGAAGGCGGGGCCTCAGAAATCTAGTCGTTTCACTTCCGGGTATTAAAGCCCCACCCACTTGATGACGTCATAGGGCACGTACAACAGCAGCTGCAGTGATCTCTTTGTCTTTGATGTCATTTGAAGTAGTTTGACATCAAAGAGAGGTCGTGATGATGTCATTCGATGTCGAAGGGTGCACGTGGAAATTTCTCATGCCTAGGTTGAAACTGAATTAAGTTTAGACTTTTGTCAAAAGACAAGATTGTCAAAGCAGTGAAGAGACATGGATCGGGCTGAAATGGAGAGAGCGCGCTTTGAAGAATGGCGCCTCAACAAACAGAGGGAATTAGAGCTACAGGGGCACTGTAGACACGAGGAACTACCACAGCATATTGATGTGGTAGACCAAAGACTAAGACAAAACACGAAAGACCGCCAAAAGGTCCAAGAAACAGCGTGTCAAAATCTGGTGGATATCCTGATAAAAGAAAGAAAAGAAAAGGCTCTAAAGCACCAGCAGCTTCTTCAGAGGCAAAAATCTGAAAGAATTGCTTTAGAGCAAAAAAAACTAAAGGCAAGCCAGGCTGCTGAGGTTTGTCATGAACAAACATTTCACACAACAGAACGACAAGAAAGATGTGAAAAAAGGGCTCCGGTTTCTGCTCATAGCCATGTTGAAGAGACTGCTTTCGAATCAAACACAGAAAGGGTCAAGGACAACTCAACAGAGCAAAGAAAGAGAGCTGTTGCATTTGATTTAGCACTTGCAACGCAGAAACTCATAGAAGCTGAAAGGTTTAGAGCAGAGGCGACTGTTGTCAAAAAGAAACCCCTCTTCCAAGAGCGTGAGAAAATGATTCTGATTGAAAAACAGATCGAACTTCTCAAATTCATGGAAGTGGATGATCAGGACATGTTTGAAGACTTAAGACACACGGGGGGGTTCCAGCTAGATGACATTATATTACTATGTCGTAATATCATTTGTCACAACCGTTGTCTGAGTTACACAACCCTGCAGGAAATATTAACAAAAAGAAGTCGAGGGCTCATGACTTCAAAGCCAACCCCTGCAGCAAAAAAAATGGTGCCTCGAACACCAGGCCGGGCTACAAAGGATGTAAGGGATACCGGTTCCGTTGGGTCCAGAAAAAAGATTCCACCAATAAATGACAGTCGGAGAAAGACGGAGAACATTTCTGTTCAAACCTTGAAAAAAAGGTTTGAGCCCAAAGACCCTCGCCCTCCAACTCTCAAGGATCCAAAGGAAATTAAAGTTTCTGCAGCAAAGAAAAAGTTGCTGCCTACAGGTGCCGCCTTCTCTGGTAAAGACCACCACAGACAAGATCGCTCAGACGAGAAGGTCAACTCCAGGCGCCCACATCCTCCACCCCGTGACTTGAAAAAGCTGAAAACTAGTGTCCCAAAGCTTGAACAAAACGTGAAGGTTGGTTTAAAAAGATCAAAGCTGGAACCCGCGTCTCTGAAGCGTGAACACGATTTGCTTTCATCTACTCTTACTACAAGAAGTTGCCATCTCCCTTTCATTAATAAAAAACAAATCAAGATTGACGTGAGCAAAGATGGCAGATCGAAGCAAAGCACGGCACAACATGCAGGCCCTCTCCTGAGAAACGAGGAAAGAACTGAGACAAGACCACCTGAGTCACTTTCAAAATTTGAAGATAGTCGGATGACTCCATCTGAAGAGGAAGAGTTCTTTTTGCCTGTCAGAAAACCCCCAAAGGCGTGGAATGTCCCCACGAGATGGAACAGTAAAAAGTAACAGAAAGCTGGAATTCAGGCTCCATGAAGCCTGGAGGTCTTTATCTAAAATGTAACATAAGGACATCAAAGACCAGCTTTCTGGAGGGTTTCTCTCTTTTTGGGAATGTGTCATCCTGGGGTTTTCTTTTAATAGTTTTAGATTAGATTAGATTAGTTTTTACTATATTTATTTAAAAAAAACAGTAAATTGTAGGTTAAGGAGAAAAATTATGTATTAGTTTTAGTGTAATTTATTATTTTATATATTTTAGTTTTGCCAAAAAAAAAAAAAAAAAAAAAAAAAGGCAAAGACCTGGATTATAGTGTAGAAATGCAAAAAAAAAAAAAAAAAAAAAAAAAGAAGGCAAACACCTGGATTACAGTGTAGAAATGCAAAAAAAAGGCAAAGACTTAGATTACAGTGTAGAAATGAAAAAAAAAAAAGGAAAAAAGGCAAAGGCTTAGAGTGTAGAAATGCAAAAAAATAAAAAAATAAAAAATTTCAAAGACTTAGATTAGAGTATAGAAATGCAAAAAAATGCAAATACTTAGGTTAGAGTGTAGGAATAAAAAAAAGGCAAATACTTAGATTAGAGTGTAGAAATGCAAAAAAAAAAAGGCAAAGACCTAGATTACAGTGTAGAAATGCAAAAAAAAAAAAAAAAAAGGAAAAAAGGCAAAGGCTTAGAGTGTAGAAATGCAAAAAAAAATTAATTAATTAAATATTTCCTCTTTAAATGTAAAATGTTAAGCCGAAAACTTGATGTTAATTAAACTTTTTAAGTGGATTGTAGGCAGTTTTTAGACAAAAGCTTTTAGTATGTGCATGTACATATGGTAGGTTTATATATTTTTTATGTTTAATTCTGTTGGGTGGAGGCCTTGAAGAAGCCATTTGGGGTTTTTTTTGCCTTTCACTTCAATGTACTTACATTTTTTTTTAAATAAATCATTGTTATGTATTTTACTTGTGTCAAAAAAAAGACAAAGATTTAGATTAGAGTGTAGAAATGCAAAAAAAAAAAAAAAATCAATCCCCCCCCCCCCTCCGTGAACCACCACCTTAACGTGGTGGAGGGGTTTGAGTGCTCGAGTGATCCTAGAAGCTAAGCTGTCTGGGGCTTCTGCCCCTGGTAGGGTCTCCCATGACAGACAGGTCCTAGGTGACGAGTCAGACTAAGAGCGGTTTAATTCAATTCAATTCAATTTTAGAAGAATCCTTAGGGATGCCCACGTGAGGTAGAGATCCTATCCCAGGACGGACAAGCGGTACCAGAACTGTTAAAGAAAAATGAGCTTCTACAACTACGTATTTGGATAGAGTTCATTCAGATAGAGCTGAGGGACGAGTGGTGATGAAGTCCTCAGTCAGACGAAGCAGAAGTGCAGTCTACGACCAGGAGCAGGACAAATGACCCACCAGGAATAGAGAACAGAACCTCAGAGCTGATGTGGAGAATAACCATGATAAAAAATCCAAAAATTACATTTAAACGTATCAGTATTAATCTAGCCTCTCAAGAGCCACAGCAGAGGGAACATTCTCTGATTATTACTAGCTAACCTAACAGAACGCTAACCTGTCCAAAGAGGAATGTTTTAAGGCTAACTTTGAAAGTAGAAACTGTGCTGGATCTCTGACATGAGCTGGGAGCTTATTCCAGAGAACAGGGGCTTGGTGACTGAAGGTTCTACCTCCAACTGGACATTTAGAGATTCTAGGAACTACAAGCAGTCCTGCATTTTGTACATTTTGTGTTTAGAACCCCTTTTTATGACATTCTGTTGAGCAGCAGTATGTCATTAAGTTGAATGGGTCCTGTTTAGTTCAAACCCAAAGAGATGATGCAAGATTTCTCTGTAGTGGCCCCCCCACAGTGCTCAAAAGGGGTTGGTGCAATAGTTGAGGCAGGTGCCTTGGCGGCCCAAGCCAGCACATTCTCATTCCCGACTCGTCACTTATCGATGCATGGTTAAAGGTCCCTCCGCGTCAGAACTTGAAGCTTTGGGGGGGACCCTTCTCGTCAGACTCTGAAAAGCTGGCTGAACCAATTAGATCAAGCCAGCCACCCCCCGGCTCTGCTCCCGGGACAGTGCACCAGTACACCCAGTACCAGAGGCGGGGGTCTGGGCGTCCGGTTCTGGGAACCTGGATCGTTAATTTAATTGGGTTCTCAATCTTTTGAGGCGTTGACACCTGTCAAATCCTTCTTTTTTCTGCTCTCATCTCTTACCGTCAGTGATTTCTGTAAAGCTGAAACGTGATTCCTCTGGCCCGACTTCCTGTCCAGCTCACGGAAATAAGAGATTCAGAGACGCAGATCCTCAACCATAGAAACAACGTTACTTTAATTTCTGTTTCATAAACTAGAAAAAAATGTTGCTTATTTTTAGTGAAAAACAGAACGAGTGACTAAATGAGATAAGAGAAAAGTAATTGGTTTTTTTTGTTTAATAAAAAAATGAATAGTTATTATTATTATTACAGAATTATTTGTCATGATCATTGAGCGAAGCAGACCCAGATGCTGGAACCTGGAAGGATTACGGGAGGCAGATGAAGTTTGACAGTTCATTGTCCGTGGTTCTTATGGAGCTGATGCCGGGACAGGAATGGAGCAGCAGACGAGGAGTAGATCCAGAGCGGCGGGGTGTGAGTGTGCGTGATCCAGGAGGTGAAGCAGTGGCCGATGGTAAGTGTGGCGTAATTCAAGAGAGACAGGTGACAGACCCAGGCTGGCACGTGAACGATGGACCTGGGGGCAGAGATGTCTGAGGTGAGCCATGGTGAAGGGTTGTAGCTTATTGCAGTGACAAATACTTGAGAGGCCAGGCTACTGCATGTAGTGATCCATTGTGGATGACGAGTAGAAAGGCTCTTGGTCCTGATGAAATACCTGTGGAGGTGTGGAAGTGTCTAGGAGAGATGGACGTGGAGTTTCTGACCGGGTTGTTCAACAGGATCTTAGGTGGAGAGAAGATGCCTGAGGAATGGAGGAGAAGTGTGATGGTGCCCAGTTTTAAGAATAAGGGAGATGTGCAGAGTTGTGAAATAAAGCTGATGAGCCATACAATGAAGGTATGGGAAAGAGTAGTGGAAGCTAGACTAAGAGCAGAAGTGAACATCTGTGAGCAGCAGTATGGTTTCACGTCAAGAAAGAGCATTACAGATGCTACATTTGTTTGAGGATGTTGATAGAGAAGTACAGAGAAGGTCAGAGAGAGCTCCACTGTGTCTTTGTAGATCTGGAGAAAGATGATGACAGAGTGTCCAGAGAGGAACTATGGGATTGTATGAGGAAGTCTGGAGTGACAGAGAAGTATGTTGGAGCAGTGCAGGACATGTATGAGGGCTGTAAGACAGTGGTGAGGTGTGCTGTCGGGGTGACAGAGGAGTTCAAGGTGGAGGTGGGATTACATCAGGGATCAGATCTGTTACATCAGTGGAAAAGAAGTGAAGAGGCGAGTGCAAGCAGGTTGGAATGGGTGGAGAAAAGTGTCAGGTGTGATGTGTGATAGAAGAGTTTCAGCACAAATGAAAGGAAAGAAGTACAAGACTGTGGTGAGAGCAGCCATGTTGTTGGACTAGAAACAGTGAAGAAAAGACAGGAAGCAGAGCTGGAGGTAGCAGAGATGAAGATGCTGAGGTCCTCTTTGGGAGTGACCAGGATGGATAGGATCAGGAATGAATCCATCAGAGGGACAGCACATGTTAGAGGTTTTGGAGATAAAGTCAGACTGAGATGGTTTGGACATGTTCAGAGGAAAGACAGTGAAGATATTGGTAGAAGGATGCTGAGTCTAGAGCTGCGGGAAAGAGGTCTAGAGGAAGATCAAAGAGGAGGTTTCTGGATGCAGAGAATGAAGACATGAAGGTGGCTGGTGTTAGAGTAGAGGATGATGATGACAGGATTAGATGGAGGGAAATGATTGGCTGTGGAGACCCTGAAGGGGAAAGCCCAAAGGAAAAGAAGAAGAATAGATGATTGTGGAAAACCTCTAAAATTGTTAAATACAAGAGTTGACGTGTGATCACATAATAGTATGATTACAATAAATAGTCTTTTTTCTTTTCTTAGTTAAGTTGAATGTCAGCTTCTTAAAGCTGGAGCTAATAGTTAAGTTAACTCTTTACTACACACAGACTCCAGTGAAGCAGAATGAACTAGTAATATCAGTCAGAATGTGTTGTTCATGTGTGTAGAGTTCAAACATGACTGATGGTTCCTCCTCTTCTACTGACAATTCAATGTAAATATTGATGTTCATTCAAAGGCTAACTCATTTTCTTAAAAGATTTGGTTCAAAGATATTCACATGTATTCACATGTATTTTGTGTATTTAACACATCTTTGCAAAAACAGCTCGTGTACAGATCTTTTTTTGAGTACAATCTATTTTCTTCTCCTTACAATTACAGTTTGGATTCACAGTGACTTCCTTTCCAGAAAGGACAGTTCAACAAAACCACCACAGCGACGTGAGCTCGACAGAGATCCTCATCTCCTGGTTCAGCTGAGGCAGACGGTGGTGGAGCTTCTTTATTTGTAATTATTCGAGAAAGACCAGCTCCTGGTTCTCTCATCACTGAGGAGGACGTGAACGGGCAACGTCTGGCGACCTTTTATCTTACTTGTATGTTAAAACAGGGAATAAACAGAAGAGACTGGTCACTCAAATATGTTAAACATGATTTTTATTGAATCACACATCAGCAAAAGTCATCTTCACATGTTACAATTAGAATTTTACAGCCTTAAAATGTAAATGCTGGATTGTTTTGGATTAAAAACCCTCTCACCACCACCAGAAGCAGACCTGGAGAGGAACATACTAGATTAATATTAGAAAAAATGACATTAAAATCAAAGTTAAAAATAAAACATGTACAAATTTCTTAAAAATTAAATATTTGAATATCATATGTTCCCATTGACTGAAAGTTTTCTGTACGTCTTCACATTTGAACTTCATCTGCATTTTTTTTTCTTTTCTCACAGCTTTACAAACTTTTATTTTCAAAAAGGTGCCAAAACTTTACAGCTCAGACAAAAGTGGAACATTTTCAGAGAAGACCCTTCTGAAGCAGGAGGCACTTTAGGAACAGGTGGCGCCTCCTGGTGGTCCCTCTGAACGCTGCCGGACAGACTGACAGCAAGCTGTGAAGACCCACCCTCCATGAGAGATGGCCTTGGCAGTGTCTCTGCTGA
The DNA here is from genome assembly GCA_003999625.1 of Oryzias javanicus. Classification (NCBI taxonomy): domain Eukaryota; kingdom Metazoa; phylum Chordata; class Actinopteri; order Beloniformes; family Adrianichthyidae; genus Oryzias; species Oryzias javanicus. Next base: position 25,556,111 of record CM012440.1, read on the forward strand.
AAAGGTCGGGGCCCAGATGAACATCCATCTCTTCAGGAGTCCGAAATGCCGCCCCCCCCCAGCATCAAAGGGTTCAGGCTCAGGAGCTCAGAGATTATAAAGTCTTTATAACAGGGATGTCAAACTCAATCACATAGAGGGCCAAAACCCAAAAGGCACCTCAGGTCACGGGCCGAACAGGATAAACATTTATTGAACACTCTAAAACTAAATTTTTTAAACTTTAAAACTCTAACTTTTCAACATAATTATGACTAAAACAAGCAAAAATATTATTCCAGAATAAATCAAGTTAACCGTTAAATAACTTTCAACACTTTAAAAATGTCTAAATTATACAAGTTAGAAATAAACTAGATGTTAAATAAACACTCAAATTTCTTTACTTTATACATCATTTTATATAAAAATTTACTCTTTTTATTTTTATTACAACCAAAGCCTGGAAATAGAAATAAAATGTTTTCTTTTTTTCAAAAACAAATCAAATCCTTCCGTTTTTTTGCTACGTGTTTGTTGTCACCAGTGTAAGATAACACGGGGCCGTTAATAACAATAAAATAGAATGATCTGGAGGGCCGAATAGAATTGCCCAGAGGCGGCCCCCGGGCCTTGACTTTGACACGTGTGCTTTATAAAATCAGTACAAAACGTTGAGGTTCTGGCTAAAATATCAGGGGGTGGTGCAAAACCGGTCTCCTGGGCCCGGCGGCCTCCTCTCCACGCCGGGAGTGGGATCCCCGAGATTTCTAGAACAGGGGATCAAACCACATCAGAGCCTGGGGGTGACCAGGCTCTCGGTGGTGCAGATTCCGGTCCTTGCTCTTGAGAACTGGGCCTCTCCAGGAACTCCAACTGTGGGTGGGCCTGGTCAGGCCTTGAGAAGATCACTCTCTTGGGATCTCCGCTTCTCGTGGGTGCGCCCCTCTTCGGCGGGGGTGGGCAGCCCGCTACTTGCTATCCCCTGGACCTCCCGCGGCCCGCTACTTGCTATCCCCTGGACCTCCCGCGGCGGGGGCGGGCGGTTGTCTGGAGCATGGGAGTGGGTCTCCCTTGGGGGGCTCTGACTTGTACCTGGGGTGGGGCGGGGGGGATGCTCGGTGCTGCTGGGTGGTGGTGGGTGGCTCTTCTGGGGTTGGGGGGGCTCTCCGGGGGTGGGGTCTTGCGTTGGACCTTCCGCATCCAGTGTGAACAAGGCGTTCTTGAGCATGGAGGTAGCATGCTAGCAAGCTCCTCTGTATCAAGCAAACAAGCTTCGAGTGATCTAGCGAGCTCCACTCTAGCATGTTAGCGAGCTCCTCTGCAGCCAGCTAACAAACTCTGCTGTCTCAAGCTAGTGAGCTCCGCTGTAGCCAACTAGTGAGCTCCGCTGTAGCTAAATGGTAAATGGCGTAAACTTGTATAGCGCTTTTCACCCTCCTTCGAAGGCCCATCTACCCATTCACAAACACATTCACACACTGGTGGTGGCTCTGCTGCCAAACACTGGCACAAACCTTCCACCAGAGGCAATTTGGGATTCAGTGTCTTGCCCAGGACACTTCGACACATGGGCGAGCAAGGTGGGAATCGAACCCGCAATGTTTCGATTTGTAGTGAGCTAGCGTCCTCATCTGTAGCGAGCTCTGCTGTCTCAGGCTAGCAAGCTCATCTATAGCGAGCTTACCTGTTGCCAGCTAGCGAGGTCTGCTGTCGTGAGCAAGCAAGCTCATCTGAAGCCAGCTAGCGGGCTCCGCTGTAGCAAGCTTGCAATTTCATCTATAGCAAGCTAGCGGGCTCTGCTGTTGCGAGCTAGCAAGCCCATCCATATCAGCTAGCAAGCTCTGTTGAAGTGAGCAGACTTGCTGTCAATGGAGTAGCTGCCTAGCGTAGCGAGCTAACCCATTGAGTTCCCACTTCAGCCGAAGTAGGCAAACACAGATGGGGCCACCACAGAAACTGCAGACAAACCCATTTGGGGCCACATTTTCTGCCACTTCGGGGACCACCTGGATTTGCTGACTGGGCTGGTTCACGTGTGTCCAGCCCATTAGAACATGACAGAGTAAGGTTTGTTGGAAAACATACAGAAATCCGGCCCTCGAGGGCTGGAGTTGCCTTTCTCTGGTCTGAAGTAAAAAGTTCCAGCGTTGGTTCAACAAGCAGCAGAATAAATGTGCTAAAGTTTTGAGGGCTAATTGAATTGTTTTTACTAGTTTCTGTGTTCTTTCTGCTCTTCTTAATGATGCATTTGTGTCCAAAGTCTCATTGTTGGTGTCAGAATGCTGTAACTGAGTCAAGTGTGACCTGGAGTTGTTTGTTCTGCTTCTTGGACGACCTCCCGGCTGAGTCCTCACTGTGTTCTTAGAGTCTCTTTGGACGATCCATCACTTCTGAAAAGGTTCTTCACTCTTCCAGGTTTCACTTGTTAGCTTAAAATAGTCCATAATGTTAGGAGTTTGTTTCTCAATGGTTCTGGTTTTGGTTTCACTTTGTTTGACAGCTCCTGTTGGAGTCATGTCTTGATTGAACGAACTGGTCTGGCTAGAACTGGATCAGGGTAGGCGAATAAATCATTGGTTTGGATAAAGATAATTAGTCACTTTTAATTGACGGTTTTGCAATAGAGGGAAAAATACTTTTCCCCAGGGCAATGCAGGTTTGAACAGCTTTTGTTGTTTGAAGCCAAAACATTTAAAATAAAGTTTCTGTGAAGGTTCTCATTCATCCAGATGATATTGTCTTGAAGTTAAATCTCGACTTAAAAACTTCAATGTTTCACGACTCACATAAGTTTATTACTGTTCACATTTTCATCATCAAATATTAAATATTGACATCGTTTTTTTTGTTTTAATTTGTCATATTAATATATACTTCTGTCAATACTAATGAAAAACCTCCAAACAATCTTTCTAAACGTTGTAGTTGTCAGAAACGCTGAGAAGCTGACGTTCCCGTTCTCCGGGCTTGCTGCTCCGTCTTCATAGTAATCTTTGGCTCATACAAACCCAACAGGTTCCTTCTTGTCATTGGCCTACAGACGACTTAAATACTTTTTTTTTTTTTAAATGTACTATATTTAGTAACAGCATTTTCAAAAACAAACTCACAAGTCCCATGTTTTGACTGAGCTATTTTTGATTCAATAAGCTCAGAAACCTGCTTAGAAAATACTCCAAAACATCATGACGTCTATTTATATGTGGCTTTGATTGGTTGATTTATTAGTTTAAACTACGAATTAAAAACAAGAGAATAAAACGATTAAAAATGAATAAACTTCAACCCATTTTAGATATTAGGTAAACAGTTATGTTAGAAGATGAGACCATCAACTTGACATTGCAGTTATTCATAAACAGTATAGACATTTCTGCAGTAATGCATACAGTACACTCGCATGTCAGTTCCAAGAACTTTTCCAGATCGTGCCGGCCTTAACCTGCTGGTGGTTAAAAGAACCCGGATGACAGAGCCTTTGCAGCAGTGGCCCCATCTCTCTGGAACTCTCTCCTCTCAGCCTCAGATCTGTTGGCTCAGTGTTTTCTTTTAAAAAGCAGCTAAAGACACATCTTTTTTAAATTGCCTGTTCTTAATTCTGTGTTTTAATCTTTGTTTTACTGTGAAGCACTTTGTGATTTTTATCTTGAAAGGTGCTATATAAATAAAGATTACTATTATTATTATTACAACTTCAGAGTCCCGAATGAAGGAGAGAGGCAGTTATTTGAGGATTGGTGCCTTTAAGTTTAGTTTTTTTCATGCACTGGTTTGTTTAAAGAGAAAAATTAAAGAACTCTTTACTCTTTAAGATGAGTTTTTTGCGTTCATGTGAAAATATTTGCCTCCTATCAGCTCATTTGGTTTAGGGCAAGGGTGTCTTTAGGGCAACTGAGTCGCACAAGGGGGCAAAATTCAAAACACAACTTCGGTCGCGGGACGAACAGGATAAACATTTATTGAACACAATAAAACTTGATTTTTAAAACTTTAAAACTGTAACTTTTTAAATTAATTATGAACTAGATGAATAACATTTCCTGCAATAATGCTAGTGTCAATGCTGAACAATAGGCTGAATTTAGCTACTGAAGATGCTAAAATTGATAGTTAAAAATGCTGAAGCTGAAAACACTGAAGTTGCCAAATTAGCCTAAACAACTAAGAAAAAAAAAAAAAAACTAGGGTTAGCTAAAATAGCTACCACGTTGCTGAAAAATAGCTAAACTTCAAAACAGCCTAAAAAACTGAAAAAAGACCCTAAAACAGCTAGCATGTAGCTAAAATATTAGCTAAACTCCAAAATCGCCTTAAATGAATCTTAGTAAGTGCCAAAATTATCCAAAAGCTATCAGAATGTCAATTTTTAAAACTGCAACTTTTTAACCTAATTATGAATAATTAAAATGCAGGAATATTATTCAAGAATAAAACAAATTAAACCTTAAATAACTTTAAATATCTTCTCTCCATAAAAATATATTTTTTCAAAAATATACAAGTTAGAAATAAGCGCAAGATAACATCGGACCATTAATAACAATAAAATAAAATGATCTGGAGGGCCGGATAGAATTACTTGAAGGGCCGGATCCGGCCCCCGGGCCTTGTCTTTGACACGTTTGGTTTAGCTTAATAATAATCCAGTCGGTTCATTGCTTTAACTGGAATTTTTTTCAAATCTTTGTTTTGTTTTGTTCGGTGTCATGTTTTCTGTTTTGTTTCCTGATGATCAATCCAATCCAATCCAATCCAATTAATTCAGATATCTTGGTTTTATTTGTTCATGTTCTCATATTGAGCATTTTTTAAGTTCCTTTGTTTCATCTAGAGCTTCATGTGTGGCCATGTCACCTTTTGTGGCTACCTATCATGCTTTAATCTACTCTTTGTTGGTTCAGTCTTTTTTATTCCTTGACGCTTGTTTCATTTAGTATCTTGTTTATTTATAATTTTTGGTGTTTCTTTGGTTTTCTATTCGCCTCCTTAAATTTTCTTTTCTAAAAGCAAGAACATTCTGCACAAAGAAGGTATTCCGGTTCATTGGAAGTTTCTATGAGTTACAGTAACATCCCAGTTCAGGTGTTTTTTCTTCTCATTCTCTTATACATTGAGTCTTTTTCTATACATGGGATGCAAAGAAAAAGACGTCCTATCAAGAGCTAGCTTCTATAGAAGTCGGGTTCATTCAGCTGAAGGAGACAACTCTTCTTTTTCACAGCACTGAAAACAATACCTGAATAAAAAACCCTAATTAACCACAAAGAAGATTCTAATAGACCCAAAGTTGCAGGTCTGAATGTTTGACGCTGTTATGTCCTTGAGTCATTTAGCTTTTGTTGCTTAAAAGCGCCAGTAAGAAAAAAAACAAACATTTTTATATCCATTTATGTCTAAGAATTGAACTGTATTATATTGCCACAAAGTTAGTTGAATCTTTTCATGCATGTCAACTCATGAGATGAGTATTGAATCACGTGAATAGAGAAAGATACACTACCTTGCTTTTTAGGTTTCCATGACAACTAAAGGTCAGTGTGAATCGTCTTCCTGTCATTTGTCCCAATCAGTTTTCCTTGTGGAAAAAAACTGAAAAGAACAGGTTAATAGGGAGGATGAGGTAAAAAGATTCAACAGATGGGATGCTCAGATTGTTTTCATGGGCGATGCATGTAGGTGAAAAAGTAGAAATGTCTTTATTCTCCTTAAAAATAAAGCATCAGGACGCTGTCACCTGCTGGTAGTTTCATAAAAATGTTACCAGAGAGAAATCTAGAGTTAGAAAAGAAGAGAAAAACTTTTTTGTTGTGATGTTGATAAGATGATAACGGTGAATTGTGTTCAGAGAACAAACAGCTCCTATTGGAAGTTTATTCAGCCCCACAGAAGTTCAGATTTCCCATGGTCCTCTCTCTACACATCACTTTGTTTGCAAATGTTTACAGGGGAAAAAGGGGAACGAGAACACAAACATGAAACGCTCCAGCTCTGTCCTGCATTGTTCAGCGTCGAGCAGTTTATCTGCAGCTGCTATCAGGGCCAGAAATGAATAATTCCTGTGCAACTCCACAGCATTTTCCCAACTATTGTAAAATGATCCATTCAGTGTGCCGGATGTGCTGCCTCACTGTTTCTGTGTCACAGACCTGCGCAGGGTTGAAAAGCTGCAGAGCCAGATAAGGGCAGCGGCCAGAATCTCCATTCATAAATTTCTCATGAGGTCCATCAGCTGTTGGATATTAGAATCCAGCGGGTGGTGGTGGCGTGTTGGTTGGACGGGTGAGCGCGGGGATGTTTTTCCCACTGTCATGATAACACTACTGTTCCTTCCTCATAAAACGATTGTCCAGATCCCCCTACTGTATGTCACATCAAGAAAAAATAGACCACCATCCATGTCGGAGGTGTCCGCGTGAGCGTGTGTGCACGTCTTTGGTGACTGACTCATTCATGGCTGTTGTTGTGCCGGTAAAGTGCAGCTGCACAGGAAGGAGACCCTCTCAGGTTATCGCTGCTCTCACCGGACATGTTGCGCGTCATTCCCCGGATACAACACAGATGTGTTTTTTCTGCCCCTGAAGTGGGAACTGGGGGGTTGATGTAGGGCCATAGAACAAATACCACTGCGAATACAAGGACAGGTCGCAGTGGAGAAGTCTTGGGTGAGGTGTAGTCCTGCCACAAACGATTATTTTAATAGTCGACTAATCACCGATGATTTTTTCCGATTAGTAATTAATCGGGTCATGCACCAACTGGATGGAAAGCACACATCTTAACCGTCATTAGCTTTAAATTAACTAAAAACAAGATGTACTCACACTAGCATTATCTGTAAAAATGCTAGCGTGAATGCTGTTAGCTGAAAGGGGCAGCTGAAGATGCTGAAATTGATAGCTGAAAACCCTGATGTTGAAGGCCAGCTGAAATATTAGTTAAACGTAAAATTTTAAATCAAAGAGTAAAAACGACGATAACAATAAAAAGTTAGCCGAACAGCTAGCATGTAGCTAAAATATTAGCTGCAACCCCCACAGCAAAGAAAGTCTAAATTAGCAGAAAATTAGCCAGACTGCAGCTGAAATATTAGCTAAACACCAAAATAACCTAAAAAACTTTAATAAATGCCAAAATAGTCCAAAAAGCTATCAGAATGCCATTATAACTTTCAACTTTACAACAATCTGACTCCATATAGTATAAAGTAACGAGTAATCAACAATTAAATTAGTTGTCGACTATTTTAATAGTTGATTAGTCGTTGATTGGTCGACTAATCGCATCAGCCTTAGTGAGGTGGTTAAACAGCTCAGGAAATTAAGTATATTCAAGACAAAACATTCCCCTTTTCTGTGACGTTTCATGGATGACAATCATCAACAGGAATGTCATGAAATTTAGATATTAACCCAAATAACTTTATCGTATTTGATCCATCCAAGCTTGCAAGGCTAAGTGGGGTCCATTTGGTTTAAAAGTGGGCAGAAAATGTGGGTCCAAATGGGTTTCTGCACTTTTGGCGCCACCTGTGTTCACCCACATTGACTTAAGTGCACACTCAGCATTTTTGGCTCGCTATGCTAGGCAGCCTCCCAGTGAATGTGCAGCATGCTAGCGAGCTCTACTGCGGTGAGCTCCACTGTATCAAAGCAAGCCAACTCCGAAATAGCGAGCTCTGCTATATTGAGCTAGTGAGTTTCACTGTTGTGAGCTCCACTGTACTGAGCTAGCAAGTTCCACTGTAGCAAGCTCCATTGATGCAACCTCTGCTGTATCGAGTTAGCAAGCTCCACTGTAGCAAGCTAGCAATTTTTGCTGTAGCAAGCTCGGCTGTATTGAGCTAGGGAGCTCTACTGTATTGAAGTCCACCATAGTGCACTCTGCTGTATTGAGCTAGCAAGCTCTACTGTAGCGAGCTCCACTGTATTGGGCTAGCAAGTTCTGCTGTAGCGAGCTCCATTGATGCGATCTTCGCTGTATCAAGCTAGCAAGCTCCACTGTAGCAAGCTAGCAAAGCTCTGCTGTAGCAAGCTGATGGAAAAGCGTGATTCGTCCCTCCAGAGAAGGCGTCTCCACTGCTCAAGAGTCCAGTGGCGGCGTGTTTTACACGACTGCACGGTAGAATTCACTATGAGCTCCTGAGATCGGCTCATTCTTACACAAACGTTTGTGAAACCGTCTGTGTGTCTGAGAACTGGATTTTATACACCTGTGGCCAGACCGAGTGATTAGGACACCTTAATCTGATCATTTGGATGGGTGAGACCATACTTTTTGTAATATATTGTAACTTATTTTCTTTCCTGCTGTTCATCGTCATTCCACCAGAGGTGGTAGAAGGGCTTTTCCTGCTCATTTCAAAATGGCTGCCTACATGAAATTACAAAAACACTTTTGGTGGGAGAAGTTGTGTTAATGTCCAAAACTGTCGCAGCTCGTCTTTTTCTTTTTGTGCTTTTTGTACATCGTTTTCAACGGGAATTTATTGTTGTTTGAAAGAAGATTGCGGGCGTCTAAGAAGAATACAACCGTAAAGAGGAAAACAAAAACGCTAGCTTAGCGCTGTATCGGTGCTTTCTAATATCGTCATCACTTTCTGCCAATCAACGGGTGGCAAAAGTAAACATTGAGGTTTTATATTAAGGCAGGGGCCACATAATATCAACCTCAGGTTGGCCCGCGGGCCGCTAGTTTGAGACCCCTGATTTACAAGATCCATCTTACGATGGAAATGGTCAACATGTCAGAACGGACCGCTCAGCGGAAATGAGGCTTAAAATTCCTCTAAAAAGAGTCAAACAAAAATAAAAGCTGCCAAACAAGAAAAAAGGAAAGTATAATTCCCTATTTAAGACAACAATTTATCATAGTTGAAAGAATACCTAAAATATAATACTAAAGATATCTTAGTGACGCCTTACATTGAATGCATTGCAGCAAATATTCCTGTTACGGTAAAAGAGAAGGAAAAACCAGAACTGTGGTCCGTTTGTTCTCCTGTAAATGAACTCTGATGCAGTTCGCTTCACTAACTCAAGTTACCAGAAACAATGACTCAGCTGATCCAAAGAGAAGGCTCTGTTTAGCCTGACACAAGCATTCAATATTGCATTAGTGAGTGACAGAATAAACCCAAATTGTTTGTGGCTTTAGTTAATAATTTAAAAACGGTCTTGGTGTGTCAGAAAGTCAGTTTTTATAAAAAGGGCCTGTTGTTGTTGGCGTGTCCCTTTATAAAAGGGAGTCTTTTCTTAACTCCAGTTCCCTGAAAACGCTCAAGTGATGCTGTCTTCTGCATTAAAAACCTGATTTAAAGCTCTTTTTTGTTGTAAAAATAACATAAAAAAAGAAGATAGAAGTTCCCCCGACATCCTGTCTGCATTGTTTTACCTGGAGGCACTTCAAAAATCCTCTTCAGACCTCAAGATGATTTCCAACTATTAATATTATTCTCATGTGTGGATGTGGCTCTGAATGAAAGACTTTATGACATAATAAACCAGGCTTAAGATTAGGGTTTTAAAGAAACAAAGAAAAGACGATTTCCTGCAGTCAGAGGGGAGGATGGAGGAGGAGAGAAGCACAGGTCCTTTCCCTGCAGATCTCTGACGAGACTAAAGAAAACCGTGATGTCTCTACTCCCTTCATATAAAACCTGTTCTCCCTGATTCAAAGCTGATGGAGTGGCATGTCCAGTCAGGTCAGGAGGTTTGGTAGGAGGAGTTTAATCACTGTTTTCCTGAGAGTTGCATTTAAGGAAGTTATAACTTATATTTCTGCTTTATTGACCTTTAAATTTTGTGTTCTGGTCGCATAAGTCGTGTCCCCAAAACTGATGGAGTGAAGGTGTGTAGGGATTTTTTTACACATTCCTTAAAGCTAAACCGCTGCAGTCGCATGATAAGGACAAACTCAACAAAGCAGCAGTGAGTGACTCAAACTAAGGGTCAACAGCAGTCTGTGGAATGTAAATATACAGCAGTTAGGTGTTGTTTTTAGCGTGACTCATGCAGGGCTGTGGAAGTTTCTATAGGGGATTTTCTTGCAGGTTGCCTAAGATATTGAGACAATGTGCTGGACAGACAAAAAGAGAAATGCAGAAAAATAGACTGACTGATTTTTGTAATCTGATTGTGAACGGTGGCAGTGTAATGATGATGTGGGCTCATTTTAACCCATGTCCAACCCTGTTATCTAAAGGAATCTGGGTTTCTTCCTGACAAAAAAAGAAAGGCATGTGCGTCAAAACATTTATTTTAGGAATTAACAAAAAAAAACACACTTATAAGATATAGAAGTAAAATTCTGGCGGAAAATAAAATCAGGAGATAAATAAACGAGAAACAAAGTGTGAGGGCGCAAATGTGACGGATACATGCTCTGCTGTTTGCTAGCATTGATGCGGTGGAGGTACGGTGGCCCTGAATGGCACATCTCAGCAAAAAATCACTTGTCTCGAAGATCACAACAACAACTGAAAAAAACTAAACAAGTATTCTGGAAATGTTAAGTATTGGAAATTGAATTGAAATTTCAGAAATCAAAAGTAAATTACAAAAAAATGAAAATGTAATATTTTGAAGAAAAAAAATCCAAAAAATTGAAATATTTAATGTTAATAAAAAATGAAACAAGACTCCTTAAAGCAGAGGGGGACAAACTCAATCGCACAAGGAGCCTAAATCCAAAACACACCTTAGGTCACAAGAAAGTTTAAATCAAAATAGTAAAACGAGGACTAAAGTTAAGATCAACTTCTGTTGCTATGAATGAATGAATGAATGAATGACTGAATGAATTGGTTTATTTCAAGCAATCAGGTTATAATACATGAAATGACATCACATAATGATTCACAAGCAGATCACTTGAAAGGGAGGGGAAGGAAGCGAACTTATATATTCCCACCCCGACTCGACCATACCATTATCTTTACATTAATTATCAATATCCGGTTCAGGACTTAATATCAAATATTAATAGATTCAGGTTATTAAGGATCATTAATATCATTGATGTAATCAAATTTCAAAACATCCACAACAACTCATTTATATTAATTAGTAACAATAATCTTATAGTCTCATTGACAATACTTGTGCAGATTGTATTCAAAGAATTATAATAATTCAAGAAGTAATAAGTAAATCATCTTAATTTACTAATACAGAAAAAAATCTAAACATTCTCATTAAACAAAAGACAATTGGGGCAGATTGTATATATCAAAGAATTATTAAAAAATCAAAATATAGTAATTAAAAATAAAAAAATAATAATAATACAATTTGTGCAGATTGTGTTAATCAAAAAATGATTATAAAGATACAGAAATAATAAGTTGAAATAAAAAAAATCATGAATTTGAGCAGAATTAGTGCTGCATCACAGTTTAGAACAAGTTTAAGGCCGCGTAAACGATCTTGTAAACCATCTTCGTTGTTATGACTGAGAGACTATGAAGGTCTCATTTCAAGGGAATTGTGCTCGAGTTCTGCAGAATCGGGTCAGAGTTCACATCCATGGGTTTTATTAGTTCACATTTCACATTTTGCATGAATTAAAATATTTAAACATGTAATCCCACAGTTCTCAAAGTCTTTCATGGGTTTTATTTCCAGAGGCTTCGTTAGGTCCGGTGGACCGAGAGGTTTGACAAAGATATAGCTATATAAAGCTATAATACTAGCTCGACTCAAAATTGGCCCAAAAAATATTAGAAGATGCAAAATTAGTCAAAAAAAGGTAGCATGTTGCTAATACTGCCTTAACTCAAAATTAACCCATGAAATGTCAGTAGATGCCAAATTAGCCAAAAAAGCTTGTTAAAAATACTAGCTTGACTCTTAATCAGCTGAAAAATTCTCTGCAGGAATTAAATTAGCCAAAAAAGCTAGAATGTCGCTAAAATTCTAGTTTAACTCAGAATTAGCCCTAAAAACTTCATTAGATGCTAAATTAGCCAACAAACATTACAATGGTGCTAGAATATTAGCTAAACTCAATAACAGCCAAAAAAAAAAAACTTTTTAGATGCAAAATTATCCAAAAATGTTAGCATATTGCTAAAATGTTACCTAAACTCAAAATTAGCCAAAAAAAAAAAACATAATTGGCTTTAATGTCCTTAACATGCTGAATGTTTTGAAACCCATATTGCATAGGTTTCAAATTGTACAAAAAGTTTTGTAAATTAAAATAAAAGAAACGCACCAATTGCATTAAATTGTAAGAAATTGTGTATAATGTTAAAAATTGCATGAAATTTAAGGATTCTAAAAGTACAAGCAGGAATCTCCTAAGTACACTGAATGTTTTTAATTGCATAAATTGCAGAAATGTGAAAAATTGTCATTCATTTGAACAGGGCTTTAAAAAAAAACGCACAAACTGTGTAACATCACAAACACCGTAAAGCCCAGAAATACCACAAATACAAGCAATAATTTCCTTAACAAGCTGAACATTTTGATACCAGAATAGCAGAAATTGCGTACAGGGTAAGTTCTTACGGTCCAAAACGTGTACATAAGAACATATAATCTATAATAATAATTAAAAGAAACAGGATCACAATAGTGTGAATGCTTCAAAGCAGTCGCACAATAAATAAAATGGTCACAATTCAATTTGACCAAGATCAGTACAATAGAAGCAAACTATCCATACGAGTGTTTACCAGAGGACGCTCATGTGGTCCCCTGTAGGAAGGAGGGCAACTGTGGAGAGGAAATCTCCAGCAGAAGCAGACTTAGAGGAAAACCGTCTGCTGGGAGCAGCAAAAGACAAAAAAGTACAAGACATGCTTCAAAAGTAGACCTCACCAGAAACTGCAGCGGCTCACTGATGTTGCGCAACAAAAGAATGAAGGTGGCGCAGTTGTTTGTTTTCTTATCTTGAAACTTAACTGTAAAACAGTCATCACACTAACGTTTTACTGATGACCCTCCAGCCATAGCTGAAGGTTTTTTTCTGTGACGTTACCCACTGGCGGAATCAAACGACCAAAGCATTCCTCAAATTCTTGGAGTAACCGTCAGCATTGACTTGCTGTGATGTGCACAGACATCCGTCCGTTACCAAACATTGAAAGCAAAACCTTCATCCAACCGTTTGACGAGAAGGAACAAGAAAACAAACAAACCTCCTTGAAACCTTCTTGAATATTTCGATTGTCGCTGTTGCTACTTAACCATTTTTTTCCACTTCTTATGGTCCAACAAAATCCTATTTTTTAAATCTTTATTTCAGTTGTTTGTCTGTGTTTTCGTTTTACTGCACTATTCAAAGGTTGTGTTTGTGAAGGTTTGTTTTTTTAAAGAATCTTATGTAATTTCCTTTCTTCAGAGAAACTGTCTCTTTTACGAGACTCCTCTATAAACCCAAAGCTAATGGAATATATGGATTTTTGTACGACCCGACAGACCAACTTTTCTGTCTCTGCACTTTGCAATTTTTTAGGGTTACATTTAGTCCTTTAATTTCTCTGGTTTTCTCGGGGGTGTATTGATAAAGCTTTAGTGTGGATCTTACACTTTGTTGACTTAGTTGCAAACATCTTTTTGTATTTTTAGCTGGAATGTATTTTGACAAACATAGAATCTGTGACATACTTCCACCCAGCAAGGCTAGATGGGCTCATTTGGTTTCAAACTAGGCAGAAAATGTGGGCCCCCAATGGGTTTGTCCACTTGGCTTAAGTATACACTCAGTGGTTAAGCTCGCTATGCTAGCCACTTGACCAGTGGAGAGCAGAGCTCGCCAGACCGCTACAGCAGAGCTTGCTACCTTGATCCAGCGAAGCTTATTAGCTTAATACAGCGTAGCTCCCCAGCTCGCTTCAGTAGAGTTCGCTAGCATGCTACCTGTCTAGTTGGCTAGCATAGCGAGCTAACCTTCTGAGTGTCCACTTAAGCTAATACAGGTGAGGTCATTACAGAAACTGCAGACAAATCCAAATCCACATTTTTTGCCCACTTTGAAATCAAATTGGCCCCACTTAGCTCTTGCAAAATTTACCAGAAAGAATTCTAAGGTGTTGCAGAACCTTTAAAACTGTTTTTTTACTTGTCCTGTCCAGCAGCTGAAAAAACAGATCAGAACTGAAAATGAAGGTATATTTGTGCTGGATAGCTACAACTGGAGGTTAGGAATCTTCTTTGCATAAACCCCTTTTGCATTTTAGCGGGAAGTGGCCTGTCCACAGACACACATAAACATGTCAACACGTACACAATACAACTACAGTTGATACACACATACTTACACATACAAACATATGTAAATAATTTAGTTCAGTCATGCATACTATTTGTACAAAGGTGAGCTGACACCTGTACTCAGGTGAGTGTTTGTGTTCTACTGAGTTTGATTAAGGGTACTAAAGTGTACCTTAATGAGCATTTATGCAAATATAACGCTGATCTGGCAAAACACGCGAGGATCTTACGATCCAAACGACAGATCCAGTTAACTTGGATTATGAACTCCAGAATCTTTGTCAAACCACTCGGACCACCGGACCTGACGAAGCCTCTGGAAATAAGATCCATGAATGACTTTGAGAACTGTGGGATTACACGTTTGAACCTCAAATTCAAGTAAAATGTGAATTGTGGACTCATGAAACTGTCGGAACCGTTGAATACGAACTCTGACCCAATTCTGAAGAACTCGAGCTCAATTCCCTTGAAATGAGACCTTCACAGTCTCTCAGTCAAAACAATGAAGATGGTTTACGTGGCCTTAAACCTGTTCCTAAACAAAGATGTAGCTCTGGTCTGAATACAATCTGCTCAAACTGTCTCTTAATGAGAATATTTTGAAGTTTTCCATTAATAAATCATGATTTTTTTACTTAGCACTTTTTCATAATAATAATCGTTCTTTGATAAATGCAATCTGCTCAAATTGTCTTTTTTAATAAGAATATTTTGATATATTTTCCTGCAGTAACAAATGAAGTTGATTACTACTGATATTTTTTGAATTTTTAATGATAATGTTTAGATTACTATTGATGAATATTATAAATGATTTGTCTATGGATGTTTTTGAAATTCTATTACATCACTGATATTATTGATTTTTTATTACCTGAAACTATATTGATATTTGATTTTAAGTCCTGAACCGGATATTGATAATTCATGTAGAGAAAATGGTATGGTCGAGTCGGGGTGGGATTATATAAGTTCGCTTCCTTCCACCCCCTTTCAAGCGATCTACTTGTGATTTATTATGTGATGTTATTCCATGTATTATAACCTGATTGCTTGAAATAAACCATTTCATTCATTCATTCATTCATTCATTATGGAATGTAAAACAGAGGGGAATGCCAGGTAACACTAAGAACAAGACACCCACCAAAGGCGAGGCAACAATGGTACCTGGGGCCCCCCAGACCCTCACATGGGATAGAAGATAGAGCACATCCGCCTGCTGGACAAACCAGATCAGCCATCCAGCCCAGGACCGCCACAGGGGCCCCCAACGCCAGAGAGCAAGGGGGCAAGCTTAAGCCTAGCCAGAACAATAGCCCTTCTACCACGCCGGGGGGCCCAGCACGGGGTCTGATCTGCTGGAGAACCCCCCCAGACCCAGATAAGCAGCCTACCACCCTAACCCCGGGCAAAAAACCAGGGACGGAAGGGGGGTTTTGTCTTGTCTTTTGAAGTTTTACTTGCAAGGAGCGGACAGACAACGGTTATATTCTTTATACTTCAAAGAGCGGAAGGGCAGGTCAGGCCTTGCAGCAGGAATTTGAACGGCGTCCCTGAAAGACTGCAGGGCAGGTCACTGCTCCACAGCAGAGATCCACTGAAAGGCTCCCCCGCCTCGCGTCAGGATCTCATTAGTAGTAGGAAGGTCTAACACCTCGTTTAGTTTTGGAACGTTTCCATTACAAAATGGACCATTTCTGGTCCTCCGTTGGTCGTAGGTCCATAGAAAAATAGAATTGACCTGTTAGGGCGGAGCTTCTGTCATCACACAATGTAACCCATTGATTGGTGGAAAGGTTTTACGAAAACAGGAAGTGTCCGACCAGCACTTTTCCCAACTCAGGATTCCAGCGTAGCTTTAGTTCTTTTTGGCTGCATTCTTCTTCTTCCCCTGCAATCTTTTTGGAAAGAATAATTCATTATTTACCTACAGTATTCCACCTTGTTCTCACTGAAGACACTTCCCCATTTCCGTCTCACCCCACCCCCGCAGCCAAAGAATGTCCGTTATCAATCCATACTCAGGATTGCTGAGTATGCTCAGGATTACAGTGATCCTCCGTGGTTATATTTTAATTTTCCCTCCGTTTTAAACTTGTCAACATGTTCCATCGATGCAGGAAATTATAAAATCGATTCAACGGCTTTCCACACCGGCGAGCTGGTGAGTGTGTGTGCTGGTGCTTACACACCGGCCGCGCAATCAAGCGGACACTTTCAATGTCAGTCAATGCAAACGCGGACGCTATCCACACACCACTCCAATATCCAGGTCCCTGATTGGTCATTGTGCTGCGCTGCTGCGATTACATGTAAACATGTTGAACCGGGTTAAACATTCAGTATGAAAGAGTTTGTGAGTATTTCAGTTTCATGTATAATTCTTTATATGTATTGAATCCTTTCTGTTAGTAGGAAAACAGACAGTTTGATGTAAGGGGCAAAAAGAAAACACACTTGACCTTAAAATACATTTTATTCATTGTGTTGAAAAAGAAATGGAAAAAAATAGAAATCATGACTTTAAAACTGTCAATTGAATCGTGACTTGACTGAATTGTTACATTCCTATCCAACACTCGATGGAAGCGCTCACTAGAATTTCCCAGACCATTCTAAACCGGCCAAGAGGAGAGTGGTCCGTACCGCTCAGTGGAAACAGAACAGGATAAATCAGACATCATTACCCAGGTTGGCGCCAGTGTTTGGTGGCGGAGCCACCACCAGTGTGTGTGAATGTGTGTGACTGTAAAGCGCTTTACAAGTATACACCATTTACCAACTCCTCAGAGCGTCTGCACAGTTCTTTTCCGATGGTTTCCAGAGGTGTTGGAATGTTTTCGATCCGCCTCAAAGGACTGAGTTCATCTGCACCTGATTCACAATGATTTGAAATAATAAACATTCCGAAATGCATTTCTAAGATTAATTTTCTCAATATTTGTCCTTCTTTTTGATAAAAATGCAACAAGAACATGTTAAACACTAAAAGCCTTTTCATTAAATAATTTAATAATTATATGGTTTTGAATGATTAATATAGCTATTGTTTTTCTGAGTAAGCTGAACAGCTCATGGGACATTCTTCCAGATCGACTCAGGAACTCTTTTTGATCATCTTTCTTCTCTAAAGGCTTTTCCGTTTCCTGTTCAAACTAGACCGGAATCTATTTTATTATGCCCCCCCAGCTCTGTGACAGCGGCTGCTATCAGTAAAGTCTTCTGTGTTCTAGTTGGTTCATGATATTCTATATTTAACAAGTGGTCCAGTGATAAAACGGTACAAATGTGTCTGACTTTGTAAATAACAGCGACAGAACAGTTAATAATAGTGAAGTTCCTCCTCAGATGCAAATGCTGACATTTTTGATTGCTCAGCTGAAGGCATTGCTTAGATTTTCCGAGTCGGAAAAGTATCATCACGAGATGCTCCATTTGAAAGAGATAACAATCAGTTTATTATGTATATGTAACATACGTCTCAGCTTTCTCCTGGCCCGAGGACGTTCATAAAGCAAACGTATGAAGGCCTGAGCATACTTCAAAGAGGAAAATGGTCCAGGGATGAGCACTCTAGCCTCAGAGCGATTACGTTGGTTCAAATCCCAGCTGGGTCCTTGTTCTGTGTGGAGTTTTCCTCGAGGAGCATTTTTGAACCCTTGATTTTCAAACAGAAACATTTTATGCCCCGAAATATTATTTTCTATGTTGAATATTGAAGTGTTTTTAATTTTGAGACTCATTTCAATCGCCCAGAAATTCAACGGGAAAAAAATGGAAAGAACAACTAGTAGATCTAAGAGCGCAATCAACAGAAAAACTTCCATACGGATCAGCTCTGTCTCTCCTAAGAGTTCTTGAGGATTCATCAGAGTTAGCCCATGCAATCCCAGAGTGCTTCATGAATTTAAAGAAAATGTCGTCTCTTACAGTTTTCTGTTGGAGGGGCTTCAGAGTCCCCTGCTACACTGCCTTCTCTCTACAACCAGAGCAAGGGTTCGGTTCATGAGTCAAACCAGTTCCCAGAGCTTGTTGGACTCTGCAGGGATGTCCTTTGTCACCGGTTCTGTTCAGGATTTTTGTTGACAGAGTTTGAAGTTGCAGCCAAATGCAGGAGAGAGTCTGCTTTGGGGACTGCTGGGTTTCATCTTTGCATGTTGAAAATGATGTTGCCCTGTTGGCTTTTTGGTCTGTTCACAGTCAATTATGAAATGGCTGGAGAGTGAAATAGAACCTCCAGCGATCCTCTCCAGGTACGTGGAGAGTTCTTGCCTCAATTTAAAGTTTCTTGGAGTTTAGTTGGATGTGTGCAGCAGCTGCAGTGAAGCAGTCGCCGTGTTGGTCCTTTGTTGTGAAGAAGGAGCAGAAGCAACAGGAAAAAGGTTCTGCTGTTTCTGCCAGACCTCCAGGAGATCCGGCCAACCAGGGTTTGCTCTTCCTCCATCTTCATAGCCTCGCCTGTTCTGATATGTTCCTCTGTAGTTTTGGCTCATGTTCAGGCCTGGATCAATTCCTGTCTGTCTGTTGCTGACCCTTTTTTCAGATTTGGACCTGGAGTTACCTGTGGATTTACTGAAGGTCCTGGCATTCCCTTGTAGATCTCGGTTTGGAAAAAGCTTTGGTTTGTTTGGTTTTCCCTAAAACCAGTCTGGCACTCCAGAGACTAACATACAATGTTCACTTCCACATACAGTAAGTGCTCCAGAGTCTCTGTCTTTCTTGGGTTGTCCATCTAAAATGATGACAAAGCTCTCAATTTACTGGTCAATCTGTGTTCCTACCCTCAGTTGTGGCCATGAGCTCTGGGTCGTGGTCAAGGATAAGCTCCTGAAACCAACTCCTCTCACGGTGGCTGGACACTCTCTTATAGATAGGGTGAGGAACTCTATTTCAGACATGAAGGAGGCCCCTAGTAAGACCTAGAGGGACTTGGTCCCTTGGTTGGCCTGGGAGCCCCTATAGGGCAGAGGTCTGTCACCTTCGACACTTGAAGAGCCATTGGAGTGGATTTCTTACTGACCACAACCACAAAGTCTGATTTCACCCTTTAGAAAATTAAAGACACTGATTTGCAACCATGTTAATGTTACTATTTTCATATATACTGTTGTTTTTGGCAAACATAAAACATCCACATAAAGAGGAAACACCATTATTAAATACTACTACTTTCTATAGAGGTCTATATGACTTTCTTTCAAAATAAAAGACACCCTGTATCACAAAGGATCATCCCAATGCGACAATGTAGTGGTACGTGATAAAAAAAAAAAATTCTATTTTTGGTGCATTTTAGTCTGAAATTTGTATTTCTGAAAAAACAAAATTAAATAAGAGATAATTAATTGACTTTTACTGGTTTTTTGAACCATTAGGCACACTTAAAATGCTTGAATGTATTCAAAAATAGAAATGATACAGTATAATCTGTTGTGCCTTGATTCTGTTTTTGTTCTTCATTAATAAGAGAGCCACGATGAAGAAGTCAAAGAGACAGATGCGGCTCTGGAGTCGCAGGTTGCAGACCCATGACCTACGGGTTCCACTGGCAGAAAAGCAGCCAGTTTCAGTAGAGACTGTGAGCTCAGATGCTCATACATACAAGAACCTTGAGTTTTAGTGACTGAAAAAAAATCTGTAAATATGTGAAACTATGAATAAAGAAATGTGAATAAGAGGGGAAACACTATATGTTTTATTACTTTTTAGCAGCATCTGTATTTAATTATGTAAAGTTTTTTTTCTAACATAATTTAGCTTCTACCCTGAAGTATTACATAGTAAGTCAAGTCCTAAATTGTTTCAAATTAAATCTTTTCTTGTATTTCTTCATGAGGCTTGACTTGTACTTAATCTTAAAAAAACGTTTTTTTTTCAAACCTCATCAGAGATTTTTGAGTGAAGTCGAACACTTGAGGTTAAAGGAAGGATGGACTGATAAATGTACCACAGCTGTTAGACCTTTGATTGGACGTGTGCCTATGGATGTTTATTTAGCTGTAAACAACTCAGACTGGAAGGGAAGGAAGGCTGATGTCCTCACTCTCAAAATTAGGAAAGCAGAAACAGGATGTGTGCCGCACGCCACATGGAGTGAAAGGATATTACGAGGAGACTGGTCAGTAGGAAAGCAGTAAACCATTGAAGTTTCTTTCTTGTGAAAAATGTAAGTCAATATTCTTTGTGTTTTCAACTCTGCAGACTTCAAGGAAACTGCTGAGAGCACTGATCCGATTCACCGTCAGATACTGAGGGGGTTTTGAAGGGGGACAATTTCTTCATTTCATGGTCCTCCACATTAGAACACAGGTACTCACCTGAGCGCAGAGGTCAGCTCACCGTTTCACAAACAAATCAGCTGTATGCATGATAGAATGACATGCTAGACAACAGTTTGTTTGCATGTATACTGTAAGTGCGAGTGAGCTGTGTTTGTATTGTATAAGTCTTCTGAATCAACAAGTATGTTAGTAATATTTAAGTGTGTCTACAGTCAGGCCCCGCCACTTTTGACAAACATTTACATCCCAGCCAGCAAGGTCAAGTGGACCCAATATGGTTTAAAAGTGGGCAGAAAATGTGGCCCCACCTGTTTGCCTACATTGGCTTAGAGACTCACTGGGTGGGCACTCACTGGGTAGGCTCGCTAGGCAGGCCAGCCGGCTGGTAGACAGTGTAGCGTGCTAGCAAGCTAAGCTGTAGCAAGCTAGTAAGCTCCATGGTAGCATGCTAGCAAGCTCCTCTGTGTTAAGCAACTGAGCTTCGATATAGCGAGCTCCACTGTAGCATGCTAGCGAGCTTTGATATAGCGAGCTCCACTGTAGCTGGCCAGCGAGCTCTGCTGTGGCATGCTAGCGAGCTTATCTGTTGCGAGCTAGCAAGCTCCATTGCATTGCATTAGCAAGCTCTGTTCTATTTAGTTGGCGAGCTCTCCTGTTGCCAGCTAGAAAGCTCTGTTGTGGCATATTAGCAAGCTCATCTGTTGCGAGCTAGCAAGCTCCATTGTATTGCGTTAGCAAGCTCTGTTCTATTTAGTTGGCGAGCTCTCCTGTAGCCAGCTAGTGAACTCTGCTGAAGCACGTTAGCGAGCTCCACTGTGGCATATTAGTGAACTCTGCTGTGTCATGCTAGCAAACTTATCTGTTACAATCTAGCAAGCTCTTTGTATTGTGTTTGCAAGGCCGGTCAAATATAGCTAGCGAGCTCCCCTGTAGCAAGCTAGCGAGCTCTGCTGTAGCGAACTAGCAAGCTCATTTGCAGCTAGCTCCACTGTAGCAAGCTGGCAAGCTCATCTGTATATAGCTAGTGAGCTCCACTGTAGTGAGCAGACCTACTGTCCATCATGGAGCAGCTGGCGAGCGTAGCAAGCGAATCAACTGAGTACCCACTTAAGATAACGTGGGCAAATAAACGCGGGGCCAAACCATTCGGTGGACAAATCCATTGGGACCCACATTTTTTGCCCACTTTGAAACTGTGTGGGGCTCACTTGGCCTCGCTGGCTCGAGATTGTTACCACTTTTTGTAGTTCCACCCCTTCCTACTTTTTAATCAACCTCAAACTTTTTCCTCCAACTTTTTTTGTCTTTCTCGTACCCATGTTCCCTATCTCTAACATCCCTCTCTCTCCTTCTCTCTTCTGTATGATGTAACAGGAAATCTATGCAATTATAATTTAAGGTTTGGCCAAAAAGGGATTTGTACTGGACCATTAAATACTCTGGGCCACAATCTTCCTGCTCCGCTCCATTCTGATGCATTCACTCACAGACGATCCATGAACGTCTTCTTTTCCTCGTCTGACCTGGAATCTGGATCTGAACTGTACAAAGCTCCGATATTGCTCAACATTTTTGTTGTACTGGTAGTGCTAGGTTGGGGTTGCGAGGGGCTGTAAGCTAGCATGAGAGAGTGTAAACAGATGGATTGTGGGAAGTGGGCTTAATTTCTTCCAAAGGTCCTGCCTACAACTTAGAGGTGAATTTATAATAAACTTTTGCAGCTCTGCAGAAACTATGTCTTTTTAACTTTGACTAAAATTGGGATAGTCATAAATAAAAGGCCTTTACAATTTATCCAAAGATGATTGATTTGGGACTTTAGGTTTTCATTGTTTTCCACATGAAAAAAAAAGCCTAGCAAATTGTTGTCACTCAGTAACCCAATCAGTGTCTCAGTCAAAGTGAGAGCACTATTTCAGATCATAAAAGTTCACTCATCTCATGGGATTGAACTCAGCTTTACTCGTGAAACCCTAAGACAACAGTGAAAAGCCTCAGGGCATCCTGACTTCTGGGATATGAAAGTCACCATTAGCAGCATCCCACTTGTAATAACAAAACAGATGATCCAAAAACCTCCACTTAAACCCCTGAAATCAGATGCAGGTGACTGAACCCCAAGGGGAGGAGTCAAGCTGTGTGACCACAAAGCCTGCGAGCCTCACAGCTGCTCGTCTTCCCTGACACCGGTTTTTTCTGAAGAGGCCTTTGGGACTAGACACATCTCATATCACGATGTCCTTAAGTTGAACTGATGACAGTCACTGGACAGATATGAATGGAGAGTACCAAAGAGAACTGCAGAAATAAAAGTGCCACATTTTCTTGTGGTTTTAATTTTTGTACATCTGTAATATGTTGATATAACCCAAAAAATAATCTCAGACTGGTTGCTTATTTATATATTAAAATTGTGGGGTTTTTTTAACATCAAAAAACCGTTTGGAAACATGTTGGGTCAAAACTTTAAAATTTGTTTACCTGAATAAAAAAATAACAACAAAAAAAATAACATATTGATAGTACCAGGGCTACGAATGCCAGAACAGCAGCTGAAAATAAGTAGATAAACGTTCAAACTACTAAATTTTAACAATCCTCAAAAATGACACGATAATGTTAACAAAAGACGAAAAAACCCTGCATAAATAATAACTTTAGAAAATGATAAACTTGTCACAAGTACTAGTTTTTTCTAAATAATTTAAAGTCTTAAGTTATTTTTTGACTGAGAAACCAGTCTGTAAAAATGTCAAAAGTTTGGTTAATCTTTCTTTTTTAACTTTTCAACAATTTTTGAAGAACAAATAATTTCTAACTGATTTTCAAAGGGACAAAATAGGTAAATATATTAAAATCCAAAAAAAGTTTAAGTGGATTAAACCAAAACGTTTGAGAAACCTCGAGGAGGACTTCAAGAGTGAATATGTCAAAAAACGAGAAAATGTCTTTGATGACATGCAAGACACAGAAACGTTGTATATCCTGTGTAACTGTGTTTTGAAGCATAAAAAGAGAACTTCTGAAGTCTTTTTCTGTCAACAACCTCTTATCTTTTTTTCTTACAGGATTGCAGAGAGGAAAACATTCGTGTTTTACCGCGTTCAAGTGTTCGCCTCTCCATCATTCAGCACTGCCTCCAAAACAAAAGCGAGCCTGTCAACTGTCATCAAAACAAACGAGAAAATTATACCTGTGTGTCTTACTCAAGAGAATAGTGTCAAACTGTACAGCTGTCTCACACTTGTGTTACTGCTACTGCTCTCATAAAAGTCAGTCAGCTGAGCATGAGATCATTCTACATTCACTTTAGAGCAGGAGAGTCAAACTCAATCGCACAGGGGGAAATCCAAAATAAACCGCGGGCCGAACAGGATAAACATTTATTCAACACACTAAAACGAAATTTTTAAAACTGTAACTTTATAACATAATTATGAACTATAACATTCCCTGCAATGCTAGTGTGAATGATGTTAGCTGAATTTGATGACAACTGAAATCACTAATAGCTGAAAACGCTGAAACTGATAGCCAGATAAAATATTAGCTAAATGCCAAATTAGCAAAAAAAAAAAAAACCTTGGTTAGCCAAAATAGCTTACATGTAGCTGAAATATTAGCTAAACTACCAAACATCCTAAAAATAAAAAAAAGAATAAATTATTCAAGACAGCTGAAAAATCAGCTTAACTCCAAAACAGCTTCAAAAACAAAACAAATAAAAAAGCCTAAATTAGCCAATATAGTTAGCATGTAGCTAAAATATTAGCTAAATTCCAAACTAGCCTAACTAACTGAAAAAAGCTTAATAATAATAATAATATTAATAATAATACATTTTATTTATATGGCGCCTTTCTGGGCACCCAAGGTCGCCTTACAGATAAAAACAAGACACAGCTTAAAAATATGACAGTCATAAAATTTATAAAATGTATTAAAAATTCAATTTGCTAGGGTGGATATGCCAGTCTGAAGAGGTGAGTTTTGAGGTTTTTGGCAAACTGAGGGAGTGAGTCCATGTTCCGTAGATCAGGGGGAAGGGAGTTCCAGAGCTGGGGAGCAGAGCGGCTGAATGCTCTGCCCCCCATGGAGATGAGGCGATTAGGGGGTACAACCAGCTGAAGGGAGGAGGAAGACCTGAGGACCCGGGCAGGAGTGGCAACATGGATGAGGTCACAGAGGTAAGAAGGGGCGAGGTTATGGAGGGCTTTGAATGTCAGAATGAGGAGTTTGAAGGTGATCCGTTGTGGCACTGGCAGCCAGTGGAGCTGCTGCAAGACAGGTGTGATGTGAAAAGTAGCGGGGGTTTGTGTAATGATCCGGGCGGCAGAGTTTTGAAGCAATTGAAGCTTACGTAGAGTTTTGTTGGGGAGTCCAGATAAAAGGGAGTTGCAATAGTCCAGACGGGAGGTGATGAGACTGTGCACTAGAACAGATGTGGAGTGAGGAGTGAGGGAGGGACGGAGACGGCGAATGTTACGGAGGTGGAAGTAGCTGGTCCGGGTGATGTTATTGATATGGGCAGTAAATGAGAGAGTGCTGTCAAGGATGACACCCAGACTCTTAACCTGTGGGGAGGGGAGGATGGAGCTGTTATCGAATGAAATTGAGAAGTTATTGAGCTTTTTTAAGGTGGTCTTGGTTCCTACAATGAGAAGTTCAGTTTTACTACTGTTTAATTTAAGGAAATTTGCAGTGAACCAGGATTTTATTTCGAAGAGGCAATTGGAGAGGGAAGCAGGGGGGAGAGTGGCATCGGGTTTGGAGGAGAAATAGAGCTGGGTGTCATCCGCATAGCAGTGGAAGTGAATGTTGTGTTTACAGAAAATTTGACCAAGGGGGAGAAGGTAGATGATGAATAGCAGGGGGCCCAGGACAGAGCCTTGAGGCACCCCTGCTGTGACTGAGACTGTTGGAGAAGTAAAGGATTTTAGTTGAATGAATTGGGTGCGGTCTGAGAGATATGACTGGAACCAGTTGAGGGGTATGTTAGAGATGCCGATGTTCGAGAGTCTGTCCAGTAGGATGGGGTGAGAGATGGTGTCGAAAGCAGCAGTCAGATCAAGCAGGAGGAGGATGGAAACTAAACCAGAGTCTGCGGCAAGAAGGAGGTCATTGGTGATCTTGAGGAGGGCTGTTTCTGTACTGTGAAGTTGACGGAAGCCAGACTGAAATTTTTCATATAAATTATTGGAGGCGAGGTGGTTATGGAGTTGCGCGGCAACAGCTTTTTCAAGGATTTTTGAGATAAATGAAACATTTGAGATTGGCCGGAAGTTATTGAGATTGGTGGGATCTGATCCTGGTTTTTTGAGGATGGGGGTGACTGCTGCTGTTTTGAAAGCAGGAGGAACGGTTCCAGTTTTGAGGGAGGCATGGATGATATTTATAATGAGAGGTGATAAGGATGGAAGAGCAGCCTTGACCAGAGCAGTTGGGATTGGATCGAGCTGACAGGAGGTGGTTTTGGATTTTTTGATGAGTTCATTTATTTGCTGTGCTGAAGGCAGAGTAAATTCAGAGAGTGGCTGATGAGGGGAGAAAAGAGCTGGCGACATTGTGCTTGAAGCAGAGATAGGTTGAAGCTGCTGATGAATATGATGAACTTTAGAGGAGAAAAATAATGCCAGGCTGTTGCAGAAATCAGAGGAGTATAAGTGAGGAGGGAGTGAATTTGGGCAGGTCGTTGTACGTGAGAGAATGGAAATAGGGCTCTTGAATTGCCTTCTGATGAGTTTATTAACCAGAGAAATAATCTGCCTTGGTTTTGGATATGGCATCTTGATAGAGGTGGATATGGCTATAATACATGTCCTTATGAACAGTGAGACAGTTTCTTGTAAAGTCGTTCTAATTGGCGTCCTTTTGCTTTGAGTTGTCTGAGGTTGGGGGTAAACCAGGGTGCAGAGACATTGAATGAAATAGACCTGGATTTAACTGGAGCAATAATATCAAGAAGATTATGGAGATTACAATTGTAATGGGAAACTAATTCATCAGGAGTGGAGAGACCATCAGTGCTGGGTAGGTTATTGATGAGTGAAGATAGGTTGTCCAGGTTAATGTCCTGAGTTTTGCGGAAGGTTATGGTGCGTGGAAGCTTGGATCTGGAAATTTTGAGATCGACATGGAATGATAGTAGCACATGATCAGAGAAAGGGAGCGGGTCTGGTTTACAGTTCACAGGTGTGATACCTGAGCAGCAAACAAGATCTAGTACATGACCCTTGATATGGGTGGGAAAATGAATATGTTTTGACTTAAACCAACGCTGTCCAAACAGGAAATAATTCTTTGGTGAGGGAGTTATTCATTCTGTCCATCTGAATATTAAAATCCCCTAGAATTATTATTTTAGGAGAGAGAGTAGAAATATGGGTGAGTAAAGCAGAGAAGTCAGTGATAAAATTTACATTTGACTTTGGGGGGCGGTAGAGAGCAACAATAATAGTCGGAGCAGAGCCAGAGAGCTGGCAGACAGTTGCCTCAAAAGTCTCGTAGGCGGGGACAGTCACGGGAGTAATCTTCCAACTCTCGCGATAGATCATCGCGAGACCTCCACCGCGGCCGGCGCCACGAGGTTGCGCGATGTAAACAAACCCCGGAGGTGTGGCATCGTTCAGCGAGGTGAAGTCATTTGGCTGTTGCCAAGTCTCTGTGAGGCACATAAAATCCAGCTTGTGGTCGAGGAGGAGATCTTGGACGAGATGCCCCTTGCTCGTGAGAGAGCGGATGTTTAGTAGACCAAAGCTGGCGGTGGTGCTGGAGAGCTTGGCAGTAGGCGCCCGAGGTAGATGAGCCAAGTTGTTGGGATCGGCGTGACGACCAGAGTTTCTCTTTGGGCGGCGAGCGGAGGACCAAAATGCCTTGATGGAGTTGGAGTTGTCATTGTGGAAGATCCGACGTGAGCCGCGGTGGATGTATCTCCGACGGGGCTGGTATACGATGTCCGGGTGCTGGAGCAGCGCTGGGGAGGTGAGTCGAGTGGAGAGGAGCGAAGCTTAGCAAAGTCAGCGGCTGAGTACTGGAGCAGAGCTGTCAGTGGATGCTTGACAAAAGACAGGATGATCCAGGCGAGTAGAATCCAGACACAGTTGATCCACATTGTAGAAGCCGATTGGAGAACGTAGCAGGTAGGCTAGCTCAAATACGGCATACGAGCTTAGCTAAACTTTAAATGTAACTAACCGGATGACAGGCTACGGCTAGTTTCAAGAAGGTTATAGCCCTGGAAACAATGCACATTGGCAGCAATAACTTAGTCCATATGAGCACATGAACTTGGAAAACAGTTAAATTAAGTCCAGGGAGCAGCGGCAGCCAAAACGCGCCAGCGTTCACTCAAACCCGGAAGGAAAATCATTAGAAAGCCAAATCAGCCAAATAGCTAGCATGAAGCTTAAAATGTTAGCTAAACTCCAAAATAGTTTAAAAGATCTTAGTAAATGCCAAAATAATCCAAAAAGCTAGCAGAATGTCAATTTATAAAACTTTAAAACATGTCACTTTTTAGCATAAAAATATGGACGCGGAAGCGACGCAGAACGGAAGCTGCTTCCATTCACACCGGGCGCGGAGCCATAATAGTTGCACACCTGTGGGCAATTTCGTGAAATTCTCGTCCTCTTATTTAAGGTGGAGTGAACTGGTTCTTGGAGGCAGCTCCTGTCGTAGCTCAGCATAACGCCTGGTTCACACGGAACGCGGAAGCGCCACGGAATTGAGGCCTCTTCCATTCGGCGCCCTTGTTAATCTACTATGGTGTTCACACCAGAGCGCCGCGGTCCTGCAGGGCTTTGTTTCTGCGTCTGCTCTTTTTTTGGCGCCAGCGATCCGCATCAGTTCTGGCAGAAAAGTTACATCAAGATACGTCAGAAAATCTGGTTTACTTTCAAAATATAACCAATTTTTCATAATTAAACTGACAAATGCGATCATCTTTTTGTATGTAAGCAGACTGTAGAGATGAAATAATCACACAATCACAACACACTCACACACTACTAACTACTTTCTTCTTTGTAGAAACATGGATTAATATCTAGGCTATTAAATTACCCATGATTGGCAAAGACAAAAAAAAAGCTCTAGCAGAAGCGCCTGTCAACTGTCGTGGAAAAAATATGCGTCTGGCTCCGCGCCACGTCCAGTGTGAACCTTGCGTAAAACTGAACAAAAAACCACAATACAGAACGGAGTGCAGCATCATGTCATCATGTACTTCTTTGAAAAATGATTTGTCCTTTAAAAACCATTTTCCTGACTTTGAAATCGGCAGGAGTGCAAATATAGCTCAAAGACAATTTCCTGCATCTCTGTCACCTGCAGAGAGCTGCATGGGGGTCCAATCCACCCCCAGTTGGGCAGTAAGTAACAGAGGTTCAGCAAAGTGACATAAAAAAAATGCAGCAGAGGAATTCGCTTTCTGCCTTTTTTTCATACTGATTGGTAGAAAAGAAACAACCATTTTCCCCTGTAAGAAAACTATTTGAAAACATTTGCAAAAACCCTCACTCTGTGTTTGTTATTTTTGAAATATATTGAATTCACACCAGGTAACTTTACTCTCAAGTAATACAGTCAAGTAATAAAGTCCAAATGTCTTTGTGAGAAAGGTTCTGGATAGGATGAATGTTAGAAAAAAAATGAAAAAGCATTTGGCGAAATTGTTAATCTGGACAAAAAAACATTATAAATGGATCTTTACCAAGAATTGAATACTTACTGTCAAAAATGCCACAGTGTAAAATATCTTGGATGGTCTCATCAGGTGGAGGTGGGGGGACATAGAACCAGCAAAACAAAAAACTCTACTTTCACCCCCGGTGACACGTTTGGACAGCTACAGTGATCAGCCATGGAAACCAGTTTGTTTCAGCTTGTGTGGATGTATCAGGCTGAACCTACACATCTCTATTTCAAATGGATTTTTTGATCAGGGCTGTTGCAGTGGTTTAGCTTGTCAATTACAAAGATTAATTAATAGTGTGATGATCTGTAACATCTAACTGATCACCTGATCGAAAATCCGGTCCAATCACGGGGTTGATGACTCGAACGATATTGTTGAATAAGGGGCAACCCAAATCTGTTTATTTAATTTGTTCATGTTTTAAATGTGAACAAATTTAAATGTATGAACAATTAAATGTTTTAATTGTTCATGTTTTAAATGTTACAATAGTATTGGATTGGGACTCGGTTTCGGCAAATATTGAATGACTTGGAATTGAATCGGGCCCAAAAGTACATGATCAGGACAAAGATTAAAAACAAAGATTTAAAAAATGATTAAATCCCGATTTTTATGTCAGTAAGGCTTCAGCTCAGTGGGTCTTTCTTATAGCAGAATTATACTTGTTTGGAAATGTATCTTCTTTTGAGATTAGAATTACAAAAGGCTACGTCTCATTAATATCTACTCATGGTCAAACGCCGTCAGAAGAAACCACTACATTCAATTTGAAGTAAAGATAGCATTGCACACAACTCTGTTGTAACTTTTCAAAGCATTTGGTTTCAGAGGACAAAATGAAACCCAGGCTTGGACTCAGTTGATGTGATTCTTCAGATTTGGATTTTGAAAGAAGGTCAGACACTTAACACCTATCAAAGATAATTCAAAAAGAGCTATCACAGTGAAAAAAAAATGTTGAGTGTACTTCATGAAAGTTACCACAACTTATGACTTATTTCCCCTGGACTGGAAAGCCTATGAAGCAGAAGTGCTGGTCTAGTTTGAGGTGCAGAGATACTCACATGCACTCAGTGGTTTCTTTCTGCTCGACATGCGTAACCTCTCAGATTTCCTCTCTCATTTGCACCATATGTTAAGGGATTCACAGACCAATGGGGCCTGTCTTCTGGGACCTTCAAATATTTTAACTCATCTGTTGGAGACTCAAAAAACAAATACATTCTTGATTAAATTTCCGACAATCTAATCTTTTCTTTTACTGAGAAATGTTATAAATGTCATTTTTTAACAACATAGCTTTCTGTTAATGAGTTGAGGAACAGACCAAACCACCTCATTGGTCAAGATAAGACACAACACTGAAAGGAACAACACCTCGACGTGAATGTTGTCTTTAAGACCAGTGACTGACAAAATGTCACGATCTGTCACGATTCCGAGGAAACAGGAGATTAAAATAAACCCAATACCTTTGCTTTTGTCCGCCTTGCTGCAAGCAGCAGATGAATATTTGATGTGCGGACAGGTGATATCCTGTTCCCAGCTGCATTTTCCGACACAAAAAAGGCTGCAGAGAAACCCTTTATTTTAAAGATAATAAACATCACACTATTGGATGTGTTTTTACTGGTTTAAATCATTTTCCATCAAAATACTTTTAAGTGTTTATAAAATGTGTTAAAGCTAAGGACTTTAAGAAATGAATGCATTGTTTTGGCGATGGTGAAGACATGCTTGCACACTATTGAAAATGGTTTTAATTCAAACAAAAACACAACATAACAAAATAAAGTAATCTAATGACAAGATAAAAGTAACATATTTAACATAGTAAAATAGTTACTGCGTAACAGAGTGCGCGTGGCATGCGCTTCACCTCCAGTTGAGACCAGACGTGTATTTTTTCAGAAACTTCAGGACCCCGTTTCAAGAAGCAGGTTAACAAATTCAGAATTCAAACCTGCACTCAGAGTTGACTGACTCAGAGTTTGCAAACTCAGAGTTAATAGTTTCAGAACAGCTGTAAAGAGAGCGTTTAATCAGCTCTGAGTAGTTGGACTCAGAATCAGGTGCAAGTGTCGCAACCATAAAAAGCCCTGATCAATGGAGCAAAGACATTATGATTCACCGTGGCAACGGGAACAAACACCTTTAGGGCTTCATACTTCAGGAAATAGATGAGTTCCTACAAGCACATGATGACTACGAGCACATTTTCTGCTAGAAAAGCAACACAGCTGCTGCGGCAAAACAGAGAGAGGAAACAACTGCCAGAGTTAATGCGTATGTCTACATTTGAATCATTTCAGTTCAGGATAAGTACAAAATAATTTCAGGAATGTCATTTTGTCACTTGTTGAGTAAGGAATGGTTTTTGATCTGTCAGTAATTTAACGAGTAATCTCTATATTTATGCTTTTTTATGCAGGATAACTATCATCCAGAACCAGTGGTTATTATGGATGAAACCGGCAAATTCTGGATAGATGCTCTCTTTCACCAAACTGATGAAAGAGGAAGCACACACTTTTTTAAGTCACAAAGAGACAGAGCGACAGTCCCCATGAAAAGTTTAGGGTCTATTGGTCTAAAAGATTAAAAAAGAGATCTTTAAAATGAGAAATAATACAATGTTCTTTGATAAATGTTTGCAAAGCAGGATCGGAAGTGTTCTTGATGAGTACGGGTCAGCCACGGGGGTTGAGTATACTGGAGGTTTTCCGTATTTCTGGTCTCTGGTCCCTAACCCCCATGAATGGGGGGAGTACTGTATTTTCATCTCTACAGTCTGTTTAGATACAAAAATATGATCGCATTTGTCACATCTGATTGTGAAAAATTGGTTATAATTTGAAAATTGACTGTATTTAAAATAAATAAATAAATAAAATAAAAATATTTAAAAAATAAATAAATAAATAAATAAAAAAAAAAAAAAAAAGAAATTGACTGTATTTTCTCATGTGTCTTGGCGTAACTTCCTACCAGAATGAATGCAAATCGCTTGTGGCTCGTGCAAAAAATAGACCTGACGCCAAAACGGTCGCTGCCGCTTCCTCATACGGTGTGAACCCGGTGTTATTGTGCCGTGCTTCTTTCAAACACTTGAGTTTTTGGATAAAAATGTGGTGGAAGAGTTTTTCCATCTTCTCTATTCAGATCCCAAACTACTCCCCCTCCACCACCATGCTTAAGCTGTTGTGAAAAGTTTTGTGTGTTCTGCCAACTCAGAGGCAACCTTTAATTGTCATAAATCTCTTTATTCTCTATAATAATTTTTAATATTTAAATAAGACTTTAAAAAATCCAATGTGCCATTTTTCTGGCATATACTGTATATAACGCTTTTCTACTTTTATTTAGACCTAAAGTGCTCGTCTGCCCCAAAGGAATGGCTTCCTTTGGCAGTGATCCTAAACCAGCTGTGCTTTTTCTGGAATGTTTTTCTTTCTTTAACTGTGCTGTCATGAACTTTTCCTCTTGTGTTGTTAAATGAGGCCTGCACATTCAGACGAGCAGTGTGGGGGAGAGGAACATCCCGTACTGAGGGAACATAATAGCTGCACACCTGTGGAAAGTTTCTTGAAATTCTCCTAGTCTTTTTAATGTGGAGTGAACTGGTTCTTGGAAGCAGCTCCTGTCTGTGTCCAGCCTAAGGCTAGGTTCATCCTGGCCGCGGAAGCGTCGCGGAGCGCAGCTCCCTCTACTGCAATTCACACCAAATCAGCATTTTTCAGGAGAAAATCAACAGGCGCTTCTGCTAGAGCTTTTTTTGTTTGCCATTGTGAGTAAATTAATAACCAAAAATATTACACCATGTTTCTGCTAAGAAAAAGTAATTAGGGCCACAAAAAAAAGTAATTTTACTACTTTTTTTCTTGTAAAATTACGAGATTAAAAGTAATAAATTTAGCCTATGACTTTTCAAGTAATAAATATACAATTTTATTCTCGCAAATTTGTGAGATTTAAAGTCGTAATTTTAAAAATAAAATATACTTTATAAAGTGGCCCCAATACTCCGTCGTGAAGAACTAATCTCTGTTTCTCTCTTGTGGTTTTTTTTTATAACCAAAACCCAGCCCCGCCCCCACTCCGGAGTCTAACCCACATTGACTTGTGATCTGTGTGTGTGTCTTTTTTTTTTTTTTTTTTATATATGTGTGTGTTGTGATTATATGTTTATTTTATACTTCTCCAGTCTGTTTATATACAAAAATATGATTGCATTTGTCAATCGCTGTGTTTTACTGTTAAAATTCTGCGTCCAATGTGAACCAGGCGTTACGCAGAAGTCCTGCGAAGCGGCGCGAAATGAAAGCCACTTCCATTCGGCGCCCCTGTTAACCTACAGCAGGAGTCTGCAACCTGCGGCTCCAGATCCACATGTTATCTCTCCATGGTCCTTGGCCAAACGTCAGGGAGACTGCTGATCCAGACATGTCGACCGTCTGTGTCAGCAGCTCCCTATAACCACCTGAAGAAAACAAATAAACAAAGCCAGCAAACTAAGACTACCAAGGTCCAACCTCAAACTAAAATAACAAAACCCAGCAGTGGAAGACAGCTGAGGACAAAGAGGGGGAAACGAACAAAAAATAAATAAAAGGAAAATAAATTAAATGTATAAATTGTTGGGTGAGGTTCACATAGATCAGGTGTTACCAAATGGCGGACCACGGTCCACATCAGGACAGACAGACTTTACTCTCCGGACCGGTAAGCTGGTATACCTTGCTGAGGGAAAAAGATTGTGCTCTGCAAGAAAAAAAATAATTAAATAAAGAAATCAGTGGGCAGACGTGTGTAGACTATAACAGGCGCAAAACTACAACAGTGACTTGTCATCATTTATACACTGCATGATGCAGTTCAGAGCATGCGAGCTGCAGCAGCGTAACGTGTGGCCCAGCAACCATTAAAAAACAAAAAAAAAAAACTTTAACTAGATTCTCAGCTGATTTTGAATATATGAAAAATATAGTTGAGTTTCCGGGTTATTACGAGTTTGTGTCAGAACTAGGAGTGTAACGGATAATCCGTGGTCCGTAAGGATCAGAACGGTTCAGGACACGTGTATACCGCAGACCATCCCCCCATAATTTAAATTAATTTTCCATTCAAGTCTCAAGGAATTTGCATCAAACTAGTGTAAATCCTCTTTGTTTTGACAGTTGCTACAGTAGCTGCTTCATGTTTATCTGAAAGTCTGCTCACCTGAAGCTTCCGCTGCGTGTGGGAGGAGCTTTTGTCAAAAACTTTTCTGGACTTCATAATGAAGGACGCGGATTGATAGATATCAGGTTTATTTAATTTAAGAGCTGAATAAAAGCATCAGTACACGTTTCCATTTCTCGGCACAAAGAATCTCCCATAGCTGGAACTGTCCCGCACAGGAGAAACCTGCAGCTCAGTAACGGACGCCGGTGCCGTCAGGGGACAATTGTACGGCAAGCCAAAGAGACCAAAAATCACAAAGAAAGGCACAGGAGTTCCACGTTTTACAATAATTATTTTAAATAATTAAATGTTCCCACAGTTAGTTTTGATAAAACAATTAATACCAAAAAATAATTTTAACTGTTTTATTTATAATATAATTTGGACATTAGGAAGGTGGAATGAGAACATTTGTATTTAAAGAGGTACTCCAGATAGATTTGGTATCTTCAACACTATTTTTAAGTATTCTCTCAGTTTTAGTAGATTTGGTCTAAAGATGTAAATGTCATCAGAAACAACATGTTTTACCATTTTGTTTGTGTTCAAAGTTTAAAAAAGTTTTGTTTTAATAAATAGGCCTAAATGACCAAATGTTTTGATGTTGCATATATAAATATCGTGTGTGAAGTACTTAATATGCTTATTGGGTATATGATTTGAAGCATTTCCAAAATTAATTTAGCTTTTATCTTGTTGTTTTTGCTGTTTTTCTTTTTTTTTTTTTTACTTTTTACTGACCCAAAAAATGATCTGAACCGTGACCCTTAAGCCGTGACACCTTGAAGGTGAAAGATTGAAATTTTGTTTGATTAATTTTATGACGAAAAACATTTTAAATATTTCAGTTTGGTATCATTCCTGAAGTTGTCCCTGTTTGCTGTTGTAGAAGTGTCTCAATGTGAACGCAAAAGTAAGCATTACTGAAATGAACCCCAAATATACCTCCAGAATGAACAGATTTTATACGTAAAGCAAAAAACTTTGATCTTTGATCTGGGTTAAAAGCACATATTATCTTAAGCTGCAGAAAGTTGGTTACTATCTGTCCAGAGCTGCACTGAGATGATCCTGTGAAACAGAGCATCTTTTATTTTGAAAATAAGTTATTTGAACTTCTGTCAAAAAATCAATATTTTGAGAGAAGCGAGTTCTTTTTACATTTTTTCATGCCAAAAAACAGACAGTTCATTTTCATTTAAAAAAAAAGGTAATAAATGCCAATTTGAAATTTCTTAAAGGCTAAAGTGAGACTGTGTGGCTCCTTCTAGGTTTTAATCAGTAGAAAACTGACCCAAATGGCTCTTTTATTGTTAAAAGTTGCTGACCCCTGACCTATGGTGTGGGCCACAGCAGGCGCGGAACTCCGCCGTCCTCCTCGAAAGGCTCGCACTGTCCAGTGGATTGTTTCGGCATCGGCTTCTGCGTCAATTCTGGCTTGTAGTTAAATCCAGTTTATTTTATAAATAAAACCAGTATTTTTTACAATAAAACCCCGCATTTGTGAATCGCGGGGTTTTACTAATGCGATCATGTTTTTGTACCTAAACAGACTGTAGAGATGAAAATAAACACACAATCACAAACACTTCTGTGTGTCTCAACAACAGATACATTAAAGAAGTGTTGCCCGACTAACTACTTACTTCTTCTTAGCAGAAACATGGCTTAATATTTTTATTAACTTACCCATGATGCCAATAAAAGCTCTAGCAGAAGCGCCTGTCGACCATTGGTGTAAAAAGCGTGTCTGGTGTGAATTACTGGAGAGAGCGGATGCCGCGCGCACGCTGCTCCGCGCTGCTTCAGCGTCCAGTGTGACCCTAGCGTAAGCTACCCATGTCAACCACGCAAAAACAACAAAACAGAAGCTAATCTGTTAAGTTAGCTCCTTTTATAATTGATCCTGTGCATTGGCTATATTTGTTGAAGGTTTCTCTGTTGATTTTTCCATGATCTGACTTCAGGGTGAACTCTCTGGAACTTACTTCCCCTGGAAGGCGGGTGAATGCTTGGATTGTTTTCGACATCCATCAATCAGTTCCAACTGATTAATGGTTTCTAAATCCTCCATCAAATCGTGTTGATGTTCAGCGACGATCACTCATCGAAGATCTCTTTAAGCAGCCTGTCATCAACAGATGGTCAGTAGTTCAAAAGCACCTGAGTGATGGAGACAAAGACCCTTCGGAACATCTGAGCGCACCAGCTGTCCACCCTCTGAATTCTTGTGAAGGAAACAACTATTTACTTTTTTTTCTTCTTTTTTTTTACTTGGGTATGTACAATAAAAAGGACTAATGATTTTTGTTTAAAGTTCTCCTATTCATCACTTCCAAACTCTTTTAAAGTTTAGTGTCTTCTTCACATGACTGAAGGCTAAAAGTGAATCACCTGAATCTGTCAGTCAACACGGGGCGTGGGAACCACCAAATATTTTGGCTCAACTCCAGAGAAAAGTGGACCAGTGGAAAAAATAACAAAAAAGGAAGGTCGAAAGAGAAGTCAGATTAATGATTACCTCGATTCGACGCCTCCTTTTCACTTTACCCAGCGGGAAGCCATATTCTTGTCAACATAATACATCATGCAGTTTGTCAGCGGTGTACAGCCTTATACTTCACAGACATACTTCTTCTGACAGACACCAGAACACAACAGTCCAAATTTGCCTACTTTTGCATTCATATTTGCATGAGCACCAGAATTACAAATATATTTTTTTCTTTACTGAGTAAAGTGTATTATTTATAGAGTATTTCATAATTTTTAGTCTTTGGACCTCAGCCAAAAGTGCGAGCCAGATGATTTTAAAATATGCAGTGTAAGCTCTCTAGATCCCTGCAAACCCACAGCGCTGTAGAACTGACCTCAGTAGGGTTGTGCATGTTTCCCTCTCACATGATTTAATACAATTCTTCAACTAACATTTTGGCAATATGATACAATCTGATTCTTTTACCGAAAACAATAACATCTGGATAATTAATATTCATTTAACATTTAAAACTCCAAAAAAAAAAACATTTTTAATAGATAAACAGTTTTTTCTTTTTTTTTTCTACTGACGCTTGTTTTCAAGCAACAAAAATAAAAGGTCTCAAGGACATAACATCTCTAAACACAAAAACATGTTTTTGGTTTTCTTTTTCGATTATCTTCTTTGTTGTTAAAATATAAATTATTAGTGAATATAAATTACTTCATAGTTTGCAATGCTGTTTCATAAAATGGGCTATCATATCACTTTTGGAACACCATTGGTCAGGAAATTCAAATAATCTCTTATGCTGACTCCACAGTATTTACTATTGAGTTGAACCTGTTATTTATGATAAACATGATAGATAGATTTCTAGAATTCTGACTTTCTATGCTAGAAAGTGTCTTCTTTTATCCGAGGATATTCCTTCCAAATCCCAACGGCAGAAATGAATGAACTATATCTCTCTTGATTCTCTGCTTAAAGACTTCACCAAAAACAGAATCTTTTTACAAAGAAATGGAAACCTTTCTTAAAATGTATCAGAGCAGAGATTGCCACAGTTATTAAAAGAACTTTTGTGTTTTAATTCCAAACGCATATCTTGCTTGATATCTATTCTTTTTATTTTTAATATACTGCGTGAACTCCTTGAACATGAAATTTATCTTTGTACACAGGGCCAATACGTTTTTTTCTTTTTTGTTTTGTTTTTGTTTTTTTTGATTGTTTGTTTTGTTAACGTGTCAAAAAATAAAAAAAAATATATAAATTAAGTAAAAAAGAGAGTTATAGTATGTCTAGCGAACAGAACAAATGACCTGTCTTGGTAGAAGCAAACTTATTATAGGACGTTTTTGTTGCACCATGCGTACAGAAATAAACAAAAACAGTAAAGAGAGAAACAATGATCAATTTTATACCTTTTTATCAACATAATCCTGTTCATGTCTGTGGTTTTCAACCAATGCTGCTGTTGCTTGATTGATTTTTCAGTTCTTCTCAATCTTTTACATTACTAACCAATACTCGATTTTTCCGTGCATATCTTTTACATCTCTTAGCATTCAAATGTCCAAACACAATGTCACAGTGCAGGTGGTTTTCCATAGTTTCTACATTTGTCAGAAAAGGTTACATGACATTTCCATTTTACGAACAAACGACTTTTCTATGCACGCGAATCCCAAATGCAACATTCAAGTTTGCAAAGCAAAAGTGAAACTATGGTTTTTAATGTGGGAACAAATATGTTTTCCGCTTTCTGAACACTTTATAAAAAGTAATTGAAAGGGAAGACTTGGGGAAGTTTTCTGGTTTCTCAAATGAAACGCTTTGACAGTTTTTTTTTTCCATGAAAATAATCTCTTGTGAGTGATACCCATCAGATAAACATGAAAGGAAAACTCAACACACAAACCACCTTGTTCTGTTGCAAATAACTGACTACAACGCTGACAAAACACCCACTTCCCATGAACCGTAAAGCATAAAACATACAAATAATATTCAGGGCTGCAAGAGAAAAGCAGACTGAAACTCTGATGGTACAGAGATAAAACCACAATAACGTGTAGTGTCTGTAACGCTGTGTGATATTGTTGATATGTACCCCACATCATTGTCGCTTTGCCAACTGTTTCAGTGACTCTGCAAACGTTTCACAAAGTATTTTTTCATCCTAAAATGCTACATTTGTACATTTGTTTGCCTCATCTCTTCTTCAAGGACACGCACAACCGTGCCAAACAGGCCAGCTCTCTGCAATCAGATCTGTGTGTGTGTGTGTGGGGGGGATATTAAA
Source organism: Oryzias javanicus (assembly GCA_003999625.1). Classification (NCBI taxonomy): domain Eukaryota; kingdom Metazoa; phylum Chordata; class Actinopteri; order Beloniformes; family Adrianichthyidae; genus Oryzias; species Oryzias javanicus. The sequence continues at coordinate 25,595,310 of CM012440.1, forward strand.
GCCATGCAAGAATAGCATGATCAGAATACATCAGCAGATTAGATGAACACATGTACAAAAAAAAAATGATGCAGAAACAGCTTGAAATTGAAATTTTCTGTCTGATATGAAAGTTCTGGACAATAACTCAGATATTATGTGTGAACAGTGACTCGGTTCTGTTTATTCAACGGTTACTTTTTTTTTCTTTATTGAGAATTAATTTACTCTGAATCCCTTCTGGAGACACAGGGTTGCTAGAGCCTATCCCAGCTGTTGGGCGAAGGCGGGATACCCCCTGGACTGGTCACTGGACCTTTCTACTTCTATCGAAGAAGCATTATTACTAAGTCCTTTCAAGTGTGACTTTCTGTGACAATTCTCTTTCAAATATTTGTAAATATCTCTGTCGACTTTAATTCAATTTTATTCATATAGGCCAAAATCACAAAGAGAATTTGCCTCATTGGGCTTCATGCCGGTAATTTTACAGATGCAGAAGTTAGTCATAAAATGTGAAACAATTGCTAAAGACTAAACAGACTAAATAAACTTGTTGTCCCTGCCCTTCATCTCGGTAAGGAAAAACTCCTAAAAAACCTGAGTCAGGAAAAAAGAAGACGATGTCGATGAACCAAAGACTGCTGGGCTGTAAAAACAAACCCAAGAATTCAAAAGAGATTGAACTGATTTTATTAGTATTGACATGAATGGCACCCCTTTTTTAACATTGTCAAATTACAGTACGGGCCACTGCATGTTTGATGGGCGTCCTATCAAACATATCACACAGAGAAAACCTGAATGCAGTGTAACATTTGTTTGACTTCACACCTGTTTTAAACCTGTTCTACTTGAGCTACCAGATGCTCTGGAGAAAGATGGTATGATTTATTAAGGAGAGAATATACTCTCATTCAATTGTGCGTATTTATACATTTTGTGGGTAAGACTTTGCACTAGTTGCAATTGGGAATTCACAAAAATGACAAAATACAAACAAATAAAAAATAGGATTTACTCAACCTAAAGGGCCTTTATGAGGTCTGCAACCTGCAGCTCCAGATCCACATGTGGATCTTTTATCTCTCCATTGTGGCTCCTTGACCAAACAAAATAATTCATGGAGACTGTTGATCCAGACATGTCGACCGTCTGAGTCAACAGATCCCCCTAACCAAAACTACCCAAAGAAAACAAATAAACAAAGCCAGTAAACTAAGACTATTAAGGTCCAACCCCAAACTAAAATAACAAAACCCAGCAGTGTAAGACTGCTGAGGACAAAGAGGAGAAAAAGAACAAAAAAAAAATATATAACTTTTTAAAATAAGAATTACTTAATTACACTGCATTTTAGATTAGTTAACCCTCTGGAACCGACGGACTCGCTCAGGTGTCCTGCTGTGCAGCTGTGAGATCAACGTGATAAAACTCTGTCTATGTCAGGGATGGTGGTGGTGGACCCAAATGCAGGAGACCAGACTTGGTGGCAGAAACATAAACATTTACTGAACTAACTTAAACATGACCAAAACAGGAGCACAAACCAGTGAGGTGACAGAACGTAAAAGAGCAGATGACCTGACAATGAGAACTGAAAACCAGACACTTAAATACACTGAGGATGATTGACTAAATGAAGACAGCTGTGGATGATTAACCTGAACATGGTGAAACTGACAGGGAAAACAGAACATGACAAAACCTAAGCATTAAATCATGACAGTCTAAACTTTAACTTATTTATTTTCTGTAACTGATATTTTATTAATTTAAAGGAAGACTAGAGTCCTTGTTTGTAGTTTTTGACAAAATCAATCTTTAATTTTAATAAATGAGGTGAAAGACGAACTTCGATCTAACTGCTACATGGCGGTGTAGGGGGTGGAGCGAGACAGAGCAAGAAATTCCACGCGGAGGAAACCAATATTAATTTTATCTTGGGATGGGGTATGACATGAGTTTACTACAGCAACAACCACCGGCGTTGTCAAAAAAATCGCAGAAACTCTGTGTTTCTCCAGCCTGCCGCTGTTATGAGAAATCCAGCTGGATCAAACTTCTCTCTAAAACCTTTTTATTATTCCTCACAAACACAACAACGAAAATGTATGAGAAAAAGAAAAAACAAAAAAATAAAAACATTATTAATTTTTTTGGGCTGCCTGGAAACTGAAGCCAGACAGGCAGACTGATCACTGTCTATGACAGCATAAGAAAAGTCAAATATTTTGCCTAGAATTTTTTTTTTTCATCAAAATTGTGTTGATTAGTTTGTTGACTAAATTTATTCTTGTTTTTTTTTTTAATGAAATTTCACCTAAAACTTTAATTCTAAATTGTAAAAACAGTTGGTTAAACATTTTTGGGGTTTCCACAGAATAAATGAATCCTATTTTTCCGGACCGAATTTTCAGTTTCTGCATCATTTTTTTGTCTAGTCTAGTGTGTGAACACAACATGGAAAAATGACTTAATTAAGGTAGTATTACATAGGAGAGGTTGTATTGATTCAAATAATAGCAAATAAGCAACCAGGTCTTTCAAATTGAAAACACAAAGGTAAACTCAAAAGTAGACAAAAACGAAGTTTGATCATGACCAATCAGTCAAACTCTACTTGATTTTAGTCAATTGCTATATCTACTGAATCAAATGTGACTTAAGTGTGTCTTGGTTAGTATTTGTTTGTTTTCTATTCAATGCATTTTATTATTTCTGTCATGAGTTGAAATGAAAAATGTGTGTTTTGTCCTGTATTTTTTACAAGCTATTCTTGAAATCAATCAATCAATCAGCACAGTCAATAAATCAATATTTTACCTTTGGGACTCTAAATTACAAATTATTTATGAAATAGAAGTTATTTTTGTGAACACCGAAATTTGGTTCCAAGTTGGAACCGTTATGATTTACGTGGTTCTACCAAAACCGAAAGAAGCTTCTGTAATCAGTTCCTCATTTCGGTGCTAAGTTTCATTGAAGATCTATTTGTTTTAGGACATGTCAATCACTTCTACTCTGTTCAGAACTTTAAAGTGGGCGGGCTCATATAAGACCGGTGATGGGGCGAGCATGAGAGAGTGCAGCGCAAAAAAAATGTCTGGCTGCATTTTACAGCCGATCACAGAAGTTTGGCAGGTCGCTGCGTCACATCAGCCAATCAGGAACTCAGCTTTGGGCACGTGACATTTTCAGTGACCCGATCAGCAGGTAAAATATAATCCAATACGAGCGTTTTGTCCTGTGGCAGGGCGGCGGTTCTCTGGCTACAGGTGGGCTTCCAGACTTCAGCGGAGCTCGCTCAGTCCACGCGCCGGCAGACAGACAAAGCTAGGTAAAGCTAACGAGCTCCGCTATCTACTGGCCGCCTTGCTAGCGTAGCGCGCCAACCCACTGAGTGCCCATATAAGCTAATGTTTGCAAACACAGGTGTGAAACATTTTCTCTCCACTTTTAAACCACGTGGGGCCCATCTGGCCTTGCTAGCTGGGATTCAAACCTGGGGCGGACGTGACCACAAGTCTCGCACAGAATCGCTGTGTCTTCACCTGCTCACTGCATATTTACCCAGAAAACTGTTTTACTTCAAGACCAAAACAAAACCTTTTTCATGAGTTATATAAAGTATGTCTCACAGATTTTTTTCACTATTCCAGATTTCTTCGTCGTCCTACTTCTTTGATTGGTTTATTAGATCAAAGTGTGTCTCTGTTGCATTGTTAAGTGGTGTGAAACTATTAGGAAAGTTATAGATGATAAAGTTTGTTCAGAATTTTTTAGTGTTTACAGCAGTCATGGGGACCATCTGCTTGAGTCCTGAGATTTGGATCTGCGTCAAGCCTCCTAAATGACCCTAAACAGGCTGCTGGGAACTCTTAACGCATGAGGAAGTACAGCGTACCTTAGATAAAACTCTACCTCCCCAACACCCACACCGCAAACACATGCCCGACCTCAGCAGCCATCTGCCTGCTCCCTCCGCGGTCGGAGTATCTCACAGCTCCTGGCTGGCAGAGCCCCGCTGCACCCCTCCTGAGCCCTGTCAAGGGCCAAACATGTTTCCTGAGCAGCTTCAGCAGTTAAGGGAAACTGTAAAAAAACAACACCCCCAACCCCCTAAAAAAAATCCTGTATTTTCTGCATGTTTGCTACCTTCCTTTCCAACACCACATAACCGTTAACAGTTTTTACACAGAAGAAAATCAGGTCATTTGTGCAAAGTCTGAGAGGAATCTGTGAGAAAAGAGGTGATGCCAAAATATGTTAGCTAATGAGGTACATATTCTATGACAATGCTGGCATTCAGCTCTTAGTCATGGGAGCTCAGTGAGTATGGTAAAGTGTTGTAGTGTACATCAAGGGAACCCTGTTTTCCAAGTGAGGACCTGATACTATCTCCGTCACATAGTAGCTCACTGACAAAGCGAATGCAGCTCCAGCATCACATGGTGAGTCATAAAGCATCACATGATGCTGAGAGAAAACATTGTGATGTGGTCAATGGAGGTCATTTAATAGACGCCCCGGAGGGATGTTGTTAAATATTTCTTTTTGCTCTAAATAAACCCTGATTAGACAACTTCACAGAAGCTGAAGGCTGGTTTCCTAACTGGGTATGAGAAGCAGTATTTCACCCCTGAAGAGGTATGTTAGGAGGAATGTTGAAGCTTTGCTTCTGTTCGGAAACACAGATCTTTGTGGTTACCACGCACCAGCTTTTCAGTTTCCTTCTTAGCAGAGGCTTAAAGAACGAAACAGATGATGATAAACAGCCAAATTCACCGCAAACTGTGTGTGAAGGAGAAGACCACGCTTTCACATGCTTGTCTACAGCCTCTGTGCTGTTGATGCTGTGGCAGATAGACCAGAATAATCTAAAAAAAAACACGCAAAAGTAACAGCACTGCAGCTGCATGTTTGCAAAAAGAAAATGATAACGGAGTCGAAAAACATTATATATCAAAACACCTAAATGTCTCATTCCGTGATGCATCTGTACACTTCTCACGATAAGTTAGGGATATCGTGAAAAACTCGCACTAGAGATTTTCAGGATGGGGGGGGTTGTTTTGGGGTGATAGTGTCTCACTTATTGGAGACAAAACCAAAGCACTCTAAAAGAAAATCCTTTTCAGTGTTGCATCAATGTCAACATTCTGTGGATATGAAGGCTGATTTCACTTTAAGTCATTCCCAATTCATCATTGAACACACAACGTCGCTTTACAGACGAGCAGCTCAGCACAGCACCCCTTCAGGCTGGTAGTAGACGGCCAGACGTTGCAGGTGTGTTACGACCCCAATGGGCAGACCTGGCTCAAGTCAAGGGGGAAATCCAAAAATGGGACCATAATGAAAGTGAGAAAAAGGAGTGCAGTTTATTAAATAAGGGAAACAAAGAAACTGTTGTCCTGAAAAGCAAAAGGGAAAAACCATTAATGTGCTGGTTAAATCAAAATGACAAACCAAAAAGGGAACTGGAACCTCGGCCAAACATAAAATCAGTCATGTCGACCGTCTGCTACTGGCTGCCTAACCAAAACTACCTCAAGAAAACAAAAAACAAATAAAGTCTCCAGACTAAGACTACCAACCCCAAAGTAAAATAACAAAACCCAGCAGTTTAAGTCTGCTGAGGACAAAGACAATGAAGCAACCAGCACCACACCAACTAAAACCCAGCCTGCTCCCCAGTCTGCCATGGCGTGGCCTCCTTGGTCTCACAAAGCCAGCACGTGCCAATCAAGACACATTTGCCACTCCTGCCAGGTCAGCAGAGGGACTGGATGGAAAAAGGTCCAGCAGGACGCAACAAGGTGAACTTGGTGAGTCTCAACGTGTCATCAGCAGACACAGAATACTGTCAGAGCTTGTGACAGACCCAGGAGTGGAGGCCAGCCCGTGACAGACCACAACCATGACCAGAACCCAAGAACCTCTGACATCAGACATGGTTTAGCAAATGCCACACAGCTGCAGGCCGTTTACCTGAAGTGAGAGTTCTGAGGTTTACAGACTGACCATTCACAACAGACTCCACCGCTTTGACTGGAATGACAGACGACTGTTGCCGGTGACTCCACTGACACCAAGACACCGCTATAAACGTTTGCAAGACCACGTGACCTGGACAATCCAGTAATGGTCTACTGTTCTGTAAACTGATGAGTGTCGGGTCATCTTGCACAGAAAGGATGGTCGTCAGCATTGGTGGAGAAGGTGAGATAAAGGTCAACATGGTCCCTAGGATTGCTTTGGTGGAGGAGGAGCAACAATCTGGACAGACAACATCAGTCAGAGCAAAACTGATTTGTAGATGGTCCAGTCACGGCACGTTCTGACCTCAGAGACATCATAGAACCATCATGATACCCCCATTCCACCAGAACACCCCTAACTTTCTGTTCATGGATGATAACGCTCCACCACATGGAGCCAGAAATGTCTCAGGAAGTGGGAGTGGCTTACATGGTATGACCAGCTATGACCTCTGACCTGAACCCCATAGAGCACGTCTGGGAGCAGCTGAAGCAGAGACTGGATGATGGTACTCCATCTCCAAGTCACCTAGTAGAACTGCATGTAGAACTTGTGGAAAAGTGGAACGCCTCAGAACAACATGATGAGTCTAGAGAGGAGTTAAAACGTCACAGTTAAGCTGTCAATGCAGAAGAATCTGCCGCTGACATGGTTGTTTTTGTTATTTAGTACTATCTTTATTATTATCTGAATTTTTTTAGATAATAGACATCAAACTTCTGAAACTGGTGTTTCCTCTCTTTCATTATTAGTCGGCTAATAGTAAAGGATACTACTGTTATGTGTGTCGTTAAAATTTAAACTAAATAGGAAGCCACTTGTAAATAACACAATCTATAACTTATTGGGAACAGTGCATTTTTAATTGTATCATGAGGGTTTTTTGTTGAGCATCCTCTGGGAAATCAAATAATCGTGGCACTGCAAAGATTCCTCTCTGCTTCTTTCTCCGTTTCCTCAAACTTCCTACAGTCTAACCAACAAACTTTTCTCCTTGAATGGAGGGATTTCCTGCCTGGATCGTATCAGTTAGATCCGTACACAATAGGCTGTGCCGCCGGAATCCTGCCCTCAAACTCTTTGAGGAGTTGCTCTGAGTCTTACTGTCCTCTGCTTGGCTTTCCCCACCAAGACCAGGTGGCTTTTCTTGGACAGAACTCAAAGAGGCCAAACACAGGAAGACCAGCTGCAACACTGACACAAGTTTGTCGGATAACTTGAATTTCACAATAAATAAAAAAAAAAAAAGATGTTTATTATGTGGAATGCACTAGAAAAGGGGTCTCAAACTGGTGGCCCCCACCTTAATATGGAAGTTCAATGTCTATTTAGCAATATCTTCTACATGTTCACGCTTCTTTGATGATAATTTTGCTTTGTGATGTCTCAGTTTGCTTTATGTTTTAAACTTTGCATTTGTTATTGATCTGGTTGTCAGAAAGTCCTTAGCAATAGTTGCTAGCGTCGTTAGCTCTTGTCCCAGAACACGCAGAAGATACAAAAAAAAAATTAGATTAGAAATTAGCCAAAAACATTAGCCTGTTGCAAAAATTGAAGCTAAACTCTAAATTAACTTAAACAACAGCAATAGATAAAAAGTTAGCCAAAAATGTTAGCATGTTACTAAAATAGAAGCAAAACTCTAAATTATCCTGAAAACCCCATTAGATCGCAAATAAACCAAAAGCTTTAGCATGTTGCTAAAACATTAGCCAAATTAGCATAAAAAATGTTGTAGATTAGCTAAAAAAAAGCTACCACATTGCTTGAATACTAGCGTTACTCCAAAATAGCCAAAAATTTCTCAGTACGCTAATTTAGTCAAACGTTAGCCTGTTGCTAAAATATTAGCTAAACTCCACATTTTTAAAATGACAATAAGAGATTAAAACAAAACCACTAAATATATTTTTGTTGCTAATCTTCTTAAAATTTTGAACTTTTTCCTCTGGGGCATATTTTGTTTAATAGTAAAAAAAAAAAAGTTTATGAATACCAAAAATACAAATCACTTACGTGGCAAAAAACATACAGAAGGGAGCAGAAGAATCACTATAGTGTGAATGCTTACTAAGCAATCACACAATTAGATCTGAAATTGATGATGTGGAATTCCAATTTGTCTTATGGGAATCTAATAAATTAGAGGCTCCAGCAACTTTACTTTAATATACACATTTTTATTTACATCGACACATTATAGCGACACATCAGATTTACACAATAACTATAAAGACTTTTTAAATAAATATGCAGCAATATGCAGGAAAACTTTCAAATAATATGATGTAAGCAATTATATGAAAAATAATCTCTTTAATTCAAAGAAATCTCCTTGCAGGATGTAGATTTTTTTTTTTGTTTGAAATCTGTTGGAACTGCGCTGAACTCTGATGAAGACAACACCTAAACATCTCAAGCAGTTGGAAGTTTCCACGTGAACAGGCAAAAATCGGTTGGAATGAGACATTTAAAATAATTAAAAAAAATGTTACGGAATCCTTTTTTTTTTTTTTTTTTTTTTTTTAACTCTAGGTATGGTGACAAGCAACGTGAGCAGTTTCTCCAGCCCAGTCTTCAGTAGGAAATCTGTGCACATCTAAGAAAATACAGCATAATAATAAAATTCAGCATTGGTGTACCATCTCTTCATTTGAATAGACATTTTTGAAAGCATTGACATCGCTTTAAAATACATGCACATCAATATTTACAAAATAAAAGACAAAAGCGGTAAGACTGTGGAGTTTTAGAAGCCTAGACGACTTGATGAAATCTTTAGTGGCACCTCTTGACAGTAAGTCTTTTAGCTGCAAATACAAACACATAAAAGTGGATGTGCATGCTCTCTCTCTCTCACACACACACACACACACACACACAACCAAGCAGACGTGCTCACATGCAAACAAACAGGACACTTTCCTTGTACACCTCAGAAAAACATCCACCAGTGGGAAACGGGGAAACGGGGACTTCGGTCTGGACTGATACAGACTACTGGCTGAGAGGGGCTGAAAGTCCCACTTCTGACAGAGGAAACAGCTGGATACAAAGAAGAGGGGGACTGCTCGGGAGCCAGCTACTGGCCGGAGAACAATGAGATGACCAACATGTCAACTTCTGTACGTAGTGTCAGCGTCTGAGCAGAGAGCCTTCCAGAGCTTCTGTTTCCCCTTGGCTTACCGCCTCAGGGGTTTTTACTGCAGTCCACTTAATGGCAAAGATAAAACAGCAATTCCACGACTTAACATATAATACAGTGGGTAATGTAAAGACATATAATGCAATCAAAGAGTAAAAACACACAAGTCGGTCAGCAGAAAGTTTCATCGTTCTTCATGAAGTGACAACAGGTGGGAAGCAGTGAAAATAAAAATGACCAACCGAGAAATGGCAGTACCTATGTCATGCTTGTAAACAAAAATACAGTGGAGGAATGTCGAAAAGCTGAACAGCTATGTACACCTTTGCAAGAGCGCTTTCTAGCTACATCCGTCACTCTTCTCCAAGCAATCCAAATTACCGTATTTTCCAGAGTATAGGTCGCTGTTTTTTTTATAGTTTAGCCAGGGGTGTGACTTATACTCAGGAGCGACTAATTTGTGATTTTTTTTAAACATAAATAGGCTCATATATTTGTTATTTTCCCGCAAGCAAGCAGTCGCCCGTTAGCGGTTCCTTCCGCTAACAACCACTAGAGGGTGCTGTATTTTCTTCTGACAGAACCAGAAGAAAAGGTGTCGTCCAAAACAAACATGGAGGAGAATCTGATTGTTTTCCACTTAAATTCAGATATTTTTCTCATTTGCATCGAAGCATTATTCTTCTTGTGTTTATTTTTTGCCATGGCAAATATAAAAGTGCGATTTATACTCCAGAGCGACTTATAATCCAGACAATACGGTAACCTGTTTTTCTCAGAAACTCGGATACCAGGCTTAAGAGTGTCAATATCTACAGACGGACATCCTACAAATGTATATTCTGCCCATCCCAGACAAAGAGTCACACACTCTGAATTTAGTTTGACCTCTTTGACTTCAATTTACAAAAGCATTTCATATGAGGTCAAATCAGGATCAGCTTAAAGTGACTAAAAACCAGATTGATAATGTGAAAAACAGGCATTGCAACAAAAAAATGTGAAATTTAAAATTGAAATATATGTTGTAAATCTGAAAGAACTATTGAAAATTTGAAAAAACTTAAATTGAACACTTAAAAAATAATGAAAAGTTGAAAAAAAAGTAAATTTGAAACTTGAATTAAAATAAAACTAAAACTATTTCCAATAAATCCAAATGTTTATTTGTACTTTCCTTTTTTCGTCTCTTAGTCTTTGCTTTCAATTCTCTGTTTTCAGTTTCAATTCAAAGTTTTCAAAGTTTTCACTGCTGAGTTGACATGGGGACTTTGAGCTCATAGAGCTAAAAACAAAAGTAGAAAATTCAAAACAGCAGCTGTTATTAATGGATACATTATTTTTCAATTTGTACTTTTACATTTATGGTTTTTAATACAAGTTTTCAGTACTTTTTTTTCAAGTTTAAAATATATTTAAACATTTTTTAAAGTTTTCTATTTTTCTCATGTTCATTTTTTTTTCAAATTAAAAATCTCTGGTTTTCAAATGTTTCTTTTTTTTTACATTTATTTCTTTTTTTCAAATTTTCAATTTTCTTTTCATTTAAAATGTCTGTTTTTTCAAATATTCAACCTTTTTTTTAGTTCACTTCAAGCTGACTCTGATTTGACCCCATAATCTTGCTTCATGTAGAGGGTGATTAAAGCAAAATACATTGATTTTTTAATACTTGAAGAATATTGGCGGTCTGGGGTCATTTTCTATTGAGTTAATCACTTAAGACTCTTTCCATCAGCATTTATTTTCACAGGAAAATAAAAACAATGATTTAAAAGCTGTAATAGTTTTCCAATTATAACTTTTGTGTTGTGACGTCTAGTCGTTAAAGATAGGTGGGATATGAGTACATATAAATGAAAGCTAGCGTACCGTACAGTATGGATACTTTATATCTGAAGACAACTGTGTGTGTGGAGTAAAAATGTGTATTAACAAGGTCCAGACATCTATTTGCTCTCTAGTTAGAGACACTCAACATAAAAAAATCACATTGAAGCACATACAGACCAACGATTGACCGTGCTGTCTAATAGCTTATGCATTAGTATTTCCATACCACAATGTAAATTGGCCCCCAAAAAAGTATCCACTACACAGCACTGGTCTGAACCTTTGGATATAATACCGTTATTATGAAAAAAAAAAGAAAACAAAAAGAAAAAAATTAAATAAAAAGGTGCACTACGTGGTGTATGAGATAATGTAAAGTTCAAGTGCCTCAAGTGCTTTTTTTTTTTCATCCTCCAACAACCAGCCAAACTGAAAATGCTACTTAAGTTCCCATGATAGAACAAGAGCAAAAAAATAACCAAAAAACGTAAAAAGAAAAGAAAAAATAAAACAATCAGAAAAAATAACTCTGTTGCAGACGGACTGCCAAAAAACATCTTTAAGAAAAATGTGGGAGCATGTAACTGGAGAAAAAAGAAAAAAAAAAAAAGAGAAACAATATACTTTGACAGTGATAAATAAATGTAGCACGTCCTCCACCCTCCTTGGTGTCTGGAGCATTCTCTGTGAGGATCAGGGGAGCGTTAGTCTGAGTGTCGTCCCTGTGCTCAGCAGGAAGAGAGAAAGAGCTGTTTGTTTGTCCTCCACAGTCTTCCTGTTAAGCCACAGCGATTACGGCGGTGATAGAAGACCCCTGTTCCTGATGTTAGGGTGGTGGATTCCTGTAGTGGTTGAGCGGTTTGTGGCAGAACATAACAGGCACTTAGCGAGGCAGTCAACCGTGTTTGGTGGGTCCCTACACCCACTGGGCTTCCAGGGCTGTTCCCTCCAAGAAGACCTCATGCTGGAGCAGTAAGGGCTGTGTGGGATTGTTGTGATTGCTGACTGAATTGAGACTTTGAAATGCTGGACTCTGAGAACTGAGCTCCTTCCTGGCTCCAAACATCACAGGGAGGCTGGAGCTGAAGTTCAGATAAATCTAAAAGAAAAAAAAAGAGAGACATGTCAAGGAGTGCTTTAGTGTTGAATATTTAAAGGGTAACCAAACAGGACATTTTTTCAGCCCAGATTTGAAAAATGCAGAAAACGGAGCGGATGAGCAGAGGAGGTGAGGTCTGGATATGTGATTGACAGTGACAATGAGATTAGCTTGAGGATCTTTTTATTCTTGTCTCTATGAAAATAAGATAAATAAAATCATAAAGCTCATGAGGCCCAAGCAGGCTGCCTCCCCATCCCACAGCGGCTCTCTGTCTGCAGTCAGCCAGCTTTCTAAGGGTTTGTTTAAGCAAGCTCTGCCGTTCTCGACGTAGCGACCTTGTTGTCAACACCGCGGAATGACCTTAGCCACTCTTTGCTAAGCGAGCTCCGCCGTTTTTCCGCGTCGCAGGGTGAGCTCCAATGTTCTCAGCATTAGCTTTGCCACTCTCGGAGCTCAAACGGTCGCGTGGTGAGCTTCAACTCGCGAGCGTGTCATGTGTTCAAAGACGGGCGGAGCTTTTATGCTGGAGCTCATCGCACGATGACGTGAACCTTCTTGGACTTTATCAGTTGACCAATCACAAAATTCAACTGCAATATCTCATTTCAGCCTGTAGGGGGCAGCACACAGGCAGTTTGTGACTGTAATTTCAGGAACTATACAAATGCATACTATATTGTAAAAAAATTGGCAATGACCAACAGACAGCACTTATAAAAAATGACAAAAACATCATCATCTCAAATTTGAAAACATAATTGAGAAGGGAAAGTAAAATACTGAAATTTTTGAGAAGCAGGACAAAGTGTCTGTGGGTTAATTTTGACCTTTTTTTTGGTAGGTTTTTTAACTTCCCCCGAGTAGATGGGGGAGGAGCTTTTTTAAAACATAAATACGCTAGGTTCAAACTGGCCGCGGAAGAGCCGTGTGCGAGGCATCTGCTCTCTCCTGCAATTCACACCAGATGCGCATTATTCCACAAAAATCGACAGGCGCTTCTGCTAGTTTTTTTTTTTTTTTTGCCATCATGGGTAAATTAATAACCAAAAATATTATTCCATGTTTCTGCTAAGAAGAAACAAGTAGTTAGTAGGCCTACACTTCTTTAACTTATCTGTTGTTGAGACACATAAACAGAAATGTGTGTGTTGCGATTGTATATTTATTTTCATCTCTACAATCTGTTTAGATTAAAAAAAACATGAACATGTTAATCAATCACTGTGTTTTATTGTGAAAAAATTTTTTTTATTTAAATAAAAACAAATTTTCTCGTGTATCTTGATGTAACTTCCTGCCAGAATTGACGCGGATTGCTTGTGACTCGTATACAAAATAGACCAGATGCCAAACGATCTCCTGCATGGCAAAAGCCTTCCACGAAGCTTTCCACCAAGCCTGCACGCCTGGTGGGAACCACACAATAGATTGAAAACAGCGCGGAATGGAAGCGGCATCCGTTCCGCACCACTTCTGTGTCCAGTGTAATCCAGGCGTTTCTCCTTCTTTCCTCATCAGTGCATTTTGGTTGATAGTTCCATGTGTCAAAGTCCAGGCCCGGGACCCGGATCCGGTCCTCCGGGTAATTCTATCAGGCCCTCCAGATCATTTTATTATATTGTTATTAATGATCCGATGTTATCTTGCGCTCATTTCTAACTTATATGATTTAGACAAAACATATTTTTATGGAGAGTAAAATATTGAATATTATTTAAGGTTTAAGTTGATTTATTCATTATTATTCATATGTAAGTTAAAAAGTTACAGTTTTAAAAATTTGTCAGACAGCTAGCTTTTTAGAATATTTTGAAGTTTACTAAGAGCTTTTTAGGCTATTCTGGAGTTAATATTTGAGCTACACGCTAGCAGTTTTGGCTAATTTAGGCTTTTTTCAGTTTTTTAGGCTGTTTTGAAATTTAGCTATTTTTTCAGCTAGATGCTAGCTGTTTTGGCTGACCTATGGTTTTCTTTTTCAATTGGGCTAATTTAGCATTTAGCTAATATTTTTGCTGGGTATCAGCTTCAGTGATTTCAGCTATCAATTTCAGAATCTTCAGCTATCAGCACTAGCATCTTCACCGCATTGTCAAATATTGTTTTTTTTTTTTCTTTTTTAGTTTTTAATCTATGACTATGATTTCTGTTTCTGTCACATTAGCTTGCAGTGTTTTGCATCTTTGTTCCTAAACTGATTTGTTTTGGTTTGTAAATACATGAACATTGGGGAAAACAAACAAATCTTTGTGAAGTTTGGCGGCTTTGGGTGCTGCCACACTGGGATCATTGGTTCTCACCACAGTTTGTTTATTTCTGCGGTGAAAACTAATCTGAGCTCCGATGCAGACAGAACCAGTGAACGTGATTTGTTTATATAGTCTCGCTTGAATAGTCCTGATGTTTCTCAACAAACCATAAATGCTGATGGAGCATTCAGCTGAACAAACAACAAAGGTAAACTCAAAAACTACTTTTACACAACACATCCTCATTCCCAAGTCGTCACATATTGGCGTTTGGTTAAGGTCCCCGTCACTTTGATGTTTTGGGTGTCCCCAACTTGTAGTTTTTTGACGTGCCAGCTGCTCTGATTAAATCAGGGGTCCAGGAATTTTGTCGGACACAGATTGGATGTACCCGATACTGTTACCTTAACCCTGATCCACAAACCTGTACTACGTCAGGTAGTGGATGTGCAGGGTGCCAGGCGCGCGGTTTCGGTACTGTCCAGCTTCTGTACTGGTTTACGAAACTGGTTTCGGTCCACGCTTGGTACTGGGTTAAAGTTAGGGTACACGTCCCGTAACTAGCTTGCAGCCCGAAGGTTGACAACCCCTGATTTAATTGAAGCAGCCAGCATGTTAAAAAATGACTAGTTGGAGACACCTAAAATGTATATTTCTGACGCAGACCAAATGTCAATATGTGACGTCTTGGGAATGCGAATGTGTTTGTTCATACCATCCTCCATCACTGTGATTTAGAGGTCACTTCCAATGAAAAGTCTATGCAGACGTGCATAAAGACATGCGTTTTGTACTTCCATGTTCAATGAGCTCACGTTTACGTCTAACATTGAAAGTATTTAAGTTTTTTATTCAGGTTCTACTAACAAAACATGCGGCCATGGATGGATGGATAGATAGATAGATAGATAGATAGATAGATAGATAGATAGATAGATAGATAGATAGATAGATAGATAGATAGATAGATAGATAGATAGATAGATAGATAGATAGATAGATAGATAGATAGATAGATAGATAGATAGATAGATAGATAGATAGATAGATAGATAGATAGATAGATAGATAGATAGATAGATAGATAGATAGATAGATAGATAGATAGATAGATAGATAGATAGATTAGATAGATAGATAGATAGATAGATAGATAGATAGATAGATAGATAGATAGATAGATAGATAGATAGATAGATAGATAGATAGATAGATAGATAGATAGATAGATAGATAGATAGATAGATAGATAGATAGATAGATAGATAGATAGATAGATAGATAGATAGATAGATAGATAGATAGATAGATAGATAGATAGATAGATAGATAGATAGATAGATAGATAGATAGATAGATAGATAGATAGACAGACAACTTTATTAATCCATTTGGGACATGCCCGCAGGGAAATTAAAGTGCTCCACATCTCACACAGCACTGTTGCATACATGTCAATAAAGAAATGACACTTAATAAAGATAAATAGAACGCGCATTGCAAGTTAAACTGGGTCAAACTTTGACCAATCAGGGGCTTAGATTTGGTAGTGAAGTATGGATTTGGTTTGTCTAGTAAACCCAGAAAAGGCAGCGAGCCTAAGGGCGTCTGGATTTGCTTTTCAAGTAAAGATAAATCAAGAACATTTTACCGACATAATCATGATCCTTATCTGCCATTGGGAGGATGCTATCAATGAACCAAATTGTCTCTATTTCGTGCCAACATTGCAAGATTTGCACTCTTTCAACATTAGCCTCTTCCAACTGTAGATGGCTGACAGGTGCTAGTAAACATTAAAAAAGACAAACAAGCCCCTCCCTGTTTCTCAAATGTAAACACTATGGGCGAGGGCTGTTAATCACTGGGTACCTCACGATATGATGCGATACATGGCTCACGATATCGATGATATCCCAATACTGTAGTAATTGGTAAAAATCATCACTTCAGTGTCAACAATAGTAAACATGAACAGCATATAATGCTTAGTGCAAATTTTTTTTTAAACAACAGAAGAAAAATGAAAATATTCAAGTAGCTGCCAGACACATTGGTGCTCACAACAGCCATTCTATCTACCTCCAAAGATGAGGAATATAATGTTTTACAGCCTCTTCAAATGAAAATAAAAGATCAATACTTGGTGAGAACCGAGAACTAGCTTGGTTCTAATCAATCGCTGGACTAATTATCGCGATATATTGCGATATCGATATTTTGGCACATCCCCACTATGGGCTAAGCAAGATTACACTGAACGCATGTTCTTGAATAAGAATCACATCCGCGGTGTGTATGAAGCTAAAGAGATTAGTGGTTGAGATTTTAAGCATAAATTTGAAAAAAGAATCTCAAAAAGTGCTTGTGCTCAATAGCTGTGATTTAAGACCAGCATTTTTTTATTATCACGCTTCTTTTTCTTTATTGACAATCAGGTTTTAGGTAAACAACCAGTTGTTGATTTTGACTTATTCAGGTCATTTTTGTCCACATTAGGGCGGCCGTGGTGCAGTGGTAGGGCAGTCGTCTCATGATCGGAGGATAGTGGGTTCGATTCCCTGCCCGCCCATGTGTCGAAGTGTCCTTGGGCAAGACACTGAACCCTAAATTGCCTCTGGTGGGAGGTTGGCGCCAGTGTTCGGCAGCGGAGCCACCACCAGTGTGTGAATGTGTGTGTGAATGGGTGAATGGGTCTGTGACTGTGAAGCGCTTTGGGCCCTCGAAGGAGGGTAGAAAGCGCTATACAAGTATACACCATTTACCATTAGTTTTTGGACCAGTTTTCGGAGTACAGTGAGTAAAGCAAACTAACTCGGCATAACAAATCCCAGAGGTGATTTTTCCTGGAGACTAAATGTCGATGAAGATTTGCATTGATATGGATATTTGATTCAAATGAGTATTAGTTTTAAGGGAAATTCTCCAACATAACTGGAATGGTTACTTTGACCAGCAGCAGCTGCTGTCATCTTCAATGAAATAACTATATTGTGGAGGTTTTTTTCCATAGTAATTGATGCACTATTCAACTTTTTCCAAGAAAAAAGAAGTGTGAATAAACACTGAGGAGATGATAATTTCTGTTTTTATGCATTTTTTATGCACTTTCCCAGGTTTTAAGTGCTTCTTTTGCAAGACTACACAGTTAATGATTCCCTTTAGTCCATTATTTTTTATGTTTTTTTGCTATTTTTATTAGAACTATCATTTGCTGACAAGTCAGGGAACAAATCCAAATATTAAGTGTTTTATTACCACATATTAAACAACTGCAGTGATGTTTGACTGTAAAGAGTGAATTTCAACTTTCAACACATATTTAAGTTCCAGGACCATTAAGCGTTTTCTAGCACACGCTCAGGACTGGATCAGTGACCAGCAGCTAAGAGAAGCAAGAAGAAGAGGAACAGATCCTTGCACCAGTGAGGACTGACAACCTCCAAAAAGCCCAGAAATGACTCTAAAGCACAAGTGTCAAGGTCAAGGAGATGTAAATGTTATACACATGCATTGTAAATAAAAAAAAGAAAATTTAAAAATCATTTTAAACTCGAAAATGCACATTGTAAACTTTCAATAAATTATTGAAAATTTGAAAAAAATTAAATTGACCATTTGAAATATTAACATTGAAAACTTAAAAGAACTATTGAAAAATAGAAAAAAATGTAAATGTTAAACTTGAAAAAAAAAACAACTAAAACTGTTACCAATTAAAAAAAATGTATTTGTATTTTCAACTTTTCCTTTTTTTAATTTCTTATTTTTTGCTTTCAGTTCTCTGTTTTCAGTTTCAATTCAGAGTGTTTGAGTTTCCACTGCTGATCTGATCCTAAATTGACATGGGGGCGGGGCTTTGAGCTCATTCAGCAAAAAAAAAAAGTTGAAAAAAGCAACTGTAACAAATGGATACATTATTTTTCAATTGGTATTTTATAATCATATTTTTTTAGAATAAAGTTTTATTTCAAGTTTTTATTTATAAAAAAAAAAAAAAAATTAATTTATTTATTTAATATTTTTTCAAATTTACAATACCTTTTTTGAAATTTTCAATTTTTTATTTTTTTTTTCAGTTACAATGTCTCTTTCAATCAGTTTTTCGTTCACATTAAGCTGATCCTGATTTGACCCCACATTAAAAGCCCCAACTTCATAAAAAGTGATCCGGCTCGGCTCCGGCAAAAATCTGAACCCAACAAAACAAATACGGAGCGCCGGAGAGGCCGTAAAGACTCCGGGGTCCGCACTGGACCCAGACCGGTTTCAGCCATGCACAGTCAACAGGTGGGGGGGGGGGGGGGGGGGGGGTCTGTGTAACTCTCTGCATCTCAACTACTTCACCCTCACATGTTGTACAAGTGTTCACTACATCCTGTCACCATTTAGCGCGCACAAAGAAAAAAAACGCGTATGGACATTTTGGTTTTTACCAGTTTTCCCGTTTTTCACCTGTGGAAACCCCAGATCCACCTCAAAGGATAGCTGTGACTAAGCCCAACAGCAGTGATGGAGAAATTCTACTCATTGAGATGATCAGTCATTGCCACAACAGTCTATTTGACTTTAAGTAATTTGAATGCTTTTTCTCTTTAATAAAATTATTTTTTTAATGCTCACCTTTCAAACTTTCTAAAAATTAAAATAGGGATTTAGGAGTCAGAATAGGTCAGGAATGTGACCCCTTTGGCACAATCCCAGCAACAAGGAAAAAAAAAAACAGGAATCATTGAGGCTATTTGGTGACTTCTATTTGTGATGCATTTTAATCAAATTTGTCTTTGTTATATTTATGGCTCAGACATCCAGTTTAAAAGAACATAATTAAAGTAGTGCCACCTACATGCTTAGTGGAGCCTGTCAGCTGCTGCTCAATGCTCTCCACAATCTTTCTGAAGGGGGGTCTGTTGAAGGGCTCAGCCTTCCAGCAGGAGCTCATGACCTCATACCTGCAGAGGAACAAGCACACATTCACATTTTTGTCTGAACTCCTCCCAATGAACAATCTCAACTTTTTTTTTTTTTTCATTTTGAAGGTTTTGTTTGCAGAGGTCAAACGGCAGAGAATAAAGAGGGTTAAATCCCCCACAATGCACCCATTATTCATCTCCATTGATCCAGGACCATGAAATATTTCTAGACAATTACATGTCACATCAACAAATACTCACATTTCACTGGGTGCAAACTCTGGAGCCCCCATTCTGTAACCCTCTTTTATCTGTTTGTAGAACTTGGCATCCACCGGCATTCCAGGGTACGGGCTGTTTCCTGTAGACAACACATATAGAGTTACGTCACGTTTGTCAGCAAAACACGCATACAATTATGGGAAAGAGTAAGATTTCTCTCAATTATTTCTTGTTATGGAAAGAAATCCCCAAATTGTGACTGGTCTTAATATCCGCCAACATCTTCTCTTTTTTTCTTAAATCCTCACAGAAATCTCAGCATGTGAACTTGCAGCTCAGAGCCTCACCTCATTTCCAGGAAGGCTCCTTTATATCACTGAAGGACATTTTGCCCTGTTTTTTATTCCATCAGTACTTTGAGATTTGGAGAGTCTGCTTGAACAGCTTTTTGAAGGTCCATGTATTGCAGACAGACTGAGGTTCCGATTTTATTTAATGTACGCGGATCTTAGCAATATTACACTGTTTTCCCTGCATTTTCCTTCACTAAATATTCACTTAAAAACTCAAACACACTATCAGTAATCTCAGCAATCTTGGTATCAAAACCTTCAGCTTGTCAAGGATATTGCTGCTTGTATTTCTGGTTATTATAAACGTTATAGCTTTTAAAATATTAAGAAACATATGCCCCTTTGGAAATTAATATGAAAACCTTCAAATTTTACACTTGTACGCAGATTAGTAGCAAGACTTTAAATATATTAATGGACTATGTTTTAATCTTTTATAGTAATTTTCAAAAAATTGGAGATTAGCTAATACTTAAGTAACATGCTAACATTTTTGGCTAATTTGTTTTCTACTGAGGTTTTTTTTAGGCTAATTTAGAGTTTAGTTTCTATTTTAGTGAAAGGCTAATGTTTTAACTAGTTTAGTTTACTGAAGTAATTTAGGCTATTTTGGAGTTTAGCTAGTATTTAAGCATCGAGCTAGCTTCTTCTTATAGTTTGGCATCTATTGAAGTCTTTTCTATGCTAATCAGTAGTTTAGCTTCTATTTTAGCATGATGCTAAAAGTTTTTGGCTAATTTTTTTCCGACTTGGGGTTTTTAGGCTAATTTACATTTTAGCTTATTTTGTAGCAACAGGCGAACGTTTTTGGCTAATTCCGTTTACTGAGGTATTTTAGACTATTTTGGAGTTTTGTTAGTAAGCAATATGCTAGCTTTTTTGGCTAATTTGTTATCTGCTGAGGTTTGTATTGAATTGAATTGAATTGAACTTTATTCATATCCCCAAGGGATAAATTAGGCTAATATAGAGTTTAGCTTCTATTTTAGCAACAGGCTAACTTTTTTGACCGATTCAGTTAACTGAGGTATTTTAGACTGTTTAGGAGTTACGCTAGTATTTAAGCAACATGTTAGCATTTTTGGCTAATTTGGTATCTACTGAGGTTTTTAGGGCTAATTTAGAGTTTAGCTCATGTTTAAGCAGCACACTAATTTTTTTTGCTAAATTGGCATGGATTAGGGATTTTTATGAAATTTTACTGCAAAGTTTTCAGAAATTAAGGTCTTCAGCGCTCTTCTATAGTTCTCTAATGAAATGTTCAATCTTTTAGCAAATGAAACATTTTGTAACATTTCAGCAAATCTCTTTAGCAATTAAAGTAAATTGCATCACAATTTTCAGTAAAAAGCTTCAGCATCATCAGCAAAAAGCATTCACATTAGCATTAGCGCAGGTAATGCAACTTTTCTAGTTTCCTGATACTTTCCTGTCATGCTTATTTACATTCACACTCAAACAGTTGCATCAGGATGAACTCCAGCTGGAGAACACCGGGGATGTTAATCTTTTTTATCCAACTTCCTCTGTGTGATTTTTTTCCAAACATTTGTAGTGGTTAACCTGAAGAGTGGAGGTTATTCTGAACACACATCGCATGTCACGATCTGATCAACATCCAGCTGACCTTCCCTCTTCTTCATTTCCTCACCAATCTTCCTCTACTTCAGAACATGTGGTTCTCCTTCTTTTCAAAGAACTCAAAAACAGTCATATCGTCCTGCTGTATTGTTGTTTCTTGCTGTTTACCGACATGTGCTGCAGTGGCTGGGCTTTTTGAGGACTCTGTGATTAAGCTTTATTCGCAGTATGAAACATCCTGGACAGAGAGGTCTTTGTTCTTGATGCAGCCTCTTGTACAAGAACTCATTTTTTGATTCTGGCAGAAAACAGCATAACACGAGCAGTATATCAAATTTGATGACTTTTAACTT
Source organism: Oryzias javanicus (assembly GCA_003999625.1). Taxonomy (NCBI): domain Eukaryota; kingdom Metazoa; phylum Chordata; class Actinopteri; order Beloniformes; family Adrianichthyidae; genus Oryzias; species Oryzias javanicus. The sequence continues at coordinate 25,617,082 of CM012440.1, forward strand.
GAACAGCAGGTCTTCCAATCATTGGATCTTTTCCTGAGCTAAAAACAACCATTTTAAAACCTTTGATTATTTTATCTTTAATCCAGAGTTAAACTGGTTTGTGTAGAACGTTGCTCTCTTAAAGCTGTTAAACTGATGACATTACATTTAGTTTTGCTATTTAGATTTAATTTAGTTTATTTATAAGATCATCATTCAACTAATCTCAATAAATAAAAAATGATGGAGGAACATTAAAAAAGGAAGCTATAAATTTGTTGTAATCCAGTAAATTCCAAACAGAGTTGTTTATCTAATTTGGGCTGGATCATTCCAAGCCAAATTTTCCTAACCGTATTTTAAAAATGGCCTTTGTGTGTGTGGCATTCAGTGCAGAAACACAGAGAAATCCATGAAGAAGAGAACTTGTGCAGGACCAGACTCAGTAAGGTCAACCGCTTGCTGTGGCAGAGCGGGTCACACTGGACCTCCTCTGCCACAGAGGGACGGTGTGATCCAAACTTCTGATCCTGTGGACCCAACAGCATTTTTAAAGGGGTCATGGCATGAAAAAACAACTTTTTGAGCTTTTTCGTGTATTATACTATGAAATCCTCACTATAAAGAAACCCTATTTTGATCCATTCACATATGTCTGAGTAATCCTCTAAAAACATGAACCCTCAACAGCAGCCCCTCCCATGCCCACGGAAACAAGCGGCTCCTCACGTGCTGATGTCACAGAGTGAGACCGCCCCTTTCAGGAAGAGTCTGCTCCGCCCCCAAGCTAACACAAACTCTTTATCTGTGCTGTGGCTGCATTTTCTGTATGCGGAAGCAAATCGGTTGCACCGCTCTCCCGCATGCGCGAACCACACGTCACTTCCGCTAAAGCATTTTACGATCTTTGGGCGGTAACAACAATAATAACCTGGTAGGATGTTAATACAGCACTTAAAATGTTTATCATAGTGAAAACATTCACTTATTGTTGAATAAACGAAAAGAAAAAGACACGTTAAGGATAAGGACCTTACGATCTTGCAGTGACTACCACGGACTACAAATGTTTTCTTCTTCTGCAGTTTTACATGACGGCAGTTTACTCCCTAAGCTAAGAGGAAACAGCGCCACTTCAAAACACTTTATTTTATCCGGTAATCCAAATTCGTTTTTAATGGTAACCCAGTGGCTTTTTTTTCGCACAGTAATCCAGTCAGGAGAAGCTCTCGGTTGCTGAGAAAATCGTAAATTCTTGTGATCAATGACTTTTACTGTTTGGAAATGACTCCGTCGTACAGTGGGCGAAGAGCGGAAGTGACATATGGTTCGCGCATGCGGGAGAGCGGTGCAACCGATTTGCTTCCGCATACAGAAAATGCAGCCACATGTGCTAAGTTAGCAGCTCAAGCTAGAGGCAATCAGCTAGCTTAGTGAACCCTCCCAAAAGACTATTTCCTGGTACAGAAAGAAGAGCAGACTATTTCCTGTTAGAGAAAGGGAACAGACTATTTCTTGGTGGAGAAAAGGAGCAGACTATTTTCGGGTTTACAAAGGGAGCAGAATATTTCCTGATTGAGAAAGGGAACAGATTATTTCCTGGGAGAGAAAGGAAACAGACAATTTCCTGGTGGAGAAAGGGAGTGACAATTGGGAGAACTGGTTTGAACCTGGATTATTAAGCAACAGCAGTAAGGTAAATGGATCTGCATGAAAGCAAAGAGGATTTTTGATATGGGGAATATATGTCATCATTTCAATAAATCCTGAAATGTTCATCTGGTGTTGTTGTCTGCATTTTTTGACTGAATTTCACCCAAAAATTAACCTGTTCCCAGCCATCACAATTCTGTTTATCAAATTTTTGAGGATAAATGACCGAGCTGCACTGCATGTTCTTCAATATTTTTGATGTTTTTTTTTTCGGGGGGATGATACACTGACGAGGACGGTTTTGGGTTAACATCAAGAATTGGGCAGCACCCTCTGGGAGCGAAAGGCGGAGCCTCGGAGATCAAGTCGTTTTACTACCTGGTATGAAAAAGGTTCACAAAAATAACTTATATGTCATAAATAATCTGTTTTTTAGTGTTCCAAAGGTGGTATATGATAATTTATATAGAAATAGTTTACTCTGAACCTCTTAAGAAAATCATGGTATTGCTCTTCTGGTGATGTCATATCCTGCCAAGATGGCGATGACTCACAGCACTGAAAAATCAGCTCAGTGATAGCTTTGGGTGTTTCTGTGGACATAATTTACAGTGAAGAATTTTTCTATGCTTGTTTAAACAGACAGACATTTGGTAATGGAGGAGGGGGGTGGAGTAAAGTTAGGAACATGACTCCCCTGTTAGAACACATCTGGATTTCACAAACCAAGAAATAATACAAGGTCTGATAACAATCTAATCATCAAGCGTTGATGATTTGCAACATTTGATCTCAAAAATCATTCAAGGAATCAGAAGGTGTTTACTGTTGTGTGTTTTCACTTTAATGACCTGATATTTTGGAGAGGAATTAGATTTAATGTGTCTCACCTGGAGCTGTTGTGGCTGGAAACCATAATAATAACAGGATTTGTATTTTGTCTCCAAAAACACATAGAAAAACAAAGGGTTCACGCTGGACTGTACACAGAACACTGGTCCCCATTCCATGACTGTGTAACCAGATCACTGTCCCCACAGTGTGATGAATGCCAACACAAACACACAACGTTACACCACACACTAGAACACTAGAACTAGTTTAATTGGTGGTGAGAAACATACCCAGAGAGAAGATTTCCCACAGCAAGATTCCATAGGACCACACGTCACTCTCGAATGTGTACACACACTCAAAGATACTTTCTGGGGACATCCATTTCACCGGCAGACGGGCCTGTACAGATCAGCAAATACTTTATTGATACACACAGAGTTTTATTTGAAACATGTTGGTAAATCATGGCTAAAATGAAGACTGCACTAAAAATTAGGATGGGATCAGTGAAAACAAACAGTGACTGAGAGGAGGTCACACAAACACAAACCTGTTTGCAGATCAGAGGTTATCTACAAATAACAGCTCCTGCCTTAGCAAATGTTAAAGCCCTACTCCAGTGAAATGGTGTTTTCAACATGTTCTTTTAGCATTTTTCACATGATGGAGGGCACATGAAAGATAAAAATGTATTTCTGAGTATTTCTTCATGCTAATTATTATTGACAAAAAATGGCATTTAATGGAAAAGGTTGTATTTGTGATGTAGAAAATACTACCGTACAGCTGGATAGCTCTGATATTGCTTTTTGTTGCCCAAATCGTGGGTGTAAGGGGTGGTTAGCTTGTGAAATAACAGGTAAATAGATGGGTGATGAGAAGTGGGGCGGGCTTAACCTGCTCCAAAAGCTCAGCTTACAATTTAGAGGAAAATTACTAATGAACTCCTGCTGCTCTGCAGAAACTGTCAAACAAAGCAACACTGATTTTTAAAATAATTTTAGCTAAAAACAACACAATCATAATTAAAAGACCACTGAGAACACTTAAAAAGATAAATCAAAAGATGATCGGAGTGGGGCAGTGAGCTTTCATTTTTTCCACAAGGATTTTTTTTTCTCCATAGAATGGCAATAAACCAGCAGATGAAATAAAACCACACAAAATACACAATGACAGAAATAAAGGATGTATAAAATGTAGCTGTAAGTTACGTTGTGGTTTGAATCAACAAATTATTTGAGAAGTATCTGAACAATAAAGTGCGGTAGAGATTTAGTTTTTACTTTTCAGGATGTGTAAAGCTTTGGATCTAAAAACCCAGTAGAGTAGGCGTGTCAAACTCAATCGCATAAGGGGCCGAAATCCAAAACACACCTTAGATCGCGGGTCGAACAGGATTAACATTTACTAAAGACTCTAAAACGATTTTTTTTAAAACTTTAATACCATAACTTTTTAACATAATTATGAACTTGAAATAGAGCATTACTTGTGATAATGCTAGTGTGAATGCTGAAAACGCTAAAGCTGATGGCCTGCTAAAAATATTAGTTAAATGAAAAAGTAAAAAAGTAAAAAAAAAATTCAAAACTTAGGCTAGCCAAAACAGCTAGCATCTATCTGAAAAAATAGCCAAACTTTAAAACAGCCTAAAAAACTAAAAAAAAAAAAAAACCCACTAAATTAGCCAAAACAGCCAGCATGTAGCTGAAATATAAGCTAAACTCCAAAATAGACAAAAAAAAAAAAAAATCATAGTAAATGCTAAAATAATCCAAAAAGCTAGCAGGATGCCAATTTTTAAAACTTTAAAACCTTAACTTTTAAACATAATTATGAATAATAATAAGACAGGAATATTATTTCAACTTAAACCTTAAATAACTTTCAATATTTCAGTTTCCATAAAAATATACTTAGTTAGAAAAAAGGGCAAGATAACATCGGTCGAGATAAGTTGTGGCTCCATGGCCTGAATAAGACACCAACATCTCCTTTGATAGAAAATAATGAGAGCTAGTGCTGTGGTAAAAAATGAATGTATCTGATGTATTTTTCACATCAGTCAAGGAATTTTTGGGTAATGGAAACAGTGTCATTGAGAATTTTTTTTTTCCCCAAACATTTCTTGAATTTCAATAAAGTTTTGCACACATGTACAATAGAAAGGCAGCTTATGACCGTACTATCTAGTGAGATAAATGCTGTTTGCATAACAGTGTACATATTACAGGATTTTTTCCAACCTGGCTCCTTATGTTGCCCTGCCCACTTTGACCTTTTTACCTTGTCTTAACACACCTGATTCAAACAAGAGTGACTCATTCTCCCTACTCAGTATAGATGATGAGGTGTGTTAGATTAGGGACAAATGTCAACCATGCAGGTAAGCATCAGGTTGGAAAAAAAATGGTTATAAATACTGGGTTAAATATAAGGCTAGAGGAACTATAAGGCTAGAAGATGGTATCTGTTTGAAAGAATGTTCAGAAACTGTCAAGAAACTCCAAATATTGGAAATTTAGATTTTTGTTTATCATAAGATGAATAACAAACAACAGGAACAGGACAGTTATTATTACTGGAGCTGCAGATCATGACATCAGACTTCTGAAATGATGTGGAACTTGCATGGTTTGACCATTGGTATATATTACTGGACTGGAAATCACGTGAGTTGTTTTATGGTTTGGTTACCCTTTAAACTGGCTGGATAAGAATTGCAAGCAAATTTTTAGAAAAATTCTGTAGCAAATGTTGGCTATGAAATGAGCTTAAAGGATAGAAAGAATCAAAAGTGAAGCAATTTCTATAGTGTTCTAAAAGTCCATGACTAGATTAATATATTTAGATTCAGTAGAACATAACCTTACTTATTTTATTTTTTATTTAAGTCAAGTACGTTCAGGGTTAAAATCCCACTCCGATCATCTTTAAAGCTACTTTCAAAACATTCCTAGTGTTTTTTTTAAATAATGGTTTTGTTATTTTTAGCTAAAATCAACAAACTTGTGTTGTTTTATGGACAGCGGCAGGAGTTCATTAGAAATTCATCTGAGTTGTGGGCGGGACTGTTGCCGTGGAGGAACACCGCCCCCCTTCCCCTTCCCATTGCTGAGAGCTAGGTGCAGGGATTATGTGGCCCCACCCAGCGTAACAAATAAGATTTTTATAAAACTGAATTTTTCATGTGCTCCTGATTTACATCAAACTCAATCTAAATTTTTCTCTACATATCCTCCATCAGCAAAATGCAACTAGAACATGTTAAAAACACAATTTTCAGTAAGTCTTAAAATAAAAACTATATAAAAGTTTTTTTTAACTTCATATTTTTAAGATAAAAAGATAAAACATTTCCAGACTATGAGTGTTTTTAATTTGAGGTTTATTGACAACCTAAACCTCAGCTGGAGGTTACTTACGTTGCCTTTGACCACATAGTTGGAGTCTGTGGTGATGTCCCGGGCGAGGCCAAAATCACAGATTTTTGCCACTTTTCCTTGAGTTAACAGGATGTTTCTGGCAGCAAGATCTCTGTGAATACACTGAAGAATGAAGAACACAACCATTAGAAACCTGATATTATACAAACAACTGATGCTTCTGCATTATGTCAAGAGAGACTTTTTTTTGGGTACTGAATTTTCCAACATTCCTCGGTAACACATGCCTGAGACACATGAGCTAACTGGACACGGTATCTGTGCCTCCAGGCCTGATCAATTTTGCAACAACGTCCTCAGACATGAGTTTCAGATCTGTTTACCAGCCAAGGAAACACAATCTGTCACCTGCATTGCACACGATTTCAGTGTTTTTCGTATAGGATCTCACCTCAATAATGATGTAACGATTCTTCGTGAATTGTTAAAAAAAATGATTCAAACTCGTAAACACGTTCAACGTGGCAGAACATTGAAAAAATTGGTTTGTCACAGCCTGCGCCTACATTTAGAGAAATGCAGAGCTGACAAAAATTCTTTATGCAGACTTGCTGTAAATGTGGGGGCATGTCTGTGAGTGTGGGGGCATGCCTGTGAATGTGGGGGCATGCCTGTGAATGTGGGGCACACCTGTGAGTGTGGGGGCACGCCTGTGAGTGTGGGGGCACGCCTGTGAGTGTGTGGGCACACCTGCGAGTGTGGGGGCATGCCTGTGTGTGTGGATCACACCTGTGAGTGTGTGGGCGCACCTGTAAGTGTGTGGGCGCACCTGTGATTGTGTGGGCGCACCTGTAAGTGTGTGGGCGTGCCTGTAAGTGTGGGGGCATGCCTGTGAGTGTGGGGGCATGCCTGTGAATGTGGGGGCATGCCTGTGAATGTGGGGCACACCTGTGAGTGTGGGGCACGCCTGTGAGTGTGGGGGCACGCCTGTGAGTGTGTGGGCACACCTGCGAGTGTGGGGGCATGCCTGTGTGTGTGGATCACACCTGTGAGTGTTTGGGCGCACCTGTAAGTGTGTGGGCGCACCTGTGATTGTGTGGGCGCACCTGTAAGTGTGTGGGCGTGCCTGTAAGTGTGGGGGCATGCCTGTGAGTGTGGGTGCATGCCTGTGTGTGTGGATCACACCTGTGAGTGTGTGGGCGCACCTGTAAGTGTGTGGGCGCACCTGTAAGTGTGTGGGCGCACCTGTAAATGTGTGGGCGCACCTGTAATTGTGTGGGCGCACCTGTAAGTGTGTGGGCGCACCTGTAAGTGTGTGGGCGTGCCTGTAAGTGTGTGGGCGCGCCTGTAAGTGTGTGGGCATGCCTGTGAGTGTGCCTGCACCTGTAAGTGTGTGTGAGCCTGTGACTGTTTGGGCACGCCTGTGAGTGTGCGAGTGCCTGTAAGTGTGCACATCTATGAGTGAGCCTGTGAGTGTGCACACCTGTGTGTGTGCGTCGTGGACAGGCTACATTCTGTTTATCTGCCCCCCTCCTATGAAATTCTCACAGCTCTTTCGGATTTTTAAAAGTTTCACTGAAGTCAGCCCATCTAGGATTTTTTCTACGTTGCAATTGCAACTATTAACGCAAATTCAAGCACAGCCAGGTGAGCACCATATGTACTCAGCATGCAAGTCGGCTCGGGGGCTTGAGACTTGATGACATGTAAGATTACGATTGGTCCGGATCATTAGACCACCATCACGTGACATGAGAAACGACACACATGCGCCAAAACAATGCATGGAGTCTTCCCGAGTAGAGAACTGAGGAGGTCCGAACAACTACACAAATAATCACAAAAGGGGGCGCAATATTTGCAATCAACCACAAAAACCTTGACAACAAAATAATCCGATCAAGAGGAATTATTACAGGATAGCAATCGTATTTCAATAGAGAGAAATCAGGCTGTAAAGCGTGAAGTTTGTGCTACAGTGGGTGCTAGCACGTAGCATGCTAGCTTGTGGTCTGTCGCACATTATTTGTATTGAATCCTTTGTGTTAGCAGGAAATCAGACAGTTTGATGTAAGGGGCAAAAAGAAAACATACTTGGCCTTAAAATAACTTTAATTCATTGTGTTGAGAGTAAAAAATCAAAATCGTGACTTTAAAACTGTGAATCAAATCGTGGATTGACTGAATCGTTACATCCCTATTACTCAATAATGAACTGATGTATGAATTTGCGTTAATTTCTTGCGTTACAGTCAGGAACTCACGTTTTTTGAAGCTAAGAACTCCATGCCTTTAGCCACTTGATAGGAGAAACTGAGAAGATCTTCAGTGTCGAGGGCCAACCCGTCCCCACCGAACAGCTCGCACTCTTCATCTGCATCACCATCTGACAGGACCAACACAACAAAACCGTGACTTTTCTTCTGCTTTTCCGTGAACAAGACGTTTGAATTGTAATGAACGAGCGGCTGGCTTGCCTTTGCGCAGAGAGCGTCTCCTCTCCGGGGATGGGCTGAGTGGCGTGTTGCCAGCACTAGAAGGCTTCATGGTCATGTAGACGTTCAAGCTGTCGCTGTGGAGAGGAAAGGAGCAGTCTGGTCTTAGCTGAGCACGGGCCTGTCCAAATACTACCCTCCTACGCACGTTCTGGATGACTTTCTTTCACTCGTCATACATGAAGAGGAGCCTTACCCATCTCTAACTCTCTCCTGGCTGATGTTGCGGTAGTAGGAGTCTTCTTCCAGCTTGAAGTTGATGAAAGACTCTCTCTTTCTGCGCAGAAAGTTGAGAAGGTCTCCAAAGCAGCAGTACTCTGTGATCACCAGTGTGGGACCTGCAGACAAACACCAGTCAAAACCTGCTCCGACTTACAAATACTGTGTCAAAGCAAAAGACAGAAATGCTGCCACACCTCCAACAGTGCAGGCCCCCAGCAGGTTGACGATGTTCATGTGGTTTCCTAAGTAACTGAGGACCTTCAGCTCTGACATCAGAGCCTCCTTCTCTGTGGAGTGAGCACTCGCTGTGGAAAACAGCAACACAATTACTGAAGGATTAGAAACAACTTAAGTGAACGTGTCGTTTCATTGGGGGACTGGAAAAATAATGTGTTCTGCAGGAAGAGCAGAGATATTTTAAGAACCACTTTGATGAAAATTGTTTTTCTGATGATGGAGGACATATGCAATGAAGCCTAAATTTGTGTTTCTGAGTATTCAAGTCGTGAATCAGGAGGAAACGAAAAAAAACATTTAGAAAAAACTTTGGCACAGCTCATAGTCTAGCTGCTCCGCCCCCTTTGGATGAATCCACTTCAAGAAAAATCGATCCATGAGCGTCTTTGTTTTCCTCGCCTGAGCTGGAATCTGGATCTGGATAGTTCTGAAACATGGTTGGGGTGTCAACTAGCAGGAGAGAGTGTAGACCAGGGTTCTCAAACTCAGTTCACCTTGGAGCCACTGAAGGCGGAGTCTGGCTGAGGCTGTATGGGGTTCTATTTGTGCCAAAAATATGTTTTTGCGTCCACTGTCTACATCTGTGGTCCATTATCTATGTGTACTGAACAAGTTTACTGAACATTTGTTTATGTCTATGTTCTACTAAGCAATATCTTCTGCGTGTTCTGTGAAACCAGATCCAACCACAATAGAAATTACAAAGTTTAAAGCATAAAGCAAGCTACTAAATCACAAAGAAAATGCACAGCTACCATCAAAGAACTGTGAACACGCAGAAGATATTACTTAGTAGAATTTGAACTTTCATATTAAGGTAGCGGCGCACTGTATCGACTTGGCGGCTACAAATGGCCCACGGGCCGCCAGACTGAGACTCCTGGTTCAAACAGAAGCAAGTTTAATGCATGTTAACAGTCCTGCCCACCACTCAGAGGGGAATTTCTAATGAATTCCTGCATAAACGTCCTAGAAAATGACAGATTCAATAGCATTATCATAACTAAAAGACTTCTGGGAACACTTTGAAAAACAGATTAAAAGATGATCAGAGTGGGACTTTAAAAGCAAGCAATAGTAAACTAGATCGCTACAGCGGAGCTCGCTAGCTCAATACAGCGGAGCTTGCTAGCTCGATATAGCGGATCTTGCTAGCTCGATATAGCGGATCTTGCCAGTTCGCTACGGCCGCAAGTCCCTGGTGTAAACAGAAGCAAGTTTAATGCACGCCAACAATCCTCCCCACCACTCAGGGAAGAATTTCTAGTGAATTCCTGCATAAACTATGACCTTGAAAACAACTTTTTTTTTTTTTACATTTATTGAGGCTAAAAATAGCACAATCATAACTAAAAGACTTCTGGGAAAACAGTTTAAAAGATGATCAGAGTGGGACTTTAAAAGTAAGCATTGTTTTTCTGCTTAATTTTACACATGATGATAAATGTTACCTTTAAGCATTTTCACAGCAACCGTCATGACAGAGTCTGACTTGGAGAGTCCGTATGCCGTGGCTTCCACCACTAACTTTCCAAACGCACCAGATCCCAGTGTCTTCCCTGAAAACAGGAGAAACAAAAAAAGCTCTCAGTTCTGGTCCTGTCTCCCTCCCACAAACAGGCCCCGTGACGGTGTTCTCAGGACAACAACAGCTTCGGCCCCCAGGCTACACTTAGGCAACAGGACGTGCAGGATCCTGTTTGAGGAGGACTGTTAGAAACAACAGTCTGGATGTGTCAACAGCATTTTGTTTGCATTTAAGGAGTGAGATTTCATCATTAATAAGAGGTGGAACAGGTTATCGACAACTGCAGACGTGGCTGAAATCTTAGCACTGTGTCCACACACACACACGCTCAGAGTCAATCAGTGTGTGGTAGCCTGAGGGAGGCAGTTATGATATCATTAGAAGGGCAGCGCTCGCCTTCATCACAGACGCAGCAGCTGACTCAATGCTCTTTCATCTCCATGACTTCCAACTTTGATTTGCTCTGCAAAGACGTGACAGCTGCTTAACGGAAAAAAAAAATCCACTTACCGAAACGCAGGTTGTTTCTTGGAAACTCCCACTGGTGATCGTACGGCAGCTGTGTGGGGTCAATGTAGACGTAGCTGTTCCCAGAGATGCCATCGATGACCTTCCACTGAATCTGGTATTTGGGCTTCTGCAGTGAGCAGATAGACGGGCTCAGGATGCTTCACACTTTTTCTTAAAGGGTAACCAAACAGGGCAGTTGAAGGCTGACTTCAAACTCAGCCTAGATTTGAAAAACACCCAAAAAAGGGGGTGGGGCTTGTGAGGGCAGCCCTCGTGGTCCAGAACCTTATTGTTTCGAGTCATTGTTTTTGCAAACCGGGGCTGAGAGCTTGCAGGTCTGAAGGGGATCCGTGTCTGAGAGTGGCAAAATTCAGCTAGCATCATAGCTAATAAAAGCTAGCATATTAAACAAACAATCCAGAGGGAAATGTTCATTACAAATCCTTCAAAGTTGGCAGAAAAGGTGTCCACAGTTTCTGTGGTAGCCCCACCGGTGTTTGCCCACCTTGGCTTGAGTGGGGAATCAGTGGGTTAGCTCACTATGCTAGCCAGCCACCTGGTTAACAGCGGAGCTCGCAAGATCGCCACAGAGAAGCTTGCTAGCTCTCGACGGCAGCGCCACTACAGCAGAGCTTGCTACAGTGGAACTTGCTAGCTCAAAACAGCAGAGTTCACTAGTTTGATATAGCAGAGGTCGCTAGCTTGCGACAGTGGAGCTTGCTACAACAGAGCTCACTAGCTTGACGATTTGGAGCTCGGTACAGTGGAGTTCGCTAACTTGCAAAAGTGGAGGTTGCTAGCTTGATACAGCTGAGCTAACTACAGTAGAGTTCGCTACAGCTGAGCTCGCTAGCTTGCTACAGTGGAGCTTGCTAGCTTGATACAGCTGAGCTTGCTAGCTTGCTACAGTGGAGCTTGCTAGCTTACAACAGCAGAGTTCACTACAGCTGAGCTTGCTAGCGTGCTACAGCATGGCTCGCTAGTTCAATACAGTGGAACTCACTAGCTTGCAACAGTGGAGCCCGCTAGCTCAAGACAGTGGAGCTTGCTTGTTTAATTGCCAGTTGGGTCTTTGAGCCAACCCACTGAGTGCCCACTTAAGTCAATCACACGTGGAGCCACCACAGAAACTGTGGACAAACCCAATCCAGGCCCAAAGTTTCTGCTCACTTTGAAAACCAAATGCTCCCACTCAGCCTTGCTGGCTGGGGAGCCATGCTAAAGCTAACACAACAACAACCAACCATTACAGAATCAAAGATGGGCGGGGCTTTTATGTTCACACCACGATTATGTTAAACTTCTTGAACTTACACCAGTTGACCAATCACAAAAAGCAACCATAATACCTTGTTTTAACCTGTAGGGGGCAGCATACAGACTGTTTTAGGCTTTAATTTCAGGAATTTAACAAGTTTATTTTAATTCGTCAAAAATTTGGCAACAACCAACAGACAGCACTTTTTAAGCCACATTTAAAGCGGTCAACAGGCGAAAAAGATGGATTTAGGGTTTGGTTACCCTTTAAATGGTGAGGAAACGAGTCAGAAAGGGTGTGGTCTGTCTTACCTGCATGTACTTGTAGAACAGCACAATGAGGATCAGGCAGAGGATGCTTGCTGCAGACACTGTGCAAATCAACAGAGGCGTGAAGAGCTCATGGGGAGTACTTCTGTCTGCAGGGAGATAGAAATGAGAATGTCAAAGAATGCGGCAAGGCTGAATCCAATCAAGGATTCTTTTACTCATTTCTTGTGTTTACACTCCAAATAGCATTGTGAAAAGGGTATTACAGTAAGCTGAAGGGAGCTAAAGCGCAGTGAAGCCCACCCTGATCAAACAGCAGAAACAAAGCCACTTAACCAAACTGCAGGGTTCACTCCTTTTATTCTTTGTTTGAGCTCCCACTCGGTTGACTGCTTAAGTCCCCGTTTTGAACGTTTGTCCGCCGTGTTGCTGTCGTTGTACAGCTGTTACACAGCATTCTCAGTCATTAGTGTCCTGTTCCTTTGTGTCTGGCTGCTTGTGATGCCTCATTGTTTTGCTCCTCAGTACACACCGGGGTGTAATAAGCTCTTTAGAGATAAGAGGCTTTCTCTCCACTTCAAATCTGAGAATGCAGAGTCTGCAGGAACTAATCCCTTGTAAACCTGTCATTGGTTTCTAAAGCTCTGTTTTCCCTGCAGCAGCTCACTGACACCTCCAGCCTCCCACAGCCCCAGAATGCCCAGCACCGCCAGGACTCCTACTGTGCGCCGGACTCCCAGCGCCTCCGCCCGCTCTTCTGTCCCTCTGTGAGGCTCATGCATCCTGTCCCGCCTGGCAGCGAGCGCTCGCCTTCCTCATGATCCTCACCCACATACCCGCTGGATCTCCAGCTAGACCCCCGTGTCCCGCATGAACCTGCTCGTGCAGGCTGGGAAAACTTGGGTGTACTTTCAGTTCTGAGCGCATGCTGCTTTGTGGACAACAGATGGGAAGACCGTTACTCCGGAGCGGATTTGGAGTAATAAAGTACACAGAGAACCAGCGCTAATTCTTATATCCAAGCAACAACATCTTCTCACTGACAGTCATTCCTGCGTTAGGATCTCCGACTGATGTTTACAAAACAGATGACAGCCATACAGGTGGAATTGTGGGACTATATTCATGGGTTAATCCTTGATAAACTTGTGCTTTTAGTAAATATTCTGAGCTAAGGAATTATCCCTGTCCACTAAGAAAACAGAATACCTTGAAACCAGGTTTTTCTGTGCTTTAGTAATCATCTTTCTTGGGAAACCTGGTTTCTTAAATGTGATGTAAACCCGAAGGGCCTGTATTCCATATGCAAAGAGGAGGGTTTAACTCTTTAACACCAGAACTTCAGCTTCAGTGTTGACATTCTTTAACTGTTTACACACTATTAACAAAGTTTCAGCAGATTCTGATATGCAACACTTCACATTAAATATGTGCCAAAACATAGACATTTTGCGATTGATTCTCACCAAGAATCAATCTATTATTTTTGTTTGAAGAGGCTATAAAACTTTATATTCGAAATTTTTTCGTTATCCAATTGGAGTCAATGCTTGTATTACGGATTTCAGCAATATTGCACTAACGTTTCTATTATTTGGTGCACAAAATGAGACACAAGTTGTTTATAATGATTGTGTTCAAGCTAAAAAATAAATGGAGATATATTATCCCAAAAAAGTATTGTGTTATTAAACATGATTTATACCAATTATCACAGCATCGCAATATCATCGATATCATGAGCCGTGTTTCGCATCGTATCGTGAGGTACCCAGTGATTCCCAGCCCTACTTTACAGTAGGGGTGTGCCAAAATATCGATATTGTGATATATTTTGATATTTGGTCCTGCGATTGATTTGCAATTGGTTTTAACCAAGTATTGATCTTTTATTATCATTTGAAGAAACTGTAAAACGTTTTATTCGTCATCCTGTGGTGAGAGGTTCCTTTGGAGGTAGATAGGGGGCGCACTTTGCACCAATGTGTCTGGGAGCAACTTGAATTATTTCATTTTTGTTCAGTTTGCAACAATTTTGTGCTAAGTAGTGGCACTGCTGTTCATGTTCACTATTGTTAACACTGAATTTCACAGATAATTCTAATTCATTTGGTGTCAATGATGTCTAAGACAGTATTACTGATTTGAAAAAGTGTCTATTATTTGTTGCATAAAATAAGACACAAGTTGTTTATTATGATTGTGTTCAAGCTAAAACATAAATGGGGATACATTATCCCAAAAAATATGTGTTTTTCTATATAATGTGTGTTATTAGAAAGAACCAAGATATCATCGATACCATGAGCCATGTATCGCGTATCGTGATTCGCAGTCTAATTGACTGTAGTGAAGGGCAATCTATGTAAATTAGCTTTGAATTGAAATGGAAAGCAAGAAATCATGTGAAATATAATCAACATCCATATTAAGAAATGTCCGACATACGATAACTAGACATCAAATTACAGGTTTTTTGATAAGGAGTGGGTGGACATGAACTTATATAATCAAACCACAGCTAGACCTAACTATTTCCTTTGCATTAATTGTTATTTTCCAGTTCAAAACTTCCGATCAGATATTTTTACTTGACAAACACAGCTGCAGGTCATTAAAAAAACCTCCAGGAGGTAACGCTGATTACCATGTAGCATCAGAGGTGTTAGCTTTGACTCGAGTTCCAAGGGTGGAGCTAGCTTAGCTTGAAAGTCTTCTATTGTTTATTTGCTGAG
This sequence comes from Oryzias javanicus, assembly GCA_003999625.1. Taxonomy (NCBI): domain Eukaryota; kingdom Metazoa; phylum Chordata; class Actinopteri; order Beloniformes; family Adrianichthyidae; genus Oryzias; species Oryzias javanicus. Next base: position 25,632,194 of record CM012440.1, read on the forward strand.
GTCAGAAATATCAGATTGGCTTGTCTTCGGGTCCATGGTCGGCTCTATATTATTACTTGTTTTGTAGTAACTGTAATGATTCAAGATTTAAGCCGCTTTGAAGGCGAAGAGCGGAGCTGTGTGGCCACGTCTGCTCATGAACCAGAACTGAAATATATACTCTACGTTAGCATTGTGCTACATGTTAGGATAATGATGTGAAAAGCTTCTTTTCTTCAGGTCAGAATCAGCTGATTCACTTTTATTGTGTTAAAGGTCAAAGAGTTGTGGTATGTCAAAGAATGTTTGTTATTTAGACTACATCTCTGGGTTAACAAACCCGGGGTATGTTTTTCTGAAACAATCTGCATGACAAACACAGCCATCCATTACATCATTTTCCCCCTTTAGGCTCCCTTCTCCAACCTTGTGCACATTTGAACGTAATCTCACCGTTGATGGAAAAGAGTAAGAAGTCTTGATCCGATTCCTCCTTTCCTGTAGCCAAACACTCCAGGAAGTTGAACCGTCCCCTGCTGATGTTCACCCAACTCTCCACCCCTTGCATCCCAAATTTGGAGCTGGATAATGTGATGGTGACGACGTTCTTTTTTTCTTGGGTGGCGTTCACTTGCTTGGAGCACCTGAGAACAGGAAGTTATGATAAAGATCACCAGATTTCAGTAGAGGACACCCTGAATTGGTCTCATTCATGGCATGTCTCCTGTACAGAATGAGCTACATGTATGAATGGTGGCGAAAGAAAACTTTTCGATTCTTCTCCCCTTATGAACTCTAAGACATTTAAATATCTCAGTGTTTGGTTAGAAACTGATTAAAACTCAATTAACTACAGTCTTAAATTATCCTATCATTCAATAAACTCCTTTAATCTTCCTATCAAAAAAAGAATAATTTCTCAACTGTTACTTCCTAAACTCGATTATCTTACTCTCTTTATTTTCCATTTCCAATAGCCTCTGTCGTTTTGTTCCTCGCTGCCCTGTCTGACACACAACTATCAACAGTTAGACTGGTTTTCACCTTCAGTCCAGTTTAAAGTAGTATTTAGATATATTTCCTTCTACCCAGAATCCCTAGTGAATGAAATAACCTTCCTTCTTTGATACACTCTTATACATCTTTTCTATTATTCAAGAGAACTCTTTTAGCATATTTAAAAGATATTTGCACTTGTTCTCATTATTTGACTTAATTCCTAAACCTTTTTGGCCTTTAATTTTAATATCTTGCTTGGTTTTGTCCCTCATAGTGTTTATTCTCTGTGTTTTGACTGAATTTGTAATTTTAAATTCATTGTGATGAGCGGTTACATGTTGTAAGCTGTTTAGTGTGTGAATCTGAATATAAATGAGCTTTGGTTCTATACTTTATTTGTATTTTAATTGGATTCTTCATTTAAGGGATCTGTTTAAAGAGGAAGCCCTTGAAAAACGAGATGTGGCTGATCCTCCCATTGTTTAGAAATGTTTGATCGCCGGGAGATGTTTGATTTCATTCTATAATCCTTGACTTATTTTCTATAAAGGTTTGAACTTTGAGAGTTTAAACGAGAGAGTAAAGTGTGAAAATGTTCATGTGTGTCTGAGAAAAGTGGACAAAGTGTGTAGTGAGGAGTTCACAGCCTTAAAACAGCTTTAATCCTCCTTTCATGGGTTATTTTTAGAACACAATGCTTGCAATAAACAAGCAAACACTGTATTTATGAGCGTTTAGAATAAATGTGTTCATAAATAGTCAATATGAAAACATATCATTTTGCTTGCCAGCCTGCTTGGATTTCTTCCTGAAAACTGCCCCTTTGATCACTTTATAAAAGGTACATGTGATGTTTTTTAAGAGCAGTTAGTTTTCTTTTCTTTTTTTTGTTTTTAAATAAGCAGATGAAGTTGGAATGAACTTTTATGGCCATGTGCTCTCGATCAACGCTGCTAAAACAATCCCCGTCCAGCATACTGTACGTTTGAAACCACATGGCCCTCTGTCAGTTAGTTGTATCCGGGCGGATTTCGCCGTCCCCTACCAATCACAAATCAGTTATTTCCAATCCCATGTCACGTGGCGATCATCTTATAACTGTCAACCAATCACAAGTCAGCTTGATCAAATCCCTCTGCCCCCTTTACTCCCTCATGAAAGGAGTAAAATGATTTGACCTAAAGCGTCTTCGCTGTGACCTTTGGGACGCTTGAGATGAATTTAATAGGAGTTTGAAGTCGGTGATGATTAGAGCAGAAATTCATCTGAAACCTCGCTAACCTTTTATTAGTGAGAGCTAATGCTAGAGTGTTGATCGAAACATGACATGAAGGTCGTTTTCAGTGCACTGACTGACTTTTTCTGCCCTAAATAGAGTTGTTTTGGCTAATAATGTTAACTATAAGAGCAATTTGGCTTTAGAGTTCTCATTTTAACTTTAAAAACTTTGGATAAAGCCTTTTTTTGTTTGTTTTTTTCCCCTTTCCATAATGCAAACAAATCAATGCTTAGTAAGCATTCACACTATAGTGATTCTCCTGCTCCTTTTTGTACGTTTTTCAGCACGTGAAAGCTAAAACACACTTTCAGCAATCCTGGTCTCCAAATCATTCAGCTTGTTCGGGACATTACTGCTTCTATTTTTGGTATTCTTAAACTTTATGTTTTTTGAAATATTGAGGAAAATATATATGAATAAGAAATTCTTAGCAACAAACCTTTAAAAATATCCATTTTAATATTCTATGGTAATTATTTTAAAAACATCAGAGTTTACCTAACATTTTAGCAACTTGCTAACATTTTTGGCTAATTTAGTTTACTGAGGAATTTTAGGCTATTTTTAAGTTTAGCTTTTATTTGAGCTACAAACTAGAATTTTTGGCTAGTTTGTCATCTACTGAGGTTGTTATGGAAATTTGGAGCTTAGCTAATATTTTAGTGACATGCTAACATTTTTGGCTAATTTAATGTTTACCTGGGCTTTTATGCTAATTTAGAGTTTAGCTTTTATTTTAGCAATAGGCTAAAGTTTTTGACTAAATTAATTTACTGAAGAATTTTAGGCTATTTTGGAGTTTAGCTGGTAGTTAAGCAACGAGCTAACTTTTTTGGCCAATGGTCCTTTGGGCTATTTTGGAGTTTAGCTAATATTTTAGCAACACACTAAATATTTTTGCAAAATTGAGATGTATCAGGGATTTTTAAGCTACTTTACTATAATTTTTCACAAATCTAAGTCAACTTCAGCTGTCTTCATAGTTCTTCAATGACATTTCCAATCTTTTAGCAAATTTAACATTTTACAATTAGCTTTTGCATTTTTAAGAAAATCCCTTCAGCCACTAAGCTAAATTGTGTCAACATTTTTAGCTAAAAGTTTCAGCATTTTTAGCAACTACTTTCAGCAGAAAACATTCACACTTGCATTATCGTAGGTAAAGCCACTTTTCTAGTCTGACTTGGATCAGGTGTGTTCCTCCCACATAATGTGTCTTGGGAGTTGGACAGCCCTTCCTCATGGCGAAAATATGCATTATTAAGCTTTCCAGAGCCTAAAGAGCCACGTACCTGACATGTGTTTTCTCGCAGTAATACCACTTGATCTGGGGAGCAGGGAACCCCTCAGCTTTACAGTGCACCCGCCCATCCACCGGGCCTTCATGGTAAACAATCTCTGGTTTACCTGATGAACAAGAGATGGCCTTAGGATGAGCCTGGCATAAGATTGATGCAGTGTAAATATGCTCTTTCCATGTTAATCAGCAGTAAACCTTTCAGGGTTTACAGCTATATGGAGGCTGGAGAGCTCCAGCTCAATTCATGAAAACAGAAAGGTCAATTCCTGCACGTGTGCTGAAAAGATTAACGCACCGCAGACTAATACACTTCATGCCGTGGCTCCAGGGAACAGAAAACCTTTCTCAAAAACTTGGACACACTTACTGATCACATAGATGGTGAAGGTCTCGTTTACGGATGCGTCACCATTGGAGGCTTGAAAGGTATAAACACCACCCTCTGACATTTTGAGCCGGACCAGCCGCAGCTCACTGCTGTAACTGAACACAAGATAATTACCGCTTCAGCATCAATCCAATCATGTTTTCTCCTTACAATGTGTTGTGTTTCTCCTATTACAGCTTTCCCTCTGCAGGAAAAAAAACAGCATTTAGTCACAGTTACTGAGGAATGGAAATACGGTCCAAACTGTTCAGATATTTGCATTTTAGATAACCATTATTTTTCTTTGAATTCTTTTCACGCATCTGGACATCATTTGCTCGCATGAATCACATCCAGCTAGGGCTTATAGACTAAGTCCTAATTCCCCCAATAAGAACAGGAATGTTGGTCTGGTTTGGGGACATATGCAAGCTCGGACAGCACCTCTATTTGCAACACATGGCTAAGTAATAGTTTGATTTCCTGAAAATGAAAGTGTCATAAATAATGTGTCAAAGCGGGTTCCGGGTTCCCGGCTCCAGCAGCTGCGTCTCAGGCGTTGAATGCCATAAGAAACCTGCGCTTGGGCTAAAGTCAGCTTGTGCAGCCTCACACCTGTATCCATAGCTGTGCGTCGTGCTGATGACGTGGTCACTCGTGTTCTTCAGTTCGTGGTTCTTGAAGCTCCAGGAGATGGTGCGCGGGCTCGGGTATGCGCGCATGCTGACTTTCAGAGACAAACTCTCGCCCGCGCGGACATGGATGGTCCTGTTGACTGCAGGAGTCAGGCTGATGAATCCTCTCTCTGAAACACATGAGGGTTTGATGGTCCTTTAGTGATATAGGCAATGGAAGTCGAAAATAATCTTTTTTATGTTTTCAACACGTTATAGTGGCATTTTTCTCAAAATAGTGGAAATATGTAAGAATTTATAATAAAATCATCCGGTTTTCTGATCGCATTGGATCCGGCCTCCAGATCTTTTTATTTTGTTATTAATGGCCTGATGTTATCTTGAGCTTATTTTTAATAATATTTTGTCTTAATTTTGACAAAACATATTTTTATTTAGGGTAAAATATTGAGTTATTTAAGGTTTAAGTTGATTTATCGTGGAATAATATCCCTGCCTTTTTATTATTCATAATTATGTTAAAAATTATGTATTTTAAGATTTAAAAATTGGGATTCTGTTAGCTTTTTGGACTATTTTGGCATTCACTAAAAAATTTTTAGGCTATTTAGCTCGTAATTCAGCTAAATGCTAGCTGTTATGGCTAATTTCTGTTTTTTTATCCCTTTTTTAGGCTGTTTTGGAGTTTAGTTATTTTTTCAGCTACATGCTAGCTATTTTAACTAACCTAAGATTTTTTTTATTTATTATTATTTAGGCAAATTTGGCATTTAGCTAATATTTTAGCTAGCTAGCATCAATGTTTTAAGCAATTAGCTTCAGTGATTTCAGAAATCAGCTTTAGCGTTTTCTGTTATCTATTTCAGCATCTTCAGCAGACAAATTCAGCTTACAGCTTTCACACTAACATTATTGCAGGTAATGCTTTATATCTAGTTTATAATTATGTTAAAAGTTACAGTTTTAAAAATGTAGTGTTCAGTAAATGTTTATCCTGTCCATCCTGTGACCTGAGGTGTGTTTTGGTCCCTTGTGCGATTGAGTTTGACCTTCTATCACCTGAAGACACCATGAGAGTAAAACAGGTTGAGGTTTCAGTCGCTCACTCACCGTAAACTTCGAGCCACACCGACTTCGTGCTGACTCCTTTTTCGTTCCTGGCTTCACATTTGTAGCTCCCCGAGTCTTCAGGCCGCACGGCTGCAATGTGCAACGTGGAGCTGCGCGTGTGAGTGAAATCCTCCGTCTGGATGCGTGCAGTGCCATCAACCTTTGCTGGTTGCTGTGGATACCAGACGGCACCCTGTCAACGCCCAGAGATCTCTAGAGATTAACCCCGTCTGCATGTCTATCATTGCCAAGAAAATACTGACAAAGACACAGAACCGCCTGTATGCCAGCACAGCCGCGGTACATCACATGCTCTCAGTTGTTCATAAAGTACCCAGATAGCAAAGGTTCTCAAGCGTAAAGAGAAAAAAAAAATCAGAATCCTTTGCACTCCTTTTATCTTGAGCAGACAGCAGGATGGGGATACAGGACTCTGCTCCCAGGTGAAGCACGTTTCTAGGAATGCCAACGAACTTCCACTACAGCATGCTGCCAAGAAGAAACAGAGGGGTCTCACCGAGCCAGGTGGGACGGTCCAACTCAAGCTGATCTCTCCATTCACATTAGTGGTGTTGCAGGTGAGAGACAGAGTCTGATTGCGCGTCCGAATCACTTGTGTAGGCTGATGCATCTCGACCATGGGAGGCTCATTAGGCACTGGTAGGTAGGACATGTACACATTTGCACTTTCAGAAAAAAATGCTACAAACACGGAAACGCGCGCGCCATGGACTTCCTTTTACCTGGTTTGACTGTCAGCAGGTAGTGCAGCGATTTCACGCTCTTTCCATGGAGTGTCCCTGTGCACACGTAGCACCCAGCATGAGCCTTTCTGGTGACGTTGATGCGGACGCCTCGCTCCAGGTCGGCGGTAAACTGGAGGCCGGGGTCCAGGGGTCCTCCGGAACATGTTTCCAGGGTCAGGTGGCTGAGGCTCGGATCTGTCGCCAGGCAGGGGATGGAAGCCGCGTCCCCCTCGCGAGTGAGAATCTTGGTCACCAGTGAGTGTCTGAAAGGATTATCCGGATCTGCCAAGAAATTCAATGGCACAGGTGGTTTCAGACGGCTGTGAATGGGGTGTCACGCTGGGTTTTACACTTTCCTCACACTTAGCTAAAAATGATCAAATGTTAGCACGCTCCCTCCCTAACAGTTGTTCCTTACAGAAAATATCCTGTGAAAATCTTCTGAAAGGCCATTGTTGTGTGGGTATTTTTTTTTTAAATCCCCTGTAAAATGTCTGCTTTTCATCAGCAAATGACCATCCAAGCTATTTACAGCACAAAAACCTGTCTTTTTTCAAATTTGAGATTCTCGAACTACAAAAAAGCTGTTTTTGAGTTGATCCAAAATCTATTTATGTAGGCAATCCGTCTACAGACAGGGGCCAAATTTCATAACAAGTCATGCAAAATTAACTAGCCTGCCAGCAACTGAGAGACACACAGAAACCACCTGGTTAGGAGAGAACATGAACATTTTTGTTTTTAAGAGTTATCTGAAAAGCTATGAAAGGAGTTTCTATGAACATTAATGACTTATATCATGCAAAATCACCTTTTTTTTTGCCTTTAAGTGTGTTATAATGTTACTTCCTCATGAAAAACAACCTTAAAGTGTTTTTTTTCTATTCCATTTACACTTCTGAAAACAACCCTCTAAAACCGTACTCTATAACCCCTCCAAAATCCCAGAGAATGTCTGGGTTTCCTCCTTGTGACATCATAAAGTGGGGAACAGCCCCTTCCAGGAAGAGTCTGCACTGCCAGCTCTGCCCCCATTGTAACACAAACACCCACTTTCTCAGTGGAACTAACAGTAATCAGCAAAATGCTTTCATTTAGATGCAGAATATGTACATTCATTTTTGCATGTTGTTTGTTTTTGTGGGCACGCTTCCACGGCTGGCTCTAGGTTGATGTCATGAAATGGGCGGCACCACAGGGAGCGAAAAACAGAGCCTCCGAGATCACGTCGTCTTACTTCTGGATATGAAAATAGTTCATGAAAATAACTAATATTCCATAAGGAAAGAATAATCCCGGACACGACTTGCACTTAAACTGCCACTTCAAAATGAGGCTCCACGCTAACGCTAGCGGACCGGCTATCATTGGTGACGTCATCGAATGAAAGTAACGTCCAAAATATGAGACACTATTTTTTTCATATCTCTCCGTTTGAAGGGATAAATGAAGGCAAAGGGAGAAGGAAAGAATTCGGATTGGGTCCAACACCCACTTTCTCCACGGAGCTAGCGGTGATCAGCAGAAAAGTTTCATTTTAGATCAACAATACCGTATATCTTCTGTCCTGTCGTCAATAAAGTCCAGCTCAAACAGGTGTTTTTTGCTTTAGACGCGGGGCTCCTTTAAGACACCCCTACTCCCCTCCCTCACACACACACACACACATGCAGTCGTGCAGGCGTAAAGTGTTTTTGTGTTGTGAACCAGTGTAGTGATGGCCGGGATGAAAAATTGTGGATGTTTATTTTTGTGGGAGAAACGCAGACGTGCAGCCCAAGATTCTAGGATGACATCACGAAAGGGGCGGCACCCACACGCAGCAGCAGGCGGAGCTTCAGGAATCCAGTCGTTTTACCTCCAGGTAGGAAAAAACTCACAAAAGTAACTAATATTTCATAAATAATTTGTTTTTCAGTACTCCAAAGTTAATATATGATCATAGACATAGATGTAGTTCATTCAGAACGGCTTAAGAAAATCATGGTGTGGCCCCTTTAAGGATAGCATGATATAAGACCTTTAAGGCCAGATTCTTCACATTTTTATTATTTTATTACTTTTTTTATTCTGGGTTCCTGATTTTTTAGTATTTTGGTTTTTTTTAAATTCATTTTAGGTTTATCAGTATTGGATATAATGAGAAATTGAGACAATATTGTGTTGTTAAAGTACAGCTGCCAGTAACTACTTTGTTTTAAAAAAAAAAACACACACACACACAACAGCTGCTTACACATTTACAATGTTTAAATATAATGTCTGATTGCTTTGAACTTCCATGGGAATTTTAGGATGTGTCGTATTAGAACATGTTGGCTGTTTCCACGGCAACCACCTGCACTGCCAAATCAAACAAGGCTAGACTTTCGAGTACCGCAGCCATAAATATAGTTATTCCTGTAGCAAGGTTTCTGTTTTGTTTTTGTTTTTGACAAATTTGCAGAATTCACATGAGCAGCAGCTGATCTGCCAAAAATAAGGAGGTGGCTGCTCCACTGTTTTCAAGGGGTTAGTTATCCGTGCAGGAACATCCCTCTACTGAGGACAGAAATGTTGCAGCATGAAACTCAACCAAAATCATCAACATTTATTTTAAGGTATTAAAAAAAAAAAAAAAAAATAGTATCAACAAACCAAATGGTTTTATATAACCATACATGTGGGGAGCCCATGAAAAAGTAGTTATTGTCTGCTGCCTCAAAGACAGATGCAGGGATTGTCGAGTGAATGATCAGCACATGATATGAGCCTGGAGAGATGGCAGCAGGCCAGGGGAAGTGGGGTCACTTAGAACAGGAAATACAGTAAAACATCTCATCTCAGTGGATGGCTATATCTACTGTGGCTGTCCAGGGGAAAGCTACCTGCATGGGAAAACACACCCACACAATCTGCTTCAGTCACTAAACTGAGAAATGATAGCAGACCTGCCCTCCTTTTTCAGTTCCCACAGCCTCGTTTGTTGGGTGTAACACGTGCACCTACCCTTCACAAAGACGTAGATGGAAGCTTGCTCCTTGGTGCCCTCGTCCACACAGATGTAGCGGCCCATTGATGAAGGAAGAGCTCTCGGAACAAGCACAGTCAGCTTCCCATTGGTCTGCTTCGCTCTCATTGGCTTTGTTCGTTCCTCTCGCCTCCAATATGTCTTGTTATCACTCAAGCAATGCAGCTCGAAGGCTTTGTTGAACTGCACCACAAGTTGGGGCGTAGCTGGAATGATGGAGGGCTTGGTGTTGCCTTTGATGGGAGAAGACAGACATTTGGAATCAGATCCATCACATGGAAAAATATCCATCAGCGTATTTCTGAAACACCTGTAAAAAAATCTTAAATATAATGTTTAAGCTGAAAATGTGACGTGAGATCAATAGAATAAATATTCTAACTCTACAAAGTTAAGCTCTGACAACATTTAAGCCAGGAAAGTTTTCATTCAAAGATGAAGAATTCCTATTTGAAGCCAAGATCAACCTTTTGATACTTCTTTATGCTAAAATCCGCTCTGCTCAGTTCATGATTAGACAAGTCCAGAGTTTTTAAAGTGTTTCCTCCAAACCAGGAGACAAAAACCATCATTTCTGGGTTTAAAAAAAACGCTAATTAGAGAGAATGGGAATATACTTGCCAACAAACTCATTTTGACAGGTGACCTTTGACCCTACAGCATCAATCAGACTAATTCAGCAGGTGGATTTATGTAAATTGTCTATTCAATGTTTATAAAGCCATCCGTCACTTGTAAAATTACTTGAATGATGGTGTAGGGTCAAAGGTCACCTGTGGAAATGAGTTTGTCGGAAAGTATATTCCAATCCTCTCTCAAGTTCAATAGAATGACTTTAGATCTGCGTTATTATCTGCAGGATGTGTTAAAAGGTTGAATATTCATGCTGGAATGCCTGTTGTGACCTCAGGATTTGCACCATCAACCCTTTGACATTTGGGCAGATTTCTGCAGTGCAAATCCAAAGAGTTATTAATGACAGATGTTGAAGCTAAATACGCAGCAAATCCCTCTTGAATTTTACCACTTAAAAGAAATAAAAGCCTTCATGCCAAAGTGAACATTTTTCCTTGTAAGAAGAATAGAATCTGTTCCACAATGAAAAAGATGTGGAGGAAAAACCTCTCCTTGACTCTGCATACCTCTGTGATTGACAGCTCACATAACAAACACTGCAGTGGGAGAGTCAAAAAGTTTGCTTCTAATAAAGATAAATTAAAATAATCAAAGGTTAAAACCCAATTGACCTACAGTGTTGTGGTAAAGGTGCATCAGTCACTACACAACACTGTAGGTCAAAATTAAACTATTCTTATTAAGAAATATTTGATCTGCAGCCTGTGGAGACCAGGGCCGACCCTGATCTCCACAAACCTAGGCAGCCGCCTAGGTCACTTTTTTTTTTTTTTTTAACAGTTTGACGCAAGTGAATAAATAAAAAACGTAACATAGCACCTCTCTCTTCCTGTCGCTGCTGCTGTCTGAGCTGGGTTGCAAAGAGGAGGGGGAGGTGTTGCCACTGTTAGCGCTTCTTTAACCCTCGTGTTAACTAATGGGGTCCAGATGACCCCACTCTTAGATTGATGTGTGATCTCTCCCATGACAAAGGTGGACAGGATTTTATGTCTGCCACATGGACACCACTGAAGAGAAAATATCCTTGAAAAAAAAAGTTCAGAGCATTGTCTTTTGGGGTCCTGATGACCCCACTTTTAATGCCAGGATAGCGCACATGGGCTTAAACTTTAAGGATGAAAAAATGAAGAGGTTTGTCTGTCTTACTTAAGTAAAATTGCTTGGAAAGGACTAATATAACTGGGTATTTTGTTCTTTTTCAACACCTTCAACAGTTACTACTTTCCTCTCAAAAACTGCTTGATCAGTGGAGCACCGGTATGCTGTCTTAGGTATGTTTACGTTGGAAGTGGGGTCATCTTGACCCCACAAGACAGCACGCTGAACCCTTTTTTCCCAATAAGTTTTTATTTACCTGGTGTCTAAATCCAGCCTACTGTTGTCCACATTTGTCATAGAACAGATAACACCTCAATGTAAGGCTGGGGTCATCTGGACCCCATAAGATACCTCAAGGGTTAAACAAGCCCCAGCTGGAATGTCCTGCAGGGGGCGTCATGCAGCCCAGGGCCGGGCCTGGTGGAGACAAAACTGCTCTCTTATCAGCGCGGGAAGAATAAATGATACCATAACATGTGATAGGAGGCGCTTAATTGCTGATAAACTTTCTGTACTTTGAAGCATCAAATGATAGGATGTGACAAAACGGCGTCAGTAGCGCTGCGCCACGCGCAAACGGGCTTACGGGAAGCGGTGTGGCGTGCCGTGTTGCATCACCTGACAGGTAAGCCTGTGCACACTGTCACTCCAAGTCCCTGCTGACACCAATATGAAGCGGACATCAAAAGCCCGCTGGGCTCGTCGCATCTTGTCAATCAACCTCATTGTGGGTCTGTGCTCCGTGCGCGCATGGAGTGCGCAAAGAGCGCAAACAAGTTCAACAAAACGACTCCCCGCCGGTTGGAGAGGCTTTTCAAGACATATATTTGCATAGTTCCTGCACTCCACCCCCTCCTCTCCTTCCTGACAAGATAACATCAATAAAGCAGTTCAACGCAGTTGACTTAAACGGAGCCCTCAAATTAAACACACTCAGATTGTTTTTGCTTCAGGTAAGGAGCAGGAAAGCCACGTGCTTCATTCCATTGACCTGTGCTGAGCACTGACACGAACTGAAACAACTCAAGTTTCCAAATGAGCCGCGGACGAGTCCAAACCACATTTATTTGCATACTTCCTAAGAATCACAAGTCACCGTGTATTTCCATAATGACGGTTACGTCGGGACGGCAGGGGTGGTGGTTCTGTGGGGTGGCGCGGGGGTTCGGACCCGGTGGAGAAACCCCCGTCTCCTTCAGCGCCCGGACCCCGTTTCCCGACCGAACCATCAATTATTGAAGTGGCTTCAGCTTCTAAATTGTCCGCCGGAGTATCCACTTTCCTCATTGGGTTTCGTTACTCCGGGCTCTCTTAACCGGTTCTGCTCTGTCTCCCCGAACAAGAAAGACCTGCTTAGAAATACCCCGGTGCTTAAGTATCAGGAAAAATGCCCGAACCCACGGCACACACGCGCGGGATTTCTTTTTCTCTCACAATCTGTTGTTTCCAACATTCACCCGAAAGCAAACAGCAACAAGTTGCGTGCGTAAAATGACGCATCAGGTGCAGTCTTACCTGAAGGGAAGCTTAGCTGTAAAAAAACAAACAGCAGTATCCAGTGGTATTCCATAGTTAGTATTCCATCAGTCTTGCTGTGTAGGTGAGCCAAAGCCTTTCTGGTTAAGGTAGCTCTGTACTTGTGGGAAGTTGAGCGCGGGCTCTGGCAGAGGCGCACTCACAAGGCTTTAAAGGCACCGATGCTCAGCTCAGCTCGCAACAGCAGCAGCCGTCGCCTATCTGCAAACATGCTGTTGTCCTAGAGCGCGCCAGAGGGGACAGTGCAGGCCGACCATGTATCTCTGACCGGCTGTGGCGTCAACAACATGTTTATAGGAGGCAGTGGTGGAGCCTGCTCACACGTTACGCGCAGGGGGGAGGTGTTTGGAACCTCTTATCTGCCTCCCGACAAGACAACGCCGAGAGATACCCACACGAATACCAGAAAAACACTCTCGTCTGATTCGTTTTCCCGGAAAAATGAAAAAGTGTCTAAAAAGGTTTATTTGCTCCAACGTGAAAGACCTGTTGGAAATAAAACCCATTTGAGCAGTATTCATATTTATTTTATATCCTAACATTTTTATGTCAACTTGATGTGCAAATCTGTAATAAGTTATCAATACAAATAAATTCTGGTTTTTCTAAATACTTTAACAGCTTGTTCAGAAGCCATTTATTTTTTTGGTTTTTCAAAGTTTTTAATAATTGGATATAATTTCAATACATGAATATACATTGAACATAATGTGTACTATATAAATATTCTCATATTACTTATTATCTTAAATAATGTAAATCTATGTCTTCTAATGTGTGAAGTATAAACAAATGTATTTCCTTCTGTTGTATAATTAAACAAAAATAAAAAAAAGATTTGGGAATTATTTTCACAATCTCAACAAAACAAAACAAAACAAAAAAAAAAAACAGAACAAAACATGAACTCATTCAATTACAGGAATAAAATGTTGCCAATAAATTACATAAATTATTTTTAAACTTACTTCAGTGGATGCAAACACCCCCAGATTTCAGTCTAAACATGTAATGTTTGTTGGAAATATTCCAGGCTCAACCTGAGATGACACAAGCAGAAAACTCTCATCCCATTTCATGCTCACTCCATGATCTGCAGTTCAGGTCAGGAATGTTTCTGTTGGGAAAAGATTTTCAAAATGACAGCATGGTTTGAAAAGATTTCCAATCCTTTAGACTTGTAAACATCTGGACGTTTATCCTCTCTGAACCAAAAAAACTACAGTGCATCAGTCACTTAAGGAAATCTTTAATAACAAAAAACCAACACAACAATAAGGATAATTTGCAGATATTGGTGAATTTAGTAACTGTTCAAATTAGAAACAATTATTGTGACTTTTGCTGAATATTCTTGACAAATCAGCTTTAAAAAATTGAGAAGGGACTATAGAAGAAAAAGAAACTTCAACTCAATTAGGGCCAGGAATCAATTAAAAAAATTAACTAACTAATTGTAAACCAGGAAAAAAAAATAATGGTGATTATTTTATTTATTTCTTCTTTATTTATAGTACAGTATTTCACAACCACCTATTATTTGCAAATAATTACAATATGAAATAACACACTAAATTACACATTTATTTATAATCCTTTGGAACTTAGAGCCTAAAACTCTGTTTTGTGTAATTGTGAATTTATTCTGTGTTTTCAATTTGAATGACTATCTACTGTCTGTTTTAGTATAACTTTAATCAGTACAACCTCTCCAAAGTGACACAACCTTTAATTTGTCATCTTTCTATGTTATATTCACACACGAGACATAAAATCAGGCAAAAGCAGAGAATTCCAGCTGGAAAAATGGGATTCATTTTGCTGTGGAAACCTCAAAAATGTTTAATGAACTGTTTTACAACATAGAATGAAAGTTTTCAGGTGTAATTTTATCAAAACAATAAGAATAACATTTTTTAATGAACTAATAAACATGTTTCAATAAAAATCCAGACGAATCAATGGTTTGTTTGGGCCACATGTATTTTTCCTGATCGAGGAACATCACAGACCTGACAGCTCCATGATGGGATCTTTCTGATGTGGCTTCAGTCTGCTTGTGTGGATTCAGCTTCCAGCCAGCCCAAAAAAAATAAGAATGTATCTCCTGAGCTCTGCTATCCATTTGACTTTGATATTTTTGGTTTTTTTTGCTTTTTCTTTTTTTCTCATACATTTTCCTTATTGTGTTTGTGAAAAATATTGAAAGATTGTTTTTGGGAGAAGTCTGATCCAGCAGGATTTCAGGCTGGAATCAGCTCTCAGGCGGAGGCGTGTTGGTCCATTCTGAACTGCTCAACTCTCGTAACAGTAGCAGTGGGCGGGACGCTTGCAGTGTACCTCAGAGTTCCCGCGATTTTTGACAATGCCAGTTCTCGCTACTGTAGATAAAATACATTTCGCTCCCATCCCAAAATAAAACAAGGATTGGTTTCCTCATTAATGGATTTCTAATAGCAGACAGCTCTGTTCCACTCCGACCCCCACAAGGGGTCTGATCAGCGTTCATCTTCTGCCTAATTAATTATGATGAAAGATCACTTTTTCCTAAAAAAAAAAAAACAAAAAATAAATGCTGCATTGTTTCTTTAACTTAATAAAATCTGAATTACAGAACATGTAAAAAATTTGAGTTATTTTCAGAAAGAGTTTTGTTACGCTTATTACCGGCTAGCTTTAATGTCAAATGTCAAATATATATATATATATATATATATATTATATGTATATATATATATATTATATATATATATATATATATATATATATATATTATATATATATATATATATATATATTTGTGGCACATTTGTCACTGCAGTCTGCTAAAATGCTTATGTAAGCGATGGTTTTGTCATATATGACATATTGTTTTACAACCTGGTCACAGACCAACAAAACAACATTAAAACCCTTAAAGTAACTGTACAAATAAACAATTAAAATACTGGATAAAAAACCTTTACGGTATCACCACTGTGCCATTTTACAAAAAACATAAACTGTTAAGCTGGGAGAACTTTATCAAAACTCTATCAGTTTTATAAAATAGTAAATGTTTTGTCATTCCCTCCACTCAAACAGTTTGTCCAAATACGAACTAAACTCACAGAGAGTGACACGAAGGTCGGTCAGAGGAGACCGCATACTTCCTCTGCGGAGAAGTGCTTTCAGCCAAAACGCCTTCTCAGTATCAGCAGCTCAAGAATGGAACGTCGTCCCTCAAAATATTAGAGAAGCTTCTACATCCAATCTGTTTAAAAAAAACATTAGAAACTGGCTTTTATCACAGAAAACATATCATGTCTTTTATATTTAATGTTTTGTATTCTATATTTTATATAAGAATGTATTTTAAGTGATTGTTTTATAATTGTTTATCCTTTTTATTGACATTGATATTTTTAACCTTGTTTTTATTGATCGTCTTTTAGCTTTTTATGTTGACAGTTTTAATTCTGGCCTAATGTATATGTAACCCTTAGTAAAGTTACTTTCCTTTTTCTTAACATTTACCTTATATAGGGTGTAATTTTCAGTTTCTCCACTAGTGGCAGTAAAGATTTTAAGAGTTGTATTTTATTTGTTCAGAGTGATCATCCCGTCATTTTTTGATCTTTGACGTTTTTTCCTAAATGAGCGAGAAGCAGCGAGTGAAAGGGAAGAAAAAAGACTGAGCGAGGTAAAAGATAAAAAAAAACAGAAATTGTATTTTATTAAAAAAGTATTAAACCTAAGTTGACCGAAAACTAATTTCCAACAGTTAGTGTGTACGTGGGACGAAGATAAATCTGCTGAAAACCAAGAGTGGACTTTGAAAATTGTGGAAACGTTCGTTATCTCGGTGAGTGGTAACCCCATTTTGTGTCATATTAGGCTGCTATCCATTAAAGTGTGTCAAGAAATTAAAAAAAGGGTGAAATGGAAACTTGATGTTTATAAAAAACCAGTTGAGGTAACAAAGGAAACATGTGATTGATATACAGTATTTTTTATTTCATTTTCATGTGTGAAGTCTCCTCAGTTCACCACGTGTTGCAGGCTAAATATCCAGCAAGCTAGTTTTGACTTGTCGGGTTTTGCATGTTAAGTTAATAAATTTTGTTAAGTTAATAAATTTTGTTGTGTATTTTGGGTTTAACATTCTGATGAGGAAAAGACTGTGAAACAATGAAATAGTGTTAAAAGGTTATTATGGACTATGTTGATTTTTTCTGCACATTTGTGTAGACTGTTTTTTGTTGGAGTCCATCTGGATCCTGGCCTTCATCTCTTTCCCATCACTCCTCTCACTTCTCTCTCACCGTCGTCTGGAATTCTCGACTTGGACACTAAGTGGGTTTCTTTAAATTTTTTTTTGAGTGCACTCAAAGGTTTTATTTTCTTCTTTTTTTTGGAAAAAAAGATTTAACTTGAGTCCTTATAGGAACACATTTTTTTTTCTGAGATCTCAGGGTTTTTTTTAACATTTTTTTATGTTAGTGGCCACTTATTTTTTGTTTTGGGTAAAATTTTACGTACTTGGAAGTATTTTCAATCAACACTGAGTTTTTCAGACTGTACTTTATATTTTTGTCATATCTTAAATAATAATTCATTTTTATTCCAACTGGTATTGTTTCAGTGTGATTTCTTGGGGTGCACTATTCCAAATTTTGGAATATATGACTGTGAACAATCTCCTCATCGAATCTAGAGCTAGAGTAACTCCAGTTGATGATATTTAGAGCTGCCACATAATACAGCAGCAGCACTTAGGGGTTACATAAAGTGGCGAGCCAGCCAGGAGATTGTTACAGCATTCATATTTGACACCACCCCAAGTTCAGTACCTTCTTTACATTGCTTTCAAAATGGACATTTGTAATCAGTTTGATTTGCACGGACCTAGTTGTCTGTATGTAACAGGCATAAGTGAAGCTTATACTGACACCGACATTGCTGATTTTTTTTAAGTTAATGGGGACATTAAGAAAATAGTACGGCCCTGATGACCAGATCAGCCCAAGGCCGGTCTTATTGAGTATTCAATGGAGCGAATGATATCAAGACTTGATCCTGCACAACTGGGCAACCAACCAGCCCTAATGATCCAGGTGTTACCTGGCATGTCAAACCATCGAGAAGAAGTTGTCAAGAGGAGCTTGGGAGAGGTTAGCCCATAAATGTTTCTGATTAATTCCAGTTCCCTTGCAGGCACTAGTAAAACTAGCTTTTGGGATGCTTTACAGCCTGAATTTCAGAGAGCCCAGCCTCATTCTGTCTTTCCTTCAAGTCCAGATACTCACATTCACTCTCCTGATCAGATTGCTATTTCTTTAAGTGATGAAGGTGAGGCTCTTGGTGGAGTTCGGTCTAATGCCCCCAAGGAAATCCCACAAAATCCAGATGTTCACAATATTCCATTCAGTCCTGCTGCAGGTGGTCGCACTTTTGACCAAGCTACTGTGAACCCGCCTTATGTTCAAAAGGTCATCGTGGAGCATTTCATTCGCAATGACTCCTCTACCTCCAGCTACAGCCAAAGCAGGATCCGAACTTTCTCTGGACGAGTTCCAAAACCGAACGGTGAAGTTGATTATGACGCCTGGCACACTCAAGTGGATTTGCTCCTCAGCGATATGTCACTGTCTGATTCCCAAAAAGTTCGAAGAATTTTGGAAAGCCTTCTAAGTCCAGCTGCTGATATTGTCAAGCCACTTGGAACAAATGCAGCTCCCCAGACTTATCTTAATCAGCTTGACTCTGCATTTGGAGTAGTCGAAGACGGTGAAGAGCTGTTTGCTACTTTCTTAGGCTCCAACCAAAACTCAGGTGAAAAGCCTTCCATTTACTTAAATCGTCTACAAACTCTCCTAACTAAAGCCATATCTAGAGGGGGAGTCTTGGCTACTGAATCTGACAAATATTTGCTTCGGCAATTTTGTAGGGGCTGCTGGGACCAAAGTCTGATTGTTAGCCTCCAGCTTGAGCAAAGAAAAAGCAACCCGCCATCATTCTCTGACTTATTACTACTTTTGAGGACAGAAGAGGATCGGAGAGCAGCCAAATTTGATCGTATGA
Source organism: Oryzias javanicus (assembly GCA_003999625.1). Classification (NCBI taxonomy): domain Eukaryota; kingdom Metazoa; phylum Chordata; class Actinopteri; order Beloniformes; family Adrianichthyidae; genus Oryzias; species Oryzias javanicus. Next base: position 25,650,952 of record CM012440.1, read on the forward strand.
AGAAGCACCTGGGAAGTGTAAAGGCTGCAACACACATGCATTCAGTCCTCAGCATGTCAGAAATTGAAAGTGAACCAGCCACTACTACAACAAAGAAAAATGATAGTTCTAAACTGGAAAAGGAAGTGGCAGAGCTCCGCAAACAAGTGGAAAAGTTAACAAATGAAAGAAGAAAGGAGCAGAAACCAGAGCGACTGCAAGTTAGCCTCGCTAAAAGTGAACTGCCCATCCAAAGTGAACATTTAGTTGCTCATGCTGTAAACAGAAACACAGTTGGCCAAACACCTACTCCACCTAGGCCATGGTTCTGTTTTAAGTGCGGAGCAGATGGACACATTGCAGCAAAATGTAGTTTTGAAGCCAATCCTGGCCTCGTACGACAAAAGAATGCAGAGCTCAGAGACAAGAGAGATAAATTCTGGGCCCAACATGCAGCCCACCGAACATCTTTAAACTGGAAGAGGCTCCTGCCTTGGGACGACCAGGAGCTGAAGACCAAGATCAGAGAAGTCCTATAGCAATGATTCATAATGAATACTCTCCAGAATACACCAATGAGCCGAACTTTAAACTTCCTCCTGGACTTGTAGGTCCTCGGTGTACTTCTCAAGTCACAATAGGAGAGATAACATGTGATTCAATTCTTGACACCGGCTCCCAAGTTACGACTATTTCCGAAACTTTCCACTCAAGATATTTGTCAACCCTACCTATTCAGCCAATACACCAGCTTCTTGAGGTTGAAGGAGCTGGAGGACAGTCAGTACCTTATCTTGGCTATGTGGAAGCCCTCCTAACTTTTCCTGAGAGTATAACTGGCACTAAGGAGCAGTTATCGGTTCTTGCCCTCATTGTTCCAGAGTGTCAGTTTAACAGCAGAATCCCAGTCTTGGTAGGAACCAATGTCTTGCTACAGCTCTACCAACGTGGGATTAGTCATGACAAGTTCCAGTTCCTCAAGAGGTCTGACAGCATTGCTCTTTTGCTCCAACGCGTTGTTCAGGTCCATGAGAGTGAAACTAAGGCCTGTCTTGTGAAGTTACATGGGGAAAAGCCCATCACTATTCCAGCTAAACATAGAATGTGCCTCTTTGGAAACGTCAGAGTGGGAAAAGCAAATCCTCACACTTCTTTTGTCCTTGAACCTCCTGAGTCTTCCTCCTTGCCTGGTGGATTGTTTCTCCAGTGTGCACTGATTAACATCAACACTAAAGCTTCAAGCAAGATTCCTGTTTTCTTCAGTAACACCACAGATCACAATGTTACTTTGGCCCCAAAGTGTATCATTGGAAGAGTATCTGCTATACAGAGCGTAATGCCCTCAACCTCCACTGTTCTGGCTGATTCTCATACATCATTTAACAAACATTCATTTAACCTCAATGACTCCCCAGTGTCTGAGGAGTGGAAACAACGCATTTTAGACAAGCTCAACTCAATCCCTGAAGTTTTTGCAGTTGGCGATCTTTCTTTTGGCCACACTACTGCTGTGAAACATCATATTCGGTTGCAGGATGAGACACCCTTCAAAGAGCGATCAAGGCCTATACACCCAAGCGATCGAGAAGCTGTTAGGCAGCATCTTAGAGAACTACTGGATGCAGGAGTAATAAGAGAATCCGAAAGTCCCTTTGCATCGCCAGTAGTTGTTGTAAAGAAGAAGGATGGGAAAATAAGGCTGTGCATTGACTATAGAAAGCTTAACACTCGTACCATCAAAGATGCATATGCCCTTCCAATATTGAAGAGACCTTTTCAGCCTTGAGTGGAGCTAAATGGTTCTCGGTGATGGACTTGAAATCTGGTTATTACCAGGTGGAAATGGCAGAAGAAGACAAACCAAAAACCGCATTCACATGTCCTTTTGGTTTTTATGAATTCAATCGCATGCCGCAGGGCATCACAAATGCTCCCAGCACATTTCAACGCCTCATGGAGAAATGTGTTGGTGATTTGCATTTGAGCGAAGTTCTGGTGTTCTTAGATGATCTTATTGTCTTCTCCATACGCTTGAAGAGCATGAGGCGAGGCTCATGAAAGTGTTGAGTCGTCTAAAAGCTATGGCCTCAAGTTGTCTCCAGAGAAATGCCAGTTTTTTCAGGTCCTCTGTGAAGTACCTTGGTCATATTGTGGATGCACAAGGAGTCACACAGACCCAGATAAAGTTTCAGCCCTCAAGAAATGGCCCCGTCCCGCAAATAGAGAAGAACTAAAATGTTTCCTCGGATTTGCAGGATATTATCGGCGATTTGTAGATGGCTATTCAAAAATTGCTAGGCCTCTGAATATTCTCACTTCTGGATACTGTCCACCTAAAAAGAGAGGTAAAGTCTACAAAGTGATAAGAACGAAACCTGGCATAAACCCCCGAACACCCCTTGGTGAGCAGTGGACGCCAGAATGCGAATCTGCTTTCAGAACACTTATCGATAAGCTAATAACAGCCCCAGTTCTTGCATTCGCAAACCCTGAACTACCTTATGTTTTGCATACTGATGCTTGTTGTGAAGGACTGGGTGCTGCTCTTTATCAAGAACAAAATGGAAATCTCAGGGTGATCGCCTATGCAAGCAGAGGTTTGTCAAAGAGCGAGAGGAACTACCCAACTCATAAACAAGAATTTCTGGCTTTAAAATGGGCAGTCTGTGAAAAATTCTGCGATTACCTCTATGGTTCTGAGTTTACTGTCCTAACAGATAACAACCTGCTCACCTATGTCCTCACATCCGCCAAGCTCGATGCAGCTGGACATCGCTGGTTAGCGGCTCTCTCAACCTTCCGATTTAACATCAAGTATCGTGCTGGAAATACTAATGGTGATGCGGATGGTCTGTCAAGGCGACCTCATGCACCCCCTCAAGAGGATCATGAGTATTTACAAGAAAGAGACAGGATTAACAGCATGGCGAAACGCCTACTGGAGACAGAAGTTCCCTCTGATGCAGTTTCTGCAGTGTGTCATCATCATTCTGTGATGTTACACTTGCCGGTCTAGCAGAATCTCTGCTGTTAATGCATCTTCCATACCTGACCTGTTTCTGATCAAAGCCAAACCACCTTGCCTGGTATGACAAAAGAAGATTGGTTTAAAGCACAAAGGGAAGATTCATCAATTAAGAGAGTGATTACCTTTCTGGAAAAAGGACAAAAGCCCCACTTTAGAGTGGTTAAACATGAGCCTCTTGAAAGTAGGTTGATCTTACAGGCGTGGGACAGGCTAGAGTTTAAAGAGGGTGTCCTTTACAGGAAGTGTTTTGATCGCGGCAGTGAAATCTTCCAACTTGTGTTACCAGAAAAATACAGAGACAGAGTCATGCAAGGCCTCCATGATGAAGTTGGTCACTTAGGGGCAGAACGTGTGTTAAATCTTGCTCGTGCTCGTTGTTACTGGCCAAAGATGAAAGAGTCTATTGATCAAAAATGTCAGACATGCGAGCGATGCTTTAGGAGGAAAGCTCGACAGCAGAGGGCTGCCCTATGGTGAATATTCAGACAACATACCACTAGAACTGTTTGTATGGACTACTTGTCTCTTGAACCGGACAGTCGAGACACCAGGGAACATATTGGACATCACCGACCATTTTACCAAGTTTGCAGTAGCTGTGCCTACAAAAGATCAGAAATCTAAAACAGTTGCTAAGGCTCTATGGGAGAACTTCTTGGTGCATTATGGTTTCCCCAGTCGTCTTCATAGTGACCAAGGACAAGACTTTGAATCCAGCGTTATCAAAGACCTGTGTTCACTGATTGGAGCAGAGAAGGTGCGCACAACACCGTACCATCCCCAGGGAAATCCTGTCGAGCGGTTTAACAGGACCCTGTTAAGCATGCTTGGAACTCTGGATGACAAAGATAAACATCACTGGAGAGATTTTGTTAAGCCTCTTGTACATGCGTACAACTGTACAAGGAATGACACCACAGGCTACTCACCATATGAGTTGATGTTCGGCCGGCAGCCGACACTTCCTGTTGACCTCATCCTAGGGTTCAATCCTCCTATTGAGAACCATGCAACACACTCAGAGTACGTCCAAAGCTTGCGTCAGCGACTCCAAGAGAGTTATGCACTGGCAGCAGAGAACTCAAAGAAAGTTGCTGCTCGAAATAAGCTCAGATATGATGCAACTGTCAGAGCTGCTGAATTATCTGCAGGTGATCGTGTCCTTGTGAGGAATGTCAGCATTCGCGGAAAGCACAAGTTAGCTGACAAATGGGAAAGGCCCATCCATGTTGTCGTCAAGCAGATGGGTGGTGGCCCTGTTTATGTTGTCAAGCCGGAGTTTGGAAATGGTCCTCACCGCACCCTTCACAGAAACTTACTATTGCCCTGTGGATTTCTGCCGATGGAGATTTCTCCTGATCCTCAATCACCTAAAGAAAAGCCATGGAAAACAAGACTACGGAGCAGTAAAAAGACTGAACACGAAATGGAATGTGATGAATCAAATGATGATGAGGAGGAGGACTACTGTCTTGGAGGACCCCAACCGTTAACCACATGGGGCCCTTATGTGCAGGAGGTTGTAACCATCCCAAACCACCCTCTTCAGGCATCCTTAAACCCTGAAGCTCCTGAGTTCAAGGCTCAAGAACCACAGGCAAGAATGCCTCAATCTGCCATGCCCCTTCTGTCAGATGAACCTAGTAGGAGAGCAACACAGTCTCCAGTTCAACAAAGAGATCATGTCATTATTGACATGCCACAAAGTGAAATGAGGCAGGAAGAGGACGTGAACATTGGCACTACTTCAGCTCATGAAGAAAATGCTTTACATGAGGACAATTCCATTGAACATCCTAATGAAAACTTGGAAGTGCCCAAAAGAGTATTTCCAATGGAAATACTCAGAGAGAAAAACATCCCCATCCCCCCCATAAATTCACCTATGATGAGTTAGGGAAGCCTTTGATTCTTGCCCTTAACCAACTTTTTGAGACGCTAAATGACATCCTTCCCCAACATCGAGTCTTAGTTGGGTGTAACTCGCATGAAGGGACTCATGCAGTCTAGAGGGGGAGAATGTAACCCTTAGTAAAGTTACTTTCCTTTTTCTTAACATTTACCTTATATAGGGTGTAATTTTCAGTTTCTCCACTAGTGGCAGTAAAGATTTTAAGAGTTGTATTTTTATTTGTTCAGAGTGATCATCCCGTCATTGTTTTGATCTTTGACGTTTTTTCCTAAATGAGCGAGAAGCAGCGAGTGAAAGGGAAGAAAAAAGACTGAGCGAGGTAAAAGATAAAAAAAACAGAAATTGTATTTTATTAAAAAAGTATTAAACCTAAGTTGACCGAAAACTAATTTCCAACAGTTAGTGTGTACGTGGGACGAAGATAAATCTGCTGAAAACCAAGAGTGGACTTTGAAAATTGTGGAAACGTTCGTTATCTCGGTGAGTGGTAACCCCATTTTGTGTCATATTAGGCTGCTATATCCATTAAAGTGTGTCAAGAAATTAAAAAAAAGGGTGAAATGGAAACTTGATGTTATAAAAAACCAGTTGAGGTAACAAAGGAAACATGTGATTGATATACAGTATTTTTTTATTTCATTTTCATGTGTGAAGTCTCCTCAGTTCACCACGTGTTGCAGGCTAAATATCCAGCAAGCTAGTTTTGACTTGTCGGGTTTTGCATGTTAAGTTAATAAATTTTGTTAAGTTAATAAATTTTGTTGTGTATTTTGGGTTTAACATTCTGATGAGGAAAAGACTGTGAAACAATGGAAATAGTGTTAAAAGGTTATTATGGACTATGTTTGATTATTTTCTGCACATTTGTGTAGACTGGTTTTTTGTTGGAGTCCATCTGGATCCTGGCCTTCATCTCTTCATCCCATCACTCCTCTCAACTCATCTCTCATCACCGTCGTCTGGAATTCTCGACTTGGACATTAAGTGGGTTTCTTTAAATTTTTTTTTGAGTGCACTCAAAGGTTTTATTTTCTTCTTTTTTTTGGAAAAAGATTTAACTTGAGTCCTTATAGGAACACATTTTTTTTTCTGAGATCTCAGGGTTTTTTTTAACATTTTTTTATGTTAGTGGCCACTTATTTTTTGTTTTGGGTAAAATTTTACGTACTTGGAAATATTTTCAATCAACACTGAGTTTTTCAGACTGTACTTTATATTTTTGTCATATCTTAAATAATAATTCATTTTTATTCCAACTGGTATTGTTTCAGTGTGATTTCTTGGGGTGCACTATTCCAAATTTTGGAATATATGACTGTGAACAATCTCCTCATCGAATCTAGAGCTAGAGTAACTCCAATTGATGATATTTAGAGCTGCCACATAATACAGCAGCAGCACTTAGGGGTTACATATACAAGGCTTTTATATATATACATATATATCTAATATATTTGTACAAATGTTTTGTGTTTTATATATATGTAACGACTGCACCACCGTGCAGCAGACTGAGACGGAGCCACAACAATATAAAATGGTCCTTAAGGTAAATTACTCACAGAATTTAAAGAAATGTTCCCCCTCTTCAGATATTTTCTATATTCACTACATACCACAGACTACTAAAGGTGTTCTAGTTTGAATTGTTTTCCTTTGATAAGTTTGTAACATTCAGTGGAGCTAAATTTGTTCTAGTGGGAGTTTTCCATGACCTTTTAAAGCTGCTGTCAAACATTCTACAGTTTTGTTCAGATGCCAAATATGTTTAAGGATTTATATGTGTTTACCTTTTTAGTCTAGAATGTCAGAGAATAAACATGAAAATAACATCAGTTAAAAAAAAAGATTTTAAAAATGTTTCATTCCAGTGTGAAAGGAGATATAAGAGAAGTAAAATGCAACCTTCAAAAATGACAAACTGTACCATTCAATCCTGATGAATTCCAGGCAGGACATTCAGACCATGTTTGGACCTTCCCTCCAGCTTCCTTCAGGGGGAAGCTCCATTTCCCCCAAATCCAGGTGAGAGCTCCTGATTTCTTGTTAAACAAATTCAATCGATGACTCTTGAATTTGTCTTTGAGAGTTGCGTCATCCAGGAGCGGTTTACCTCTACCAGGAGCAAACTGCTCCCAGCAACAAATCTCCTGGGACCCCGGCTTCTCCGTCACGACATGGAGGTGATTCATGGAAAGGGTCAGCTGTCACTTTACCTGTCAACCTGTGCTCCAACCTGTCCGTATAACCGTGAGCTTTGGCTTGAAATAACCTGAGTATGAGCAGGTGAAACGAGCTCCCTCTGCACAGCGGGGAGGTCAGAGTGAGGAGTTTCATTATCCCGGAGGTTCTTGGAAGAGTCGGGGCTCTGGTGTCCTGAAGTGATTTGTGGATCGGGTCACCATGACTTTTGGCTAACAGGAACATACAATGTTTGTGTATAAATCAAAGATCACTTCTGACAAAGACCATTAGCTCACTAACAAAATACCTTGTGTTTGACGTGTTTAATAACAAAAAGCTGTGAACTGAAATCAGTGATAAGTGATTGTTGAATGAGGTTGTCATGGATCTGTCACATGAATCAAAACTCTTCCGGAGTCTCTGCTGGAACATGTTGAAGATTTGGAGAAGGAAATGCTGAGATACGGGGCTTTTCTCAGAACGTGATGCTGCTCAATAAAGCGTTTTATGTATATTTTTCATGATTATCAAACATTCTGTTTCCACCACTCCTTCTTACGCTACGTTCATGTGATGCACGTTCTCAAACGCACATTTAGCCCATCCTGCTCACATCGGACAAGCAGGGAGGGACTTCTTTTTCTATTTATATGATTTACAACCTCATGTCCGCCACCAACAGTTGGAATAGATTTAGTGTGAAATGTTGAAACGCGTGACTCTTGGCTTTTTTCTTCTTAGCTCTTCCCAATATATGAAAGACTTGGTGTTATTTACTTTTATTTAATTTTTATTTATCCCGGCAGGACAGATTGACAATAACAGCATTCTTATTTTTAACTGTGGCCTGGAAAAAGGCAAGACTTTTGAGAGAGAAAGAAAGAAAGAAAGAAAAATGAAAGAGATTGAAATTGAATAAAATCAGAAAAAACACATTCTAAAATGTGATATCCTAAAATCCTTGCATTGTTTGACAGCAGCATTTATATTTAAAATAGAATAGGACTTTATTGTCACAGGGGAAATGAAATTGCAGCAACTGTTTCAGTGCGAGACATAATATAAAATAAAATAAAATAAAATATAATATAAAATATAGAAAGAAAAATATGTCAAATTATATACAGAGAAATTGTGCAATATGAGAGTAATGCCAAGACTGTACAGGTGTGTACATTATGATGTGCAAAAAGAGCTTGAGGTAGATAATATTTCAATGAACTAGATATGTATTTGTACATAAACAGTATATACATATATGAACATATACAGTGGTGTGAACATATATCTGTGCAATTTGGAATTTAAGATGGATCTTGCCTTTGGAAAGAAGTTGTTTTTCAGTCTGTTTGATTTTGTTTTGATGCCTCTGTATCGTTTTCCAGAGGGCATCAGGGCAAACAAGTCCGAGCCAGGGTGGGAACTGTCCTTGATGACGTTTGGAGCCCTGCTGAGGCAGCGTGCAGAGTAGATGTCAGTCAGAGTAGGAAGGGGGCATTAAGATGGTTTTTAGCTTGTGAAATAAAAGTGTTCAGTCTGAAAGAACCAAGCGAAGAGTTTGACAACATACGTCCAGTCGGGCACAAAAATCAGTTATTTATGAAGTTCACCTGGTTTAATTTTTAGCGTGCATTCGATGGCTGCACGTGTTCTACGTAGAGTCCAAAACGATCATGGAAACTTGCATAACGACACATGAACAAGAGAGTTTTGAACTAAAACACAAATCCACAGAAAGTGGAACGTGCGTGGCTTCACCCTCTTCTCCCATGTTGTCCTTCTCTACATACACAAACATCCTCTTTTGGTCTTCCTCTTTCCTGATATCTCCAGCCTTATCATTCTTTTACAAACATCCTCACCGTTCCTCTGCTGAACATGTTCAAACCATCTCCATCTGCTTCCCCTTCCACATCTCCAACATATCTGACATGAGCTGTTCTTTTGGTATATTAATTTCTTTGAAATGTGTTTTTTTTTCAAATAAATAATAACAGTGAAGAGGTTAGTTACATGAACCTCTGGCTGTGAGGTTGGTGGTTCAAGCACAAACATTCAATGTTAACTTTGACACAAAGTGTGTTTGTGGATCGCAGGAGGATCTGCTGGTTTACTCACATGTAAAACTGTGAATGTGTTGGTAAGTTTAGTGATCCAGACCGACAGAAGACCCAGGAACAAGTGATGGGAATTCATTTCTGATAAGAATGTGACCAAGTTTCTCCAGTTGCTGAATTGTGGGTTTTTTTTTAGGGGTTCTAAAACTTGACCGATGGGCCGGACCAAGAGCAGATGCTTCAAGTGTTTTGGCAAGCAACCTCAAAAACCAACATGGAATCTGGACAAAACATGTTTTTTTATTTAAAACACGGACTTTTTGTTCCTATTTTAGAGCCAATTGCACCAACTGGTTAATGTCTTTCAGGGAAAAATGCTCTGATTGCTGTGTTGGAATGATTGGAAAAATGACTCCAGAAACACAGATGTGTGTCAGAAAAACAACTAATCTGCAAAATAACTGTTTGCACCTAAACACAAGTCACTTTATTTGTGGTGTATCATCTAAAGAGTTAGAGGGAAATCAAACATTAATATGAATTATCAATATCATTTGTTCCAGTCTGGTGGGCCGGATTAAATGATCTAACCCTTTCGCTCTCCCAGGCTTGTTTACATTAAAGTGGGGTCATCTGGACCCCACAAGACAGAGCGCTGAACTTTTTTTTTTTCAATGATAGTCAGTCTTTACTGGTGTCCGATGCCAGACATGAAGTCTTGTCCACCTAACGCCTCAATGTAAGGGTGGGGTCATCTGGACCCCATAAGAGAGCACGAGGGCCGAGAGGCGGCAAATGGCCCCCGGGCCGTAGTTTGCCCACTCCTGCACTAGTTATATTTGTTAAAACATTAATTAATACACACTCAAAATAATGTATATCAGTTTGTGTGCAATGAATTCATGTATTGTATGATTTTTGGTTTTCAATTGAAATAATTGAAGCTTTGGTGCATGGTCAACAAGGAAGATCTATCTTCCTTGTTGTTGAGGTGCAGTGAACTTTTCACCTCTCAGTACTGCGTCTTTATCCTGAATTAAATGCTTACCCAACCCGCCTTCTTCAATCATATTTTTACCTTTAAATTCATGGATAGTTGCATTCCAGATGTTTTCACAGGCCCTCCTCCAACCTGTTCTCTTCCACAAGAGATGCTTTGACATGGTCTGGCCTTATCACCATCAGTGTGTAGGTTTTGGGGTTCATCCATCCATCCATATGCATGGAGTTTATCCCAAGCATTTAAGACGTCAGCAGCCCGACCACCAAAGATTTGGGAATGTATTTGTTTCTCAAGAATCCGTCCGTCCATCCATCCAATAGCCTGTCACAGGGCACGAATTCTCAAGATCTCTCCTGATTTAAATCAAATAAATCAGTTATTTAACCAGTAATCTGTCAAATAGTCTGTTCCAGCTGCACCAGGTTTATTAGTTCAGACAGGAACTATGTACAGCTTAAAGTCCACAAAGCTAAATCAGGGTCAGACAGGCAGAGGTCAATCACGAGCATGGGGTCATCCAGGAAGAGAGTAGAGATGTCATAGTCCAGGCGAGGGTCAGGACAGGCAGCGATCAGAGATTAAACGGGGAGAAACAGAAGATCAGGTCCAGGTAGAAACGCTCAGTAATTCTGGCAAACAATACTTCGCACTGCGTGAGGATCAGTGTGCTGCTTCAGTGTCCAGCTGAGCGCTATTCTGGTACTGTGGGCTGGGGTTTCTGGGAGATGTAGTGGAGTCAGTACTCTGGAGAGTACTCCCACTGTTGGCCAGAGGGGGAGACAGACCTCTGACTCCTGACATAGAGAGAACTGGACAAATAACCCTCTCTCCCCTCGCGTTCCAAACAGGAAGTACCAGCTGGTCCCAGAAAGCCATAGACTTCTATTGAAAAATAAACAGCTGTTAGTCATTCTGATTGTCCGAATAACCACTTCTGCTCTGCTGTCATTTTTAAAATTTTTTTGTTGAACGTCGTTTTATGCTATTATAAATTTTCTTTAACGCTAAAGCGTAAACTAGCCAATCAGATACCTCAAAAAAAGCATCTCAAGCATTCAAAACGTTTGATTGAAAATCAGGCGACATCCGTACCGCGGAAAAACCCCGACTGAACCCGAGGTTACAGCCTTGTTTAGTCCATCTGTATTCATGTCACAATGATTGAACCCTGGAACACCGCAGCCGTCACCAGCCATGCATTATTAACGCTGTTTGACATTTTATTAATCTAAGCAATCAACCTGAATCAGCTGATTCTGACGCGGAGAAAAGCAGATTTTCATTCTGGTTTTGTGCTGATATATACAACACAATAGATCAGCAGCTGGAAATATTTTAACGGAAAGAAAAAAAAGATTAAGAAAAATCAAGATTAACTCTAAACGCAGAGAAGAAATCTTCAGTCTGTCATTTATTAAGACTATTGAACCTTTCTGGAAGCAAAATTTTACACATCTTTTTGAAACAACAAACAGCGTTGATCCCATGGCTTTAAGAATATTTTCACGCTGTTAAGTAAAGCGTGCTCTTTTTACTTCACAAGTAAACCTCCAAGGGCAACTTTTATTTTAACGGGGAGACAAACTTCAAAGACTTCTTAATGCCTGAAGGAAATTCAAAAGAAGAAAACACATCCTGTCCCTAAGACTCTCATCCTAATGTCAAATGGTTCATTTAGGTGTTTGAAAAATAACATTTTAAGTGTATTTTTTCATCCGGTGTAGTTTTGTGGTAAATAGCAAGAATCAGTGAAGTTCGTTCCCCCTTTTGGAGAGCTAATCTGTTTGCTTCTAATCATGTGAACATTCAGAAAAACAGAAGCAGCAGTGATGAAGCCTTAGAACTGCAAAGACGGAGCATGGAGGTGAGGTGAGATGGATCACCTGAGCCCAGATCATATCTGACAGTGTGAGGTGCAGATGCTGGCAGAACCTGAAATATGACTGCTGCAGCCAAAGCCTGGATCCTGATGATTCATGGACTGTTTGGTGATTCAAGCAAGCTAAAGCCATAAATGTCAATACAGCAACTCGTGAAATAACCTGATTGTTGTTGACAATAAAGTCAAATGTGGTTAAAGCTTGTGTGTAATGTTGACCCGTTCTGTTGGCTGAACCTTCACATCCAGACGCTCCTCGTCAAGAAACAATGCTGAGGTGCTATTGGATGTGCTTTAAAGACCTCCTCCAATGAAAATCCTGTTTTTAGAGTTTTTAACATGTATGTAGAAAGAAATCATTTCATTTTCTGAGTATTTCTCCTTTTAAATCTCTGTCAATCAAACTGTCTTGGACAGACTCTGTCTGAATGAATGATCTTCTTTCTGCTGCACATGCACTAAACCCTCATCTGGTCCGGCTAGGGCAGGGGTTAGCAACCTTTAACAGTAAAAGAGCCATTTGGGCTTGTCTTGTACTGATCAAAACCTAAAAGGATCTGCATTGACTTATGTTAGGCTTTAAGAAATTTTGATTTGCATTCATAACTTTCTTTTTGGTTTGTTTTTTTCAATAAATGTGAATAATGTCTATTTTTGGCACCAACAAAAGTATATATAGAAGCTAGCATTTCTCAAAAGGTAGTTTTTTACGTTTTTAACTTTACTAGCAAAAAAGCAAGCTTGTTGCTTAATTACTAGCTGAACTTCAAATTAGCATAACATTTCTCTGTAAATTAAATTAAATCTGTAAAAATATTAGCATGTTGCCGAAATAAAAGCTAAACTCAAAATTAGCCTAAAACTTCCGGTAGATAACAAATTAGCTAAAAATGTTAGCATATTGCTAAAATATTAGCTAAACTCCAACTTAACATAAAAAACTAATTAGAGGCCAAATCTGACAAAAAAAAGCTAGCTTGTTGTTTAATTACTAGCTGAACTCCAAAATAGCCTAAAATTCCTCAGAAAACAAACTTAGTCAAAAACGTTAGCATGTTGCTAAAATAAAAGCTAAAATTCTAAATTAAAAGCCTAAAAACTCCAGTAGGTAACACATTAGCCAAAAACCGTAGCATGTTACTAAAAAAATTGTTAATCTCCAATTTTTTTGAAATTTATCATTATTTTATTTTTCTTCAGCCAGAGAGGCACTATGGAGACATAAAAGAGCCACATGTGGCTCTGGAGCCGCAGGTTTAAGACCTCTGGTCTAGCAGGTCTAGTTCAGCTTCTGGAGAAGAGAAGATGCTATCTTCACATTGACTGCAGTCAAATGAGCCGCCGTTCACATTTCTGTTGTCCAATCAGCCGTCACTGGATTTTTAGTGTGACTTTCATCCAATACTTACGGTCACCATTTTCTGCTCTGAGAAACCAATGAATTGAATGTATTGTCAGTAAACATTGGAGAATGAGCTGAAAGAATCCCCCTCAGAGGAGATTTTGGAAACAGAGGCTTCAGATCAACATGAAAAATGTCCTTTTAAGACATTTAGGTTGTGGGATTTTAGTTAAAAACTTCATAATCATAATTAAAACTCTACTGGGGATAGCTTTTTAACATTAAAAAAAATTCCATAGGGGGAAATTAAAAAACTCATGTATTAATGATTTATTAATCTGTTAAGATGCAGATATAGATTAAAAATTTCCAGCCTCTAGCTCCGCCCTGGTGCCGTCTGACTGCCTTGACCCCCCCCAGCATAGAAAACAAATGCATAAGAGCGATCTAAGGGTTTTTTGTCCTGCCCTGAACTGTGTGCACATTGTGGATAAACATTTGCCGTCAAATCTATTTCATTTCAGATGAGCCACAGATTTAAGCCTGAGGAAATTCTATTTCCTTTTCTCATTTAACATCATTTTATAATAATGTCTCTCGGCTTGAGCCCCACAGACCACCGTAAAGGCTCAAATGGCCAATGCGCTGAAACTGAATCTGCAATTTCACTTTCTCAAAGCATTAAGTCATGTAAAAGAGCCATCAATTATCACACATTGATTGTCTGTTAGGATAACAGAAAAAGATTTTTGTCTTTCAACATCCCAAACACAATCCTGAATGTAATCTGTTTTATTCAGATGGAGTTGAAAGAAAAAGCCCAGATATTATTAATGCATGAGCACTACTTGCAGCCCAAAGAAGTGAAATTAATGTCAAAGCAATGTAATACTGTGTGTATTATTAAAGCACACACTTTCAAATAAATGTTTAACAACAAATAAGAAATAAAAAAACAAAGTTGAGGAGAACAACAGCTCTACTGTACAGTTGGTCATGCTCCAAACAAAAGCTGCACGATCCTTCTGAAAACAGAGGATTTCATCAACGATCAGGCCTTGATAGTAGAAGTACAGCATTTCTGCCTGTTCTGTGTTTGGCTTGTAACTACACAGAACTAAGTTTAAATATCTGTTTTTTTAAACTTCTATGTTGAATAAACACGCAGCAGGCGCCAATGAATGATTGGATCATTCATCACTTTCCACAAATGACAGCTATTCATAATCAGGGAACTTCTGTATCAAGATGAACACATAAAGATGCACAGAAGCGTGTTGGTACAGGTTTTTTTTCTTTTTTTGTAACCTGTTTTGTCAAACGGAATTTTGAACTCATGTGTTATTTTTCGTCCATCTTTTAGTGGACAGGTCACCAGTCTGCTGCATGACCACGCACTCACACCTGGAGTCAATTTACAGACACCAATTAACCTAATATCTATATACATATATATAGATATATATATTAGGAGTGTGTGGAAGAATCAATTTGGCGATATTTCATAATATTTCGTTAACTGATACTTGTATCGATTTAAAGTCCTGACAAGGTGATATTTAATTAAGTATTTACAAGTGTCTTAATTTTGTTTTCCACCAAAACCCACTGAATTAAGGCTCTTTGAGGAAGCTCTGCACTGTGACCAAAACAACAATAAGATCTTGCGAGATTTAGCTTGTGTTAAACGTTCAGTCAACCTCGTGGTTTTTGTCATTTTAAGACACATACTACTTAGTTTTTCACTTGAAATGGGTACTGAACCGAAACCCTTTGCGATGTTGCTACCAGTAAAAGTAAACAATTGCAGTGCTAAATGTTGTAAAATAATCATTTTACTATTCCATCCAGCTCCTGAGGAAAACCATACCGGTGTTTCGACTGCTCTTTGTCAGGAATGTTTTAATTAGTTTGTTCTGGGTTTGCTGCCGACTTTATGTAATCATTATTTGACTTTCTTGAAGTTTTTCGTGAACCTCAATAATAGAATCAAGGTTTAATTTACAGATAAACACGTTGTTTTGTTGTTTTTTTTACAGTTGTCACCCATTTCTGTAGCTTTTTCTAACCTGCACATTTAGATTTTTTATTTTCTGTTTCTAAATAAAAGCAACATTAGAGTCTTTGTCTGGAAATTGTTGTAAAGGTTTAACAGAGTTTCTCTTTACATGAGGTTGATGCAACAAATGTGTCTTCTGCTGGGAAACATACGGTGTGTACAGTATCTGCTTGTATTTCAAAAGGCTCCAAAAGATATTAAGAAATAGACCAGCTTTTGTCATGCTTTCAGTTGGTCCTCTGGCTAACTAAACACTTCCATGTAGACCATCACATGCCTGCAGCTTCTTCACAATAAGTCTTCTTTTCAGCAAGCCCTTGATTCATGCTCATCCCCAGACTTCTGGCAATGGTTTGTTCTCATTTCCAATAAACTTCTAAATAAATGCGGATTAATGCATGCTTTGTGAAGAAGCTAATTCTCATGGTTTCTGTGGAACCACATCCAGTGTTTAGGATGGAAATCTCAGTTTCAAAACCTTTTTTCAGTGGGCGATCATGTGATTGAAGGCATGGAGTTACTTTTACAAGTTAATCTAAGACATGAAGGATGACTCTTAAAAAGTTCATAAGAGATGAACCGGACCGCAAACTTGCTGAGAAAGGAGAAAAAAAAACACAAACGAAGTTGCTTCTTGAGTTCTATATGTGCTGTTCTGAATATAGAGTTGAGGCTGAATGATAGTGTAGTGGTTAGCACCTTCACAATAAAGTAACAATCCAGCCAGCAAGGACAGATGGGCCCCATATGGATTCAAAGTGGGCAGAAAATGTGGCCTTCAGTGCGTTTGTCTACAGTTTCCATTGTGTCCCACCTGTGTTAGCTTAAGTGGACACTCAGGCGGTTGGCTCGCTATGCTAGCCAGCCGCCTGGTGGACAGCAGAGCTCGCTAGATTACTACAGCGGAGCTTACTACTGTAGAACTCACTAGGTCTATACAGTGGAGCTCATAAGAACTCACTAGCGCAATACAGCGTTGCTCACTAGCTTGATATAGCGGAGCTCACTAGCTCTGCTATAGCGGTCCTCGCTATAGCAGAGCTTGCTAGCTCATCACAGCAGAGCTCGCTAGCGCTGTACAGTGGAGCTCGCTAGCTCGATACAGCGTAGCTCACTTCAGCAGAACTCGCTAGTGTAATACAGCGATCCACTTCAGAAGAGCTTGCTAGTTCAATACAGCAGAGCTTGCTAGCTTGAAACAGCGGAGCTCGTTAGCGCAATACAGCAGAGCTTGCTAGCTTGACCCAGTGGACCGCGGTAGCGCAATACAGTGGAGCACAAGCTCGCTACAGCGGAGCTCGCTAGCTCAATACAATGGAGCTTGCTACAGTAGAGCTTGATAGCATGCTACGCGTCCACTGGGAGGCTGGCTAATGTAGAGCCAACCCACTGAATGCTCACCTGACACAGATGGGGCCACCACAGAAACTGTGGACAAACCCAATGGGGTCACATTTTCTGCCCACTTTTAAATCAAATGGGCCAACTTATCCCTCCTGGCTCTGGTTTAAGCCCCACCTAGGGTTTCTTCTATGTCCTAAAATATGCACTGTAATTCTTTCAAAGATGCTTAATTGTACCTGTAGGTGTTTTGCCCTTCAATGAACAGTGTACACCTCACACAGCACCATCAAGGACCAGCAACTCTCCAAAAAACCGGTTTGAAAAATGAAAAGATTTATAGAGTTTTTGAACAAGATGCCATGTTTTTAGAGTAGGACTGAATATTGTTCTGAATACTTTAAAATTATCCATTAGTTTTGTTGATTTAATTTCTTTCTGTTTTATGTCTTTAGGATGGCATCCCATATCAGTTCTGTCCTAAATGTAATGTCATTGTTTTCAGGAATATATAATAAATAGTAATAAATAGTTAAATGTTTCAGTTTTTTTCAGATCTAAAAGCCAAATAATTAATTATAATTGGTAAAATGGATGACAATTAGCTGACAAAACAAAAATACAGGTCACCTGAAAATCCTCTCATAACCATAAATTAATAAACAAACTTTACTTACAGATGTTTCAACAAGAAAAATTTTCAAATGACTCTGAAAGGCACTTACTGTATTTATGAGGCAACTGACTGGAGCTGTGGTCACTCGGTGGCGGCAACCCTCAAACTCAGTGGTGGACACCAAGAATCAGAGTCTGTTGAACGGAAGAGGAATGCCTCCAGGGCCTGGTTGTCCCGTTCCATCCCGACTCTGGAACATTGGAGAAGGTCTTTAGCCTTGTTAAAGCCACTGAGCGATCCTGGAAGTCTGCACATCAGGTCCACAAATGTTTCTGGAGAAGGCGACATGCCTCACCACAGCAGACTACTCAGTCATCACCAAAGTCTAGTTGTCTCCAAAATGCAGATTCTTTGGATGCTATGATTAGTGTGATGCTAATCTCAAGCAGAGACCGCCACTGGATGAAAGGTCATGATGTCAATTATCAGTTTTATTAGTCCTATAAACAGCTAAAACAAAGACCATTCCCTCTTCAGGGCTTGGTTTTGGAAGCCCAAGAATCTTGTCTCTGATGTTAGCCAATAAAATTATAATTTGGCTTCATAAAATTCTGTTCTCTCTGGATGAGTTTGATTAAATGAAGATTTGTTACATCCAGAACTAGCATTGGATGAATTCTTTCTTTCTTTCAGAAGAAAAATGACACACAGACATGTTAAAAACTGCAATGATAAGTTCACTTGAGTCTAACATGCAAGAGAACTCTGGTGCGCTTCAGCAAAAATGTGCATTCATCTGGACAATCATACTCTTTTATCAAAAAGAAGAAAAAAATTATTAGGAAATGACACAAGAGCCAAGAATATTCCAGTCCCTAAAACCTAAGACCTGAAATAAAGTCAAAGCTTAATGAATCATTAAATAAGGGAAACAGAGAGACGGTAACGGGTTGCTGACCAGACAAAGCTCAACTGAAAACCATACATTTGAATACACTCAGGATGATTAACCCAGATGTGGAGAATGAGTTACTTAAACCTGACAAACCCAAAAAAAAAACATTGAAGCCAAGAAAATACGACTGAAACACAACAAATAAAAGCAGAATCCTCACGGTCAAATCTAAACGGGAAAAATATTTGTCCATGTGAATAACCTCACACCTCAAAAGAAGACTTTACAGGGAGTGATTTTTGGAAGGTAATAAAGAAGCAACGAAAAAAAGTAGGACTGAGCAGCGGCGCTCCTTGTAGCAGCTCGCCGCCAGCTGCTATAAGGAGCGCAGCTGCTGCTCCACAGATTGGATGAAACGCCAACAGCATATTTGTGACAGCTAATGGTATCTTACTTTCTATTTTAACTTAAAAAAAAAGTCCCGTCTTCTAATCAAATAATCATTGACGTTGCTGTTATGGTTTGGTGTTTTCATTTATTGGTTTTGGTGGTGTTGTTGTTTTGTGCTGATGTTCTCTGTCTGTTTGTGCTTCCACAGATTGGCGTGGGGCAGGAGGCGTGGCCTTCTCTACCTGACGGCCTTGCACACCTGCATCCCATCCTAATTTATGAGCCTTCAAAAGCCTCTCCCTGGCTCCTCCACTCTGCCAGGTTATTATCCATCCCATTCCAATGAAGCGCTCATCGGCCCAGCTCCCTGGCTCCACCACCAGTCTGCGTCTTTTGTTTAGTTTAGTCATTGTGGGCTATTAAAACCTTCTCTGTTGCCCATCTCGTCTGGCTCTGCTGTGGGATCTGTCTACTCACCCCGTGACAGTTGCTGTGACCAATAAATCCAATCCAGTTTTTCCTCAGATTTCTTGGGGTAAGCTAACATCAGTATGGTCTTTCACTGAATTACAATCCTTTACAGCACAGATATTATCTTCTCTTCTCCAGCCCCTACAGCTGCATCCGGGTTAGCTAGCTACTGTGACGTATCAAAGTTTCAGGAATTCAAACTGAGATTTTCTCTGAAACTTTGATTGACAGCGACTTAAAAGGAGAAATACTCGGAAATGCAAACATGAAATGATTTCTTATGATATTTTTTCTCTTTCAGAAGAAAAATGCAACAAATACATGTTAAAAACTCAAGGGGGGGGGAACTGTAACCCACCTATAGGATCATCTTAAGTATGAGTACATGATTGATTTGTTTTTAACCAATTCTTCAGAACTGTTTTGAATCACAGTTTCTGAGGTTTTTTGACAGAGTATTCCAGAGTTGGGTTCCTCAGATTGAGACCATCATTTCAGTGAATTAGGTCCTGCGTCTGTGTACCTCACAGTCTCCTCTAGACACAGCTCTGGTGCGAATCCTTACATCTGTTTTTCTGTTTCTAAAATTCCTTAAAGATGTAGGAGCAAGCCCATTCAACACTTTAAAAATGAGACAGGCATGTAAAACAGATCATTTTCAAAGTCCAGTATGTTATATTTATTGAGAATGATACCACAGTGAGATTACTAAGGTTTCTTGTCTAGGATATCTTATCTATGGCTGTATGTCTATGACTAGTCCAAATTCATTCCCTACTCACTATACAGTGCATTTGCCGTTTTATAGTTCTAAAAATCCAAAACCAGTCCCCTAGAAAAAGTATTTTCGAAAAACTAGTGTGCATTGATTCTCACTACATCAGCGAATACAGACCACAATGCATTGCGGTTAAGAAATTTTTGCAAAAAAAAAGTAAATGTAATTTTTTAATAAACCATCAATATTTTCATCATTAAAACACAGTAGAGTCACAAATACATGTTGTAAAATGTTCAATGTATTGATTCGATTTTTACTTCATGAAATTTGGGATGTTATATCAGGTGTTTAAACATTAACCAAACCCTACATTCACTTTTTTTATCTGTTGACATCTATAAACGGGTCTAAATGGGTCACCAAACAGGGAAGTTGGAGGCTGACTCTGCCCACAGCTGCAATATGAAAATCCAGTAAGAGGGGCGGGGCTTGGGGGCTGGACTGTTATCATTACTGGAGCTGCAGATCAAGATGTCAGACTTCTGAAACTTACATGGTTGACATCAGGAAATCAACTGTAATACCTCAACTCAACCTGTAGGGGGCAGCACACAGACAAGTTTTGACTATATTTTCAAGAATTAAACGATTTTATTTTAATAAAAAAAATGTAGCAATGTCCAACAGACAGCATTGTTTATAGAAGTCAACAGACAAAACAAGTCAAAAGAATCTGGCTACAGAGAAAAATATTGAAAGCTGGAAGTCCCTCCCCCTGCCGGAGCCGGCCGCAACAAATATCGTTTTAAGCTTTTGACCTTTTTCTGTTTTTTTCTCTCTTTCATCGACCGTTTTTACCGTTCTTTTCTCTGTGACACTCTCTGTCACGGAGACACAACGGCATTTCGTGGCTCTGATCAGTGGATTGATTCATGGAGAAAAAAAACAATTACAGTTAATTTACATTCAAAAGTCTAAAAGCTGATAGTTCTGAAAAGGTTTAAAAACATCATTTTTTTAGAGGGTTTCCTAAATTTTAGGAAATTTCTGCTGACGCAATCGGCTAAAGTTACGATTTCCGCTTCCGGCTACAGATTGGTTCTGACACCATCCTGCGTGTGACCAGAGGCCCACCAAAAAAGTTGATTTAGGGTTTGGGTTCCCTTTAAAGTGAATAGAAAACATATATAAAATATGAATATGAACTTCTAAATACATATTGAAATATTGGAAAAAAGTATATTTGGAACTTAAATAAAAAAATAGATAAAACTGGTACCAATTAAAGAAAAATTCATTTGTACTTTCATATTTTCATTTCTCAGTCTTTGTTTTCAGTTCTCTCACTGCTGAGCTGATTCTAATTTGACGTGGGGGCGGGGCTTACAGATCATTAAGCTCAAAAAAGTTGAAAATTCAAAACAGCAGCTGTTGCTGCTAATGGTTTCATTACTTTTCAAGTGGTAATGTTAAAATTTTAGTTTTTTTAATTCAAATTTTTAGCATATTCTTTTCAAATTTAAAATATACTTTTTAAGTTTTACTTCAAGTTTTTAAAATTTTCAATTTCTTTCAAATATGCGATGTCTTGTCAAATTTTCTTTCTTTTTTTGGTACAATATCTGTTTTTCAAATTTTCAATCTGCTTTTTCGTTCACCTTAAACTGATCCTGATTTGACCCCACGACTCTGGTTAGGCCGGAGAAAGGGTAATTCCGTTGGCCCTCTGCCTGGGACAAAAATATGTTTTTTGTAAGGTCAAAGGAACAACTGGGTTTCTATTAGAAAAAACTAAAATGTACAACAAAAACAAAAGAACAAAGAAAGAAAGCAAATAGGACAGGCAGCCCAAACTCAAAATAAGAGGCCTTTTGAGTGGAACGTAAAATATTTTTAAGAATAAGAAACAACATCCTCTAACCTGAAGGACTGATTTGTCATAAAATATGCTTTAGTCATTTTTCTTTGCTTATAATTCTTCATAATTTCAATAAAAAAAGAGCTTCATTTAGTTCTCAGGCCAAAACTCTTGTTTTACATTTCATTTGACAGGACACTTATTCAGTTCTTAACTAATGTCGTTTTTGTAAATCTATCTATTTCACTTGTGATGTAACTGCTGGACTCATTCACATCCCCAAACACAAGCAGAGCTTTAACAAGATCCCATGAGAAAAGTTCTCCTGCAGTTCTCCATGGTGTGAACTGTCATCTTCACCCTTCCTTTAATTTTATGCATATCACATGCACTTGTTGTAGTCTCGACCGAATGTAATGCTTTGTTTGTCACGGGTTATAAACCTGCCAACAGGATCCTAACAGACGGAGTTGAACCTCTGGGAGTCACAAGAGAGGAAGCAGAACGCCCGACTCAGCTGCCCTTCCTGCTCCACTTCTGCATAGTCCTGGGGATATGGAACGTTTTATATCAATGTATAAATTATTTTAAATCACTATTACGATATATATCACAATATAAAATAATAAAGTGTATTTTCTGTTATTAAAAAAAGCTCTTGCTAGCTTTACTTTATAAACAGGAACCTTCACTGACACTTTATTTTGAAGATTTGTTTACGTCCAGTGACAGAATTGCTGCCCATGCGGCTTTGCTTTCGTTCATAAATAAAAATCCAACATTGTTCTGTATTTCAGAGCAATAAATATTTGAATACATATTTTTATACTCCAGATTTATAAAGATACTGAATCAGCGATTTGGACTTCGCGAATATGGTGTTTATTATATGTCAAAACATCTCTATGAAAATATTAAACAACAAACATTCAGACCCCCGTGAATGCTTTCTGCTCCTGCGTACTCGTGTTTTATCCTCTGCGAGCACAAAAAGTCTTCGCCCGTGAGAGACTGTCTACTTGGGTGACCTGCTCCCTCCGGCACGAGGGATGCGTGAGCGCAAGCAGAATCTCAGTGCGCATGCGCAACATTTTGGTCAGGTGCGCTCACGTGGACTCTGGCTCTGCTCTCAGAATAATTTTCTAAAATATAAAAACCCAAGATATTAACTAAATCCCAAATTGGCCTAAAAACTAAAAAAAAAAAAAAAAAAAAAAAAAATCTTAGGTTAGCCAAAACAGCTAGCATTTAGCTGAAAAAAGTAACTAGACTTCAAAATAGCCTAAAAAACTAAAATATAAAGCCGAAATTAGCCAAAACAGCTAGCACATAGCTAAAATATCAGCTAAACTCCAAAATAGCTTAAACTAATCTTAGTAAATGCCAAAAAGGCTAGCAGAATGTTAATTTTTAAAACTGTAACTTTTTTACATATTTATGAATAAAAAGGCAGGATTTTTATTCTACAATAAATGTAACTTAAACCTTAAATAACTTTTAATATTTAATTCTCCATAAAAAGTGTATTTTGTCAAAATTATACAGGTTAAAAATAAGCGCAAGATGACATCGGATCATTAATAAAAATAAATAAAACGATCTGAAGGGATAGAATTACCCGGCGGGCCGGCCTTGACTTTGACACGTGCTCTATTGTGACTGGCAAACAATCAAAAACACTTTTGTTTTCTTTACCTCTAACAAACAAAAATATATGAAAACATGTTAACCGGTGTAAATGACCCAGTTTATTGGATTATTTATTTTTGATTAATTGAAGATGCCTTCTGTTTCTTAAGTAATTACGTTTAAGGTGTAAAAGAACGTTGTTGAAACTCTGAGTTTGTGAACTCTGAGTGCAGGAAAACTCTGAGTTTCTGGTTTCAGAAACGGAGGTACTTGAACCCGGGAAAATGGGACAAACCAACCCGTTTCATAAATCGGGTTGAGGTGAACTCAGAGTTCATCCCTATTGCAACTGAATCTATGAACATAAGCTGGTATGGATTTGGTTTTCTTCAGGAAACTCAGAGTTCCCTGCGTCTCCGGCCCTTCTTAAAATGAAAGATGTTCAAATATGAGTTCCTCATTAAGATTTTGAGAACATTCTCATTGGAAACTGCACGTTTCCACCCTACTGGAGCCAAAAGAGCATGTCTATTCACGGAGGATCCTGAGGAAGAGGAGGCTGGATTAATCCGGAGGAAATCTTATTTACGTCGGGAGAGGATTTGAAAGACACGGGTCGATTGACTGGCATTTACCAATTCATTTTTCATTTGTTTTCCATGGACTCGTTATAAAAAATGCAGTTTTTTTTTCCTCTTTTTAAAACCTTCAGCAACAGAAATCTTTAAACCTTAAACACTGGAGACGTCTGTCAAAACATCTACCACATCTGCTGCTGGATTCACATCAAATGTTACCGCGGTTGTCAGTGTGGTCACCTGTCAATGCAGAGGTTGGGAGTTCGTGATCTAGTTGTGGACATGTTTTATTATGCTAAAAAATGTTTAACTATTATTTAAATCTTAAGAATTAAAATTCAATAAATCCTTATGTTAACAGCTACAGTGTTTTTTTCTTTTGTGTTTGGGATGGGGGGTGAGGGGTAGGAAAAACTTTCATTCATGCGGTTACAGAGATTGCTGGTTAAATTATTGACAGATCAAAAACCATCCCCACTTGACAAGTGACAAAACGACATTTCTGACATTATTCAGTTCTTATCCTGAATTAAAATTATTCAAATGTAGACATTGCTCTTTTTGTGGAAAGTGTGCTCATGCTTGTAGAAGCACATCATTGAAGAGTATGACGTCCTATTTGTATTTCCCGTTCCCACGGTGAATCCTAATGTCTTTGCTCCAGTGTTCAGGGCTTCTTTTGGTCACGACGCTCACACCTGATTCAGAGTCCAACGACTCAGAGTTGATTGAACCAACTCTTTTCAGCTGTTCTGAAACTGAAAACTGAGTTTCCAAATTCTGAGTCAGTGAACTCTAACGGGTTCTTTCACCTGCCCTAACATGAAGTCAACAGGGGGTCTAGGTTGCTGGACAAACATTAGAAAGAATGGAGACTCACCGGTTGTTTGGTGCGGTGTAGCGTTATAGTAAAATGTGACCTAGGGCAAACAGGCGCTCCGATTCCTCTTGCGCGTCACTGTCAAGGCCCTGAGGAGATCATGCAATGTTCAGTTAATCATCACAATATTTTTTGATTGGCGAAATAGCGCCAGGGCTACCACAGACCCTCACGCTCTAAGGAGGTGGGATAATGCTTGTCTCACCAGAAAGGGAGAACGCTTGCCAAAACCGGATCAAAATCCAGTAGAGCCTTGACATAGCAGGTGCACTGCTGTTACATTACAGCTGTCAAATTGACGTTCATTTTCTGCCTTATTTATTAAAATAAAAGATCGCTTTTGTCTAAAAACTACAAATAAATGCCATTTTATCTCTTTAATTAAATAAAATCTTAATCACAGAATGTAACAAAAGTTTAAGTCTATTTTAAACTGAGTTTTATTATGATGATCTCACAGCTGCCATCAACGCCTGAAAGTGTTGATACATATTAACAAATTAATAATGTTTAATTAATGACGTGCGTTGACGTGTCAACATTTACAACCTTAATAAAAATTGAAGCACTATTATAAGAACTAATATAAGTAAAACTAGATTAACTAAAAGCTCTTCTGAATTGTTGTGTTTGTTCAAACTGCAATAAGAGGAAGAAGTCTACACCAGAATCAAACCAATTATAATGTTTTTATAATGTCATGTGCTCCACATGTATGATCTCAATGAGCTGTGCAAAGGCCCGGTACCCCCCTTACCAGCAGACATACTGCAAAGTAGAACAAAAACATGCTACAGATGTTTCAGGAATTAGTGTCAACAGTAGAGCAGAATAATCATCTTTTACCACAAGTGAGACGGCATGTATGCTGCAGATAAACCTGTGGTAGATGCTAGGATTAGCGGCTGCTCAACGGGGCAGAATGATCCTCTCCCCCAAAGTAGCTAATGAACAGATTCTGCAGAAGGCTCAACTCAACTAAAGGACGACGGAACAAAACTGTTTACTTTGTTAAAAATCTGTCTAAGTGGAAAACTCGAGTGAAACAACTCTGAAAATGTTGGACATGACCAATCCCTTAAAAAAACCCAGGAAATAACGTTTAACTTTCAGTGTACCAAGTGTAATTTGAACTCATCTTCCACACTGGTTTTCCAGTCAGGCTCCTAATCTGTGACCAACAACTGCAAAGTTGCTGTAAAAATGTTCCTTTAACTGCCAGGATGATGTGTTTGTTGCCTTTGTTTACAAGATTTCAAACTGAATTTAGACGTCTGAATCTGAGAAATGGAAGAACTTATTGATATTTCTAGCCTGTGCTTTTATGATAACTGAATAGATGAGAGGAAAGGAAATCTTTTATGGAGGAGATAAAACAAAAGACAATCCACATGCTGAAGTTACAAAAACAAACTTTTTTGAGCCTCATTATTTGAAAAAAAAAAACTGGTCCCAAGCATGGCGGTGGAGGAATGGTGATTTGGGCTGTATTTGAAATGACACAACCTAAATTTTTGTTTTAAAGGTAATTCTATCCAGCCCTCCAGATCATTTTATTTTATTGTTATTAATGACCCGATGTTATCTTGCGCTCATTTCTGACTTGTATAATTTTGACTAAATATATTTTAATACGAATTAAAATATTGAAAGTTATTTAAGGTTTGAGTTGATTTATTTTGGATTAATATTCCTGCCTTTTTATTATTCATATTTATGCTAAAAAGTTATGGTTTTAAAGTTTCAGAAAATTAACATTCTGTTAGCTTTTTGGACTATTTTGGCATTTACTGAGATTTTTTAGGCTGTTTTGAAGTTTAGTTAATAATTCAGCAACACGCTAGCTGTTTTGGCTAATTTAGACTTTTTCTTTTTTACGCTATTTTGAAGTTTAACAATTCTTTCAGCTACATGCCAGCTGTTTTGACTAACCTTAGTTTTTTTTCAGGTTTTTGGGCTAATTTGGCATTTAACTAATATTTTAGCTGGCTATCAGCTTTAGCGTTTTTAGCTATCAATTTCAGCATCTTTAGTGGACAAATTACGCTTATAGCATTCACACTAGCATTATAATAATAATAATAATAAATTTTATTTATATGGCGCCTTTCTTGGCACTCAAGGTTGCCTCACAGTACATAAATAAAAGCATAAAAACACAGCAATAGCATAAAAACAAAACCATTAAATAAAAGTCAACAGCTAAAATCAAAGGTTAAATGCACTGTGAAAGATCACTGCTAATGCTATGTATCTAGCTCATAATTGTTTTAAAAATTAACATTTTAGTTTTAAAAATGCAATTTTAAAGAGTTCAATAAATACTGATACAGTTCGGTTCACGACCTAAGATATGTTTTGGATTTTGGCCTCCGTTTGCGATTGATACTTTGGGTTGAAACGTGATGTTTCTGTTTCTTTCCTGACTGACAGTTGAAAGTACAAATAAACATTTTTTTTAATTGGTAACAGTTTCATTTTTTTCTCTTTTTAATTCAAATTTCAAATGTAAATTTTTTCTATTTTCAATATTTGTTTCAAGTTTGCTATATTTTTTTAAATGTCCCTTTTAATTTTTTCAAATTTTCGATAATTCTTTCAAGTTTAAATTATGTATTTTCACTACTGCTTTCAAATCCTCAAGTTTTTTCTTCAAATTTACAATTCTTGTTTTTAAAATTTTGAATCTGGTTTTTCATTCACTTTGAGCTGATCCTGATTTGACCTCTTAGACAAGGCTGAAAAAATTAAACAAAAATAAAAACAGGGTCAAAAGTGCAAACTAAAGAGCTAAATTGTTAGCAAGAACTGGTGAGGACGACAGCTGAAATGCTGTGAGCATACAAGTCTACAAACCTGGACTTGGAAATGGTTTATTTCAACTGAAACTAAATCTAAAGAAGACAAACAGCAGAACAGAAGAGGACTTAAAAACAAAAGGTTTGATGTAAGCTATTATTTCTAAACTTTAGTCTTTTCCATTCGACCCGCACAAAATTTACTTTAATAGAAGCCTAAATAAATAGTCCTGAAAAGAGCAGCATATTTGCTGTTTAGTTTGGATCTAGACTGAGTTTTCCTTCAATTCAAACCTTGAAGATTCTTGTGTGGTGTTTTTGTTCAGGCATCATTTTCAATTTCCTGAGTAATATGTGGTTAATCTGAACCTAATGTACCCATAAGTACAGATAACAGACGATAAAACGTTCCTCCGGGAGATAATGGATGGGTCTGAAGTGCAGTAACATGAAAATCATAACATGAGTGTCGGAGCGATTTCATGGCCTTTTTCACTGTGGCTGAAGCATTGGAATCGCTTTGGCTGCGCTACAGATCTGTGAGCAGCTATAGTTTAACATGGGCTGCAGCGACTGTTACACAATCAGCTGTACTAATGAAAGAAGACGTGTCATGTCAAAACTTTTTACAGTTCAGAAGCTGGACAGACAAATCAACTTTGTGCTAATGACTAATGACACTGTCTCTGCTGCAGTCTGGAAGCTGAACCGTGGCCTTCACTCATCACAAACAAGAAGTGTTTTTACCTAAAATCCTCCTTCGATGAGTTTTTAACATGTATATGTTTCATTTTTTTCCATGAAAGAGAACAAATTTAATAAGAAATCCTTTTGTTTTTATTTCTCCTTTTAAATGTCTGTCCATCCAACAGTCTTGGACAGACTCTGTTTTTCCTGAATGATCTTCTTTCTCCTGCACATGCACTAAACCCTCATCTGGTCCGGCTAGCGTGTCTAGTTCAGGTTCTGGAGAAGAGAAGATGCTATCTTCACATTGACTGCAGTCAAATGAGCCGCGTTCACATTTGTGTGGTCCAATCAGCCGTCACTGGGTTTTTGGTCCAATAATACGATCCAATACTTACTTAGTTCGGTCCATGAAAATCTTCACTTCCTCGTCCCAGCTGACATCCAGATCAGAACCTTACAGCTTACCCAAATTGATGGATGTTTTTATGTAGCAGTGGGGAGATTTACGCTAGCGAGACACAGATCTATCATAATCAGACAGGGGGCATTGGGGCGGAGCTCTTCAGCTCATCTCTAGAAGCCACACCCCCTCAGAGGAGATTTTGGAAACAGAAGCTTTAGATCAACAAGAAAAAATGTCTTTTTAAGACATTTAGGTTGTGGGATTTTGATTAAAAACTTCTTAATCATAATTAAAGAACTACTTGGAATGTTTTTTAAATAAAAAAAATGTCAAAGGGTGACTTGTCAGACAGACTTGACAGATATAGTAGCAAAAACTGTATTTTTAAATGCTCAAAATTTTTAATTGCAAGATAAGCAGAAAAAGAGAGGGGTTGCATCTTCCCGCTAAACACAGAATATTGCGTGCACATGTGGGACATTCTGGCTATTGATCATCAGGAGGATCATTTTGGGATATCGATGCACTTTGATGACTTTAGAAGTTTATTTCTGTCAGTCTGGTGCATGGAAAAGTATGTCTACCCCACTGACGCCTGAGGCTGTAGAAGAAAACCAAACAGCTCCCTGTCACTGATCACATGAATGGAGGGCCATCCTCCGGAGGCCAAGGCCACAAGTCAGCTAGCACATGACTACTACTGTGTCCCTGTAGCATGCAAGTGCACATTAATCCACGCAGACAGCCACCAGACACAACCCTCAAATACAGGACATGCTATGAGACATCAACACATTTTTGTGCAAAATCAAGAACACGCAAACACACACACAGATTTAAGAAAACATTTTTGTATCCAGGTCAAGCCGGCAGGAAGCAACAAGAGGAGCAGTGTTCCAGACCCAAAGCTATAAAAACGCAACGGGGAGGAGGGAGAAGAAGAAGAAGACCAAGAAATAAACTAAAAACAATTATCACTCTGTCCACATTTTCCAAGATGCTTGCGTGTGTTTGCGGTTGAGGAAGGGGGAGGAGCTGGGGGTGATCCAGACAGCATGGGCAATGTTCCTTTGTAGGAGGCAGCAGTCAGCAACAGTCTGCTCATTCTCCACATGTGGCTTTGGGGCAAGCAAGGCAGAGCTGGGACAACTTAGATTCACATGAACATGTTTAATGGAGACCACAATACTGCTCCACGGCAAAAAAACACACAAGTTTACTCTTTGCTGTTTGTACACCTGCTTCTTCCAAACCAGGGTTACAAATCTGCTGGGGTTTTATCCCAGGGACAAGGTCAAAGCGGAACCCAAAAAAGACTTATTTGATCAAGACAACCTTTTGTATCTCAACAAAAGCCCTCAGTGGGTCAGTCCTGGAGAAAATGTAGGTCACCTTTAAGTTAGTTTCATCCAAAGTCACTCCCCTGCCTCATGGTGTACCACAAGGCTCAGTTCTTGGCCCAGTTCTGTTCCTGCTCTACATCACAAGGCTATTTAAGTGTCTGGTTTTCAGTTTGTCAGGTCAACTGCTCTGTTCAGTCACCGTTTTTTGTTTTTTTTTTTTGTCATGTTTTGGTTACTTTATTATATCTGTTAAGTTCCTGTCACCTTGCCTGGTCTCTTGCATTTGGCTCCTCCCCCACACCTCTTCATGACAAAACAACCTGACAATCTTGGATCCCTGAAGGAGAACCTTTGCTACTTATGCCACGCTAGATGGGATTTCCTGCAGCCGTCATCATGTCAAACCACATCCACCTAATCTGTTTGTGAGGGAAATCATCCTTTCTGTTCCTCAGGAGGGTCCCCGGGACTCCTCCCATTCAGCAGGGACTGCTCCCAGGGCTTAGGGCATCTGGGATCTGCCCCTTTGGGGAGGGGTACTGTAATGGTTCTGTGGCTTTGTTTTGAATGTTTTTTGGTCATGTTCTGAATTTCTCTGCCATTCACACCAGTTCCAGGTTAATCATGATTCACAGGTGTTATCATTTCAGTTATCTACCCTCAGTCTTTCTTAGTTTCTGGTTTTCAGTTCGTGGTTGTCAGGTCATCTGCTCTGTTCAGTCACAACTTGTATCGTTCTATTGGTTTTTGTTTTAAGTTCCTGTCAACATGCCTGATCTCCTGTATTTGGGTCCTACACCACCACAACACTTCCTGATAGAATGATCTGACCACCTTGGACCCAGCAGGAGAACTTTTGCAGTCCACGCCACACCAGATGGGATTTATCGCAGACTGGATCATTCATCTGACTGCATTTCCTGAGTTCCCAGCCAGCAAGGCCAAGTGGGCCCCATATGGCTTAAAAGTGGGCGGAAAATGTAGGCCCCAATTGGGTTTGTCCACAGTTTCCATGGTGGCCCCAGCTGTGTTTGCCCACATTGACTTAGGTGGCTACGCTAGCCAGTTGCCCGGTGGACAACATAGCGAGCTCCGATGCCCAGGGTCCAGCAAAGCAAGCAAGTACTGCTGCCCAGGAGTCAGCAGAGCTAGCAGGGGCGCTGTCCAGGCTTCCAGTCCCTGGGTAGTGGAGCCAATGTGGGCAAAACACACTCTGGCCACCATGGAAACTGCGGACAAACCCAATTGGGGCCTACATTGTCCGCCCACTTTTAAGCCATATGGGGCCCACTTGGTCTTGCTGGCTGGGTTGTTGTGTGTCATCATTGCTCCATCTCAGCCAGCAAAGCCAAGTGGGCAGGACATGTGGCCCCCGAGTGGGTTTGTCTACAGTGTCCGTGGTGGCCCCACCTGTGTTTGCCCACATTGGCTTAAGTGGGCACTCAGTAAATATCTCCCTACAGCGAAGCTCACTGCCTCGGGAGAGATTGCTAGTTCGATACAGTGGAGCTTGCTAGCACACTGAAAAGGAGTTCGCTAGCATGCTACAATGCAGCTTGCTAGTTTGACATAGTGAAGTTTGCTAGTACAGTACAAATGAGCTCGCTAGCTTTCAACAATGGAACTTGCTACTGAGGAACTTGCTAGCGTGCTACAAAGAAGCTCACTACAGAGGAGCTTGCGACAGTGAAGCTTGCTAGCTCGATGAAGTGGAGCTCTCTAGCATGCTACAGAGGAACTCGCTAGCTCGATTCAGTGAAGCTTGCAAGCCTGGAACAACAGAGCCCGCTAACTCGGTACAGAGGAGCTCGCTAGTTTGATACAGTGGTGCTTGGTTGCGCTGTCCCCTGAGTTTAACTTAAAAACAAAATGGGGCCCCCTTGGCCGAACTGGCTGGGATGTTTCTCCATGACTTATAGTTTCTACTCTGTTTACACCTCGTAATGCCTAGCTACGGTGAGCATTTTGGTCCAGTTGCGCTGCTCGAAGCACGGCAAAGACGTAAATATTAGATGAATCAACCCAAACATGACGCACATGAAACTGGTGACCTGATTGAGGAACTGAAAACCAGAAGTACACTGAGGATAACTGAAAGACAGCTGTGAATGAACAGTGATGCTGTGTTTGGTGGTCTTAACTTTGTTAGTAATGTGTGAGTATACTGGCTCTTTACTCTTACTGACCAAATGATGCATGCACGGGGCACACCTGTAGGATGACCACATAAACTACACTCTGATTGTCTATTTTTCATTTCTGACACTGAGACTGGATCCAAGCTTTATATAAACAGAACTAATGGTCTCTTGGTTGGTGAACAGGATTCAAGGGGATTAAAAAATGAAACTTTGAGCCAAAAAAGCTAAAAAAGATGATCCCCTATAATGGTGGAGTAAAAATGAGGGGGCGTTTCCCCACACTGTCAAGGCTAGCTTGATAATTGGGTGTATTCCTGCAACCTCTACCCCATCAGAGTGACATGTCTCTGTTGAAAGGAACATCTGTTCTCTGAAGAGATCAAGTCTCTCTGCAAGACACGTAAAAATGTTAACTTTCCTGCATCGAGCAAGAGCGTTCTATGGAGTCAGAGTGTAGTGCGTCAGTGAGACCAAAATTTGATCTTTCGTTAAAAAATTGTCTCAGATGCTGACACCATTTAATTTAAGTTTTTATTAAATTTTTAACAAACCATCATCTTAATTTCTCTTTATTTTTAGTTAGTTTAAAGCTAAAAATGTGTAAGATGTGTGCTTTACATCCAGTCTGCATTACCTGATTAATCGACTAATCAAAAAACAATAATCAGCGATTAGTCGACTATTAAAATAATCGTTTGTGGCCGCTCCAGTCTCTACTAGAGACAGCTCACATCCACCTGTAAGGGCAGCTGTGACTGAAGCTTGAATGTTTGCTCAGCAGTTATTTTTTTACAACGGCTGTAAAGTTCATCTGAAGGATTACTGAACCTGAATTTACAGCAGTGCTGTTGCTGAGGTGTTGTTTGTGTCATGACATAAAGGATTGTGGGACTGTGGGACTGGATCATCACTTCTGCTTTCAGATTAGATGCTCTGATAGTTCTGCTACTAATGCAGGTGGTAAAAGAACCTCCAGACCATTTGATTTTCCTTGGTTGGATTCTTTTTTTTAAAAGTCAAACAGCCGGCCTCTTCAGGGTCTTTTTACCCAATAAAAATCCTTCAGACCCAAGTTCTACCTGGCTTTGGACCAAAAACAAAAACTCATGCTTGCCGGAGAGGAAGTCAAATTACATAAACACTATTCACAAGAAGTTAACACTTTTACAAAGAAGCAGGAAGTTGAAAACACAAACTTAGTTAGGATTTTTAGAGAAATCAGGCCCAGTTTTGGCGCCGCAGTGAAAGAAAAGTAGACTCCACTCCTCGGGGAAGGTCAGTCTTTGAGATGTCACCCCACCAGCTTTTGCTGCTGGGAACTAACACAAACTTGCCACAATCTTTACATTGTTTGAACAAAGAATTATAGTGATTTCCCTCCTTTACAATCATGTCAGCTGAGTCAACGCAACCCATGACATGAGAAAATGCTGCAGCTCTGTACATTTATGGAGGACAAAAATGATCAGAACTCTCATTGGTTAAAATGTAAACACTTCCACACCCCCTGACCTACAAAAAGTAAGTTGGATAATCAGAATTTCAATAAGAAGGCATATTTTATTCACATTTTGTAGGGTTTATTTTATTAAAAAAATCTCAATCCGAAACTTAGTTTCATTGTTTTTTTAAATATAATTTACAGTTGAATAAATTAGGAAGACTTTTAACTTTTTTTAAAAAAGGTCTCCTCTGATTCTTGTAAATTAATGTTGTTCTGTTTAAAAAACAAAACAAAAGTAAAAGTGTTTTTGAATCAAACTCAGGCTGAACTTTTGTTTGTGGAGCTCAAAGATAAAGACCTCTAAAAGTTAATTAAAAATACAAATTAGTTAAATTGGTGGAGTGGTCCTGAATATTAAATGTGATGCGGCCAAACAAAAGTTGTCTTGGTAACTTTAAAGAATAAATATAATATAAAATCTGAAAAGTGCTGCTTGGACTCCTGTATTATTCCAGCCTGCAGCAGACTCATATGATTCCTGAGAGCAAATTCTCCTCACAGTCATGAGTTAGCATGTTTTCCTGGCTCGCAGCAAGTTCCCAACAACAAGGTCTATGTGATTCAAGCTATAAATTTGAGTTGAGATTAATATGTTCCTGTGCACCATGTAAGATTTGCATATGTTGAGGGTTTTTTTCAGGACATCTGTGTTCTCATTTGACTGCTGTCTCAGAGTCACATCTGTGCTGCATCTTTTACAGGGATGCCGGTTGAAGTCCCCATGACAATTTTTTAATTAAAACGTTCCCAGAATACAAAAACTTAAAAATAGATGGACATTTTTCATGTTGATCTGAAGCCTCTTTTTCCAAAGTCTCCTCTGAGGGGGCGTGGCTTTTGAAGCCCCGCCCCAATCCTGTCTGATTATGATAGCTCTGCGTCTCGCTAGCATAAATCTTCATAAAAACCTCCATCAATCTGGGTAATGTCCAGCCGTATGGTTCTGATCCGGATGTCAGCTCAGATCTTCATGGACAGAACTTCCTCCAAAATCCTGATTCTTTCTCCTTCCAGTTCACCAAAGACTCTTTGAAGTTTCTTGACGTTGCTGTGATCAATCCATTCAATCCATTGGTTTCTCAGAGCAGAAAATAATGAAAGCTAACATCCAAATGCTCTTTCATTCATTTACAATCCTTTCCAACTGTGGTCAAATGAGCCGCCGTTCACATTTCTGTGGTCACATCAAGAAGCTCCGTGGAGTCTGGTGGAGATTTTCCAGCGTTCTCAGGACTGCTACCGTAAGTATTGGATGAAACTCACACCAAAAATCCAGTGACGGCTGATTGGACCACAGAAATGTGAACGGCTGCTCATTTGACTGCAGTCAATGTGAAGATAGCATGTTCTCTTCTCCAGAACCTGAACTAGACACGCTAGCCGGACCAGATGAGGGTTTAGTGCATGTGCAGCAGAAAGAAGAACATTCAGGAAAAACAGAGTCTGTCCAAGACTGTTACCGGTAGATTGATTTAAAAGGAGAAATACTCGGAAATGCAGAATTAAAATGATTTTTGATTACAGAAAAATGCCTCACATATGTGTTAAAAACTAAAAAAAAACAGGATTTTCATCAGAGGGAGACTTTAAATCTGCATTTGAAATGAGACACCAACGTTGAGGACATGCAGTGGCCTGGAGATAAACGTGTTTTACAGCAGATGTCCGAACCTTTAACTGTTCCTGGGCATGTCCTCCTTAGGGAGCGGTGGATGGATATCACCCTGACGGCAACGCGGCGTCGAGTTTCACGAATGAGACTGATGTTACATATCAAACAAACCAAAGAGATCTGTAACCCAATTGTCTCACACTTACTCATGCAGCCAAATATATCAAAATCAGATTCCCTCTCACTCTTGGAAAGTAAAACATTTTTAAATCAAATTTCTCCCAATCTCTTGCATGACTTATGATCTGGTAAGGTCTCGCTGAGTCTTTCTTTGTGCTTCAAAGAGATCTTTATTTGTCGTTCTAAATCCAATCCTGTGTCAGTTTGGTTCACAAGACATTTAGTCAATTCACCACACGGTGTGTCTTGTTTACAGGGGACGTGCTGTTAAATGCTTTCAATGGCCGCTCACAGAAATGAATCGTTGTCAGGGAAAGGTAAGGGTAAGGGGAACGGTCTGGGTAGCATCAGCTTTCCCATCAGCCATTTTTTTTTTTTTTATTTTAACCAAAGGTCCAACTGAGACACATTTCACAGAGATCCGACTTCTGCGGGTCAATAACAGTTATAAAAACCCTCTGAGAAGCAGCCTGAGAAAGAAGGAGAGGAGAGTGAAGTGCAGCAGCGGTACCAGGCCGACTTGATAAATAAGCAGCTGTTGGCATTCCCAATAATGCCGGTCTTTGTCCTGTCTTCCAGACCCCAAAGGGAAATGGTTATCTCTTCACGTTATAGCACAGTGATTAGCCCAAGATATTGGTTGGGTTAGATAAAAAAGCAATATATATATATATATATATATATGTAATCCAGTATTTTTCTTTAAATTTACATCTGTAGAGTATTTGTTTTCCTGAAGAAAATATGTTTATACAAACCAAGTATAAATTTGATGAATTTCTGTACAATCCTTTTTCCAATCCAAATACATATCCATTCATTTTCTCCACCCGTTTTATCCCTTATGGGGTCACGGGGTAACTGTTGGGGCACACCCTGGACGGGTCGCCAGTCTGTCCCAGGGCTACAATCACACCCAGCTGGGGGCAGTTTAGAGTCACCGATCCACCTGTGAGCTGAAATCATTTGAAATTCCTCTTGTTTGCTTTTTTTTATAATTATTCCAGGTTTTACTTCTTTTTCTGTATGTTTATAGTAGAATTCTAAAAACATCTCCTGACACTCACCTTGAACAACATAGGTGATAATTATTGGTTCAAGGCTGCACTGTGGTGTAGTGGTTCGCACTCTTGCTGAATAGCAAAAAGACCTTGATTGAATCCCTGCTGGGTTCTTTCTGCGTGGAGTTTATATACATTGTTTTCTCCCATTGACTGTATAAGTCCAGTCAATGCATGACCCCTACCCTATTGTGTCCCACATAGGAAGTACCTGCAGGTAGTAAGAAGGCCAAAGTCCCACAGAAATAGTTATTTCTCAGTCGTTTTATTTGTCCGAATAACCATTCTTGCTCTGATCCATCCTTCTTAACATCTTCTTTTTAAGAAAATTTTTTTCACTGCCAGTTATTTCATGTTTCGTCCCCAATGTGCAAACCTGCCCTGAGTCTATAGGGGGGAAATCCAAAGGGGAACAATAACAAAAACTGGACACGAATGAGAATAAAAGGAACACAGTAAATAACATAAATGATAAATGTCTTGAAAAGAAAGAACAAAATGAAAACATGGTCCTTGTAGGACTGCAACTGCAGGTCATAATAATTTTAGTGTGCTGGTTCAAAGAAAAAGAGAAACCAAAAGGGATTGACTCCGTCTGAGTCAGCATCTCCCTGTTAACCAAAACTACCTAAAGAAATCAAACAAACAAAGCCCACAAACTAAGACTACCAAGGTCCAACTCCAAACTAAAATAACTAAACCCAGCAGTGTAAGACTGCAGAAGACAAAGAGGGAAAAACTTCCCCAAACAAAACCAGCACAACAAAACTGAACCTCAAACCCAGCTGCCCCCTGCTCTGCTCCCGCCTGCCTTGGTAAGGCCTCTTCTGTCTTAAATACCTGGCAGGTGCTGATTTAGATCATTGGCCCCGCCTCCCAGGTGAACAGAATGGCAGTAGCAGGACGTTACATTTAAGATGTTAACTGACCAATCATATGCCTCAGTGAAGGCATGTGGCGCCCGCCGTCTCTACCGAGAACGTTTGATTGATAGTGGAAGGGGTGTGGCTAGAACGAGCTCACTGATGATTGGTGACAGCAGTTCCTCTAAAAACGTGACTCAGACCGACTCGGACTAATGGCTATCCACGGGTTACAATCAATTGCAATACGGCGGGAGCCGTATCAGGAAGAGACGGAGAAAGCTCCGGCCTGATTTCTCGAGGGTCAAAGGTCACGCATTTCCACTTATGTCCAGTTCTTATAGTTCCTCCAGACTCTCCAGTTTCCTCCCTCCATCCAAAAACACACTTCTTGGAGTAACTGATGGCTCTAAATGCTCCTCAGGTGTGCAGGTGAGTGTGTTCCCGCAACAGACTGGCAACCATCCAACAGTAGCTGGGATAGGCTCCAGCAGCTCCACAAAAATGGATGGATGGATCCCTGGCTCGAGGCTGATTTGGAAAAGTTCAATCTTAGTAAATATTTCAGTCCTGTTTCATGTCAAAATAACTTATTACTTTTGAGAAAGACAAATTACTGTGAAGAAGTTATTTTTCTTGGTTTGAAAAACATTTTTGAGGCATAGAAACATTTCTTCTGTAATAAATTTTTTAAAATCCACCAGATGGACATTTGAGTTTATACTTGATGATTCAGAGAACTTTTAACTTTGTAAATTTAACTCTGACTGAATAAACATCTTCCAGGTGTTTTTATTGGTGATTTTTTGTTCGTTTGCTTGTTGAATCAAACGTTGCCTCCTTTTTTTAACCCCCCCCCCCCTCTTTTCTACTACAGAATAAGGGTGATCTTGTTTTCCTGAAGCAAACGTTAAGGCCAACTTCCACTAGGATTAACACTTGTACGGGAACTAGAAACATAGACTTTTCATCTGTCTGTACTAATTAAATCAAGCTGAAGAACAAACTCTGTTTATTGTGTTTTACAGGAGACGGTGACGGCTGACTTTGGCACCCTGTCCTCCAGGTTGAAGCTGTCAGGATCTGTGGGTGTTCTTCCATTCCATGTTTGGCATCCGCAAGCATTTTTTATCATCTACATCTGTTGGCCAAAGCTCAACCTTGCATGAATGGTCCTCACTTCAAGATAGCGATCAGTGTATTAATTGGTTTCAGCAATTCACAGCATGCTGGGAATTCAAAAATGAGCCAAAAAGATGGAGAAGATAAAAAAAAACCTCTCCTAATTTGTCATTACACTTTTTTCTTCTTTATTTTTAAAATTCTTAAAGTCACCGTGTCGTAGCCGTTGTCCCAACTCCCGGAGTTTATTTCCTGATCCTAAAGGAAATTTTATTTTGAACAACTGCTGGAGTCTGTTCACAATATCCGTCTTGGTCGCGTGACTTAAAGCAGCTAACTAGCTAGCTAAGCTAGTAGCTCAAAGCTCATTTTCAAAGTTTATTCAGTGAGAAAAGAGTCAGGGAGTCTTCAGCTTCAAAGAACAATAAAGCTGCTGCTTACAGACGTAACCAGGAGTCTTCCTCAACACAGAATCATCCAGACTGTTGTTCTCATGTGGCAGAAGCTGCGGCGACAAACTCGACTGTTTCACACACAGATATAAAAGACACGGTTAATACACATTTATATTATATTTAAAAAATACCAGTTTTACGACAGTTATATTATTTTATTTTCCTTTATTTATCCATCTCACCTTAAAAGTCAGACGTAGCTGAAGCTAGCGTTCAGTTGCTAGCTTCCACTTTGACGTTGAAGTGAAAATCTCCATCACAAAG
The DNA here is from genome assembly GCA_003999625.1 of Oryzias javanicus. Classification (NCBI taxonomy): domain Eukaryota; kingdom Metazoa; phylum Chordata; class Actinopteri; order Beloniformes; family Adrianichthyidae; genus Oryzias; species Oryzias javanicus. The sequence goes on from CM012440.1 coordinate 25,690,210, forward strand.
TTCAAACATTTTACAGAGAATGAAGATTTAATCAAATAAATTTGTTAAAACTTGTTAAAAGGGACATTTGAGAATTTAGGTTGAGACACTTTAGCTCAGAAAATGTTACTTTGTGTTGAAACAAATCCTCGACAAATGAGGATTTGTGATCAATAATTTTTATATATTGAAGTGTTTATTCTAATTTAATGTTTCATTTATGGAATTTAAAAAAAATTAGAAACGTCTTCTAAAAATCAACAACTTTCTTTGATTGAATCTTCATTATCTGCATAAAAATACATTTTTAAACATTTTTAAACAAAATTTCTCATAAGTAGCATTTTATTTTGAAAGGAGATTTTCAGAAATTGGAAGTTGAAAAATTTCAAATTCTGACCGGTTTGGACCGCTCTGGGAAAATATTGTCAAATTTCAACCTGTCCGTGCCCTGAATAAGGTTAAGGACCACTGTCTTAAATAGAGTAACCTGTCATCAGTTATTTTGACTAGAAACCAGTCAAACATTCTGAATGGAATTTAGATTTTTTGCAGGAAAACATCAGCTTTTACTAAAACGAAACAGAGCTGGTCAGCTGTTAGCAGAGAAAACCAAACAAATGATTCCCACCAATCAGCTAAAGGTCCACACACCTGTTCGGTTTTTATTTTTCTTTAACTTATAAACTTTTTTTGGAGCATGTGAATTGACATAGAAGAAAAAAAAAAACAAGTACAGAATCTGAACACAGCATACCCGACTTTCTTTATTTCTCTATTTATTTATTAGAACAAGATAAAATCTCGCTATAATTCAATTCAATTCAATTCAATTTTATTTATATAGCCCAAAATCACAAAGAATTTTGCCTCTTTGGGCTTCATGCAGGTAATTTTACAGTTGCAAAAAATAGTTATGAACAAGAAAGATCACTAAAGACTAAACAGACTAAATAAACTGGATATCCCTCCTCTATAATGAGGAAACAAAATTTGTTTTCTTGATTACAAGATAATCAATAGCAGAATGAAGGGTCCCCCTCTCCCTTTCCCTCTCTGAGATGCCAATACTTAAGGTTTTAAGTCTCTTCATTTTGTGGTTGACAGCAGAAACAGCAGAACACTCCACAAATGTATTTTTTTAGTTTTTAGTGGATTTTAATTGCTATTTATTATTTACTGATATTTATTTTTGATTTATTAGAGGATGTACGCTCCTCAAATATCTTCATGCACCAGCTCTCCATCCCTTTATTTCCTTAAAACCTCTGAACAAACACGCTGATTGACAGATCACAGCCTCTCTGCATGCTGCGTTCACTGAACTCCGGACATTAGAGGACCCGAACAGCCACCCGGCCAAACTACTACGTTTTTGTCCTTTTTACACAATACGCAGCAAAACAAAGCAATTTTTAAGAAAAAATGTTTACCCTATTAAATCAATAAACTAGATATGGATCAGTAAACTGCTTTTTCTTGCTGCAGATGTCCTGAGCTTATGAACGCACCATGTGGAAAAGCTGAGGGGGACAGGAAGAAATGAGATGGAAGTGTTTGAAGAAAACGTCTGTTTTTGTCGAGGACCAATAAACGAAGAAGCTTTGATCAAACACCTGGAAGACGTATATTCAGAGTCAGAATTCAATTTACAAACTTAAAACTTCTCTGGATCATCAAGTATAAACTCAGAAGTCTGTTTGGTGGATTTAAAAAAAAATGTTAGAAAATATTTTTCAAACACTAATTTGTCTTTCTCAAAAGTAATAAGTTATTTTGACATGAAAGAGGACTGAAATATTTACTAAGATTGAACTTTTCCAAATCAGCCCCGAGCCAGGGATCCATCCATCCATTTTTGTTGGGCTGCTGGAGCCTATCCCAGCGGCTGTTGGACGGTTGCCAGTCTGTTGCCGGAAGACACTCACCTGCACACCTGAGGAGCATTTAGAGCCATCAGTTACTCCGAGATGGTCTTTATTATCTTCTTATATCGAGATTTAATTTTCTCGTTATAACCAGACAGTGGATCTCGTCTTCATATTTTTGTGTGGTTTAAAAATCAATTAAAAGTTGTGGGTTTCTGGGTGATTTTTGTGCACATCTTTTTAGCTTTGGTTGTATTTCTGTTACACGTGTCGACTCTCCACTCTTTTCCTTCCCTTCAGGGTTTGTTTTGTCATGTTTGAGTACAGTTTTTTTTATTTTTAAAATTCGTGTTTTAGTATATTTATTGCATTGTTTGAGCTCCTGTCCACCAGGGTTCAGTCTCCTGCTGCTGGGCTTGTTTCCATGGCACATCCTATCTGTGTGTAAACAGCGTTTGCTGTGACCACCCGCAGGTTCTGCAGAAACCTCCCTCCACTCTCATGAGTGATTTCTGACCTGGAGCTCGTCCTAAAAACAGAACGCTGATATTCATCATTCATCACAGGAAGCACAGTAGAGGAACATTTCACATGACGTGGTGAACTGCTCCATGCTGAGTCAAACTCTCCAGTTCTATCTTTTGTTTATGATTTTGGATTACCTCCACCTCTTTGCTGCCAGTTTTAGAGGATTTTCCTGACAGTTTTACTCTGAATTGCAGCGGAGCAAAGCCCATGGCAGCAGCGTGCAGGAGTGTCGGTGTAACCGGCCCCTGGTGCTTCACATGCTGCGCGTGTGTCGGCAGCAGGAAACAAACGTATTCAAAACAACAGAGAGCTGCAAAAACTGCTCCACAGAATTCTGCTGGGCTGTTTTGTGGATTCAAATGCAATCCATGCAAAACAGTCTCTATGCTGTTTCCTCCATCACTTCCTCATTGTGTGGGGATGATGGGAATTTCAATGCACGGCTGAGGTGAAACCATTGCTGATTTGTGAATTTTCTTATTTATCGGGAGGTTAGATGGCTTAGGAGATTTATAATAAGATCAAATTAAAGGAAAGATGACAAGATTTTTCAACTAATTTCCATGTGAAAGTTGTGAAATGTTCTTAAAATTCTTGGACACACCTAAATCAACACTTTTGGTCACGCTCTGCTCTGACTTTGAAAAACAACCGTTGATCTGATCTGATAGAACGTGTTTGTCTGACGTTTTACAAGCATTGCTGTGTTACAAAACGGAGCTGCTGCAGAGTAACTGACAAACAGCAATGAAGACTTTATTAAGACTTCTCCAGACTCCATCAGCTGGAGGTGTGGAGGGATGGTTTTGTGCAGGGCTGGCTTGATCAAATCGATTTATCGATTTAAGCTTAATCGATTCATAAAAATATAAATCCATTTACCACAAAAAGCTAAGGTCTGTTAGCTTGATGCTAACATTTAATGGAATTTCCCATAGGATGCTAACATTCAGTTGACCTAAATATTAATTGCTGAATAAATGAACATCTTTATAAACTCACAGACATGAATTTTCCAAACTCTTTTAAAGGAACATTTCTTAAAAGTAACCATTTTCGATTGAAAACACAGTTTTTCTGTGTAATGCTGGAGCACAGGGGTGTCGAACTCAATCCAGAACACACTATAGGTCGCAGGACGAACAGGATAAACATTTGATAAATAATCTAAAAAGACTTTCTTTTTTTTAACTATAAAACTGTAACTTTTAAACATAATTATGAACTAGATATATAGTATTACTTGCAATAATGCAAGTGTTAATGCTGTAAACTGAATTTGGCCGCTGAAGATGCTGAAATAGCTAAAAAAAAAAAAAAAGGCTGAAGCTGATGGCTAAAATATTAGCTAAATGCCAAATTAGACAATAAAACTAAAAAAAAAAAAAAAAAAAAAAAAACTAGGTTAGCCAAAACAGCTAGCATGTAGCTGAAATATTAGCTAAACCTTGAAAATTCTAAAAATAATCTTAGCAACTGCCAAAATAGAACAAAAAGCTAGCAGAATGATAATTTTTAAAACTTTAAAACCATGACTTTTTAACATAATTATGAATAATAAAAAGGCATGAATAATATTCTGGAATAAATCAACTTAAACCTTAAATAACTTAAATATAGTTTGTAAAAATTATACAAGTTAGAAATAAGCGCAAGATAACATGGGGCTATTAATAACAATAAAATAAAATGATCGGAGGGATCCAGTCACATGGGCTGTAACACGATCGCCACCTAGTGGTCAAACTGAAACGTCCTCCAGGAGAAGCAGAACAATGTTTCCAATGTTAATGATCTGAACATTTCTGTTAGAACTTCTCCTTTAGAGAATCCATGTAACACTGGATGATATTAACAATCTCAGTATACATTTTACAGTATGTAAACTGGATCAGATTAAAATAAATATATTCAAAAAATATAGTAAAGTATAGTATTTCTAAATAAATGTGTCTAAATGTGTAAACTCAAAATTGAATTGAATTAAAAAATTTAAAAAATCGGAATAGAATTGATGCGGGCTCTGAATCGAAATGAATCGATTCTGGAGATTATCGATACCCAGACCTGGTTCTGTGTACCAGTAATTGTTTGGTTTTGGTTCAGCTGGAGAACTACAGCATCAACACAAAAACATGTATGTTAATACTGAGCTCAGTGAGAGTTCTCCGTTCTTGTGAGATTTACATGCGGTGGATCGTATTAGGGGGAGTTCGATGAATGGCACGTTTGTTATCAATATTGTGGACAGCTTCCAATTACCCTGCAAGCCACAAAGAACCTCATTTTTCAAACGAGCTGAGCTCACTGCCGCCGAGTCACGATGGGAACAGGCAGTTCTCTCCCAAATAAATATGAAAATATTTAAGCTTCTAAAAAACAGGTAATTTCCTCTTTTGATGGAGAGGATGGTTTGTGGGAAAGAAAGAAAAAAAAGCTGCTTTTTTTTCCAGGTTTGGTTGATTTGCAAGTGTTTCTAAAAGACATAAAGACAAACCTGTTTCTGACGGCTTTCCCATTTGCATGGAGATGCATCCTCGGCGCAGCGTGAACACAGGCTGGATTCATTCTGTACCGGCTGTCATTTCTCGTCAAACCAGCTGCTTCTCTGAAAACCCCTCAAAGTTGCACCTGAAGCTTTTTGGAGCACGCCCTGGTGGGGTTCAGACACAAACAGGACCAACTGTGGAACAACAGGGAGGCCAGACTGAACAGAGACAGAAGAGAACGCCACTGATGTTTGTGCAGATGTTTTTAAAAGTCGGACCTGGATGCTGTAGGAGTTTAATTTACTCTGATGACTGGAAGAGTTGTGAAAACATCATGTCAGTGCATCTCTACACATCACCTTATTCTCATTTCAGCTGCTCGTCTCTCAGCATTATCTGGACAGGATCCCCCTCTAGTGGATGTAATAAGCAACTGCAACTTTACCATGTGAGTCTGGTTCAAGACAGAAGATTCTCCTGTCTTCTTGTGAATGTTTGAAAGGGATATAGACTCATTTGAACAACATTTTTGATTTATATCATAACTTGTGATTGCCGGTACAATTTATTGTAGATATTGGCTCATTTTCAATAATTCCAATTGGATTCATTGACCTAAAAATGAATCCAGAACGTCCACCAGTGTGACTCAGAGATAAATATCTGGTACTGAACAGAGCTTTTTTATGCAGTTTAGTTTCTTTCTCAAAGAATGACAAAGTACAAAATTAAACCATCGAAATATGTTTTAAAGCAAAAAAATGCACTAAACACAACAATAACACGTTCAAAGATGAATGGGCTGCCCTGCTTGCTAAGCTCTAAATATCCAATAAAAGTCCAATAAAAAGACCACAGAATGAGAGGCGCATGCATGCATGAACTATAAGTCATATTTCAGCTAAATGGCTCCAAGAAGTTGAATCGTAGGAACATAACTCGATTTATTGATTTAGTTAATTAAGTGTTGCAGCCCTACAGTTTAAACAGAAGTTGGTGAGAATAAACTGGGTGGAAAAGAGAAACATGCAGTGTGAGTTTTCCCTGGAATGCTTTCATCTCTTAAAGGGGCCATACCATGAAGATTGATTATGATGTGAGATTATGATGTTCACTAATCACTATTTTTATTTATTTAACCTTTATTTTAACCAGAAAATCCCATTGAGACTACATCTGTTTTTCAAGGGAGACCTGGGTCAAAAGGCATCAATACAAACAACCCAATACAGTTAAAACAATTAAATACAAACAAAATACGATCACAATAAAGTAAAATTAAAATGAACGATAGGACAATGATTAAAAGGTTAATCAAGAGTTGTACAGAGTGACATGTGCATATTTCTTTAAAACTCAGAAAGCTTTGCTTTAAAACAATTCAAGGGAATGAGGTCACATAGATGCAGAGAGGTTTGAATATTATTCCAGGAAAGCGGAGCAGCAATCGAAAAGGCTGTTTTTCCTAATTTAGTGCGGATCTGGGAACAGACAGAAGCAATTGAGTGAAGAGCGAGAGTTATATATGCTGCTGACAGGAGACAGAAGTTGGCAGAATCTGCTCTGCCAGCACCGCCCCCAGTCCAGTGGTGATCATCAAAAAACTTCCATTTTAAATGCAGAATACTGTGTTTCTTCCAATCTTGACTTCAATAAATTTCAGCTCAAACAGATGTTTGTTACTTTTCACGCGCGGCTCCTTTAAGATCGGTCGGGGACAGTCGTGCAGACGTCGATTTGTGGTGTGAACCAGCGTAGAGAGAGATATGGTTTGTTTGGATGTTGTTTATTTTTGTTTGAGAAATGCAGACACGCTTACGCTTATGACGTTGTGAAAGGACGTCATGAAATGGGCGCCGCCCACAAACAGCAGCAGGCGGAGCTTCAGGAAATCGAATCGTTTTACTTCCAGGTAGGAAAAAACTCACAAAAATGAATCATATTTCATAAATAATTTGTTTTCTGGTGTTCCAAAGGTAAAATATGATTAAATATATGGATGTAGTTCTTTCTGAAAGGCTTAAGAAAATCCTGGAAAATCATTTGTCACATTTTGTCCTCAGATTCTCATCGTGTCATTTCAGTTCTGAAGCTGAATTTAGCAGATAAACCCACTTTCACTGGTTCTGCACCGTTTGTTTGTTTGTATATGGATATATCCACATACAGATAAAATATTTTTGAGATTTATTGTGTTTGTGCGCACCAATAAATCAAACTGCCAGAGAATTGAAACGAGGGTCATTCATCACTCCATTCAATTTAAGTTTATCTGAATAGAAACAAAATAAAGCAAGCTTTTTTTGCCCACTTTTTAATTCCCTCATCCTTCATCTTTTTGTTTTTATCTGGATGGAAGCAGCAAAATTCAGACATTCTGCAGTTTTACATTATAAATCATTTATTGAAATATAAATCATCTGAATGTACATATCGTAACATAAGGAAATATGGTATAAAACATCGTACTTGGTGCGTTTACGTAGAACTACATGATAGGGTACCATTGTCAGCACATCACTCACAGAGTAAACATTCACATCCAACTTCGACCACAAACGTAGCGGGAGTCTGAAAGCTCAGGCCGGCGGGTCATCGGTTCATCTGCGGCGTGGATGGACACAGACGGAAGGAAAGTGCAACAACTGATGGGATTTCCTGTGACAGTCAGCGGGAAGAGGCGAGCTGCTGAAGCGGCAGGAAGAGGTTTGATGCACCGCAGCAGCTGTTTCAGCAGCCCTGGAGTCAGCTGATGGCGCTCGTCTCTGAACGCTGAATGAACCTGGAGCAGGTTCAGAACAAACACGCATGTCATCCACAGACTGAAGTAAACGAGGGTGCAGAAGCTTCATATGTGCTCACATAAAATACTTGAGTATTATTCCAATAATTCTCTTTTATAAAATGACTCTGAAGTTATTTACATCACACTAACTATCTGTGCTAAATGTAACCATTTGATGTGTTCAAGCTAAAATAAAATGGGGGGTGTAACGTTACACGGGAGCTTGTGTGGGGTCAAATCGGCATCAGCTTAGTGAATAAAAAAACAGATTGAAAATGTGAAAACAGACATTCTAACTGAAATACTTTTAAAAACCAGAAGTTATAAATCAAAATAAAAAAAAAATAAAACTTGAAAATGTGAAAATATATTGTAAATTTGAAAAAAGAACAAAAAGCTTTGATACAAAAATATAAATTTAACATTACCAATTAAAAGAATGATGTTTCCATTAGTAACAGCTGCTCTTTTGATTTGCCAACTTTTTGTTTTAGGTCAATAAATTCAAAGCCCCGCCCCCATGTCAAATTAGGATCAGCTCAGTGGCGAAAACTCAAAAACTCTGAATTGAAAGTGGAAACAGAGAACTGAAAGCAGAGAATGAGAAATGAAAAAAAGGAAAAGTTGAAAGTACAAAGTAAGATTTTTTAAAATTATTTTAATAACCTGAATCTAAGATTTTAGGGGAAAAATATTTGATGTTGATAATCGAACCAGGGTGGGATTATATAAGTTGGCTTCCTTCCATTCCCTGTTAAGAAATCAACTTTTTTTATGCATTGTTGCCTGATTGTTGTAAATAAACCATTTCATTCATTCATTCATTCATTCATTCATTCATTCATTCATTCAATTGGTAATATTTTAATTTTTTTTTCATTTCATTTTCAATATTTCAAGTTTTTAATTTTTCAATTTTAAATTTCCTTTTTTTTCATTAATTCCTTCAAGTTTAAAATATGAATTTACGAGTTTAAAACTGCTTTGAAATGTAATCTTTTTTCAAACGTATGATTATTTTTGACATTTTGAATCTTGTTCTTCATTCTCTTTAAACTGATCCTGATTTGACCCCATAAGCTTGTCTCCTCAGAACCTTCAGCTACGTCACTTTCTACTTTTTGTTCATGAAAAAAGAAGTACACATTTAACAATAAAGTAAAAAAAATAAATTTGCGTTACCACATCTACTTAAGAACAACAAACATGATATTGTCATAAGCAATAGTTTGAACATTGATCTTATAATCCATGCGCTGCTTCTGATTGTTCCAGCATCAGTTGCTTCTCTGGAATACAGTTCTTGGATTATTGGGAAGTTGTGCTCAGTAATGGCATCTTCTCGTATAAATAGTGCATCCTTAGTGGTTAACCAAATGAATCCTCCTTTGAATGAATGGTTCCTTTTTGCTTATAGTGCTGTGAAGAGAATGCCCGATGAAATAAAGCTCTGAAAAATACAGATGATGCTTCTTGACTCGTTTGCAGCTGGATAGATCCGAGAGAAAAGCTCCAAAGTTCTTGAGGTCCTTTTTTCCAAGTCACAGTTTTATTTATTTCTTTTTTCAGCAACTCCTCCAACCCTGAAGGGGGCGCTGTCCAGAGAAGCGTCCCTCACGTTGCCACAGACTGACCACAGACTGTGAAGTGGTTCTGTTCTGTCCTTGCAATGGGTGATCTGAAAGGAGGAGGAGGAGGAGGAGGAGGATGAGTGCTCCACAGTCTTTGGTTGATCTATGAGTCTTACAAGTCTTTCATCCCTTGTTGCTCCCTCTCAGGCTGGACAGTTTTCACAGAAAACTGTCCTCCACCAGGTCACTACAGTCCAGACACATCTCGTCCAGCAGTGTGATGTCCTCCAGGGTCTCCCCTTCACGTTTGGGGTAGGTGGAGCTGCTCGACCCCGTCTCAATGGCGCTCTCCTCAGACGTCTGGGAGCTGAAAGAGGAACATCTCAAACAAGTTAAAACCCCATTTGGCAGGATGTTGTTTGTTGTTGTAGACCAGGGGTGTCAAACTCAATTCTACAGGGGCCAGAATCCAAAACACCTCAGGTCGCGGCCCGAACAGCATAAACATTTATTGAACACTCTAAAACGACATTTTTAAAACTTTAAAAACTTAACTTTTTATTGTAAATATGAATAAAAACAGGCAGGAATATTATTTCAGAATAAATCAAAATAAATCTTAAATAACTTTCAGTATTTAACTCTATAAAAATTAAAATGATCTGGAAGGCTGAAGATAATTTCCTGACTTTGATACACGTGTGGTATTATAATGTAAGACAGGCATGTCCAAAGTCTGGCTCAGAGAATAAATACAGGCTGCTCTAAAATCTCTACCAGCCTGCAGGCTCCTTTTATAAAATCAATCATATTTGGCTAAAACTGTGTACAGTTTCTTTGTTGTGATTGGCTGAATTCTATTTTCACATTCACCAAAAAGGGGAGTAACCAGACGAAACGCTATCAGAGGGAATGAACCAGTGACGTGCAGTCAGGGGAGGCAAGTGAGGTACATCAGTGAAATAAATGCTTTTTAATCATTACAATTAAAAATCCAGTATTGTTTTTTAGACGTGTCTATTCTGTGATTCCTTTGAACTTTGTTGGGTTTCAACATTTCTTTGGTTAAAAGTAGCAAATTTACAAGTTTACTGATCAAACACGTGAGAAATGTGCAGGTGAGGCAGCTGTAGCCCATTCCTGCCCCATCCCCCTCACACTGACTGCAGCTGTGTGGGGTCAAATGAGCATCAACTTAAATTAAGCGGAAAAAAAACAGATTGAAAAATGTACAAAATAGAGATTGAAACTGGAAAAAGGAAAATTTGAAAACAAGACATTGTAAATTAAAAAAATAAATAATTTTTTTTTTATTGAAAACTTGAAATGAAACTTAAACAAATGTGAAAAAAAATTGTAAATAAAAAAATATAGAACTGAAAACTTGAAAAATATAAAATTATTAACTGAAAAATATTGTATCCATTAGTAAAAGCTGCTTTTTTTGATTTTTCAACTTTTTCTGAGTTCAAAGCCCCGCCCCCCATGTCAAATTACAATCAGCCCAGCAGCGAAAACTCAAAAATTCTAAATTGAAAGTGAAAACAGAGAACTGAAAGCAAAGAATGAGAAACAAAAAAAGGAAAGTTGAAAATACAAATAAACATTTTTAATTGATAACAGTTTTAGTCTGTTTTTTTAATTGAAGTTTCAAATTTACTTTTCTTTTTCAATTTTTTTTTCAAATATTCAGTTTTCAAGATTTATTTTCGAGTTTAAAACTGCTTTCAAATTTTCTTTTTTTTTCAAATGTATAATGTCTGGTTTTTCAAATTTACGTCTTGTTTTTAAAATTTTCAATTTTTTTCAGTTACAATGTCTTTTTTTTCAAAACGTTAATCTGTTTATTCGTTCACTTTAAGATGATTCTGATTTGACCTCATAGAAAATGTTAAAATGAAATCTTAACACATTAATCAAATGGTGCATAAACTCCTCTGTAAGGTTCTTATGTTTGTAAATCTGACTGATGACGTCAGTGCCTCACCTGCCAAGAACCTCATTGCACGTCACTGGAATCAATTGACAAATTGAAAACAAATCAAAACTTATTTGCATTTATATTTAAATGTCCCTCATACGTTTTCACCTCATCTGGTCCTCTTTGCACCTACACCGACACCCCTGATGTAAGTGATGAACTCGCCTGTGTCTGTTCCTCTTTCCATGTTCGTCATCAGAGAGGGGGTCCAGGTCGGGGAGCGGAATGATGTAGCCGCTGTCTGAGCTCAGCCGCTGCTCATCGAAGCCGCTCTCCCGCTCCTTCAGCTTGCCTTGGTTCTTGTAGGGAATGTCCACGTAGTCGGTGTCGTTTTCCACGCACACGCGGGTGACGGCGGGGTGGTCACTCTTCAGGAAGTCCCGGTTTACTCTCTCATAGTGCTGCACCACACAGACAGACAGACACATTAGCACTGTCGCGTCCACACAGGCTGTTTCTGTCAAAGCGACAAAAAAGGTGAAACGCCGCGTTGTGTGTGATGTGGAGTTCAACCTGGTCATTAAGGTTGGGTGTTGGAGGCGATAAAGTCAGATTACGTCAGAACAGACCGAAGCCAGCTGCAGCCTTTAGGCTCCAATCTCTTTTAAACAGAAACAGTCTAAACGGCCACAAGGCACTCGGAGGATGTGGAAGAGGTTAGAAATGAACAGCCTGCTGCTTTAATAGTCTATTTAAACCATTTGGAACCTGTACTTTGCAGGGCAAAAAGGACATTCAAAAAGTCAACAAAGTTAAATAAAGGAAAGCAGAGGGAGGACCCGTCAAGGATAAACGGTGGTGGATTTAAAAAGCAGGTGTTAGGAAGCTTTTGAGGTCTGGGGGGAAGAACGGGTCACATGCAGACTCACCCTCCTGTAGCTGGAGGGCAGCAGTGATGCTACAGCCTCACTTAGACCCATGAAGGACGGCCTCTTCTCTGGATCGCTGTTCCAGCACTTCATCATCATCTCATACCTGGAAGACGATCCCACACGGAACAGAACGTCCTGTCACGCGCCTTATAATTTCTCCTTGACTTATGTGAGTCAGTCCCAGCCTGAGAGCTTACATATCTGGCGGTGCGTGCTCAGGTTTGGACATCCTGTATCCACTCTTGATCTTGTTGTAGAAGCTGGAGTCCACCACCATCCCAGGGTAAGGGGTCCCACCTTCACAAAAACACATTTGGGATGTAAACTCAACCAATTCTGTGACTCTGTGGCCTTGTGGTAGAGCGTCCACCCTGAGACTGGAAGGTTGAGTTCAAATCCAGGCCGAGTTATCCTCCCTCTGCTTGACACTCAGCATTAAGGGGGTAGATTGGGGTAACATCACTAAATCCCCCAGCTGATGGGTCGAATGTGGAGAATAATTTAACTTTAATATTTTTGGTGAAGAGGCAGAGTGGTCATCCATGAGTCGAGGTTTATTTGGGGAAAACACTGAAGCCCCCATTGATCCTGGTGGTTGCAGGTTGGTGTCAGTGTAAGGCCGTGGTTTGTAAATGTGTGTGTGTGAATGTACCCGTGACTGAAAAGTGGATCTTAAAGGAAGGTAGAAAAGAGCTCAATGTGTCATTAAAACTGTCATTTATGCTCAGTTTAATCCTAAATGTTGTATTTTTTCCTTGTAATAAGCAGATCTAGCAGTTGAAAATGTGGCAGTGAACAAATGAAAGAGTTCTTAAACACATACAGGAATGTTTCTCTCACTGTGTTTATAACTTCTTATTGTTTTAACCTGCGTTTTCTCTTTTACGTTAAACATTTTGAATTTACACACGTTAATGAAAGGTGCTCTACAAATAAAGATAGATGTACAACAGAATGATGACATGTTCAGGGTGTACCCCGCCTTCAACCAACAGTAGCTGGGACGGGCTCCAGCAACCACATGACCCCAGAGGGGATACGAAAATGGGTTAAGAAAACGGATGGATGGATGGATGGATGGAAGATGGATGGATGAATGGATGAATGGATGGATGGATGAACAGAGGGAGGGGTGGATGGATGGATGGATGGATGGAAGATGGATGGAAGATGGATGGATGGATGGATGGATGGATGGATGATGAACGGAATATGGATGGATGGAAGATGGATGGATGGATGGATGGATGGAAGATGGATGGATGGATGGATGGATGGATGGATGGATGAACAGAAGGAGGGATGGATGGATGGATGGATGGATGGAAGATGGATGGAAGATGGATGGATGGATGGATGGATGGATGGATGGATGGATGGATGAACAGAGGGAGGGATGGATGGATGGATGGATGGATGGATGGAAGATGGATGGAAGATGGATGGATTGATGAATGGATGGATGAACAGAGGGAGGGATGGATGGATGGAAGATGAATGGAATATGGATGGATGATGGATGGATGATGGATGGATTGATGAATGGATGGATGAACAGAGGGAGGGATGGATGGATGGAAGATGAATGGAATATGGATGGATGATGGATGGATGATGGATGGATGGATGGATGGATGGATGGATGGAAGATGGATGGATGGATGGATGGATGGATGGAAGATGGATGGATGGATGGATGGATGATGGATGGATGGATGGATGGATGGATGGATGGATGGATGGAAGATGGATGGATGGATGGATGGATGATGGATGGATGGATGGATGGAAGATGGATGGATGGATGGATGATGGATGGATGGATGGAAGATGGATGGATGGATGGAAGATGGATGGAAGATGGATGGATGGATGGATGGATGGAAGATGGATGGATGGATGGATGATGGATGGATGGATGGAAGATGGATGGATGGATGGATGGAAGATGGATGGATGGATGATGGATGGATGGATGGATGGAAGATGGATGGATGGATGGAAGATGGATAGATGGATGGATGGAAGATGGATGGATGGATGGATGGATGGATGAACAGAAGGAGGGATGGATGGATGGATGGATGGATGGATGGATGGATGGAAGATGGATGGAAGATGGATGGAAGATGGATGGATTGATGAATGGATGGATGAACAGAGGGAGGGATGGATGGATGGAAGATGAATGGAATATGGATGGATGGATGATGGATGGATGATGGATGGATTGATGAATGGATGGATGAACAGAGGGAGGGATGGATGGATGGAAGATGAATGGAATATGGATGGATGATGGATGGATGATGGATGGATGGATGGATGGATGGATGGAAGATGGATGGATGGATGGATGGATGGATGGATGGAAGATGGATGGAAGATGGATGGATGGATGGATGGATGGATGGAAGATGGATGGATGGATGGATGGATGGATGGATGGATGATGGATGGATGGATGGAAGATGGATGGAAGATGGATGGATGGATGGATGGATGGATGAACAGAGGGAGGGATGGATGGATGGATGGATGGATGGATGGATGGATGGATGGATGGAAGATGGATGGAAGATGGATGGAAGATGGATGGATTGATGAATGGATGGATGAACAGAGGGAGGGATGGATGGATGGAAGATGAATGGAATATGGATGGATGGATGATGGATGGATGATGGATGGATTGATGAATGGATGGATGAACAGAGGGAGGGATGGATGGATGGAAGATGAATGGAATATGGATGGATGATGGATGGATGATGGATGGATGGATGGATGGATGGATGGATGGATGGATGGATGGATGGATGGATGGATGGATGGATGGATGGAAGATGGATGGATGGATGGATGGATGGATGGATGGAAGATGGATGGATGGATGGATGGATGATGGATGGATGGATGGATGGATGAATGGATGGATGGAAGATGGATGGATGGATGGATGGAAGATGGATGGATGGATGGATGAATGAGTATATTTGACCTAAACCAGTCATTCAGTTTCATAAAGGAATTATCTGTCAGTTTTACATTAACTCATCTGAAGTGTAAAAAACTTCTTTAACTAGAAACTCTACAAATTTAGCCGATCAAATGTGGAGTTTTTTTTTTCGTTTTTTCAGTCATTTAATGAGAGATGAAAGGAGCGTGGTTTATGAAAGAGGAGTTCTTAAAGATCCACAAACTGGAGTGATGTGTTCAAGCATGCATGATTCCAGAGCTTCGAGCTGCACAAACATGAGAAGCACTCTTTTATAAATAAAGTTTGATTATAAATAAAGTTATAAATAAAGTTTGATGTTTGAATGAGAACCTCTGAGAGGGTTTGGGTTTAGTAAAGCAGCAAGTGAAGTTTCTCCTTCAGGCTCACCTAACGAGAAGATCTCCCAGAGGAGGATGCCATAAGACCACACATCACTGAGGGTGGTGTACAGGTTGTCAAAAATGCTTTCCGGTGCCATCCACTTCACTGGAAGAAAGGTCTGGAATGAGAAAAGAGGAAGCAACGTTTAAACGCCGCAGTCGGATCTGGAGATGAATGCAGGCGTGAACAGAAACGTACGCTCCCTTTGGAGACATAGTTGCTGTCGTGCATGATGTCCCGGGCCAGTCCGAAGTCACAGATCTTCACTATCTTTCCCTGAGAGAGGAGAACGTTCCGGGCTGCAAGATCCCGATGCACACACTGAGGAGAGAATCAACAGGGAGAGGGATAAGCAAAACGTCTCCAAGTTCATCTCTAATACCATTTCCTATCGGGTCAAATCAGGATCAGTTAAAAGTGAATGAAAAAACTGATCTGATGAAAAAAAAGATCATTTTAAAAATCAGACATTGCAAATTTGAAATTAAAAAAAAGAAAACTTAAAAGAAAACTTGAAAATATTCTTTAAATAATAAAAATACTGAAAACTTGAATTAAAATATTTTTAATGTAAAATTACTAGGGCTGTGGACATTGATGCGTTATTTAATCGATTAATCAAACAGAATTGACACATTAATATTCATTGATGCAAATTAAAAAGTTTTTTTTCATTAATTGACAGCTTTAATTACAAATGAACGCTCCAAATGTACAGTTTTGTGTGTGATTTTTTTATGGGGATTATTTGCAGATATGAGTTGTCAGAAAATACTCTGACAAAAAAAAAAGCTAATTGCGATTAATTGCGATTAATTTTTCCCAGGTTTGGGATTTATTAGTTAATTTTTTTCAATCATTTCCCGGCTCTTAAAATGATCAATTTAAAAAAAAATGTTTCCATTAGTAACTGTTGTTTTGAATTTTCAACTATTAGGTTGAAAATTCGGATCAGCTCAGCAGTAAAAAACTCAAAAACTCTGAGTTGAAACTGAAAACAACTGAAAGAGAAATGAAAAAAGGTAAGTTGAAAGTACAAATCAACAATTCTGCTTTAGTTTTTCTATCATTTTTTGTATTAACATTTTTTTTTCAATTTTAAAATATATTTTTTTACGTTTTCAATTTTTTTTTTTATTAAAAGATCAGTTTTATTTTTTCAAATTTTCAATAATTCCTTTAGGTTTTCAGTTTGTATTTTCGAGTTTAAAACTGATTTAAAATTAGATTTTTCTCTTTTTAAAATTACAATGCCTGTTATTTACATTTACAATCCTGGTTTTAGGGCCGGGAATTGATTAAAAAAATTAAACTAATTAACCTGGAAAAAATTAATTGCGAATAATTACGATCATTTTTTTTAATCGTTTTTCCCGACCACTTATTATCTGTGAATAATCACAATATGAAATCACAGGCAAAACTCTACATTTAGAACATTTATTTTTCATTTGTGCTGTCAATCATTTACAAAAAAAAATGTTTTAACGCACGGCGCGAATGCTTGAATTGTCAAATTAAAGCAAAGGGCTATGTCTTTGATTAATTTTTGTTAATAAATAGCTTGTTTTTGGATTAATTGCAAGCTTTAATGCGATAATTTTCACATCTTTATTTGTTTTTCATTCCCTTTAAGCTGATCCTAATTTGATCCCATACGTTTCCCTTTTCTCCATAAAGCATAGACTTTATGTAAACATGCCAGTTGGCGGGTTCTCCACGACGACTGGATATTTAGAGATAATAACTATGAAGCTGGAGGAACAGTTCCAGGCTGCAGCGTGTCCCTGCATGATAATTCCAGCTCTGGCTGCACACGGCCGCTGTGGTCTTCACAGAACTGCTTCCCTCAAACACAATCCAACACACAGATCTAGGGAAGAATTTCACTCAAACCTACATTTTTGGAAGCCAGGAACTCCATTCCTTTGGCCACCTGGTAGGTGAAGCTCAGCAGGTCGGTGGTTGTCAGGCCTTCGCTCGTGTCATCTGATAGCAGGTTTTCCATCTCACATTCTGGTTTAGAACAAACACACAATGAGGCGGTCCATGAGTATATGATCACCACACGGTGTAAATTTAGTACTCCCCACTCGAGGCTGGTTTTACTAATGGCAGGGAGAGGCCGGGCATTATTATGCTGCTGCTACAATTATCTTCTCCTTGTAATTACAGGCCAGTGCCAGTCTTAAATTCCAATGAGGGTGCACCTCTTCAATCAAGTCAAAAACAACCCCGAGAACTGAAGGTGAAGGCGCAGTCGTACCGCTGGAGCCTTTCTGCGAGGGGGGGTGGTCGTAGTTTGACCTCTGGACGTCCGAGTACTTGGAGGCGTTGTTCATCTCCAGCATCGGCACGTACTGAGTGTTGTCGGCCTGCTTCATATCCATGTAGTCGCCTTTACTTTCAAAGGACAGGATCACATAGCTGTGAGCAAAGACAGGAGGGGTAACGTGGTCAGTGATGGCGGAGACGTTTGTCCTCCTCTGCCCTCCAGCTGAGGCTACAGGGGGGAGTGGTTACTGGTCTCAGTGAGGAGGAGGAGGAGCTGCTTCACCACGAACATTTGGAAACAATTAACAGGTACATGCTTTATAATTCAATTAGACTGAAAGCTTACACCACTTCAGTCTATGATCAGATTAGGGGAAGAGGCCAGATAATATCTTTGACTATAAGAGAAGATTCGGTTACTCGATCTCACGCTCCGATCTTCCCTCACTCCAGAACAAGACCCCGACATATTTAAACCACCTGAGGCAGGAGCTCTCCACCCACCCAGAGATGGCAAACAACCTACTGTTTTAAAAAGTAAGTGCGTTTTATATATATAGCACCTCTCACAGACAAAAGTCACTCCACAAGTTAAAAAGCATCAAAACAAACACTTCAGAGAACATAAAGGACAAAGCTTTGCAGGATAAAAACAGAAGATAAAACCTCACAAGTTAAGAGACACAAAAGACAATCCAGGACCAGATAAAACGATCATTACAAGCCCAGTTAAAAACAGATTCAGCTAAAATGCTGAGTGACGTAAAAGGTTTTAAGTTGGCTTTTAAAAGAGTGAACAGAGTCCAGAGAACGCAGAGACAGAGGGAGCTCATTCCAGAGTTTAGGAGCAACAGCCTGGAAAGATCTGTCATTGGCATTCTGTTAGCTTTTTGGACTATTTTGGCATTTACAAAGATTTTTAGGCTATTTTGGAGTTTAGCTAATATTTAAGCCAGAGGTTCTTAACCTTTTTTACCCTGGGGCCCAATTTTCCCTGTACAAAGTCATTCAAGGCCCATTTAAATATTAACATGTTAATGTAAATGGATCCACATCTTGTTTGATTTGTATTTGATAATTAAATCGAGTCATTTTATGGTTTATTAAAGTAAAATCTTGTGGGGAAAAATGATACAACGTGATCATCTCAGACATTTATTTTCATACTGAACAGGTAAAGCACATTGGTCAACCTCAACACAAATTAGAATTCCAAAAATATTTATAAGGCATTTTGATCAATTAAATTGTGTTGTAATAAAACAAGAACACTTCAAATAAGTTTCAAATTAAACAAACTGTAAATGTCATTTAAATAAAATGCTAATTAAAAGATTACCTTATAATCTGCTGATGAACTTGACAAATTATAAGTTTTAATTTAGTACTAGATATTTCTCTCCAAATCTGTGACAAATTAACAACAGTCACAACAGTCTGTTTAAAAAAAAAAAAAAAAAAACTAAACATGAACTGAGGCAAAGAGCCTCGGTATAAAGAAAATATGATGAGGGGCTGATAGCCGCATACTATTGGCTCATGCGGCATGCCACAACGTAGAACAGATGCCGCTTCTATTTGGCGCCCATGTTAACCTATGGCGGCGTTCACACCAGGCGTGGAGCGGTGCGGTCCTCTGCGGAGGACTCGCGCCGTGCAGCGGATCATTTCGGCGTCTGGCAGAAAGTTACATAAAGTTACAAGAGAAAATACGGTTTATTTTTAAAATAAAGTGTGTATTCACACGTAATTTTGGAAAACCGTGCGTCCAGTGCTAAACTTTGTTCTTAGTCGCTCAGACCCAGAGGAAAGAGGTTAAGGTTAGGATTCTGGTTCTGGTTCCTGAGGTCGGCTGTCTCTGCAGCTCACGGCTTCACCAGGGGATGGGTCAAATGTGGAGAACACATTTACACATTTAGGAGCGGGACAGTTGATGGGAATTTAACTTTAAGTTGAATTTTAAATACATGCGTCCAACAAAAATATCCAGCCTTGGACACACTTAGAATATGTGCAACGATGCAGCAATGAGATCTTGGCTGCATGTATTACATGTGTTCAATATGAATTTCTATCATTTTCTATGCTGGTCGAGTGTAAATACGTGGGAATAACATCAGCCTTTTTAAAATATAACCAATTTTTTACAATAAAATGCCGCGATTGACAAAAGTAATCATGTTTTTGTATCTAAACAAACTGTATACATACAATCACAACACGCACGTGCGTGCACGAGCACAGACACATACAGATCAACGTAGTGAGCAGACTCCACTGCGGGGTTCAGGAGTAAACAACAACAGAGAGGCAGAGAACAGAGACATGGGTAAAAGTTTTAGTTTATGAATGTACTCACGCACACACATGCGAGCGCGTGCGCACAGACACAAACAAAACAGACAGGGACGCGCGCACACAGTGAGCCGGCTCCGGAGCGGGTGGGCGGGGCTGGATTTTGGGTGTAAAACAGCAGCAGAGGAGTTCCTCTTAGCAGAAACACGCGGTGATATCTTTAGGTTGTATGATGGCAAAAACAACAAAATCTCTCGCTGAAGCTCCTGTGGACCGCCGCGGAAAAATGCGCGTCTGGTCTGTAAACCACAGAGCGGGGGGAAGCCGCGCACAATCTGCTTCGTGGTGCTTTCGGGTCAGTGTGAACCCGGCGTGACGCTTACTGCCACCAAGTGGTAGGAGGCTGTATTCAGGTCCCGCGGCCCTCGCGCCCTCAGGTTTAGCAGATTTTTTTTCGCGGCCCACTAGAGGGGCTCGCGGAAAGATTGGGCCGCGGCCCTATGGTTAAGAAACACTGATTTAAGCTACATGCTAGCTGTTTTGGCTAACCTAAGTTGTTTTTTTCTTTTTAGTTTTTTAGGGTAATTTGGCATTTAGGTAATATTTCAGTGGCTATCAGCTTCAGCATTTTTAGCTATCAATTTAATCATTTTCAGCTATCAGCACTAGCATCTTCAGTTGCCAAATTCAGCTTACAGCATTCACACTAGCATTATCACCGGTAATGCTATATATCTCGTTCATAATTATGTTAAACAGTTACAGTTTTAAAGTTTTAAATTGGCATTCTGCTAGCCTTTTGGACTATTTTGGCATTTACAATGATTTACAAAGATTTCTTAAGCTATTTTTGGGTTTAGCTCATATTTAGGCTACATGCTAGCTGTCTGGCCTAATTGATTTATTTTGGCTATTTTAAAGTTAGGCAAATATTTACACGCTAGCTGTTTTGGATCATTTAGGCTGTTTTTTTAGGCTATTTTGAAGTTTGGCTAATATTTCAGCTACTTGCTAGAAGTTTTGGCTACTTCAGGCTTTTTCAAGTTTTTTTTTAGAGTTTTGGAGTTTAGCTAATAATTAGGATACATGCTAATTTAATCTTTTTTCTATTTTGAAGTTTAACCATTTTTTTCAGCTAAATGCTAGCTTTTTTGGCTAACCTAAGTTGTTTCTTTTATTTTTTAGTCTAATTTGGCATTTAGCTAATATTTAAGTGGCTATCAGCTCCAGGGTTTTCAGCTATTAGCTTCGGCATTTTTAGCTATTAATTTCAGCAGCTATCAGCACTAGCATCTTCAGTGGCCAAATTCAGCTTACAGCATTCACACTAGTATTATCACAGGTAATGCTATATATCTAGTTCATGATTATGTTAATAATTTACGGTTTTAAAGTTTTAAAGTTATAGTTTTAGTGAGTTTAATAGATGTTTATGCTGTTCATCCTGTGACCAGAGGTGCGTTTTGGATTTTGGCCCCTTGACTTTGACACCCCTGAGCTTGACAATGGAGGGCTCTAAATGTCAGCACTAACATTGTATATTGAAGGCAGTAAGCAACTGTGAGCCAATGAAGAGCTTTAAGGATGGGAGAGTGCATACATATTTAAAATATAAATGTCCTGCTCAGAGATGAGTGTCGTACCTCCTGCTGCTCTCATCTGCAGGATTGATCCCAAATATATCCATCTCTTTTCTGTTTTTCTCTGGACTGAGGCTGAGGAAGTTCTCCCTGTTCTTGTGCAGGTAGTTGACCAGGTCTCCATAGAAGCAGTACTCCGTGATGATGTAGATAGGGCCTGGGGAACAACACGGGCGGGAGATAAAGTCGTGCATCGGCGTCAGTCTGCAGGCTAATCTTATCAGAGGCTCGTGAAGACTAAAAGCGGTCAGGAGGGCAACTCTCCACTTCCCCATAAAAAGACTGTTAAAGTCCCACACCCACCACAAGCTGAAGGCACAATGTCATTCTTTAGTGGCTGTTAAAGCTGTAAATGTCTGCAATGACCAAATTTAAATGTGCACGTGTGTGTGCACGAGTGTGTTCATGTGTTGGCAAAGTAGGGTTTAAATTATAGAGGAGAGGCAACAATCGTTAAAGTGTGCTGTTATTACATAGCATGGGCTTGAGTGGGTTTGTTTCCTTCTGCTGTTTGGGTGTTTTGTTCACCTGACTTGGTGCATGCTCCCAGGAGGTTGACAATGTTGAGGTGGGGGCCCAGATGAGTCATGATCTTCAGCTCGGACATGAGGGCTTGTTTCTCGCTGGAGCGGGCTGTGGCTGGAAGACGGGACAGGAGCGTGACGGTCACCACTGTCCACTCTGTGTCATCCTCATTCTGTTTGCTTTGGTTTGATCAGTTCATTGATAATTGTATAAGGCAGCTTCATTTTGAACCCCTTGATGCCTAAAATTATTTCCATCTGAAAAAAGTTAATTCAGTTCAGTTTTTACTTTCACCAAGGTGTTAAATTAAAGGGGCATACCTTTTAAAAGCACTTTTTTGAGATTTTGAGAACCATAAAGTGGTATTTTGATCCGTTCATGTATTTAACCCTTCCACTCTCCTTGGGGTCCAGATGACTCCAACCACATATTGTTATGCGATTTCTTCCATGACAAATGTGGACGAAGGGGGACAGGATTTTATGTCTGTCATGGACATTAGTGAAACTCCGAAATCAGTGAAAAAAAAAAGTTCAGCGCACTGTCCTGTGGTGTCCAGATGACCCCACTTGTAATGTAAACAAGCTAAGGAGAACGGAAGGGTTACGAGTAATCCTCTAAAAACCTGCACTCACTTCAGCAGCCCCTCCCATACCCACGAAAACGAGTGAGACCGCCCCTTTCAGGAAGAATCTGCTCTGACAGCTCCGCCCCCAGTCCAACACCAGCACTCAATTTCTCCACAAAGCTAGTGGTGATCAGCAAAAAACTCTCATTTTAGATGCAGAATTCCGTATATCTTCCAATTGTGTCCTGTCTTCAATAAATTCACAATATTTAATTTAAAATGACACAATTTCTATTCCTGTAATTGATTCTCGATGGGTTCTCTCTAAGTATTGATCTTTTATTTTAATTTGAAGAGGTTGTTAAACGTTCTATTCCTCATCCTTTGGTGAGACGTTCCTTTGGAGGTAAATAGGGGGCGCACGCTGCACCAATGTGTCTGAAAGCTACTTGAATTATTTCATTTTTTTCTGTTGTTTACAACAATTTTACTCTACTTTTCACATTTACTATTGTTAACTCTGAATTTTACAGATCATTCAGATTCAATTGGTGCTTGTCAAACACATAGTATTACTGATTTCAGCACAAAAGTGTCTATTATTTGTTGCCCAAAATAAGACACAAGTTGTGTATTATGATTGTGTTCAAGCTAAACAATAAATGGGGGATACATTTTCCTAAAAAATAAGAAAAAATAAGAGTTCTTCTATACAAGTTGAGTTATTAGAGATGATTTTTTTTTTAATATCATCGATATTGTGAGAAATGTATGGCATGGCATCCCAGCCCCACTCATTCTAGTTTGTGTTGTGTTCAGTTTGTTAAACTCACGTTTTAACATTTTTACTGCCACCTTCATGACTGGTTGGGAGCGACTGAGTCCATAGGCAGTTCCTTCTACCACCTTCCCAAAAGCTCCAGAGCCCAGAACCCGACCTGTGAAGAACAAGACGTGCGACCATTCCTTCACACGTTCCATCCAGAACCTTTCAACGTCTGAAATCCTTCCTGATCAAACTAATTCCAAGTCATAAAAAGTTATCAGGTCATCTTATCAGAGATTTACTTCAAAGACAAACTGAGAAGCCCAACATTTTTGCAGGAAGATTGCGACTGGAGAACAAGTCGGCTCACCGAGCACAAGTCTGTCACGAGGAAACTCCCATCTGGAGTCGTAGGGAAGCTGCATGGGGTCCACGTAGATGTACTCGTGGCCGTCTGGACTCACAGACTCTATGACCCTCCAGCGGATCTCGTACCGCGGTTTCTAGAAGACAAACACAAATTCCTGATTACACACGTGTCCGTGGATCAGACTTTTCAAAAACAAAGCAGGACTGAATGGCTGAGTCGATGGATGAACAGGTGAGAAGAAGAAGCAATGACGCATCATCACAACAATACCTGTTTCCAGATGACAACCAAGACAATGAGTGAGATGATGACAATGACCAGGAGCACCAGCACGGCAGCAGCTACAGTCAGCTCAGGGTGGGGGCCTGTTCGGGAGCAAAGCCAGTGGTCACACGTGTCAGTAGGAGAAGACATTTATCTCCAGGATGCTTGCAGGAGAAATGTTCTCTGTGAGGCTTGAAAGCCGCTCTCAACAGCAGGGTGTCCAGATAACAAGCCACAAAGGTATGCTGGGAAGATAACGTGTGAGTGGGGATGGGCAGGAGCCCAGCAGCTACCAGAGCACAGGGGTTGAGGACGACCGAGCACAGAGAAGAGGAAGATTCTGTTAATAAAAGATTTCCTCACGACTGCAAACATTTACTGATCACATCTTGATCTCTACAGATGGAGGGAGCTGTGTCAAAGTCTTTCACAGTCTCGCTTTAAGCAGATTTTATTCAGTGCAATATTGCAAGTATTCTTAACAACACTGAGTTCTGCTTTCTGATCTGCTGTAGATCTTGTTGATCCTCCTCCTCTCCTTTGTTTTAAGACATTCACACTATAGTGATTCTACAACTCCTTTCTTTACATTTTTGACATGAAAAACTCAATCACGCTTTCAATGATTTAAGCCGTCTCGGTATCAAAGCGTTCAGCTCGTTCAGGACATTACTGCTTGTACTTTAGGTATTCATAAACTTCATAGTTTTTGAAATATTGAGCAAAATATGTCCCATAGGAAATCAACGAAAACTTTGAAACGTGTGAACTTCTGCAAACTTTTAGATAGAGACACGATTCAAACTTTAAAATGTTCTTTTGGAGTGTAGTTTTACATTTAGCAACATGCTAGCTGTTTTTGACTAATTTTGACATTTTCTAAGGATTTTAGGCTGTTTGGAGTTTAACAAAAATTCTAGCATTATGCTCAAATACTTTTCAAGAGTAATTTTCAGTTTAGCTAATATTTTAGCAATATGCTAGCTTTTTCGGCTAATTTAGACTTTTTCGTCAGTGTTTTAGGCTAATATAGAGTTTAGCTAATATTTTAACAATATGCTAGCTGTTTTGACAAAATTATACAATTTTCCAGTATCTTAAGATAATTTTGACTAATGTATTAGAAATATGCTAGCTGTTTTAGCAAAATTAGACATTTTTTTCTGTTTTATTTAAGATAATTTGACATTTAGCTAATATTTAAACATTATGCTAAGTGTTTTGGCAAAATGATAATTTTTTTCCTTTTTTTTTGGCTAATTTGGAGCTTAGCTAATATTGTAGCAATATAATAGTTGTTTTAGCTAATTTAGACATTTTTCATAGGCTAATTTAGAGTTTAGCTAATTTTTTAACAATAAGAAGTTTGCGTTCAATGTTTTGTCAGAAAAGTGTTCCTACTGTTTTTTGATGTGGTAAATTGGAGAATTCTGGACCTGATGTTTTCTGTTGTTTACTTTATTGTGTTATTTGTTCAAGATTGAAAAAAAGAACCCCCTCACTGATGTCAAAGTAAAGGTCAGAAGTCATTTAAAACAAAAAATTGTAAATCCTTTTTAGTTTTATTTTTTACTGCGCCACAATGTCACAAACTTAAATAAAGTACCTCAAAATGAGGCTTTTAACAGGAATTATTAGATCAAAAATCATTGCGACTAAAATCGAATAGTAAGATTAATTAATTACAGGTTACGATTAATTAATCATAAAAAAATTAATTCCATGTCAGAACTACTTAAATCATCTGTAATCCTACTACTGTGCAGATTTCAACCATCAAGTGTTGTTTTTAGAATGTAACCACCACGATAAATGAGGGAAGACTGCATTTATCTTAAAGAACGAGTTAAACGTGTGAACACTCACCACTGGACACCAGTTTGACCTCCCTGCTGACAGTGACCATCTCATTCCTGGCCAGGCAGCGGACGGCCAGCGTACTCTCCAGGTGGCCGAACGTCACCTGGCTCTCCAGGTTGTTCCCTTCAAAGTGTGAGTCAAACGTGATGTCTGTGGAGTTGGTGGGGAGGGGCACCCAAAAAGACGAATCGTTGCCACACCTGGACCAAAGCAGAGGCAAACCAGGTCAGTTTGGTGTTTGACACGTCTTCCACCTAAATACGAGTGAGCTCACTGTTTGATGCTCTTGCAGATGAACCACTCCACCACAGGAGTGGGCTGCCCTCTGGTTATGCACACCACAGACTGGCCTGTGGCTGAGCCATGATGGATGTCCATCAGGTCCACGATGACAGCAGGAACTAAGCGAGAGGGGGAAAAAAACGGATTGTAACTAGAGGTTAAGGGTTAAAGAAGCTACAGCAAAAGAAATAAAAGAAATTCATGCTTGTGTCAGTCCTTTTCCTGACCTTTGACCTCCAGGATTAAGCTGACGTGACGACTTTGGTTTCTGTTCTCCACTCTCATGGTGTAGTTCCCGCTGTCCTCCCCCTTAGCCCGGATCAGTGTGAGAACACTCAAGTAACTGCAAACAACAGCAGAAACGACAACTCAAACCCTCAAATCCTAATCGACCCTTTCACAACCGCTGACGCCAACACACAAAATCTTTAGCATACTGTATCTTTTCAAACGGTAACACGATCACCGTAATTCCAGTAGATTCTGAAGAATCAGAATCTACTGGAATTACTAATCTACTGGAGTTAAGAATAAGAAAAGCCTTGCCTGATCTCGCTGATTTGCCTCAGGCTGGTGGAGATCTCTGCCGTCACATCGCTGAGCGGTACCCCGTCTTTGAGCCAAGTGACACGGGCGTCGGGAAAAGAATGGATTGTCGCCCTGAATTCCCGAACTTCGTCCAGCTCTGCCGATTCGTACTCCCGGAAGTCCGGATCAATTGACACAAATTCACCAGCTGTTGAAAACCAGGACATTGCCGTATTTCAGTGACTTGAAAAGCTAAGACTCAAAGGCAAAGCATCGAAACACATACCAAACACTTGGATGTCTAGTTCTTTGGTCTGAATTTCATTGTTAGCTATGTCAACAATGGAACAGGAGTAGCTGCCACTGTCTTTGACTGAGGCCTGTGGGATTGTCAGGGTGTACAGGATCTCCTGATCCTTCTTGTTCTCGCGCACCGTTTTGGTCCCGCGGTTAGCCTGCCGAGCAAAGAGGAAAGGGAACTGCTCAGTGCCAGGGCAAACTGACAGCTCTATCGGTGCAGAATGGCTCTCACCCCTTTGCCCGGGTATTTCCAGTTGTCCTCCAGGATCTCCGGTCCTCGAGCAAGGCAGGTGATAGTGATTGTTTCTCCCACCAGCAGGGCGGTCCTTTTAGCTTTCAGCTCTACGTGCAGCGCTGTTCCACCTGAGATGCAAGCAAATTAAAAGTGCTTGTGTCATTGTACGAATAACAAATGAAAAGATCTGTTCTCAAAAGCCCTAAAAAGTTCACCTGGCCAACCATGAACGATGTATTCCTCACTGAGGTACTCATGTCCATCTATGAGGGCCTTGCAGACGTAGGTTCCAGCTGTGAACACCCCCAAAGCACCCCTCTTACTGTCGTAAACACTCGGCACAGGCTGCTGGGTTTCCACGTTTATCAACGTCACGTTGGCGCTGGGGTCAGACACCCTGCACTCGATCTCCATTTCCTCGTGATCGGACAGGACGTGGTTGCTGAAAGGCTCCAGTGACGAAAGGAAAGGAACATCTGGATCTGTGTCAGGCACAACAACTGTTAGACTATGAACGGAAAAACTGAAAGAGTGCTCGCCGCCGTGGACGAACCTGGAACAAAGACGTAGATGCTCCGGATTTTGGAGTCGTCTGCGTTGCTTCCACTGTAGAAGCACCTGTAGGAGCCCGTGTGAAGCGCTTCAGCCCAATCCACTGTGATGGTGGTGACAAAGAGCCCGCTGTGGTCCTGCTGTACTTGCACAGGAACATCATAGGGTGTGTCCCACTCTAGTTTGGCCTCTCCGCGACACGTCAAGGTGAAAGGAGTGTGGAGGGGCACCAACAACTCGTCCTTGTCCGGCAGCAGCACAGGGGCTGACCACGGGGGGAGCACCGCTCCACTAGAAGCTGAAACGAAGACGGGTGGTGAGATTTTGATGATACACCTATCTGTAGAGTGCTTTCACGTTATCCGAACCTTGTACCACGAGGATGAAAGAGAAGTGTGCCGTGCGGGAGCCACTTAGGGCAGTGATGGTGTAATTTCCACTGTCTTTCTCCAACGGTTGTCGGAGTGTCAGAACGCTCTGATACCTTTGAGAACAAAATTAGGACTTTAGAACACATTGGAGCAATTAATCTCTATTTATGAAGACTATATCCACATGAGTGATCATACTAAAAACTTCCTCCCTAGGCGTCGTAAAGAAAGAATTACTATCAAACAAGAAACTATGAGGTAGCAGGAATCAGAGAAATGAGGGAGCATGCTCACCGATTTCCTTCAAAATGACTCGTTTGGGTGAAGATGTAGTAGTTTTCTGGTATGGCGTTGTCGTCTTTCGTCCATGTGATTTTGGGGGCTGGATTTGCGTCGATGAGAATGGTGAACTGAGTCTCTTCTAAAAGGTTGACAAACTCTGTCTCAAAGATGCCGCTGTGGTCCAGCACGATGGAGGAATTTTCCTCTGAAGGACAAACACGAGAATGAAAGAATGAGCGCAGAAAAAAGAAAAAACGGAGTGGCGGTGGAGCAAAAGGAGACAGACTGATGACAAGGTCGAGGTGAAATGAAGGCCTGACCCACATCTGTTGAAACAATCCCATAAAACACACTCGCTGATGTTGAAAGCAGAGCTGAAGCTTCATGGGTGGAAAGCAGAAAATAATTTTCTACACACGTGCAGAACTCATCATTTGTATGTGTGTGTAAGAGTGTGTGAGTGTAGCACTGGTTTGAACACATATTCTTATTATTGCACCAGTACCCATCCAGCAGGGCTAAGTTGGCCCCATATGGTTTAAAATTAGGCAGAAAATGTGGGACCCTGATTGGGTTTGTCCCCAGTTTCTATGATGGGCTCAACTGTGTGCACTCAGAAGGTTTGCTCACCATGCTAACCAGCCTCCCAGAGGACGTGTAGCATACTAGTGAGTTCTACTGTAGTGAGCTAGCAAGCTCCACTGAAGCAAGCTCGTGAGCTCTGCTGTATCGAGCTAGCAAGCCAAGCTCCACTGTAGTAAGCTAGCAAGATACGCTGTAGAGAGCTAGCAAGATACGCTGTAGAGAGCTAGCGAGCTCCGTGTAAGGAGCTAGCAAGCTCCACTGTAGTAAGCTAGCAAGATACGCTGTAGAGAGCTAGCGGGCTCCGTGTAAGGAGCTAGCAAGCTCCGCTGTAGTGAGCTATGTAGCACCACTGTACAGAGCTAGCAAGCTCTGGTGTATGGAGCTAGCAAGCTCCACTGTAGCAAGCTAGCAATCTCCGTTGTAGAGCGCTAGCAAGCGCCTATTTTCAAACCCTATGGGGTCCACTTAGCCTTGCTAGCTGGGTAATTGAAATCCGGAAAATGTTTAACCCTTAAATAAACCTAACCAAGACAAAACTCAATGACATATTTTTCTCTATAGCTTATTACTTTGGGTGAGTAATGTACACAGTCAATGTTTCTGAGAACAACAATTTCAATGAGCAGACGGTTAGAGGTTAAGGAAGACTTACCAAAGACGGTCACGGACAAAAGGCTGTTTCGAATAGCTTTGCTATCCAGGCTTATTGCGGTGCACTTGTAGACGCCGGTGTCCTGAGGCCTGGCTTTTGGGATGCTGATGGTGAAGCTGGCGCGGTCAGAGAATGTTTCCCTTAAGTGAGTGGCATTCTCAGCCTGTAAAAAGAGACAAAAAACAACATAAATACTTTCAACTTGTTCATTTCCATTTCCCAGGTATGACTGAGGGCTAAATAAAAACACCAGCGCAGCCACAAGAGATGAGTCCGGATCACAGAGCTTCTTAAAGGTCTGTAACTGGAGTAGAGACCAGGATTGTGGGTAAGGACTCTGGGGGTACTTTAATATTTAGTTAAGTGTTTATGTTCTTTGATTCACTGTAACCTTTCTACTAATAACTTGATAATTCCAGCAGATTTTGAACGAAGGAAACGGTTGAAAAGTTACAGTATGTTAAAGATTTTGTGTTTAAGTGTCACCGGTGACGCCTCAGGTGTTAAAGGGTTTAACAAACTCTGACCCGGTCAACTCCTAGTCACTAGGTCCAAAAGATTTACCATCTCCTCATATCCTTTCTTTTGAACTTCTTCCCTCCCTGGGGCAATGTGTGCTGAACTTTAACTTCCCTGCCAGACTCTCCCACATGGGGTTAACTGCCACAGTGGGTTGTTTGGCTCATGCCTCACACCGCGTGAAGCGTCTGCCTTCCACACGCATACTTTGCAGCCACTAAGGGCCGCCCTTAGCCCTAGATTCCATAAAAAAAAACAACATCACTTGTCTATTTAAGGCCCTGTGCTGCTGGTTAGGAAATGACCAAACTGGAAGGTAAAATGGATGGATGAAGCTGTAAAAACACAGAAGGAAAAAAAAATCCTGTGCCTTGCCTGTATCCTCGGATAGACCCACTCCTGCTTGTAGTTGGAGCCAGGCCGGGCGATGCATGTGATGTTGAGAGGCTGCCCAGCTCTGACTCTCCCGGCAGTGGCAGTCACTTCCACTGTGAAGTTTCCCTCCTCTTCCTCACCGTCTACACCTAAGGAAGACCAGATATAAAGATTTCATAGTGCCTTACCAACCAATAGAACACTTTGCTCTCAAAATGCAGGACCGCTTTTGGTTCCTAGAATTTCTAAAAGTACAGTTAGAGGTAGAGCCTTCTGCCACCAAGCCCCTGTGTTATGGAAGAAGCTCCCAGCTCATGTCAGAGAGGCAGACAGTTTCCATATTCAAAGTTAGGCTAAGAACATTCCTCTTTGGACAAGCCTACAGCCAGGCTAGCTAGTAATCAGAGAATATTTAATTCATTGCTCCCTTACTTACTGTAATAAAGTTTAGAGAATAATCATAATTTTCATTAAACATATTTCTCTGCAAAACTCAGCAGAAGTAAGTATGTTTGATAAACCGGGCCCTGGTGGTCGATTCCCTCTGCGGTAGCTCTTGAGGGTCTAGATCAGGAGTGTCATACTCAATCGCACAGGGGGCCAAAATCCAAAACACACCTTCGGTCGCGGGCAAAATGGAGTAAACATTCATGCAACGCAGTCTAAAACAACATATTTGAAAACTGGGCTGATTCTGGAACCCTAAGTCTGGTCTGCATCTGGTACCGCGTCCGTGACCGGTACTGGTCCGCATCTGGTACTGACTGTCTGGTAAGGTTAGGATACCAATGTGGTCTGCGTCTCAGTACCAGACCAGTACTAGCCTGCGGCGCAGAAGTTGGGGACACCCAAAACGTCAATTTTTGATGCGGAAGGGAAGGGAAACTGTGACAATTCGGGAATGAGAATGAGTAGCAATGTGTTATGAAATGTTATGCAGTAGATAACATCGGACCATTAATAACAGAAATGTAAAAGGATCTGGTGGGCCGGATAAAATCACCCAACAGGCCGAATCCGGCCCCCATATGGTCTAGATTAATATTGATATGCTAAAAATTGTGATTTTTTAAAAATCATTTTTATTATCTACATCAGCTGGTGCAGTGTGATTCCATGAGTTGTCCCTCTTCCCCACTCCATCTGGCTCATATTGGCCGTGGACCTCGCCTTTGGCTCGTCTTGACTGTGGACCTCGCCTCTGGCTCGTATTGGCCGTGGACCTCGCCTCTGGCTCATCTTGACTGTGGACCTCGCCTCTGGCTCGTCTTAGCTGTGGAGCTCGCCTCTGGCTCGTCTGGGCTGTGGAGCTCGCCTCTGGCTCGTATTGGCCGTGGACCTCGCCTTTGGCTCGTCTTGACTGTGGACCTCGCCTGTGGCTCGTCTTGACTGTGGACCTCGCCTCTGGCTCGTCTTAGCTGTGGAGCTCGCCTCTGGCTCGTCTGGGCTGTGGAGCTCGCCTCTGGCTCGTATTGGCCGTGGACCTCGCCTCTGGCTCGTATTGGCCGTGGACCTCGCCTTTGGCTCGTCTTGACTGTGGACCTCGCCTGTGGCTCGTCTTGACTGTGGACCTCGCCTCTGGCTCATCTTGACTGTGGACCTCGCCTCTGGCTCGTATTGGCCGTGGACCTCGCCTCTGGCTCGTATTGGCCGTGGACCTCGCCTCTGGCTCGTATTGGCCGTGGACCTCGCCTCTGGCTCTTATTGGCCGTGGACCTCGCCTCTGGCTCTTATTGGCCGTGGACCTCGCCTCTGGCTCGTATTGGCCGTGGACCTCGCCTCTGGCTCGTATTGGCCGTGGACCTCGCCTCTGGCTCGTCTTGGCGGTGGACCTCGCCTCTGGCTCGTATTGGCCGTGGACCTCGCCTCTGGCTCGTCTTGGCGGTGGACCTCGCCTCTGGCTCGTCTTGGCCGTGGAGCTCGCCTCTGGCTCGTCTTTGCCGTGGAGCTCGCCCTGTGGCTCATCTTGCCTGTGGACCTCGCCTCTGGCTCCTCTGGGCTGTGGACCTCACCCCCCCGTCCCCCAGTTCTATCTGGCTGAACTCTATTCAATACGTAGTTGTAGAGTTAGATAAACTAATTCGTCTTTAACATTCCTGATAAATCTCCTGTCCGTCCTGGGAGAGAATCTCGCCTTCATGTGGACATCCCTGAGGTTTCTTCTTTATTCCTGGATTCAGGTTTTTTACTGGAAGGGTCTAAGGGCAGGGGTAACCAGTTTCATTTAGACTGCTTATTTTAGCTATCAGCTATTGTTCATATTTTATGACCAACCTTCTGCTTCTGTACAATTACTGGCACGGAGCGCAATGAGGGTTTTTTGGGGTGTTATGGGCTTAATAAATAAAACTGAATTGAACTGAATATAGCACTACCATGTGACAGATAACAAAGCGCCTTCATGGTCCTCATTTACAACAGAGGAACAGACCTCCACTTACACACACAGCATGAAGCTCCCACGTAAGAGTGTGTTTGCTTTGTCTCTTTGGGTTTTTAAATGAAAATCTGCTCACCTCCGCTGGTCACGGTGTAGATGCCACTTTTCACAGTGCGGCCGTTCACAGAACTCTCACACTGGTACTGTCCAGGAGCAGTAATCCCAAAAAAGCCGATCTTTGCATTATAGGCAGAGGAGATCTGCTCCCCGCTGGGCACCCTCCTCAGGATGACGTGAGCGTCCGAGTGAGACACACGGCATGGGATCTCCACCATTGGTTCGGAGAGGTTGAGTCGGAGGTTTTCTGGAGACTCGGGGACAAACAGGTGGTCGGGATCTGCAAGAGACACCCGAGACTCTTCAGAACACGGTTTTCTAGCTGAGAAATGTCCTTACAAGTATGAAATGAAACCGACCTGTTACAAAGACATAGATTTCCACTTCACTGTCTTGCTGCCCTTCATAAGAGCACACATAAAAGCCTGTGTTCTCCACGGTGGTTGTGGGAATGAACAGAGTCGCAGAGTTGTTCTTCGGAACAACAACAGAGTTTTCCGGCAGAGGCTCGACCCACAAGACTTTTTGATTCTCCCCAACGCAGGTCAAGATGAGGGAAGAGTGAGGCTCCAGAAAGATCTCCTCTTGGTTCGGGATGATGGTTGGTCCTGCAACTGCAGAGGCGACTGGGGGACAGATGAGCAACCATGAGAGGGATTCACAGAGTTGGACATTTCTTTACAACTCTAGAACAGCTGCTTACTTAGAACCAGCAGCACCAAGAGTCTCTCTAAGACGGGACATGTCCTCACCCCACCCATGGTTGTGGACGCTCGGGCTGTGAAGACAAAGCAGAGAGAAAATATGGTATGGTGCTACATTGGGGCCAATATCATTTGAAACCCAAATATGACGAATGAAAAAATAAAATAATGTGAAATGTCCAAAACGTTTTGCTATTCTAATATAAACTTGATTATTTTCAGTTTCAAGAAGGTTTCAAAACTCAAAATATCAATTCTATAACTTTGCAAAAATGAAAACAAAAGTTTTGAAATGGAAATTTTAAGTTTTGAAACCAAAAAAAATCAACATTTGAAGCTGAAAATAATTACTTTTTCTTTTAGGATAGCAAAACGTTTCAGAAATTTAACTTTTTTGTGGCCAAACATCATTTTTTTTTCAAAGGGACATCTTTTTTTTTTTAAAGAAATGAAAGTGATTTTTTTTTTTCTTTCTAGGAGTTCTGTAAAAGTTGTTATCTGGTGCGGACCAGTTACTATCCAGACATTTTTTTTTTCAATAACCTCAAGTTTCTGGTTAGTAACTGATGCGCACTAGATAGTAACTGAAAAAAAGGATTTTTTTCCAAAAGTTGAAGTGAAAAAAAACTTTCTGGTTACTATCTGGTCCGCACCAGTTAGTAACCAGAACAAATATATATTTTTACTTCAGTTTTTGGGGAAAAAAATTTTTTTTTTTACTTCAAATTTGTTCCTTCTTCAAAGTCCCTTTAGGGCTTCCGTACCTTGGGGAGTAATACACACAATCAATATTTTTTTAAACAAAGTTTCTAAATGTGTCCCGCCGTTTGGTTGCAGGAGTTAAAGGGTTAAACAAGGTTTTATGTCAGCACTGAAGTCAAGAGTTTCTTCAGAGTTCTAAAATAACAGATTTGAGGATGTGTAGAGCACGGATGCTCCGGTAGAGGGCGACACAGTCCATCATTTCAGCACAAACCGCCTGATCGCAAATTAATGGGAACTTTTTACTTGATTGTCTCTTAATTTGAGCCTTAATCGAAAAAAAAAAATCCACAATGTTTGAAGAGTTCCCGTTGGGTCCAGCCGCTACTCCACAATCTTCACACACAGATTTGACTTGTGGAAATTGTGGTTCTGTCTGTCTGATAGCGACTTGAAACCTTTGAATGTCGGCAAACCGCAGCTCTGCTCGCTTTGAAAGACTTCTATGTGACATTTTGTTTGGGACATTGTTTCTGGGAGTCTGTCATCAGAGTTCCTCTAACGTCTTCGTGTAGTTTGCTGCGGTTCTCCTGGAAAAAAGCCCGAACAGTCCACGAGCAGTCTGGCTCTGTTAACTCTATAATTAACGCGCTCAAAGTGTATATGCGTGGGAATCAGACGCACATTATGCGCATTATGTTTCCGCTTTTTATCCACAGCTTTAGCGGAGATCTCGTGCGCGTCGCCAGACTGCAGAGGCGCTCCGGCTCCGCGCGCCCTGCGCGTCTTTTACGCGCCTCGGCAAATGCGCAGAGCCGCCTGTGCTGGGCTGGGGTCCATCTGTGCAACAGCTGAGAGGAGATGATCGGTTTCAGCTTCAGTTAGAGCTGATAATGCAGGCGGATCTTTCTAAAGGTGACCGTGGTTGAAGATGCACAAGTCCTGGGTGTCACAGTGTGGTTTGGGAGGTGGTAGAATGTTTGGTGAACCCCCACCCGTCCTCCAGCAGAAAAACAAAGCTCCTCTTTTTTCCCTTATTGTTCCAGCTTCATTAAGTCCATTAAGCGTCACTCCAAAGGTTTAATTCCCAGTACAATTCCACGGGAGGAGAAGATCTCGCGCTGCGTAAAGCACTCCAAATGTGTTCCCCATTAAGCGCCAAAAGCAGCATCCCGCAACGGTGCCTTCAGTCACCTCCAGCTGTGAGCGCCTTTATCCTGCAGAGCGAGCCACGTCTCCCCGCTCGGCGCGCAGGGGGGGGACACCATATGGTCAGGACATCAGAGAAAGCTTTACCAATCTCCTCTTAATGAAGTTAAGACAACCTGTGAAGTCTGGAGGCTGACCGATAAAGTTTAAGAAACTTTGTAAGAAGTTTACAGAAAATTGGTTCAGACTCAAAAATAAAAGCAAGTAAGAAAACTACTTAAACCGAGTTACCTTTTCCTAATCCTCTCTATATTTCTAAAATGCGACGCTGACGATATCCAGGAGATGTAGAAAAAGGCGTAGACGGGATCCTCGCGCGCAGTGAGAGCGTTCGTCCGCGCGACCCTCCGCCCGCATCCGCGACCGCCTTCACAACTGCGCTGCAGCCACGGCGACCTGTAACTGATTCAAAAGTTACAGTCCTCCCCCCTCCAACCCCTGCCGCCGAAAACAGCCAGCATCTCGCTTAAAGTAAATAACTCTCAGGAAATACCCCCCCCCACACACACACACCTCCTCCTCCTCTGCTGAAAAAGCACTGAACCCCCTTTTTCAAAGTAAGAGTCTTTTCATGAAATGTTTGGAAAACTTTTGAAGCCTTTATTTGAGTCCAGTCTAATGGGAATTTTATTGCTTTGAGGAAATCTGCGGATCCTTTTGGATGCGCGTCCCGCAAAAAGATTTGCCTCTCTAAACTGTAATGATTGAAAAAAATATATATATAAACACACGAAATCGGATTTCTTTAAGTGATCGGATCCAGCGTGTGGAGCTGAGATGAGGCAGTGCCGCCCAGAGGAGCAGAGGGCGCTCCAACACCATCATATTTACGCACAGCCCTGGAGCGCGAGCGCGAGCGCGGCGCACATCGACCACACATCTGACAGCAGAGCTGAGACTTCAAACATCAGGGTCCTTCTAACAGTGTTTTCATCACCAAAATACAAACATGAATGAATGAATAATATAGTGATAGATTTATGGATCAGCTGATAACCAAATCCATAAGCAGAACTCTTTAACTTTTACTTAAGAGATCTCATGAAGCCATTGTCTCCGTCTACAGGACCAGACTAAACCTGAAGGTAGAAGTAAAGGCCCGGGGCCGACTCCCCCCACCCCCCACATGTGGAATCACTTCCACATGTTGGAAGAACTGTGTCCTTGTTCTCCAAACAAAGAACTTCAGCTTCAGAACAGCAAACGTGCAGAAATGACTAAATGCATCCATAATGCAGGTCAACATGGTATGGATGATTGTGCTTTTACTTACCGCCTGCCTCTAAAACACTCATTTACCTATTTGTAAGCCAACATAGTAAACACGGATAGTTTTGGTGGATTGTTTCAGGGCCTTTCGTGGCTCCAGAGTTTCTCCTGTTGGTCCTTCCTGTAACCGACCAGCGGGGCTTTGAAGGGAATCTCAACAGGTATTTGGAAATCAGTTTGATGTAAAGATCCACACATGCTGGTGCATGAAGACCACTATACATTCAGTTCTTAAAAACAATTCTGGATAATCAGCCCATCTCTCTGAGTGAAATCCACAACCTGAGATAACTTACAGCTCATTTATGGTTCATCCGCTTTGAGGAACAGAGTTAGAATCTAAACCAATAAAACGCTTTAATTTTAATGAATAAAAAATTCAATTAAAACCCAAAGAGTTGTCACTGTGGCTTAATGGGAGCTGTCCTATGTGCTGAACCTGTCTGTCATCGATCTCTTCTAATTAGATCTAGTTAAACATTTACATAATTTTTTTGACGTAGAATGTTTACTTATCTAAAAAACTTATGCTAATATTAAAAAAAAAATTTACATTTTTTATTGTTTTTTTTTTATTTTTTTTATACAGAGGTTTGGGGTACACTGTAAAAAGTGAAACATCGGATCAATAACCAAAGCTCTGCAATATTTTCACATTTAAAATTATACGTTTTTGTCAACTTAAGTGTAACCATCAACTCAAAATTTTATAACTTGATAAAAACTAACCATTTTACCGTTTTTTACATTGATTTAGTGCATTTTTTCACAACAGAATTAAACTTCTAAAAACCAGTTAGTGCAACCTCCACAACATTTAGTCATTTGTGCACAACCTAGTGGCAGTTTCAGGTTCATTTCCTCCTTGTGGACACAAAGAAATTGATGAAGTACAAATGTCTACAAATGTATCACTTTTGATTTGCTTATGGTCATTATTCATTAATTTTATCATGTCTGTCAAAATGATCTAAACTTCTCTAGGCTGATTAGTTATTGTTTATTCAACTAATAACCTTCATTGCATTGATTGTGTCTTTGCAAACTTGTTAAATATGTCAAACAATTTGTGCCTCCATTCTAAACACAATTGTTATTGTGTTTGCAGGAAAGCGTCCTTATAATTTTTTTTAAGAACCGCATTATACACAGATGAAAGGAGGTGTTTGTACTATTAGTTGGAGCCAATGATGATGATGTAAGCTTCCATCACTCTGCTACAGTCATGATGTTCACTTTGATGTGAAGACAGACAGATTGTAGCGTCTAGCTGTTCATGACTGATTTGCAGTATTTTAAGTTTCATAACGACGTCAGTAAAGTTTACTGAGACAAAGGGAGTTTAGTTTTTTTCTTTCCGTTTACGAAATACTGTGAACGGTTGGAGATAAACAGTATAAAGTTCATTTTCAGTGTCTTTTTTTAACTGAATTCTAATTTCAAGATCTCATGCATGATGCACACTGTAATGCTGTCTTCACATTAAATGACATTGAGAATCACTTTCAGAGTCTCAATGAAAACAGGAGGAAATCTTTTGACTTGATCGTTCAAAGAAGCTGGAGTCAGAATTTATTTTGATGACACTGACACTCTCATGGACATTAACTTTCTTTTAGAGAAAAACTGTAACATGTTTAGTTTCCCCCTCATTGAACCACCACCTTAACGTGGTGGAGGTGTTTGAGTCCTCGAAATGATCCCAGGAGCTATGCTGTCGGGGGCTTCTGTCCCTGGTAGGGTCTCCCATGATGGCCAGGTTGTGGGAGACGAGCCAGGCAGAGCGGTTCAGAACCCCTTTATGAGCAGCTACTCTAAAGCTCAAGCTACGTCTCCCGGATTAGCATCACTGAGGCCCCACCCTGGAGCTAAATCTGGGGTTGGGGCTCCTCCCAAGGGCCCCCGTCGGGTCAAACCCAAAGGAGCGACGTGGTATCACTCTCCAGTGGGCCCACCACCTGCAGGAGAGCTCAGATAGGGCCTGTGCATTGTGATTCAGGCGGCAGTCGAAGGCGAGTGCCTCTGCGGCCTAAACCCCGCTCGTGGAGTTTGACTTTTGGGACATGGAACGTCACCTCGCTGGGAGGGACGGAGCCTGAGCTGGTGCGAGAGGTTGACAGATACCGGCTAGATAAAGTTGGGCTCACCTCCACGCACAGCCTGGGCTCTGAAAGTCAGTCCCTCGAGGGAGGCTGGACTCTCTACCATTCTGGAGTTGCCCATGGTGAGAGGCGGTGGGCTGCCAAGTATTGGAATTCACATAGGTGGACGAGAGGGTCGTGTTCTTTCGCCTTCGAGTGGGGGACAGGTGATTTCGGCTTATGGGCCAAACAGCAGTTCAAAGTACTCAGCCTTCTTGGTGTCTCTTGGAGGGGTACTGAAAAGTGCCCCAACGGGGGACTCCGTCATCCTCCTGGGGGACATCAATGCCCACGTGAATAATGACAGTGACACCTGGAGGGGCGTGATTGGCAGGAATGGCCTCTCTGACCTGAACTCGAGGGGTGCATTGTTGTTGGACTTCTGTGCACGCCATAGTTTGTCCATAACAAACACCATGCTCAAACACAAAGGTGTCCATGAATACATCTGGCATCAGGACACCCCAGGCAGGAGATCGATGATTGACTTTGTCGTTGCTTCAGGCGACCTTCAGCCTTGTGTTTTGGACACTCTGGCAAAGAGAGGGACAAAGTTGTCCACTGATCACTACCTGGTGGTGAATTGGATTTTCTGGTGGGGGAGGAGACCAGAAAGACTCGGCAGATCTAAACATACTGTAAGGGTCTGCTGGGAACTGCTGGTCTGGCTGAACCCTCCATCAAGGAGGTCTTTATCTCCCACATCCAGGAAAACTTCAAGAGGTATCAAAGGAGGTTGGTAACAATGAGTCAGAGTGGACCGTGTTTTCCACCTCCATTGTCTCTGCTGCTTTCCGGAGCTGTGGTCGGAAGGTCTCTGGTGCCTGTCATGGCGGTAACCCCTGAACCCGGTGTTGGACAGCAGAAGTAAGGGATGCCGTTAAGATGAAGAAAGAGTCCTAGTGGGCCTGGCTGGCTTGTGGGACTCCAGAGGCAGCTGACAGGTACTGGCAGTCTAAGCAAGCTCCGGCATGAGGCAAGAACTTGGTCCTGGAAGGAATTTGGGGAGGCCATGGAGAAGGACTATCGGTTGGCCT
Organism: Oryzias javanicus; assembly: GCA_003999625.1. Taxonomy (NCBI): domain Eukaryota; kingdom Metazoa; phylum Chordata; class Actinopteri; order Beloniformes; family Adrianichthyidae; genus Oryzias; species Oryzias javanicus. The sequence continues at coordinate 25,730,467 of CM012440.1, forward strand.
CAAAGAGATTCTGGTAAACCAACCAGCGCCTCAGGAGGGGAAAGCAGTTTTCTGCAGGCACTGTTTTCAGTGCAGGTGGGGATCTGCCGACCTCAACTGGGGACATTGACGGGCAGTGGAAGGAATACTTTGAGGTTCTCCTCAACCCTGCTGACACGCCTTCCGTTGAGGAAGTAAAGACCGAGGCCCCTTGGGTGGAGATGTCCATCAACCAAGCTGAGGTCATTGAGGTAGTCAAAGAGCTCCTCCGTGGCAAGGCATCTGGGGTGGATAAGGTTCGCCCCGAATACCTCAAGTTTCTGGATGCTGTGGGAGTGTCTTGGCTGACACGTCTCTGCAGTATTGCGTGGCAGACAGGAACCGTACCACTGGACTGGCAGACTGGGGTGGTGGTTCCCCTTTTTCAAGAAGGGGGACCGGAGGGTGTGTTTGGACTACTGGGGAATCACACTCCTCAGCCTCCCCGGGAAAGTCTATGCCAGGGTACTGAAGAGGAGAGTCCGTCTGATAGTCGAACCTCAGAGCCAAGAACAGCAGTGCGGTTTCCGCCCTGGTAGTAGAGCGGTGGACCAGCTCTACACCTTCTTTAGGGTGCTGGAGGGTTCGTGGGAGTTTGCTCATCCAGTCCATATGTGTTTTGTAGATTTGGAGAAGGTATTCAAACACATTCCCCGTGGTGTCCTGTGGAGGGTGTTCTGGGAGTATGGGGTCCGGGGAGCCTTACTGAGGGCTGTCCAGTCTCTGTATGACCGGAGCAGGAGCTTGGTTTGCATAGCCGGCAGCAAGTCAGACCTGTTCCAAGTGCATGTTGGAGTCCGGCAGGGCTGCCTCTATCCCCGGTTCTGTTCATAATCTTTATGGACAGAATTTCTAGATGCAGCCAGGTGTCGATGGGGATCTGGTTTGGAGACCACAGGATTTCATCTCTGCTCTTTGCAGATGATGTTGTTCTGTTGGCTTCATGGAGCCAGGACCTCCAACATGTATTGGAGCAGTTTGCAGCCGAGTGTGAAGCGGCTGGGATGAGGGTCAGCACCGCTAAGTCTGAGGCCATGGTTCTGGACCGGAGAAAGGTAGTTTGTCCTCTCAATGGGTGGAGTGCTCCTGCCTCAGGTGGAGGAGTTTAAATATCTCATGGTCTTGTTCATGAGTGAGGGAAGATCGGAGCAGTTGCTGCACCGGTCTGTTGTAGTGAAAAGAGAGCTGATCCAGAAAGCAAAGTTCTCAATTTAGCGGTCAATCTTGGTTCCAGTTCTCACCTATGGTCATGAGCTCTGGGTCACGATCAAAAGAACAAGATCTGGACCACAAGCAGCTAAAATGACTTTTCCCCTGCAGGGTGGCTGGACGCTCCCTTAGAGATAGGGGGAGAAGCTCGGTCACCCGGAGAGAGCTCGGAGTAGAGCCGCTCCTCCTCCGTATTGAGAGGAGTCAGTTGAGGCGGCTCTGGGATCAGGTCCGGTTTCTTTCTGGACACTTCTCTGGAGAGGTGTTCTAGGCATGTCCCACTGGGTGGAGTCCCCGGGGATGACCCAGGACAATTAATATATTTACTTAAATGAAAAACTTATATTAGAATAAATTAAAAAAAACAATTTGACTTCTTTTGTTACCAAAAGGTCTGAGATCTTTCTAGCAGTAAATTGCTTTCAACAAGTTTTGATTTTCTTATTTTGTAGGTAAAATAATATCCGTCCATTTTGACTGTGACAAAGTCTCTGTAATTTGTTAATTTAAAAATATTAGTTTTTGTCTAATAACATTTTTAAGTCAAGTAAACCACTAACTTAAAACTTTAATTTGATGAAAACTATTAACTTTAAATCTGTTTTCCAGAACTTTTGTTAATTGATGCAATGTTTCACTTTTTACAGCGTGAATTGCTTTCAACAATCGTTGATTGTCCTCAATTGTAGGTCAAATACTCTCAGTCCATTTTTAAACCCTGATCTGTCTCTGAAGTCTGAGTCTTCAGTAAACGCTGCTTCTATCCTCACAAACATGAACCCAACTTGAGCTGCCATCCCAAACTCATGTCAGGAGTTTTGGTTGCTTTTCCAGGTCTTCTCGCACGTTTCATCCTAGATTTAGATTAGAGGTGGAGGCCAAGCACAAGACATCCCGATCCACTAATGAAGTAAAGTGAAAACCTCTCCCCTCTTCCTCCTCCTCCTCTTGGGGTACTTCAGCTTCTTTCGAGCCTCTATTTCCCCGCATGAGACAGCAGCTGCGGGCGGCTGAAAGGCGCTCCTATTAATTGTCTTTTGTCATGCGTAATTGGTGCGTTTTCAGGGCGTCCGGAGAGTGCAGGGATTTGTCTTTGCCTTGGAGGTAAACGTCTCCTCATGTGTGGTTTAAGACTTTTTCCTGATTTCAGAATTGTGGTCCAGTTTTAGTGGCCACAGAGTCACGAGTCCTCCTGAAAATAAGGCCGCTTTGAACCTCCTAACCGCTGCATTGTCCTTCACACCTGCAACGGGGCTTTAATTCGATTAATGGGAACTTCAATATATATTTATTAGGTGGCTTTCCCTCAATAATATATGATCAGCAGCGGGATGTGAAAGGAGACCATTTATTCCTGCTCTGAATGAACCTGCGTGGGACCAGAGCTTCACCTGCTTCCCCTCTCAATTAGGAATGTATCCCCAAACTCTGACAGAGTTAAATTAGGCGTCAGCTAATTTCCAGTGGCCCCTCCTACGTAATCCCTTTCCATTTGAGCATACCCCCCCCACACCCCCCTTAATTCACCATAAACTGAAAGGTTCAAATAGTGCCTAATGAAACAGTGACTAAATTGTTCTCTGTAGCTCGGAGGAACCCCGTAGCTGTCCCTCAAAGCTCTGTGAGCACGCAGCAGTCGGGGGTCCCGGGCTAAATGCGAGTCCCAAGGCAGGACAATCTAACCTGTCAAAGCCTTTGCCCACTTCTATATATCCTTGTTCCGTGGTTTCCACCAAAAGAAGCATAATCAGCCAACGTGGGACCGAAGATGCAATTAAACTCGCTTTGGACGAGTAAGAATCTTTTCAAAAGTGAACATTAACGGACGATTGGCCGCTCCCCGGGGGCGTCATCGGGTACCCTTTTGTGGTCGGATCTAAGGGGAAACGCAGCGACACTTTCTTAGAGCTCGGCCTTCCCATTAAACAAACTGAGTTCAGAATAATGTGGAAACACACAACCAACAAGAGGAGATGTATGGGGTCAAATCAGGATCAGCTTAAAGAGAATGAAAAACAGGATTGTAAATTTGAACGAAAAAAAAGGAACATTTGAGAGCATATTTAACCTAGAAAATACATGTAGAAAGCTTGAAGGAAACATTGAAAAATTTGAAAAAAAATTTAATTGAACAATTAGAAAAAAAATAAAACTTCAAAGAAATAATGAAAATTTGAAAAAAATTTGGAAATTTGAAACTTTCAAAAACTTAATTAAAAAAAGTTTAAAAAAATTATCACTTTAATAAAAAATGTATTTGTACTTTCAAATTTTCTTTTAGAATTTTGCCTTATTTTTGCTTTTAGTTCTATGTTTTCATTTTCAATTCAGTTTTTTGCTTTTTGCTGCTGAGCTGATCCCAATTTGACATGGGGGCGGGGCTTTGAGCTCATTGTATGGGGTCCAATCAGGATCATTTTAACGTAAAGGAAAAAACAGATTAAGAATTTGAAAAAACAGACATTGTAATTTTTTTTTAAATGAGCGTTTGAAAACCAGTCTGTAAAAAACAAAAAACAAAAAACCAAACAATTGAGAAAATGAAAATTTGGAACAAAACAAGAAAATATATTGTAAATTAGGAAAAAAATTCTGAAAACTTGTGTAAAAAACTATACAAAATTATCAATTAGAATATAATAGTGACAGCTGCTGTTTTGAATTTTCAACTTTTTTTTTAGTTCGATGAGCTCAAAGCCCCGCCTCCATTTCAAATTAGGATCAGCTCAGCAGAAAAAAACTGGAAAACACTGATTTGAAAATGAAAACAGAGAACGAAACGCAAAGAAACGAAAAAAGGAAAGTTGAAAGACAAAAAATATATATTTTAATCAATTTTCAAATTTACTTTTTTCAAATAATTTATATTTCTTTCATGTTTTTAAAATATTTTTTTCAAATGTTTAGTTGTATTTTTTTGTTCAAATTTTCAATAATTTTTTCACATTTTCGAGTTAAAAGCTGCTTTCAAATGTACTTATTTTTTTTTAATTTACAATCTTGTTTTTCATTTACTTTAAACTGACTCTGTTTTGATCCCATACATTTCTTTGCTTTAAATCCCTTTCGTTTCTAAACTCTTTCAGGCTTTATTGGAGAGTAATACGCTGATCCTGGTTTGACCCCATAAATGTCTTCATCTGAGTGGAGATTCAAAGTTTAGGCGGAAAAATGTTCTGAGCAGAAGAGCGTGGAAACTTTAATGCTGGCCAGTAAAAAATACAATTATGTTGAACCGTTTTCATTACATGTCATTAATGTTGACATGTTTTCCCTCCAGGATAACACTTTCAGAAGAAACAATATGCAACTACAACTGATGAAGCGTGCATTTATCTCTCTTGCCTTCTTAGTTTTTTCAAATATGTATTTTTGGCGTCATAAACTCATCAAACAGACACATTCTTGCTCCAGCTGGTCATGTTTATTGCAATAAATACAGGTATGCGTGTACAAATCCCTGCGTGCAAGCTCTACAAGCTACACCTGCACTTTTTGACTTTTTCCTTTTTACAACACACACTTCACTCACTGGAATTTCTACTGGAAGTGAGGGTCAGGTGGAATGCAGGTGACACGAACCGCGCATGCGCTCAGTCTCTTAAAGGTGTTTAAATGTCAAGAGAAGTGAGAGTCAGCACCTCTTATCGACTTCATGCAGGACTTTTTTTTTTTTGGTTCAGAGTTCGATAACTGCAGCATGCAGGGCAGAGTTACGTTCCACCACGGGGTCTCAGAGAGGGGACACCTCTTTCTCCTCCGAGGCGGAGGCCGGAGATAAAGATTCCTCATCCTCCGACCGTGAATAGTCCGTGTGCGCGACTGTGCATTTGCACCCGCTGTGCGCGCTCCTATGGGTGGCTTTGCCCTCCTTCTTGTGCTTCACTCTGCGGTTTTGAAACCAGATTTTCACCTGCTTTTCGGACAGATTCAGATACGTGGCGATTTCGATTCTCCTCAGTCTGGAAAGGTACATATTTGTTGAAAACTCTCTTTCGAGCTCCAGGAGTTGCGTGCTCGTGAAAGCCGTGCGCATCCTTTTACCATTCTGAGCGTGGCTGTTTTCAGATGAACCTGAGAAAAATCAATATAAAGTGTCAGAACTTTACTAATGTGGCGTCAGCTATAGAAAAAACTAAAAAGCCGCGCGTAAATCCCCGTGCGTAAAAGCGCGGACATGTTTTTGGATCAACAGAAACAACAGGTGCTTACCCATAGACAGACAGTGGTATCTCCTGGGATCTGTGACGCTGAAGGTGGGCGTGCAGACAGGTGCATGTCCGGGATGCGCGAGCGCGGGGGACTGCTGCTGTGCCAGCCTCTGACAGTACTGCGCCTCCGCTCCAGGGAACTGACTCTTCAGCATGGGAATTCCGCTGCGGGACGTGTGGATGTGGGATGTGACGCACAGCGGGCACACGCAGAAAGTCCCGGTCTTTCGGGACGGGCACACCGGCGCGGTGACCGTCATCACGCTCGGGGAGTGCATGCTGATGGGGATCAGGAAGTCTGGATGCTCAGCCGGTCCCGGGCGCACCGTGTCCTTAATTATTAAGGAGTCGACGTAGAAAGACCTGGACATGACTGCGCTGCGCTGCGATGAGTTCCGGCTCCCTGATGATGATGATGATGATGAGGATGATGATGGCTGATTCTCATCTAACCCCTCGGGATATCCAAAGGTGCTTATGTTTGATGCGCCAACAAAAGGAACCTCGAAGAGGGTTGGCCCTGCAGCGTCACCCACGTGCGCACCCGGCTCCAAGGGTGCGTAAGTGTTCTGTCAGTGGCCCAAACCACGTGATGCTCCTCCGGGCCTCCAATCACAACGTGCAGAACTGGACCGCTTGTCTTGATTAAAAAAAAGAAAAAAAAAGTTTTTGGCTCCAAATTTTAATCTAGATTTTAAGTATTTGCTTGTAAACTTTTAAAAGTTTCGGCATATATTTTCCGTTAATTAATTGCTAAAATAAATCTTTTGAAATTTATTTCAAATCTATTTGAAAATAATAATTGAAATCCTTTCATCCGGATTAATAGAACAAAAAGTAAGCGATCTAAGTAATTCCTAGTAAAGTTTTCAATTACGAAATTGCCCAATAAAGTGAGAAAAATGGAGAAAAAAAATCTTCCTTTCTTAAAAGCTTTTAATCATGCTTTAAATCTGGTTTCTGCGGGTTTCACTGCCAGCTATTAAAGAACTATGAAGTGCGAGTGAGTCTGCGCTCTGGTTATTTGACGGCGATTAGGATTCAATTAGAAAGTGTTTATAATGGTTGCTCTGTTCAGGGGGTAAACAGGCAGCTATTTCAGAAATGCGTTAATCCCTCATCTTGTGACAATAATTAGCGAGTTTGATCCGCGGCCGGGTCACCGCAGCTTTGGCTTCTGCTCTCTCATCTGCCAAGGAACTCTCAGACCTCCGGAGGAGGTCCAGGTATCAACATTCTCACCTCATTTCAGAGAAAAATGCCAACCCAAGCGGGTTGCTTGTTTTGTAAAGTAGTTTCATCCCATAGAAGCCTCATTAGGGCTGGAAAAACAACAGATTATCGACATTTAGGCATTTATTGAACTGTAAGATTAAACGCGCGTCTTAGAGGAATTACAAAGTCTTTAAAATCCAACCATGCTGCAGATAAAACGCGCGCGTCAGTCACACTGACGGTAATTGCTATAATGGAGTGGATTCGCTGTTTGACAGGGAGGATGCGCAGTTGTTATGTTACACATGGGAATGATCTGGATACGCGGAGAAAGCTGGGAGAGCGCGCAAACCGAGCGGAATGATGCGTGGCGCGCGCCCGCATCACACCACCTCAGCTTTAATATGATTTTTCTAGATAAAATTTCATTGTCTGTTAAGTAATCCCACAAATGAGATCCTTTATGAGGCTATAATGAGCACTAATTGCCAGGACTAGTGGAGCCACGTGGAAGGATTTAAGAAGCATTAAGCCGTCGGGTACAGAGCACAGGCTGTTACCTTCCTTGCCATAACTTTCATAATTCAAGGAGAAAATTAGTCCATTTAAGGGAAAAAAAATCCTTTGATTCCCTTTATTCTGCTTGAGGTGACGGGGCGCAGGTTTTTTTTTCTTCTTTCTGTCTTGGAAGCTTTTGCAGAATGAGGCTGGAGCGTTATAACTCACCGAGAAAGCGTTAAAGAGTTTAGAAATAAAAAGAAACGTATGGGTTCAAACAGGATCAGATCAAAGTGAACGAAAAACAAGAGGGGAAATGGGAATAAAAACACTGGGAATTTGAAAAAACAAATCAAAAATTTAAAAACAGTTTAAAACTTGAAAATACATATTGAAAACTAGAAAAAAAATTTGCAGATTTTAAAAAAAGTAAAATTGAAACATGAATAAAAAAGTTGTTCCCATAAAATATGTTTGTTTGTACTTTCAACTTTCCTTTTTCCATTTCTCATTCTTTGCTTTCAGTTTTCTCAAATCAGTTTTCAAGTTTTCGAGTTGATCCTAATTTGACATGGGGGCGGGGCTTTCAGCTAAAGAAAAAGTTGAAAATTCAAATCAGTTTACATATTATTTTTCAGTTGTTAATTTTACATTTATAGTTTTTTTATTTAAGTTTCCAGTCTTCTTTTTTATATTTACAATATATTTTCAAATTTTGTTTCCAGTTTTCAAAATTTTTTTTTCAAACTCACAATATCATTACGTCCCTTGTGGGCAAACCTGACTCGGGTCTAGGAGATAAAATACAAAAAGGGACAACAACAAAAACTGAACACCAATGAGACTAAAAGAAACAGTTTATAAAATAAAGGAAATGAAATGAGAAAACAAAATTAAATAATTTGAACGCTGGTCCAAACAAAAAGACAAACCAAAATTGAGTTGGATCCTTTTGGATCCTAAAGCAGGCGTGTCAAATAGTCAAAAAGAAAGCAAACAAACAAAGCCAGCAACCTAAGACTACCAAGATCCAACCCCAAACTAAAATAACAAAACCCAGCAGTGACAGATGATGAAGGAAGAAAATAAGAACACATAGAGCAGAACTCTGAGTAAAAATTCTACCCGGCCTGCAGCTCTGCTTGGCCTCCTCTGTCTCTCGTGGTCACACCTGCCAGGTGAGCAGAGGAACTGCTTGGTAAAAGGTCCAGCAGGATGTAACACATTTCCTGTTTTCAAATCTTCTATTTTATTTGAATTTGTTTGTTTTTACTTTGAGCTGATCTGACCCTCACAAACCCCACGGTGGAGTCGCTGCCGTCTCTCAGTGTTTTTGCGCCTTTTTACTTTATAGAGCAGCGGTTCCCCTTCACCATTCAGCTCCTTTTCAAATTGTGTTGATGGGCAATTAATCACTGGCCTATTCACAAACTCTGAAATTGAATTTGAATGGGTGTTCTGCAGTCGGAGGGTCCCGTCCCTGCAGAGGACGCGTGGGACGGTTCTGTTTGCGGGAACGCAGCGTGGATTCACAGGTAAACTCTGCGCAGGTGCATCCATCCGCAGCGCGTCCGCAGGCGCCTCTGCTTGCAGTAAAAAACGTGCGGCCTCGGTGAAGCGGTGTGCAGAGGAGCCCCCCACCCCCCCTCATTCACATGGGATCCCCATGCCTTATTATACCGTGAAGAAGCCCATGAATGTTTGGTTGAACAAGCGTCATTAAGTTGTATCAACGCCTTTTTACAAACTTTGCATTGTGGTGCAGGGCCAGTCTGCGGCCCATCTTGGCCAATACAGCGGATGATTTGCCTCCTTTCTTAGTCTCCAGGCAACACACACTGAATCCCAAAAGTCAAAGGAAACCCTCTGCTGCCGCATATAGACCTCATCCACGATGGGGGGAAATGAACAATGATCCCGTGGACAACATGATGTCACGCAACGACTTTTCATCAACAATTATCTGGTGGATGTGAGCGGCAGCTGCAGCGGCTTCTCCGCAGAGACAGAGGCCGACCGCTGATCTGAATGGTGCCGCAGGAGTCAGGGGGCTCGTGCTGTCCGGGACGGAGGAATCTAATTTAGGTCTGGGTGAATAATTAGGTTTCTATGCAAAAATGAGTCGGAAATAATGTTGTGTTAAGAGGCTGGGACAAAACGAAGCGGAGGGGCGCATTCCAGTAACAATGCTGTTTTTGACGCGTTCTTGTGGAATTTTGGAGAACACGTATAAAGAAAATGGAAACTGGATTTCTGAGTACTTCTTTGTTCAAATTGAAGTGAAACAGAACCAGACAAAACAAGAAAAAGTTTGAAAAAACTTGTAATTACTGACTACAGTCCGTTCCATTCTATTGCATCCACTTATGAACTAATAGATCCACGAACGTCTTTGTTTTCCTCAAACTTGATAGTTTTTGAAATATTGCTCAAAATCTGCTCCATAGTAAATGAATCAGAAAGTCTTCACATTTCATAGTTTTAAGTAGATTAGCAACAAACCTTTAAATGTATTCAAGAGTTATGTTTAATCTTTCATAGTAATAAAAAAAGTAGGGTTTCTACATAATATTTTAGCAACATGCTAACATTTTTGGCTAGTTTAATTTAATATGGAATTTTAGGCTATTTTGGATTTAAGCTAGTATTTAAGCTTCAAGCTAACTTTTTTGGCTAATTTAGTATCTACTGAAGTTTTTTATGCTAATTTGGAGTTTAGTTTCTCTTTCAGCAATGAGCTAGCATTTTTGGCTAATTTAATTTACCTTGGAGTTCTAGGCTATTTTTGTGTTAAGCTAGTTTTAAACAGTGAGCTAACTTTTTTGGCTAATTTACTATGTACTTAAGTTCTTTATGTTAATTTGGAGTTTAGTTTCTCTTTCAGCAACAAGCTAGCTTTTTTGGCTAATTTTTTATCTTCTGAGGTTTTTCATGCTAATTTGGAGTTTATTGTCTATCTTAGCAACAGGCTAATATTTTTGGCTGATTTAATTTAATGAGGAATTTTAGGCTATTTTGGAGTTAAGCTAGTATTTAAGCTTCAAGCTAACTTTTTTGGCTAATTTAGTATCTACTGAAGTTTTTTATGCTAATTTGGAGTTTAGTTTCCCTTTTTGCAACCAGCTAGCATTTTTGGCTAATTTAATTTACTGTGGAGTTCTAGGCTATTTTGGTGTTAAGCTAGTTTTGAACAGTAAGCTAACTTTTTTGGCTAATTTAGCATCTACTGAAGTTCTTTATGCAAGTTCTCTTTCGGCAACGAGCTAGCTTTTTTGGCTAATTTTTTTATCTTCTGAGGTTTTTCATGCTAATTTGGAGTTTTAGCAACAGGCTAATATTTTGGGCTTATTTAATGAGGAATTTTAGGCTATTTTGAAGTCAATTTTAACTTTTTTTTGCTAATTTAGCATTTACTGAAGTGTTTTATGCTAATTTGGAGTTTAGTTTTTTGCAACGAGTTAACATTTTTGGATTATTTAATCTACTGTGGAACTCTAGGCTTTTTTGGGGTTCAGCTAATATTTAAGCGACGAGCTAGCATTTTAAAAAACGTTTTATTTAAACAACACATTAAATGTTTTTGCAAAATTGGCACAAATTGGCAATTTTTAAGCAATTTTACTACAAATGTTTCAGAAATATTGGTTAAGTTCAGCTCTCTTTCATGATTCTTTAACAAAATTTCCAGTCTTTTAGCAAATTTAACATTATGCAAGTAGCTTTTGTATTATCAGGAAACCTCTTCAGCAATTAAAGTAAATTGTATCATAATTTTTACCAAAAAGCTAAAAGCATTCCCACTAGCATTATCACAGGTTACTCGTTAGGGTTGGGGTTTTGAGGGTCTTAGCGGGACAGAGTGAACAGGATGATGGGAAGTGGAGGTAGGCTTGCAACAATTCCGCCCACAAATCAGAGGTGAATTTCTAATGAACTCCTGCCGCTTTACAGAAACTAAGACCTAGAATTTGTTTTAAATTATCATTATATTGACTAAAAACAGTATAATCATAGTTAAAAGACCACAGGGAACATTTTGAAAATAGATCAAGAGATAATCGGAGTCGGAATTTGAAGTTTTAAGCAAAGTTTTTTTCTTTTTGACTCTGTTTTACTTAGAATTTCTTAACCCTCTAAAACCAAGAATTCTGGTGTTTATGTTCTTTGATTTGTTTCAACTTCTCGACCGTTAACATGTAATTCCAGCAGATTTTGATGGAGAAAAGCGGCGCGGCGCCGCCTCAGGTGTTAAAGGGTTAAATATAGTTTTCAATTCTTATCAACTGCATCTAAATTCTTAAAGCTCAGTCTAACTTCCACAATCTCTGCATAGACGGGGCTGTCGAGAGCTTTGGCCCTTGGCCCCTTAAAGTAAAGTGACAGGCTCAGCGTACGAAGAGGCTGCCTAACAAAGCCGGCACGGCTCTATAGAGATGTCCTTCACCGGGCTCCCTCTAATTAGAGGGGCGCTCAGTCTCCGGGGCGCTCAGACCAGACACTCCACACTGAAGTGTGCCCGTGCGCCAGCGTCTGCGCGTCCGCCTTCAGCGCAGCATGTGCGCAGCTCCTCACAATCAAGCCGCTTCGAAAATGAGATAAACAGCCAGTGATAGTGACGCCAGCCGCACAATGACTGAGGTTCCGGGAGGACTGTCTTCATTAGAGGTCGTTGTCAGAGCCTGCGTGCCTCCTCACTCGCTTCCAAAAGACTGCGCAAATGCCATTAGGCAGCGCGGATCAGCCCTTATTTCAATGTTTTCTTGCTCGAGTTGTCAAACAGTCCAGAGTTTCAATGCTTATTTCAATAAGTCCTCCCATTGTTTGATGCACAAAACGATCGGCGACGAGGACTCTCATTAGCGAGCCGCTCGCGCGCTCCGGGAGGATCAAGATGCTGTTTTATCTTTGTCAATGACTGGACTTGCAGACACATCGCTGCCCCCTGATGCCGTCCAACTTCCTCAGAAAACATTCAACCGGCTCCTCTCTGAGGAACCTGAAATGTGCTGGCTCCGCCTTTGTCTGATGACCCTCTGACCTCCAGTGCAACCCCAATGAGGAAATGTCCCCTGGAATGGTTGGCAGGGCAAGGGGCCCCCCCTCCCGAGAGGCAGGACAGTCCACACGTTCACTATAGGTGATAGTGTGGGAGCTTATGCTGGAACGGAAGCAGGGAATTTTGAGAGCTCTCCGTCCTGTGCTCATCCCACTGTGGAAAAGCAAAGCCAACTGTTGCAAAGCAGCACCCTGACACACCTGTCACCACCAGAAATTTGTTATAAACTGTAGAAAAGAAATAAAATATGTGTCAGGCGGTGGCGGTGGACCCAAAATGCCAGACACCAGGCATGTTGGCAGAAAAGTTCAACATTTAATAACTGGTTTACTTTTCTACCACCTTTGTCTCCTGTTTGGGTCCAATAGTGAGGGCAGTTGAGTAGGAACCGATGTGGTGGTGAACATCCAAAAGGAGGACACTTTAAGAGGACGGACTCATTGGTGCCCGAATGTAATGCGCTAACGTGAAGTACGATTAAAGCTGCAGATAAAGAACTACAAGAGACTCCGGAATCATTTAGACATAACAGTTCTTGGTGTCAGAAGCCAAGAAACCCGTCTCAGGCAGAGATCGGAAGAGGAAAATCAGCGCTAGTTGAGTGAAGCTAACTATGTGCTGACAAGCTAACGGCACGCACTACGTCGACGCCAAAGAACGGAAAAGTATGGATTCCCTACAGTCAACCCACCTGAAAACTTTGCCTTTCCTGCCCCCCTGCCTGGTCTCCTGTTGTGTCCACCACCCCATCTTACTGACAGAATGGCCTGAACACCAACAACCCAGCAGGAGAGTTTTTGCTGCAGCGGCGGGGTTTTCCTTCCACTGCAGTCCACGCCATTCCGTGCTCCGCCTCGCCATGGGTTTTCCTGCAGCCATACCAAGTCATGTCAAGCCACGTCCACCAAGTCCGTTCCTGAGGGGGACCGTTCAAGAGGGGCTATCATTCAGGATTCATGTTCTAGTGGAGGGTCACCTGGACTGCTCCTTCATATTCCCTGTGTCTGAGGATAGTCGCCGCTCATCCCCCTTCTGAAGTAGCTCCCCTTCATGCGTCCTGCCCCTGGGGAGACTGCTCCTCTTCTTGCCTGCTCCTGATGAGGGGTTTTGATCCTCCTCACTTCCGTCTGGCTGCAGGAGAACTTTTTTCTGGACTTGTTTCGCTTGTGCCCTCCTCTTGTGTGTTTTGGGCATCTGGGATATGCCCTTTTGGGGGGGAGTACTGTTAGGATTCTATGTTTGGGTTTTGTGGTGCTTTCGTCATATTCTGTTTTTCCTGTCAGTCTCATATTGATCAGGTTAATCATCCATTACATATTTAAGTATCTGGTCTTTAGTTCATCACTGTCAGCTCTTCTGTTCTGCTCAGTCAGCAGTTTTGTTTATCCTATGGCTTTTGTCATATTTCACTTTATTTATTAAATGGTTTACTTTTCTACCACCTCGCCTAGTCTCCTGCAACCATAATCCATTCCTGACAACATGACTTCTGCTTGAGTGTTTGATAAACATCATCTTTTACTGCATCACCTGGTCACAAAACACCAAACACGTAAAAGAAAACTTTCAGCCGATTTCTTTATTGTCCTCACATGATAAACTGGAAGCATAAACTAAACTCCGTCATTATGGTGATTTCTCTGTTGCTCATCAGTTTTTCTCTCCTCTTTTGGTCAAACGGAGGATTTTCACTCCCGCTGGTCTGTTCATTCCCATGTGCTGACTCTGGAAGACAGAAGTTCAGAGGGAGGCGGAGAGTCTGTCAGGATGCATTCTCAGTTGGATTCTTTCTCATTTGGACAATGAAGAACACATCCATCTGTTTCGTTCTTCTTCAGCCGAAGGCATTTAACTTGCATTTTGTGTCTTTGTCCTATTCAAAGTGGAACAAAAGTGATTTTAACCATTCTGGTGCAGAGACTCTTGAGCTAAACCACTTTTGTTTGAGTCTGCAAGACACGTTTACTAGAATGGCACAATTCAAAGAACCAATCAAAATAATAGTAAAGGTATGATCATTAAAATAAAATTAAAAGAAAGTAAAAATGACGTAATTTAAAACAAGCATAGATAAACAGTCTGGATGTAAACTTTTGAATCCATATTAATCAAATACAGCTGAGAACAGGCGAGTCTTCTGAAAGTCTGTTCCAGATCTGTGGAGCATAGAAGCTGAATGCAGATTCTCCATGTTTAGATTTGACTCTAGGAACTGATAGAAGACTAGATCCAGATGAGCGGAGAGGTCTGGCTGGTACATACTGGGTCAAGAGGTCAGTCATGTATTTTGGTGCTAAACCATTCAAAGCTTTATAAACCAGTAACAGAACTTTAAAGTCTCTCCTGGTCCTAGTGAGAACCCGAGCAGCAGACTTCTGGATCAGCTACAGTTTCTTGATGGATCTTTTAGTAGTCCTATAAAAACAGTTACAGTAATCAAGTCGACTAAAGATGAAAGCATGCTCTAGTTTTTCCAGGTCCTGCTGAGACATCAGAACTCTAATCTTTGAGATATTTTTGAGATGATAATAGGCTGATTTTGTGACTGCTTTAATGTGTTTATCAAAATTTAGGTCTGTGTCCATCACTACACCCAAGTTTCTGGCCTGGTTGGTAGTTTTTAGTTGAGTTTAGTTTTCTTTAGCCCCAAAGACAATAACCTCAGTTTTGTTTTTGTTTAATTGAAGTAAGTTGTGACACATCCAGTCATTAATGTCCTCAATGCATTTACCAAGAGCCTGTACAGGGCCTCGGTTTCCTGGTGACAGTGTAATATATATCTGCTTGTCATCTGCATAGCTATGGTAACTAATGTTGTTCTTGTCGGAGCATATAGGTGTTAAATAGAAGTGGCCACAGGATGGAGCCTTGGGGAACTCCACATGTAATTTCTATTGGCTCAGAAGTGGAGCTACCAATTTACACAAACTATTTCTTCTTTTCTAATTCTGTTCTGAACCAGTTTGGTGCTGGCCCAGTGAGACCCATCCAGGTTTCCAGTCGTCTGAGTAGAATAGCATGTTCAACTGTATCAAACGCAGCTCTGTGATCCAATAAAAGTAGCACTGGCACATAAAGACACAAGTAAGTTCATTGCTAGTATATACTGCATATATTTGTGTAGTAGTGAAACATTTGATTCGGGCTGCACAGCGCAGTAGTGGTTAGCGTTCTCTCCTTACAGTGAGAAATCCTGATTTAAATTCCTGCTGGGGCTTTTCTGTGTGGAGTTCTCCCTGTCAGGTTTCCTCCCACAGACCAAAGACATGCTCTGAAGATCACTTGATTTCCCTGTGTGGTCACGTGACTGTGTGTCTCTGTGATGGACTAGTGACCTGTACAGGGTGTTCCCCACATCTGCCCAAAAGTGGCTGGGATAGGCTCCAGCAACCCTGTGATCCCAAAGAGGAAATGAAGCAGGTTTGAAAACAACCTCACGGATTTCTCAAATCTACAGGAAACTGTCAATGGAATTAGAACAACAATAAATCAATGATTGAAAATGTTAACCTGAAACATTTTAAACTGAAACTGTTTTAGTTCAAATAAAAAATTATTATTATTATAATTTTTTATCAATGCTGTTCTAAGCTAAAAAATGAAACCAAAGTTTTCTAGGTTAAAAATAAAGAGATTTATATGAACTGTTCCATTTATGAACAGAACATTTAACTCTGACCAATAGCAATAAAACAACTCTTCCAGTAATCTGAAGCAGGATGATGGCAATCAGAGGAATGGATCAAAATGACAATTTCATTCCTACAATTAAAGGTTTTTTTCACACTTTACACCCATGCACACACAAACACACACATGTAGTTGACAACATTAGCTCCAGTGACATCCCATCCATCACAGGCCCTTCAGTAAGTGATCCTTAAACGGATCCATGCTTTCTTTGATTAAGTTTTATGGTGTTATTTTTTTCAGGTTTTTCTCTCCTAAATATTTGTTTTCCTAAATTTTTCCGTTAATGGAACTCAACATCTCATGACTTTAATGTTCTGTCGTCATTCCAGTGAGATTCCAGCAGACTAGCTCCTTGTTCTCTAGGAGTTTAAAGTGAGAGAAGCAGACGGAGGCCCTGCAGTGTCAGGGTTCATCGAAGTTACAGGCAGAATGACAGCTCTGTCTAAACAGTTGATAAATATTTCAGGTATTAATTTGAATAAGTTGTTTTAGTTAGTACATTTGGAGGGAACAGAAAGCATCAGTTAAGAGAGAAAATTCACCTCTTGCCACGTTGTTTTAAATTGGTCCACGCGTTACAGAGCAGTAATGTCAGAACTTTTTTTTCATTTTTTTAATTTCTTATAGCGTCATGTCGGCATCTTTGTTTTTATGGAGTAATACTGCAGACAAATAAGCCTTTAGAGTTCTGCTTATCTTACTGTTAATGTGTTTTATACTCACCATTTACATTTATGGGTTAACACTTCATAAAGGAAAAAAATTATCTGGACTATTTTTGTTCCAACATTGCAACACAAATTTACCAAGTAAAACATTTGATTTATATTGATTAATCACAACACAAAAGTGTGACTAATGTGATACATTTTTTAATCAATTGACAGCCTTAATTAGAAATAAATGTGGAGATTATTTGCAGTTATTAAGTGTTCAGCAAATACTGCAACTACAAAATCAAATTAATTGCGGTTAAATGTGATTAACTTTTTCCTAAGTTTGCGATTAATTAGTTAATTTTGTAATCGATTATTTCAGTAACTTTAGTGTCTTTTCACTGAAATGTAATATTTCTTTAATGTCAGGTCTCACTTTGATTTTTGAAGATCCTTTTTTTCTTTTACATTTTTACAGTTTGAGCTGTTTTTGTGTTTGTGTGGGATTTTTTGTGTTTTTGACAAAATAAAAAGAAAAAAATAGAAAAAAATAATTAGCCAAAACAGTTAACATGTGGATGAAATATTGTCTAAACTCCATAATAGCCTAATTTTTTTAGTAAATGCCAAAATAGTCCAAAAAGCTAGCAGAATTCCAAATTTTAAAACTTTAAAACTGTAACTTTTTAACATAATTATGAATAATAAAAAGTCTGGAATATTATTCCAGAATAAATCAACTTAAACCCTAAACAACTTTCAATATTTTACTCTACATAAAAATATATTTTGTCGAAATTATACAAGTTAAAAACAAACGCAAGATAACATCTGACAATTAATAATAAAATAAAATTATCTGGAGGGCCGGATCCGGCCCCCGTCCTTGATTTTGACTCATGTGTTCTAAAGTCTAAATGAAAGGAAACTGGCATTACTTGGACTTAAAACATTTTTTTACTATGTTAGAAATGGAATTGTTGGTAAAGGTAGTAAAATATTAATTTCAAGGGTGCTGGTTGTTGCGTCCTGCTGCTGTTGTGCTGCAGCTTTTCAACATGCCCTGTCATTCTGATCGTCTGTCAGATGGGGCCAATGATCTAAAATAGCACCTGACTGGTACTTAAGGCAGAGGAGCCCCCACCAAGGCCGGCAGGGAGTGAGGCAAGAGGCTGGGGCGCATTTGGGGTCTGCTTTGAATCGCGCTGGTTTTGTTTTTTCTCCTCTCTTTGTCCTCAGCAGTCTTCCAATGCTGGGTTTTGTTATTTTAGTTTGGGGTTGGACCTTGGTAGTCTTAGTTTACTGACTTTGTTTATTTGTTTTCTTCAGGTAATTTTGATTAGAGGAGCTGCTGACTCAGATGGTCGACATGTCTGGATGAACAGTCTCTATGACTGATTTTATGTTTGGACAAGGTTCCAATTCCCTTTTGATTTGCATTATTATTTGAACCAGTATGGAGATATTTTAGGGCCATAAATATTTGAAACCCAAATTAAACATAAAAAAAAAAAATTGGTGTTTGGCCAAAAAAAAGTAACATTTTTAAAATTTTTTGCAATTCTAAAATAAACATAATTATTTTCTGCTTCAAATATTCTGTCTTTCAGGTTTCAAAACTCAAAATTTCAAATTTTTTCAAATTTTCAAAACGTTTTTTTCACTTTCAGCTCTTTTGCTTTTGTTTCCGAATTGGAAAATTTCAGTTTCAAAACTTTTGGCCGTGTTGTGGAGTGTTAGGGCGGGGCTAACACGAAGGACCAATCAAAATCGATGAGGGTGGTAACTTCCGTCCCGGTGCTTTCACTGATTCTGAGAAAAGTGATAATTCTGCTCAGAAAAGGCAGTTTAGTCAGTACTTCAGTCTGAAGTTGTCCCAACACGGGTGTAACAAGCGAGTTTTATTGCATCCAAACCCTGTTGCAGACCGTTCAAAGTGCCATCTTTTTGTTTTAAATACAGACGTAGAAAACATCCTTATGCTTGCATAAAACGGCTATGTGGGCGGTCGCCCTTATTCATTTTGAAACTGAAATTTTGAGTTTTGAAACCTAAAAAAACTGAACACTTGTAGCTGAAAATAATTAAGTTTATTTGAGAATAGCAAAAAGTTTTGGACATTTTACTTTTTTTTTTTACCAAACACCAACAATTTTTTCATTTTATTTTTTATTTGGGTCTAAATTATGGCTCCGATTTGGCTCCAGAAACCAGCACAATAATTATTTCATTTTGTTCTTTTTTTCAGGACACAGTCATAAACTCTGCTCCTTTTGTTCAGTTTTCAATATTGTTCCCATTTGTATTTTATACCCTAAACTCGAGCCAACTTTGGGATTGGGGTAGATAAATTATTTATTACTATTCATCAAAATTAAGCAAAAAATCCCTAAATAATGGAGCGCGAGCTGCACACATGAGCTCATCTAAGTGTTGTGTTTTGATGTGATTTTCAGGAGCCGAGGGTTTGCTGAGTTCACAGACAGCTGAGGTCAGGGCCAAGAGCTCCTGTCTGCATCGTCCCCGCCAGACGAGCGCCGAGTGTTTGTGAGCCGCCTCAGCTTTTTGTGTTTGCACGGAGTCACAACTTTGTAAGGGGTCGTGGGGGGGGTTTGGCCCCACCCGCTCCAGCCTGTGTTCTCTCACCTGCCTGCTGCAGTAAATCATAGAGCTATCAAGTGAAGCATGCAGACGGGGCTGCACGTGCAGGGGCTTTGCTGCACCTGTCCCGTCTGTATGTGCGCGTGCACGTGGCTCATAAAGAGCCCGCCAGGAGTCCTTAAAAGTGATTTAAGTGTTTTGTTTTTACGTCTCTGCACTGGTTTGGAGGCGGGTTGTGTTGCGCGCCTGCAGACGGGCGATAAGAGACCGGAGTTTGGAGTGCATGTGTACGTGCACGGCTCACTGTGGTAGAAGGATTGAAATGGAGGTGTCAAATAGAAGGTCTGCAGATGCCTGTCCGGCTGAGAGCCGCGAGGTCCCTCCTTTTGACAGAGTATCCATTCAGAGTCAATGAGCTGGGTCAAAGCCTGCACGTCAGGCTGCAGCTCAACCTAGGACTGGGGCGGTCCAAGAGGTCAGTCGTATTCTCATGGCGCTGTCATGCAAATGAACCCACCCACGCTTAAACAACTCTTGGAATTTTTATGTCTGCTCTTTGGCCCCTTTTTCCTCATTTTTTCCCCTTTTTTCCTCTACTTTCCTCACTCCCAAAGCTCTCTCCCCGTTTTTAGAAAGTCATTGACGAGACATTCAAGGCTTTTTAAATTGGCCCGCTTCATTGTGCTCCCTCTAAAGTAGGGAGGAGGGGGGAGTGTAAAGACGAGTGGGCCTAAATATACTCCGCTCTAAAAGTAGTTAGATCATGTTCTTTTCATGGTCTGATTAGAATCAAATCGATCCCCCCGCCCCTCCTGTCACTCCGCGGTTTGCAGAGCGGCGGGCAAACAAAGATTTCCTGGCTCCGAGTGAATGACCGAACCTGAATGCTAAACACACTCTGAAAAGTGTCGCTCTTCAGCTTTGCAACACCAAAAAGAGTACATTTGTTGTTCGTGTTACAGAGAGATGTTTGTGTTTGAGGAGAAAAAGTTTCTCAGCAGAGTGAGAGCAGACCTGATCCTCATGTAAAGCAGAAAAAACACAAAGTTTGCTTCATTTCTAGACTCTTGAAAAGAACAGAGATGCTTCAGTGTGTGAGAAGTTTTCTCTGGGAGCGAGCAACGGAGAAATGTCTCCAAAAGCTGTTGTTGGACCTGGAGTGTTGGTTGATGGAGAGGACTGAGGACACCCCTCATCTGCACCTGCACACCCCTCAGAAAGGTTTTATTCTTTTGCAAAAACTCATCTAAAAGATGCATATGAGTAAATGCACTCAGAAAGTGATGCAAGATTTGTTTTATAAATTCAGAAAATAGAAAAACCACAACAGCTTTATGCAATAAAATATAAAGTTCTATTTAAACAATAGTCACGTTGTTATTTTTTTCACATGTTAGCTTCTGTAATCCATCTTTTCAATTGTGATCAATACAAGGATTTACCTAAACAATGCACAAAAAACACTAAACTTTACACATAATTTTGTGTTGAGATTCAACGCTTTTCATTCACATTTCCTCATTAAAAAGAAAAGAAACATTTATAAAGGAAAACAATAACTAGAAAAGTTCCATTACCTGAAATAATGCTAGTGTGAATGCTTTTTGCTTTAAATAGTTGCTGAAGATGGTGAAGCTTTATGCTAAAAATGGTTATGCAATTTATTTTAAATGCGGAAAATGCAAAAACTATTTGCAAAATGTCAAATTTGCTAAAAGATTGTAAATTTAATTAAAGAACTAAGAAAAAACGAAACCTAAATTTTAGATACATTTGTAGTAAAGTTGTTTTAAAATTCCTAATACATGTAGTTGTTTCCACAAATATTTAGTGTGTCGCTTAAATATCAGCTAAACTTCAAATTAGCCCAAAAACCTCAGAAGATGCTAAATTAGCCATAAAAGCTAACTTGTTAGCTTGTAGCTAAATATTAGTTAAAATCCAAATTTGCATGAAAACTTTAAAAAGCTAGCACATTGCTTAAATACAAGCTTACAAAATAGCCAAAGATTTCTCAGTAAACTAAATACGTCAAAAACATTAGCATGTTGCTAAAATAGAAGCTAAATCATTGTAAAAGTGTCCCAGTAGATAACAAATGAGCCAAAAACATTAGCATGTTGTAAAAATATTTGCTATAATCCAAATTTGCATTAAAAAAAATCTCAAGCAAAAATTAGCCAAAAAGTAGCCGAAAATTCCCCAGTAAAATCTATTTCCTTTTTAAAATAGTCAATTAAAAAAGTTTTTCTCTTTGAAGTTCAACTAGTTAAACAGGATTTAATCTAAAAACCACAAATAAACCTCAAAACAGCCGTGAAACATCTTGCTCTTTCTTTCTTTGTCTTAATATATTTTTATTTCTTTAAATTTAAATGAACCCTTTAACACCTGAAGTCTCACCAGTGACGCTTTGACACAATGTTTAACATAATTTACGCCACTTTTCCCCTTCACAATCTACTGGAATTATCATGTAAACGGTTGAAAAGTTACAGTAAATGTAAGAACATAAACATCGGAGCTCCGGTGTTAAAAGGTAAATGCAACATGATGAAGCTGGTAGTTTTTATGCAATGTTTGGATAAGTGGTAAACTGTTGAAAGTTGAAACTTTTTTTAAATGGAAATTAATACAATTAATTCAAAAAGCCTTTTTGAAGCAATCTGAAAGCTGACTTTGAGATGGAAGTTTGTAAAATGTACTTTTTAAAATGAAAATTGAGGTAAAATTATACTTATACTGCTATTTGAATTGGAAATTATTCAAGGAAAAGAAAGTTCCACTCTGATCTGATTTATTTTCAAAGTGTTCTTTAAAATGTGCCGTTTTCAATCAAACTCAAGAGAAACTTGTTTTCTAGAACATAGTTTCTGCAGAGCGGCAGGAGTTCAGTACTTCTGGGTTGTGGGCGGGACTGTTGGTGAGAGTTCTCTGTTTACACTCTCTCCAGCTAGCTTACAGCCGCTCACACTACCAAGCTAACATTAGCAGTGGAGCAAAAATGGCGAGCAGTATTGGGTTGAATGATTTAAATAGAATAATAACCCAAAATGCCAGTTCAATCTTAATTTTCTTTAAAAATGCCACAAGAACATGTTAAAAACATGAAGCGTGTCGTAAGTTATTCACAGTCATGGTTCTTCTGTTCAAAGACAAAGAAAAAACTTTTTCTAGAGCTGAATTTGGGGAAAAAGGTTTAGAGAAATGATGGAAGAAACATGACCCAGAATATGAGAATGTTGTTAAAGTTTAGCTTAAAGCGCATGTGTCACAGTCATGGCCCGGGGGGGCGGATCCAGCTACGGGCCTCCAGATCATTTTAGCAACAGAACGATTCTGGAGGCTGAGAGATCAGTTCTAATGATCTATGAGTTTCTTTCAGGAAGACTCAGTATTTTGCATCCCAAAGGTGTCATCATCCTCTCCCTCACGATGCAGGAAGAAACAAACACAACAGGATCAAATAACAAAAAGTAAAAGAACCAGACAACAAAACACAGCAAAGAAAACAGAAAGTTTTGATTTACTTTTGCTGAAAAGCACAAAAGTAATTTTTACTTCCAGGCTTTGTTTGTTTTGTTCAGCAGCATGTTCATATTTAAATATTTCAATTTTATGTCTATAGTGTCATTTTTCATGTAAAGTGAAATTCTCTGACTTTATCTCTGTTTTTAGTGATTTGTGAACACTTTTGGAAATGTAATCAACTTCACCTGGACAGAAAAAAATCGAGCTAGCGTTAGCATTAGCATCAATTAGAAGAATAAAACCTGAATGACCTTCATAATCAAACAGCAGCATTCCATGAAGTTCCTGTAACCTTCGTCTAACTATGACGGTTGTAGAGAGAAATCATCTATGATGGTTTAATATCATCCAGAGGATTTAGAGAAGCAGCTGTGGAACATTCTGCAGGAGGAATACTGACATTTGATCTGAGAGGGAAACAACACAATCAGGTATTTAGAACATAAATATTAGACAAATTACAGTTACAACTGGTTAGATTATCCTTTATTATTTAGGTCAAATTGCTTTAATCAGCGTTCAGTTGTCAGATTTGTTGTACTAAATGACATAATATCAATATTAACTAATATATTAAGTAATATACTTTTACAAAGAATAAAATTTTAGAAGCTATTTAAGGTTTAAATTGATTTATTCTGGAATATTTTTCCTGCTTGTTTTTATTTGTAGTTATGTAAAAAAGTTACATTTTAAAACTTTTAAAAAGTGTTCAATCAATCTTTATCCTGTTTGTCCTGAAACCTAAAGTGTGTTTTGGATTTTGTCCCCTGTAGAACTGAGTATTGAGTATTATCAGTGCAGAGCTGCTTATGTTTTCAACAGTAATTTAAGATTTAAGAGAGAGGGAGAGTGCAGCATCGGGTCAACAGACAGACCACAAACTCTTGCTGCTGGTTTTCACTGGAGCTCCATGGAACCAGATGGTGACATACATTCTGCATCATTTTCAGAGTGCAGTAAAGCGGCTCGTAAAGGTAGTAAACGGAGTTGTTTGTGTTCTGAATTCTCAGAGAAGCCAAACATCTCTGTGGAGCTGGAGGGGTGGGACCACCCAGCAGCTGCCCCTTCTCCTCCTCACACTCCCACCTCATCTCTTCATTGGCTCCTATTCATGGTGCAGCTGTAGTCCTGCGCCCCTCTCTCTCCGACTCAGTCACACAAAGTTCCTGCGTTTGTCCCAGAGACACAAAGATGGATGGAGACGCTCCCGAACCCAGTGGCACAATAGCCGCGGTGCCACAAGGTGAGCAGCCTCAGCTGCACGCGGCCGCCGCTGCTGCCGCAGTACCGGAGGACGAGTGGTGGTGGTGGTGGGGGGGCTGAGCGGCACAGTATGGCAACAGATGCTTTTGTTCGGCCAAAAGTCTGAAAGGGGGCTTTGGGCGGGGAGGGGGCCCGGCAGAGTCATTTTTCTCCCCCCCGTTCTCACTCTCCCCCTCCCCAGCTGTGCCTGCCGCGGCGGCTGAGCAAGAGGAAATGTGAGGGCAACGGCGTGATGGAATACGTAAGTGGGGCGCGCGGTTTTGGCCTGTTTAGTGGGCGACTTCATTAAAGGGTCGTTTATCTGGCCTGTGATCCCATTGTCCCGGGCCTTCTTCATCAGCCCCGGTGTGTCAGGGGGCGTAATTGGCCGATTGGCCACGGTCTGCACATGCTGAGGTGATTTATAAAGCTGTGAATGGAGCTGACTCCTCTCAGGGCAGCGCTCCCGCTCCCGTATAGAGGACACCGCGCTGCAGAATAACACCGACTAAATGCAGAAGAAATGTGAAAAGGATGAAACATCCCCAAAGCTCTTTGTGCCCCTGTGAAATCAGAGGCGTGAATGAAAGGCCGCTTTGCCTTGTCATCTATTTTCACCACCTTTATACTCCATTTGACTTTGTTGTTTCTTTTTCACCCGCCTTTTTTTTTTTTTTTTTCACATATCTCCAATTTTTCATCCTGAATTACGCTCGGATTGTTTCCAGCCTTTCAGAGGTTTTCCTGCTGGAAAAAAACACCTTCAGTCCCTCCTTCACGATGTCTTCCATTTGGAGGTGCGATCTGTATTAAAGCCAAGCAAAAAGGTCTGCACGTCTCTTCCGTTGTTGGGCCGGTGCGGAGCGTTGCAGGTGTGGTTCCTGTGTTGCTGTTCTGATCTCTCAGTGGGCTGATCATGCAGCTGAGGTCAGAGGTCACGCACGGGGCCGCTGGTGGCCAGAGTTCCTGCTCCAGGCTAATTGCTGGTCCATGCAAACAAATTAAGAAAACTGACCCTTCTGGCTGATGAACCGAATCTTTGTGTTATGATTGAACCACAGAAGATTGTTTACTAGTTTTGTCTCTATGAACTACAGTTAGAACATTTTTAGTTAGCTTACTAAACACCAAATATCTCTCTTGTATTACATTCACACCAAATCAATGTAGCTGCGTTTACATGTTCAAAATGTCCCCAATCGGATCAAAGATCGGATTACATGAAAAACTTTATCCAATCGTAACAAATGTTTAAACGATTCGATTCACAAGAGCCTGAATTGATTCCGTTCCAATTTTTTTCGATTCTTTCAATTCAATTCAATTTTTATACACATTTGTTTAGAAATAGATGAATAATCAACTATATAGTTTGAATATTTTCATATTAATCTGTTAAAGTTCACATCAGTGAAATACTGAGATTGTTAATATCCTCCAGTGTTTCATGGATTCTCTAAAGGAGAAGTTCAAACTAAAATGTTCAGATCGTTAACATTGTAAACATTGTTCTGCTTCTCCTGGAGGACGTTTCAGTTTGGCCACTAGATGGTGATCACCCTATAGAATTACACCTTATTCCAGAAGAAGAAGACAGTATGAGAAAAAAATGATGTTTTAGACCATAAACTGTTACTTTGAGTTACTGTGAGTTTATAAAGATGCTTATTTAGTCAACAATGTATGTTTAGGTCGACCGAGTGTCTAATGGGAAACTCCATTAAACATTAGCATCAAGCTAGCAGACTTTAGCTTAATATGCTAAATCGATTTAAATCTTTTGTGGATCGATTATTGATCTATGAAGCTTAAATCGATTCTAATGGATTCATTGATTCTTTTGATTCTGTTTCCATGCGCCACACGTTTGATTGGAATAAATTATTCTGACACGAGCACAACTGTCGAAGACGCTGGAAATATTCACAGAAGAAGAAAAAGCGAGGTTCTCCGCAAACAAACAAAGATGTTTTATAGAGCGAGATGATATGTGGGAATAACATCAGCCTTTGTTTTGTCTGGATATGATTGGAGACTGGAATTCATTTTTAACACAGTTCCACAGGACCGTTCGGAGCGTGGAGCGGCATTTCCGCATTCAAAAGCCGCCTCCGCCGGCTCGTACCGTCCTGAAGCCGCTCGGAGACACAGTTTTCCCGGGTTTTCCTGAGTCTGACAGGTCGGACGGACAGCGGTCCGAAGCAAACATCGCGAAGAGCAAAAGACGTCTCCGGAACGCCACGGCCTCTATGCATGATGTAAAAGTGATGACACAATCGGAGGGGATTATTTACATCCACCATGATCGGATCAGCTATTGGAATAACAGATCTATCTCGATCGGAAGGAGATTCGGATCCCAGTGAGTCTGATCGGATCAGAGTATTCAGATTTACGTATTTACACACGCGTTTTTATTCTGATCAGCCGTTTATTCTGATTCTTTGTGTCCGTGTAAACGCAGTTAACGTACAGACGTGATCAGAGGCGTGTTTTGAGTGTCGGGCACGGTGCGACAGTCCGGCAGCAGTGCATGTCATGCAAGGGGCGCTGCGCATCCAGAGCTTAAATATCTGAAGCTTGCAGAAGAATTTACACTGCATCAACCAATCAGGGACTTAGCTTTGACACCTGACGCATTGAATGTGCAAACAGTGGGTGGAGTCTAAAACCAACATGGAGGTCCTCCTGGACTTGATGGTATTTTTGTTATTCAAATGGAGGCGATTCTAAACATTTTTGGGAAGACTTCACAATAACTACACACTATGAAGCATTAGTTAAGCATTAGTTAACACTTAGTTAATCATTCATAACTACTTTAATAAGCATAATCAGTTATCTCATATGTGTTGTTATTATTGATTTTAAATCAGGTAAAATCAAAAACATTGTCAGTAAAGTTTGGTGTTCCTCAAGGTTCAGTTTTGGGTCCGCTGTTATTCATACTGTATGTCAATGATATTTGTGAAATCTCAAACTTGTTGGAAACTATCTTATTTGCAGATGATACGAACTTGTTCTGCTATGGAGACAACTTGGAAGAGCTATTGGAGGCAGCTGGAAGAGAACTCAATAAATTTAAGAGTTGGTTTGATTTAAATAAGTTAACACTAAACCTAAATAAAACTAAGTTCATAATATTTGGTAACAGAAAAGTCAATACTGATAGGAAACTCATGATTAATAATGTTGGAATTGAAAGAGTGTCCAAAATCAAATTTTTAGGTGTAATAATTGATGAAAAATTAAGCTGGAAGAAACACATAAACTATATTAATAACAAAATATCTAAATCTATATCTATACTATATAAAATAAAACATTATTTAAACCAGTCATCATTAAAAACTCTGTACTGCTCATTTATTCTTCCCTACATGACTTATTGTGTGGAAGTGTGGGGAAGTACATACAAAACATCCTTAAATTCAGTCTTTCTTCTTCAAAAAAAAGCTATAAGAATAATCACCGACTCTCCTTACACTGAACCAACAAATCCACTTTTTATCAAATTAGAACTGTTGAAATTTTTTGACTTGATTGATTTCAAAATAATCCAATTCATGTTCAAAGTAAAAAACAAACAATTCCCAGAAAGTATCCAAAAGCTCTTCCAGTT